>JARYZH020000009.1:2400000-3735452 GCA_030021035.2 Notholithocarpus densiflorus | reverse complement strand
AATGTTTCAATGTGGGCTGGACCACAAATTATTTAATAACTTGGCAAAACCATTTGTTGGGTTGTTGGGGAGGATGTTGGTTGGGGGCTCCCTCCCCTTCAAAAACCTTGTCTCTTGCCTTGGCAGTGCAGATGTAACTTATTAGAACATAATTGTGGTTTTGCTCTACATGGGTTCTCGTATACCAGTGTAATGCAGACCAACCAATATAAGAACCATAAACCTTAGTAAGACATATAAACTAGGGTCAATTAATTGTCTCATACATTTGATAATTTAATGATATGCAATAACAATATAAAATTGATATGCTATAACAAAATACGATTCATTGAAGTTGAAATGAAATGTTATGTTAAAAAAAAAAAAATCAAGCATGCTTTGAACTTTTTAGTAGTTAAGCATACTTTTTGGAGGAACAGAGGAAAATAAAGTTGTAATGGTTGTTGTAGAAGTTTGAAATTACCTATTAATATCTAAAATAAATCATGTCTGCATAGTTTTCCTTTTTGGCCTAAATCATTTCTGTATGATATTTGTGGTACTCTAGCCAAAACTAAAACATCCAATTCCCATGCAAAACACCATAAAAATATGATTATCATGTTGTTTCATCTTATTTACTTCACACACTCTCTCTCTCTCTCTCTCTCTCCCCTGCTTCAAGTAAAATTTTGTTTGTCGTTGATAATCAGGACTTCTATTTGTTTTTGGATTTCAGGATGAGAAATACTTGATTTGGTATTCCAGCCAGAAGGAAAAACAATTAAAATTGAGCTCTGTTACTGAGATAATTTCTGGACAGGTATGTTCAAAATTCTAATGGGTATTTGTTTGTCTTGGTTATACTTTGATTTTTGGGGATTAAATATTTCCCTATTCATTATTCAAACGATAACTCCACTTGTCACAGGTAAGCTTTCAGAGGCAACTTCAACCTGGAAAGGAATGTCAGTCATTTTCGCTTATCTATGGTGAACGCTCACTTGATCTGGTAATCTTTGTATCCATGGTTAATATATGACAAGTTATTTTACTCTGCCAGTTTGAGTTATCCTTCTTAGGCTAAGACTTACTGCTTCATTTCTCTCTTTTTTTTCTTTTTTTTTCTTTTTTTTTTTCTAATTGTCTTTTAAATAGATATGCAAGGACAAATTGCAGGCTGATTGTTGGTATGTTGGCTTGAGAGCTGTAATATCTAGGTGTCACCATCCAAGACCGCTAAGTAGTTCGAGGAGCCGCAGAGGGATACAAACTTGTGTCAACAGTCCTGCTGGTTTTTTTCGGAGAAAGCATCATCTAGGAATTCTGGAGGATACAACTGAACTTTCGCAGGTTTTGAATACTGAGCCTTCTAATTATTGCTTGCATAGTTCTTTCCAGACAAAGTCTTGATTGAGTAATTTCTAAAATAGTTTGAAAATTTTTAAATTATGCGGGAAAGTTTTGTAAATTATTAAATGTGATCACAAAATGTGCAAATAATCCAAAAGATAATCAAGAAAACAATTAAACGATTTTCCAAATGTGGCAAAGTGTCTATCCTAATAAATGGACAATAATTTATAGTTACTCGTTATAATATACACCTTCAATTGGCCAAGAATTCCTCATATCGTGAAAAACAGTTTGTAATGAAGTGTTCTATAGATGCTAAATTTAGCATTCAACTCCATTTAACAAAGCCCTTGTTTCAAGTCCATATCATTTAGTATATGGTATATGTGTCTCTTCTCATGGATTCTTTCCATGTCCTCCTGGGCTTTCCTCCTATCCTTTGGGTTCCATCAACTTCAGTTTTAATATTGGATTGAATTTCATAACAAGAAACTGTAAGTGAATGTCTCTGACTTGCACCTGTTCTTCATCCCATTTGAAATAAAAAATTGCACGTATTGATATGAAAATATTTGGTACATGAATCAATGACACAGAAGGTAAAGATATATAAATTCTATAATATAAAATATTAAATCCCATGTGACATGTTGTTTTATATATAAACACATTCCATTTTAAAATTTCCTTAATTGCATGTGTATATATACAAAACAATATTGCATGGATATGTAAACATATATGTGTATTATATAATTATATAGATAGAAATGGATCATATCTTGTGTTCTGGAATAAAAAGAAATATATTTAAAATAGTATCCATCAGGGTGCAGCCTAGTGGTGGGAGGCTTGGGATGAGCTATAGACCTAGACATCCTAGGTTTGAGTCACCACTAGGATTTCGGAGTTCCCCTTACCTGATACATGGTTCTGGCTTGTGGGGTCGTGTATCCATGGTTTATCTTGGTTTATTTTTACTTAACTTACACTCCATGTATTCATTTTCAGTACTACTTAACCAAAAGCCTTTAGATTCTAAAACATCCTTTCCAATCCCTCAAAATTTCCAATTTGGCGTTGACTCCACATCTAGTTCTATCCACTAGTAAGGAGTAATTTGATTCAAGGTGAGGAAACAAAAGGTGGTAGAAAAAGACTTAAAAATAACATTGGTATAAGTAATAAAAAAGAAAATGTTAATTAAGGAATTGACAAAGAGTGATTTTGGATATGATAGAATATCAGAGAATAATACATGTGCTTGACCTCAATTAGTCTGTTGAGGACTCAAGATTAAGATTTTGTTACTATTCTTGTAGAGGATGTGAAAGAAGCCTCTATAAGATGTTGAACTGAACAAGTGAGAGCCACCATGTATATAGAGGAACTTGGGATAAGTGGGGGAAAATGGATTGTTTGCAAGTCACAATAACTCATTTGTCCTCCCATTACTTGAGATGCAAAATAACACAGGCATGCATGGTAAGTCAACCAACATGCCAAATGGATGAGTGTAGTTAATTTTTATTTTTTGGTATTTGATTAAACTATCTTCAAGAGTGTGATGCACAAATTTAGAAGAATTATTTGGTCTAGGCAAGCCAAAGAAGATGACATGTATCAATCATCTCATGACTGTTATGCTTCTTGAAGGTGCGCAGTGTATGTGGGAGTCCTAGTCTATCACTTTCAGAGAGGTGCTTTTCTGATGGCTTATCATATTCTTCTGATTGCTTTTATTCATCGGAGTCGATCCTATCAAATATGCGAAATGCAATGGCTATCTCAGTTCCAAATTCTCCGTATATTGAAGCAGATAATATGAACAAGAAAGGATCAATTCATGCTAATGCAGAATATGGAAAGAATGTGCCTCATAGGCATGTTATGCCTTGTGGATCTCAGCAAAAAGAAAAGAACAATATTTTGAAGGATGTTATGATTTGGGGTGAAGGAGTAGGAGGGATTGTTGGTGGTTGGGTGGATAAGTTTGGTCACCATGATGGAATGCAAGTAGATGCTGTATTACCCAAATTGTTGGAATCCACCATGATGTTTGATGTGCAGAACATATCTTTAGGAGGGAAACATACTGCCTTAGTTACCAAAAATGGGGAAGTATTTTGTTGGGGTGAGGAGAAGGGGGGTAGACTCGGGCACAAAATTAATATAGATGTGAGCTTTCCCAAAATTGTTGAACCCCTTATAGGGTTCCATGTAAAATCTGTTGCCTGTGGTGAATATCAAACATGTGCCGTGACAGACGCTGGTGAGCTATATACATGGGGTGATAATGGTTGTGGTGCTGATTTAATGGGTGAGGAGAGAAATAGAAGTTCGTGGTTGCCATGTAAACTTTCTGGCCCTTTGGAGGGTGTAAATATATCACATGTTGCTTGTGGGGAATGGCATACGGCGATAGTTTCCACTTCTGGGCAGTTATTTACATATGGAGATGGGACTTTTGGAGTTCTTGGGCATGGTAATCTTCAAAGTGTTTCTCAACCAAAAGAAGTTGAATCTCTCAAAGGTTTGTGGGTAAAATCTGTTGCATGTGGATCATGGCATACAGCTGCTATTGTTGATGTCATGGTTGACCGTTTCAAGTTTAATGCTAAAGTTGGGAAATTATTTACATGGGGTGATGGGGATGAAGGAAAGCTTGGGCATGCTACTCAAGGGAGAAAGCTTTTACCAACATGTGTTACACAACTTTTAGATCATGATTTTGTTCAAGTTTCTTGTGGAAGAATGTTGACAGTTGGGCTTACCAATTTGGGTACAGTTTATACAATGGGAAGTGTGGTTCATGGGCAGTTAGGGAATCCACAGGCCAAAGATAAATCAATCACAATTGTTGAAGGGAAGCTTAAAGAAGAGTTTATTAAGGAGATATCATCTGGTTCAAATCATATCGCTGTCTTGACATCTAGTGGAAGTGTGTTTACATGGGGAAAAGGTGCAAATGGGCAGTTAGGATTAGGTGATTTAGAAGATAGCTACTCACCAACTTTAGTGGAGACCTTGAGGGACAGAAAGGTGGAAAGTATCTCTTGTGGATCAAGTTTCACGGCTGCAATCTGCCTACACAAATCTGTTTCTGTTAGTGACCAATCAGCCTGTAAGGGATGTACATTGCCCTTTGGGTTTACAAGGAAGAAGCATAACTGTTATAACTGTGGTCTCTTGTTCTGCCGTGCATGTTGTAGTAAGAAGGTTACAAATGCCTCTCTGGCACCTGATTCAAGCAAGGCTTTTCGAGTCTGTAATCCATGTTTTACTAATTTGCAGAAAATTACACATTCAGGTAGGCTATTAAAACTAGAAAGTGGCAGTCCAAGGCAACTATTGACCCAACGAAAAGTATTCACTGATGAGAAAGAAGAAAGGGGAGATGTAACTCCCAAATGGAGTCAAATGTTGTCAATTAGACAATCTTGTACCAGAGGAAGCCAATATGGTGGAAGGAAGAAATTAGAAAACCAAGGGGAAAACCAGTACCATTCAGAACCTGTTTCTTCTTCAGGTGGGCTGCCACAATGGGGGCAAGTCCCATGCCCTCCTCTGTTTAAAACATGTTGTCCAAAAAATGCTGGAGCAATTATTCCTCTAGCAGAAAATCAGTTATCTTCTGTTTTGCCACTTCATTCTGTATCTGCTGTTTCCAGTGACTTAAATGCAGAGAAAGGTATATCTAAGTCAGATGAGATGCTCATGGAAGAAGTGCAGAGGCTGAGGGCTGAGGTATTTTTTTTCCATTTATTTTTATATTTTTCTTTCATGTTTGCATTGCATAGTCCTTTCTCATTTTTCAGTATGTGCATGAACACATGAAGACAATGTCTGATACCTAAATTTGAAATTACTAAGACAGCCAACAAATAAAACTAGTTTTAATCTGTATACATCCAGGAAAGTGGATGAAACTGAAAAGTACTGGCCACACCTAGACCACTTTTATTTTAGCCCTGTGCACACATTTTGGTCTCCAGCCAGACAGTAACTTAATTTGTTCGTGTAGAATATAATTTCACTTCAGTGCAATCAAGGATTATGAACTCTGGTTGCATATATGAATGTATAAATATTAAAGGTTTTTGTTTAAATTGCTCTAATTTGGAAACAATATCACAAGAAGAGGTTCAATAATCAATAAGAGAAGTATGCCCAACAGCTGGGTTGTAATTGGTGTGACATCAGAATTGTTGGAGGGAAATCATGAAGTATACTTGAATAATAAGGACACTAGGTGAATGCAAAATACATTTGATAAGAGATAACATGTTCTCTCGAAGAAATAATTTTTATAAAGAAAATAAATTTTTTTTTTAGAAGAATTTTTAGTAGACTACATATCCAGAAGACATTATTCGAAGAAGCAATGCATATTGCAATAAACACACCCACCCCTTGATTATGTAATTTGAAGGTGATTATTAACTTTGTTTTGCTTAGATGTTTCAATGTCAGTCTCTCTTTTTTTTTTTTTGAGTTCATCCGGATTTTCACCACTTTTTATTACATGTATTCTTATTAAACACACACACACACAAATCATTCTCATATTGTCAAAATCATTCATATATTGTCAAAGTCATTCTTATATTGTCAAAGTCAAAACAATTATGGCCACACTTGCACTCATGCTTCTAATTAATTAATTGGTCTATGAAGAAACATAGTACAATCTCAACTTCAAAAGAATCCCCTCTTATCTTAGCAATTTCCTTTCAAATCTAATAAGCGAGAGGAAAGTGCTATAGGTACTACAAGTATAACTACATAAAGCTTTCAAATTGATGTGGCAATGAATGTGATTGGTGGGCTCATCCACTTCATAAATGAATATTTGAATTGTCTTTTTGTAATTGATGACACATTAGTTTGTAAGCTCAATGTAGAAAAATTTGTAGAACTTGTAGCACTACTCTTAAGCAATAACATTGGAAGAAAAGAAACATAAACCTACATTTCATTGAAGCTAAGTTACTCTGAGATGATTTTCGTAGCAAAAATGAGATTTATAACTAAAAAGTATGACTGTTGAAAACTTGAGGTTCGACTAATCAACTGTTTACTAAATGTTTGATTCAGTGCCAAATATATATGCAAAAGAAAAGCATACATTTAATTATTTAAAAAATCCAAAAATTACTCGATATAGAGAATATACTCCTTGGTACCTGGTTTAAGGATCTGCAAGCTGGTCCAATTGCTAATGACAAATGAAAAATATAATCCCACAAAGGGCCTAATGGCGAAAGGAAACTTGTTATATCTGCCCCTAAAATTTGGTGCTAGGCGTTTCTAGAAGTTGAGTTTTACTGCTGAAAATGTTATTTTATAGTTGGCATAATATCTACTAGGCCTCTGCCTAATTTCTACTTCATCTTGTTTCTACAAAACAATTTTTATGTTCTGCCCCTGTTAATATGAAATTTGTGCAGGGACATAATTATCTTATTGTCTTGTTTTGTTTGAGTGTTTTTCATTCTATTTTGTTCCCAAGAACATGCCATAACAATGAATGTATAAGGGGCATATGATATTCATGATGATAGGTTGGATACATTGTGTATATGTAGATTTTTTCTCTTATTTATATATATTTTTATCCAAGTTTTGAAGGCAAAGCAGAAAGTAGAACAAAAGGCTTGTATTTGCTGTATAACATTCTGCATGTAAATACTCTCTGAGGAGTGTCAGGAGTTGGGGGGAGGGAAGGTTCCCACAATCCCTCCCTTTAGCAAAGTGTTTTAGATGTGTCTTTTGATCCCATTCTGGATTAAATTGTTTGACATTCCTTGTAGTTGTCCTCATATCTTCCTTCTACACTATGTTTTGTTGTGTGGAAGGGGAGGGAAGAGGAGAGAAAAGAATTAGGAAAGGGAAAGGAAAAAGAAAGGGGAAAGAAAATACTTTTTTTATGCGTATTTGGATGTAGAAGGGAAGAGAAAGGAGAGAAATGGAATAAAATAATAATACTCCAATAATTAAAGAATATTTTACAATTTTATCCTTGTAAATTATAAATTAATAATTACATATGAGGATATAAAAGTGACTTTGGAGAGAGAAGTAAAGAATAAAAAAGTGGTGGGACCTATGGAAACCAATTTTCTCCACATCTCCTTTCTCTCCTCTTTCCTTTTAACCAAACAAAGGAAAATGAGTCTTTTCTCTTCCCTTCTAAGCAAGCATCGTGTTAAGCTTTTATTTAGATAAGGTTTTTTGTTTGTTTGTTTGTTTGTTTGTTTGTATTTACCTTCTTTTATTCTCTTGATTATATGTATATGTTTTATTTTGGCTGTATGGTTGAAATTGCTATGTCCTTACAAGCTTAGATGGATTTTTTTTTTCTTACAGGCTAGGAGTCTTGAAAAGCAATGTGAGACTAGAAGCCAGAAGATTCAAGAATGTCAACAACAAATTGAGGAAACTTGGTCCCTGGCAAAGGAAGAAGCTTCCAAGTGTAAGGCAGCAAAAGAGGTCATAAAAGCTTTGGCACTAAGGGTAAATTTGTTTATGTTTCATTATTTTGAGTTGGTTGAATGCTTCAGTTCTGATACATATACAAGTTTCCAATTTAGCACCACTCTAAGCTTCATTTCACTTTTAAGGATGTTTGAGCTGTGATTATATCACTTGACCTACCTATATCCTCTTTCCATCTTAAGAAATTGTTAAGGTAAAAGAATAATATATAATTTTAAAGATCTTTTTATTAAATTATCCCATTGTTATTGAAAGCACTGATGTTCGTTGAGGTTTGTAATGCAGTAACATCAAAGGTGCCTTCAAACAAAGAGTGAAACTATTCCTCACTTCAAACACAAACAAAAATTAAATTCTCATTCAATTATCAATAGCTTCCTTAACAAGGACATAGCATTGCTATTTATATGACAAAGTAAGGTATGATGACATCATAGTAATATGTCATCACACCTAACTAACTAATTACTAAGCATGTGTAAATGAATTTGGCACATGCTAAAATAATCACAAACTTATCTAATTCCGACATGTCTAAATCAATAAAGCACATGGTCTAAATGATAGCTTTGCTCGGAGGTAGGACTTGTCCACAATGGCTTTGCTTGAATGACAATGCTTGCTCCAAATTCTCTTATCACTTTGTGTCCTGGAAAGTTGGGCATTCTTCTTTATCAAAATGGTGTTGTCAATTGGTATTTGGGCTGTTGTTGCAACTGGCAAGTCATAAATACAGTCTAAAGGGTTTGCTTTGTCTATTTTGTAAAGAAAGCTACAGAAGGATTAAGATTTTGGTTACTCTAATTATTAACTAATAGACTTCTTTTCTTGCTTCTTGCATTTCTTCTGTTTGTGTATGCATTCAATATTTGTATAGTAGGAACCAACCCTATAATTTTCTCTGCTCCACTGAGATTATGCAGACTAGCCTTGCTCCTGCTTTAATTAGATTGCAACATAAATTAGAAATATTGATTTGTATCATTTGCATCTGACTAAGATGTTCATGTATATTACATACATTCACATACATTCTTGAACACATTTCTTGGTGCAACTTATCTGTAGCCTATGCTGTTATTGTGAATATAAGCTTTGCCCAATTTTACTTATTCTGCCTCAATGCCCAATCTAACATGAAATTTACGATCATGTGGTTACTCATATTTTATTGTTTTGTCATTTATATTCAGCAAAGTGCTAGATTTATGGAAATGATTCTGATATAGTTATGATATAATTGTTCTAGGTTTTAAACAGGTGATCACCTATCTAGTTATCATCATTCTGGTTGCTTAGGTGGTTCCTATTTTACATGAACAATATATTGGTATAAATAAAATTGAGTGTTTCTATTTGTGTCTCTTCTTTATAAGGCTTCCATTATTGGAAAAAAGACACTTGTTTATTGGCTCACCATAGTTAATCAATGGTAAAACTATAGATTTGGGTGCATTTGGTCATCTCATGAAAGTTGAAGGGGTCCATTTAATTTAAGTAGGATTATAGCTCAAGACAAAATTAATTGCATGGGATATTTTTTATGATTTCATGAAATATTATCATTTCATGCTGCTACTACTACCGTTCTACATGTGCTAATGATTGCCATTGCAACGCCCTCTTTAAGTTTGAGGAATTTGCCCACATTCCATACAAAGTAAAATGTCCAATACAACTCTTACTGGACAACCCTATAAGTCTTTACTTAATTCATTGGTCTATATATTATTACATTGGGCCCCGTTTGTCTTTATTTGAGAAGTACTTGATACAAATATTATTGCTGCAGCTTCATACGATGTCAGAGAAAGCCTCTTCTAAAAAGGAAGGCAAGGATGGAATTCATGTGAGTCTGCCTCAAATTGCGCCAGTATATGCAGATCGCATTGAGGGTGTGCACCATATGATTGTGGCTACACATTTGCCTCCTGAAGTAGAATTATCAAAAGACAGACAAGTAGATAGTCTATCTAATACACCTATTGTATTCTCTGATACATTAAAATCCAAGTATGGGAGACAAATTTGCCATGAAAAAACTAGATCAGTGGAGAACTCACATGACACAAGAACTGAATCTCCACAGAATGGAATTAATGCATCGAAGCCTGAATGGGTGGAACAGTATGAACCTGGGGTATATATCACATTTACAAGTTTGCCAAGCGGGCAAAAGGGGCTGAAGCGAGTGAGATTTAGGTAAGTACTTCCAAGTTGATCATTCCATGCGGCTAGGATATTGTTTTGAAACATATGGTAATGGAAATTTATGCGTGTGTGTGAACAAGTGCTTGCATGCAAATCAAACTAATTGGGCTTTTTTATGATGTTAACAGTTATTAGACATGGGACCTTAAATAGATATTTATTGTAAAAACCCTATTGCGAGTTGTCATTGTTTTCCAGTCATTTTACTTTTAGTTTTGTTAGTTCTTTCTGTATTATTTCTCTTACTATCCAGATGATTGCATTGTTAGCTATGTTTTTATCTGAATATCGGTGCTACTTGCTGCTGTGTTTTGCAGCCGAAAGCGATTCACTGAGAAGGAAGCTGTGCGATGGTGGGAGGAGAACCAAGTTATTGTGTATCAAAAATATGACATTGAAGGATATAGCAACTCATCATAATCAGAGGAAGAGATAATTTTAACTTGCCCTTTATAGTTGATGGTATTGTCTACTTTCTTCCATAGCCAGTGGAGAATGTTAAATGTTACAAGGAAGTTGCAGAGGATGGAAAAGTTCTTCTATCATTGTAGGTGTCATTCATATATGTGAAGTACCTTTGCCTTTGTCAACCTGTGTACAGTTTTCAATAAAAAGCAACTCTCTCTCTCTCTCTCGCTCTCTCTCTCTTGTGTGTGTGTCTCTCTCTCTCAAAGCTTACAACAAATTGCAAAGGGTGTCAGCAGAAGAAGATTTTGCAGAATTCACTTGGAACCACTATTATAAATGTTTTCTGTTGTCATTACTTGTTTGCTTATGTGTTGGATTGAAGAACCGTATTGTGAAACGACATCATCGAGGACTAGGGGAGTCTGACAATTGGTGACTGCTGCGATGGGTGAGGATACTAGCAAAAAAAAACAGTGTCTATGATGACTTTAGTAACAACTGAGCAACAGAATAGGAATCCCACTTTAACTCTCAATGCCTGTGAAAGAAGTGCAGATCAAAGTATGTGTCCCCTAGATGGTTCTTCGATTTCATGATAACCCCAACTGTTGCTTTAGACCTTATATGAAAATCTGCTGGAAGAGAAGAATAAAAAAGACGGTTGCAGATGTTCTGAGGATGGATTTGGCCTGCTTCTAAGTTCAAACTCATTCTTGCTGAGCTTGTGAGAAATCTGAAGCTGCTCTTAATGTTTTGATGGCCACTAACATAGGATTTGGAAGGGCTTTCCCAGAGGTAAGCTTCCTTTCTCCCTTTCCATCTCATCCAAACTGTATATCCAACAATTGTCAGGTAAGATTTTGCTTAGTTGGACATAAACTGCGGGAATTTGCCATGGGCACCAAAAATTCCACAACTTTTCACACCAATCTCACAGCAGTCACATCAGTGGAGCCCAGGTGAGCAAAGGCAGACTATACTAAGTATTGTTAGGGACTGGTTTAGCAACATCCTCATCAGTGTCTTGATATGCCCTAGACTCATTCGATCACATTGGATTTTACAACTTTGTCTTTCTTTAACTTAATCATTTTACAGTTATGTTAAACCCTACTAATTGTAACGTATCCTTGATTGTGTTGCAACATCTACAAAGCAACACAACTGGACTCCTGTAAATACAAAATATGGATGTGTTATCAAATAGTCTTCCTTTGCCCTCCTGCTAGCTTTGGTTCAATCGCTTTCAAAGTCATGTCTGTTTAGACTGCATCATTCACAGCCATAGACAACATGCTGGCACACCAATCACTAAATTCTTCTACCTCGTAACGTAGTCAAGGTCACATATGGCATTTTGGGGTCTAAATAATGACCCATGGTCCCATAGGACTCGCATATTCACTCGCCTCCTGTAGTAGTCGAAAAGGCACATGTATGAATTGCATTGTACAATCTTAGTCTTGACACTATCCAACTGCTTAAAATGAGTCCTCTATTTGCTGGCCCCTTGAGTGCAAAATTAATGTCTTGCATTTGACTTATGATAGGTTACATGGATTGAATTTGTGGGTTATCCATGCACGATTTTAATCAACAAGAATATCAGTGGCCTCATCTTAGTCCAAACTAAGGTGACATCTATATGTATATGTCTCATCTTCTTTTATTCTCAAGTATCAAAGGAATCTCATATTAAATTTGCACGTTTCCAAAGCACAAAATGACACAATGACTCATTTGTAGTCGCTACCTAAGCGCCAGAGTAATTGCTAGTGCGAGGGAGTCGATTTAAGCCTGTCAACATACGTTTTCACCATGAAATCCAAAAACATGGTGAGTGTGTATACTCTCTAAATGGCTGCAATGATTATAGAACATATCAGGTATCATGTGCACAATACTTATGAATGACCTATATCATCGACGAGAGGTACCAATTTTACTATATGGTCAATCACAAATACTTACTCTACATGTTCAAGTAGTGTTCTAAGACCATTACTCTCAATTAGCTAGCATGTATGGTGACTTTTGTACTTACTTCGATCATTAAAGGTACTCCACTCAAAAGTAAATGACAAAACTATTTTAACTAATTCCAACAAAATCTGAAACTCTTATTGTAATTTTGGTTTCAATTAGCAAGCTCATCTTGCGACCATGAGGCATTTCATAAATCCCTCTTTGAAGACTCTAATGCATGAATGCAAAAATGCTGATTGAAATGAAATGAGAGACTCCCTATTTATAGACACACTTGCACCGGTTTAAAAATGATGCAATAGCGAATGAACATATTATTCCACTACCTAGAGTAGAAAGAAAGAGTGATAGTTTTTTGAACCTCCTTGAAAGAATGAAAGCTTTAAATTCAGAAAAAGAAAGAGAATTTGAACCTCATCATAAATCACCTTTAGTAAAAACTATAACAAATAATTGGCAAAATGATAACTTAGTAAGTACCGACATATCAATGAACATGACAGGTATAAAAAATGGTAAAAAAGATAGCCTAATAGAGACAAGGGATGAACAGAATAACTTGAAGACATTAAAAACAACTTTGACATAAAAGAAAGAAAGTAGTGCTATAGAAATAATACAAAAGAAGAAGCTAGACATAATGGACGAAGACAAAGAAAAAGGAATGATAAGGAAAGGTATAGTAAAAGAGATGTTGGAGAAAATAGAAAGATAAAATGATAACACTCTAAAGCTAGCCAATATAGAAACTCTACGTAAGAAGTTACATATAAAAAGAAACATGGAAAAAGAAAGACACATGACAAAGAAAGATTTTACTAGTTTCTATTTTCATATTCCATATTTAGTGTTTCGGATACTCATAGTAAATAGACACTAAAAAAAAATATTAAATACTAGTTGGACTGGGCTTAGCCCAAATGCACACGCAGCTGTACCCAAGCCCACCTAACCTGACTTGCCTTAGCTCGATGAAGGCAGTGCATGCTCGTTTGTGGTGGAAGTGCATGCTCATTGGTTAGGTTCTGCCCCCTTCATTAAAGTTGGGTGCCCATTGGGGCCTAACACAATAGCCAATTTCCTTGTATATAAACCATATGAAATGAACTATTTAGACCTCTTGGTTTATTTTAACATGATTAAATCTACTTTATTGCATTAACCAATTATGATGTACAATGGAAATATGGAATTCTCATTAATTAGCTACAATAAACTAAATTGGAATAAACTAAATAACACATGTGATTTGTTGACGAAGTGGAAAACCAATGGACACTTCCAAAGGAGAAAAAAAACACTATGAGGGTTATCACCAACCTAAGAAAAATTTCACTATCAAAATCGAAGTCGTAAACAATTGAAATAAACCCTTATTTCTATTTATTACCTCCAGTAGTACTTATAGATGTGATCCTACACTGCTCTAAGTCTCTTGGACACTGCTAATATGGAATTCTCCACACGAACCCCATCTGTGACTCCCAAGACTGCTTTAAAGGTTTGATCTCCATAACAAAACATTGGCAATAGACTTTGTGGCTTCAACTCTTGATTTGCCCCATGGCAATATCAATACCATAGAAAATCATCTCTAAACAACACAAGCTTATTTTCCACTACAACATTATGAAAGTCGTGCTTAATGGACCTTTAAATATGCTATGTAATTAGGGTTACAATGGCCCATATCATTAGTTGACTTAAAATGAAATGTTTAGGGGGAAAAAAAATTGATTTCATGAGTCTTGATCGATCAAGATTCAGTCAAAAGTTTATTAAGGGTTAGTCAAGAGTTTATTAAGAATCAATCAAGAGTTGGTCTAGATCACATAATCTCCTTTCCTTTGAGTGTCTTGGACATGATTTTGTACTTGATACTTGACACTTTCAACTCAAAACCTAACTCTATCTAACGTTCAATTCATTTTCTATGTGAGACTTAAAAATTATACCACTTTAATTCATGTTTAAATAAGCACTTTAGGAGTCAATTTCTCATTCACTCTTTAATAGTTTTAAGCGAGTAACTACATAATGTTAATCTTTTCACGGGAAAAAACGTGTCCCAACTCGGACCCACCTCAAAGGACGTGTGAGCCCCCTTTTATTTTGGCTAAAAAATGGCAACTTAAGCACTTGCAAACAGCCATTTTTGCAACATCTTCCAAACCAAACAAAGTAAGGATGGGCAAGGAAGACAAATAAGAGAGCAAAATAAGTCTTAGACTACCCAACTCCATTTAGAAAGGCCAAAGCAGTAAAGCATGTCAGCAAAATCTACGATGACACATTATGTTAAACGCATGAAACCCGAGATATTTGTCCCTAATTCTAGCCTTGACACACTCCCTGAGCCCAATCATAGGATATGGCGAAAATCATGGAATAATGTTTGTTCAAAGTAGGTTTTAATTAACGAATTTATAAACAACCCGAAAGGTTCAAATGCATAATCTGATCACCCTTACCTTAATAATGATACTAATATTAAATTTTTGGCATAATAATAATAGTAATGTGAGAAGAAGACAACCAGTCAAACACCTTGGAGAAGCATAAAACCCAGAAAAGGAGAAAAGCACCAAAAGATGGATTGATGGAAAGGAAAAGTAAGAGAGAGAAATACTGAAATAGAGTTTGGCATGAAAGGGAAAAGGATGAGAAAACTAACAAGTGATCCTGCTCTGCCGCGTGGAAACTTTACTTCACGTGGCCAAAGCTGGCCCCACATGGGCCCCTGCTGCTGGACCGTAGTCTTTCGTTTCCTCTCCTCGCGACCTTTTGCCTCTCACGTTGTTTTATTAGGATTTCATTTGGGACGGTATGGTTAGTTTGAAAAAAAAAATTGGACTCAACACACTTTTGTGACACAATTTTTTCACAATTTTGTTGTAACATGTTGTAAATAATTTTAAAAAATAGATTTTCGTGAAAGTAATAAGTAATTAATCACAATCTATTATATAAAATAACTATAAAGAATATGTGATGAAAGTGTGATCTTAGAATTACTCACTTATTTTTTTTTTTCTTGAATGATTAGCTATAGCCTATACTTACCTCCGCCCAATTAAAAAAGAAAAGAAAAAGAGTTACGATGACTTAAAATAATTCCTTACTCTTGATATTGTTATCATGAGTTAGTTGTAGGAAAAGCAGAGAAAGGTCTTATATAGATTTGTCATTCAAACTGAATATATTGGATAAAAGATCTAGGAAACCAATGTTAACCAATTCAAAGTAATCGAAAGTAGATAGAATTTAAGTATAAAATGTGTGTTCTAATTTTATAGAATTTGACTTTTAAATTTCTTAATTTACTCTAATAACCTTTATTCTTCTTATTGTTAAAACACTTTCAGTTAGATTTTATTTTTGAATGGAAAAGTGAATTGTTAAAATTTCGGCTGCATAAGATTAGGCCCATTGTATTGCATTTCTATTATTTGTACAACATATATACTCTGCTATATAAAGAGGCAATCGATTGTACAATGTTTCACACTCAATACAATATATAAGATTTTAGTCTTTAATATGATATCAATGTCACTGCTTTGATTTTTTAGTATCTCAAGGGAAGGGACAACAGTCTGTTTCTTACTTCACCAAAAGACAAGAGAGCTGCCAAAAAGAAATGAATACCCTATAGTAGATCAGCAATTAGTGGGATTGCCTATCTAGTTACCTTGGAGAGTCAACGGTGATTGAGCGAAAAAGTGATATGCATGAAATATGGTGCCTTTCAAATATCAAAGGATTTTGAGAACAATGGTTGAGGATTGTGGTGCAGTCATAAATTGACTAAAAATATGGACCACATAGAAAATGTTTAGGCAAGTGGTAGTGAAATGGTAAACTTGTAAAGATTAGAATAAGGAAGAGGTTCTTCATCGAGTACAATAGTTGTCTGAATACTAATGATGTAAAATCTATTCCTTATGCTAATCTCTATAGACAGCTAATTTGGAAGTTTAGATGATCTATTTCATTGTCACTCGCTCAAACATCTCCTATATATGCAGTATCCACATTGTTAGTTAGTTTATGACTACACCACAGTCCTCTTACTATGTCGTAGTTCTCAAAATCCCTCGATATCTAAAATGCATTATGTTTCATGGACTTCACCTTGAAAAATATATTCCTTATTTAAATATATATAGAGAGTATATTAGATTAATATCAAAATGGTTTTGGTTTTTCAGGTTGTGAAAATCCCAAGCTAAAACTAAATCCATCCCTTCAATTTATGAAATCAAACCAAACTAACCCAAACATGAGAAAGCCTAATTAAGCTTGTCCGTTTAAGTTGCATTGGTAAGACCAATCGGATTTCAATTTGAATGCACATCCATAGCAGTATTCCTTGTAAGGATTTTATTCTAGGTTTCCTTTGTCAGTCATTATTAAGCCTATTGGCTCCTTTAATATCGTGTATGATGGTTTTGCTAACCCTTGTTGCTTGTTTGGTAATATTGTTTGTACTATACGTAGTACTGACAACAGAAGATTGATTAAATGAGCATGTGAACATGACATTCTTCACTTAGAATGCCGCCGAAATTCGTTTTCCACAGTTTCTCGTTAATCATATGGAAAAGGCCGGTAATGCATCCAATCATACGTTGCCACGTGGACCACTGATTCCGAGAAAGGACAAGAACGAAGTATGGGATAATTGGAGAATTTGAGAGAGAGAGAGAGAGAGAGAGAGGGAAAAGTTGCTAAAATGGTAGCTTCAAAAGAAAGATAACAAGAATCATTGTTTGATTTGTGAAAAAACAAATGAAAAGTTAAAGGTGGCGGCAGCCTCCCATTACTTTTGTTTCTCTCTTTCTTTTTGTCTTTTTTCTCTTATCAAAACCCCAAGCAACTCCCACATTCCACCTCTCTCTCCCCTTTTTATTTTCCTCATCAACTCTCTCCTCTCTGTCTCCTTCTCTCTCTTTTGGATCTTCTTCTGTCTAAGGTCTCTCTCTCTCTCTATCTATCTCTACGTATGCATGTTTGTTTCATTAACATGCATGGTTTTTATCTAATGTGCTTACTAACTTCTTCAGGGTTTTGCTTTGTTTTTGTTGTGGTACAGTGTTAATTGTTGTACAGTTGTTTGAATTCAAAGGGCTGGTCTTGTTTTTTTGAATACGAGGCTGGTCATTATTTTCTTTCATTTTTGTTAAAAAAAAGGACAAGAAGAAGTTCCAATTAAGAAGGTGATCATATATAATATGGCTCCTGTTTCATTGCCTCCTGGTTTCCGCTTCCACCCTACCGATGAGGAACTCGTCGCTTACTATCTCAAAAGAAAGATCAATGGCCGTAAGATTGATTTGGAGATCATCCCTGAGGTTGATCTATACAAGTGTGAACCTTGGGACTTACCAGGTATATCCCTTTTTCCCAGTGTTCCTCTTTTTTGTTTTCTTATTCTATTTTTAATTTTTTGCATATTTTTATTTCATTTTAAATGAATAACGAAAACTTTTTTTGCATTATTATTATGAAGTTGTTCATTGAGCCATTTACTTGGTTTACATGCCATCCACAATATTGCTTGATACCAATGATAAATGGGGAAAGAAAAGAATAAGCGGTTGGTAAAAGAAAAATCAAGGAATATTGTTTGCTTCTTGAAAAGTTGTCGAATTATGAAGTTAATTAATTACATATATGTGTGATAAAAAATAAATAAATAAATAAATAAAAACCTTTTTCTTAAATAGGGTTTGCATGATAATTCTTGGCTGCTTTCTCCTTCTCTCTTTTGGATCTTCTTCCTACCTTACTGCATAAAGAATATGAAAAATTTTCCTTGGCTTTTGCACTACACATCATTACTAAATGACCTACCACTGAAATTATAATAAGATTTTGGAGAATAATATATAATCAGGGTCATTTTTCTCTAAGTGCGTATCTAGTTCATTAGAAATCTGACTAAGATAAGGCCGAAAGAGTTCATCATGAAACCTTTTTCAAAAGGTGACCACACCCATATTGAACCTAACCATTGCTTTAGACACGATTTAGCTTCTTTTTCCATTTTTCTATTTATGAAAATTACTTAAACTCATTGAACATGCTTTATATACTAGTCAAATATCTTAACTTTAACATAAAATATAGCTCATTCCACCTTGGTTTTTTTGTTTTCACTGGAAAAAGGAATGGTACTTGGGACGCTAAGGCATGGTCCCTCCTTTTTATATTTTTTTTTGGTTGTGTACATGAAGAATTGTAGTGAGACAACTCGGGTGACCCAAGTCAAAGGACAATATGGAAAAAGTAAAAGCATTGCATTGTCCTCGAGATAATGAGTTTCAAACAATGTACCAATGCTTTTTGTAGCTTTAAAATTTAATATTTTAAATGCATATATTTTGACTAACATGAGCTAAATGACTAATTCCCAACTCCCAAGGGTACATAAACATATTAATTATTACAGATTCTAGATCACGGAAGCCCTATGATTTTCTTATTTCTAAAGTTCTCGCCAAGTTCATATCTAAGAAATGAACCCTAGTAATATGTTGAATGCTTTAATAATTATTCCTGTTGGTGCATGCAGAATTTGTAAATGTTTTGAGTTTCAAGTTAACAGAAAGATATTTCTGTCGCTTTTTCATTGTTCAACTATTTGACAACATGAAAAAAACCAAAGGCTTGTGTTTAATGGCTTTCATATTATGGTTGCTCCTAAAAACGAAGTACTCTCTTTCGAGTCTACCTACACACGGTCAATGCCAGTGCTATGGCATTGTAAATTTAACGAACCTAAACATTACAGGAAAATCATTATTGCCTAGCAAAGACCTGGAGTGGTATTTCTTTAGTCCACGGGATCGGAAGTACCCGAATGGATCAAGGACTAATCGTGCAACTAAAGCTGGATATTGGAAGGCCACCGGGAAGGATCGAAAAGTGAACTCTCAGACACGTGCCGTGGGTATGAAGAAAACCCTAGTTTACTATCGAGGGAGAGCACCTCACGGTGCTCGAACAGATTGGGTTATGCATGAATATCGTCTAGACGAGAGAGAATGTGAAATTCCTTCAGGCTTGCAGGTACACTAACCTGTTTTCTTATTTTCTCATTAATTCTCAAAATCATTTGATTTGTGTATAATTCTCATACCACTTGATGACCAAATACATATTAATTTGTAAATTAATATTTGCAGGATGCATATGCGCTTTGTCGTGTGTTCAAAAAGAGTGCAACTGGTCCAAAAATAGGAGAGCATTATGCTATCCCTACTACCAGTTATCAACTAACTAGTGACCATTCATCTAGCATTGAACTGTATTCCGAAGGAAGATGTGAAGACTTGGAGAGCACGGATTATCGAATGCCATATGATAATTCATGCTCGCCCAACATGGTAGCTGGATCATCACATGATATCAGTGGAACTAGAGATGGGAAATGGATGCAGTTCTTATCAGAAGATGCATTTAATTTCACATCTCCACCATTTCCAAATTATGGATCCGTTTCATACCCTCCATCTAAGGTAAAAAATTTCTAATATAAGACATTTTAATCAACATATGTTGTGTTTAAAGCATTTTAACATATTTGGTTACGTACTGCTTTTTAAAGCCTTACATTTTCTAGGTTTAACTATTCTTTAACCAACCTTCAGTGAATAAGCAAATGAATTTTCAGCAAAAAGTTACATCCAAATGCACTTCTGATCATACTATTTTCTTATGCCTTTGCAGGTGGATATAACATTAGAGTGTGCAAGGTTGCAGCATCGGTTCTCACTTCCTTCATTGGAGGTGGAGGACTTCCCTCAAGTTGGATTCACTGACTTTAAAGTGTCACAATTAACACCCATATGCGAAAGTGCAAGTGAAACTGATATTTTGCAGGAAATTCTTTCAGTTGCTCAAGCTTCTCAGGATCTGATAAATCAAAATAACTTTCCGGGGACATGGGGTGGAAATTATGCCCCGGATGATGATTTTTCCTTTATGGTTGGCAGAGATACTTACAATCAAGTTAATGATGTGAGTGCTGAGAGATATATAGACAAACCCTGGGAAGATCCAAATGCAAGGTCAATACAGATTGGAGATCTAGATGAAGATTTTAAGACAGAACGGATGACAGAGAACTTAAGATGGGTGGGAATGTCAGACAAAGAACTAGAGAAGGTACCTTTATTTTATTTGATAGATATGGTGGATTTATCTTGTTAGTTTTGTTTTCTTTTACAAAAAATTTCTAAAAGTAATTGATAAAAATGTTAGGAAAAATAAAAGAAAAATGCTAAAGCTTCTATAACATTGTCACTACAAAATATTTACAAAATGATCTAATAATAAATGTGATTGATGTCATTTAATAAATAAATATATATATGGATAATTAATGATTTATAGTTTATAAGATTTATATAGTATAATTTATAGTACCACTAACAACAACACACAAGTATAACCATCAAATCAAAATGATGACTAGTCAAAATATGCCGACTATAGAAAGGCATACAAGTAAGGAACCATTCATATATAATAGAAACTGCCTTTGCACTAGGAACCAATATCATTGTGAACCCTAGTTGCATCGCATCAAAGTATATTTATTAGTTCTTTAGCACGACCAGATCAATGAAAGTGCTTAATATAGATCCTTACGTATATAGTTTTTTACTTTCTTTTTTAATACTTAATGGACAGAGTTTTATTGAAGAACACAAGGTCGTTCCAATAGAAGATATTTCAAACTTTCCAAGAAGAGAAGAGCATGAGTTTCAAGGTATCTAAATGGCAGTTGCTTCTTTTCCTTCTTTTCTATATTCTGACCACTTCATTTTCCTTTATTACATTAACAAGCGTTTAATTGCAGGAGAAAGTGGGCATGACAAAAGCTGTAAGGAATTCAATGATTCAGAGATGAATAACTTCCAACTTGGATTCATCGATGAGCCAAATGAGAACTTTCTTGATGATGGAAACTTGGAAGACTATTCAAGCTCTCCGAGCTTCGAGGTCATCGAGGAAGTTAAAGTTAATCATGGAATGTTCATTTCAACTCGCCAGGTAGCCGAGACATTCTTTCACCAAATAGTGCCTTCACAGACAGTTAAGGTCCACCTAAACCCCGTGCTGGTGAGTAGCTTCTCAATAGAGAAAGAAGATACACAAATTACAGCTGAGAATAGAGCTTCCTTCCTTAGAAAGTTCAAGGCATTCGCAAGAGGGAAGTTTGTGGCATTCACCAAAGCAGTGAATCCATGTGCAATCATGTGTGTGGTCACACTTCTTTTGGTGCACATATATCTTGGGGAGCATATGGAAGAAGAGAAATTGATGGATGGCTTTAGCTCAACTGGCAGTGTGAAAGAAGAAGGTTGCTCTAACAATGGGAAAAGCAAGAAAATACCAGGCAGAATTAAGTGCAATGACAAGAGGGGACAGGTTTCAGTGGTGACTAACACAAAAGGGGGGAATAGCTTTAGTGCTTTTTTCAAGAGAATAGAGATTTTCCTCACCGTTTCTTTGGCTCTTTGTACCATGTGGGCTAACCACATTATACCTAGGGATTGATTGATTGATTTTTTTTTTTTTTTTTTACTTCATTTCTAACCATAGTTGCTAATTTGAGAGGGCAAAAGTTAGCCTTCTCCATATTATAGGCAGCTACATCTCAATATACTTGTACTTCTTATCGACTCTAAATTATTTGATAATTAATTGTTCATTTCTATTAATAGAATTTTCACATATCTGTTTCAAGATAAGTTGGCTGCAGTATTGTCTTGTATTTGACTTACGCATTTATGAATTCTTGTAATATTTATCATAATATCATTTGTACTTTGTAAATAAAATACATCAACCACTCAATAGATTGAGTGAGTGAACAATTAACCCAAACCAAATTGTGTTTCAATTTTGGTATCAGAGCCATCTCAACCCTCATGGCTTCCAACTTCTCTCTTCATCTCCTTCATCTTCCTCAACACTTCACCCAACTGATACTTCTCCACAAACTACATATGTTCTTTCTTTGTCAAATGCTCACCATTTTTTATCCCTCAAACTTACCAACAAAAATTACCTTTATTGAATAACTCAAGTGATTCCATATCCCAAAGGCCAAAATCTTATGGGTTTTATTTATGGCTCCAACCTTTGTCCACCTTCCACGATATGTGTTCACAATGTCTCGACTCCAAATCATGCCTTCATCTCTTAGACTTGCCAAGATCAACTTCTAATTATTTCTTATATCTTGGATGAGACTCTACCTCTTGTTGTTGGTCTCAATAACCCTCAAGACATTTGGGCTAATCTTGAATCCTCGCTGGCTTCTGCTTCCAACATCCAAAATTTTCGTATTCACATGCAACTCTAAATTCTCAAGCATGCAGCATGCATGGTGATCTCTATTGCACATTTTTTACATATGGTAAAATCTCTTGTTGATGAACTTATTACAGTTGGTCGTCCTCTCTCAACTCAAGACTTCAACATTTGTGTTTCATGAAAAGATGGTGTGGGTGGAGAAGATCGGCCCATACACAAGGGCCCACGATGCTTAGGACTAAGGAAATAGTAATAAATGGGTTAAGCCCGGCCCAGTGAGTTGTGTTACAACTCGACTAGAATTGATAAGGGGAAAGCCCAAGAGCCCAATTAGGGGCTTCGGATTTCATTACGTATCCACGGTTTGTGTCTTGTCTGACAAGTTCATCTCGAATTATTAATGTCATAGGCAATATGGTCGAGGAGCTCCCACTGTATGATGAGAATAATTCCAACGAACTGGAGAAGTTAACACCTGGATTTGGCAAAAGTCACATTCGCATTAAATGGATGTTCCCCCTTGATTAACAAGGCTGCATTTCTAACAGAATGACAAATCTGAATAGTGCTATTGACACATACTCACCTCTCCTAAAAGGTGGAGGAGACCCTTGATGGAACAAGTATCCATCCCACTACTAAAATCCACTGTTAAGATAAGTGAAAAGGGAGAAATATCTTGTTCACTTGTTTTTTATTAAATATAACATCGGCATTACTGTGTTCATACTCCTTTGGGTTTTTCGCTCTCAAATCCTTATTAAGCTTTAGTGCTTGATTTCCTTTTTAGTTCTCCCATTATAAATCCCAACCCATTTATAATAAATTAATTGTACCGATTGAAGCCTCGAGTTCTCACTCGGTTTCGTACTCCCAGAGATGACAAAGAAGCTTTTTCATTGTTAGATTTAATTTGATCAAAGAATAAAATTACATTTTATACCTTTTAAACTTTTTAATAAATAGATTTACTGATTTTTAATTTCAAGTACTAAAACCAAATTTGTTGTGAACCAAGATAATTGAAAAATAGATTAGTCAATTCGAGCTGACTAGCCTCCTGAACTTGGGAGAGGAAGTAGACAGTTTTGGGTTAATTTTCTACTTAATTCTCATTAATGCATTCAACGTATATAAACAGTCAAGGATGAGACAACCTCATCAACAAATCCTTAAACATAGGAACTAATTATATCCTAAAACATAGGGATCAATTTAGATACAAGTTGTGCGTGCCTTGGAGGCGGGGTAGGCCCAACTCCAACGGGGCTCACAACCTATTTGTAATCTGGGTATAGGATTTTCTACTTTGGGTAGTTCCAGGCACAGAGACTCTACCGAGCTGATCTTTTACTCCCTTTCTTTCCTCTCCACCTTTTTTCCTCCCTCTTTCTCCATACCCAACTTACTGTATTTATAGCCTCAGATTAGTGGAAAGATATGATTACTGCCACAGTTAATGCAATTGGGGGTCCAATATGGTTAATTGTAAGTGGGTTTAGGTGGGAGTGGCCTTGGAAATGGCTCCCACTTCATGATATATTCTCGGCAGTGATGCTTCCCGGACAGGCCGGACAGGCCGAGCATAATTACACGGCACGGTTGGAGGATGACCGGCGTCGGCTTCTCGTCCGTCAGCCTTTCTCGGAGCACTCCGAGCATGGCCACGCACCTTTCACGAATGGGGGCTGGTATTCTGGGCCTGGTAAAATTTGAGGCACTGGTCCATATCTTTGACCTATGCCCTAAGGCCCAAATGGGCCTGGGTACCAGGGGGCCGTACATCAGCCCCCCCTTGATTCGTGTTCGGCCCACGGACCGAATCAAGGATCTTTCGGGGCCGCGGTTACCCGAGCAAATCAATGGGCGTATTTCGGAGCGGTTCCAGTGATCCATTAATGCATTTCTCAAAAGGCGCGTCGCGCCTGACCTTCCGTTTCGGCTGCCATCATTGCCTGTCGATTCGCGTGTCAGTTGTCCTTGGTATCCGAAACGTTTGTGTTATCCCATCGCTAATTAATCTTCATTGATTGTCCATTAGTCGTTTGTCTGTCCTTCCCTGGCCTCTATAAATAGCCTGTTTTGACTCTTCTTTTCACTTTTTCACTCTTCTTTCCCTGAAATTTCTCTCTGCCGAGCATTTCTCAGCGACACTGCCCGTCAACCCAGAACTCTCTCCTCCCTTAGAGCCAAAAGTAAGTCTGCTTCCCTTTTCCCTTATTTTAATTCCATTTCTCCGAATTCTCTTCTAGTTCTAATCCCCTAGGATGGGTTATGCTCACCTCCTGAATGCTGGTTCCTCTCTGGCCGCCTTTCGGCGAAAGTACAGCGTCCCCGATGACGTGGAGGTGGCGTACTGCCATGAAAGCGAAATCATCCTCCACAGAGGGGCGGGCACCGCCTTTTTCCCTTTGATGTCTATTTTAGAGGGTGGGGTTAGGTTTCCCATAGATCCTCTCCTTTCAGACACCCTAAGATACTACGGGCTGAGTCCCGAGCAACTCCCCCCCAATTTTTACCGGGTGGTGAGCTGCGTTAGTAGGTTAAACCAAACGTTCGGTCTACAACTAGACCAGCACAATATAAACCACATGTACAGTCTATGCGGGAAAAAGAAATCCAACTACTATTTAAAGGTTAGGGACATGAGGGTACGGCTGATTTCATGCCTACCGGATTCCAATAGAAATTCTGCAGGGGAATTCGTCCGGGTGCGCGGCAAATGGTTTGTCGGCGATACCCCTCCCCCACTCACACGGCGTGAAGTTGGTTCGTTTCGATTCATAGTTTGCGTTACTCCTTTTATTAATTGCTGTGTTCGTGCAGATACTAACCCGTTTCTCCCTTCTTTGCAGACGGTTCGGTGTTTACCCAGGACATCAGGACCGTTCACGTACGGGACTTAAATTTCATTCTTAGGTCCGAAATCTTCGTACATTGGGACGGGCAGCTCCGGGCGTCTCACCTCATACTCGGCGTGGACCCCGTGTACTCGACTTGGCAGTCGTTTGGCCAAGCTCTCCTGGTGGACAGCCCTTTGCTTTCTTACATAGACGTTCGGCAACCGAACTTCCTCCCACCGAAGTTCACGGTAGGCGAAGCTCGGGATATTGGCCCGCGTTACACATGCTCGGATGAGCTAGCTCCCATAAGAGACGAGTCGGCCGAAGCAGCGTCTCACCGCCTCCGGGAACTTGCCCACCAGGCCGTGCAGCAAGAGGAGCCTGTCGAAGCCGAACTCCCTGCTCAAGAGCCCCAGCACGCGGCCGCCGAATCTAGCAGCTCTTCGAGAGACCCTCCTGCCCAGGGCGAGGAAATGGTGACTCGCAGAACTTTATCGGTTAGCCGGTTTATACCTGGCGCTCCCACGGCTGCGCCGCAACAACCCCCTCAAGGGCGCGGCCCGCCCCCACCTGCTCCTCCCCCTCCCCCGAGCAGTACACGGGCTCGTAAGAGACCGCGGACCGTAGAGCCGACGTCTGCTAGTCCGGGCGGTGCTCAAGCCCGTACTCCCCTTCCCTCGTCGAGGGGTGTGACCATCCAGGAGCCCCCGATTCCGGTGGGGACACTCGTGGCGTCCTCATCCCGGTCAGCACCGGCGTGGCAGCCTAGCTTCGAACTGGACGGCAAGCCGCTCCCTGCCGATGCCAGCGTTCGGGTATGGGACAAGGGGGAAGGAGGTCGCGTTGCCCAGAGCCTAGTTCACGGTCTTCTTCTTCCCGAGGACGTGAGCGCCTTCGCAGACGGGACGGACGATTCCATGGTGCGGAGGCTGCAGTGGCATACGATAGCGGTAGCTTCTTAAACTTTTTGCTTTCACATCCCCCCTTTATTTTTGTATATAGTTTTCCGTGTTGCCTTTTATAATTTTGTTCTCCCGACCAGGCTGCTCAATTGTCTCACATCTTGACCTAGCGGTTGAAAAACGTTTCCGAGGAAGTCGTTCGGGAAAAGACGGGGAGGGATGCTGCCGCCAAAGCCGCGAAAGAGAAGACAAAAATTGCAGACGCGGCCGAGAAGAGAGCAGCTGCGGAGGGCAAGGCCAGGGAGCTGTTGGAGAAAAGGTTGGAGGAGCTGGCAACCGAACGCCACGAAGCGGACCTGAAGCTGGCCGAGGCGGTGAGTCTGAATGCTGCCCTGACCGAGAAGGTGACTGACCTGCAAACCGCTTTGGGGGCTTGTGAAAACAAGTGGTACAATGAAGGGTTTGCCGACGCCGAGGATGGTGTGGAGCCGGTCATCAGAGAGGCTCGACGGCTATCTTTCCAGGAAGGGTGGATGGCTGCTCTGCATGCTTCAGGGGTACCCGAAGATTCCCATCTGAAAGACCCTGGCCTGATCCCCTTCCCGGACTCCCAACCTGCCGCGCCGAACCCTGCGATACTAATTGATGATGAGGAGACGGATAGCCTGAGGGAGCTGGTGGAGCAGATTGATGCCCACGTGGAAGTACTTGGGACAGAAGTTACCAGCAACCTCCTCCTATCTCCGAACAACCGCCTTCCGAGGTTCAAGCCGAGACGCAGCCCGCAGACCACATCGTATGACAACCGAGTTTAACTTTTGTTGCCAAGCTTATTCGCCTATGTCACCGGGGTGTGGTGACCGAACAATTTGTGTATTTCCTAAGTTCAACTTTTACTTCAAGTTTTAAGGATGGGACAATGTCTTTATATCCGGTTGATTTGCCTGTGTCTGCTTTTATGACAGCTAAACATTATGTTTGCTTTTATGGTTGTTGAATATTATGTTTGCTTTAATGGTTGTTGAATATTACGTTTGCTTTTTGGCTTGCCTGTCTATAGTCCTTGCCTCTCTCTTCCTACCTAAACGTTGGGGTTTACCCTTGCTCGGCGATGGGGATTGAGCCGAGAATAGTGTTCATGTCCTTTGGACCTTCCGGACCAAAAGCGTCTGGTATTCTCGGTCATTGGGTTTTGGCCGGGAGCATGCCTTTCATCCTTAGTATGGACCCCTCAGATTAAAGTTTGCGCCTGCCCGGTGATGGGGATCGAACCGAGAGGCGTGCTTCTGGCCTTAGGACCTTTCAGATCAAGATTTCCACCTGCTCGGTGATGGTAATCGAACCGAGAATCAGGCTTCTATCCTGAGTGGGAATGCTTTAGATTAAGGTTTCCACCTGCACGGTGATTGGGATCGAACCGAGAAGCAGGTTTCTGTCCTTAGGATCTTTTAGATCAGGATTTCCACCTGCTCGGTGATGGCAATCGAACCGAGAATCGGGCTTTTGTCCTTATCGGCTCAGACGGAATTTGCGAAGTGAGACACGACAATGTGAACTAGGAACAGCAATGATATAGGACAAAATGCTTCCTTGTTATAACTGATCCAAGCTTTAGGTTACAATTGATTGGTGATAAAACCTTTTTAGATTATATATGTTCCACGGTCGAGGGAGTGGTCTCTCGTCTGGACTCTCCAGATAATACGACCCTGCGCCCGCGACAGCAGTGACTCTGTAGGGTCCCTCCCAGGTCGGGGCCAGCTTCCCAGCATTTGTTTCCCGCATTTTTCCTACTGCCTTTCGTAGCACCAGGTCCCCGGCGCTGAATTCCCTTGCCTTTACGTCTTGGTTGTACCGCCGCGCTATGCATTGTTGATACTCGGCTAGTCGTACGGTGGCTGCTTCCCGGAATTCGTCTAACAGGTCCAAGTGCTCAGTCATTCGCAAACCGTTCAGTGCGGGATTGAATCCGCCCACGCGCGCACTGCACAGGTTTACTTCTGCCGGTATCACAGCTTCAACTCCGTACGTCATGGAAAATGGGGTTTCTCCCGTGGAGCGCCTGGGGGTTGTCCGGTAGGCCCACAACACATTATACAGTTCTTCGGCCCATCTTCCTTTCGCCCTGTCCAACCTTCTCTTCAGCCCGCTCAAAATTGTCTTGTTAACAGCTTCAGCTTGCCCATTGGTTTAAGGATAGGCCGGGGTGGAGTATCTATTCTTGATGCCGAGATTGGAGCAGAATTCGCGGAAGGCCTTGCTATCAAACTGCAGGCCATTATCCGAAATAAGGGAGTCCGGCACTCCAAACCTAGTGACTATGTTTTTCCACACGAATTTTTTGACGTCCGTGTCCCGAATGTTAGCCAGCGCCTCCGCTTCTGCCCACTTAGTGAAGTAGTCGACTGCCACCAGAACGAACCTCCTATTGCCCGTGGCACGGGGGAACGGGCCCAAAATATCCAGCCCCCACTGCGCAAAAGGCCAAGGACTGCTGACCGAGTTCAGGTGTCCTGCTGGCTGGTGTATCAAGGGAGCGTGCCTTTGGCACCTTTCACACTTTCGCACGTATTCGGCGGCATCCTGTTGCATCTTCGGCCACCAAAATCCTTGTGTCATCGCTCGGTGAGCTAACGAACGTCCCCCTACGTGGCCGCCACACACGCCTCCATGTAGTTCGGCTAGCAGTTCGTTTACCTTCCCGGGATGTAGGCACAACAAGTACGACCCCCCGAAGGATCTCCGATAGAGCTTCTTATCTGCTGACAACCAATAGCGAGGGGCCGCCCGTCGGACTTTGCCGGCCTCCTTTTCGTCATCCGGGAGACGATCTTTGGACAAGAAGTCCACAATCGGGTCCATCCAGCACGGGTCATGCGCCGAAATTGTTGTAACACTGATTCCGCTGACGTCGGCGTTGGCTACGGCCCTGATACTTGGCTCCGTTACGAGTTCTACCTTAATCATTCGAGGGATGCTGTCGGTTATTGCCGAGGCTAACGTAGCCAAGGAGTCCGCATGCCTGTTCTGCCCTCGGGTAATGTGGACCACCCTCGCCATAGAAAACTTGCCCATGACCTGTTTTACTACCCGTAGGTACTCCTTCATCCGGGGGTCGCGAGCTTCGAAACTGCCTTGGACTTGGTTGACAACCAGACGCGAGTCCGAGTAAGCCTCCACCTCCCGAGCACCCAGACCAAAGACGACATTTAACCCGGCGATCAAAGCCTCATACTCGGCCTCGTTGTTTGAGGCCTTAAACCCCAACCTGAGTGAGTGCTCCAATCGTATCTTCTCCGGAGTGACAATCACAATCCCAGCACCAGCCCCCAGGGAGCTCGAGGCTCCGTCCACGAACACTCTCCACGGGGGACATTCTACGCGGCAAACCATCTCCCCTTCAGCTCTGGGGGAGAATTCAGCTACGAAATCTGCCAGTACCTGTCCTTTTACCGAGTTCCTCGGTCTGTACCGTATGTCAAAGGCCCCGAGCCGAGTCCCCCATTTAGCTATCCGCCCCGTGAAGTCGGACCTTCTTAACAACGATTGCAAAGGATACCCCGTTAATACGTACACGGTGTGAGCTTGGAAATAGTGGGGTAACTTCCTCGTGGCGTGAACTAGGGCTAGTATCAGCTTCTCTAAAGGCAGGTATCTGATCTCGGCATCGACCAGGGTTTTGCTGATATAATACACCGGGTGCTGGACTCCTTTATCCTTCAACAGCACGGCACTTACGACGTGATCGGAAACTGACAGATACATGAATAAGTCCTCTCCGGGGTCCGGGGCTGTTAGCATGGGCGCCTGGGTTAAGTACGCCTTGAGATCCTGGAAAGCTCTTTCACACTCCTCATCCCATTGGAACCCCTTCCATTTCTTCAGAAGCTGGTAAAATGGCCGGCAACGGTCGGCGAATTTGGAAATAAACCGATTAAGGGCGGCTAACATCCCGGTCAATACCTGTACCTCCTTGGGGTTACTCGGGGACCTAAGGCGCTTGACGGCTTCTATTTGTTCGGGGTTGACCTCAATCCCTTGGCCAGTTATTAAATATCCTAGAAATTTACCGGCATTTACCCCGGAAGCGCATTTCTCGGCATTAAGGCGTAGCTTATGCTGCTGTAGTACTTCGAACACCCCCCGGAGGTCCTTGATGTGCCGACTTTCCTGTTTACTCTTTACCACCATGTCGTCGATGTACACTTCGACCGTGCATCCAATCTTATCTCGAAACATTCTCGTCATCATTCGCTGATAGGTGGCACCGGCATTTTTTAACCCAAAGGGCATCACGGTGTAGTGGTAGTTGGCATCCGGAGCGATGAATGCAGTCTTTTCTCGATCCTCGGCCGCTAGTGCAATCTGGTGGTACCCTTGAAAGGCATCAAGGAAACTCATCCTCGGGTGGCCGTACGTAGAGTCCACCAATTGATCAATCTTCGGCATTGGGAACGGATCCTTTGGACATGCTCGGTTCAAGTCCATGAAATCCACACACACTCTCCACTTGCCGCTCTTCTTCTTTACGACGACGGTATTCGCCAACCACTTCGGGAAATAAATCTCCTTTATTGCCCCCGCCTCCTTCAGTTTGTGGACTTCTGACTTAACCGCTTCGATGTGCTCCCTAGCCGATCTCCTCGGTTTCTGCTTCTTAGGAGGAAATGATGGGTCTACGTTGAGTCTGTGGCTGATAAATTCGGGGTCGACCCCGGGTACTTCATACGGGGACCAGGCAAATACATCGGCATTCTGTACCAGCAACAACAGCATCTCTATTCTGTCCTGCTCCCCCATGCTCGCCCCTACTTGAAAGCACCTACCGATGTCCGGCAATATATGGACTCTGATCAGCTCCTCGGTACAACTAGCCCCCATTTTCCCTTGGGGCTCCTGTAATTGCTATAACGATGCATCTTCCGCGGTCTGTTCACCCTGTTTATCCTTCCAGCTGACTGCTGTGACCAGGCATTGTCTGGCAACCCTCTGACTTCCTCGGACTGTTGCCACTCCATGTTCGGTAGGAAACTTGATTTTCACATGTAACGTGGACGGTACAGCTCCCATGACGTGGATCCACGGCCTCCCCAGTATGGCCGTGTACGGAGAAAATGAACTGACTACGATGAAGGTTACCATCACCTCCTTCCCTTCCATGCTAACGGGGAGGGAAATCTGTCCCTCGGGAATCACGACTCTTCCGTCAAATGAAACGAGCGGCGCGTCATATTTCGTTAGATCCTGGTTCTTCAACCCGAGTCCCCTGAACAAGTCCGGGTACATCACGTCGGCCCCGCTTCCTTGATCTATCATCACCCTCTTGACCAGGAAGCCACTTATCCGTGCCGTGACAACCAGTGCGTCGTCGTGCGGCTGAACCGTTCCCTCCAAATCCTCCTCATCAAAAGCTAAAGCTTCCAGAGCAAGTTTTGCCCTTTTCTCGGGTAATGTCCCGTCCGGGGACCTCTTTACGGGTACAACTGTCAATACCCCCCTTTTGGCTGTAGTCGTACTCCTCGGGGCTGCATGGATTACCTCAATCACTCCCAACGGCGGGGGCGGAGGGATTCTGCCCTGCTGAGCGCCGTGACCAGCGCCCCGATTTTCAGGATCTGCCACGAACTCCTTCAAGTGTCCTGCCCTCACCAACTGTTCCAAATGGTCTTTCAACACACGACACTGCTCGGTGGTGTGTCCCTTGTCTTTGTGATAGGTGCAGTAGAGGTTTTGGTTCCTTCGGGTGGGGTCACCCCCCATCTTGTTCGGTCATCTGAAGTAAGGCTCGCTTTTGATTCGATCTACGATTTTATGCACGGGCTCTTTAAATGTCACGTTCACCTCGCCCACCTGCCATTCTGGTTCCAGTGCCCTTAAATCTTTCCGAGGCCTCTGCTGGAAACCGGTTTGCCGAGGACGGCTCATCAACGGGGCCTTACCTTTGCTTTGCATCCTATCGTCCTCCAGGCGCTTGTACTCCTCAATTCGCCTCATGAGCTGCCTCATATCCTCGGGGGGCCTCTTCGTTAATGACTCCCGTAGCTCGGAATCCTCGGGTAGCCCCATCCTGAAGGTGCTGGCGGCAATCTTCTCGTTCCCCCCACCGATCTCATTATAGAGCTCCCAGTACCGACTGGCGTAATTGCGAAGGGTCTCCCCGACCTTCATTTTCATAAACAAAAGGGCATCCACGGGTTGGGGCACCCGACTGCATGTCATGAACTGGACGCCGAATTCTTGGATCAGTTCGGCGAAGCTGTGGATAGAGCCCTTCCTCAACCCATTGAACCATCTCAGAGCGGTCGAACCGAGGTTCGAGGGAAACACCTTGCACATCAATGCATCGTTGTGCGAATGCAGAGACATCATATGGATGTAATGGCTGACGTGCTCCACCAGATCCGTTTTCCCGTCATAGGTGTTGAAGGGTGGGCGCGTGAGTCTGTTCGGCATTAGGGCGCGTTCAATACCTTCCGAGAAAGGTGACCGGGCGGCTCTTCGCAGAGCCCTACTCATCGCATCCATGGCGGCGTTGCGGGGTCGTCGCTCTTCGGGGGAGTTTGAACCCCGGTCCGCATATTCCCGAGAGCGCGAGCGATTCCTTTGACGTCGCGACTCTTGTGAGTGCGAGCGTCCCCGGTGATGACGGGATTCCCGCGAGAGCGAACGGTCCCTCCGTCGGTGGGAGCTGGATTGACCGGACCCTGCGTCGTCTCGGTTTTCCCCCGTAGCCGACCTTCTATCTCGGTTTCCTCGGTCCCTTCTCTGTCGCCTGTCCTCTGCCCTCAACTCCAGATCCCTTACCAACTCGCGTAACCGTTCTAGCTCTTCATCTCTGTCGCCAAGTTGTCGGCGTCCCGAGGCCTCTGACGCCGTTTGTTGAGTCTAGTACGACCCCTCCCCGAGACCTGACCGCTCTTCCTCATGCCCCCTATCGTATTGTAAAATTGTACGTATCATATGATATATAGGATTTAAAATGAGTTTGTTTTTTATTAAAATTTGTGCTTTTATATGAGTCTAACAAGTTATTAGACTTGTTTTTATTACAAAATTATAGGGCTACTTGATTGAATCTAATGAAATAACATGTTCATGAGTTTTTCCTCCCTTCTCTCTTTCACCAAAAAAATTTGGACTACACACTTGACATTTTCACCTCTGTATTTGCAATTTTTTTTTCTATACTATGAATAAGATATTAATGACAATATAATCAATTTTATTTTTGAGTTTATTATTATAAGTCAATAAGAAGCTAGAATGCGAAGAAAAAAATTATTAAAATAAAAGAACAAGAAGAGATATTAAATGTTGATGATGAAGAAGAAAATTTCAATGAAGAAATAATTTTGTAAGGCGATGAACATGATGATAACATTGACTTAAATAGAATTGATTAGACAAGACGATGAATATGATGAAAAGAAAGTATTATTTTGGCTCATATGTTATATACTATTACTTTTGAATATAATCAATTTGAATGTGTATGTTATAAACATGTGGTAATTTGATTTATTTAGATTTGTCAAATATTATTACATAAGTGATTATTAAATTAGTCCTAATTTGAATATATTTCAAATTTATAATGAATATATCTTTTATATATGTATATCTATATGTAGGGGTGTCAATTTGGGTTAGCGTGTCGGGTTCGTGTTGTGTCAAGGTAGGGGTATTCGACTAAATGGCATAACCCTAACCCAACCCATTTAATAATCGTGTCATGATCCTTCAACCCTAACACGACCTGTTAATAAGGCGGGTTGACCTGACCCAACCCATTTGACACGCTTAATAAATGAGTCGTGTTGGGTTGACACGAATGTAACACAACCCATTTCAACCTACATAATATTAAATATAACATCCATCTAGAAATAATTTTTTTTTACATCCCAAAAGCAGTGCATACACTTCAAGTTTTCAACCCACATTCAAAATAATATAGTTCAACAAAAATATAACATTCATCTAGAAATAAGTTCTTTACACTTTAAAAGAAGTGCATACACTTCAACCCAAATTCAAAATAACATAGTTTAACAAAAATGAAATAACATAGTTCAACAAAAATATAATATCCTTGGAACTCGCCAAATGCTAAGTATCAATATTGAAAGAATTGGAGCAAACAGTAGACTAATCCTGACTATGACTACGATTATCATCCATAGATTCTTTGTTGTTGTCCAAATTCATAAAATCTTCCACAAGCTCATCCAATTTCATTTGTGCAAGTTCTATGCCAAAATATAGTTACAAAATATGATCATGCCTCAACAGTTTTAAAAGCAATACCCATCAGATCTAGTTTATAAACTATCTCAATAAACCCACTTGCAAGATATGCAAACGGTGTCCAACACTATTACAAACACCAAAAAAAACACACGGCACAAGACAAAAGCTACAACTGTGGCCTTAATCAACAATTAACATATATCATATATTAATAACGGCACATGGATTCAAAGTTTATAGAACAAAAACATTATGCAGAAAAAATTACTATAGAATTTTGAAACACCAAGAAAACGGTTTTCTTTAATTCTAAAACTCACTAAACACATGAGAGAGAGAGAGAGAGAGCAATAACCAGTTTCAGACTTTGAGTTTGAGAATTGGGCATGAGTCTATAAGATAGTAGAGTGAGTAGTACAGCTGAAATAAAAAAATAAAATTAGATATTTATAAGAAGGTTTAGAGATTTAGGGTTTGTAGGGTTTAGAGATCTAGGATTTGTAAAGTTTTAATTTCCAATTATATCCCTTATAAGTTTTTGTAATTACTCACTTTTCTTTTTAAATTTAAAATATATGTTGGATATAAAAGGTATTTGACAAATCTAAAATAAAATGAATATTTATTTGTTATACGAGTTAAACGGGTTGTGTTAAGTAGGTTATTTTGAATTGACACAAATAAATTGGCGTGTCAAACGTGTCTATTGAGGGTTATGCGAGTTGATCCGCTTATGACACGTTTCTTATCGTGTCGCTTTCGGGTTGACTCGTTTATGACCCAAACCCATTAAGGCCCAACCCTAACCCGTAAAAACTCGTGTCGAGTTTGTGTTGTGTTCGCGGGTTGGGTCGAACATTGACACCCCTATCTATATGTATTTTATTAGTTGTTTTAGGTGTTTGCATATCTTATGATGCACGATACGATACCAAAAAAAAAAAAAAAAAATCAAAAATCAATTTATGATGCGATTCATATTTTGATAACTATGAATTAAGACCAAAAACTTCGGAATCATTATTTAGGTTGTGCCTTTTTTGTTAATTGACAAAAATAATATCCCTTTACCACGTGAGTATGATAGAAGTTAGAAGGACTAAAAATTAGAATAAGAATTAAATTTGGCGTAAATGATAGAATGAAAATGAGATTTTTTAATAATAACTTAATGAGTAATGACTTGCCAACTCGCATTCAGCCCAATTAATGGTCTAAAAAGTGAAAAATAAACATTGTTTGTCCTTTAGAGCATTCACATGAGCAAAATATTCCGTTTATTTTTAGTATAAAAATCTACTTTTTTTATTTTATATATTCACTTTTCAAAAATTCCTACATCAGATTATCTATTTTATGTTATATTATATTAAATTATCAATTTTACATGATTTTTTTAATTATTTATCTTTTTTCACATATAATAACTACCATTTATTTTCTTCCTTCAATTTTGGGACACGAAAATAAAGAATAAAAAACTATATGCAAAGTGAATAGTAGCAATGTAAACTATAGCAGCTTTGTAAATTTATACATTTTTAGTTTGATTGCCGTGAATGATTTTAGAAATTATATATGTAAAAATGATATATTTTTTTCCTATTTTGAATTATTTGATGTAAATGCTCTTATTTTGAACGCTGTGATTTGAAGGCTTTAAATTTGTTTTTGGTTGTAAAAAAGTAGATTAAATTGAACTGGAATTGAATAGGAAAGAGAGATGAAGTAGAACTGGAAATTTGGAATTTGTTGCGAGAAAAAGTCACAGGCCTTGCCGCCTTGGTCCTCACTGGGCAAATACAATCATCCAAGGATAAGTCACATGCCTTGCTGGCTTGGTCCTCACTGGATAAATAAAATAGTCAAATAATACAATCTTCCACGAAGTTTCACAATCCCCAATAAAATACTCAAATAGAATCTTCCAAATAGTTTCGTAATAAAATACTCAAATACTACGATCTTCCAACACATTTTAACATCTATAGGAGCATCCGTAGTAGATGTGTTAAATGCCAAATATTTGACATTTGACACACCAAACATAAAAAATAGAGTTTTATTAGATGTGTGAAATGTGTTAAATTTTTGCAATATCTTACAGTACAGTTGCATCTTTGACACGGTACGAACAAAAAATGGCATATCTGTATATTATTTTTTATTCATTTTTCTCTCTCATCCCACTCTGAGCCACTCCATCTCCACTTTGAGCCACTCTTTTCTTCTCCCCTCTTCCCTTTTGCTCTATTCTCTTCCCATTCATGAATCATGAGCCACTACCGATTTCCTCTCTACCATCTCACAAATTCCATCATCACTGATCTATAAAATCTCCTTCACTGGTTTTTTTTTTTTGTTCGCTCTCTCCCCTCTGTTCTATCTTATACACCGAATCGGTTTAGTGATCTTTTCCACTTCATTAATCCTTTAATCTTCAAATGCGATTTGTATAGCAAGTGCATCCTCCAACTTATTACTCTCTAGAATTATTGGTGATGCTTGGAGTACATCACTTTGATTCTCTGAAATTTCATGGGATCCTTGACCTTTTGATTGTTATTTGATTTCCAAAATTACATTGGATTGTTCATCTAAGACCTCTATCATTTGATCCCACAAATCTTGCATCATTGCTTCCATCCTTGCTATGCTTTTGGACATATCCTTGACAATCTCTAACATTCGGTTGCATGCTCTGACATTGTTCATTGTTCTTCGAGATTGAAGCTTTGATATAGGCTAGACATGATTTACTTAAATTTGTTTGATGCAAAAACTAAATTTCAAAATATTTCTTTTTTCTTTTTTTGGGTGTGGGTTGTGGGAACTAGTGTGTAGGGTTTTTTTGGCTGGGTCAAGAACTATTTGGGGTTTTAAGGCAGGGGCAAATAAAAAGCAAGTTGGACATTGTACGGTTACTGGTTGGCAACTTGGACTCTTGATGGAACAGGTTGTTTGGGGCTTGCAAATCCAGTGTTGTTTTGCCCCTTTTTTTTTGGTGGGTTGTACTTGTAGATTGTGGCTGGTTGAGTAAGATGGTGGTGGTTTGGTAAGTTGTGATTTGAAAGATGGGTTTTCTGCTAGGTAGAAAAAAATACAATTGTTGATTTATTTTTTTGGTGTTATAGTGGTTGTGAGAGGATTGAAATACTTTAATACTAAATGTTGTGAACCAAGATAATTGAAAGATAGATTAGTCAATTCGAGGTGACTAACCTTCTGAACTTGAGAGAGGAAGTAGGCATTTTTGAATTAATTTTCTACTTAATTCTCATTAATGCATTCAACGTATCCTAAAACATAGGAACTAATTATTTCCTAAAACATATGGATCAATTTAAATACAAGCAAATAACAATACTAATCTACTACTACATTATTCAGATAAATATCTATCACCAAGCCTAAATTTAAATACTTCTAATACAAATAATAATTTATCCCGCACATTATCTCAGGTCATAACAGAATTTGAATGAGTTTTTTATTTTTTATTTTTTATTTTCTTTTTAAGTAAGAGTTAAAATTTGCCAATAGAAGACTTTAAAAATCTAGCTTAGAGTGGCATGAAAGTATTAAGGGGATGTTAGACAACCCGACAGTCCTCAGTCTCTTCTGTCTATCACAACTTATGGCCAAAAGGAAAGGGAACTTTTGAAAAGATTTTTAGGAGTATTTAATGGCATTTTTTCTTACATGCATCCCCAGTTCCCATGCTAAAAACACTTAGGGCGTTTGGTTAACCATTTCAAACTCACATTTTTACATTTTAAACAACATTACACACTTTTTTATCTACACGTATTTTAAAAAATTACAAAAAAATTACAAAAATCTCATCTCAAACTACTCTACCAAACACCTCCTTAAGCTCTATGATATAATGATAATGATATACAAGGTCATCACGGGTGCTAAGATGCATGGGAAGATGGGGTCCAATTTGATATTATTCAACTCAACCCATCTTTTTATGTTGCTTCTTCTTGTGAACACACCGCTGGATGAGCACTGCAAAAGTGCGACTGGACCTGCCTACCCACCCAATCATACAATAGGAAAATATAAGTGCTTTTTCTGTGAAGGATTGATATATTAAATCTTTACTTTATCAAGCAAAAATAAAAAGATATATTAGATCTTTATGTTCATTAAAAATAAACAAAGAAAAAAATATCTTTGTGCATATAAGGTTCGTTTACACCCATCCGATCCATCCACTTGAGGGGGATTAGCTAGAGCCTAGAGGTCCGTGAATAAATTCGATCTATAGTTCTATATAGCAGGCCCTCATAATAAAGCACTTGTTCACAACTTTTCTCCTAATAGATTTTACAATTACCGAAGAAATTGATTGTGAGTAGTAATGGACACAATTGACATTCATAAATTCATTACTTTTTCTTCATTCATAGTCAATCACTTTAATAATTATGAAATTTGTTATTAAAATAGTTGTGTTTGTGGCATTATTGCAAAAAATTTCAAAATCATTTGATCATAGTAAGAACACAAATTCTCAACAACAAAAAGAAGAGACTAAGTTGCAATTTACACCATTAAAATTTAAGGTAATTTTAATTTTATCCTATAAAATTTGAAAATTTGGATCCACATTCCTAGTATTTCGACTTAAACCTTTCTAACCTTATTCGTTGATAAAGTGTTTATTAAATGCCAAATAAGCCTACAATCTTTACCATTGGCCCAATTAAAACACAGTCACACAATTTACAATATATATATATATATATATATATGATTTTGCTAATGTGTGCTCTAAGGACATACAATAATTTTCATTTTTGAAAAAAAATTTATCTAGAATTGAAAAAGTATAAACAGCTTTTTCAATTTCCGATAAAATGTTTCCAAAAATAGATGGTTTAATGTGTGCCCTTAGGGCACACATTAACTGGACCCATATATATATATTAAATAAAATAATTACTAAAATTCACAACAACAAAAAATAACTTTTGCCTCTCTCTCTCTCTCTCTCTCTCTCTCTCTCTCTCTCTCTCTGTGCTAAGGCCAAATAGTGATTGAGATTATTACTTCCCACTCCTTGCTCTTTAAATCTTTTACTTTCATTGTTTATGAACTCACTCAACACACAAAAATTCTAAGTTCATTCGTTCTCATTCATTCTCTCGTTGCTCTCTCTCTCTCTCAGCCTCTTTTAAGTTGTCGAAGATGATGTCAATGACAAAGACATTACCGGATGACAAAAATGATGTCATTCATTGCTTATATAGGTATGGTCCATTTCGATTACGACAACTCCAATGAATTTTCCAATTGAATGAGTCGACCTACAAAGACAATCAGTAGAAAGAGCCCAAAGTGGACAACAAGGACATCATTGTTTTGAAGAAGAGAGATTCAAGAGGTAAATGCCACTAAAGAGTGAAAAGAGAAAAAGTGAAAATGAAAATGAAAATAAAATTTAAAATTTAAATAAATAAAAAAAAATCTCTCAGTCACACATATATATATTCTATAGACAAAACAACATAATTTTAATGTATTTAAAAAAATTATGTCGTTTTGAGCTAATGTGGCACTTAAGAGTCAGCTTATCAACAGACATAGATAGAATTGCTTAAATCTAAACGATATGTAATTTAATGGAGTGAAGTCAAATTTTATTGGGTAAAATTAAAATTAGCCCAAATTTTAAGTGTGTAAATTATAATGTGAAAAAAAAATCATATTTTTACTAAAGCATAGGATAATTTGGACATTTTGAGTTGGTAGTGGTGCGCACCACATGGGTTTGATGATGGGGAAGACAGAAAGGGTTGGAAATAGGGAACAAATGGCAAAGGTTGAAAAGAAAATGACAACTTATGGGTTCACGGGTAACATACTATTCACAGGCCAATTAACAAAGTACATATGCCCCAGTCCACAAGATGCCAACAAATGATTCCCGCCCCAATATTCATGTAATTAATTTGACACCACCACCACCACCACCATTCCCATTTCTAAAAGCTGCAAATCTCTCTCCTTTTTTAGATAGCTGTGGGGGTGTTCATAGTTACATATGATATATATTCATGCGCGTGCTCAAAGAGCTAGCAGAAATGTTATAGAGTAGTAAAAGCCAAAAAGGGTCTTGTTTTTCTTGTTCATTTAGCATGGCTTCTTATTGCTCCTGTTGTGTGGTGCAACTCTTCTTCTTCTTCCTTGGCGTAGTGGTCTTCTTAAATGTTGGGTGTCTTGATGGTGTTCATGCAGCAACAACGGTGAAAGTGGGTAACATTTCAAAGGTGGAAGATGCCGTCAATTTCCATATATACTATGGCCAGACCTTCAAAGTCATCAAGAATGCCATTGACGGCAAGAGCTACCTTCTCATCCAGGTACTCTTTTCTTTCTTCTTTACGCGCTACTATTAGTCTATTACTGTACTGATACTAATCTGGGAGAAACTCGGGCTGTAAAGCATCCAAAATGATGATATGTGCTTGAAAGTGAATACGTGTCATCATTCCCGTAGGTCTCCCAATAAGTCTAATATAGACCCAAACTTTACCCTCAAGTCTAGGAGAAAGGTTTGTAACTTAGATATAGTTTGTAGGGTTAATTATTATTTTCGTCCATAACATTTGTCTTATATGTCAAAATTGTCCCTAATATGATATTTGTCTTATAGAGTCTCTAACATTTTGATATTTTTGTCAAAATAATCCAAATCATTAAATGATGGAAGAAAAAAGTGAGGTGACTTACTGTAAATTAATTTTTTTTTTTTTTTTTTTATGCCAACTATGTTGCCAGGTGGCCTGTTAGGTGACCTTTTAAAAAGAATAAAAAATAAATAAAAAAATAAAAAATCAGCTAAAATCCCTAAACAATAAACCCAACAGATTTAGGATTGAAATCCCTGTACCAACCGAAAACCCAAAAACTTCACATGAAATCCATCTTAAAAAAACCCAGCTCTGATAGAGATTTATAGCACAAAATTAAAAGAGACAATAACCATATTTATATATGGTCATGGTGTTAGGCTAACACTAATTGGCTATCCTATTAGCCTCATAAGTCATAACACTGATGTGGTTACTTAAATGTTGTTACAGTTAACTTAATTGATAAAGTTTTTGATGGTAGAATAAGAGATCTGGGGTTCAATCCCTGCTTAAAGCAACCACATCAGCTCTTACAAAGTCTTGCAAAATACAAAAAGTAGCTTATTTTACACATTTTGACCAAAAAAACATCTACATCAGTTGGTGTAAAATTGTGCATAAATGCACAAGTGCTACCAGTAACCGTGCATATATGCATGGTTACTGTAGCTCTTCTATACATTATTTTAGTATTATTTCTCTCCTCTCACATTCTCTCTTCCACTTGCTTTCTCTCTCTCTCTCTCTTCAACTCATAAAAATATTATTTATATAAAATATAGTGTATAATAGATAAGCTGATGTGGGTGTTTTGTAAAAATGATAGTGTAAAATAGAAAAAATGGATTTTTTGTATAAAATAGACGAAATCTTTTAGAAGAGCTGATGCGATTGCTCTTACACCAAAAACTGATTGGTGTCTTGGTCTGATAATAAATAATCATCATCAAAAGCGAATGTCATAAATTGAAACTCTCTAAAAAAATAATTAGTCTCAAAAAAAAAAATTTGCAAACGATACTTTGGGCCAAACTGCAGGCTATCTACTAAGCCAACTCAATGTTTGAATAATGTATCCGGTTACCCACCATTCCCACCATGGTAATTTGGTATCCTTCATTATTTTTCTTCTACTGCTTAGGATGGTAGTATCTTTTTACTAAAAACATTTGAATAATACATATGATTACTTATTTTGTCACACGTTTACAAATAAATTATAGGATAACTCGAGGATGGCAGCAAGGACAAAATATTGCACCCCAAGAATCAAATCGTTTGTCATCCCAATGTCAAACTATTCCATTGATACCGAATTATTTCCAGGTACTTCAGCTATTCACACCACACATTTTAATGTTTCCATTAATTTCGGTGTTATACTTTGAGTTTTTTTTTTTTATACAAGATAGAATTCTACTCTATCCTAATCTAAGTGTATATGTGTGTGAAGCTCCCTCCTGGAGACTTGAACCCCGGCTCTTGCCCCCCACACCCCACAAACACTTATACTTGTAGAGTGACCATTGCACCAAGGGTGTGCGGTGGTTATACTTGAGTTTTTGAAAAGATAATAGCTTATACACCCATATATATTACTCTCTCTCTCTCTAGATAATAGCTCACCCACCCCATATATATTACTCTCTGTCTCTCATATATGTCTAATTAATAAGTATTGATATATAAAAAGTTAAATTCAATAACATAAAGAACAGTTATTCTAACATCACAATTTTTGTGCTACAACCTTTGCGACAATTTATATAGCCAATTGTGAGTAGCTGTTTACTACTTTCACATGAACTCACAACTTTTTTTCATCACCCACGGTCGACTACATAAAAGTTGCAATAAAAATTGTGTTCTAAGACCTTCTCTTGAAAAAATTTACCTAATTTAAATTAGAATTTTATTAAAGAAAATCAAAACCTAATTTAATCATAATTTTTTTAATGTTGATTTGTTTTATTCAAAAAAGACAAAGAGCTCTAATTATTTTCATCTAATTATTTAGAAATTATTTTCAACTTAAAAAAAAATTAATTAATTTGTATATTAGACTAATAACATAAAGAAAAATATGAGCTTTTAAAAACCTATGTGATAACATTAAAAGAAATTAACAAAAATTCAAAAGCTTCTATTCTGTACAACAAGAAAGCTTTAATGTTATAGAGTACTAAGAGTGCTTTTCTTTTCTTTTCTTTTTATTTTTTTCTTGATAAAGAAAACTTTCATTAAACCAATTACAGAGCAACATTCACCTTCCAAGGGCCAAAATTGAGTTTTACTCCTTTCAATCAAACTTTCTAGTAAAGTGCTCCATGTCTGAAACTATTTAGAGATATACCCATGTTTTGAAACTCGATTTTTAGAAAATCGAGTTTCAATGAAAAACTCAATTTACCGAAAATCAAGTTTCTTGAAAAAATTTGCATGGAACTCGAGTTCCATGCCAAAAAAAAAAAAAATTTAAGTTTGATTGCCTGTAACTCGATTTTCTACAAATCGAGTTTTCCATTGAAACTCGATTTTTAGAAAATCGAGTTTAAAACAGAGGCATATTCCTAAATAATTTTAAACAATGGGCATTTTGCTGAAAAGTTTGACTAAAAGGGGTATATCCCCATTTTGGCCCCTTCCAAGCATCCCCAATTGATGACAGGAGGGCAGAGTTATTTATTTCATATTAAGACTTTAATTATGGGATTTGGGAAGCTCTGCACAATTAGCCGTGACAGGGGCTACTGTGTTCGGCTCTCTCTTAGCCCAACTAAAGAGGACTTTTGTTATTGTTCATTTAACATTGCATTGTCACTCATCACCATTCACCATAATAATAATCATCATCTTCGTTTCTAGTGTATTATTCCCAATCTAAATGAACAGAAATTTTAACTCTTTCCTTTACCTTGGTCTTTATTTTATCTGACCCTTTTCTTTGTGTCTTCTCCTTTTGCTTTTGGTGAAACTTCAGTTTCCTTTTTCGAGGTGAGGATCACAGACTTACAGTAAGTTGTAATTCTGGTTTTATATATAGAAGCGTCCAAAGAAAAATGTTCAATGAAATTGTTTTAAGTCATTTAAAGTTTGCCTCTTGATGTCTTTTTGAACAGCTTCTTGGCTTACTAGGGAGCTTGAAGGGCATTACATCAGATTCTGTGGCTTCTCAATGTGTATTAAAATTGTATGAAGGTGGAGAAATTGAGATAATTAACAAGAGTGAGCCCCAACAGCTTGCGCAATTTGCAGTACACTTTATTACCAACACTGATCAACAAGAAGCTTGCAATTTTGCATCTTTTGATCCATTTGGAGAAGAGACACCTCTGCAGGTATGCGTGTAATTTCATATATAAAAAATCATCCACATGATATATATATCTACACACACACATGCCCCGAATGAGTATGAAAGAATCGTAGTATTATATATATGACCTTGATGTTTTTGAATGGTAGAGGGCAGAGTGGATCAAGTTTTTGGGAGTTTTTGCAAATCTTGAAACTGCAGCCAATCAAGTCTACGATGCAGTAAGTATAACAGTATATGATATATTACATATTTATATATGATTGTGACAATATTACAAGAAAGTGGTGCACCATTACAGGTCTTTTTGTTTTTCTTTTGGAATCAATATTATATTTACACCCATGGAAAGATCTTTTTGTTGTGGTTTTAACAAATCATTTTTGCTTTGCAGGTTAAAGAAAATTATTTGTGCTTGACTAAAGTCGCAGCGAGCAAGAAATCATTCAAACCAACAGTAGCCTGGATGGGATATTATGATGTCTGTACCTTATTTAATAGTGTTTCTAAAATTACCAGAAAAATATAGTGTTTTTATATAGGCATAACCCATACATGAATGATGAATCAAAGTAATCCTGGATAAAATCTCTGGGGTGGCTATCAAATGGGTTAGTGAAATATAGGATTCAATTAAAAAAATCATTGTGATATATCTTTTCTCAACAACTTAACATATAGTTTAAGACTAAAGAGTTTTGTTTTTCAGTGATATTATAAACCACCTTAGGCAACTTCTTTCATTATTACCTAGTAATTCCATGTACTATTTTCCTCCATTGACACTGTTAGATTGCCTCGTAATCTTTAATTCTTGTTGCCAACTATATCCAGTTCGTTTTTATACTTATAATCTTTATATGACTACATAAATTGTGTCTCATAGTAGTAACGAAAATTACTTGCTATTGTTCCTTTAACATTAATCACAGAAAAAAAAATGAAGGAAATCAAATGGAAGAATAATATGCGACTTACTATTGCTTTTCAAAGCAAAATTATGCAACTTACTATTTAGGTTTGCTATTCCTTTGCAGGGTGTCTGGTCATTTACAAAGGAAACGTACAAGATGAAGGTACCAAATAAATTTTGCAATTTTTCATTATGTCAAACCATAAAAATCGTAACAGCATAACACAGGAATGGATCTATTGTTAATGAATCATTGTGATTAAAATTTTATGCCATCGCTTTTGTCAGATTCAAAAGTAGTTTTAAACTTTTTATTGCAACAATTTTTGTGAGACAGAAAATAAGAAAAACTAAATCACTGTAAGAAGTTTAATAAACTTTAACTTCTGAACAAAATTAACATGCTATCAATTGTCAATTTATAGTTCATAGTTCCACTTCTTAATAATAATATTACTGATAAACCTACATGGAAATCCAACAAAAGTTGTAGGTCTATTATATATTTTGTATTTTGATTTTTTTTAGCATTTACTTTAATCTCGTCTTGATTTTGCACCAAAAAAGTATGGAAAATAAGAGGATTCAAATCTTCAACCTAACTAAGCCAATCCTGTTAACTCTTTGAATGGATTTGTATGTACTTATACTTTTGATGCAGTACACAGAAGATGCAGGTGGAGGGAATGTGGACAACTCTATCAATAAGATGAGCTATAACATCTCTAATCCTGATGATTTGGATGAATTGCATGCCATCCTATGTGTAAGTTGAATCATAAAATTACGAATGAAGTGAAAAGCTTACCAGATTACATATTATACTAAAATTGTACATTTGTATGAATCCAATTGTTCTTCAAGTTTTAACTTACTGGAATGTTATATCCAACTGTAGAAACTATAAAATTTAGCTATGGAAACAATTTTATCCTTTAATTAAACTATTGTTTGTTTTTATTATTCCTTTCTTCTTTTACATAAATTGTTTGGCAAAAACAATTGTTTGAAACGTAAGTTACCTAAATTTTTTTTTAATTTATCTATAGTTTGATGTTTTAGTACTAAAGCAAATTGTGCCTGTAATAGTTCAAATAAATCAAAAACAAGCATTCTTGGAAACAATCCTTATCAGTGCATAATTCCTCCTTAAATTTTTGGGGAGTCCTCTGATCTATTTATGCCTTTTTTTCTTTGGATGTGAAAGAGAAAGAGATTGGTCCGTATATTTTTCTTACATAAAGAAAATGAAAGCTTGTTACCCTTGATCTAAAATTAATGTTAAATTCTCTTCTTCAAATAAAAATGAATTTTGAATATGAAATGATTACGAATCTTTGAGAGCCAAATGTGTTAAATTAATTTTTAGATCTTAGATATTTTTTTTTTCATTGATAGGGATCACATTTTTACTTGAATTCAATTCTCCTTGTAGACTGTGGATGTCATTATTGACGAAACATATACTGCTGATCCATCTGGCTACACTTTAGCAGCTTTTCTCCAGAATGTAAATATTGAAGATCACTCCTGTTTTGCTTTTCTTACAAACCAAAGCTTATGGAGATATGATAAAAGAGTTTACAACTCAACTACTCTTGGTAAGTACTTTCAAAATGAAATCTTCTTCCACTTAATTTTCTAGATTTCAGTTTCATAGATGTTTTTTCATAGTAATGCTAAGATTTTTTTTGGTTTCTTAGTAATTAACTGCTAAAAGCAGAAGTTGTCAAAGGCAGTTATAAAGGAAACATGAAATCGTTTATCTTTTTTTTTTTTTGCATATGATAGATTTTCAACCTATAGTATCTGCTTACCAATTGAGCTAACTTGGAACCCACATGAAATGGTGTATCTAATTCATCAACATATAATTCCTTCAATTCTACCATGTTTGTGCATGTTATTATGTTCTGTGATAAATTTTACTTATAGTTGATGACTATATATGTGTAGTTTGTTTAATCCTTTTTCTTTTCATGAATTTTCTTGTGAAGATTGGTTCGATGGAGCTGTCTCTCAACCCCAATTGGTTTTAGCAGATCTTGTTGAAGCTTTATTTCCTACAGGAAATTACACTACAACACATTTTAGAAACCTTGCAAAGGTAAAAGTATTAGTTATTTTGAAAAGGAAATTTTCTTTTTTGAAGAATCTCTATGGTTTATGCTTCAAATTTATACATCTTGACATGCAGGAAGAAGGAGTAATAAGCATCAGTCCTAACATGTGTGACAGGGATACCTCCGTAGCATTGCAGCCCACCATAGTAGCTTGCGGATAATGCTTCATATGGTTTCAAATTATTTTATTTTTTAGAATGAATTTCAAATTATTTGTCCTCATGGTTGTTTAGTGTTCCTTAAATTTTATGGGATAGGCTACACAAGGATATAATTCTATTAATTAGTTTTTCAAAAAATTTGTAGCACTCATAATTGCATTGATTCAATTTTTCAGAGCTATAAAATATTGCATTGTTACATATCAGTAGAAACTAATTACAATTTATATATTTTTTGGGACAAAGAAATTTAACAATAAATAAACTCTAATTAAATTACTTTTGGTCTCCTGAAATAAATGTTTATTTAATTACATTTGATTCTCAGGACTTCTTCCTCTGCTGCAACATTAGCTTTTGAAAGCCCTGGCTTTCATCAAACAATTCAATGTTTAGGGCCATAAAAAATGCTAATTTGTTGTATGTTTATCTAGAAAACATCAATTATATTTTTTAATAAAACAATGCAAAACTAAACCAATTCTTATTACATTATATTCGACCTTCACTAAATAAATTTTAATTAATTAAATTTATCTTTTCTACTAGAACTCTAATTAGCTTTTTAATTATTAATGTGTTTAATTATTTTTTTTATGAACTTTCATGTATATTGTAGATAATCTCAACTAGCATTTATATTTGCAAAAAACTAGCCTGTAAATTTTTTGAGCTTCTGCTATGTGATCTACCCATTAAAACGAAAATTTGAATGTATTTATAAAAGTAATATTTCCTTCTTTCCTTTTTTTTTTTTTTTTTTTCAAAAAAAGTTTCTCTACAAACTTCTCATACATTTTTATATGAGTGTGAATTTTGAAAATCTAACCGTTTGATTGCATGTTCTTATTATATTTTTCATAATTGCAAAATTTTAAGAAAATCAAAGATCAATTGCTATGTCATCAAACAAATGTTAAAATTTCAAGTTTTTGTAATCTAAAATTGTGTATAAAAAATAAGTTTATTGATCGAATAATAAATAATATCCGATTTGAACAAAATTTGATATCCATGTTAAGAACTTGAAATACAATAGTTAGATTTTCAAATTTTACAAAAATTTAAAATATATATATTTATATGAGAAGTTTGAAGAGTTTGTCTTTTTTCCCTATGTGGTTTGCTCTTTAAAAAGAAAACTGAAATTCAAACTTATAAAAGTAGGGATGACAACAAGCTGGCACATTGTCGAGACAAGGGCATCCTATCCCCTCAAAAAAAAAAAATTTTCATTTTTATAATAAATTTATTTCAAAAAAAATAAAGATATACAACAAAAGCGTAGAACAAGCATTAATGATGGGTGATCCTAATGCATAGAAATTACAATTCCATCGTGGGGAAGCAAGAACCCTTACTACTTAATGGTCTGTTTGGTTGGAGGGGTGAAAATGCGGGAGATTAGAAAATGGGGAAAAGATAGAAAAGTTGGAGGATATAAGAGATTTTAGTTTCCCTAATTTGTGTTTGGTTGGAGGTGGAAAAGTGGAGGGATGGAAAAAAATGAGTTTGTATAAGTGTGCGTTTGGGACAAACGGAAAGTTTCAGCTTATTTTTGCTACTATTTATGGGTCTCACTACACTTTTTGATACTATTCATGATCCTATTGTACTATTCAACTAACTTTTACCTTTATCTATAGTACTTTCAGCAAAAAGTTTTCAGTTTCAATTAAATAAGCTGTTCCCAAACGGATACTAAATTTACTTATATGCCCTTGTTAAAAAATGATGTCCAATTAAAACAAAAAAGTGACAAACAACCGCCCCAAAAACAAGGCAATCACCCAAATTTATTAAAAATGCAAAATCATGCCCAAAAAAAAAAAAAAAAAAAAAAAAAAAAAAGAAAAAGAAAAAAAGAAGAGCAACTAGCATATTCACGTAAGAGAAGGAGGGGGTAGTTTAGTCATTGACTGCAACTAATCCTCTCTCCTCTATTTTCTCCCCAAATTGGGAAAATAGAATTTTGGTAGGCCAAGGGAGAAAATACCTAGGCCGTACCAATTTTCTATCCTCCCTCTCTCCAACCAAATATCTATAAAATCAGTTTTCTCTCCACTTTTTTCTATCCTATTTTCTATCTTTCCTGTTTCACCACAATCAAACGGACCATAAGGGTTGAAAAGAACCAAGCTTTACAAACACATGATGATTAATCACTTATGATAAATGTAAATTTAGAAAATTATAGTTTTTAAGGAGGTTTTGTAAATTTAGAAAATTATGGTTTCTAAGGAGGTTTCATAATGATATTGGAGACATTTTGACCCCATTTTCTCTTCCCATTTTTAGTTGATGAATTTTTATTAATTAAATTTCTCTTATTTTCTTCTTTAGCTACATCACTATTTGAAGCCGGAGAAGATTGAAATGAAGGACCTCACTAATATCATCTTGAATTGCATTGACTGAATGGCATTCCAGGGTTCCAATTCTTGAGGACCATTAACTTTCCTAGAACACAGAAAGACCCTCCATTTAAAATACTAATGCAATTGCAAGTAGAGTCACTAGTGCATTTGAATAGTTAGAAGTCATTGCCTAGCAAAATGAAATCTTCTATGGCATACTGCCATTTTTTGGCTACCCAATGTTTTACCAAGCGCATAGGGAGAGGCCTATCCAAAAATACATGCAACCAATGTATTCTCTTGTCAATAACCCTTTGAAGATATCCCCTCTGAGATGTGAAAGACACTATCTTTCATAGGCTCAACAAATTATTTTTTTATTTGCATGATAGGTATCACCTTACCTATATTGGACTTAGCCTCACTACCATGAGAGAGTGTTGGCCCAAGAAGACATCATTACAGATTTTAATTAAGTTCTCCTACTAAGTGGACTTGTATAAAATGATGGATCTTGCTTTAGAAAGCTTTGGATTTGGACCCATTTGTTCAGTTGAGATCCCTTGGGTCTACTGGGTTGCAAGTGATGCTCCAAAGGAGGGAAATCATAAGTTCCAAACTTAAAATTAGTTCAAGGCCTTCATGTCATGTCCCTACCAATCAACTTAATGGGGCCCACTTAAACCAACTTTTCTTGAAAAAAAAAAAAATATATATATATATATATATATATTTGCAATGAACTAACATATTGTTTGTCGGTTGTGAAAACCAAATAAAAAATATATATTGTTTGTTGGTTACTGTCTTCCTATGTTTTCCTTCTTTTCTATCATAATCTCTTGGACTATCATCAACCAATCCAGTAAATTCCTTTAATCTTTGTATTCTTGATCATGGCTTGCTCATGGGGCTGGGACTCCCCTGCGGCCCTGCCTAAGATCAATCTTGAGAGGCTATGAAACTGATTCACAAGAATCATGCAAACTAGACAAAATACTCATTAAACTCTCTTAAAGACAAATTTTGAAACATTTCTCACTGCAGAATTCTTTCCCATATTGCAATGAATTTTTAGGGGTGCTTGGACTCCCATGCCTAAGACAATTTTGAAACATTTTACATTTCTCTCTTAAAGAATTCTTTCCTATATTTCTTAAGGAAAGAATTGTTTCATGACTGATTTTAATGTATGAGAGAGACTTAGCTAGAGAAGAGAGTGGGTGATGGGAACAGAGGACAAAGAATGGGTGAAGAGGGTGGGAGGGGATGGCACCAACAGAAAAGGAAAAGTGGGTTTAGTAAGGCTAACAATGTTAACAGAGTTAAATTGGTCATGTGCATCTCACATGTTCAGGACATGTGTCACTTTATAATATTGACACCTGACTAATTTGGAGGAATTTGCTCCAAACCAGTTTGTATATAAACTTTGTCCATTGCATATTGTGGCATGCTGCTAAGCATTTGATAAATGCAAGAGTAGAAAGCTAACAAAATTCTGGTTTGGAACTACATAAGATGCTCTAGAGATCTCTACACAGATCAGACACTACGTTTTAATAAAACAGAATTCCAAAATAACAACGACAAACCAATGGTGATTCTAAAAGCGCACAATTGATTAGTGATTAACATTCACCATCATATAGAAAAATAGCAGCTGAAAACCATAAGATATCCTTCTGAAGGTAAGAGTGATATTAGAGATATTACAAATTTTACTACATGAGTCTTACAATCTAACATGTTACCTATATATTTTATCACATCAGTTTGTAAGTTTTTGTAGTAAATTTTGAAATTCTTTTAGCATTTTTTGAAGATAAATTAGGTGAAACTCCTTTCCTATATATTTTACCTGTTGAACTAGGAAAAAAAAGGCCTACAATATAAGGCAGGTTGAAGTCACATGATGCATTAAAATCTTCATAACAAACTTATTTAGAAAACCACAATCTAATTGGTCCTAGGTTGAGAGAACTTGATGGGACTAATAGGGTAGTGTTTAATTTAGAGCAATCGCATCAGTCAGTGCAAAATTCTTGTCTATTTTGTAAGAAAAAACATATTTTTTCTATTTTACACACCCACTTTTACAAAACACCCACATCAATTTATCTATTCTATCATCTATTTTATTTAAATAATAATATTTCTTTAATTTTTTATTATATCAAACAAACCACTACCCACATGGCCTCACCCACCTTTTTCTTTCTTTGTTGTGAGAAGAAGACTGATGAGAGAGCAACGACGGGGAGAGAGAAAAAAAGAATAAAAAAATCATTTGCACATGAACAATATCTGTGCATATTTTGTATATTTGCACATTTTTACAAGTACTGATATGGGTGTTTTTTGAGTTAAAATGTGCAAAATTGAGCACTTTTTGTATTTTGCAAATTTTTGCAACCACTGATGTGATTGCTCTAACTATCCATAATTGGTAAACTGAAACCACAAATATACCTACAAAAAAATGGAAGATGAACCGTAAATGCCATGCAACAAAAATTACATTAATAATTTAGGCAAGATCTCCTTAAAAAAGGTTCAGTCCAACTTTGCTTTCTTTTCTTTCAATTACATTAGGATATTTGCAATCCATTTGAGTTGAGACTAATTATCACGAATGCACACAATAGTCCACAAACTATGCCCATTGCGGCAACCCAAAGGGAATTGAATTTAAACCTGTAATCCCACTTGCTTTGGAGAAAACAAAGAATAAAGTAAGATGAAAAATATTATAACAAAACTGATCCTATCACCAAAATAAAACAAAGCCATTGCTAACTAAAAAAGATAAATATTGCTAACAGCAGGGCTTTCTATACACTCAAATTAGAATGTTGCAAACATAAATTAGGCTCAGCCTTGTAAGAACATTAATAGTAAAACATTTGCACATGAGGGATAGAGCATATCTTAAAAAGTTAAGGCTAATTCATTATTCCTGACGGGTTTCTGTTCCAAGACAAGAAGGCTGGGTCCCCAAGAGGCCTGCATAAAAAGCAATTACAAATTCAGACTCAACTTAACAAATGACCTATGCTTTACAATTCAAGGAACCATTCTAATCATCAATGTATGAACCAGGTTGGCATCAAATTTGATTTTCTTTATAAATGTAAAAGAAGAAATAGTGGAACATGCCAGGGCAGATAAAGCTACAAGTTCAACATTGACTAGGCTATGAATCACACAGAGTAAGTGCCTGTTTTCAACAAGACCAATAAAATGACAGGATTGACACTTTACAAGAACCAGCTTAAGTTTTAGACTTGCATCTTGTTTGTGGGACCCTTCAGGTGTTGGAACCTAGATCTGGGTGGGTACCACCTTTGAAGAAATTGAGTAAGAAGGACGATTCCACGAAATTTTTGCATGCCATCCCCCAAAATCCAGAAAAGTACACAAGGAGGTACAAGTACTAATATGGGTTGATGATAAATACCAGAAGCTTATCAACATTGATGGACGTCTAAAATTTGGGAGGACTTGGTATTTAAACATGCTGCTATTAGCCTAAAAAAATCTAAACGGCAGTTTAAGCAACCATATATTCTCCATTACACAAAATTAAATCAGAAATTTCTTTAACAAAAACAGGAACTAGTTTCAGCTGAGCATAGTGACTAATAAAATTTTTGAACCATTTCCTCACCTTGGCTTGATCACATAGAGAAGTATGAAGCCAATAGCCAAGAACATGCAGAATCCACCAACAGTAAGATATGCTATTCCTAGAAAATCATTTTTGCCGCCAATCCAGCTTGTGGTTGAAAGAACCAGCCTCTTTCTGCCACCAAAACTATAGGTGTTGTAGTTGTTCTGTATGACTACTGTTATTTCATCATTAGCTTCAAGGTCTGTCTCTATCTTCCCATATAGTTTTCTAAAAGTTGGCAGTGCCGCAGTTCGCATCCAAACAATAAGATCCTCTTGTTCACTCAACTGTTACATGCAGAACCAATCAAAATTATATCTTCTTTTGCAAATAAAAGAATATAATACAAAATAAGAGAACAAGGACATAACCAGGAAAAAGGGATAACGAAAAAGGAAAAAAAAAAAAAAAATTTGGGGGTGGGGATATGAAAAGATGCAACAAGCAAGGAAGAAGATGAAGATGTATTACAGGTATGCTCGCATTTAGTTTGCCACCCCCAATCAAACCTCCACTCTGAAAATTTTTTGGATAGACATCAGAGCCAAATTTATGCTCTTGGTCACTTTTCCAAGCTATGTTCTTTTTGCTGACATTTAGCACCTTGTTTTTCATTGAGAACCCATATGTGTCATTAAACAAACTCCATGCAATAAGGCCACAAGGAACAATTGGAGAGTTATTTCCTGTTGTAGCTTCAGGTTTACAGGTACTTATATCAAGTTCGCCTGCTTTGCTTCGCAATTGTGTATCACTTCTACTCTTAACATATCTGGAAACAGTAATTCACATCCAAGATAAGGTCCAAATTATTTCAGAAAAAGAAAAATTAAACAGTTAATTATGAGTGCAAGATGTTTAAAGTTTTAATTCCTATAATACCTCCAAGAACATTAACTGGATAAAATATATAAAAAATTTGCTCAGTGATTTTAACATACCGACGATGATTCTGATAGAAGTTATCAAGCTGATAATAGACATAGACGGGACCTTTCATTCGCTTTGGAACCTGCACAATATCCAATTAATGCGCTCATTTAGTAGTAGATAATAAGGCATAATGTGTAAAGCAAAACCAAAGCGTAAGCTATATCAAACACATGAGTGGTGAAGGAAATGAAAACTAACAGTGAAATTCTTAGTACACGTCTTGTTAGTGATACTACTTTGAATATAGGCAAGTTGATTGCTGCTAAAAATAGGAGGAACACATTCTTCATCGTAGCGGTGCACAATTTCCACAACCTGCAAGACAACGAAAGCGTAGTTTCCTCATGCTCAAAGCTCAATATCAGTCCCATTGCTATTGCTAACACTACTAGATTTTGATGCAAAATAATGAATAAATAAAAAGGATTAGAAATATTTTACACGTTGTGATGCAAATAAAGAAGCAAGGCCTATCGGTATGAAGACAATGCCAACAGCGATGAAAGTTGCAATGACCTGAAAACCAAATTTGTAACAAATAAATAAGTAGCTGATGAGTGTAAAGAAAATGAGCAATTGCAAAAGAAACATAAGTGAAACAAAAAGCTCTAGCAATGTAAAATTGAAAAAATAAATAAAGATTAAAGAGATATATTTGTTCAGCTATACCCATCCTGGTGTTAAAATTGGTTTGCAAGCAGGAAGCTCTTGCTGTGTGAACCTAGAATCTGCAGTAAACAAAACAATACCATCCATCATTTAATTATATAAATTAAAATAAAAAACAAATTCCTGGCAGAAGATTAGCAGATCAAAAAGAGTTCTTCTACGGCCATCATAAAATCTTACAACATTTCACAACAACTCAATACAAGGCTGTTGTTAAGAATGTTTTGAAATTTTGTTTTGTATATAGATTAAAACCCTATTTTACTTTGATCTCTTAAAAAAAAAAATCAAACTTTAAGGTTTAAAACCCAATCTTAGAAAATATTGTTCAGAGTCCAACATCTGGGTCCTTGAGATTTCAATGGCAAAGACAAAAACTTTTTGATTAAAAAAGAAAGAAAAACAAAAACCCATCAAGATAAATGGCTCATCAAATTGTAGATTAAATTACATTACTCCAAAACAAAAATGTGTGGAAATGAGAATAGAGAAAAACATGGGAAAAGATGAATGGCATTGGGGGCATAGATAGGATAGGAATACTGGAAATCACAATGTGTAATGTAATGAAGATCAAGATGCATTGCATTTATAACAATGGAAAAAAAAAAAAAAAGGAAAAGAAATACAGACATTTGGGTTTCTTGGAAATCCTCTTGGATGAATCTGAAGTCCCAAGTTGGGGGCCCCCAGAGCTGCTGGTTGCTCCTCTGCTAGACATCTTCACGCACACACAAAACCCCACACCACACGGTGTAGGAAAACAATATTAATATGATATAAATCGCTACTCTGTTTTTTGGGTTAAATTTTAAGAAGAAACTTTTTGTTTAGGTAAGGCCGTAAGGGTGGGTGGAATGTAATTTTTTTTTTTTTTTTTTTTTTTTTATGTTTGATAAAAATTACAAAAATATAAAAAATGAAAAGAGCAAAATTAGATTGAGTTAGGTTGATTAGTTCTAGAACTACATCTATTATTATAACTTCTTTATAATTATTTTACGTGGCAGAGTACAATCGGTTCCCTATTATTTTCACACAGATTCTTTTTTTTTCTCCTCAACTGCTCACATTTTATCGCATCAAAGTTATGCCGACGTTGTAGAATGGTACTAGAGTTTTTTGGGGTTGGATGTGGTGTGAAAAACGGTTTGGGAAAGAGGAGTGAGGAAAGGAGAACCGCAAATTAGCAAAAGAGTTGTTTGTTTGTTGGTTGCACTTTAGCACAATGCACAAGCGGAACTACCGGTCCTTTTTACTCACTTTCCCTGTGGATAGACCGTTTGGAATGGATCACGTGACATGCGACCCACACTATGGCCTTTTTTTCATTTTTTTTGTTGTACCTACAAAAACGAATTTTTAAATTTTTATTTTAAAAAAAAAAAAATTGGTTGTACAAAAATATTCACAAAAAGCAGCAAGGTAAGGGCCACACGAATTTACAGTGGGCACTTTAGATACTGCCTATGATGGGCCCTATGATATGTCTTTAAAATTTACTGTAAAGACTTAAAATTTCAATTTTTTATGTCTCTTTCTCGCAATAGATTTGTCAATGTTAATCATCAAATCTTGAACATGACAAATAATCTTTCTCTCTCCAAGAAGATTGTTACGTGATTATGTTATTAAGTGATTGTTTGGATAGCACGTCCAACTTTCAGTGTCCAACATTTTTTTGATGGGTCTTGTGCACTATTCATAAGACCCGTAAGTATTTTTTTTTTTTTCACAAAAATAACTTTAAAATTGGATCTCACGGTACTATTCACACATTTAAAAATTATTTTGCTACATTATTTTCAGTTTTCAGCAATAAGCGGTATCAAAACAGACCCTAAGTGAAGTTGTAATGCATTTGATAAAGTAGATTATGTTATTTGCTTTAAAATTTATTTTATTTTTGTCATATTATCATTTTAAGTTGTAGATAGTTTTTCTTTTATTTGTTAATTTTTTTTAAATTATAAATCTACATTAGAAATATCATTCTCGATATGAAAAACTTAAAGGAAAAAAAATGAGAGAAGAATAGAGAAGTTGATTTTTTTTTTTTTTTTTTTTGAGAAATAATTACAACATGCTGCTAACTCTGCAGCTCGAACCCTTTCCCCCCTAGACCCCCAAGCACTTTATGCATGGGTAGGTGTCAATTCAGCTACAAGACATTTGGAATCGAATAGAGAAGCTGAATTGAATCTCACATAAGATCTCTTAATAAATTTGTTATTAAGAATATAAGATAAAACTTATATATAAAATCTTTAAAAAAAAAAAAGAGTTATAACATAATGAAATAATACAACTGAAATATAGTTTTTCAAATTAAAAATTTTAAAATTATAATTAAAATCAATCATATTAAAAAAAGCAAACTTAGTGAATTAATCATATTTTCAATTGAAATCTAGACATTAGAAAAACTTATTTAAAACTTAATTAGTAATTTGCATATTAAAAAGTAAGAAAAATGAATTCTTTTAATACATATACGTGTGTATATATAAATTAAATAAATAATAATTAAAAAAATCCACTTAAAATTGTTGCCTCAGGCCTCGAACTTTCTTGAGCCAACCGTGATGATGTGAAGAGCATCAATTAAGTCAAGTGGGATGTCTATGCAAATGGAAATTATTGGTCTCTTGATATACCCAGGGATAAGGAGTTAAGGAATAAGGATCCAAAACGAACATGCATGCCCCATTACAAATGATAGCTATACATATAAAATCATTTAGTTTTTTTTTTTTTTTTTTTTTAGAAGGTATAAAATCATTTAGTTAAAATAGAATGTTACGAGACAGTCCTATGAGATCTCTCACAATATGTGTGATTCCCTAGGATTGCTAGGAATCTGTCACCTTTATTGACCAAATTAAGCCATCAATAATAACAGTGTAAAACATCTCAGCAACAAGAAATTGATCTCAACAGAAGAAAAAAAAAAGTAATAGAATGTTTTATAAAAATTAAAAGAGTCACATTTAGAAGATCTGGTTCATACACAATTAGAACCGGTTTATATCATAAAATCCAGTTCTCCAATTCTCAATCATTACACAATAATTTTAATTACAAATGTTAAAAAGAAATTGAACTTTATGAAGACACAACACTGTAATTACATGCAACGCCAATGTCTGAAGGCTTGAGGTGCAATTTAAGATCCAAACAACCTGAAAAGTCAGTTAAATTGGTTTGAGTGAATTTTGTTAGGTGGGTAAAGTGCAAAATAATCCATAGCAATGCCAATGAGTCAATAAGGGAGAAGCCTTACCTTTGTAGTCGAGATTGAGAGCGTTTTGGGCTGCACAAAACAAAATTTTGTATTTTATATTGAATGAAAAGTAAACATTTTTATTTTGTTGAAAGAATAAATATTATCTGAAACAAATAAAAGAGAAAGAAAATTAGATGTGTTATCAGCAATATATGTAAAATATGTTATAAAACTCTATATCTAAGAATTAGTTCTGTTTGATTGTTTTTTCATAAAATAACTAACTTTTAAAATGGTTTATTTCAATGGTTTTATTTTATATAAACCAATAAATGAAAGTAGAAAAACATCATTCCGTATTTGATATCTTTATTTTGCGTTGTTTTCTGTGTTTGTGAAATTATAAACAAAAGATTCCTTTTAAAAAGGAAAGTGTTAAAAGGGTTACAAGTTTTTTTATTTATTATAAAAGACTTACAAAGTGGCTTAACAATGAATGTAATTAGTATTACTTAAATTACATAATAAATTAATGTTGAATTATATTTTTAGTAATTGGTGATACATCAATTTGTGACTTTAGCATTTTTTCCATCAATTTATAAAGTTTTTGTAGTAACATTTGTAGTATTCTTAATATTACTCTTTTAGAAAGTGGTTTTTAAGAAAGTTCATTGTCAAACTTAATAAGCAAAATGACACAATGAATGAAGAAATATGTGAAATTGGAAGAACATTGGTATAACTTCGAGACTAATTTCAGTTACCATGTGGTCAAGGTTTAGTTTTGTGATTAAAGAGCTCCAAACACTTCATTACTCGAGGTTTTTATTTTATTTTATTTTATTTTAAATATGGTTCCAATAATTTATCAAGGATTCCCATTTTACATGCTTTGAGTCGTAAAAAGTAGCTGAACACTGTTCTGGCACCCCATAATTATAACAATCTTATTCTAACAAAATAATAATATCTATACTACTATTTAAGGGATTTCCCCTATTTGGACCGGATTTTTTTTTTTTCCAAAATATTCCTACACCCCTAAGTTTAAGTAAAAGACAAAACTAAAGGATAATCTGGTAAAAATACATGTCTAACTTGCACTAAAATATTGCCTACAAAATAGAAACACTCTTCTACTAACTCACTTCTTCAAAGTAATTATATGTTTATTGTTTTTTTTTTTTTTTTAAATATAAAAATAAGTTAAACAACCCACATTGTTGCTGTTTTTTTCCTTTAAAAAAAAAAAAAAAACACCCCATGTTTATCCAAAAACAAAACTAATAATCAAAAAAAAAAAAAAACTAATAGTAATCACAAAAAAAAAAAAAAAAAAAAAACTAAACTAAATAGATATATACACTTTTTTTTTTTTTGATAAGTAGATACATCTTTAACTCCCACTAAAACATTACCTACAAAACAGGACCACTCTCCAAATGGTTTTGGATGAAATAATTTACTCATCACACCCCTAGATTTTTTTGTGATTGAAAAATGTAGTAATTCCAAATTATAATGGATTCAAATTATTAACTTTTACAAAAAAAATAGAAGAGTCTTTGAGCGCGTGCTCAGAGGCTGGTAATTATAACAATCTTCTCATTAATATAATATAAGACTATGCATTAATCTTATTGAGGAAGATGATCCACCTTCCATTCAAATATAATTTTGTTCAGTAAAAAAAAGAACGAGAATTTGTTGTAATATACTAGTATTTAAGAATATTTATAACATCAAGTAATTATTAACAAAGCTCTCTCTATATTTTTGGTCCAGTAACATGCCTTTTTGAGGGCTGCGGCTTGACATCTGGTTTTGGCGCTGGTGGAGCTTCTTCACTTGGGATAGGTACGTTCTTTGCCTGTAACAATTAATGACATGATGTGAGAAACAGTAGGGACCCATATCTTGAAAGAGTTGTGATAGTTACACACTGTATGGGGGAAATACAGTTGAAATCGTGTTTTGAGAGTACGTGGCAGTGTGTAACTCAGAATGTGTAACAACAATTAGTGATCTTGAAACTTGTATCAATCGGGACAATTAATAGTTACGCAATATTATAGGTTAGAAGTGTAGTAACATACCAAGCTTTTGAATTGGAGACCATAGAACAATTGAATGTATCTTTGCTTTGCCTGTTTCTTCTCCTTGTTCAGTTGTCTCCAGAAACTATAAATGCTCGCCATATTCAGCACCTTGTTTGCGTATATCTTCCAGGTGTAGCTACAAAGAGAGAAAAAAAAAATTCAGATTTCAAATGATATAAGTAATGAATCCTCACAAACTGATAAAAGTGAGGCCTAATGAATGAAAATAGTCTGAAGTTGGAAAGCTATGAAATACTCAGTTTTGTGATTACCATTCATTTATACGTTGCAAACCGGCTGTTGAAAACTTGGTCCAGTATGTGGCATCCACCTTGCACTTGTCAAAGAAATCCGCAATTTTCTTACTTGATTCATCCCCATTGTTGGGATCAATATGAAAACCTGAGACCCCATCAACAATGATTTCAGCTGGGCCACCTTGATTGGTTGCAAAGGTGGGTAATCCACAGTTCATTGCTTCAATGACAGTTAGACCAAATGCTTCATACAGAGCAGGCTGCACAAAAGCTCCCTTTGAGTCAGCAATGCAGCGGTATAGTTCTCCATTGCGTTGCCTATCAGTCTGTGCTGCAATCCATCTTATCTGACCCTTAAGTTGGTATTTTTCTATCAATGCATGCATTTTCTTAATTTCAGAAATTTCTTCTCTATCCTTTGATTTGGAAGCATCGAAGAAGCCCCCAACCACAACAAGGTTAACCAGATTTCTCAGCCTCTTGTTTTTCCCATACCACTCAGTTAATCCAGTAATGTTCTTCACAACATCAAGCCTTGCCATCGAGAAGATGATAGGTTTCTTCTTGTCTGCTAGATATCCACTGTTTTCGAATAAAGTTCATAGATGATGTTAGGCAATTTCAACAAATTTCATGATCCATAGTAATAGCAGTAAAAAAGTACATGCATGTTTTGAGGCTCCAGAACTTACATGTGTTCATTGTTATCATCTTTACTATACAGTAATTCTTCAATGGCAGGGTGAAATGATGTGAGCCGTCTTTGTCTCTCAATGTAAGGGAAATAGATGGACTGATCAGCCCCTGGTGCAGCAATGTTGAACTTTGGATCAAATACGTTGATGCCTGAAACTACTCTGCAAAGCCCCGGGAGTGTAAATGCTGTATGGCTTTCATACTGTCCAGGTCTGTCTTTGCTGCAAGAACAATCAAATTCATATGAAACAAACTTAATTGCACTTATACATCAAATAGTTCTTTCCTTTTTTTTGTATGTGCATTTATTACTAGTTATATTCCATCCATATTGAATTTTGCTAAAAAAATCTGAAAATTTTTATCTGACTTGATTCTGAAAACTTGTGCTTCTATATCATTCTAATTCTTTGTCAAGCCTGTTATGTTACTTCAAGTTCTATTAAATATATATAGCTTTGTGTGTAATTCTCTAACCTTCCTGCAATCTCCTGATATGTGCTGGCTATGACGAAATCTGTTGCATTCATTGCAATTGTATCAGCAATGAATTGGCATGAGAAATGATACTTGGGATCTAATTCCTTCCATCTGATGTCTGAATCTTCATACTTAGTCTTCTCTAAAGCATGCGCAATAGTTCCCTGGTTTTTAAGAGCACTAGTTTAGTAAATATAACAGAGAAAATTTATAGCTGAATAAACTGATGAAGAAAGGACACCTGAGTGACCCCAAGTTTACTAGCCATGAGAGTTGCCACCAAATTCCCATCAGTATAATTTCCGATGATAAGATCTGGCTTCCCTTCCATGTGGTCAAGGACTTTGGTTGTAGCATCCTGTTAATATAAAAGTGTTAGAAATGGTTAAATGATTAAATCCACCACTTCTTTTTAGTTTAAGCTTTTTGGACAAGTAATAGATTATTAAAAAAAATGAATAATTGATAGGAACTAAATCCCACTTAAAATGTCATTATAGGAAATTTTAAATCATGTTTTCAAAGATAGATGGAATACATACCTGACTGAACTTCTCAAGATAGGGATAAATATCAAAACGAGAAACCCATCGGCGGAGGACTCCATTCTCTGTCTGAAAAGGCACCCTAAGAATGTTGGAGTGCTTGGTACCATTGATTGCTTCCACCTCCTGGTTACACTTTGTTCCCCGAGCATCTGGTATGAGCCGCGTGACCTGTCATCATCAATAGCATGATTACATGATTCTTCCAAAGTAAACTGCTGTAACTGAGATATCATTCCTGGCTCCTTATGAAACTCACCACAACAATTTGAGGCTTCGCATTAAGCCCTTGTTGCTTAATTCTAAGGAGCAATTCTTCTTCAAGAGCTTTTACTTGATCCAGAATGTAAACCACCTGTTTTAAGTGTAGAGGAAGAGCAATGTTAGCTTACTAATGAGTGTTAATTACTGCAGGCAGACTACTTTGATTTTTAAGGCCAAGTAAAAAACTTGTACCTGCCCACCAGTGTCTGGCAAACCTAGAACATCTGATTGACCAAAGTAGCCATGAGGAGAGAAAATTACAACATTGAATATTGTAGGAAGCCTGCTAAATAACTTCTCCATATTAATTGGATCGGGTGCTTGGAGTACTTCTGAGAGTGTTCTCATTGTCTCCTTTACTCTTTGTGCAGTATCTCCCCACCCTTTCTCAAAGCCCCACTGCTTAAACCTGTAAAGGAATTTGATTTATCAGATAACAATTCTTCAGCATCTGATAACAAAATTTAGTATTAGATAGATCACCTTAGCTCAAAATCTGGATATGGAGTGTCCTTGGGAAGTGCTGATAGGAACACCTCAGCTACTATCAGTGCCATCTGAAGCTTCAAAGCAGTATCAATGGTGCTATTTATCATAAGATTCTGCAAATTTAAAATTACTATAAGTATTCAGAACCATTTAATAGATGTTACAATGGCAAATTCAACAATGTTTTTGGATAATATTTTCTTTAAATGATCGAATGCTGTCTTTCCCATACATCTCCTAGATGATTCAGTGATAATAAGTAGTCCACAAGTGGCTGTGAATTCTCCAATTTCTGGCTAAGCGTTGAAGTTATGAACTTTGAAACAAGGGTGACTCCATTTCCAATTGAAGAAGATATGGTTAAGCGAGGCATAGAATAGTCCAGTGCTGCGAAATCCACTTCCAAAGCATTTTGATCATTTGCCCTGCAACATAAAACAGAGTTATTATTACACAACCTTTGAGCTATAAGCTTGGATACAATGCTGGTTATAAGCCAGGAAATATACACATGTAATACAGATGATCAAAAACATGTGAAGTGCATGAGAAGCTAGCAATTTGTTCATTGAAATAATGGGCGAAGTTCTTTTCCCTGTGGTACTGTTCCACTTGTATTTGATTTTCGAAAACAAATCCAAAAATTCTAGGAATATGATTAAAAGAAAAATACTCAGTCAAGTCGTTAGATAGATATATAAGTATTTTAGAAACATGGAATTTAAATTTAGCTGGTGCTATGCTAATCACATGAAGCAAGCAATCAGAGCTAAATGAAGAGAGAAAACATACCATTTTTCATCATAGATCATTTCTTTACATTTCAAGAAATCTGTAATGGTGATTCCCTCAACCGATAAATCATCAGCGCTGACTTTAACATATTCCCAAAATCCAGGATTTGGTCTTATGGCAAATGCAACATAAGGTGGTATAACAATCGCTTCCTGAAAAAAAAAATAGCATTTTGATATCAACAAGCCTATCATCTTGGTTTTAAAATGTTAGCCAAAGAGGAAAAAAAAAAAGTGAATGTCAAAGAAAAACAAGAACCTGTGTAGAACACAATATGTAACCAAGTAATCCCTCCAGGACCTGAGTTCTGTCATTCTTGTCATCAATGGCTTTCTCCATTTCGTCCATTAGATGGGTCAGTTTCATTATCCTCCTTCCCTTTTCGATATACTTAGCAAAGCACCTCTTCATATGGTAACGACTCTGCTTCAAGGCTTCGGGCAAGCTATCAGTTATTGACTCAGAACGCTTTAAGACTGCTGCAGCTGAAGCCATTTCAGAAGACAAGTTGTTAAGGTTTTGAATTGTGGAAATCAATTACCAGTTTGGCTTGGTCAGTGGATAGGATTCTGCTTTTATAGTCTATGGAGCTTGGATTTTTTTTTTTTTGTATTTAATGCATGGCTAACTTGTCCATCATGATAGCTTGCTTTGAGTTTCGTCAACGTTTTGGATTTTTAACTTTCTCCAGCTGGAAAAGAAGGGTGCATTGGTGCAAGAAGAAAGAAAGAACATTTCACAAAGAAAGGGTAGGAAAAGAAAAGAATGTATCTGTAGGAAGAGATCCCTAGTTAAAAAGCAAAGCTACCATGGAAATTATTTTTCACGCGAAAGTACTGGGTAATGGGTATCATTCTTTCCTTATTTCTCTGTCTGAATGTCTGATGTTGTTTGTGAACATAGGAAAGAATATGGAAAATTGTCATTTCTAAGGCAACACCATATCTTGTTTCATTGCAAACCTTTACGCGGCGTTCAGTACGGGGGTAATGTTTTAGAATTTTTAAGAATGTTTAAAGATTTTCATGTTTGGTTGCAAATCACGCCAAGAAATCAGATGCCAGGAGAATTTGGAGTCTCCCTTTAAACCCGTCTCAGTAGGAATGTAGATTCCCTTTAAAACAGGTGAGTATCCAGATTCCCAAACTTAAAGGAAATTGTATTTTTTATAAATTGACAATTTTAACTATTTTTCCTTATCATTTAAGCAATTAAGATAAAATATAAAACAAATCATCAATATCTTTTTCCGCCAAAATAACATAAACATGATAGACATTAGACAACTCTGTTGATATATTCTTTAACAAAGTTTTATTTAGGTTTCACGTGTGGAAAAAAAAAAAAGTTTAAAGGAGACCCTCCATTATTGCCAGTTATTTACTTTTACTATTGTGTGTGTGTTGCTCAACAAATTATTAATAGTTTATATTTTGTTTTTCATTATTTATTTAGAGGAAGTTTTTTTTTTAAAGGACTTGGTAGTTTACATTCAAATCTAAGGATAGAATGAGAAAAATAAATAATTCATTTAAGATTTCTGGGAATAAACCAAACATTATCATCTCACATCCCTAGGAATCTTAAGAGATTCCCAATGAAACCAAACATAGGAATAGCTACATTCCTAGGCATCTAGATTATAAGGAATCAAATTCCTATGAATCTGCAATCTGGATGCCAGGAATAATGTGGATTCCCCCATACCAAACGCCACATTAAGTTTGGAATTCTTCATGCTGGATTTTAACTCAACTGGTTCACGTCAACTTCTTCCTTGGGTCAAAGTGGTTCATTATGCACCCATTCAAGGCAGCCTAGCTAGGCTATGTGGAATTATGAGATAAATTAAAAGGAAAGGATGAAGTTGATTAATTTGAAGTAAATTGGATATGTAAACATAAAATTTAGACTTTGCCTTCAATGGGGATTTTCTCTTGGATCTTCATTTCATCAATGACCTTTTCCTCACTTTGTTGTACATTGTCTATTAGGATATGTTCTTTTCACGTGAAATCTGGAAAACATTAGTATCATTCCCAAAAGTTCATTCTTTCTTTCGTTTTTTGATAGTACCAAAAGTTCTTTCTAAACTGTGCATATGGAATTAACATTTTTTTTTTCATTGTATTATAAACAAGGGCGGAGCCAGGAGGTCAGGAAAAACACATTATGTTTCGGATGCATAAGTCCTCCCTCTCACATAAAAGTAGACTCCACACTTGTGGGATTCACCCTCATATAAGGGGTTGACTCATGAATCCGATACACGATATACCTCATTGGGAGGTTGAGCGGGGGCAATTGCCACCCAGCCCCACCCAAACCCCACCTTCTATACTTCATGGTTTTTGTTAGTTTTCATTTTAGGTTTTCATTTTCTTAACTTTATCCAAATACAATTTACATCAACTAACTTTATCCAAGAATTATTTTGGTCTTTTATGTTTGAAATTAGTCATTGACTCATTATATTCTCGTAACTTTGCCCAAAAATCATTTTAGTCTTTTAAGTTTGAAATTTATCGGTTTCTCAAAAAGTTTGAAGTTGGTCATTTTAATCTAGTAACTTTACCCAAAAATCACTCAAAACTACCAACTTATAAGACTAAAATTATTTTTAGGTAAAATTAACAATTTCAAACTTAAAAGACTAAAATGATTTTGGGGTAAATTTATTAAACTAACGTGACCAACTTTAAACTAAAAGCTCTAAAATGATTTTTGGACAAAGTTAATGGTGTACATTGTATTTTTGGGGAAATTATTGTGTACTCCCGAAATACCATAAATGCGTACTTCCTTATCTCACATGAATGGTGGGTTCCACTAATTAAATTTATAGTGGAACCCACCATTCATGTGAGATGAGGGATTACGCATTTATGGTACTCTGGGAGTACCTAATAATTTTCCGTATTTTTGCCAAAATGTTTTCATTAGATAAGCTTTATATGTAAAACATAATCGAAAAATGTAAAAGTTTTCCTTTTTTTTTTTCTTTTTCATTTTCTTTAAATATGTTTTATATGTCAAGTTTAATTGAAAAATGTAAAAGACAAAAGGTTTCTACTTAGTGTTTTTTATTTTATTTTATTTTTTTAAAAAGCTATAAAAAAAAAGGATTTTAAAAAATAGATAATAAAGAAGCAAACGTTTTTTAATTCAAGATTTTTAAAACAAAAATTACCCCCAAAAAAAAATTCCTTTAAAAGGGTGAAGAGGTCAATTTTTAATGAAATAATATTTATTTATTTATATTTTTATAAAAATGAATGTATGAGTCATAAAACTTAAAAATATTTAATAAACTCCATAATTTGATATTCGTTCTAAGTTGAACTCTAAAGTTATAGATATACAAATGGTTACAAATATGACTTAAAATTGTTACAACATTAATTTTATAATTTAACAAAAATTAACAACAGTTATCCTTAAGGTTTATCTAGTAAGTAAAAATCGTTGCAATATATTACAAGTAGAATTTTGATCATAAAAAAAAATTACAACACTATCTTTTTATTTATAAAATAAATTTTAAGAAATGAACACAATATAGCAATTATATTATATTTTTATGTGTTTTGTAACATTAAAATACCACTTAATATTCACATTAGTGTCATTTTGAGAGACTGCTTGGGTATGAGTTCAACTAAATTACATAAATCAATCATACTTCTCATTAGTATCCAATGTGAGACTTCACTCTTTAACTACTATGTTACTCATACGTGAATATTCCAACAAATCTCTCACTTCACACGTGAGTCTTCTATCAAGTCACTCACTTTTGGCACTTCAGTTAGTCTCCCCCTTAAATATAAGTTTTTTTCTTGACAATCCAAGTGTCATACATCACTTACACCAATAGTGTGCCCTTCACTCAACTATGCTTAGGGCGAACATGGTAATTTTCCTTGCACAACTATGGGAGTCACTAATACACAATTGCCTTAACTCACCACTGGTAGAACCCTTACTCAACCATGGGTGGAGGCATGGGAGTCTTCCTTATTCTACTTGGTGGCAAGTCACTCACTTCTGGCACTTTGGTTAGTCACCCCCTTGAACAAAAGCTTTTTTTCTTGACAATCCAAGTGTGATGCATCACTAGCAACAATAGTGTGCCTTTCATTCAACTATGCTTAGGGCAAACATAGGAGTTTTCTTTGCAACACTATGGGAGTCACCAATACACAATCACTTTGACTCACCACTGGTAGAATCCTTACACAACAATGGGTGGAGGCATGGGAGTCTTCTTCGTTCTACTCAATGGAACCCACTAAAGAACATTTGCCCTTCAAGCATCAACTCTAGTACCATTTATTGGGGAGAGAAACATCTGAAAAAGACTCTTTGAGTAGTTAATATATTATATAAAGACATCACTCAACCCAAAAAGCTTAAGCCCAATAAGTATAACTCAACGATATTATATTAATCATGCACTGTTCTTATTATTATCTAACGTGGGAATTCACTTCTTAACTAATTGCGTTACTCACACATGAATATTCTAACATTATAAAATTTGCTCCTTTTGTAGCCAAATATTGGCTCCACAACTTACTATAAAAGTCCAAATATTTTATACAATTAGTATTATGCCCATATAATGCACAACTTAATCAAGAATCATATATAAATTAAATAAAAAATTTCAATAATACAATGAACTAGAAGTTTTTTTTTAAAAAAAATTGTGAAGAAGATTTTAACTTAATTACTGATCATAATAATTTAATTAAAAAACTATAGACAAGTATAAGCCTAATCAGAGTATACTATGGTATATTTATTAAGAAAAAAAATTACAAACTCCCTATATATATATATATATATTTCAATTTTATATATGTATTAACTTATCAAACATGTTTCTTAAAAAAACAAATCAAAATTTTCTTATATACAATCAATTTATTTAAGCAGGTGAATGTATCCTTTATTATTACAATTTTATATTTATGGGAGATGCTACAAGTATTTTTTTTAATACATTTATGGAGATAAAAATTTTGAACAAATAATAATGATACTAATTATAAAATTATTTAATTTATACATTATAAGCACTTTTTTATTTTTTCCGAAAAATTTATTTTATTTTCAAATCATATTATACTTATATACTATACCAAATTGTGAATTATTACATAGTATTTATGTCTATATTTAAGCTTTCTTACAGCCGTACACGTGGCAAAAGGGCACCCGTCGATCGCTAAAACCTAATAAAAAGAGAGGAGGTTTTTAGGTTTAGGGTTTTGAAGATGGAAGACGAAGAGCAACTAGCTATATATAAATACCCTTCCCCTCTCTAAGCCTAAAAACATTCTTAAAACCTCTCTCAAATGTCTTTTCTTGCTTCTCTGCCTCAGCCTCAGCCTCAGCCTCTAGGGTTTTTTAAGTTTCAACTAAGTAATTCTGAAACGAAAGTGCGGCGTCGTTATACTGATTACCGGCGCTCATATCAGTGGGCGTTGAGTATGAGCCGACGCCGATAGTTGGTCCGTCTCTGCACAAATCTACACAGTAAAAAGAGACTCTTTCTACTCTCTTTTTATATACTTGCAGATCTGGATAAATTCCATTTCTCTTTGTTCTCTGTTCATTTAGATCTGAATCATATTAATATATGATTACATGATGGAAGTGATGATTATTTCCCCAAATGATCGAAGCTGAATAAACTGAGCGATTATATTTTTGTTTCTCTTTTTTGAGAAACCAAGCCAACAGTTCTGATCCATCTTTCTTTATTCATGTCAATTGCTATTTCACATGTTGATAAGTTGAATTGTGGCTTTGCTTGTGATTGGTTTTGATAATTAGTTAATATATCTATGAAGTATGGAATGGACTGATGATGATAAATCTAAGGCTTGTTTCTCAAAACATTCGCAGGGCCGCCTAAGAGCTTTCGCCTTCGCCAGGCTTGAGAGCTAATGCTGCTTTTTTCCTTCCTTGGATGTCTGAGGTCCTATGTTGTTTACTTGTTCAGTGTTTTAGTGGACTGTTGTTTTGAAATAATTTGCACGTTAATGTCTGAATATCTGTTTAGAAAACTAGATCTTATATATAGTAGAGATGGAGGTGATGATTATTTCCCCAAATGATCGAAGTTGAATAAACTGAGCGAATTTTTGTTTCTCTTTTGAGAAACCAAGCCAAATGTTCTGATCCATCTCTAGTTTATAATTATTTTGATAGGAATACAATTTATACGACAATATTTTTTTTTTTTTGGTGTCTATGTGTGCTTCTCTTCAGAATTGTGTCTCTGCAAGCATTTTACTTGTATGGTTTTTTATTTTTAATGTTTTAGAACAAGTTAAACAATATGTGTAACTTGTTCCACCTTTAGTTGAAATCTTATTTGTACTTTGTAGCTTGTGTGATAAGAAATCTAAATTGTTTTACTAGTTCTTTTGGAAATTAAAGATTAAATAAAATTTTGATGGAAGTGATGATTATTTCCCCAAATGATCGAAGCTGAACAAACTGAGCGATTTTTGTTTCTCTCTTTTGAGAAACCAAGCCAATAGTTCTGATCCATCTCATTTTTTTAACTAATTTGATTTTTTGTTTCTTTTTTTTAAAATTTGTTTTTAAGTTTATTTATATAATATAATTAAATCGTTTTGGCAAGCATTATTAATTTTATTGATTTGCATCTGTGTAATTAAGCGTTTCGGAGGTCACAGTTGGTAGTTGCAAAAGGGTGTTGTCTCTTTGAATTATTGAATTCCTTGTGTGATTGGCTACATTTATGAGATATTCTTAAACTGCCATGGATAATAGATTTGCTAGACTGCTTTTGTTTTTATAGTTAATAGTAATGTAGTTTTGTTTTGCATGTAAGTTTTTGTCATGTTTGGGTGGGAATGGGTTTATTTGAATTGTAACATGCCATGAATATTGGATGATGTTTTCTAATGTCTGATGATGATAAATCTAAGGCTTGTTTCTCAAAACATTCGCAGGGCCGCCTAAGAGCTTTCGCCTTCGCCAGGCTTGAGAGCTATTGCTGCTTCATTCCTTCCTTGGATGTCTGAGGTCTTTATAAGACAATTGTGCTTGTTATTGCTGAATAAATTGTTCTCTTCCCATTAGCTTGTTATTTTTTTATAACATTTTAGCTTTGCCTGCTCACTGCTCAGGATCTGTCTTGCCTGAGCTTGTAGCTTGTACTTTTCTAATAGGTAGCTAAATGTTGCACAACTGCTCTTTCGATACAGTTAATTTGTATGTGATTAATTCTTTTGAGATGATTAAATGGAGATGGATGTGATGATTATTTCCCCAAATGATCGAAGCTGAACAAACTGAGCGATTTTTTTCTCTCTTTTGAGAATCCAAGCCAAATATCTGATCCATCTCTATATTAATCATCGATCATGGATTATTAGTTTCTATTTTAAGTTTATATTCATGTGATGATTTATGGATTTATGCTTTTCATTGTCCAGTGTACAACATGGACCTTGGGAGGTCAAATCTTTTAAATTATTGTTTTTAATGTGCTCAATTTTTCTTGCTTTTATCATATTCGCTTTTCTTTTCCCTTCTTAAAAACAATGTTTGATTTCTTAAAAATTTGCAGTAGCTACCTAAGATTGGCTTCATCCCCATCATACATACTATATATTGGAAAGTTTTTATGTTAGAACCGTGTAACACTGCTGCTGTTTGGTAATATTTTATTACACTAGCATTTGCGAAGTTGTGTTAGAGAATGTCTTTCAGCTAGGGGTGTTTGTGGTGCGATGCAGTTTTGGGCCATTTTTAGCACTACACTTAGCCAAAACTGTAACTGCACCGCACCTTAGCCAAAACCGTAACTGCGCGATGTGGTGCGAGTTTAGCCAAGTTCCTTTGTAGCTTGTTCCATCTCAACTTGAAAGGAAAGATTGTGGCAGAAGAAGCAGATTTTGCGGTGTCATTAAAGTTGTTTCTTGTCTTTGTAATAATCTCCTCTAATTGAAGAGGTGATTTGGGCTGTTTTCTTGCCGCCGTAGTCAATTGTTTCTAGTCTCAGAGATGTAAATCAATATTATCATTTTTAATTTACTGTTCATCTGTCTCTATTGGTTTCTCAAAAATAATATTCTATCTATACTGTTAGGTTTTGTGTTTAATCAACTCGTTTATTGATTTTTTTTTTTTTTTTTTTGGCACCTGAAAAGTACCAAGCAATCTCAGTGGGAAAAATTGTCCAATTCTTTTTAGGGTGATGTTTATACACGCTCTGCCATTCCCACGTGTGAACCGAAATCATAACTTGTAGTCACGATTTTTATGTTGGAAAGTCATTATTTCAGTTCAAATTTGCGTGTTCTTTTAGGGTGTTTATAATTAAACATGCTCTACCAAACAGTGTGTAAAACATCCTCAGAATATTGCTTGCAGTGATCACACTTGTCTTTGAAAAGAACTCTACGCCAACACAGATTCTTCTTTACTGGGATGGTTTCTTTACACGCTTTACATAAAAAAATTTCTATAAAAACTTTCTCACCGGGATAACTTCCTTACACGCTTTCCATAGAAAATTTCTCACCGTGGGGGGAGGGGACTACAATTACAGATTCCTCCTTAATCTTAAATTTATGTGAGAAGATACTTATAAGAGCTGGTTAAGAAAGTAAACTACTAATGAAGCATAGAACATTAATTGGAAACATAAACTAGAACAGAGGATTATATAAACATGGTTTTTGCATTAGACATAAGGGAAGGATTTCTAAGGGATGCTAAGTTCTGCCTTTCCATAGTTACAAGTGGCTATTTGTAGGCCATGAAATTCAAACCAACTTAGCTATAATTTACAATCAGTTTTGTCCGATTATGCATGAGATGGTAGGGGCCTCGCTTGTGGTTGAAGAGGTAGGGGCCTGGCTGAGCCAAAACTTTTGCTGGATAAGGCTGCTGTAGAGAGCATTAAGTGCATCTAACATGCATGGATAAGGCTAAGCAAAGCTGCTTCAGGATGTTTCTGGGACCTTTTTTGTTTTGTTTTAAGTGTTAAACATAATTAGTTTCATCCGTCTCTTCCTTGGAACCAGTCTTCATCAAAGTCAGCATATGAGTCATGATTATCATCATATAGGTCAGGGGGGCCTATTTGAAGTGGATTGGGCATTTTCCAAGGGTCATATTCATCTTGCCACTGTTGTTTGTAAGCTTCTGGAATACCTGGTCCTGTTTTGGATAAAGTTCCCATATTAAGGGATTCTGTCATTCTAAGAGCATTCTGACAACATGCTCATGTGGTGTCCATGTGTAAATGGAGGAAGTCATCTGGGTTAGTGAGCCAATAAATTTCTAGTGGGTGAGAGATACCTTCTACTCGAATGTCCTTTTTTGAATTGAGCTTAGCAATCATGGATCCTATAGTAATTTTGTGACAAAATCTTGGATGTTCTGTGATAGGATACTTTTTCCAATCTCTATTATGAGCATCATTTTTCAGAATTTCAAACTAGAATTTTTGAAAATATCTATCTTGAATAAGTTCCTGAAGGGACATAGGGCCAAATCAACTTGTCCTCCACAGTGGGTTGGCAAAGAGAGATGGTTTCAATCAATTCAGCTTCTTGAGGGGCAAATAAACCATGAATTAATTATGTATCCTAGCTTCTAGTCATTGGATTTATAAGGGTACTCACCTTCATATCCTCAAAACCCGCTACCACTGGAGATTGAATATGAGGATGATCAAGAGGTGGAAGCCAAGAGTCCAGCCAAACATTGATAGAATCTCCACATCATACACTCCACCTAGTACCCCTTTTAAGCTCATCCCTTCCTCGCAAGATGCTTTGCCAAGCATAGGATCCAAAGATAAATTCAAAGGCCTCCGTAAAAGAGCAATTGGGAAAGAACCTTGATTTAAAAACCCAATAGAAAAGGGAATTTTTGTTGTGTAGAAGTCGCCAAATTTGCTTTGCTAGTATAACATCATTAAAGAGAGCTAAGCCCATACCTCCTTTAGACTTGGGTTGACAGAGAATTTCCCACTTAACCCAATGAATTTTCCTGCGATCCCCCTTTTGGCCCCACCAAAATTTTCTTATGAGATTCTCAATTTCATTGCATAGACCTAAAGGAAGTTTGAAACAACTCATCAGCTTTGTAGGAATAGCTCGAACTACGACTTTAATCAAGATTTCCCTCCCAGCTTGAGACAAAAGTTTTTCCTTCCAACCTTGAAGCTTCCTCCACACCTTCTCTTTAATGAAATTAAAGCTAGCTTTTTTCCTCCATCCTACCAAAGAGGGCAAGCCAAGTATTTTTCGTATTGTCTGATTTCCGGGACACCCAAAGCTTGCTTGATGCGGATAATAAAAGTTAGAAGGTGATGCAGTGAATGTAATCAAATTTCCAACAAGATGATATACTTTCTTTGAATAGTGCACACAATCTTGTGGTTGGGCCTCTTGTGTGACACAAGTTGTGTCCTCTTTTTTCTTTTTTAAATAAAATCATTATTTAGCAGTATTAATAATATAAGACCATGTTAGTCTCTTTTTAGAGTGATATCGAGTGTACTCTCTCATCTGCAGTGACTAAGGACCCCAACCATACCATACCACTTATGGCGTGTATTTTCATGTGTTCCAGTATGCCAAGCCTGTGGTCGTATTGTGATTAGAGGTAAACACTCGCCTGTTTCACCGCCACCAGAGCTTGTGGTTTGAAGAACTTTAGTTAGATTTCAGTTTTTGCTTTTCACAACCAATCAGTTATTAAAGTAGAAGATGCATCTGGGCATATTATGGTTACTCTTCCAAGCCATTAAAGTTCATTGATATCCACACAGAGAGAGAGAAAGAGAGAGAGAGCATCAAACTCAGCCTTGTTCAATTCTCAAGGTAGAAATATTTTTCGGCAAGAGAGAATCAATGATTTCACTGCAATAAGAAATACAATCAAGAAGTATTTTCTTGTATCTGAGCCTCCACTGGATAGCCAAATTCCATCTGTCCATAGACCTTCTTGTTTTCCTGGACAAAAGTAAGTTACTACCAGTTTCTACATTTTGCAAATTATTGGCTTTTATGAATGCCTGAATCTCGTCTCTAGAAGTGGATAACTCCTTGCCAAGCTCTAAAAGAGTATCGAGATCTTGGATCTCATTGATAGCACTTAGTAGCAAACTGTCTTCTTCAATTGATGTTGGCAAATTCTTCAAAATGGTATTGCATTTCTTTGCTGTCCACTTCATGACAAGTATCTCATTGTCTACTGAGAGTTGAGAGCCTGAATAAGCAAGGTGTCCTAGAGATCTCCGCTTCTTTGGTGGGGTTGCCCATAATCGCAAAGCAGACAACAAGGAGAAAGATGGCTTTCCATTTTGATGAATATATAGGGACTCCTTTGGCCATGCACTGGAAGAATAAATTTCAGGTTCCAAGGGAATAAACACTTTGTCATTTGGATTTTCATTTAGAATAAACCCATAATGTTCAAGCAGCTCTAAATTTGTGTATGTCCCATAGCATAAAAGAACCTGGAGAGAATAAAGTACCATCTCAGTTCCATATCTCCTCGTGCACCAAATAAAGGTAAAATATGTAAGTCAATTGTAAACCTCCCTAGGCTTAAGGAATCACCGCTTTTATAAGGTCACCTCGTTTTTAGAAATTCATTTGGTAACATGTCCAAGTAAAAGCCCAATAACCTGTGTTGGTTTTTGGTCACAATTTTAAACTAAGAAATTAATTGTAAACAAAAAACAATATTTACTAAATTAATTGTAAGATCTGTATATAAAACCTATGCTCTGGACAAAATCAAGTTTTTATCATTTCTCATTCGTTAAAGAGATGAATGGACTCTTATTTTTGCAGCAATTCATGGACTGCCATTTGTTAAGTTCTATTTCATACAAGGGCTTCTTCATTTTGATCTTGCTGCCATAGAACTTTGTTTAGTCACAGACGATAAGAGTATTTCTCAAAATAGATCAGAAACAATTCGAGGGAGTAGAAATGATCCATCTCAAATCTTAGAGCATTTTGGATTGGGAGCTATGGAATTGGTTCTGCTAGAGCTAACGACGTTGTTTTAGCTGTGGAATTGCAGATTAGGAGTAAAGTGTTACACTCTATGATTGGCCAAAGCAATAGAGTGCAGCTCATCTGAACAAAAGGGGAAAGGATGTTGGAACTGGGGCCGTAGTGTGGTTAGGATTGAATACAACCAACTCTTTGAGTTTACCATTACCTTGATGGGACAAAACACAGACCAGCCATCCAATAATAACTGCTTTGCTCTATCAAGGCTTGAATATTTAACCTACATTTCTATGTTTTGAAGAAATTTCGGGGCTGAACATCAACTTGCATAAGAGTAAATTGGTCCCAATAGGGGTTGTGGACGTTACTGTTGTAAGGTGGGATCTTTACTCCTGACCTCTTTGCATATGCTTTCATACAGTGGCATTGACTATGATTTTAAAGAGGATGGAGAAACTGTTGACTGGTTCAAAAAAGTTATATCTGTTGAATGGCGGTCATCTTACTTTAATTAATAGTCTATCTAGCCTTCCAACCTATTTTCTTTCCTTGTCTACTATACCTACACATAGCAAATGGAGTGAAGATGATCCAAAGGAATATTTTGTTAAATTCCATTTGGTAGATTTAAACATGGTGTTTCCCTATAAAATTAGGTGGTTTGGGAGCGATAAAGTTGACTTCCTTGAACCAAGCTTTGTTGGGGAAGTCGTGAGGGAGGTTTGTTTGATTTAACAGGTTTTTTTGAAATTTTCTGCCAATGTTCATTTCGCTATAGAGGGTGGTAAAAGAATCCATTTTTGACATGATGTGTGGAGGACATGCCTTAAAAGATTTATACCCTAACTAACTTACATCTGATTGTAAAAACTGAAGATGCATCTGTATTTGTTATACCAAATTCAAGAGGGGAGAATGACCATGTTTTTGGAATCTAAGCCTCATACAGGCTTTTCATGATTGGGAACTGGAGGTAGTAGGTTACCTAATGGATTTGTTGTATTCTAGTGTAGGCTTTTTGTTTTTTATTTTTTATTTTTTATTTGTTGGGGGGGGGGGGGGGGGGGGGTTGTGCGTCAACTGTGGCATTAGGTGAAATTCTGACAGTGGATAATATTATTTAATGCAATGTGGTCATGGACAATTGGTGTTGTATCTGTAAGTATCGCTGTGACTTTCAGGATCATTTGTTGCTACATTGCTGCTACATTGCTCGTTTGCTTAACAGATGTGGCCCTTTGTATTTTCTACATTTGGGATCAACTGAGTGATGCCATAGAAGGTGATGTCTATGCTACTTGGAAAGGGATGAACAGCCGGGCATACTCATTTTGTTATGCGGATCATTTGGAGAGGGAAAAATCAAACCTTTGAAAGAGTAAAGAGATTGGTTTTCAGACTAAATCTAGATTTTTGTATTCTCTGCTTGAATATTGTACTTCGATTGGTGGGGTACCTTGTAATTCTATAGCTGATTTCACGATCTTTTAGATCTCATATTGTAATTCTTTAGTAGGCTCTATCATTTGAGTTCTCCTCTTTTGATAAAATACTATATACAAAATATATAAAGCATCAAAAGCCAAAGATTGGAGTGACCAATTACCAAAGAAGCCTAATGATACAACTGAAGAGGTTCTTGACATGAAGAAGGTCCAATTGTATTAGGAGTAATCACTATCAATTAGAACATCTAGTGGTTTGGCAAAAATGCTACTTAAAGTGCTTGGAGTTTTGAACAAAAGAGTAAAAGAAAATCTATTTATCCATGTCTTCTCGCTGTGGTCCAGTTATCTTCACCGCAAGGGAAAGAAGTTGCACTTTACTATATAAGTTACTGTTCACACTAATGTCACATGAATTAGCAGTTTTATATGAAGGGTTTAGGGGATTTTATGGAACTCTTATGCTGGACTCTCTCAATTTTCCAACTCCTTTAAAGGTTCAATTTTTTAGACATTGATGAGAAGCCAAAACAACACCTACCCACACCCCTCAAGTCTTATTCAATTAAATTATGTCAATGTTATTTCTAAAGGAATATATGCTGGGGTCACAACCTATGACACCAATTAGAGTAACTAGTTGCAACCCCATTCAATGCATGGGAATACATAACTATTTTGTAAAGAGGTGTAATATATGAAAAGCAACAATTGCTTCAAGTATTGTCTTTTTTTTTTTTTTAAAGACTTCTACGAGTTCTTTTATCTTTTTATCTCTGCAAACATAAATAAATAAAAAGGCTTCTGTAACGGTTACTTTCTTCACATCAATTCTGATTCTCATTCCTACGCTAAGAAGAGCCTAACTACTAATAATCCAATAAAAAAGAAAGCTCATTTTTCATGAGTAATCTAGAAAAAAATGAAGTACTTTCTGTTAATTATAAGTCACTGAACCATCTTCTATTGGATTAGTGGCTAGGGAGCTCTGATACTTTCTGCCCTGGTTCAGGGTGGGGTTTTGCCACAATGTGTTTCTGATGTTCACTCTAGCTAGCATGGTAGATTTGGAAATTACATGACTCACATTGCAAGTTTGGAGAGTTACTTTTATGTGCTTGTTTTGGAGTTTTGGGAGGAGACTGGAGAGCAAACAGAAGTCATATTAAAGGTGTGGAGCATTATATTCCAGAACTTTTCATATGTTGCATTGTTAATTCTTAATTAATACTCTATGGTGGCTTCTCTTGTAAACAACTTGTATACTTGGTTTGCGCCCCTAAGCAAACTTTATAATGGGTTCTCTTTATAAAAAAAAAAGGAAAGTCCCTTCAAAATTTTAGGTTTTAAGATATAGAAAAATGAAGCTAGAAGCATTAAAGCAAATATAAGAAGTCATGAAATCATATGAAATATTGATCAGCCAATAACTACTATGGAACCCAAACTTAATGTTGAATTATGCAAAGCTTGCAATACCTGCTCTCCTTTTTTATAATCTTGCCGAGCATAGAAGCAATATGCAGCAACATCCTCCTCGAACCCACCATCAATTAACCTCTGAAAATGAGGATCAAATTGCACCACATCCGACTTATATGTACAGTCCCCATTTGACAGAGAAGCGACCTGAAAGGATGAGGCACACATCCGACTGTCTACATCTTCAGAATCCAATGTCTCCTCTCCTGGTGCAGCATAATTAAATAAGTCTCCCACAGGACATAAACATCCAGCTTCATCCCATGGTATATGCAACGTCCGTGAGGATATCTTTGAACAGGAACAGATACAAAAGATTCAGATTACTAAAAAATTAAAAACAAGGGCAAAGTAGAAGTATATAATGTAAATAAGTCCCAAAAGCAACAAATAAGATTACACCTCTTGAATGCACCAATTAACAGATGGGACTACTAAATCAAAGTGCATCAATAAACAGATAGAGACTATTAAATTGGTGAACGTAGCCCAAGAGTGTCTTGCTGGTATACTATTGTACGAAGAGCAGTAGATTTTGCGGCTCTTGGATGTCACCAAGAGCCTTTGTAGTTCAACTGGCACCCCCTAGTGTTTCCAACAAAGACATCGGGTTCAAATCCCCCCTCCCCCATTGTTGTAACTTGTAACTAATTATCAAAAAAAAGAAAAAAAAAGAGCAGTGGATGTTTAACCATAAACTAGATTTGTCAATATATGTATTATACATAAAATTTTCAGACAATGCTCAATGAGTCAAAAACCAGAATGAGGATATCATCAAATGGGCAACTAATTTGAGTATGCATTTCATTTATATGATTAGAAACAGAAGGGGGCAAGTATTCTCACAGTTGCAGCAGCCCAAAGCCAAGCCTTAAAAGTTAGAAATTGAGGCTTAAGCTGAAGTAGTTCCATGAATTGATTAGCTTGTTGCCACTCGGATTTAGCCTTTGATATGGCCTTTTCGGCAGCCCAGATAGCATCATCAACCTAGCAACCAACCAACCATTTTAATCATTGAATTTAACATGAATGTAATATAGACACAATAAGTTTGTGAAGATTGTTAAAAAATGGGAGAATAAAAAACAGAACTTGCAGAGCTTTCACGTGGAATTCACAAAATGTTGATAAAAGATCATAAGAGCGAGGCATGTGGATGAGATAAGGGTGCCACCATGAACTCTTTCCTTTACCCATTTCGTGTAATAAACAGACAGTGAATATCTGTATCAGAAATAGGAAGAATTCAATTACATCAAATAAATAAAAGTAAGTAATATTGTGTTTGAATGAATGGAAATTCTGTCCTACCTGGGTGGAGGAGAGAGCAGAAGCGTGAGTGTTGAGTTTTTGGAGAGGAAGAGAGAGTTTGTTGAAAAGGGTATCTTTGGTCATGAAAGCAGATTTGGGAACTCTGAGAATGAGTTCTCCCTTTCTAAGATCACGCGAAGCACCCAAACCTCGACCTCCTGCTTGAGGAAAATAAGAGAGGGACAGAGAATGGCCCAAACAGCCACAAGAACGAGTGTCAGTGTGGGTATCAAAATCATCATCAGCGGAGTCTGAAATTCCAAGGTCTGCTGCCCACTTCAGAAACCTCTCCAGCTCCACCATAATGACTCCTTCTTCCTGCTCCTCCATTTTTTTTTTCTCTCTCTCTCTCTTTTTTGCTCTTTGCTCTTCAGGACTCAAATTTCCAACTCAGATCAGTGGGCTTCAGTGGCGAGCTTGGGCCTTTCGTCAACTTTGGTCATTTCCGGCCCGATACTTTTTTAAGGGCCAAATGTAAATAGAACCATCTATATTAAGCTCTTTAAGTTTTAGATTTATTCAATTTAGAATTTTTTTTTTTAATTTCATTAAAAAAATTTGAAATTAAGTATGCAGTTTACTAGTGAAAAATATTTTTTGAAAAAAAAAATTCTCACATAAAAATTGGATGGAAGGTCTGAATTGAATAAATTTGGATGAAATGTCTGAATTGAATAAATTTGAAATTTAGAAAACTCAATAAAAGTAAAACTAGATGATTGAAATAAATTTCGATCAAACTTAGATGGTGTAATTTGAATTTTAGCATTTTTATTATTATTTATAATTGAGAAAAAAGGACTAGCAAGTGTGATCACTCTCCTGGCTCACATAAATCTTGTCATGCATGGCGTGGGACTATTTGTGCAATGGTGGGGTTTGCTATTATACAAACTCACAAGCATAATGAGTTACAAGAGTTTTCTACCACCAAGCTACTTCTATGGATTAGTGACAGAGTCAGGATTTTAATATACAAACAACAAGATTAAAAGATAAGAGGTTGAAAGTTAAATTAACATTAAAAAAAGTATTCAATATTAATAACAAAATAAATAAGTAATTATATGCTAATGTAATTGTCACACACAATCTAATATAGATGTAAACTATATGAAACTATAAGGTTTAAACAAAACATTTTAACCACTTAACATTTGTTCCAAGTGTTTAAGATTTAAAATATAAGGTTTAAAAATAATTTATCTTAAAAAAAAAGATGTGTGACAAATTATTATTATCGTTGTTATTATTATTACTTATGTGTGACAGATTACTATTGATGTATAGGTATTATTGTTCAATATTGTAATTATAATTTTTTTAAAAGAAACATGTACTTATAATTATAAAGTCTAAGAACTCCACTAAGAACATCATGGACATTGGACACCACTAAAACCCTGTTGGGTCTTTTTGGTATGCGGACACATATTAACCATTTGAGGCCGACCCAATGAAGACTAATGTCTACCATTGCACTTTTTGGCCCACAAGAAATAGAAGGCCTAAAACCCAAGATAATACAGATCCAACGGTTAATATAGTCACGAGTCTCATGTGATAGGGTACCAGTAAAATTATAAATCCAATGGTAAAGAAACTGCAAATAATGATAAGATCAACCATCAAGTTTCCAGATTATAGACACGAACTTTATTAATGATGGAGGGTAGAAAATCTGGCCAACTGTGCACAAGGGTGAATTGGCCAAATCTATTTATTGATCACTAGCTTAAAGGAATATTGGATTTGGTCCTCCCAATATTAGCGTCTTTCTTTTCATTGAAATGTTTTTTGAGTGGAGTGATGTGAGGAAGGGAAGAATGTGATTTTTCAGTAGTGTATTTGGTTTATGGGCAATAGGACAATCATGAGTTTTTAACTTCTTGTCTTTTTGGCTGAGCCAGCTCTAGGCCTAGGCCACTTATACACCATGTATCTGGTATATGTATCTCATTTTTTACATGAAATCTACCTCTATGTGAGAGAAAGATACATGCACCAGATGCATGGTATACCATCTCTTCTACTAGAAAAAAAAGCCTCCAAATTTCGGGGCAACAAGTGATTTTTATTTTTTATTAAATTGAGATTAAAAAAAATTGAAAGACATATTATTAGATTACCAACAAAAAAAAAAAAAAGGAACTAATTATATTTATTTGGTAAATAAGTTTGATGACTTTGATCTGCAAATCATAGATCATAACAATTACTATTTTAAATGGGACTTTACCATTATTAGCATAATGATTTTATAATGGATTTTTTGATTTTGTATATTAAAAGGAAAATTACTCTGAAATTTAGTATATAGTCGATCATAGATGATTTTTTTCAATTTAGAACAACGTTGAGTTCCATAGTGATAGCCCATAAATGATTGACTTGAGATGTAATATGAAACATTTATTTCATGTTTTCTCTTTTGTTTAGATTTTTTTAGTAATGAAAAGATACTAATTTTATTTTTAATGTATTAATTTAGTTATATATTTTAATATATATTTTTTGAATGAACATTTTTTATTAAAATTTTATGATTTAACACAAATATTTTTAAAATTTTTGAACATTTTGGCATTCACTTTCAGATGGTAGATTTAGCTCGGGCTATAAATGAATCAACTTTTGTTGAGTAATGAATGTTTGAGTTGACTTGATAACAAGAATAAAATGTTCAAGTTTGGTTTGAGCTTAAACGAAGCCTATGAACAATGTTTGAACTCAACATTTTCAAAAAGTTCAAAACCTTAAGCTTGACTTGGCTTAGTTTATAGTCAAGCTAAGCCCAAGCTCAAGATCCTACCCAAGTACATTATCAAGCTCATGTAATTTGAATGAGTGGTTCAAACTCTCAATTAATAAAGAGCTCAGTAAGATATAAAATTATTTCTCAAGCCCATAAATAACCATAGGCTCAACTTATTTTTTAGGAAAAATTCTTAGGTACTCTCAAAATATAGTGAAATGATGCTCCCTTCTCTCACATTCATGGTGAACCTCACCATGAATGTAAGAGGAGGGAGTACCATTTACCATGCTCTAGAAGTACCTAAGAATTACTTTTTTTTAAGGCTGAAATGCAATTGCACCCTTTTAGTTTGGCTGAATTTAATTTCATTCCTTTAACTTTACTTTTATTCTATTGAGTTCTCTAAATTTCAAATTTATTCAATTAAGGTATTCTGTCCAATTTTGTTAAAAAATTCCGATATAACAAATTATTTTCACAAACAAAAAATTTGTAAAATTAATAAAAATATAATATAGGTTTTTTATGAGAGATTTTTTTTTTTCATTAGTTAATTGCATACTTAATGGAATTTTTTTAACATAATTGGACAAAAAGCCTAAATTGAATAAATTTAAAACTTATAGAACTCAATTGAAAGAAAGTAAAATTAGAAGATTGAAATAAATTACAGTCAAACTTAGAAGATACAATTTACATTTTATTTACAGTTCTTACATCCAGCATTAAAAAAAACACACACACACACACACATATAAAGGTATAAGAGTACTCACATCAGTTCTTGTATGATAGAAAATGTATCACATTTTAGCTAATTAACTGAATTAAGTCCAAAATTCATCCACACCATGACATGTAAAATTATGTAAAAATACATGATTGTTATAGTAATAGTGTATTTTTACACTAACATTATTTATTTTTCATTTGATTTATTTTTCTTTACATATTCCGATGACGAAGAAGAAAAAGTAAATGGTGATTGTTGTGTGTGAAGAAATATAAAGAAATAAAAAAAAATCAAGAAAAAAATGATATTTTATTAATATATAATGTAAAATAAATAATATGATTTGAGTTGTTTCAAAAAATGAGTATATATAAAAAAGAAGTTTTTAATGCTAAAGGAGTACGTTTGGTACACTGAATGAGGATTACAATATGAATTGTAATCTTTATTACTAGGAATAAAATGTGTTGTAATGTAATAATTAAACATATTCATTAGTTTGGTTGTAAGTTATAACATTAGAATAAAATTTAAGATTTATTTTAGGAAATATTTTACTCATACAATTATATCTCCTTAAAAATTATTATTTTTAAATTTAAGAGAGATATATGTTATTTTTTATAATTTTTTATTTTTATAATTATTAGATGTATATGGAAAGTTTGTTTATTTGGAAATATATTAAATTTTGAAATTATTATACTTACTAAGGAATAGCTAATCTAACTTTTTAAAGAGGAATAGTTATTCCTTATTTTGAAGAATAACTATTTATAAGGAATAACTATTCCTTGTAATAAAAACATAACTAAACTAAAAAATAACTAAATCATAGGAATAACTATTATATTACAACACCTATTATAGTCTATCAAACATGCCCTAACTAAATTTTTGCATAAGCTTTTGTTTTTTTTTTTTTTTTTTTTGGGGTAATTTTAAAGTGGGGGGAAGCGCAAAAGGGTTGCGTGTCAAAGAGCTGACCGACTATGAAATGAGTGGAATGGAGAGTGGACACTGAACCATGTGCTCTTTTTAGTCTTTCTTTCTTATGAGTCACGAACGACAAGACAAGAATTAAAAAGTAAAAACAAAAAAAACAAAAACAAAAAAGGCGGGGAGTGGAGTAGTCGAGTCGACAACATACACTGCAGGACTCGACTTGTAATTCTCTCCAATTACATTACAATACCCTATAGTCGAAACAAATCGAACTTTAACAAATGAAATTGCTGTCGTGTCCACCTCAAAATCATACCTTCATAATCATACCTTCACTCACCTTTCGCCACGTGTACTGTAACCCACCCAACACTTTTTTTGACTCACCTCCACCGCCATTCTACTGTGATAACGTTATCTTTCACCCATTGGCTGATTTTCTCCACCTGTAATCCTCTTTGGATTTTCTTTTCTTTTTTCCAATTTAGATAGAGTTAGACCTATCTTATTTGATTTCTCTCGGATTTGAGATTTCCCTTCAAATCTCCTCGGATACGGATCCCCTTTTTATTCGGAGTATTTTTTTACCAACTTTATTTCTTATCTAATTCAAAATATATACTATTTTTATAAGGAAGATTTTATAAAAATGAAAAAAAAAAAATTTATAAGTTTCTCAAATTTCCTCTTAAAATTTATTTACTACTTAAATTATTTGGGTTTGGCTTATTTTCAATACTTTTTTTAACTAGAATCTCCTTTTATTTTAATGAAAAACTGTCACATTACTAACTAATTAAATAAAAAGTGGAGATTAAACCCACTACCACTTGTCATTGTATTTTAAAACAAAAGGAGACCTCCTGTTAAAAAAGTACTGGAGGTAAGCCAAACTCAAATTCATTTACCAATAAAAAAATGTAAAACTTAGATGTTGTTCCTTAGATTCTCTTTTAAAATTTAGCCACGTGGTTGTACTTAACTAAAAATATACTTCCATTAATGAGAAAAAAGTCACATGACTGAATTTTAAGAAGAAAACCTAAAGAATAGTAACTAAGATATTGTACCTAAATTTTGTTCTAAAAAAATAAAGAAAACTATAGCTAATTTTATGCGTTAAATGATTAATAAAGGATGATGTAATGTAATGACCAATGACACCTATTAATTTCCATGGGAACACCCCAATGGAAGATTCAATCATATAAAAAAAAATGTTATTTTTACAACAAATCCTATGTGGTAGGTTATTACGAGTTGTTATTGGTGAGGTAGAAAAGTAATTTTAGCGATAAATTCAATGAACTTAAAGGGAGTAATCTCAAAGATTATAATCAAAGTTAAGAAGATTACTTTTAATATGAGCCATTAGATCAAAGTGGTTAAAAGAGTAAAAAAAATATAAAAGATAAAAAGATGAAAATGGTTCAAACTTTTGTGAGTAAATTAGGAAGTATTGCAGGCTATTGCACTGGATTCAAATTCAGTCAAGATTGCGCACAACTTCCTTATATTAAAAAATTAAATAAAATGATACTTATCCTCTTTTTAGGATTTATTAATTTCGAGTGTGGAATTCTTATAGCTTTTAAAAAATAACACTTATCCTCTTTTTAAGATTTATTAATTTTGAGCGTGGAATTCTTATAGTTTAAAAAAATTAAATAAAATGACTCTTATCCTCTTTAAAGGATTTATTAATTTTGAGTGTGGAATTTTTATAGTTTTAAAAAATTTTAAAAATAAAATAGAATGACACTCATCCTCTTTTTAGGATTTATTAACTTTGGATGTGGAATTCCTATAGTTTAAAAAAAAAATTTTAAAAAAAAGAGGGAAAAAAAAAATACAAAAAGTAACAAACAAATGTTCAAAGTAGTTTAGAATATCCGGGTTACCCGTATGGACCTTTGTAAAATGGGCGGGTTCAAGAATTACAATAGTAGGATCATATTCCTAGTCCCATGTCCTGTCAGACTTGTCCAGCGCTGATCTCAATCCCATTGTCCAGACAAACCTTGCAATTAACGAGCACACCAAAAGCCAAATAGGAGAAAACTGAAAATAACCCAAATCCCAATCCAAACAAACTTACAAAAGCCATGAATAAAAAGTGCTTTAAACAGAACAAAAAATATGACATTTTTATGAGCAGAGAAAAAAGAAGAAGAATAGGGACAAAACCAAAAATAAAAAATAAACATTGTAATAATTAGATTAAAGAGAGTCTGGAAGAATAGAGAACAACAAACAGGTTTCAGTGTGAGTGGAAGAAGTGGGAGTGGGGGGGTCAGATATTGTTATTAGTGGTAGTTCATTTGTTTGTTTTTGTTTCCATGATGTTGATGACATGAACTTAGTCTTTATTAGTTTGGAATCTCCTGTGTGTGGGTCTATAGCAACAGCAATTTGCGGGTAAGCTTCTCTTTCATTATTTTTGTATATATCAATGCAAGATTGTTATTTTAATTTTTTTTTTCTTTTGTATAGTCCTTCTTCTCTGCTCTGATTTTGGAATGTAAAAAAAAACAAAGTTCTAATGAACCGCTGAGGAAAATCTTTGTTTTAGTCAGACTGAGAGTGAAAAAAAGGTAAACCCAATTGAAAACTTTAAGAGAAATAATGTCAAGCAGTTAGCTGAACTTATTAAAGATCCCATTTTGTGAGTTATAGATGCTGGTAATATGATATTCTTGTAATATTGAGTGTACGTGTTCTTTGATATGTATTAAGTGTTTCTATAATTTGTTTTTTGGTTCAATTACAGATAGTTTTGACTGAGCTTCCATTGTTTTTCAATAACTGAATTGTTGTCATCCGTGGGTGGTTTCAATAGACAAGCTGATTTCTTTTGATCCTTTTCCTACAGGATGAACTGTGTTTGTTTCAAGGAACATATAGTATAATTGGTTTTGTTTAAATTAAGGTTGGAGAAATAGGAAGGCAAGAAGGAGAAGTATATTCCAGGGTATAAGTGATTGAGACTTTGAAGTTTAATCATGTCAGTAGCATTACTATGGGTTGTCACCCCAAATGTAGAGATATCCAATTGCTTTGGTTTCTTCGATTCAGTCCGAGATGGAAACTGGCTTTTAGAGTCATCAAGATTTATATCCCGAGATTGGGGATCGATTAGAGCGAAAAAGAGTAGGAAACAGAAATGGAGGTCTTGTTCTCTTAGTACAGATTTGAAGTATTCATGTGTTGGTGAGTCGGGCTTAGAGAGCGGAAACAACTTCCGTGTATTATCAAGCATGGTAGCCAACACTGCAGGAGAAATGACAATCTCATCAGAACAGAAGGTTTATGATGTGGTGTTGAAGCAGGCAGCCCTGGTTAAGAAGCAATTGAGGTCTAGTGTGGATCTTGATGTGAGACCGGATATTTTACTTCCCGGAAATCTGAGCTTGTTGAGTGAAGCTTATGATCGTTGTGGAGAAGTCTGTGCAGAGTATGCAAAGACGTTTTACCTGGGTTGGTCTTCTCATATCTATCATTTAACTTACGGAATTTTACTTTGAGGTTCAATTTGAGATTTAAATGCGGAATCAGTAGTACTTTGAAATTCAATTCTTCTTTGCTTTTGCTGTTTCAGGAACTCTGCTAATGACCCCTGAAAGGCGAAGGGCTATCTGGGCAATATATGGTGAGTGGTGGTGACCTTTAATCAGAAAACATCTTTTTTGTTATGATGTAGAAATAGTTTACTGATTTTTAACTCTAATAGGAATGTAGAAGTTAAGAGGGCAATGATTATAATAGTAAACTCTGGTGGATTTTCTGCAAGGGTTATATCAAAGGATCTTGCTTTAGTAAAAAACATATAATATTCCTCACCAGGTGGGGCTCATACTAAATCTTTAAGTCTAGTTTCTGAAACATGAGTAATACTGCTTTCTTTGTTCTTAGGTGTGCTAATGCATAAACTTTGGATGATTGTCAGATATGTTCTGAATATCTGCATGAAATTTTCGCGGGTAATACTTGTCAAAGCTAACACAATGATGCCCATGGATTAGTTCCACTATTTGACATTTCATGCTTTTTAACTTTTGTTCTGAATAACTTTTGTAACTATCTGGTTTATGACTTCTTTCCCTTTTGCTTAAGAAGAAGTTAGGCACCTTTTGGTTACTGTTTTAAATGCATAGTTCTTCCTTTACTAAGAACAAATATATGAGATGGTGATGATCATTAAGTAGTGACTTGCCTCCAAAGAAGGTTTTATTTCTCTTCATTGTGTTTCCTAATTAATAGTTAATTTAGCATAAAAGTAGGCCCTCATCATGATACAAACATAAAGATTATTAGGACATGAGGACTTGAAGATACCCATAATCATTCTCCAATATTTGGATGAGTGCTAGTAAATTACTTTCAAATCTTAAATTATTTTACATGTTATAAATCCAATCTTAAGGTATTTTCAGATAGACAAACTAAAATAAAAAGGCAACACTTATTGATTTAATCTCAGTAAGGATGGGCCCAGCTATTGCTGTGAGCCTGTGAGGACAGTTTTTACCATATGATATCTGGAAGCAAGCTTGGAGGTTCATTAAAAGATGTAGGAGAGTTTTAAGTTTTTACTTCTGGTGAAAATTTAGAAAACAAATTGGAAAATGTATCAACAAAATGAGAATTTTATTCCAGTGTCCAAGACTGACAACTGCTACCAGCACTGCAAGAGAAGTTCTAGTGCTTATCTTTCAATCCTAGAATAAATTGTATCACCTTTACATCTGCCCATTGTTTGGCTTTATTCAATATACCAGATAGGTGAACAGGAGTGTTACTTGTTTTCCTTATAATCCATGCGTTTGTAAGCAATTTCTATGCATGTGAATCCAATATGAAGAAAGATAAAGTTGTTCCATCTATTAAGGTTTAGCGAAGTTGAGTTCACTTTTTTTTTATATCCTGTGATGATGCTTGTACATACAGTGTGGTGTAGGAGGACAGATGAGCTTGTTGATGGACCTAATGCTTCACACATCACACCAACAGCTTTAGATAGATGGGAGTCACGGTTGGAAGATCTTTTTCAAGGTCAGCCATTTGATATGCTTGATGCTGCTTTATCAGATACAGTTGCCAAATTCCCTGTTGATATCCAGGTTAGACATCACTTTTGGGAAATACATTAAATATCAGATCAGGTCTCAATAATAAAACTAAAGTCTTCAGTTAGGCTTGCCCTGACCTCTTGATTTGATTCTTACATCCATCTGTATTCTTCATAGCACGTTCTTGAACATGCCAAATTTACAAACTTTAGTTTCTTTAGCATGTTCATCGTTGATTCACAATCCAGCCAATATTCTATTTTTTCCATGTTTTAATTAAGTTGACCATTATTACCTTTAACTCTGAACCCATGCATTGCCAAATGCAAAGACATTTGGAGCTGAACCCTGAGGTTCGGTCAGCATGTTGCCTCCCACAAAGGGTCTGGCGTTCTCTAACAAGCCAAAAATTCTTGGGTTAAGGGGGAAGGTATTTGGGAACACCATCTTTGTAGCCTACAGCTACTCTTACTATACTCAATCTCATTTAAGGTTTAATTGATATCTTCCATTTTACTGATAGTACCCTTGACACAATATATAGCATTTGAAGTTTGTGGCTTTTATTGTTACACAACTTCTAGCACAATTGTATGATATATATTATTGCAGCCATTCGAAGATATGATTGAAGGAATGAGAATGGACCTAAGGAAGTCAAGATACAAAAATTTTGATGAACTTTATCTCTATTGTTATTATGTTGCTGGGACTGTTGGATTAATGAGTGTTCCGGTTATGGGCATTGCACCTGAGTCACAAGCAACGACAGAGAGTGTATATAATGCTGCCTTGGCATTAGGGATTGCAAATCAGCTAACCAACATACTCAGGGACGTTGGAGAAGAGTAAGTGCAGTGCTTTAGAAATGGATATGCTGCAACTTTTCTGTCTTATTATCAATGTTATCACAACAAAAATGCCCAAAACACAGAGGTTGATTCTTGGCTTGAATGGTTGGGGCATCCAGTTGTAAAGAATCATATTCTGAAAAGTATTAGAATGTTTTGAAAATGTAATATCAAAAGATTTGAAATAGTAAAAATAATTTATCCAGTGAAGTATATAATTAAGTGACATATATTGTTCAATTGGTTATATGGCACCTAGCATAGTTGCAAAACTGGAATTTCCAACTTTTATTTTTATTTTTTATTGAAACTGGTTCATGCTGTTCAACCAGGCTGCCTAGTCCAATCCGGCCTTTGAGGTTCCTTACATTTATATTGAATATTTGAAGTGATCTAGATCCGAGTTTGTTTAATATATGCTTATGCTCCATTTAGTTCCCTATAGAAGACTAGCAATGATTAAAGTCAACTTGGAGTTTTATGGCAGCCATTCTATAGTAAATTTTTACTTGCTCTTCTTTACTTTTGTTTTTTAATTTTAATCCTACTCAGGGGACAAATTTTATTTTCCTTTGTCTTCTTGAGAATCAAATTGAACATCAATTAAACGTCTGGTGCTTTAATAAACATCTCTTGACGGAAGCTAGTTACTCTATCTGTAGTAATGATCTGACGCTTCTCTTTATATTATCTTCTCCTGAATTTATCTTTATTCAGTGCTACAAGAGGAAGAATTTATCTACCACAGGATGAGCTTGCTCAGGCAGGGCTTTCAGATGAGGACATATTTGCTGGAAAGGTGACAGACAAATGGAGAAACTTCATGAAGAATCAAATAAAGAGGGCAAGGATGTTCTTTGACGAGGCAGAGAAAGGGGTGAAAGAGCTGAGTGCAGCTAGTAGATGGCCGGTAAACAATCAAAAACTTTTATTAATATGAAAATATGCAGTGGAACATCCACCAAGTTCTTTTTGGTATCCAAGAAAACAAACAGAGAAAGGGGGTTAAAATGGTTGTTTTATGATAACCGATTTTTGCTATTTTTCCCTATCATATATAGTTAATAGAATAAGGTGGAAGGGAATCCCTTGTGATCATGTTAAAAAATTAACACACAGCCAATTTGTTTTACTAGCAAATATCTTATGTTGATTTATGTATATGATAAACTGATAATATTATGCCATTTTATTAACCATATAAAAGTTATGATGGTTTATAAATGTATGTTAGAATGAAAATATTTATACATGTAATGTGTTGGAAACTTGGCATATCGCCTTGCCATGCAAAAGCTTAGCTATCAAAATTATCTGAGGTCAGGAAATGAAGTTCTTCAAGAGTTTATGTTAGAATTTGTCTAAGCTTGGCCAACTGGCTCGTGGGTTGAAATAATGATGTTCTTGAAATCTTTTAAGAGTTATTTTGATATCTGGTTTATATAGTAATTTTTATAAAAGTTTCCTTTCCTCCATTGTCGGTCATATGAAAGAAACGAAAAAGACTAATTTATGTCTCTGGTCGATAAAATGTTTGGAAAGGATTGTTGGGTTAATCTTTGTGTGTGAGATTGTTTCTGAGCTTCCCATTGTACTATATGAATGCATAATGGTCTTGTATATTGCAGGTATGGGCGTCCTTGCTATTGTACAGCCAAATATTGGATGAGATTGAAGCTAATGACTACAACAACTTCACCAAGAGGGCTTATGTAAGCAAAGGCAAGAAGTTGCTTTCTTTGCCGATTGCATATACAAGAGCTCTCATCCCACCATCAACGACACCGTCTCTGTTGACTAAGGCATGAATTAATCTTGAACATTGTATAAAATTCTACTACTTTGTTATACAGGGAAAAATATTGTATATTATGAAATCTTATATTTGCAGCTAGTATCTATCGTCCACCTTTTTAAGTATTTTGTGTGTGTGTGTGTGTGATTGAGATTATACGTGATTCAATTTATACTTCAGAATTGCAGTTTCTGGATTCTGATGCAAGCTAAATTCCTTAATCAAACAGAAATTGAGCAAAACAAAATAAGCCATTTTCTGAACGTTAACTTTACGCGCAACATAGAAAGTCTTGGACCAATCCTGTGAAAAAAAACCCACTTGCCACTATTGTAAATAATTTGATTTTCGAGGATTCTAACAAAATTCAAAATACAGGTATTTTTTTTTTCAATTTTTTTAAACGATATTGAAATGAAGAGATTTAGAGGTTTAGTTGTCATAAAAGGGCAAAAAACTATTTCCAGAGAAAAAAAAAATTGTCATACACTTTTCATAACTTTTAATTTTCCTTATAACATATGTTATTAACCCATTTTCAGTTTTTTTTTTTCTTTTATTTAATTTTTTTTGTTAGAATCCAAATTACATCCTTTTTTTTAAGAAATATTTTGAAGTCCATAAACCATACCTTTGTTACCCTAACCCCAAAGTTAAAAGTCCTGAAAAGGTAACGAACATTCGGGCTATAAGCTTGTGTAATGTTTTATAATATTATTAGTAAAGTGATTAATAATGTTTCGCTTGTTTTGAAGTAAAATATTTTCAAATGTTTTACAGGTAAAAAATTTTACATGTAAAACATTTTCAAGTGTTTGATATGACAAGTATTTTTTTTTTTTAAGTTAACCACCAAAATCGATGGCTTATAGCCACTGGTGCCAGAGGTCTGGTGAACGGTGGCTCTGGAGATCTCTGCCAGATTGGTGTCTTGACTGGATACCCAGCATTAGTGGCCGAAGTAGTGTCTCCGACCACTAGACAGCTAGCACTGGTGGCTGAAAAGGGGTCTTCGGTGACTGGACCGTTGATATCAATCGTTGTAGCGGTGGCTCCAATGACTGAACCTTGGGTATCAGTTGTCAGAGAGATGGATTTGGCCATCAAACCCTGACACAAGTTGCTGAAGTAGCAGCTTCAGCCACCAAACCACTAGCACCGATCACACTAGCAAATCTAGACATCGGAGTGGTGGCTTCAGCCACCAAACTATAGGCACCAGTTACCTAGCCTACTAGACCAGTGACCAAGCCACCAGATAGGGTGAGGGAAGTCACTGTGTGTTTTTGTGAAATATTTTACCAAAATTTTAAAAGTAAAATGTTTTACAACTTTTTATAAAAGATTTTATGGTCAACAGAAATTATTTTACTAGTTTGACCATATTTTACCTACAAACAAATACTTGAAAATGGGAAAACATTTTTTGAAAAATATTTTATTTTAAAACAAATGAAGCGTAAGAGGTTGAAAAGAATCATACCCTCTATTATATTAGAGTCCCTAAGGACTTATCAATCCCTCAAGAGGATTACGCTAAGGAGACTCCATGTCTCCTTAATTGTTCTTATTGTGGGTAGAGGGCCTACATGCTCAGCTAGACCAAGTAGTAAAGGACGGGGAGATTAGAGGTTTTCCATTGTTGAGGGACAATTTTTTCAACATGCCACATGTCCCAACCTCGTTGGATTTCACCTACCTAGTCACCATAAAAAAAAAAAAAAAAAAAAAAAAAAAGCATAAGTAGCCTTTACAAATTATTTCCTACATCAAAACGATTTTGGACCTATTTCACTTCACTAAAATATCGGGCCAAAAACCCACCACAATTACATTACTAAACCAGAAGCCTTTAATTTTCACAATCTTTAAGGTGGCTAATTATAGTGGTGTATAATAAAAATAGTATCGATGTTGTACTATTAATAATCTAATACTTTAGTTAGATGTAAATTTTTTTTTTTTTTTTTTTTTAAAGATGAAATTTGTTGCTAAATTCCTTAAATCCTACAAAAGGGCTAAAACGTACACAAGAAATGCCACTTATGCTGCAGCCATATATCAAGGAATGGTGGTAAAAAAGTAAAAACTAACTCTATGTTTGGCAAAGTGTAAGAGGGGAGGGAAAAAAAAAAGGAAAATGAGAGGGGAGGAGAGGGAATGAAAGAGATGCCTTTCTGAAATTATATCTGCACACCTTTTTTATTTTATTTTTTTGCACCGCACATGAACAATTTTTGACCAATGTGATAGAAAGTACTGAAGTACTTTGGTTGAACTTATTAAAAATAAAATCCAAACGAAGTAAATTATGCTATTGCTAATAATAGTTAAGTAGCACCATCGGATTACAGTAAACATATGACAGACGCCCTTTTGAAATTAAACTTGCACACTTTCTTATTTTAGGACAAATTACACTTTTCTATTATAAACTATCAATCCAATTATATTTAATCTTCTGAATTGTTGAAACACACAATTGACCCTCCAAAGTATAACACATTTTTTAAATTGGGGAGTCGATCATTTGTTTCAATAGGTCAGAGGCTCAAGCGTAATCCGGGTGACAGTTTAGAGTGAAAAATAAAATAAAATAAAATAATTTGTCCTTTATTTTATGTTTTGCAACACACATGAAACAATTCTGGGACCAACATTATATCTCGTTCAAGAGGTAACTAGTAACCAGCAAGCTTCATTAACTTCTTCCAAGAAGGTCTGTTTGAGATGTCCTGCCACCATGCATTGACATTCTTTTTCTCTGTGATTAAGTGCCCCATATTAGCTTCATTCATAAGATATCTAATGCCAGGAAGATGGCTAAGATCAGCCAAAGTGAAAGAGTCTCCAGCAAGGTAGTTGCATTTTGATAACCTTTGCTCATACACATCCAACACCTTCTCTAGCTTTTGTTCACAGCTATGAGCCAAGGCCAAGTCCCCAGGCTCTCCCATCCGTGGAAGGATCACAAGCTGAAGCACAAGTGTGAAAATCAGGTCATTGAAGTTGTGTGCTTCCACTTCCAGCCACTGATCCACCATAGCTCTCTCTTCCAAATTATTTCCCATTAGGCTGGGAACACGGTCCGCGTACTTTGCCACGTAATACCTTATAATTGCCCTCGACTCTAAAATAAAAATGAAAAAAAGAGTAACCATATGCAAGTGAAGAAAAAAAACAAGATTTTTCACACATGTAACGTAGCAAATTGTGAATGATGAAAAAAAAAAGTAAGTCTATATGAAAATGATAAACAACTACTCATAATCTGTCATATTAAAATTGTGACAAAAAAAAGTCTTAAAACCACCCGTGTAAGAAAAGAAAACAAGATTTTCATTTTCCCATCCGATTTTCTTTTCCAACTAATCTATTTTGTATATTTATAACTACAAACAATATTGTAATTAGAGATGGATGTGACACATGATGTGTCACGTAATTAAATAGATCCATACATTTATTTATGTTTGAAGATAAGTTACATAGTATATCATAAAGTTATTAAATTAAAAAAAAAAATCCTTTATTGATTTGGCTAAAAAGGGAAAGATGTCCATTTTTAAGTACTCAATCAATTCAGACTTCGGAGGTTGGGCTTGGGTCGTGTCACAACTCACATGGAGTAATTTTTAGATACTTTTGGAGTATAAAAAATTGTGCTTCTTCCTTTCACATTTACGATAGGGTCTACTCATTAAATTCGTAGTGGAGTCCATCACAGATATGAAAAGAGAGAGCACAATTTTTCCATATTTTGAAAGTACCTAGAAATTTTCAATCGCATGATCCAAATCTTAGCTAGAGACTTTTAATCAGATCTGAATTGTATTAGGGTATTGGTTCTCATCAGATAAGCTTTGTGTTGCGTGGACTCCACCTCTCCGACTCTCCATCACTGCCTGAGCTAAAGGTGTATTATTTAGGGCTATATAATCTAAAATTATTATACTTTTTTTTTAGAATCTTAATATTATATAATATTAACTTAATAACTTTTTATTGAATATATTTTTTATCTTCAGCTTAATAATTTCACTGTTGCATTTTATTATTTTCTTATATCTTCCATCTTTATAAAATGTCAAGACAATCAAAAATCAATAATTCTTTCATCTAAATTATGAGTCAAGTAATAAATATATACATAAGAAGATAATGCAAAGGAAATAAATATATAATTTTAGAGTCCGAATTTGGTAAGGATAAGGTGTAAAACCCATGTTTTACACCATCCAATAAGAGATTGTCACATCAGCATTTCACTTAAAATTCAATACATCCTACCATACCTAATAACATCTTAATAAACTCTCAATTTGGTTGGATTTATATATGGGTATTAGAATTGATTGGGTGTAGTTGTGTTTATTTTTAAATATTTGATAAGATAATGTGATATGTTGGGATTGAAAGGATAAAATATGAGTTTTACACTACATTCTTACAAAATTTAATCTCATAATTTTAATGAGCATTTATTTATAGCTATTTCATTCTTTCCTGCAAGACTTTCTGATAAGGGAAAGAATATCTGTTTACTACCCTTTTTATTTTATCCATTTTCCTCCCTCCAGAAGGACCAATATCCTTTAAAAATATGATTATGATTGGATTATAGTATGATTGTTACCATGTTAAACAAAAACAAAAGTCAAGGGAACATAAAAAAAAGGCAGTTAAAAATATTCAAAATGATACTCAATTGCCAGATTAACATGACATAGGTGTAAAGATATTAGATTTACTTGTAAATTTGTTAGATAACTAGTCTGCGCAATGCACAAGAAAGTTTATTAAAATATAAATTTTTTTGTCTAAACATGAAATTTGATAATTATTATAGTTATTAATAGATATTTATTATGATTGTATTTGTATATGGAACAATCCTTTTTTTTGAGAAAGAGTATATGGAACAATCTATTCTACCATTTTTTAAAAAAATGATATAATATGATTTTAACCAAACATTTAAATATAAAATAGAATTTAAACTTAATTAACAAAATTAAAATAATGAATTGTAAAATTCTGAAGGCTTAAAAGTTTATGTGGCAATATATTAGGAGGTCAACCAAAATATGTTTTTAGTATATATATAAATATATATATATATATATATATATATAGATTATAGTTTATAGCTAGATAAACAAAACTAAACCATTTATATGTTTTTGTAAATTGATGCAATCATATAGTCGGTATGGCTAATTTTTGGAACTCTCCTAGGTTTTGTTGTGAGCTCTGCTTCAGTGTGAGCCTCTCTCTGTCCTGTTTGTGGGCATTTTGCCGTCCTTTGAAGTGGTTTTCACTGTCTCCTTTATGGGTCTCAAGAAAGGACTTTTATATATTGTTACTTTTAAACTTGAAATTAAAACTAGGCCAAAAGTTGGATTGAACGAATAAAATGGGGAAAGTTTGGACTTTAAGGTTTAAGGAATTAAATCTTTACTTTTTTAAAAAAAAAGATTGATTTTTGTAGGGAAAAAAGAAGAAGATAAGATTAAAAAAAAGAAGAGGAAAATTTAAGAATCATTTTGGAAGAACTTTCACATTATTATTATTTTGCCCTTTATATTCTTATACAGAAAAAAGATTTAATCATCTAGCAGATGATGACAACACTTTTCAAGAGAATAAAAAAGGGGATTTTTTTTTTGAACCCAAAAAAGGGAAAATTAAAAAGAGGCAACATTCATAAATAATTTTCTCTAAATAAGTACGTTATTATGACTTAAGAGTTTTTATAAATTGACATGTTACTAGTCACAAAAAATAAAATCAAAAATCAAAAATTTATTTATTGTGTGTTTCACTCCATTAATCAGAATCATCAATTTGTAAGACTATGCGAAATTCCTGGTATTTTTCACATTTTTCATATCTCTTATTATGAATGAAGAGATATTGAGGAATAAAAATTGGTAGCGAACTTAATTAGATTACATTCAAGGTAAATGATAAATTTTTTTTAGATTACTAAGTATTTTTAACACACACGAGAAGAGGGAAGAAAGTTTTAAAGAAACAATGTAAATGATAATTAATGTCTAATAGTAGCCATGTCTTTCAATGTGTGGTCTGTCTCCTCTAGGAAAAACTACAGAACAATACTCTCTTTTTTTTATATATAAATATAAAATAATACTTTTGTAGTACCATAAATACATATTTTCCTCTACGTTTGGTACACTGAATGAAGATTACGATAGGAATTGTAATCTTTATTACTAGGAATAAAATGTGTTATAATATAATAACTAAACATATTCATTAGTTTGGTTGTGAGTTATAACATTATAATGAAACTTAACATTTATTTTAGGAAATTTCTTACTCATACAATTATATCTCCTTAAAAATTGTTATTTTTAAATTTAAGAGAGATATGTGTTATTTTTTATGATTTTTTTTTTTTAATAATTGTTAAATGTTTATGGAAAGTTTGTTTATTTGGAAATATATTAAGTTTTGAAATTATTGCATTTACTAAGGAATAGCTAATACAACCTTTTAAAGAGGAATAGTTATTTCTCATTTTGAAGAATAGCTATTCATAATGAATGATTATTCTTTGTAATAAAAACATAACCAAACTAAAGAATAACTAAACCATAGAAATAACTATTACATTACAGCGTTTATTACCGTCTACCAAACATGCCCTTATTATTACATGAGAACATGTTAGTATGCATTTATTATATTAGGCTCGGAATATTATTTTCTCTTTAGAACAATGAAATATTGTTCCCGAGAAAGGATAAGGGACCATGTATACATATATATTTGTGAAAGTGGTGATCCGGGTTCTCACCATAAAGTCTGAAGTCGCCATCCTCTATGACCGGAACTTGTCCAAAAGGCTGCGCCAAAGAATTAGAACATCTCCCATCAATAAACTTTTTATTTTTTTATAATTAATATCAAAAACCATTAATAAACCTTAAGAAACCAAATTTAAGCTCTACCCATAATCTATTATGGAGTCCATTATTTAAGCTCTACCCATTACTTATTTTTTGTGTTGGTCATGATGGCTTATTTTGGGGAGTTTATTTTTAAAGATAAAAACTCATTTTAATAAGTGAAGTTCTAATAAGTTGTATTTAAAATAAGAAAAACTTTAAAGTATTATACACAAATAAATAATGAAAAACAAGCTGACTAAGTTTATTAACTCAACTTTTAGCTTTTAGTTTTATATACAGTTTTTTAAAATCTAGATTTAAAAAAAAGGTGAGATCTCACCTTTTTTTTTTCTTCACATTTTCTAAATATAAGTATACTTTAACACACTTTTAACAAAAAAACTAAATAAATTATTCCTAAACAACTACATATCTGTTGTGAAATTGTGAAGGAACTTTATTTAATCTTTTCTTTACATAAGCTACATGCCTTTTTTTTTCTTTTTTCTTTTTTGTTGATAAAACATAAGTTCATGCATATACATATACATATAAGAATTTATTATGCATATTATTTCTTTCACGGACAAATACAAGCAGTGTCTAATATATGTTTGGCAAGACAGAAGTCTTCCGGTCTATAATTTTTAACAACCTCATATTTTATGATTTTACTTAATTTTATCAACATTGTAATATAAACAAATGGGTTTCCAACATATATATATATATATATATATATATATATATATGCACACTTTAGTGGAAGTATTGGGAGCCAGAAATTCTAATCAGCAATCTTAATTATTATTATTATTACCTGACGGACGAGGAACTCAGGTTGCTTATGTTCTCCGGCATCAAGATCAACATGAACAAGTTCAAAGTCCACCCCCATCTCCAAAAGGCAAGCTATCACTCTCTGTGTACATGCTGACTGAGCTGTACCATAAACTTTCACTACCATCTTTTCTAAATAAAAAAGGCACCGCACAACAGTTTGTATTAACTACGAGAAAGCTCTTTGAATCTTGCCCAGATCCAAACTGTTATTTATAGCAGAGAGAGAGAGATGTGTTGTAAGTTTATATCATCTTGCAAGGCTTGGGGGTTGCCTCGTGAGTTCGTAGAAAGATGACATTGATGTTCCATTTTAGTTGTTGTTACTGCATGGTGGCTTTGGGGGTTGTCACATGCTACTGCATCAACTGGTGGAGTGGTGGGTATGGGCAAAATGCCAAAACCAAAGCTTTCTAATTGCGTGAAAAGTAATGTACTTCAAATTCGGGAGCAAAGTCTTCACTCAATTTTAACCCACACGGCGAGTCAGCCACTTGAGTGGATCATCCAGTTGAATATTGACAACTCATAGATGCAATTATAGTTTGAGAAAGTTTATAAACACAAAATTTAACACCCGCTTATGTGGCAGATTATTAGTGGTAAGTAAAACAATGTTGTTCGCGGTGAGCTCAGATAAGAACTAGTACAAGCTTGTCACATCAATAAGGGTAAAAAATGTTATCATTTTTTTTTTGGGTGTACGTAGCATTGCTCTTATAGTTAGATCATACAAGTTGTAAAATGACCTAAATGAATGTGGCAACTAGGGCTATCCAAGCAACCTAGAGACTTGATCGAAATTGACCCGTCACAGCCGAATTTGACACCTTCGGCGGTCGGTGATGGGTCACAACCCTCAAAAACCGACTTCGGTGGGTTTCGTCCTCTAAAACCCAAGCCACCTAACCCGATCTACAAACGCTAAAATAATGCCGAATTACCTAGATCTAGCGACAATCTGGCGCTCCTCAGCTCCGATCCGGCCGTTTTTGGCCTTCCTTCACTCAGATCCGCTCAAATCTGGCTAAGATCTACTCAAATTCGACCACCATTGCTCCTCATTGGACCCGACCAAACCGATCGATCACTCTCTTAAGCCTGATCTGACTTGACCCATGGTGGTCTGCAGTCGGTTGCGGGTCCCTTCTTCTTCCACCCCACCTGAGTAGGTCGAGTCCAGATTGAGGCCAAAACCAACGCATAGACAGTCCTAGTGGCAACGTTTAAATTTTTCATTTGTTCCTTTTACTTTGCATTATATTATTATTATTATTATTTTCTTTTTAAGAATCACATTGTCATGGGTTTGTGGTGGGCCTGTTTTGCTTCTTGGGCTGGATTACTCTTGCCGTACTACGGCTCTATGATTCTAGGGTAGGAGAGTTGGGACTGACCTAATTGAAACACACCTTAGGCCAGCTTGTGCGCAAGTTAGAGCCCTGGCAGGAATCTTGGGTGTGTCACGTGCCCACAGCAGGAAATACTGTTACAAAACGTTATAGCAGGAAAAACATAATACGGTAGAATAACTAAAACACTTTAACTAAAATATTTTCTACTGACAACGATAATACTTGAATAGTTCCACAAAGGTGAAGTATGATAATGTGATTACAGTAAGAATAGATTAATAACAAAAAAGTTACGTTAGTCCTTGATCAACCATGGCAAAAGAAAAGAAGATTAGTCTACTAAAGGAATGGACTTGACTCCTTGGCAGATTCAAGTCCAAGAAGGGAACTAATCTCCAATGCTGGTAACCTCAAAGGGGAATCCTGTTGTAGAAGTTACTCACTTTGAAAAATGGACCTAAGTGGCTTGATATCAGATTCTTGACTTGTTAGAGAGTGGGCTATTGAGAGGGAGAGAAATGGGTAGTCTATTAGTGCATGCTTTTACTCCTATCACTCATATTTTTCTTCCTCCCTCTTGGTTTCCTTGTTTTCTTTGTTTTTTTACTTGTTTTCTTTGGTTTCTTTCTTTTCCGTTGTTGTTCCCTTTCCTTTTCTATTTTTGTTCCTCCCCTTTACTGTGCACGTCTAGGGCATTTTATACTACCTGTCGTGACAGGATTTACCATTTTTACCGTCCTTCTAGGACTGCCCAGCCACCACCACTACACTGTGTTAGCCGTACCATGCTGCATTCCAGACAAAAGTGGTTTTGTTTTGTTTTTTACTTCCATTGGTACTCTCATTCGAATAAGGGCTGAGCTTTTCTTTTACCAACTTCTATAGCATGCACCTAGTGATTCCAACTCATGTTTGCCTCTTTTAGGTGGGATGTCATCCCAGCAGGACATTTTCCCCAAAATAGCTTAAGCGGGAACCCCAAAATAGGCTCCCATTTCTCCCCACCGCCAGATCACACCCTCTCTTACCTTTGACCCGTGGCCCGCCTCCCCTGTATTGGCTAGGTACAAGTAGGTGGTGCCTGAGCCTTGTGTGCGTGCTCCACTTCCATATGAGTCCATTACTTTTCTGGCATTCATGCGTTTGTCATTGCCTACAAGTTTGTCTAACTCTGCTGCACGCTCTGGTGCTTGTTTAACTTTTGTGGCATGGATGAGTTCTTGGGTTTTCATTCTTCGCATCTCATTTCTTCTTCGGGCTGAGCATTGCTTGGGTGTGGGCTTTCTCTTCTTTAATTCGGCCCATGTCTCTTTTCGTCCTTTGTCCGTGGGCTGGCTGGTGCTCCTGCCATGCCACTGCATTGTTCCTGCTACGATATCTTTTACCCTTGTTTACTTTACTACTTCTGGGCTTGCGGGCTGAAGTGCCCGCCATGCCAGTTTCATATGTTATTCCTTCCTTAGTTCTACTGCCTAACATTCCTGCTGGGCCAGTTCATATAGCATCTTGGGTTTCCCCAGCCCATTTTATTCCTTAGGCATTCTCGGCCAGTTTCATTCTTTGGGCATCCTTGGTCCATTTCATTCTTTCCTACTTCTTACATTTCCATAGGTTTTTGCTAAATCTTTTGGGTTTCCTTGGCCCAATTACCACATCCTTTACCTTTGGGTTTATTGGCCTTCGAACCAATTCCATCTACTAATTCCTTTCTTTGGGCTCTTCCGACCCGTCTTTACTTTCTTTCTATTTCTTACGATTCTCATGGGCTTACTACTTCATTTTTGGGGCTTCCTTGGCCCGTTTGCTTTCTTTGGGGCCACTTTACTATTTTGTAGGCCTGTGGACCATTATTCCTGTCATTTTGGCCCAATAGTCTTTACTTTGCTGCTTTCTTTCTCCACCTTTTTCATATTGCTGGGCTTCTTCTGCCATTGAATCCTTTTGCCAAAAATAGGCATCAACAAGGTTTAAGTGAGTTGAATCTGGCAACTCATTGTAAAATTTTTGGTACAACTTTTGGGTGCATGTAAGGCTTGTAATTGAAACAAACCAAACTTTAGGTTTGGTCAAGATAGTTGGCACATTAGACCTGAGATTTTTTTTTTTGGGAATAAATACATTGATTAGAGCTTAAAAACAACAAAATCTGAAAAGGACCATAATCATCTCCATCAACTTCCCAGCATCGTTGGACTGTTGGAGTCCTGAGAAAATTCATCCATTACAATATGGGTGAAGTGGAGGCGTGTTGAATTTTTTTTTTTTTTTTGAAGTTTGGTTAGAATTAGGCCACTTAAGTGAGGTATACAATCATTTTAAGACTAGCATTTGAGCGCGTGTGAGGTTCTTATATTTTTTTTGAAAAAAAGTTAATAATTTGCATATATTATAATTTGAGATTATTACATTTTTCAATCACAAAAAAATCTAGGGGCGTGATGAGTAGGATGCAAATTATTAATTTTTTCCTAAAAAAAAAATAGAAGATAAATATTGATTAAGATATAAAAAAAAAAAAAATAAAAAAAAAAGGTGTTTAAACTTTAAAATAATAAAATATTGATTATGTTGTGATCTAATGGAATGAGATTGGATATATTCACTTACTCTATAAAATTAGATTGCTTGGCTTTCTAGAAATAACATATAGTACATTTATGAGATATTGAAGAAGAAGAAGAAAGATTGTTGGGAAGAAGCAAGTGGAATCTAAAAAATACTTTAAAAACGATATTGGGAGATAATACAATCAAAATCATCTCAATGTACAACATAATAATTCCAAACATTCCAAAAGAAAACACCAGCATTCGATCTTTACAAAAAGTACATCACATTCACATCATTCACTAAAGAGAATGAGAGACATAAGGACTTCATGAAATAAGAATGAATGTCAAAGAAAAATATATACACCGAAAGTACCCTAAACAAAAGGCGAGATTTTGGATTCCATCTTATTTTTGTTGTTGAGTTTGAGCTGTTCGTCTTAAAAAGCTTTCCTCCTTGTATCCTTGCTCATTCAGCCATATGCATAACACCCATTTGAAATCCTTCTTCTTCTAAGAGAGAGATTTATAGTTACATATCTTTTAAGTAAATCAAACCCAAAAATAACTCTGCTATAAGCATGTTACTGCTATAAAATGTTGAGATATCAATGTAACACACACATATAAGAAGAATTTGAATAATGATCGATATTCACTTAGTGTGAGTAGCAACTCTTACTCCATCTTGACCAATGTGTTCCTTCAATTATTGTTATTTTTGGTCTTCCTCTACAAAGCAAAAACAAAATTAATAGGTCTGTTACCTACGCCATAGACCTTGAAAACCCCTGAAATGAAATTGATAATAAATTTGTTATCTTAACTTTGGAACTAATAATGCCCCTTAAACTATCTAGTGTCGAATCCAAAGTTTGTAAAGTTGTAGCCACCAACCTGTCAAGCTTCAGGTAAGATAACATCTTAACCCTTTTCTGCATGCAAGTAGGTGGGTTTCAACTCAACTGATCAGTCCATTATAGTCAAAATTACCAACACGTGCACAAAACCACATAAAATGATAAAATACTTGTGATTTTGCATAGCTTCTCTCTCTCTCTCTCTCTCTCTCATCCTTGCTTTCTGTATTAACCATATATAGAAGCAAAAAAATTATGCAAATAGTCATCCTTCAACCATTTTTACATCTGTCATGATACAAATCCAATTTTTTGTACCTTGACAATGAGAGCCTAATAAGCACAAAACAAAGGCAATTGATAACGACTCCATAAATATTGGGAAAGAAGAATTCAAATAAATGAATAATAAAGATATATAACATCCATACCTAGATTCCCAACCAAGCACCTCTACCATTCCAACAACCGACAAAAGAAATGGATTATGGAGGTCCAACCTTTGCTGCTTGAATTGCAAGTTCTCGATGACCAATGTGAAGGGCATCAAACTTTCCCAATGCTACTATTCCTCCTAGAGATGATAATCTTGGGTTCAATACTAAAAAGCCATACGAAACGAAAGTATGATAGGTTTTCTATTTAGAAATAATAAATAGATGGTAAATCTAGGATGAAAGAAACCTGCCACTAGGGACAATCCTTGAGATGGAACCTCACGATCCTCTTCTCGTTGGCTTTGAACACAAACGAAAAAAAGAGAGAAGCAAACCAAATTCTACTCCAAAATATGATATGAAGCAATACGTATCTAGCGTAATGATTCCCACATTAGAATTAGAATTTAGAACCTTTTTTATTGCAACCACCAAATCATCTCAAGGAACCTTCTCGTGTGCTAATACTTCAAGTTACAGAATCATCTATACTACTATTTAAGGGATTTTTCCTGTTTAGACCAGATTTTTTTTTTTTGTTCCAAAATACCCCTATTTTCCTAAGTTTTAAGTAGAAACAAAACTAAAGGATAATTTGGTAAAACTATATCTTTTAACTTCTACTAAAACATTGCCAACAAAATAGGACCACTTTTTTTTTGTGATAAATAGGACCACTCTCTTGATTAAACGTTTTCAAAAAAAAAAAATTTAATAGAATTTGCTTTCCTTACTCTATGATCTCACGTTTGTTTGTTTGTTTTTTTTTTTCAAATATCTTCTTATTTATTTTGAATTTAAATGAAAAAAAAAACTATTACTATAACTTCCCATCTATATCCTTAAATTTAGCAAATTATCAATACTACTATTTAAGTTCTACATACAATATTGCCTACAAAATATGACCATTTTTCTATTGGTTTTCAAAATTCAATCTATACTACAAATTTATTTTGTCATTTTTTTTTTTAAATTCAAAATAAATAAGAAGATATTTGAAAAAAAAAACAAACAAACAAACGTGAGATCATAGAGTAAGGAAAGCAAATTCTATTAAAATTTTTTTTTGAAAACGTTTAATCAAGAGAGTGCTCCTATTTATCACAAAAAAAAGTGGTCTTATTTTGTTGGCAATGTTTTAGTGGGAGTTAAAAGATATAGTTTTACCAATTTATCCTTTAGTTTTGTTTCTACTTAAAACTTAGAGAAATAGGGGTATTTTGGAACAAAAAAAAAAAATCCGGTCCAAACAGAGAAAACCTCTTAAATAGTAGTATAGATAAAAGGAAAGTCATGGTTTTTGGGCTTTTTTTTTTTTTTTTTTTAATGGAAAATTCGAAGTGTTTTGTAGTCTACATTCTCAACTTTTTGGGTTTAGGCCCTTAATCTTCCAATAGACTAAGGGTCCATTTGGGATCTGCTTATTTTGTTGTAACTAAAAACTTTTTGCTGAAAGTACTATAGATAAAAGTAAAAATTAGCTGAAATAGTATAGTAGGACCCATGAATAGTACCAAAAAAATGCAGTGAGACCTATGAATAGTAGCAAAATTAAGTTGAATAGTAAAATAAGTTGGCAAAAATAATCTTTGCCAAACGAATTGGAGCACAAGTTGATACATATGACATCTACATGCAAGTTTATACTGTTTATTATCGTAGAAATTTATAACTTCAAAAATTATCAGGTCAAAACCCCTTCAAAGTTCAAACAATACAAATCACAAATAGAGTGAGTAAAAAAAAGGCGAAAAGCACATTTTAGTCCCTACATTTTCAAGCTATTCCCATTTTAGTCCCTACATTTTATTTTTACCGTTTTTAGTCCCTATCCTGAAAAACGCTTCCCGTTTTAGTCCTTGCCGTTACATCAAAAACGGAAAAAGCTGACGTGGCAAACGGCATAAATAAATAAAATTAAATTAATGTCTACGTGGCCTAATTTAATAATAAAAAATATTTTTTGACATTAAAAAATGCCACATCAGCATCTAAATTAAAAAAATTAATTTATTAATTTTAACTAAATTAAAAAAATCAAAAACATAATTAAAAACTAAAAATCATACGAATTGAGATCTAAGTGTGTCTTGAACAAGAACACAAACCCAGATCCAAGAACACAAACCCAGAAATTAAAAAAAAAAAAAAAAAAAAAAGAAGAAAAATTTATAAAAACCAAACAAACTTTCAGAGACCAAGAACGCCAACTACAACCCAACAACACCATGGTTGAAACAAGGCGCAGCTCCTCTGCTTCCAAGCGTGGCCTCTCATCTCCTCCTCCACCAAACCCAAAACGATCCAAGGTACAATCTTTTTTTTTTTTTTTTGGTAAAATTTTTTTATTTTGTGCATGTGGGTCTGATGAAAGATTTCTAATCTGGGTTTTGTGCAAGTTTGGATTTTGTGTCCTCATCCAAAATCTCTATCTTTGCTTTTGCTTTTGCTTTAATCTATGGAGCAGTTCAAAGGGCAGTCTCGCTTCCCCAAATTCGCTGTTCCGAAACACTACGACATACGCCTCAAACCAAACCTCACCGCCTGCAACTTCGCCGGCTCCGTCGCTATCCACCTCCACATCGTCGCCGATACCACCTTCATCGTCCTCAATGCCGCCGATCTCGCCGATACCAGCTTGCTTTCGTTTACTGGGTTTTATTTTCTTCTTCTTCACTGTTTTCCTTTGTACGACGTTGTTTGTTGGGTCTTCAATGGCACATCTGGAAGGGAGTCCTAGCAACTCGTCAATTTCTCAAGCGGAAACGGGAAAGGAAGCTTTCTGGGTTAGCCGAGAAATTTGGAAAAAGAGAGTAAAAATGAAAGCATTCTCTGTTTGGTTGCCGAGAAAACGCAGGAAAATAATTTGAAAGTGAAAGTTTTGTTCTTTTCTGGGTTTGTGTTCTTGGATCTGGGTATGTGTTCTTATTATTCTTGTTCAAGACACCTTAGAACTCAATTCATATGATTTTTAGTTTTTAATTCTGTTTTTAATTTTTTTTATTTAGTTAAAATTAATAATTTAATTTTTTAATTTAAATGCTGACGTGGCATTTTTTAATGCCAAAAATTATTTTTTATTATTAAATTAGGCCACATAGACATTAATTTAATATTATTTATTTTTGCCGTTTGCCACATCAGCTTTTTCCGTTTCTGATGTAACGACAAGGACCAAAACGGGAAGCGTTTTTCAGGATAGGGACTAAAAGCGGTAAAAATAAAATGTAGGGACTACAATGGGAATAGCCTGAAAATGTAGGGACTAAAATGTGCTTTTCGCCTAAAAAAAAATCAATAAGAGACATAGAAGGAATGATGCCTAAGTGCATCCAATCGAACAAAGCTTGTAAAATGTGCTCTTTGAGTACATAAGGACACTCCACTCCATCAAAGACCCGTTTGTTAATATATAATTTGGAATTACAAAAATATATTAATGATTTTATGACAAAAACAAAAAAAAGTTTCCAAGCTCATTTTCAAGGTCGCGCGCAAGTCGCAACCAAACACAAAAAATTGGTCAATTTTTCAGAAAAATTTTTTGGGAAAAAGAAGAAATTATTTTCCAAAAATGTTTTACATTGAAATAAAAAGAGATTAGCCAAAGAGGTGAAAAAATTAATCCAAGAAAGTTAGCAAGACTGATTAGGCAACAAAAAATGTAACTTATCCCAATGAAAGGAATAAATCATATAACATGATCATAAAAAATATAACTTATCCCAAAGACAGAAATAAATCATATAACATAACAAAAGCCTACCCATAAAAGGGATTAATTCTTTAACAACAAGGTCAACTCGACAAAAATCAATTTCAGCTACAACCAGAAGTGTTGTTTTGAAATCCCTTGGCTTTTGAATAGATATCTCATGATACGGTTTTGTGAGACATTTCTCTCACATATATGCGATCCACATGTATGAGACCCACACATATTATAAGAGAAATATCTAATAAAATCATTCTATAAGATAATTTTTTCGTAGCTTAGAGATAGTTCTTCAAATAGAGTCCACCCCTCAATAAAATTTAGTCTTAATTTGTCATTGCATGTCTCAACATTAGGATTCTCGAATGGCTCCACTTCCACCTTTGCATATTTATTAGTTTTTTCCCATGCCCATATTTACCTCCCTCCCAAACCAATCTTTAGAAAATAATTCAGATCATAATATCTCAATTAGACACGAATAAATAATATAAGAAAAAAAAAATTATAGAAATAATTATTTCTAATAAATTTGAAAGTTATCTAAAGGAATTTCTTATACTTGATCCTGAAGTAGAAAGTGTTCCGTTTGTTGAGGTCCTACTTGACTAGAAGAAATGATTTATCTAGTCATTAATTGTTGAAGACTTATGCTTAACTTCGCTAAACTTTGTTACTAACACTTTGCTAAATATTTTCTTCCTCAAAAAAAAAAAAAAAAAAAAAAAAAACACTTTGCTAAATATTATTAATAGCATTACTGGACATTTCTTTTCGTACTCTACTGGAAACATGTGTATTTTAGTTTCATTAAACAAATTTAGTTATGATCACTAGATTGCTTTGTCCTAGTTTCATCATAAACTTTACTTTGACTTCACTAACATTTTGTCATTGCTTTCCTGGTTGAATAACACTTACTTCATTAAACGTGTTATTATAGCTTTGTAGATCATATTGCTTTTAATCTCAACTTTGGTCAGCATGCTAATTACATTTTGCTAGTACTGCTAGAATCAAATCTATGTTATTCCTCACCTCTTTCAGCATGATCTAACTTGTCACTAATATAAATATTTACATGTCAAGATCTAATGCCTTTTAGATTATTTTTGAACTAATCTTAATGCTATCAATGTTGTTGCTTAATGCTTTTTTTTTTTTTTTTGATACGTGCTTAATGCTTTATGTTATAACTACACCGTCTCTTACTTTATTCCACTTACTAATTACATTATTTTTTGTTCAATGGAAAGCATAAAGGTAGCGGTCAATGCGTGACCCATTGACATGAGTTCCATACTTGACTCTCCCCCTTTAAATCGATTCCAACTCCTAATGTATCAAATCTTGACATGTGTTCTAGCAATAAAAATCTCACCAAACAGAGCTTTTAAATTTATCTGTAAAAGAATTATTTGAAAAAGGAAAACACCTACTCATACCATGTACCAACTTTCATTGCTCTGGTGAATTCTGTGCGATGTAGAAAAACTGTTGTTTAGAGATTAGGGTTTCGTGTGTTGTTTAGAGAGAAAAAAATTGTACTGCCGCATCTTGTATTTTTTTCCTGTGAATAGTGAAATTCTCGTAACTCCGTGAACGTAAGCAAATTTCCTAACCACATAAATATTGTTTTGTATGATTATTTTCTTTGGTGCATATTTTTTTTCTCTATTTTTGCATCTCACATATCTAGGAATTTCGTGTATATTCCCTACTTGCTCTACTACTGAAGGAAAACCATAAGTAATGGTACTGAACTAAAACAACCAAATGCATAGTATAATCATGGCATGTACATACATAGAGAGAGCGAAACAATGGAATAAAAGGTAATCAACTTCCAGAAGTTCTTTAAAAATGCAAAGTCCTTCAAATGTTCATAAAGAGAAATCATATGTGATTCAGCTATGCCATTATTGATGCCATTAGAATGTTACACACCAACCATCTAACCAAATCCAGTTTCTTGAGTAACTTTCAAAAACTTGTCATTCTGAGATCATCTGTTAAATAATATAAAGGCTATAAGAAAAAACTTCCCATTTTGGCATTGAAGAAAAACACCAATGCTTTCTGGAAAATGCTTGATTGTTATAATTCTGGTTAAATAATTTTGAGTCCTATTCTCATGCCCAGTCAAACTGTTATCATCCTAATATTCCACATGGATTAAGTGTAATCTTAATCATGTGTTTATAAACTCTTGGGCACCCTTCCCCTTGTAAGCTAGTTTTCAAGAGTGAGTTTCACCCATTGGTTTGTATCACAAACATTCGATCTAGATTAATTACTAGCAAATTTCTAAATCTATATTTGCCAAGTCCATGAAACATATTGCCAACAATTACATCAATATCTTATTAAAATTGGACTTAAATTGGCTTTTGCACGTCAATCCATTTTCCGTTTCCCTTCTTTTTTTCTTTTTCTTTTTTTTATTTATTTTTTTCACTCTTTGGCTTTTGCACTAATAACCCACTTGGCATAACAATTTAAAAAAATTATATAGACATGTGGCGCAAAATTAGACTCAAATTGAAAAAATCAGGAACGAAACCAAGACTTGGAGTTAGGGGGAGGAATATTCCTTTTAAAATTTAAAACGCAAGGATGGATGTTTGAGTTTGGCATAATCTTCTCATCTATAGCTCAATTCATTTTACCAAAGTATCTCAAATAATCTTATTTCTTGAAATACATAAATGTAAAGAGCAATGTACCATCATTCTATTTATTTTTAAGTCTACCCTAGTACATCTATATTGATTACTTTAAAATTAATGAATTTTCCTTTCTTTCATGTAGTAAGATTTGGGAAAGATTACGGAGGTGGATGGGTTGCTATGCAAAAAAATCTATGCTTGCAATTTATGAAGTTGCAAAAAATTGAGAATGAGTTAAATGCTTGCAATTTAGATCTAAACTAACCTTAGTGATCCAAAAGTTTAATATAAGAGGAGATATAATATAGGAGATCAATTTTCCAATCAGAATCAAGAATAAATACACTATAATTAGTACATCTCAATCATTGTGGAGAAAAACCTTTGCAATACTTATTGTGTAGGTCATTATAGTGAATCTCATGCCTATTCTAGTTAGTATAATCCATCCAATGACAATATAACCAAGAGCTTAAGCAATGACAATAGTTAGGACACCCACGGTATTGAAAAAAATTATAACAAATTATTGACTTTTTACATCCAAGTATATCATTCAACCAAATACCCAACAAAGCACCAGATATGGCTCCACCTAAAATTGTGGATATAATCAATTTTTGAAGCCACTGGCCCATTAATACTCGTCAATGGTTGGAAAATATTGGCGAATGTAGAATAACGCTACTAGGATTACATCAATAATCATGAAATATGTGTAATTTAAATCATGAGATTATGCGTACAATTATTCATGGAATATGTTTATACATATGTTTGAATTCAAATTAGTTTTTCTCAACTCTACTCGTTATAATTTTTTATCTATCATATGAGAAAGGAGGAAATTTAAGAATAAAATTTTGGTATGGAAATATTGATTATTTTAAACAAATTATTGTTATTTATATGTTTATTAACATGTTTAGTACATAGTAAGTGCAAATATTTACTCCAAAGTTGAGAGATTGGATTTAATGTCATCTCTTCCTTTGCATTATGAGCTACTGGGATTAATTTGATGCATGAGGGTAGAGATTCAAATGAAAAGAATGATAAAACATTGCTCCTTACATTCATGTATTTCTAGAAAGATGATTATTTGAACTACTTTATTAAAATTAGTTGAGCTACATATGAGATTAGGCCAAACCCAAACATCAACTCTGTGTACTAGGAAGCTGCAAGAGAATTAATTTAAGATTTCAAAAAAACAGCATGCCTATTGTTGACGAAAATTGTTAACCAATGTTTAACAATAATTGTTAGATTATGTTTAACAAACATTGTCAACTTATGTTTAATAAACGTTGTCAAATTATGTTTAACAAACGTCGTCAAATTATGTTTAACAAATGAAAATCACAATTTTACACGATAGATGAATGCCGAAAGATGGCTACAAAGGCCTAAGAATGGTTGCACCAATGACCAAAAAGTGAACACCATGGCTAGAGAGGATGGTTACACTGGTGGCCTTAGGAATATTGGAAGAAGACGATGTCATGATGAAGCAAGGGTCATAAGTGACTGGACAATAGTGGTTGGCAGTGGTCAACAGCTAGGCTGGGTGATGGTTGACATAGGCTGCTTGAAATTTAGTGAAGGTCACAATAAAGTGGTTTTGATACCATGTTATATGTAAGCTTGGTGTTATGTGCCCTTGGTTGTGTCTAGAAGAAGGTTATATTAGCCGGAATGTGCTATTGACTGTGATTAAAGGGAGGTTAAGTTGTTGGAGTAGAGCTTTGTTGTTCCAATCCATACTCAAGCTTTTGATTATAAAAAAAATTAAAAAATGAAGCAGCAAAGTTTTTACAAATTTTATTACAAAAAATTACAAATTGATATGACAATAAATGTGGTTAATACCACTTCAACAATAAAACAAATTCATGTTGAATTATTATTATTACTAGTTGCAGACCCACGCGATGCGTGAGAATATAAATATTATGTAATGAGGTGTAATAAAAAAAAAATGATTACTTCAAGTATTGTCTATTTAACAAAAAAAAAGATTTCTACAAGTAATTTTTTTATCTTTTTATCTCTACAAATATATCATTTTATTATTATTATTGTATTTTTATGTTTGATTAATATTTTTTTAAGGTGAACCATATTCTTCTAACTTCTATTGTAGTGTATTATATTTGCTCAATATACAACTAAACTTTATAAGTTTCAAATTTATTATTCAAATTTATTATTCAAATTTCTCATCTCTTAAGGAATAAGGAAATTATCATAATAATCAAAACTCATTACAAAATTACAATGTTATCTTAACCAAAATTAAAATGAAACTAAAGGAATAAATAATAAGCTTTATAATAATTTTTTACTCAAACAATTGGTAGGCATATTCAAATTCATGTTTCCCAAAAAACTAAGTATTAACTCAAACTAAAATTCTCAAAAAAAAATTCTCTTAATAAAGTATCTTTGCAGGCTTGGTCCTAATTCTCAAAAAAAAAAAAACTCAAACTAAAATTCAACCAAAGGTATAAAAGGGAAAGAGAAGACTTTCTGATAGGATATTAAAAAGAAAAGAAAAAAAAAAAAAAAACCATACCAAAACACATATTAAAAAAAAAAAACCATCAACCTTCATTAGAGTTATAAGAAAGAATAAAAATTCACCGAGAGAGAGAGAGTACTCATAGTTTTGTGTGAGAAAAATATGGATTAAATGGGAAAATGATATCAAATTTATACAAAATAAAATGGGTAAAAGAAGAGGCAAATTATAAAAAAAGAAGAAGGAAGTATAACGGTAAAGTAGTGGGGAGATAAAGAGGCAAAAAAGAAGGGAAAAAGTTGGAAGAAGTGTAATAGTAGGTGTGTGAACTAATAGGGAGAAGAAGAGTTTTTTTTTTTTTTTTGAAAATAGGGGGAAGAAAAGTTTAAATAGAGAAAAGAAAATATAAAAAAATAAATGAATGATATGGCTGCTGATGTGGCTCAACAGGAGCGTAGCAACAATAAATGTTATGCTTAAACTTTTAGTAATACTAGTCGCTAATCCGTGCGATGCAAGGGTTTATCTCTTTGAATTGCTTTTGATATGAAACATGTAAGTTCAAGTAGAACATGTTCTTAGCAACAATAAATGCCACCATAAAAAATTTCATACCCAAAGCATTTGTACGTATAATGTAGTTTTAGTTGTTATAAAGAGTTTTTAAATTTTTTTTTTAAAATTTTAGAAACCATTACAAAGTTGGCTGATAACAATTGTGCAAAATTTTTATAAATTGAAAGTATGAAATGTCTATAGATTAAAAGACAGAAGTTGATAGTACATTTTGCCTTTGTGTAGTAACTCATAAAACAAATAATTAAAAGCATAAAATCAAATTTCCAAAGTGAATCACACCTTTTGCCTAGGAGACAAATTGAAGCATTCTAACATCTTAATTCACGTGTAGTACATTACAATATGTTGAGATATTTTTCTTGATGGATTCTCCTCAAATGTTTTGGTACGTCCATTTGGAACATTCACTTTCCACTTCAATTGCTCGTCATCTTAATCAAAAACTTCAATTGATACTCTACCCAAGATGAAAATTCCTAAACCTTTTGTTTTCTCAAGCACTAAGATTCATACACATACATACATAAATACATATATAGACAAACTAAATAATAGATTAACCACAAAAATATTTAAGCTCATTTGCTTTTCTTTTTTCTTTTCTTTTTTTGAGGTAGGTAGATAATGAGGGAGGGAAGTGTGGGGTTTAATCTGATATTAGGGTCCACAAAAATGCTATTATCACTTGAACGCCTAAAAATTTTTATTTTGGTTTTAAAGATTAATGAAACTCTATTTCAGTAAAGAATCAGATTTCTTTTCTGAACTTCCAAGAACACCATCAATCTTAGCTTACGGTTAGCCTTGCTGAAATGATAATTGCCAACCTACTTAAATAGGTTTTCAAATATTAAGTAAACAACTTCTTCATATGGTCTGAGTTCTAAAAGAATGCTAGGCCTAGGAGTTGCACAATGCACTGAATAGTCTTTTTTGTTTCTTCAGATAATGCAGTAGCTGGGTATTCATACTGATATTTTCAATAGTTAGTTCTTTACTCTTTTTTTTTTTTTTTGAAAAAGTTTTGTTACTAGCATTAGGTATATGTTGTGTAATGAAATTTATTCATCTAACAAAGAAAAATAATATAGATAAGAATGATTTTAGAAACAGTCAAGAGGCAACATCTCAGTTAATACAAAAGGAAAAAAGTTGATTTTTTTAAAGGGAAAGAATTGAACTTAGTACTGTTTATTAAGTGTTTTAAGTATTTTTTGTGTAATGAAATCTATTCATCTAACAGAGAGAGAGACTCATTAAGCTTGAAGTTCACAATATGTCACCATAAAACATGTGTAAGATGCTCAAGAGAAGAGATACAGAACTGCCACTGTCAGTCAATAAGGACTATCATGGTTTGTGAGGGCTGGCCAGTTATGGTTAAAATATCAAACGTGCATGAATTTTGTGCTCTATTAGGATTTGAGCACATTTAGTAGAACCATCATTTACATATTTATGGTATCTAAACAATGTCAACCCAAACCAAGTATCATACACGATAGAAATGAGTTTTGCAAGGGACTAAGATTGACTCGTGTTTTACAACATGCCCCTGCCACACACAGGTGCACACGCATGCAGACACACACATGCATCTAATTATACTCTCATGGCAATAGGGGCGATGCTCACCATATATAGAGACTCAGTTCTCTGATAACCACACCAGTAGTTCAATTCTGTTCAGCCCAATATATCACATAGCATTCCTAACTTGCAGCCAATGCAGCACTGCTCTCATGATTGGTTCTCTATATTTTGAACTCCCTCTAAACAATAGTTTTCCATTTGGAGAACTTTGGGACTCTTTAAGTTATGGACTAAATAGATTGATATATAAAAGGGACAACAAATCACCCATTCACTCTTGCTTAGGTGGTAAATTGAATGATATCATTAGAAAGTCAGAATTGGTAGAGATTTATTGGAAATTTAGACTTTAATTTTAAAAAATCACCTGAGAAGGAACCTGAAAAAAAAAATTCAAAAATTCAGAAAATACAAAACATCATAAAGAAGTAAACATTGATAACCTCAACTTTAAAATTTCCAAACTAAATCCATGCAAATTTGTACCAGCCAAAATTCAATTAACAACTTCAATAGGGTAATCAAAATTCTATGATGGAGTGAAGCAGAAGGATCAAATTCAATGAAAAACTTCAATTGTCAAGTCAAAATTCTAAGGAGAGTGAAGCAGAAAAACTCAACCGCAAATGAAAAGAAAAACAGCCTCAACTTAAAAAATAAAATTCCTATATCAAAACCAATAAATATGCAATCAGATTCCAATTTCATATTCTTTATAGAAACATATTAACAATAAATATGCAAGAAACCATACAGATAAAGGAGAAGACTGGTAAATACCTAGCTATTCTAGTCTCGTAGTTTCTGAATTGTTCAAGTAGCAGGATTTGTGTAACGTATTAAGAGTTTTACGCAGATGCAGAGAATCCACAGTTCCAAATAACCCAGATAATAAAATGCCAAATCTCTGTAAGCAAAACAATAAAGAATCTAATTTTCAACCCACATTTAGGAAACATTAATAGAAGAGAACAGATTGAATAAACCTCAATGTAACTGCAACTGGAAAAGATCTACACGTGCAGGTATAAACTTCTTTCTGAAGAACAAAAATGCAAGCCTTATGGGAGCATTAAAATATTTTTGCAACCCCATCAAACAAAACATTATAATTATCCTTTCAAAACTAACAAATCCCAGTAAAAATAAAAACCAAGAAAAGCACAAAGGCTTAAAAGAAAAAACTGACCTCTTGACAAAAACCACAAAACTGAAAATACAAACCCACTTTTGAGAAAGCTAAGAACTGTTTGATGAACTGGAACAATTAGGACATATGTCATGAAGAAACTTTCACTTCTCAAACTATTAAATTCATTAAGCAGAAATATAAAATGCAAAGAAGCTAACACTATCATATTGTTATGAGACGGTAAATTAGTATTTGTGCACATAAACAAAAACGTCATGGCTTTCAATAAATTAAGATGCAATCTTTTTAACATCAAATGCGGAAAGGGTCTTCAATGCCCAATCTAAAATACATATCTGATTTTCTCATGTCATGAAATGAATTAAAAACTCAAAAACCTCTGTATGCAGTAAACATACCTTGTGAGCCTTATATCAAAACTAAAACCTATACTTGAAATCTACCTCAATTTTGGACCCCTAAAGTCACCAATAAAAAAATAAGAAAAAAAAAATTGTGGGGACTAAATCTACCAACTCTCACATGTTATAGAAAGCTAATCAGTTAATTGTTAACATGTACCAACTATTAGTATAACGATTAGTCCAATCATTACAAAACCAAATATCTAAAAATGGTATCAAAAGCTTATCGTAAAAATAATTAGAAAGACACATTCATTATCAATTCTTCAAGTTCCACAGCCATTTATATATGGTCATGTGATTGATAATGGATCATCAGTATGAAGGAAACTGCATTTTAAATTATAATTAGTCGTGAATGAGTCAGTTCCAGGACAACGTTAAAAATAGATTTTGTTTTTGGCAACTTATGAAGTGTAATTCATGAACTTAAGGCTCCAACCTTTATAATGAGTTAGATCAAGACTACCTCATGCATTGTCTTCAAGAAATGGACCAACACCCAAAATTGCATTATGCAGCAAAAACAGTAGGCTAGACATGTAGTTTACATGAACTAAATCAAGAATAAGAATAACCTGTCTCTTCTTTTTAGGGGCTGCTAAAAACTACTGTTACCAATGCCACATATTGCCTTGTTTGTTTATGTTGGAATCTAAGAATTTCCCAAAAGCAGAAAAATTGCTGCAAACCAACTAAGCCAAGAAATCAATTACAACTAAAACCTTACACACAAAAATTAAACAGTTGTGGTCAATTGGATTTTGTGAATCCAACAAAAGGCCAAAATTTATATCAAGATAGGGAAAAGAAAAGATTGAATCAAAGGATTATGTACCAGCTGTCAAAGAGAAATTTCCTCAAACACATGACATGCAACATTTTTCAGAGTCCTCCAATCATACCATTCTTTTTCTCATCTTTCTAACTCCCTCAAACCAATTCCAAATTTTAAACCTTAATCAAAACCAAATCTAGGCTAGATGCCTAAATCAAAACTAAGCAGTCCATATCAATTTTTTTGTGCATAAAAAAATACATTTACCGATGTGGTGACGGCAGTATTACGGTGGTGGGATGCCGACTGAAGGTGGGTGTTGGCTTGACAATGTTGGCAGCCCTCAGACTTCTCTCTCCGGCTCTCTATTTCTTCTCAAAGTGCCTTGTGAATGTTTTGCTTTGAGGCTTTGCTTGCAAATAGGGAAAAAATTGTGTTGCAAGAAATAAAGTACAGAGTGCGGGAGAGGGGGATAAAATACAGAGATTGGGAGAAGAAAGGAATATGTAATGGGCAAAATTTGTAACTGCCCAGTGTACAAAACGTTGTGTCTGTTGTTAGCATAGTCAATTGGCCTTGGGATTGTCAGTGATTTTTTGAAAGACACAGGTGCATGGTTTGCAAAATGAAACTGTTTGTGAAGGCTTTTCCGGGGAATGTGCAAAATAGACAGGGAAAAGGGTTTTATATGGTTAGTTAAGCAATGTTTGAAATAATAATGAAAAGTAGCATCTTGAGTTTTAGAAACTCGAGATCTATATTAAAACTCGAGTCCCAAAGACTCGCTTTGCGAGTGTTTGGGGACTGAAAATGCCACATAGATCTCGAGTCTTTAAGACTCGAGTTCCATGCAAAAAAAATTTCCCCTATAGTGGCATTTTTAAGCCTTACAGTGACGTTTTAAAGTCCTATAGCAGCGTTTTCCTGCAAATTTTTTTTTTATAAGTAATCACTCCATACCAGATTTAGGGAGCCCTATAGTGGCGTTTTTAAGCCCTATAGTGACATTTTAAAGCCCTATAGCGGTGTTTTTCTGCAATTTATGGAACTCGAGTATTTAAAACTCAATTTTCACGTGGATTTTTTTCCAAATCAAATCCATCCTCTTACAAATCGAGACTTAAAAACTCGAGTTTTATCTTGGAACTCGAGTTTTAGACACTCGAGATGCTAGTTTTCAGCATTGTTTTGAAACGTAACAACTAACTAAATTTTTTTATATTTATTGTTATTTGGAAAGGCTGTTCAGGCTTTTCCAGATTGGTTAAGGGCTGGTATTTATAAGCAGTAAGGGAAAAGCAACGTTAATTACCCAAAAACCAAACGTTGTACACGGTTACTTTAATGGCTTTAGGGAAAAGGCACAATTTTTCCAGTTTTTTTTTTTAAAAAAAAAAAAATGTAAATGTGGCATAAATTTATGTTTGATTTCTCAGATTCTCTCTCCCAACTCTCTGCGCCTAATCGACTCGTTCTCTCTCTCTGTTTATCAGACTTTCGGTCTCTTTCAATTTAACGATATTTTTGTTTTAAACCATTAGGGGTTTCCCTGATTTTAACAAATAGAGAGGAAAAGGGTTATGAATCCAAATTCCTAAATTGACAATAAAAAAAACAAAAGCAAATATCTACAAACATTTTGATAGAAAACCCTAAAACCCAAAACAAAAACGAATCAAATCTAAACCTACCTAACAAAAAAAAAATCAATTAAAAGTAACATTTCATACCCAAATTTGAAAAATGGAAAAAGAAAAAATTTAGCGATGCGGTTCCGTCGATTTGGGTGGTTGATACATGACCTAACAGTTTCTTTCTGTGCTTGCTGTTCGATGGTCTAAGTCTGGCCAGGGAATGGACAATGGCCAGCCTTGGATCTTTCTCTCTTTCTCTTGGGGTCCGACGAACAACTCTGTTCTCTCTCTTTCTCCGTATACGGGCAAGCCTTTTGAATGTAATTTACCCATTTAAGGGCCAAAATTAGGAATTAACACTGTTTGCCAAACAATATAATTAGTAGGCACTGTTTTCAAACTATATTTCATACTAACATCTCGAGTCTATAAGACTCAATTTAGGGCCTATAAATCAAGTCTCAAAGACTCGGTTTTCATGTTCTGATCAGATATGAGCTAGCCCTTTTCCACGTGGCGTCTACCTAGAAATCGAGTCTCTAAGACTCGATTTCTATCTCGACCCTTAAATGCTCGATTTATGTTCATACCTGCATCCCACGTGGATTCCAGCTGGATATCGAGCCTTAGAGACTCGGTTTTTAAAAAGAGTAATTGAGTCTTAGAGACTCGATTTTCAATCTTTGGTCCACAAGCTTCCACGTGGTTAGGGCAGCTACTAACCTTAGTCCTCATAATGTGGGTCTAGGGTCTCTCCATTTTTTCCTCCAAATAACCCAGCAGCTCTCTCTCCCTCTCTCACTCTCTCTCTCACTCTCATACAAAACTCACCCCCATTACAAAACTTCAAATCAAACTCACCCTCCATATTTTTACATCCTCATGTCAGGTAAGGTTTCTCACTCTCTCTAGTTGTTAGTTACATATATATGTATTGTTAGGTTTTTTTATGGGTATGTATATCATGACTATTTTTTTTTTTTTGGTTTGATATTGTTCTTTATATTTTTGATAGAATGATTTGAAGGTTTGTAATGGGGTGAGTTGTGTGTTTAGTTTTTTTTGTTGTTTGAGTATGATTAATGATTTTTTATTTTTTTATTTTAGAAACAAATGATAATGATTGAGTGTGTTTGTATGTGATAATGATTGTGTGTTTGTATGCAAATGTGGGGTTTGTATATGCATATGATGTAACAAGTTAGTGTATATATTTGCTAGGCTTTTATAAAAAGTAAAAAATATTGTAGATATATATTTGTATTGTTAGGCTTTTTATCATGACTATTTTTGTTGTTGTTTGGTTTAATATTTTTCTTTATTTTTTTGTTAGAATGAGTTGAAATTTTGTAATGGGGGTGAGTTTTGTCTTTACTTTTTTTATTTGTTTGAGTATGAAATGGTAATGATTGAGTGTGTTTGTATGTGATGTGGGGTGAGTATATGCAAATGTAGGGTGTGTTTGTATATGCATATGATGTAAGAAGTTGTAATTTTTGTACTTTGAGTATATAAAATGGTTTTGTAATTGATGTTAAATGAAAGAGATAAAATATGTCACTAACATATTACACTTGACTCTAATAGGTTCACAATCTCTGAAGAATATCGATATAAATGTATACTACGGTGGACCCCTTCTCAATCGTGATGAGATTAACGAATTCCCATTTAAAGGGCCAAGTATTGAATGCTATTACATGATGATACGTCATAAGTTGAAGACGTTATATGATTTGAAGATGAAAATAATGGAAGAATTGAATTTGAACCCTGCTTGTTATGATATAAAGATTATTTACTGTTACCCACAAGAAGTCCTTCATGAACGGATAAATTATGGGTATATGGCGATCAAAGAAGACAAACATGTAAAGATCATGTTTAATAGGATCCATAAAATGCCTCAAGTAAATGCTGCTGAGTTGTACGTAAGTTCGGAACCGCTTGCAAAAGTTGATGCCAAGGAGGTGCAACAAACAATTACATCTTTACAATTTACAACCCTAGATGATGGATGCACTACAATGGGGCAGTGGACCACGCACTGGAGGACCGTAAACACCCACTAGCGGGCCATGCTCAACTGCCGAGCACAAATAGGGGAACCTGGCCCATGCCCAATACTGGACCAACAGCAAGCACCCATCAATCTGATTGGCTTTCTTATTGCTTGCCCTGCATAACTCTCGGTACAACCATGCAAGGCAAGCACTTCCCCAACTGTACCTTTGTGGGTTGCGAAGGTCTCCAATTGCTGCACCCACATTAGATGCACCCTATCGCCGGATTTGTCCATGAAGATTATGTCCCCCAGTAGCGCTAGGATGTAGCATCGTGTGTACTTATGCAGTTGATCCTCTTTAGCATTAGGCGGCAATGGATTGACAACTTGCTCCAAAAGCCGTTTGATGAGAATCCTCTGGCCATTAAGTTGCTTTCTCTCATTATTTACAAGTCGAAAGCGAAGGAAGTCCCGGCACACATTCTCCCATTCTTTCTGCGTGCTCCCTGTTATAGCCTCGCCATTAACAGGAAGCCCAAGAAGAACCTCCACATCTTGCAATGTGATGGTGACCTCACTATGTGGCATGTGGAAGGTGTGAGTCTCGGGCCGCCGTCGCTCCACTAAGGCCGTTATCAGGACATGGTCAATCTCTCTACCCGGGATCCTGAGGAGTCCCTCCAAACCAAGTGCCTTAATGATGTCAATGACTCGGTCGTCCACCATTGGCTCTTGATTGGAGAACTCTTCACTACGGCTACGGCAGGTAAGGGACCCTGGATCTTGCACAGAACAGAACCATAGATTAATATATGACAACAAGTGCGTGTACGTTGTATGAATTAAATGCGTGTACATTGGTTAAATCTGTAGTGTTGTGTTTTACCTGCCCATTCCAAATAGCTTCAGACCGATGGTCGGCCTACTGTATCAACACCGACCCGTCAATGGGTCTAGGTTGTGCATGGTCAATCTGTCCAGCATTTGCAGCAGCCATACTGCACAAGAATGATAAGCAGTTAGCATGTAATAGACATTATTGAAAAAAAAAAAAAACAAAAACAATCTAACAAAGATTCTCAAAAAAAAAAAAAATTTAACAAAGTGGCAGTCATATGCCTAAAGAGAAAACACAGTTCCTATGAGGTCACATAGGGTGGAAGACAACCATTCAAGGAAAAATACACTTTACTCAACTTATCACCAGGAAACTAGAACAAAAGGTCATATTCTCCAGATTAATCATAAAAATATGGTAAGTAATCACCAGAAACCATGTTACTTTTCAGAAGGATTCACATTTTAATGAAATTGTAAACTTTATTGAAAAATGCCTAGAAGAGCCTTGGCAATTGCTCTAGAAACCACCCAATCACCATTGGGTTGTCAAATATAAATGTCATATATAAGATAACATATATACGGCTGTAATGATGCAACCCATTACTTAGCATTCAATTCTATGAAATATATATTACTCAAGAAATTTTATGACAAGAAAATTACATAAAATTTCTCATACATGTAGAAATGGTATCAATATCATAGAAGTGAAAGAATTAGCCTTATTAGTAAAATCAATAGTACAGCAATGAAGATCTAGCAGGAATATCAGATTCTAGCCTATATATGCAAGACATGCCCAAACTGATTATGCAAGCCATAAAAGTAATGTTTGATTTGACAGCAGCATTAATTCATGCATTAAACATATAATCATGCTTGAGAGAAAGAAGCACAAAGATGGAGACAGCAACGGAATTCAAAAATAGCTATGTATTAACTTGTGAAACAAGTATTATTTCTTTAAAGAAAGAAGAAAAGAAAAAAAAAAAGTCGAGCTTTTTTATATTTCATCATTTTATTCAAGCGTGTAAATTTATCGTTCATTAGAATTTAATATCTAGGGGAGAAGCTGTCAGTTTTTATTTTTAGCAATTATGGAGACAGGAATTTTGAGCAAAGGTCAATGATATTAATTAAAGTATACACAATAAACAAGACCCACAATGAGTATAAATATAATATAAAAGGGTATTTTAGGACATTTGATTGGAATATAACTCCATTATATCATCAAATCATGTTATACCATATTGTGAATTACAAATTCATGGTTCTATTCATGTTTACCACCAAAACAGATGCATAGGAATAGTAATTCCATTACAAATTCTTATATATAATTTTTTTCTAATTAGTAAAATACTTCATTGAAAGAAAAAAACTACTACAAAGAGGGTTACAACTTCTTATATTCCTTGCAATACTTATTTCTATTCCTAAGTAATCATTATCAATGTATTGAACATGCCCTTAGTTTTTCTGATGCAACCAGGTATCTCATGTATGGGTCATAGCATTTTAAATTTAATTCGTAAACTTAATGTACTGCACCCTAAACCTCTGCTTATCCATCTAAATAGCAAGAGACAACAACAACAAAAAAAAAAAAAAAATCAAATCAAATCATATCAAATCAAGTTCTGACCACTATTCCTTAGGCCTCTTAGTTTCCTCATGTTAAATTTTCTCAAACACGACAATCTCAACACAAAATAGAAAAAATTTCTCGCATTTTCTTGGGAACCAAACAGAGTAACACACGAAACAATCAAATCAATCATAATTTTGGAACAAAAACCACAAACCCACATGAAAAAATCACACAATAAGAAAATCATACTTGAGAGAACTGAGTGGGAGTGGAGAGGGTGCTTGAGAGTGGAGACTGAGTGAGAGTGGAGAGAGGCGTTAGAGCAAAGAGGCGTGAGAGTGAGAGAGGTGCGAGCATGAGAGGGTGTCTGTGTGAGGGTGGAGAGGCGTGAGAGTGAGAGTGAGAGAGTGAGTGACAGAGGCGTGAGAGTGGAGAGTCTGTGTGAGAGTGAGAAGGTGAGTGAGAGTGGAGAGAGGCATTAGAGCAAAGAGGCGTTTAATTTGAAAAAACCCTATATGAAATCGAGTCTTAGAAACTCGGTTTCCAGGTGTTTTCCACGTGGATCAAACACCAACAACGTCACTAACCACGTCACATATAAACCGAGCTTCTAATTGTCGAGATATAAATTGAGTCTCTAAGACTCGATTTCTAGGTGGACGCCACGTGGAAAAAACGCTAAATCAAACGTGATCAATCCATGGAAACCGAGCCTCAAAGACTCGGTTTATAAGCCCTAAATCGAGTCTTTTAGACTCGAGATGTTAGTAATATATATAGTTTGAAAACAGTGCCTACTAATTATATTGTTTGGCAAACAGTGTTAATTCTCAATTTTGGCCCCCATTTAAGCAGTTAGTGTTGTATTTATACTCAGAGACCATCAGACTGTTTTAACGCTGCGATAGGAAGCCTCTCCAAACGATGCACCGTACGATTTTTTAAAGATTAAACTGTATATGTGTCTGAATTTTAGATAGGCACTTTTCCTATATAGCAGCACCTCCTTAATTGTAGGAATTAACTTTTTCTCAGCTTCTGCTATTATATATAGTATATGATATAGATATAGATGTAGATTATTATTTTTTGTAATTAACAACATTATAAAAACTATACAGTAAATTTTGTAATATATATAAAATCTCTTTTATAAATAAGGATATGCGGAATTAAGTGGTTATTCCAGCATTTGACTAAAAACTAAAAAGTAGGGGAAAAAAAGCGAAAAAAAACGTAACCAATAACATTTGTCTCATTATCCATTTGCAATAAGGCATTGTTTTTAAACACAAGCCAATAGGGATAAGTCGACCCCACTCTCTCTCTCCAAAAAAAAAAATCTTTTTTTTTTTTTTTTAATTCATTCTGTCCATAATATCTAAAGAAGAAAATGCTATACATTATCAACAATGGAAACGCCTAATAAGACTGTCAAGGAAAAGACTTGAAGTTGAAAAGAAGCATGAGCATGGCTTGCAATTCACTTTCACTATTCTCACCCAATTATTTCATTCCCATATCCACTAAACCACCTGCTAAACATTTGTTTTCTTCCCACACGTATCTTCCATGCAATTTTAGTCAGTACTACAATAGCAAGAGAGAATTTCCACTACCATCAGTGGCTTCAATCCCATACCAACCCATCAATGTGGACTACTTGGAGGAAGAATTCAGTGGACATGGTGTCACCTTTGAAGGTATTGGTGATAACTGTGTTGCCAAGATGGGACTCGAAAACGGAAGCACAGTCAACTTGATGCTACCAAGTGGCTTAATTTCATCATACAAAGCTCCCATGTGGCATGGAGGCAAGGTGGAGTTGCTGCACACATCAGTCTCTGAGGATGAGAATGGTGGTGCTGTCATTCAAGGAGGGGTGTCTTTAGCCTTAAATTGTTCCAGTGATGGTGATGTCGAAGTTTCTTGGTCTCCATGTAATTGGGCTCTTCGTAATATAATAGGCGATGCTCAAGAATCCATTCAGGTCCGTGTATAATTTTTTAGGCCATGAAACTTTCTTGTAACCAAAGAGTAAACATTGAATTCTATGAAACCAAACTTTATATCGACCTATTTTGAAACTATTTTATAATCAAGATAAAGGCATTTTAGCCTAAAATTTATTGAAAGATGTAACCCCTCTTTGTTGAACGGAATAGAATATATCATAGATGGTTAGCGAATTTGGTTCAAATGGTTATTAAGTATTTTTAGAAGGCTTCAATAATAGTTAGTGCCTATACATTAGTTCATGAGTGATTTAATCCCTGATATTTGAAGTGATCGTTTTTAGTTTCAAACAAATTTAAAGAGATCACTTTACTTAATGTGTCTAATGGAATAATGACATGTCAGTTTTTAATCTGACCATGTCATCAAATTAAGGACTAAAGCGACCACTTAAAACATGAGGGACTTTCACTCAAAAAAAAACACGAGGGACTAAAATCGTTCATGGATTAAAACTTCAAAGACCAACAATGTATTTCAGATTTTTTAGAATTAGTTAATTATTATAGATGGTCAAATTGTCATAATGTATATCTTTGTTTGGTTCATGATTTAGTCTTGTAGATATAAGTACATGGTTAAACGTATGAACTTGTAAAATGCAGGTAGAACTGATAGATAGGGACTCGGAGAACAAAATTGAAGTAAAATACATTGTGACTCTCAAAAAAGATATGTTAAGCTCAGAGCTTGTTGTCTCAAACTCCAACTCTTCTTCATTGCTCCAACTGACGGGGTCCATTGTAAGCCATTTGGTAGTGAGCACGCCAGATGCAACTTATGCACTCGGATTAGAAGGATCTGACTTCTTCAACAGGTCACCATTATTAACAAACTTTGCTTTAGTTCCTCCGGATTTCGGCCAGAAAAATGAATTTGGCTTAGGCCAATTTTTGGGTCAAATGACACTGAAAGGCCTTTCGTCTGGTTGGGGTGCAAGAAATCAAAACACTGCTGATGATGCAGAAAGCAGCCCAAGAGAAAGTGAAGAAGAAATGGAGGGTGAAGAAGATGACAACTACAAGCATTTAAAAGAACAAATGAGTCGGATATACACCAGTGCACCTCGGTATTTCACAATAATTGACAGGGTAATTTTCTTATAATAACCAAATTCTAACATCTCCATTTAATTTGCTGCAAAAATGGTACTTACACCACGAACAATTGTATTTAACAGAGCAATTCATGTGTCTTACACCTCTAGAACCAAGTCACACACAACTTTGTTCTCTGGAGAGCTATGTTTCTGTAACTGAGTCTTTTCTAGAAGGTGGATCAAATGCTAACAAATCTTATTAGGAGTATCTCAATTTCCCTGCTCTGTGCTTGCACATAATTTATATTTTGTACACTATTGATAAGGACACCACCATAGTTGGTGAACTATGTACTCATGCCACAGGCCTAAATTCAAGTCATCCTGAGAGCCCTAACGCCAGCATTGTTTTTCCACATTTAGTTAACCAACTAGGAGATTTTGTGTCCATTAATTTTAAAGCATATGTACCACCCATTTGTGTCATGTATTTACTAAGTCATGGGACTGAATTAAAATAAGGCTCCATTTATCCATTTTTGTAAAATTAAGTACATTAATCAAACATAAATAAAAATGCTTCTCAAGTGCCACTTACCTGAACTCATGAGAGGATTCAATCCTAAAGATATTGACCATTTTCTCTTGTTTCCTTTCTGATGATCTGACCTCTATTATGGAACAGGGTAAAAGAAACTCAGTGGGAGTAGGGAGGGAAGGATTTGATGAACTATACATGTTCAGTCCTGGCTCAAGACATGAATACTACAGCACATATTCTTACGTATGTGTCGGTCAGTCAGCCTTGCTCAAACCTATCATCCTAGGTCCTGAAGAAGAATGGAGAGGTCTGCAGCATTTACATAACCCAAATCTCTAATTATATAACAGCATGCCATTGCTTTTATCTTATTTGCAGGCAATATCAAGAGTGCATCTGTACAAGTCGCTGCAAATCAAGTTGATGTAAGATGCTCCAATTGTGTGTACTATTTGGTTGACTGGAAAAAAAATCAAGATCTTGAAAAAGAAAATTAAGAATATTTTGTAGGTTACTATTTGGGAGTGGAAATAAAAAGATTCTGGTAGCCATCAACCAAGCAAAAGAATGGTTTAGTTGTCTTCTACTTTCTTTAGAAATAATTTCAAATGCCCTTTTTGGCAAAGAAGACGTTCTGAAAAAACACTAGACAAATCAATATTAGTTTTGATCACAAGAACTTACTGATTAGATTGCAGCAAACATTTCAGGCAAGCAATTAAATTCCACCAAACATTTAAAAAGATGTTAAAGCAAAATTTTAAAGCAATCAAGCAAAGGAACAAACAATCTTTCTCAAGAACTCAAAACTTTTACTTCTATAAAGCACATTGAACATCCAATACGAAGATTGTGATGAGTCTTAATACTGTTACAGATTTTGCATAACCCTGATTTACTACATTATCAAATCAACAATATACATCATTATGATTTATGAGCACATTAAGTTGGTACGAGATAGTAGCCTTCATCCTGATCCTTGATCCAAAGTAGTGTAGTAAATACTGCAAGTAAAACAAAAAAGAGGCCACAAATGAATTTCATAGCAGTCTTTTGATGAGCCTTCTGAATGCCAGGCTTGTGAGTTCGAGTTTTAAATTCAAGAACCACCTCACGGGACGCTTGCAAATCAGTATCAGTAAGAACATCATCAGTTGATGAAACTGATTCACGGCTGCCTTGGAACTGCTCACCAGTGGCATATAAACCTCCATTTTCTTTATCATTATAGTTCACAACATGCGAAAAACCATTCTGGTCATATTTGCTTGTTGGGGTCCACTCAATGTTGTTTGAGGATAGACTTTTGAACCTTCTGGCTTGTTTCTCAGAAAAGTCTGAGTTCCCATTATTTGGATCCTGAAGAGAGCAAATGAGCTTCCTTGGAGTCTTACAGATCCTGATGTTGTCAACATTAATCTGAGTGCGTGACCTCTGAAGCACAAAAAAGAGAGGAAGTGGCTACTACTTGTCAAGATCAGTACTACACAGAAAATAGAATTAAACTACTAGAATCACAGCTTTGGTGAAATGAGAGTTACAACTAGGAGCAGAATAGAGGACAGAATCACAAATTTACAAACATTGGCAGGCTCGATCAGTTGGAACTCAAGTTCATATAAAAAACAAAGTTTCAAAAAAAAAAAAAAAAATTGTGGTGGAGTTAATTTTTTTTCTTTCCTTCTTCTCCTTAGGAAAGCAGATAGGATGTCTTGAATAAGTTGCACATGATAGAACCAGAAATTTGAAAGTTTTCCATCCATACTAAAATCTTTGTCACCACAATTTGTGAGTTATTATTTAAAATTTGGCAAGAAACTATTTATCTTCTTTCTCCCATCACTTTCAGTTTAACTTATGAATTATACTTAAAAAACCAAGCATGACAGCTCCTATAACTTCAATTTCACTCAGCCAAAAAACCATAAACTACAATTTCTTATTCAAAATTGAAACAAAATCAAACAATAAATCATGATAATATGCATGAGCAACATACCAGGGGACTAGTTGTAGTGCTTCTCGACATTCCATTTCTAGGATTTCGGTTGCAGAACCCTGCAAATTCCTCTGTGTAATCTCCTCGATTACAATCATATTCATCATTCCCAGAGTGTGTATTAGACATGAAACTTCCCTGAACCTCTGAAAACAAACCATCCTTGAGAGACACATCAACCCCTCCATTCTCATAGCTCCAAAGCTTCCGGTTCACACTCCTACGATCATAATCTGAATTTTGAGAAACCTGCCTCATTGAAATGGGCGACTCAACCCATGACTCATATCCAAGAAAGGAATCAATAGTCTGTGATTCAGGTGATGGAGATGGAGATCTATCACCAGCATTCCATAAATTCCTCCTACTATGCTCTCTCCTACTAAAATTTGACCCAGTGATTGAGCCAGGAGTACTCTCAAAATTTGACCCTTTTGTGGGAGTTATTTTCCTTGCAGTTTGCAAAGCTTCATAAGCAGCACCTCTAACATAAGCCATCTTATCATCCTTGCAATTCTCCATCTCCTCAATTATCAACTCAAGCTCAGAGAATATGCTCCTGGAATCCAAATTCTTCATCAAGAAATTCACCATTTGAATGGCCAACAACCGTTTCTGAGAATTTCCCTCCGAAACCCCAGAATTCAATATCTGCAATCCAGACCGTATTAACAATCTTGCATATGCTTCAACAATTAAACCATTACGCTTTGCTAAAGCCATCACCAAACCCATATGAGAATTGGTCTGAGTAGACTTCTCTTCCAAAGCAGCAGCAACATTTTGACACACCTTATTAACCATCTCATCCGAAGCAAACCTCCAATTATCCGAGTCCACAAGAGCCTTTAAGCAAAGGGCAGCCCCAGAAGTGAGGCACTCTTGAGAACCCAATAGAGAATCTGAAAGAGGCTTACATAGAGAATGAATTATATGCCTCTTTTTGTCTTCTGGGGTAGTTGGGTCAATCCCATATCGCGCAATTGCGGGAACCACCTTTGAACAAGCCTGTTGAAGAGGAAAAGACCCTGCACTTGAAGCCAAGGTCGAGATTATGCATGTCATGATGCTGTCTATCAAAGGAACAATTTTGACACCATGAACGCGAGCAAGAACTTCATAGAGTGAAATTGTACACTCCCCAGACAAAGAACCAGTGCCCTTGGTCTCAGAAACTTGTGCAAGAAAAAGTGGAATTGACTTGGAATCCAGGTCTTTCACATAACACTTTAGTGCCTTCATTGCTGATTTACGACTATCAGCATCTTTTTGAAGATTTTCCAACTCACGCTGTAGTTTTGGGCTAAGATTCCTACCCATTGTAGACCTAAAAAGAATTTCAAGAAAGTTGTGAAAATGTCTGAAAGATGAAATCTTTAAATGGCTTCTATAAGATATGGGCTCACTATATTTTGAGTTGGGATTCTATAACTTTTTTATCCATATAATTCTTTGAGAAGAGAAAGAAAAGAGCAATTGACTACCTCAGAAACAGATCTTGAAACCAAAACAAAAAAAAAAAAAGTTACTATTATGAAACTACAATTCTGCGTATCCAAATCCAAAATTTAAAAAAAAAAAAAAAAAAAAAATGTAGAAAACGAAAAGGGCATATTCTCTATCACTAAAAATGCAGAAATTCAAAATTTTCCTCTTTTCCAAACAAGAAACATGAATTAACTAAAGCAGAAGAAGTAAGAAGTCAAGATAGCAAATGGGTATCTCACAAATCACAATTCTATTTAGAATAGCATGACATTCATGAATCAGAAAGAGCAAAAAAAAATGTAGTAGTAAGAGACTAAGAAGAATAAAAGAGAGTACCTATATGGATCTTTCTTGTCGTTCATCTTTATCTTCTTGATTATATGTAGAAACAGAATGAGAAGAAATGGTTTTACTTTTATGAATCAAAAACCAACCAATTTGGTTTCGAGAATTGTATTTGTGGGATTTGTGATACAGTGCTCTCTGTTTTGGGCTGTCTTATTTAGGTTTCCTTTTTTTGAAGAGTAGACACAGACACAGACAGTAGAGATTGTATTCAAAATGTAATGTAATATGTTTTTGTAGTTTGTAAATACCCTTCAATTTCAAAATCTTTCTTACAATTCCCACCGCTATCCCTCCTTACTGATTAACTATTTTGTTGGACGATAATACCCTCGTTCACGTTTACTTTCTTTTCTTCTTTTTTTTTGAGACACGAAATTTTCTCTTCTTTTTTTACTGCTTACCTACCAATACCATTACCAATAATATTAATATCTCAATTTTTGCAGAAAGAAGGGGAGTTGTTCTTGTTCCTATTTGGATTAAAATTCAATTAATTCCATAATAATCGTATATCAATTATTCAATTAATTTCCATCTTTACATATATCTCTGCATGTAAGGAAATAAGGAATCTATACAGTCCATTAAAGTAAGCAAATCTCACTCATTAAATTATTAAAACAAGTCATATAATTGTTAGAGAAATTTTTGTCACAAATTCGTTATTGCACTCTCAAGTCTCAACGCATGTTCTTTGAAATCATGAAGATTTCAATTAAAATTGTAAAATGGTGAAACATAATTTTAACTAAAACACTATTTCAAATAATGTGGCAATATGCGTAGTGTGCAATAGTAGTTGTGCGGTAATCATTACCAATTAAATCAATAATATAATTGTAGAGAGTCATATAACTCAATTGTCACTTTTTGGTGTTTACAACAAAGTTCAATGACTTGAAATTTGTAATTAAAAAAAAAAAGTTAATGATTTCAATAGCTCGAAATATGGAGCACTAGATGGAATGCATGCTTTTTGTTTTTGTTATTTTTTTTAAGGGGAGGTGGTTTTGGCTTTTCTCAAGTCCAATTATTATTGTATCATTTTGCCTAGTTTTGCTTCCTTTTAGAGTACTAGCATCAGGTGTGCCAAATGCCAAAAACTAAAAACATCTCACATGAGATATTCTATATGCCAAAACATTTGGCATAGATGAACAGTATAATCTCAAATTTGGAAGCGTACAAACAAGAATTGTAAAATTTTTATTATTTTTTTATTCCCTTTTCTCTCTCCTCTCTCACCCCTTTGTCAAATATCTTCCTCTCTTCTTCTCAAAAAACGATCTCTTCCATTTTTTTCTTCTCCCACTCTGATGTAGGGAATGTGATGGGCTGTTTGTGTATGGTTTAGAAACAATGAAATGCTGAGTTGCTTAGAAGGTGGATAATTATCTCTGCAAGAACACACAGTTCCAAATAGCACACAAATGCTAACAATTTATTCAATTACCAAAACCTGATTTACAAAGAGCTTACATTCTACTACTTATACTAGTTGTTTGGCATTGGCAGCCTCTAGATGATTGACAAGTGTCTAAATCCTATCGGTTAATACTTAAGAAATCATCTAACTAACTAATTAATTAATTATAAGAGGATTAGGATATAGCTACTTGAAATTAGGGGTGTCAATGTTCAACTCAACCCACGAACACGACACGAACCCAACACGAGTTTTTGTGGGTTAAGGTTGGGCCTTTGCGGGTTTGGGTCATAAAAGGGTCAACCCGAAAGTGACACGATAAGAAACATGTCATAGATGGGTCAACCCGCGTAACCTACAATAGACACGTTTGACACGCCAATTTATTTGTGTCAACCCGAAATAACCCATATAACACAACCCATTTAACTCGTATAACAAATAAATATTCATTTTATTTTAAATTTGTCAAATACCTTTTATATCCAACCTATATTTTAAATTTAAAAAGAAAAGTGAGTAATTACAAAAATTTACAAGGGATATAATTGGAAATTGAAACTTTACAAACCCTAGATCTCTAAACCCTACAAACCCTAAACCTTCTTATAAATCTATAAATATTTTTTTGGCATAGAACTTGCACAAATGAAATTGGATGAGCTTGTGGGAGATGTTATGAATTTAGACATCAACAAAGAATCTATGGATGATAATTGTAGTCATAGTTAGGATTAGTTTACTATTTGCTCCAACTCTTTCAATATTGATACTTAGCATTTGGCGAGTTTTGAGGATATTTTATTTTTGTTGAACTATGTTATTTTGAATTTGAGTTAAAATGTATGCACTTCTTTTAGAGTGTAAAGAACATATTTCTATATGGATGCTATATTTTTGTTGAACTATATTATTTTTAATATGCGTTGAAGACTTGAAGTGTATGCACTACTTTTGGGATGTAAAAAAAATTATTTCTAGATGAGTGTTATATTTAATATTATGCAGGTTAAAATGGGTTGTGTTACATTTGTGTCAATCCAATATGACCTGTTTATTAAAAGTGTCAAGTAGGTTGGGTCAGGTCAACCCGCCTTATTAACATGTTGGGTTAGGGTTGAAGGATCACGACACGATTATTAAATGGGTCGGGTTCAGGTTGAGCCATTTAGTCGAATACCCTTACCTCAATACGATACAAACCCGACACGCTAACCCGAATTGACACCCCTACTTGAAATTGCCCTGCATCAGGACTCTCACTCTTAAGAAGCACTTGACCTCAAGTGCTCTAGGTTGCCACAAGATTTGTATGAATTTCTAGCCTTCTAGGATGATGCAGTTCCCTTGTATAATGAGTTTGTTGTTGTTGGTAGCACACCAAATGTTGCTGCCTCTGTACAGTGAAGTCCCACACAACTGAAACTCCAATGTAGATGCATTTGCATTAGGAGGACTCCCTTTCTTGAAAGCAAACTTGTCCTCAAGTTTGGTTGACCCTCCAATTTTAAAGTCTTCTTCATCTTGGCCACTGGTTTGGGACTTGCTTTCCCCTTCTTTGGTTGAAATGAGTAGTGAAGCACTATCTTGTGCAAACCATATGTGCTGCACCTTCCTCCCAAGATGGCTTGTCTATAGTTACATGATCGTATGTCTACTTCATCACAAAGAATGGAATAACAACCTCTTGAAACTCTAATTTCATCTCCTTTACGTAAGCAAGACAGTTTATGTTGATGCTTCATATCTTGCTTGTTCAAAATCTCTTGCGACTCCATATTCTCATAACTACCTTTCTCAATCAACAAGTCACAAATTCTTCCTTCAATGCAGAAATTAATTGGAAAAATTTTACCTTTGTGTTGTTTGTCTTTCTCCATTTCTTGCTTTGGAACTTGCAAGGCCTTTGTTCCTAATGATAAATCATTTTTCCCCTCAACAATCACATCTTTTTCTTCCATAGACTAATCATAAACAAGTTCAACCACATATTTCATGCAATCACTCATTTCTTTCCCTTCTTCACCAATCTATTTTTCAATGTAATTATCAAAAATAGGCTGCCCCACATCATGATCTTCTAACTCTTTAACGAGCAAATCTTGATCTTTGAACGCTTCTACCAACAAGTCTTGATCTTCTAACTCTCGAACCAAAAAGTCTTGATCTTCTATCTCTTCAACCACAAGGTTTCACCCTTTGACAAAATAGGCTGGTTCTTGGCTGGTACCTTGGAAACTTCATTAGATCCAGTAGTATTTGACCCAATCTTAACATTCTTGGTTGGTTTCTCTAATGCTTAGTGAAGTTTCACTGCTTTTCCTCTCTTTCTCTCAGCCTCACCAAGCCAATGCCTCATTGTGCTACCAATCTCTCTCTTGTGGTGTTTTTTTTTTTTTTTGGTGTTGTGATTTGATGGGTGGGTTCTATTGTGGGTTCCGATGAATGGATCGGCGGTAGGTGGGTTTGGGTGGGTTAGCCTGAGTTCCAATGGATAGGTTAGCCTATGACATCCTTCTCACTCTCAAATGCCGCCGCTGATATTGCCCAAACTCCTCTTGCCTAGCCGCTGACATCGGCCAGAGGCCATCTCGTCCAGCCACCTCTTGTCCAACATCGTTGATATCGCCCAAAAGAAGAAATTCTATGCTGAAATGGGTTTACAAAGTTTGGAAATGGAGGACTTTTTAAGAGAGAGAGATGTTGTGGTGATGAATTTTTGGGCTGTTGTGGTTTTGTTTTTTATGGTGATGATTTTTTGGTCGGAGGACTTTTTGTGGGGATGATTTTTTGGGCTGTTGTGGTTTTTTTTTTCTTTTGTGGTTATGGGTTTTTTTTTGGGATGATCCGTGGTGGTGTGTTTACCGTTGTGATGGTGGTGAATGAGTTTTTGGTTCAGACCTCAGTGTAGAGAATGGGGAAAGAAGTTTTGGGTTTGGAGAAATTAAATAATTTTTTATTAGACGTTTATATTATTTTAATGTGTTGTAATGTTAAAATAGAATATCTGATGCGAGATGTATTGTAAAATGGTGTGGTAAATAAGATAAAGTGAGTTTTGGTGTATTAAAATGGCAATTAGGATGGCACAGCTGATGCTTTTAGGATGCTTGTCACTAAAATTTAGCATTTTAGCATACCAAATATACCAAAAAGCATGCTCCATTGGATGTGCTAAACTGAAGAAAAAAAAAATTGGCATGGAGTTACAGTGCACTTTGCTAGCTCATGTTATTCTTATATATATAATTTCTCTTCCCCTTCTCTCTCCTCTTAATGGCTCTTTCTTTTTTTGTTTTTTTTAATAATTTCTTCTTTGCTTTGGGTTGAGTTGTGTGTTGAGATAATATTATTATAATGTGTTATATGTATTATTTTAATGTGTTGTATGGAAGAATAGAAGATAAATGTAGGGTATATTTTCAAATATTATGCTAAAATAGATAAAATAATTTATTGGTGTGTTAAAGTAGCATTTTTTTAGAACATCCAATGTTGATGCTCTAATGTTTGATTCGACTTAATCTATTCACGTACTGGTTTAGTTACAAGGGAGAATAAAAAAAAAAGATTATTGCATCATATTGTTGGTTTGATAATCTTTATTAAAGATTATGCATTTGTAATTTGATTATCTTCTTGGTCAAATTATGAAATACTTCCTTCAAAAAAAAAAAAAAAAATTATGAAATACTTGGCAACATGTGTACATGACATGAGTTTGTATCTAATAAAATGTTTTCTGCAAGCATAGTACGCCCCTTAAATCTTTAATTTTTTTTTATAGGTTAAGATAAATCTTAATTGTAACTCCTACAAACACACGAGAGCATATAAGAATAATAATAATAATAATAAGATACATCTTAAATGTTTGTACCTAAGTTTAATATTATTAATATTCATTCTTTAAAAAAATTGTGTCTTGAAAGACCTTGTAAAGATATCATTAGATAAAATCACTACAAAAAAGCTGGGTTTAGGCGGCATTTGTAAAACGTTGCAAATAACCAAAACAACGTCAATGTAGACACAAATGATCTATCACGATGTTTTTTATAGCGACGGTAAAAAATGTCGCTATAGCACCATTGCAATAGGTCTGTTGTGACGTTTTTAAAAACGTTGCCATATATAACTCTTTAACGGCATTCAAAAACCTTTAGTGACGTTTTCAAAAACGCCACTAAATAATATGATATTTTCAGTTTTTATGTAGGAAAATACATTTGGCGACATTCTTAAAACACCGCTGAAAAGCAAGAGGGCAAAGGGCAAACGCTTTAGTGACGTTTTTAAGGTAATTTGTTGATGCACTAAGCAATTAGCATAAATTTTCTTGTTGTGATATATTGAAATTTGTTAATATTCACATTTTCGAAGGAAAAAAAATAAATAAATCTTGGACTTTGAATCAAAATTAAACTAACCCTTATGCTTCTAATTTGAAATTAAAATCCCTTGAACTATGGGAAATGCTCAAATTAACCCTTTGTTGCCATTACATTGGTTCGTTGAGTGGAGATAATATATCACCTGACCTACACTGCACATAATACTACAAGTATTAAAAAATCCTTTAAATATTAAAAAACCATTTAAAAGTTTCTCCTCTTTCTCTTCAAATGCCACCATAGCCCAATTACAACCAAAAGAAGCTTCAATCATTACTTCTTGACTTCAACCAAAACCCCAACCACCATAAATTCATAACCACACAAAAGCCTCAACTAAACAAATACCAAGCTATTCGATCCAAACCCCCCATTGTACAACCATGCCACCACCACAAACAGGTGAAACAACCACACACACCCAAATACGATAGGCTAAGCACAAACTTCAACCTCATATGATCAGCACAATTTACTAAAAATCTCTAATAATAGTATAGACACCTCATTTTATAAAGTTCAAGAACCCTTCAAGCAAGTTAAGTACCCTCCCTCATGGTTAACCTATCTTGCTAGTAGGTAATATGCATAATTGTTTTATTGTATGTTTTGCATGATTAGGAATTAGACCATGATAATATGATGACCATGGTGAATGTATAGTATGTAGATATGTTGGAATTAGGATGTAGACACATCATTGTATATCAACTAATGACTTAGATTAACTACCCCAATGATGAGCTTCAAAAATGTCTCTCACTGGTAATTGTGGCATTTTTGGTTGTTCAGAAGTAATTACAACTTCAAAAGTGTTTCAAAATATTCAAAAGATTTTATTGGAAAATGACCTTTGATTATTCATATCCTCGTATCTTTTGAATTTTGATAAATAGTTTAGTGAGTGTTGTCTCATTGAAAAGTAGACTTCCATGGCTTCAAATGGACTTAAATTTAACTAAATTTAGATTCATAAAAGTGATATATGCCTATTTTAGATTGGAGTAACTACGTTGCCTACATACTGCCATAATTTTTTTTTTTTTTTTTTTTTTTTGCATTGGAATAATGTATTTTTTATGTTGGCTGGTATATCCTAGGAGACAAACTTAGGTTGGGTGAGGTGGGTGTTTAACATCTTTCCACTTGGTAATTTAGCCTTGATCCTAGTCTATGGAATGTTGATTAGGTTTTTTACCTTGAAACTTTCTATTTACTTTCCTTAGGTTGTAACAAGTAATTATCTATTTATTTTTATTAGATTGTAACTAGGATATTAAGTCTTGTAATATTTCTTTTCATATATTGTACTTAGAACCAAAGTCTTGTAATTATTCAAGTCCTGTGCATTCTTTTTATCAATAAAAAAGATGTTCATCTGGAGGTCTTCTTAATTTTCCTTATAATTAATTAAATGACAACTCCATTTGTGTAACTACCTTAACAAGAAGGGGGGGGGGGGTCTGCATTGCCCATGAGGTTTTAAATCTCAAATCACTAAAAAAAAAAAAAAAAACTTTTCCAGGTTTGTAACTCCCACACATGTATCTATGAAATATCAAATAAATGATTCGGTATTGAGTCAAATAAAGAGAATTTGGGAAAGAAATTCTGGAAATTGATACATATATATGCCCAAACATGCAAATGCATACTAACAGCTTACATATGCATTCCAATCTAAAAATGAGCCAAATTTAGCCCCAAGGGGTTTGTTTAGTGGCTCTTAAGGCCTCATAATATTCATAAGATTTTGAGTTCGAAATATCTTGAAGCCACCCCCAAGAGATTTCTCCTTGTAATTACCTGTGTGTGTGGGATGGGAGAACTGCATACACCTAAGAGAATAGTCAGGTATTCGAAGAGGTTTAGATACCCTTCTTTGTCCATATAAAAATTGAGCCAAATTTTATTTTAATTAGTCGCATACCAGCACGTTGCGTGTAATAATTTTTTTAGGATGGTCTGATTAAATATTTTATTAATACTATAATTTTAGTTATTAACCATTGGTTTTCATTAGTTTTTAAGTTATAAAAACCTTAAATATACCTTTTTTTTTACCTTTATACACACACATATATATATAGTGAATCTTTACACATACCTTTAAGAAAACTCTATATATTCCACTTTTTTGGATGTGTAAAATTATAGACTACTACTCCATAATGATAGTGGCTAATTAATTTTATATATTTTTTTAGTAATCTCATTTGTAACGCTTTTTACCATTATCATATATTTACTAACTGATGATTTGCATAACAAAGACGATAAATGAGAGGTAGCATTATTCATTAGATTTTCGAAAGTAATAGTGTATGAAAATTATATATATAAATATATATATATATATATTATAAATAAGGTTAAATGAAATGTCAAAAAATAGATTTTTAATTTTTTAACTTTATTTCTTATGTAATTTTCTACTACTATTAGAGAACATATCTTTTTTAGTTATGATTAATATGGTTTCCATAGTTAGAGTTTGATTAGTTTTAAATTTAAATTTAGTACTATGATTGTATTTAATTGTTGATTGTTGATTTAATTTTTTAAGTGAATTTAACGGTTTATGTTACTACACTGTAAAGTTTTTAATATTCTCCACACGGTAATCTCTATTTTATTTTTTACTTCTCCTTACAACCTCTTTGTTTTCCAATCAACGATTACTAATTGACGTTTAGTTTTTTTTTTCTTTATCTACTTTTTATTACTTTGTATTGGTTTTTTTCTATACCATCTCTCTCTCTCTCTCTCCATTGGCAATCTATCATTTTCTAAAATTTGATGATGACTCTATGACATTAAATATGCATTATTAGTTTTTTTTTTTTTTAATTTAGTGTTTTTAACTTGATTAGTTTTGTATTTCATTCTTCCTTTGATGCATTGGGTGTGAGAATGAGTGTTTCCCTAGCATTACTCCACTTTATGTGGACAATTTTATTTATTTAATTTAGGCAAAATATTATATTTTAAAAATTTTAAAATAAAAAATGAGTGGAAATATAAATAATTTAATGATATATATGGGGGATGTGGCTGAATTTAAATGTTAAATAAAATGATATGAGAAAAAAATTAAAAAAAAAAAAAAAACATAACAATAAACACTAACTTATCCAAATAATTCTATGTAATATAATAATAGTACATTCTTATATACTATTTTTAATTATTTATATTGCAATATGATAATATTTAACAATTAAAGTCATAAAAAATAAAAAATAAACTTAAAACACAAAACTAAATCCCATCAACCAAAATAGAGTTCTAAAAAATACAAAACTTTATCAAGCTAAAATAGAGATGCAAGAAAAATAAAAATAAAAATCCACCAAAAAATTGAGGGAGAAAGAGTGGGAAATAACCACTTTTTTTAAGAGAAAATTATGTAAATAATGGAAGAGTGAATGACAAATTTATACTAAGAGGATGATAATAAAAAGAAACAAAATAAAGGAAGATAAAAGGAAAGAGGAAGAGTGATATCAAGGTAGAATGTTTGGGGAGATGAAAAGGTAAAGAGAAGGAGAAAGGTTGGAGAAAGTGTAAATGTTAAAAAAAATGAGTACAATTTGATGAGCACAATTTTCTTTTATTTGAATTTAAGTAAAATATTACATTTTTTATTTTTTAAAACAAAAAGAGAGAGAAAATATAAATAATTTAATGATGAGGAGGATGTGGTTGAATTTCAATATTGAGTAAAATAGAAGAGAAGAAAAAACAAAAAGAGAGAGAAAATATAAATAATTTAATGATAAGGAGGGTGTGGTTGAATTTCAATATTGAGTAAAATAGAAGAGAAGAAAAAAAATAAGAAAAATTAAAAGATATAACAATAAACACTAAATTATCCAAATTATGTTATGAAATGGAATACTATTTTATTTTTATCTACTATCTTCAATTTTTTAAATGTAATCGGATAAAATTTAACAACCAAAGAGCAAAATAATAATAATAATAACTTAAAACAGAAAACTAAATCGTATCAACCTAAATTAGAGTTCTTAAAAACACAAAAATTTATCAACCTAAAGCGGAGATGCAATAAAAAATTAAAATCCACCAAAACATTGAGAGAGAGAGAGAGAACCTTTTTGTGAGAGAAAATTATGCAAAGAATGGAAAAAAGTGACAAATTTATAGTAAGAGGGAAGGGATAAGAAGAGACAAATAAAGGAAGATGAAGGGAAAGATGAATAGCAATATTAAAGTAGAGGGTAGTGGGGAGATGAAAAGGTAAGGGAAGAAGAAAGCTTGAACAAAGTGTAAATATTTAAAAAATAAGTGAATGTAAAAAAATATATATCTAGGAAAATTGGAAATAAAAAAGAAATATATATAGATGTTAAAACCAACAAAGATGAATATGTAAAGTCAATAATCTATTTATATATATATTTTTTTTTTGGTAAAAAAAAGGAATAAATAATAATTATGTGGCAAATGACGTAGCGATGAGGTGGCGCAACAGGAGCTCAGCAGCAATAAATGCCACGCTTCAGTTTTTTTTTTTTTTTTAATACAAAATAGAATTTCTACTCTAACCTAATCTAAGTATATAACTATATATGTGTGTGAAGCTCTCTTCTGGAGACTTGAACCCTTGACCATGTTTCAGCTTTTAGTAATATATAGATATAGATATAGATGAAATAACAAGTTTGCTAAATTTGATGATTCTTATATGAATTGTGATTTTATTTGACTCATGAATATGTAGGATTAGGTTAATTAAGATTAGTTGATTATTTCTATGTTTGCTATTATTTGCTTCAATAAAGATATGGGAACAACTAAATTTTACAACATTTTCAAATTAGTCTACTACCTCACATGTGGGCCACCTCAGTTTGCAATTTAATTTTTTAACGGCCCATATGTGAGGTGTCATATTAGTTTGAAAATATTGTGAGTTTTGTTGTGTCATTAAAGGGATTCTATTTGCTTTCATGGGGTAGCTTTCCATCCTTTATTATATTATATTTGATTTGATTTAATTAATTGATTGACCTCGCCATATTTTAACTATATGCGATTTACTTTTCATATTTGACTCAATTTACTTAGTTGGCTTTTCATAATGAGTTTAATTTGAAAATATTTACATAATTTTTTTTAAAATAAAATATTTCCTTATCATTGCATTAATCATTTAATTTTTTTATATTAAGATTCCCTTAATTAGTGCTTGACATCTCTTGTTAATGTGTTGGATTCCTTATATGTTTTTTTTAGGAACATTAATTCACAGATAACACGTTGGAGCACACACATAGGCAAAGATGAAACTAGGATTGTTTCTTTGGGGAGAGGGAGGGAAGCATGAAAAGAAACTGACCTTTCAAAAATTAAAAATATTAAAAAAATAAATTAATATGTGAAAAATAAAACTAGCATTTATTTAATATTAACAAATTATAAATAAAAGAAAATTTATAAAAATAATTTTTTTTTATTACATTTATACTCAATCATTTGTGATCTATCAAAATGTAACTCAATAGTCTTTCAATCTATAATTGATTTTGTACTAAATATTGCAATAATTTTCCTTTTAATGAACAACATCAAAAAAATCCATTATAATTTTTTTTTTTTTTTTTTTTTGCTACAAAACCTAGTTTTGACTTTTGACATTATTTATGATTGGAATGTTTTTTTCATTATTGCAATAAAACCATTCTACAAAGTAAATTGTATCAACTATCAACCACACTTTTTGTTTCTCAAAAAAAAAAAAAAAAAAAAAAAAAAAAAACTATCAACCACGAATGTTGAAGTTTATATAAATAAATATATATATATTTATATATATTTTTTTTTGAGATCATTGTATGTCCAATATATGAAAAAAAAAACCACATAGACAAAAAAAAGTTTAAATTCCCAAATTTTTAACTTTATAAGTCTCAAACATCAATTAAGTGAACTGTAATATTAAACATATATAGGCCAAGTGACCATTTTATTTTTTAGATTCTCTAGGTCAATTTTCAATTTGAAAGGGTTAGTTTTCAATTTATTGAACCCAAAATCCTAAGTTTTAATACAAAACACATATAAATCAAATAACTGTTATATATTTTAGATTCATTGAGTTAGCTTTCAATTTGGAATGATTAGTTTTCAATTTGGGGGGATTATAATATTTTTTTTTTTTTTTTTGCATATTACTTTCAAATATATATATATATATATATATATAAAAAAGATTATTTTTTTAAAAAAGTGGGGGGGCTTGTTTCCTCTTGACCAAGTAATAGATCTGTCCTTGCACATAGGATTCCAAAAGATAATAGTTATGAATGCTCAACCTGAAATTATGTGCACTCACTCTCATTCAAAACAGCACAAACCCTATCAGAGCATCTCTAGCAGATTCTCCAAATTTTTGTACTGTTTGGAGAATGAACAGTGATTTTTACCTTTTAGCTACCCATTTTTTCAAATACACTTTCCAACAGATTTTCTATCTCATTCTCTATCTCATTTAAATATTATTTCTTTATTCATTCTTTATTCTTTTTTTATCATCATTTATTCTTTCTATATTCATTCCCAACAATTATATTTTTCAATGAAAAGTGTTATATTCACAACATTTTTCGAAATACTTTCACAAGAATCACATCAAAATCTTATGTGGAAAGTTGTTACTAGTTCTAATTTGAACCCACTGCTGAAATTATTTTTTTACTCGCCAATATTAGCTAATTACTTAAAATTTATTGTGAAAATATTGTGGTATTATTTCTAAATGGTCATTTCTTATTCTTTTCCTTTCTTTCATCCATACGTTTCCTTTTTTTTTACTTTTTTTTTCTCTTGTTTTTTCTCCACCACACACGTATACCCATATATCTCCATCCTCTCCTTTTTTATCTCTACTTTCCACTTGATTCCAGAACCTCCCTCTCTCTTTCTCCTCTTCTTCTGTGCTTACCTTTTTGTTTTTATTTTCGTTCCTCTTTGACTCACTTCACACACACAGCTGACCATGATCTTTTGACTTCTCCTTTATGTTCGCATTTTTGTTTTTTATTTTCTTTCTTCTTCATCTCACTTCACTCACACACACAACCGACAGAGAGATTGGCCTTTGTCTATCTTCTTCTTCTTCTTCTTCTTCTTCTTCTTTTTTTTTTTTCTTCCTTCTTTTCTTGTTCTGATTCACTTTGTTGTTACAATGGAGCTTAGATAGGCTTTCATGTTCTTGATTTGTTGTTTTTGTTTTGATTTTAGATTTGTTGTTCTAATTAAATTTGTCTTTTTCCCTGTTCTTGATCTGTTATTGTGTTTGTGTTTTGATTATGTTACCGTTTGAGAGAGAGACAGATGAACAAAGAAGAGAGGAGGAAAGAGAAAGAATATTTTTTTTATTCAGCTGGGTATTTTTTTTAAGATAAAATAATGGTTTGGAGTTGTTATAGTGTCCTCTAGATTAAGAGAACTACTGTAGCAACTTAAAAAAAAAATTGGAAAAGTTTTGTGTTTAGACCGGCTATTGGAGTGTGAACAATAAGCTTTTTTGGAGAAAAAATAGAGATAGAGCATCTATTGGAGATGCTCTTAAACTGCTAATACATCAATACCTATGTAAAATTTTGAAGTTCATTTTCAAGATAACCCGATCCAAAATACAATGAAAAGGCTTTGACTCCAAATATAATTTTGGAATTGGGCTCTAACTACCAATAGGAAGATAACATGAGTCCCTTCATGTGCAATGCACATGACTCACTTGGTTGGTTGGATTAAGTCAGTCATGTGTGCACATGACAATGCCAAATATCATCTTTCTATTAGTTGTTAGAGCCAAACTTTGTCCAAATACAATCCAAGGAAATAATCCCAAAAGGAAAAAGAAAATTCAGAATTTAAATTCAAAGAGAAATCGAAAGAAATAAATTTTTTTTAGAGAGGTGATTCGCAAACATACATGAATACACAAAGAATTTGAGAAATTATAATTGATCTAGGGGAAGATACTTATGCATTTATGTCTTGTTCATTCAAATCGAGTTGGCCATGTATATGAAGAACCGACAAAAAGATGTCAATAAATTAAGAGTTAAATCATTAAAACGTGAGTGATATAAAATTTAAATAGCATGATAGTTTTTTTTAGAGCAAAATTAAAAGATTAATAGATATTTATATTGAGTGAACAGTTTATAGTACAAATATAAATTTGCTAAAGAAAATGGAGACATGATAAGTAATTTTCTTTAAAAAAAAAATAAACAGATGAATTTTGAAGCAAACCTTTGGATACTTACAAACAGGCACACTAACAATTGTCTTGCATCCGCTACTACATGCAAAATAGAAAATATCTAAATGAGGACAAAACTGCAAAATTGCAAATAAAATAATTGTAAGTTAATCAAAGAAACTAATGTCATAAAAAAATATTAATATTATGTTTTGCCTGAGAAAGACAAATCTATGCCATTGAAAAAGTTCCCAAAACATAATATTTACTTATTTAGATGATAAAAAGATCAAACTTGCTTATTATGGTTCTTTGAATTATGGGAACTTTAAGAATGGTATAGAAGTATAAATTAGATGAATGATTGGGTTTTTGATGTTCCATCTCCTTGTCTTTTGCACTAAATAACTCACTTGACATTAAAAAAAAAAAAGATGGAATAAGTGACACAAATTTAGACTCTAATTATAGAATCTAATTGGATTTTCTCTCAATTTTAAGCTGAGAGATAATCCAATTATATTTAAAATTGGATTCTAATTGTTGTCTAATCTTATGTCACGTTTCTTATCAATTTCTTTTAAATTTTTTTGTTCTAGGTGAGTTAATATTGTGCAAAAGATGAATAGTCTAATATAAATAAACCATCAAAAACCCAATAAACATAAAAAAAGAAAAACGAAAGAAAGAGTAAACTAATGTGTATATATAATATATAAAAAAGAGAGTAAAACTCATGTATATATCTATGGCTTTAAAAAAATGTAACTCTTAGATTAAGTATAATTTGAACTCATATATATGTGTAATTGTGATTGTTTTTAATTGTACATGCACGAGTTATACACTAGTATATTCAAAACGTGAGGGAAAATTCAATTAAATTCCAAATTAGATTTCAATTGTGGGCTAATTTTGTGTCATGTGTCCACTTAATTATTCAAATCTTTGTGCCAAGTGAATTAATGAATACAAAATACTAACTACTAAGAGTCAAGTCCAATATTAATTAACTATAAAAAAAATAAAATAAAACAATTATATATTTACTCAACAAAAATTACTGCACGTTCTATCTTATTAAAAATTAGAATAAAAATGATTATAAGCAGTATTAAACCTAGGCAGGAATTATAACATACATATAATTAAGTTTTTTTTTTTTTTTCTAATAATTTGATTAATTATTTATAATTTTATGATAAAAAATGTATTTATTTTTAAATACATCCATGCCTATACATAGATAACAAGCTAGTCATTATTTATTTTTTATTTTTGAGAAACAGCGGTCATTATTATTTTTAAAAAAAGACGATATACAAAGGAAAATTGGTGCCATTCTTATGGTAATTCAAAATTAATCATGGACCAATAAAACGAGGAAATAATAAAAGAGAACATTTATCTCATCTTGGGCCTTGACGTTAAAGGACGGTTGAGGGTAGTTGGGTCATTTGGCTACAAATTTATCTCGTAATGTCTCGCGCTAAAAATTTCGTTTCCCGCTCTTAGTATTTAAATTCTCCGCAAATTTGACGGACACAATTTGAACGATTATGAAACTCAAAAGTCAAAGAGCAAATTGACCATCAATTCCCCTTCTCGTTGGGCCATGGGCCATGGCCCTATAAATTAAGGGTTCTAGTTCTACTCTTCTTTCTAGACATCCAGTAAAGCTCTGTAAACGAATTCCCATATGGTTTTTTTTATTAGACCACCTTTCAGTCTTTCCATGTTGACTACATAAAGATTAGACCATTACCATATAAAGAAAAATTAAAATGTATTTATTTTTTTGAGAAAAAAATTAGAAATTAAAATGTAATTTAATTAATATATTTATATAATTTTGTATTATATTATTTAAAATTATATAACAGGAAGGAAAAATTCAAATTCTAGTTTTTTTTTTTTGAATAAATGAGAATAAAATATAATACGACTTACACAACTCTTAGTGATAATTACTTATTTTGAAAAGGGACAAATTTTGATATAGTGCATTAGGTTTTTCAATTAATTTTAACACCTAGTTCAATTGGCCAGTCAAACTCAAAAAAATTAAATTCAACGCAGTTATGTGTTTGAATTTAATTGGAAAAGTTAATATAATGCATTTTAGAAATTGTAAATCTGTATGTTTTGAAAAAAAAAAAAAAACCTATTATGAAGAAATTTTTTTTATTTTATGTTTTCCTGTATTTGATAGTATCAAAAAAAATGTCAAATAAAAACTATCATTGCTCAATGGAAAATCTTATTAAACATATAATTTATTTTTAGAGATTGTTTTTCACTAAAATTTTGGAAAACAACTCTATCACATGCCATGCTAAATAAAGGAAGCTAAGAGGCAATATGGAAACTATTTTTTTTTATATAGGAACAATGTGGAAACTATTGAAAACAACTCAACCTCATTTTTAAGGTCGTCACCAAACATAGAAAAATGATATAGTTTTCAAAAAAATATTACCAGGCATAGGAATATGAGATAATTTTCCAAAAATACTTTTTGAAAAATGTATATTTTCTTTGGCTTGAAAAATGTATATTTTTTAAACAATTTTTAATATCGAAACAAACAGAGTTATTTTTAACCTTTAAAAAATGGAAAATGCTATGTCTACAACATTTTCACAACAAATCCTATGTGATAGGTTGTTATGGGTTGTTAATGGTGGGGTAAAAAAGTAATTTTAGTGATAAGTTCAAATTTGAACCAATAACAACTAACCACCTCTAATTTGTTGTGAAAATATTGTGGACGTAGCACATCTCTTAAAAAATATAGTATCATATGTATTTTGTATTAATAAAACTAAAATCTTAACCATAACATAACATTTTATTAATTTCACAAGCATCTTGAGAATTTGAATTTACCAACAGTATAATCCATGCAATGCAAAGTTACTTTTCTTTACTATTCGTCTTTAAATTGTGTTGACAAATATGTAAAATCTCTTGACTGGTAGGGTTATAGCTAAAATCATAATGAAATTATATTATCGTTTGTCAAGAGCCTTGTAGTTTAATTTTTTTTTTTTAAAAAAAATAAGAAGAAGAAAGACCTCGAAGTTTTATTGAAAGAAAAGTTAGCCATAATCAGTTGCAAGAATATCATGTAGGTGGGAGGGAACATACTCCATCCACACCGATAAATTTCTAACATGTCTAGCATGTTTAGTTAGGTTGTGAGGTACAGTATTACCTACTCTACGAGTATAAAAAAAGAAATACGATTGAAAGCCGCTATGGTAGGCTGCACTATTGCAAGGAGATGTCCGAAGGATGCCAATGACTCCTCTTCACTTTTGAGAGCATTAATAACCACCATGGAAATAATGAAATCTCCCTCAAGAATAAAGGAAGAGAGACCAAGATCATAAGCAAAAAGGATGGCTCATATTGCCGCCGCCTTATAGTTTAACTGATTGACACTACCAGGTGTTTTCAAAGTATATGTCCATTTATTATTATCCAAGTCTATGCTAACACTCTCAATGACAAAGTTCTTATAACCATTTTCTTTATTAAATCTCTCTTTGGCAATCACACAAACTGGACCAGAAAAATATTGCTTTCCACTAAATCAAAGTTTGCACCATAATTCTAATAAAATTGAAAAATAAGATGTTAACTTGTAACATTTTGTAGGAAAAGAAAATACAATATCAAATTTGTTATTGTTATAACTTTTAAAAGAGACTTGACTAAACTCACTTGTTATTGTTATAACGTGATAATAAAATCATACTTATTGCTGATCCAACAATAACACCAAGCAAAAAAAAAAAGCTATTTAATTATTCCTTATAATTAAAAAAAAAAGCTATTTAATTATTCCTTATATTCAATTTGATTTGACAATCAAGCTCTTTTCAGGTTGTGATTGAATTGAAGCGTCTAATTAGTTTTTAAATGTAAACTTGAAAGTCGAAGGAAAAAATATATATTAAAGAAAATCTCATACTCCAAGATTTTTAGTTGTAATTGCATTTTTTTTACATTAATAATTAGAGGTGGAAGAATTTGAACTATGGATATTTCTGTTAGAAATACTTAAAGGTGTCAATTAAACTTCAAAACTCTTGGCAATTCTAATTACACCAATTCTAATTACTTTTTATTCCTTTGTTAATTTTTTTTTGTTAGTAAGCCTATTGTAATTCATTTTTATTATATAATATATAATTTTTTTTTTTTGATAATCTATAATATATGATATGATATAATTTCATTCTTTCCTCTTAATATAATTATATATTAACATGCCCTATCTTAGCACAACTATCATATTTAGTTTCCTACGGGCTAAAAAAATACCTAGTATTTTCACTACTTTGTACCATTACTCTTCTACCTCAGGCAAGGGCACGAGGCTCTCAGAGCCCAGAGGTCATACTTGTAAGACGTGACATATTATAAGCGAGCAATTCGCGCCTTCGCAATTTACATTCCTATTTTGCGTTCACACGGAGGACAACAAACTCAACACCAAATGATTGAGGCTAGTTCAGGGTTTTACTTTTTTATTTTTATTTTTATTACTTTAAAAAAAAAAACCAAGGCTTGATCAAAATAATTATCTTTCCTTTCATCCACCCCCACCCCCACCCCCACCCTTCTTTCCAAGTTCCCTCAAAGTAGTCAAATTTACCACAAAAATCAATCGACTTTTGAGTTACAGTTCTAGACCCCAGCATACAGATTTATGGGGACTTCATCATTTGTCTATTGGTTTTCATTTTTCTTCTTGCAAGGTGGGGTGGGGAGGAGAGGGTATCTCACAAGACCACTCTCTCACAGCATGCGGAACCCATACATTCTGAGAGAGAGGTCTAATGAGACCATCTTATAAGATAATTTTTCGGTAGTGGGGGAGCGGGGGATGGAACAAAATATTGTGGGAATTTAGTAGATCACAACTCTTTTAAGTAACAAAACCAATTAATCACATAACAGTCACCAAACTTTTACCCACTTCTTTCCTCTGAAAGTGATAATGAAATAACAATGATTAATTACATCAAGCAGCTCCAATTGTGCAACTTCATTGACATTGTGGTAACATTCTGCAGGTTGGACAATACCACTTTCCTTTGAACCTTGTCTCAGGTGTCAGCCCGACACATGAGTAATGGAACCACTCACCTCCTTGGCACTGTCATTTTATAATAGGTTAGCAAATCCATACAGGAATCTAGAAAACAACAATTAAGTGATACAGAAACTACAAACTGTTAAGTCTGCTTGATATATCATTATAAAAGAATCTAATGAAACCATCCTAACTCATTTAGGATATCATGATAGAAATATGTGTTCATACTTTCAAGAGAGGACTATTCAAGATAATGTATCTTTTAATTACAATCCCTTGTTTCAAGAGAAGACCTTTTGATTCCAACCATATTGTCTTTGTACAGGAGTTTATTTATTTTTATGTTTAAGGGGATATGTGTTTTTATTTATTTGTGGCTGCACCTAATAATTTATTTAGGTTGCCTACGTACCCTTGGCGGGGATCAAGCCAATTCGTAGTTCTTAATTTGAGGTTTTAGATTCAAAATCCTCAAATTGATTTTGCCCAATTTAAATGATGGACATTTAAGTCAAATACTTTGTATTTAATTAAGCATCGACTTAATTTTGCTTTTGGGTGAGATAATTGGTTTTAGTCTCAAGGATGAGTCAAGGACCATGTTTTTATGGAAATTGAATCAAGGATTCTCTTTTTGAGAAGTTAAAGTTCCAAGCAACTTTCCCTTTCTTTCATTTGCTTCTTTGTAGGAATTTTAATGATATTTTGATTGAGGTTTCCAAATTTAATTAAGGGAAAGAAAACTCCTTTGAAGCAATTTTATTTTTTATGAACATTGGGAATTAGAAAATTTCCTTAAATCAATTTTTATGGTCATTTTATTTTGAGAATTCTTAATTCCAATCTTGATTAAGAGATTACGAATTCCAAAGAATTAGTCATATTGGAATTTGAAGGAATAAGAATTCTCATTTTATTCAAGGGAGTCGAGGACTCCATTAATTTAGTAGAGTCAAAGATTCCATTAATGGGGTAGAGTCAAGGACTCCAATTAATTTGGTAGAGTCAAGGACTCCATTGATGGGGTAGAGTCAAGGACTCCATTAATTTAGTAGAATCAAGGATTCCAATTAAAAAGAACATTACACCACAAAGAGAATTTTTATTTGGTAATTTTCAAATAAGATGTACGAGTCAAGGACTCGTATCTAAAGCCTCATATATGGAGTTAGGAACTCCTTATGAAACCCAACCTTACTTGTTTTACCAAACAAAAATTCGAGGGAGATTTTGGTAGTGCCAAGATGAGAGAATTTTTATTTGGTAATGTACAAATAGGATTTACGAGTCCCTGGACTCATATCTAAAGTTTCATGCATGGAGTTACCAAGCAAAAATTCAGATTTAAGAATGAGGGAGAGAGAGAGATTTAGAAAAGAAAGGGACTGATGAAATCCCATATACAAACCTATACTACGTATTCCTCCTCTGCTTGATGTTGCTCTCTCTGTCCGTGCCTCTCTTTTTTTCTTCTCTCTATGTCTTTGCTCTGTGTGTGTACTTGCTCTCTTTTTGTGTCTGCCTTCTTTTTTTTTCTGCTTGCTGAAGGCCCTTTTAATTTATAGAGGAACTGGGAAATTGCTTTCCCCTATTTTTTCTGTTAACTGATCGAATCATGGCCAAAACTGCAAGGGAAGTGCAGTACTTTTTTCCAGGCCATTAACTTCTTTCACGTTCATGCCATCACCCACTTTCAGGTTTTTAATTTTTAAAATATTTTATTTGCTCCTGCCGTGGCCATCTTTTCACTCTTTATCTCCTTTTTTTTTTTTATGGACAATGGCAGACTTGCTTTTTGATAATGCTATGCCCCTTTTCTTTAGGAGTCCTTCTAGTGCCACATAAAGCGGCACAGAAAAAGCCACAACTCACCACATGGGCGAGTTGTGGCTTTTTTTGTGCCACTTTATGTGGCACAAGACTTTTCCTTTCTTTAGCCCTTATTTTTCTCACTTTAGTCCTTTCTTATAGGTAATGGCAAACTAGCTTATAGGTAGTTTGTTTTACTAGTTTTTTTTACTCACATGATTATTATTATTTTTTAATGTGTCAACCCTTATTTTCGGGTGAGGTACATTTGTTTTAATGTGTATTTTTTTTTGTTTCAACACCTATATTATAGAACATCATAGTAAGATCAAATAAATTTAAAAATGTATAGATTTATAATCTTAAATATTGAGGTTTGGGTAGAATAGTAGCTGCTGTGATGAGAAGGAGTGCGAATTCATACTTGAGACGAAGGATGCTACTCTTGAGTATCTAAATGATATAAATAGTACAATAGAAAATATTGTAGACTATGTTAGTGGTTTTTAATTGACTTTGAGAGAATGTAATTGGATAAGATGCACTCTTCCTTACTAAGTGCTTTGGATCGTTCGTTTGATGGATTTTCAACAATTTCAACGAATTTTTTCAATTTCTTATTTTACTATGTTCAACTTTATGTATTCCACATTTGTTTTTATTTGTAACCATACATTCAACTCCTAATTAATTTTTCTCAACTCTACTCCATATTTTTTTATCTATCATATGAGAAGGGAGGAAGTTTAAGAATTAAATTTGGAATGAAAATAGTGTTTACCTTAAACAAATATTGTTATTTATATGTTTATTAACATATTTTGTACATGGCAAGTGGAAAATTTTACTCCAAAGTTGATAGATTGAGTTTAATGACATCTCTTCCTCTTTTGATAAGCTATTGGGATTAATTTGGTACTGCCACCATTCTATTTATGAAGACTTTCTTGTGGATATTTTGATGGCTCAAACAACTGGAAACGTTTCTCTAATCTTACGCCATTAGTTTTGGAAACATGGAATCAAACATAAATCATAAACAAAAAATATCGCAATGTTGGCCAAACATATTTGCATCACAAATTGTGCCTAAAATCATACAAAAATAAAAATTGCCACCCAATTGATCATTGCAGCCATGCCTCCACCTATGGCCTTGTTGGATAATACATGGAATTCATAATCCACAAAACAGTTTACAAGTTAATATATGTTTATGTTTATGATTATGTTTATGGGTGAGACTAACTTTACCTCTCTTCTTCGAAGTCAAAACCCAAGATAAAAACTAATTTTTCATTATTAATTATGCTCTTTAGATTGAGCAATGCACATATTTATTTATTTATTGGTTTATTTTAAGTTTGGGTATAATATTTGTTCTATTGTTATATGTGGTGGATATTTTCAAATTGGTTAGCTCAAAACTGATTTTAGGTGTGGCAATCATTGCTGCAATACTCGGCACCTCCTTCTGTGGATTAATCAATGAGAAGATAGGTTAAAATAAATAATTAAAACTATTATTTTTCTCTACTTCTTGAGCACGATACTAATGGCAAATGCATCTTGTAATACCTCGAATTTATTTTATGATTATCACCATCATCGTCATTATTATCATAGAGTTGAGGTATTATACGTGTGCACAGTAAGATGGGAGTAGACAATTTTGTTGTGCTATAAAATAGGTGAGAAAATTAAAATTTTAGTGCATACAATTTTGTGCGGCAATTAAAATAAAAAAGGAAGATGTACCGTGGAGAGTTCCGTTGGAGTTCCAATCTATCCAAACAGATAAATCTTAATTTAAGGTTAATTGGAAATTAAAGTCTTGGAAGACTATTTAAACTAAGTGGGTTTCTTAGTAAATGTGGATGCAAAAGAAAATTTGAGAGGGAGAGATGCGTGACAGAAGAAGGAGGCTGAAATTGTTTAGGGGCATAAGGTTTGGCTACAAAATAAAGCTGAGAACCCCCATCTCTAAAATGATCAATATTTATATGTTTATTAACATGTTTAGTATATAGTAAGTGCAAAAATTTACTCCAAAGTTGAGAGATTGGATTTAATGTCATCTCTTCCTTTGCATTATATGCTACGAGGATTAATTTGATGCATGGGGGTAGAGTTTCAAATGAAAAGAATGATAGAATATTGCTCCTCACATTCATGTATTTCTAGAAAGATGATTATTTGAACTATTTTATTAAAATTAATTGAGCTACATATGAGATTATGCCAAACCTAAACATCAACACTACATACTAGGAAGTTGCATGAGAATTAATTTAAGATTTCAAAAAAACTGCATGCCTATATTATAGAACATCATAATAAGATCAAATAAATTAAAAAATGTGTAGATTTATAATCTTAAATATAGAGGTTTGGGTAGAATAGTAGATGTTGTGATGAGATGGAGTGTGAATTCGTTCTTGAAACTATGACTATTCTTCTTAAGTATCTGAATGATATAAATAGTAAAATAGAAAACATTGTAGACTATATGGGTATTTTTTAATTGACTTGGAGAGAAAGTAATTGGATAAGGTGCACTCTTCCTTACTAGGTGCTTTAGACTGTTCGTTTGATGGATTTTCTTCATCAATTTCAACAAATTCTTTCAATTTCTTATTTTACTATGTTCAACTTTATGTGCGACTGTTTGTATAGACTTATTACTTTCTTTGAATAAAATTCTACCTTTTATTCTTTTTAAAAAAAAAAAAAAAAAAAACTCTATGTATTCCACATTTGTTTTTATTTGTAACCATATGTGCGACTCCTAATTAATTTTTCTCAACTCTACTCCTTACTTTTTTATCTATCATATGAGAAGGGAGGCAGTTTAAGAATTAAATTTAGTATGGAAATAGTGTTTACCTTAAAAAAAAAATATTGTTGTTTATATGTTTATTAACATGTTTAGTACATGGTAAGTGAAAAATTTTACTCCAGAGTTGAGAGATTGAGTTTAATGACATCTTCTCCTCTTCATTATGAGCTATTGGGATTAATTTGATACTACCACCATTCTCTTTACGAAGAATTTCCTGTGGATATTTTGATGGTTCAAACAACTAGAAACATTTCTCTAATCTTATGCCATAGTTTTGAAAACATGGAAGCAAGTATAAATCATAAATAAAAAAATATCACAATGTCGGCCAAACATATTTGCATCATAAATTGTGCCTAAAATCATACAAAAATAAAAATTGCCACCCAATTGATGACTGCAACCATGCCTCCACGTTTGACCTCGCTGGATAATGCTTGGAATTCATAATACACAAAATAGTTCACAAGCTAGGCAAATATTAATATATGTTTATAGGTGTAAGGGTGTTAGGCCCAGGAGCTCATATCTATGTTTATATTGGGCCATAGGCCCAATCCGAGGACGTTAAACAATCCGAGGACGGGTAAACACTTTCACAAGGATCCGTGTTAGTAAGTGAAGAAGTGAAATCCGATTAAAGTCATCCAGAAGGGTGGTCCGAGGAAGAATCCCTCATCGGCTGAGCAAGGCCGAGGTCAGAAAGATGCGGTCTGACATCAAGAGTAACATTCTGGATCATTCCATGGCTAAGGATAAGTGTCAGGAAGGAACAAGACAGAGGAAAATCATGAAATATCTCAAGGGAAAGCTGCTACCACCACATTTAATGCTATGCAGCTAACTCTCTGGCTGCATTGAGGAGGAAGTGATACCTGAACAGTAACTTTCAGCCTTACAGCTACTACCTAAAGACTTTAGTAAGGGGTTAATGGGACAAGGATCAACACCAACAATCTAATCTGACGTGGAAGGTGGAGATGAAATGTGAAGATAGTATAAAATGGAAGAGATACTTTGAGAAGAAGGGATCGAGAAATCGAAAAAGGAAGACTGTAACAATCATGAACTGAACTTGTAATCAAACTTGAGAGAAATATATAAGAACTGATCTCCTCGGACTGTGCCGATGACGATTTTTCTTCAGATTAAACCAGTCTATCTTTATTTTCTTGTCATTTGAATCCACTTTAGTGGTTGTATAATTCATTAAAACCCAGTTTTCCAACCCACTCTCTACAAATTCATTGTATTGGGCTTTTTGGACCTGAGTCCATCTACCTTTTGGGCTAGGGAATCAAATTTGGTCCTTACAATAGGTAAGACTAACTTTACCTCTCTTCTTTGAAGTCAAAACCCAAGATAAAAATGAACTTTTCATTATTCATTATGCTCTTTAGAATAAGCAATGCACATATTTATTTATTTATTGGTTTATTTTAAGTTTAGGTATAATATTTGTTGTGTTGTCATATGTGGTGGATTGATTTTAGGAGTGGCAATCATTGTTGCAATAGTCGGCACTTCCTTCTGTGGATTAATCAATGAGAAGATAGGTTGAAAGAAAGAATTAAAAACTATTGGTTGTCTCTACTTCTTGAGCACAATATTAATGGCAAATGCATCCACTTCAACAATATTTGTCATCGACAAATCATTAGTTAGATTAGGAATATGAATTGAATGATTATCAACTCCTCTATACGTTTGATCCTTACTTAGCTTGGATAGGAGGGATACTAACCAAAGTGTTTTCTAATCTACATTCGTAACTTCCAATAGTCTTAAAGAGCTATTATCAGGAGCGGACGCCATAGGTTGAAACTCTCTAAAAAAAATAATACACAAAAAATTGAGGCACAAATTGATCCGTATGGCATCCAGTGCTGGCTCAAGCATATAAGCAACTGATGCAATCGCCTAAGGCCACCAAATTTTAACCAATAATTTTAAAAAAAAAATTAATTGGAGAAAACCAACCAATAAATATGTCTTTAACATATACAAGTATTAATAAAAACCCAAAATTTTATTATTAAAGAATCATCTAGAAAAACAAAAACAAAAAAACTGTTGGATGTGCTGAACGGTTCGTTTTCTCTATGGGTATTGGGTAGTGTAAAAATCATTTAATTTCCTACATATACCGAAGCTGAAAAATCACACACTATCTCCCTCTCCACAAAGCAAACTGAAAGCAAAAAGCCCAAAATAAATTCAATCTCAAACCTTAATTTTGTTACTAATTGTTGAGAAATTTCTACACTCTTTCCATTTTAAGAGAAAAAATGGTTTTCTGAAGTCTTCTTTGCAGTCGGCTTTGGACCTTTGAACCTCCTTCTTTGTTGGGCCATAGCCTTCAACAGCCAGGTTTGGAATTTTAACTCTAAAATCTCTGTTTCTTTAACCCTGTTCTTTCTTGCTTTAGTTTGCCTTCTTTTATTCTTGGTTGTTAGTGGTAGATAGCCCTCATACTTGTCAGTGGTCCATACATTTTGATAAATTAAAAAAAAAGGGGTGCGTGGATATTGGGTACTAGGTTGCATAGGTTTACCTCCACACTTTTATACTTTTATATGTACTTCCCTTTTTGTTTGTTATTTTTTATTTTTTGAGAGGATTCTTTTGGTTTTGTTAGTATATAAATTCTTAATTTGTTAAAAAATAATTAAATAATTATAATTAATCATATCTTTATATATAATAAGATCAAGCTATATTTATAATTCATAGTAGGTTTAAACAGTAAACAATGACGATAGTTTGAAAAAGTATTGTCTATAATATCTTGAATGTTATTTCAAACATGATATTTATGATATTGATGGCTTATATTTATTACTAAAATATTATTTAAGATCAATTATGCCATTATTCTTAAAAAAATGTGGAGAAGCCAATTATAATTTCAAATGGAAATGTTAGTAGAATTTGATTACAAAAACTTGATTAATACTTTTACATCGCAAAAAGTAATAAAATTAGGCTTTAAATAAAAAAAATTGCTATCAAAATTTAAATAAAAATTATTTAATTCATATTTGATTAATAAAAAGGCCCATTTAAAATTGTCGCCTTAGGCCCCACAATTCATTGAGCCGGCCCTGATGATATCTGCATACAAGTTTATATTATTTATTACCTTAAACTATACTCTTGATTGAATTTTGCACCCTAAAATTTGAATTTTCATCCAAGTTAACAGCAAACTTAACGTTAGGATGCAAAGTGTAACAATGGTCATAATTTGAGGTGCAAAACGTGAATTCAAAAAGTTTAGGGTGAAAAGTGTAATATAGGGTAGTATAGTTTAAAATGGTAAAATGTAATTTCTCTAATAATTACATTAACTCATTTAGTTATTTACAAATAGATTTTTCCATTGAAATATACGGCAGTGCCCCAATGGATTGAAGTGGACTTAATTGAAACGAATGGACTGAAGTTGAATAAAATGCTATGCTGATATTGCTCAACATGAATATGTTACCCTTCAACTTTTAGATATTATATAGATAGATAAGGAAGAGAAACTATATGCCTTGTATATAAATATATAAAAAATTTGAAAACAATTTACCCGAGACATTTTTATTTTCACCCTAAAGATGTAATAGGAGCCACAATATCAAAGAGCAGATCAACAACACAGGTTAGCTTCCCACCATAACCCATATATGATATATCGATAAATTAAATTGAAAAAGAAAGTGGGAGTTAAAGCAAGGAAGTTGGAAAATCAAAACTACACAGTATGAAGACAATCAACATGATCAATGACAAGCTCAATCTTTTCCTTCCAGAGTAATAACCCTTGTATGTTGAATGCCGCCATCTAGAACAAGAACACAGTCCAATAAATACCTAAGATGGGCATGCAATCTCACCCACACAAGGCTGATATGGATAACATCGCACAATGACCAAGTACATAAAGCTAGCAAAAAGTAAAGCTACTTAAGAAAATTGCCCAAGACCAAACTGTAAGGTTTTTTTTTTTTTTTTTTTTTGGGAGGGGAAATACTAAAAAGGCCTAAAGGGTTGTCTTATTCTTTTTTTTTTCATTGAACCTTATACTTGTGTTGTACTGCTATGTTCACTTTGCTGCTTTTTCTTTAATGGATTACGTGTTCACTCCCAAAAAAGAAATCATTAGAGTAAAGAACGTAAACATGCATAGTAAAAAGTAATCAAACAATGATATCTTTAAGTTACTGTTAAGTAAACAAATGCTACAGTCACAAACTATTTTACAATATTTTACAAAATGTTGATATTGCCAACTTATTATTAGTTTTCATCTAGGCCCACCATTAATATCACTTTTTTGTTTACCAATAATCACTCACCATATCAACAATTTGTAAAAAAAATTATATCTCTAGCATTATTATAAGAAAACAGTACAAATCAGCATTCAATATACTTCTCTTTCTTGTTGTAAACACACACAAAACGTAAATAAATAAATAAATATATACAAAGTTCAGTTTGATAATATATCATCTTCTCAAAAAAAAAAAAAAATTTGTTTGATACACTATCATAAGAAGTAAAGATTATAGCACAAGCATACTATTAAGGATAAGAATTTGAATGCCATGGGCTCACAAGTCACAACTATAAAAATCAAATCTCTACAAGGAAGGGAAGCTCAATAGATTTACATGCCTCATATTCATTTAGAGAGAGTGAAACTATCCATGGTGAGTCTTTGAGCCTTGATTCTATACTCTACGAGTAATACTACGTCTACAATATTTTCAAAACAAATCTTAGATGGTAAGTTGTTATTGGTTATAATCTGAACCTACCATTAACATCATTTCTTTATACACCAATAACAATTTGCCCCCTAATGATGTTGCCATGGCTGAATTTTATTTTTAATGTCTTTAGAAATTAGGAGTTCAAATAAATTTCAACTCAAAAATCTCTTATTTCTGATACTGGTGCATTGACTAAGTTCGAAACTCATGCATGCTTTTTTTTAAAGCAAATTTTGCCAGTAATCTCGACAAAAGAAGGTCAACTACGGGTTATGTATTTCGGTTTTCTCTATGCCTCATATCCTCCTTGCTCTTTGTTTGTTGTGAAATTGTTGTAGACATGGTATTACTCTCCACTCTACAGTTTCTATCAATTACCATGGTTTTGATTGGAAATTTAAAATAAAATAAAAACACCAAAAGTAAAAGAAAAATCAATTACGAAGTCAATTACATTATTATATATAATTAATTCATTTAAATGTTTGTAAAGCATAAAAAAGGATAAAATCTTAAAAGAAAAGAAAAGACAAGTATAAATCACTGTCAAAAGGGTAGCACTTGGGAAAAAAAAAATTTATACTCTCAACTCATGCTCACTAGTGTCTGTTGTATATATAGGTATATACAAGAATAGGTTGTAATAATGATGGTTGAGTTTGGAGAATATGGTTTCATAAAGTGAAAATTCAAGTTCTGGAATTTTCTAAGTGAAAATTTGAAATCTGAATTTTCTGGAATTTTCTAGAAATTTCTGGTGACTATTGAGAAAGATTGAAGAGGTTTCAATCTTTGTTAACCGCTTTATGAAAAAATAACTAACTCTCCACACGTGCCTTTTCATGAAACATAACGAGGTTTCAATCTTTGTTAACCGTTTTATGAAAAAGTAACTAACTCTCCATACGTGCATTTTCATGAAACATAATAAGGTTTCATGAAATAACTAACTCTCCATACTTGCCTTTTTATGAAACATAACCCTATAGGTATAAATAAAAGCTTATGTTCTCTTGAAAAACTAACTTCATAAAATCAAAAGTTGGAGAGAAACACAAGAAACACAAGAAATCCTGTGGTCATTCTCCAGAATTTCTATCTGTAGAACCTAACATCTTGGTTGTATCCTAGAGACAAATTTGCGATAATTCTTTAGCAACAAAAGTGTGGGGGGCAAATATTTTCTAAGGAAAACGATATAGTGCCTCCAAGTTATCTACTTTCTTTTTGTCTTTTCTTTTAATCTTGTTCTTCCATTATTACTTTGTGTAATATCCCCAACAATCTTAGGAAATATTTCCTACGATGGAAGGAACAAGTAATGTTTCAGCGTTAAAGATGTTGAATCATGAGTTGGTGAAATTGGATCGCTTTGATGGAACCAATTTTACTCAGTAGAAAGAGCAATTGGTTTTTTTTTGTTTGGGGTTTATTACTGAGATTTTATTGCTAGTTTTTTGTTTAGGGTTTATTGATGAGATTTTATTGCAATGGTGGCAAAATTTTTCTGGCGTTATTTGTGGGTCCGGTGTGTGGGTGGTGGCTAGGTTGCTGGCCAGTGGGTATGGCTGAATTGGGTATGGGTTTGATATGGATGGTGGCTGAATTTTATCTCTGCTCTTTCTTTCTTTGTGAGTATGGCTGAATTGGCATGGGGGAGAAAAAAAAATGAAGGCTTTTTTTCAAGTTTCAGCAAGGCGTGTATTGTTGGGTGGTTGTTCTGGATTTAGGTTGGTGGTGGGTGGATGAGAAAGAGAGAAAAACAGAGTGAGGGAGAACAGAGATGAAGAGAGAAAAGAGAAGAGAGAGAGAGATTTTTTATATTATTTTATTCTGTAATTTATATTATTTTAATATATCGTAGGTAAAAATAGAAGTTGGGATGCTGGGTATATTGTAAAATGGTATTGTATAATTAATAAAGTAGTTTTTTGAGATGGTAAAATAGGATATGATGAAATTTCCAGCTGTGGATGCTCTTAAACACGAGTAAATGACTCCAATCTTAAATATCACATTAAGTGATATTAAAGATTCAAATGTGGTTCACCAAGTGAACAAAGGTGGAGTCAAAGCTTGAGAAATAAAAATGATTTTAATCCAAATTTTTATTTCATGTGAAGCTATTGTTTACCTTGTTAAAGGTAATAAAAGTGTAGTCTTAATTAAATACCCATGGTATTCTTTGAGGGAAGTGATCCTAAAGTTTTAGAAAGCTTTGTGCTTCTAAAAAGATTTAGCTTTCTATTCTAAAAGCTATTAATGACGAGATATACTCGATATTATTTAATAATAATTGGGTCTTAATGGATCTACCTCTAGTTTTAAAACCAATTGGTTGTGAGTAGGTATTAGAATAAGGTATAAAATCTTTTGGCCTAAAGTTAATAGTAAAAGGTTTAAAACAAAGGGAAAAGATAGATTTTGATATCTATACACTAGTAACTATTTGTGTTATTAGTTTGATATCTTTAAAACTATTCATATAATTTTAAAGAAATTCACTATATTCTATTATTACATTTTGATATATGTAATTATAGTGTGTATATATGTGAATTTTGGAATTGTTGAAAACCCAAACTGCCAGGTTTAGAAACTCAAATTGTGGAATTATGATATCCAAGAAGTGTGGGGGTATAACCCTTAAACGAGTCATGAACTCATAAGAATGCTAATGTGCATCAAAGATGTGCTTGATAAAGGTATTGAGAATTAACATCGAGTGATGTTAAATTCATTGTGATTAAATTCTGCCATGTGTGGTAGATGTCTCGAGTTTAAACAAGCACATATTGTGATCCTATTTTGAAAGTACCTCTTTGTGAAATAAAGAGAATACAAGTGAGTTCATTAATTGAACATTCAAGGATCAATAATGAAATATTGGATTGTGTCTCCACATATAATTTGAGTATGCATCATATAGATGTGAAGTAACTTTCTTAAAAAGTGATCTTGGTAAGGAAGTTTGCTTGAAAGACTTGTGGGTTTGTATTTCCTTACTTAAGTAAATGAAAGTCTTTTATGAATGAGAATCAAGTAAAGAAATATAGTGGAGATGTGCACTATATTAATCTCATTTTGAGATTTATGTGATCTCATTTTGTTGAGATTTGAGTAATTTCATTGTGTTGAGATTAGTGATTTCTCATTCTTTTGAGAACTGTGTTATCTCATTGTGTTGAGATTAGTATTGAGAACTTGCTCATTAGATTTTAATATCTTTAAAGAGGCAAAGACACTTTGATTCCAATATTAAATAAAGAGATTACTGGAAGGGCGGATGCATAGCTCGAGTTTGCTAGTGTATTAATTACATATTGCGTATCATGTATGGAGCTAAACTAGACATTGCCTTCACAGTATGTAGACTTTCAAAGTTTCTAAAACTTGAGATTGATCACTAGAAAGTACTTAATTGTGATGAATATCTATTATATAGAATATTCAAGTTTAATTCTATTATTGATGTGAGTGATAATATCTATGTCTAGTTAGATAATCACTACATGTGGGGGTGCTATATGTAAGCATTAAAGAAATAAGGTGTATTTCTTACTCTACTATAGAATTAAATTGAGAGCATTGGTTACAATGGTAACGGACAAGGAAACCAATTGGCTAAGGTTTTGATAAAGTGTCGTGACCCTGACCATAGTAAGCCATTCCTTGTACTGTAGTTGTGAAACCACAATGCGTATGGTATACATGAGTTGTATACAATGTGAACTTAGACTTAAAAGTCTAAGACAAGAATATGTAAGGCAAGTCAAATGTGGTTGGACTAGTCCATTGCCTACGTAATTCTATATATAAAATAGGTCATTTACCGAAGTGTGTCTCGAGACTTGGTAAGGATAACATCCATTAGAATGGGACTAAAACCCTTCTTTTAAGAGAATCACCAATAGTGGGAACCAACCTCGAACTGATTATATCTAAGAGGTTTAAAGGGTAACAACAAGCTATTGATATGTGGTTAGTAAGAGCACTAAATTTGTGTCTCATTCAGGATGGATTAGTGCAGATTGTTACGATGAAATTGAGGATGAGTTTTAAACTCTTAATGAAGTTCATAAATCATAAATGTCTGTGTAATAGGGACATAAGAAGCAACTTCACCTTTGTGAACATAGAAGTGGTGCCGTTTCTAGCAAGAGTAAAAGGTTTTCTCTTGTACATGTTCACTGAACTGGGAAGAGCACAAGGCCATAATAGTGCTAACAACAGTGGATTTCTAAATGTGTTGTGGATGTTCTCATGTGTGTGTTGTTTCCGATTTCAACACATAAGAGTTTTGGTTTAAGAACCAAGCCACTATTAACTCTATTGATTTCTTGAGCAATTACACTAAAGGGAGGTTTAAGTTGAAAGACACCTTCCATTATGCATGATAGGATATCAATCAAGTGAGACATATATTATTACAACCTAGTGGGGGATTGTTGTATATATAGGTATATATAAGGATAGGTTGTAATAATGATGGTTGAGTTTGGAGAATATGGTTTCATAAAGTGAAAATTCAAGTTCTGGAATTTTCTAAGTGAAAATTTGAAATCTAAATTTTCTGGAATTTTCTAGAATTTTCTAGTGACTATTGAGAAAGATTGAAGAGGTTTCAATCTTTGCTAACCGCTTTATGAAAAAGTAACTAACTCTCCACACGTGCCTTTTCATGAAACATAACGAGGTTTCAATCTTTGTTAACCGTTTTATGAAAATGTAACTAACTTTCTATACGTGCCTTTTCATGAAACATAACGAGGTTTCATGAAATAACTAACTCTCCATACGTGCCTTTTCATGAAACATAACCCTATAGGTATAAATAGAGGTTTATGTTCTCTTGAAAAACTAACTTCATAAAATCAAAAGTTGGAGAGAAACACAAGAAATCCTGTGGTCATTCTCTAGAATTGCTATCTGTAGAACCCAACGTCTTGGTTGTATCCTGGAGACAAATTTGCGATAACCTTTTAGTAACAAAAGTGTGGGGGGCAAATATTGTCTAAGGAAAACAATATAGTGCTTCCAAGTTATCTACTTTCTTTTTGTCTTTTCTTTTAATCTTGTTCTTCCATTATTACTTTGTATAATATCCCCAACAGTGTCCTTAATCTCCTGCTCTTACACAATTATAACTCATCCGAATCTCCTGCTCTTGTAGGCTAAGGCTCAACAGGTAAACCACCACTATAATCACCCACACATAAGTGAAAAATGCCCACTCATAATGCCTCCTACCCATTTTCTCTTAACCAACAACAAAAAAAATATTTAACTAGTCTATCTCACTCAAGAGACAAAATAAAGTGGATAACTGGACATCTAGAACAAGACAATGGAACGCACCGAGTTTAAAACTAAAGTCACATATTAGGGCGAAAATAGCTAAATAGCACATTTTTGCAAACTATATTATAATTTACTACTGTTTTAAAAATATGTAGAGATCTACCACTTTTTGGGTACTCAAGACTCAAGTACCATGGAAAAAATTTTGAATATATTTTAGAGTATATTTTTTTCAAAAAACTCGAGTTTTTGGAACTCGAATTTCATGGCAAACTCGAGTTTCACAGCAAACTCAAATTTCACAACAAACTCGAATTTAAAAAATGTGATAGATCTTTATATATTTTTAAAACAACGATAAATTGTTAATTTTTTTTTTCTAAATAGTAGTATTGGGCTATTTTCGCCCACATATCAGATCATATCACACTATACGAATCATAACCACTTTTCCTCGTCTCTAACTGCCGGTCCAAACTCCAAAACCAAAACATCTTTACGTGCTTTCCACTGTAATCGTTACACACACTCCTCACTCCCACTCTCGCTAATCGTTCCTTCTTGACCAGCATCTTCTTTCTTCTTCTTCTATATATTTATATAAACAAGTTACTCCAAACCAAACCAAAGCAAAGAAAAAAGGATATAAATACAGTACAGGAACAGGATGGGAGGTGTCGGTGGTGAGATATTTGTTGTTACAGGTGCTGGCCAAGGTCACCTTCACCCTTGCATGGAGCTTTGCACCCACCTTTCCTCCCGTAATTTCCACACTACCCTCGTCATTCCCTCCATCTCCGGCACCACCACCACTCAGATTCCCTCTTCCTTCTCTCAAAACCCACTCACTTCCTTCGTCTACATCACCTCGGGTCCTCCTATGCGCCCCGGATCCGATCCGACCCGCCAGCAATCCGCCCTCGAACTCCAAGCCCATATCACCACCAACCGCTCTCAGTCCCAACCTCCCATCATCTGCGCCATCGTCGACTTCCAGATCGGGTGGACCAAAGAGGTCTTCCAAAAATTCAACATCCCCGTCGTCAGCTTCGTCAGCTTCGGCGCGTGCGCCGCCGCCATGGAGTTGGGCGCGTGGAAAGCCCAGGCCGGTCATTTCAACCCGGGCGAGGAGGCCCGATTCATTCCCGGGTTACCCGAAGAAATGGCCATTACGCCTTCCGATCTTAAACGAAAACCTGTAGGTCCTCCACCTGGCGGCCCACCTGGAGTCGGAGGTGGTAGAGGTGGTGGTGGTGGTGGTGGTCCGCCTAAACCGGGTGATCGGCCACCGTGGGTTCCAGAAGTTGAAGGCGCGATCGCGTTGATGTTCAACACGTGTGACGATCTGGAGCGACCGTTCATCGACTACATGAGAGCTCAGATGGAGATGCCAGCGTGGGGCGTGGGCCCACTCTTGCCCGAACAGTACTGGAAATCATCATCGTCAAATTCGATCATCCGCGACCGTCAGATCAGACAGCAGCAACGCCAATCAAATTACACCGAGGAGGAGGTGATCCAATGGTTAGACTCGAAGCCACGTGGCTCGGTACTGTACGTGGCATTCGGCAGTGAAGTGGGTCCCAGCATGGAAGAGTACCCACAAATAGCAGCCGCGTTAGAACACACAACAAACCAACCTTTTATCTGGGTCATACAACCCGGGTCGGGTATACCCAAACCCGGTGGTGGTGGTGGGGGTCAACCCGGTTTAGAAATCCAAGAAGGGTACTATCCACATGGGCTGGATAGCAAAGTGGGTGAGAGGGGTTTGATAATAAGGGGATGGGCACCACAACTGTTGATACTGAGTCACCCATCGACTGGTGGATTTTTGTCACACTGTGGTTGGAACTCGACAGCTGAGGCTATAGGGCGTGGGGTCCCATTTTTGGCATGGCCCATTAGGGGTGATCAACACTACAATGCCAAGTTGGTGGTGAGCCATCTCAAAGTTGGGTATAAAGTGGCTCATGATCTTTCAGAAATGGTTAAAGAGGAGGATATTGTGAGAGGAATTGAGAGGCTAATGGGGGATCAAGAGATGCATGGAAGGGCTGCTAGGCTTCGTGCGAAGTTTGAGAATGGGTTTCCTGCTACTTCTGAGGCTGCTTTGGATGCTTTCGGGGATTTTATTCGCCAAAAAGCATCTTAAATTAAGAGGACTCGAGATTTCAGTTGATGTTTTACATCATTTTCTATGTTACCTTGTGTTGTGTGTACTGTGTGCCTCCTGTTCATGTAAATAACAAGGGCTTAGAAATCTAATCCAAATAAGTTGCTTTTTTAATGCATGGATTAAGTGGTTTTACTTTTAAGGCACATTGAAGAGCAAACAAGGACACTAGATAATGATGAAATCTATTTATTAAAATAAATAAAAAACACTTGTTGATGGGATCTTGGCCTTTCATAACCATATTCCTTCTATTGAGGTTTTGGTTTCCCAACCTGCCTTGATTTTGGTTTCCAATTGGCTTTAACAATTCAACAATGTCCGTTGTCATTGCCTCAGCCTTCGTCACATATGGAGAAGTGTCCTCCTTGAAATGGTGTGATAACCACAAATACATAGTCATAGACAACACTTGATGCTAATCTCTCGAGATCCAAGAGCTGGTTTACATCATTTCGAGCAGAAACCTTTAGCATGCCCGTTGCATTTTTGACAATAACATTCTGAGTGCGGGTTGAAGCAAGCCTCAGGATATGGTACATTGCTTTTGGGTCTCTTATATTAACTGGGGCAAAACAAAAGTTAAAACGATCTTCAAGAAATAATCTGTGTACCTTCTCCAACATATTTGCAACCTTCTTTATATGATCATGTCAACACGGAAACTATGATCCATCTAGACCGCAATTTTCATCAAATTTTTCAGGTAGATAGAAGAATACTACATTAGGGAGTTGAATAGCACAACAAATGGTTCAACCTGTTCGAAGAAAGGAAAGAGACAGACTTTCCTTACTTCTTCAGAGGGTTGCTTCAAACACTCAATGTAGTCTAAATTATTCTTCTAAATGCAAGGTTGTTGTGACTCCGTCCCAAAGTAACAGAATAATGGAATACTTGTTGCATCATCTAATCTTCCAATCACACCGTGTTTGCTTCGCACCCTTCTCCGCTCTTAAGTTGCAATTCACATCAACAGGATCCCATGACAAAACGGGCAAATAACCACCCTCAACAGCAACCATGGAATGGTGAACAATACCCTCCTCATTCACATGTTTTTCCTACTCAACCATGGTTGTACCACCAACACTACTATACAACCCTCATCTACTACACTTTGCGGCAATTCATCAGTTTTCCTATCATCTGAATCAAAATCACATTCTGATTTAACCATTGTCAAAGTGTCATCATCATTAGGAACTGTTGCTGAAGAAGAAGAAAAGGGTTTTAACATAGAGAGGGTGGCAGAGCCGATAGATAATTTTAGCCCTCGTGATGGCCATTTAGGGTGAATAAAACTAAAACCAGTGGGAAATGGTCAGTTTGGGACATCCAAAGCAGAAGCAGCAGGGTAATATGCAAAGGGAGATAATCATACAGTGTCTAAAAAAGAAAAAGGAATTGAAATATTGGTTGAATAGCAAAACCTAGAAGAAGAGGGACATGATGGTGATTTAATTTAAGTTTATTTAACTAACACACACTCACATGGAAAACCTGGCAGGCTGGAACACTTTCGGAGGGAGAGAGAGAACTAATTTTGTTGAGCTTGCGGGCGATGACAACAGAACAGACTTTAAGTCTTGACTCTTGCGGTGTTGGTCCCTCCTTGGTGCTGGTGGGTGTGCATTCATTGGATGAAACACGCCACCACAGTCCACAGGTTGATTCACTTTCTTGGTCCACGAGGACGAGGTGAAAAGTTGGCAAAGACAATTTGAGAAATCAATGGATGTAGCAAATGCATAGCATTGCAACTTAAATGTTCTTAAGCCACCTACATATCAGCTGATGCTTGATAGCCTTCAGCCATTTTCACAACCGCACTCTTGACACCAATGCGATGACTGCTCATGTGCTTTTAGCATTTTCTTGGTCCACAAGGAGAAAAAAATAAAAATAATAATTGAGAGAAATGCTGGCATAGAAACACTTCAAAAAATCAAAGGCATACATATAGCACACATTCACAGGAATTTGTAGTATAAAGCAATTTAGGACAAACTCTAAAGTCATACTCACAACCAGTGTTTGTTTTACTTTATTTAATTATCTTTCCCTTGTATATAGTCTTTCACAGGATACGCAGATCCCTTTAGAAAACAACAATGGATTCTATAAGCTCTTGAAGTGGAGCCAGCTCCTTTCTGTCAATTAGCACAAATTCCTGCACAAAACCACAGTGACAAGTTTAGCTAAAAACTTCACAATCAAGGTGCATTTTAGATCAGACATACTCTAAATAGCTCATTGTATGTTAAAGAACGTTAAACACATGTCAAAATTGCACATTTGGGATGTCAAAAGTCAAAACACATTGGGACGCTTAATGGAGAAAGCAATGAGATGCCTCTCCACTTGCTATGTCCAAGATTAATGGAGTAAGTATGTTCAGGTTTTCCATGACCTAAGGTTCTAAACAAATTATTCTGCAGAACCATGATCCAAGGAAACGAAGCTTTTTTTCTATTTTTTGATAAGTAAGAAAGATGTATATTTAAAAAGCTACTTTATGCATGAAAAGCACAAAGCTGACCAGCATTTACAAAGAAGAAAACTAAGTACAAAAGGGGAGAGAACAAAGGAACTAAGGGAGAGAATCACTAGATGTGAGTCCCCAAGCCCGAGACTAGTCAAATAGAGATGAATAGAGATCCACTAAAAGAGGCAAGCAATTGATCTCTGGAGCTATCCAAAAGTCCTCAAAAGTCTGCCGATTGTGCTCCTTCCAAAGACATCACAATAAGCGCTTTGGAACCGTTCTTGGTAAGACCCACGAAATCCCAAAAGATTTAAGAACAAAACTCCACAACTGATGAGCCTTCTCACAATGAAGCAGTAAGTGATCCACAATCTCTCCACAACAACGACACATAATACACCAATCAACAATATCAAAACCCCTAAGTCTCAAATTATCAAGGAAACAAAGCTTTCATACTAGGAAATGCGTCAAGTTCTTTATCTTTAAAATAAAAAAATAAAAAGTTATGTTCCCCAATTGCAAATCCTAGTGTAAAATGAACAAGCACAAAAATGGACGAGATCTCATTTTGAGGTTAATGCCAACATTCTGCAAACTAATGCTAGCTTTGATTTGTTACAATGGGATGTTCCCCAATGTCAGCTTTGATTTTGATCTTTTTGAACACTTGTGCAGACTATTACTAAATAGGAAGTTGCATCAATCAATGATAATGCAACAAATTGTTGGCTTCTTTAATATTATTTACATCCCACTGTAACAAATTTAGTCTTATGATGGTAGCAAGGCATCGCCTAGGTTCAGAATTACCAGATGTTATCTCAAAACATAGTAATATTTGCTGTAGGAACCCCTGTCAGCTCCAAAGATCCAAAACAAGCATAAAGAAATGAGAGAAGTGATTTTTAAAACCAAACCCATCTTGTACGATTGAGTTGTTACAAAAGATTAAAGAATTTCGCAAAAAATTGAAGTCACAAAGCTCAGGATTAAGAAATGTAAAACTTTATGCATGACTTGAAATACACATATTTTATTCCCTTTTTGTTTTTTGGTAAGTTACACACCAAGTGGGTCATGAACCTACAACCTCAAGTTACGCACCAAGTGGGTCATGAACTGACGATCTCACATGCTATGACAAACACATTGACTAGTGATCCACAAGCATCATATAGTATATTAAATCAAATGCTTGAATAATGCTATAGAATCTTTAGAATTTAGCATGGTTTTATCATATATGTATATATATATATATATATATATATATATATATATAAGATTCTGGTGTTACTTAGAAATATCGTCTTTCAAAAGCATGATTAAGGGAAGAAAAAGGCAGGCTTTTGGATCATCAAATGATCATGGATCAAGATTTGCTAGAGTAGTAGAAGACTCTTATGGTTACTTATTTTCCTTTCTTATCAAGTTTCACTTCTTTAATATTATGCAGACTGAGTACAAAAATTATATAGATAATAAATTATGGTATTTATTTCAAGATCATGTTGATGGTCAATAGATACTAGTTCTGTTTATGAAACCACCATGGAATGAAGAACTCAAACAAAAGAATAAAGAAAAATAAATTAGTCATTGAGATATAGAAGACTTACACAAGTAAATAGTATAAAATGCTTGAAGCATGTATTTAGATGGGCCTCCTCCTTGAGGCTTACAATTTTCTGAAAGTGAGAGTGGTAGATGTGGGCATATACACGGAACAATCTTTTGAATATTGTCTTTACAACATCTTTGAAGTTGGGAGGAAAGGGTGACCCTACGAAATTTTTACTAGAACAAATAAATATAAAAAGCATAGAGATATAATTGAGATAATGTACAGATATGACAATGGATATTACCGAGCTTTTGAGGAAAAAGGGATTCATTATCAAGCTGGCCTTCAATCCAGTCCATTAAAAGTTCAACATATCTTGGAGCAGAAACCTCAATAGGTTTCTTGATTTTTTCACCATCTGCCCAGCGATACTCGTATCTGTAAAATTTATAAGCATATCAGAAACTGTAAATCTATACTTACAATTATCCATATATCTATCTAGAGTTTTTTTTTTTTTTTTTTTTTTATGTGTATCTATCTAGAGATTTAACACTTCTTTATTCTTTTTTCCTTTTTATCTTTTTTGTTGAGAGAAAGGGGGGGGGGGGTTGTGGGTGTTTAAATATAATTGATTTAAAAAAAAAATATTTTAAGAGATTTATATAGGCATTTCATTTTATATCACCATTTAATCAGTTTATGTCATTCTAGGAGGCAGGTACTAAAAATATAGATTAGTTCGTAAATCAATAGGCTTAAAATATATGGAAAAAAAAGGCTTCAATGTTAAATATTCTGGTAAATAAATATATGGCAATTGCACTTTCCCCTCTTAACTATGGTGCAGTTGAAATGTCCCCCTAAACTACAAAACTAAGCAATGATAACTTAAGGAAGGGGGTGTAATTATTATGGAGTGGTACTTCACGTGTAAAACTGAGAGAGTGAATCACCTATTTCTACACTGTGTCATGGCAAGGGAGTTGTAGTCTATGATATTTTTCTTGTTTGGGGAGAGGGGCATTACTCACTTTTGAAGTTTAAGGGGTACACTTCAACGGCACCAAAGTTGAAGGAGGTTGGGGGTGGGAGGTGCAATTAACCCAAAAATATATACACAATGCATCTAGATATCACATTTAGAACCATGTCTTCCCCAAAATGATCAGAAAAATAATCCATATGCTGATTAATTATAGCAAAAACTGCCAAAAAGAAACAACTTCTTTCAAGTTTTAAAGTAGTAAAGGTCATGTAGACATGATGCTTGTTTAGACAAGAAAATCAGTTATGTGGTAGTTACCTGGGAGTAACAAGTAACATTGCCACACGAAATGGAACCATGTGCAAGATAAGTGAGGCAAAGTGAGGTTGAAAGGACTTCATTTACATATTTAATCCCATGTAAGTAATATAGGTAGACCAAAAGCTATTAATTTAGTTGGATTTTTAAAAAATTTATACAAACAATTTAATTAGGTGAGGGAGAGACCAACTTCTCACTTTATATGTTACTGTAGATGGAAAAGAACCCACCAATGGAAATATCCCAATTACTACCAAATTGGAGGAAAGCTAAAAAAATCAGTGGAAAGTAACACTATTGAATTTCTATAAACTAAGTGTGCATTTGGCTCCAGCTTAAAAAGCTAGCTTATTTTACTATTCAGCTTATTTTTGCTACTATTTATAGGCCCACTGCACTTTTTGGTACTATTCATGGGTCTCACTGTACTATTTCAGCTAACTTTTTACCTTTATCTACAGTACTTTCAACAAAAAGTTTTCAGTTTCAGCAAAATAAATGGATCCCAAACAGATAAATGAAAACACTGTAGCAAAATAATTTTTAAATGTGTGAATAATACTGTGAGACCCAGTTTTGAATAAAAATTTGCTGAATTAGACAACTTGTGGGTCCCGTGAACAGTGCACGAGACCCACCGTATTGGACGCAAACGCGTTGAAACTGAATTTCAGTGCAATCCAAACGGAGGCTAAATGTCATAAAAGAAGATGAAAAAAAAAAAATACTGGTTTCAATATTATTCCATACTTGGGGCCTGCTGTCATTGTTGGACAATTCTCATTAGTACAGAATTCTGTGAGGGTCCCATAGAGCAAATTTACTTGGTTGAAGAAATCCACAGCTGAAAAAAAAAAAAAAAAACCCACTTCAGATTTGAATCTCATGCAAGAGCTGCAGCAAAGCAAAAATTGGTTGGAAAAATGTATTATTACATTTAAGCATCAGCTAAATAAAGAACATTACACAAATTAGATAATACAGCTGAATAGCACATGATTGTACTAAACCTAACAGATTGACAGGCTTAAAATGAAGGGAAAAACTCACATACATTAACAGGCTACATATTCTGAAATTGTAAGTGCACACATGCATGCAAGAGAGAGAGAGAGAGAAAGAGAGAGTTACTGTTGACAGCAAGCCACTCGTTCAAGTCCTCCCCAGTAGGAAGTTTTACAGCCTCCCTTAGGTTTCCACTACCTAGGGTGGCATCAATGTGCTTTCTAAGTTGTGCCCCCTGCAATAGAACAGGATAAGTATTGGAGCTTTCAGTTATACCAATAAAATAACAATCAGAGAATCATTAATAAAGAGGCAATGTATTTCAATTAACCACAATAAGACAGATCTAAAGAACTGGACCAGAGGCTCTGGAAATGGCAACTTGATCATCATATCAAAAAGAATATCAAATACATTTTCTACATAGTTATTCAATTCATTAAATATGCATTTAAAAAAGTACCATTGCATTGACTCAACCTTGTTTCTCTCTCCATTTTTACCACTCAATTGTTTCTCAGCACATTTTATCCCCAAAATAAACTATTGGCAGTCATATTTCAACCACTGGATCCAAATAAGGCCCCAATGAAATGACATGGACTAAAGGGGCTTTGTAGGCAGCAGGATAGTCCTTTAAAGAAAAGGCTGGAACAGCCCCATAACATGACCAAGCTGCAGGCGCCAAGTGGTTGACATTCACACAACAAAAGGACCTGAATTCAGCCAATTCCTGGGATGTTTCCAGCATCGAAATTGGGCCCTGCTCCCACAACCCTGGAAATTGATTTTGCAGCAGAGAGGACTCTTTGCTAAAGGTTTAGGTCTTAAAATCTTGTTTTAATTGGATAAAGTGACTGCTGATAGAAGCAATATGATGCAGATGCATATGCATAAACTTTTTCTCCTTCACCAAGAATGATTTTTCAGCCTATCAAAAAGAAAAATATACTCTCTATATGTAGATATAGTTCACTAGGGATCAACCTAAGGGATATAAGGCATATTTGATTTGTTGGGGATAGTTTTTTTATATAAGTAATAATGAATTTTAATAAATGAACTCTAAAATTGTTTCCAAAAGAACTACAATCTAAGATCTACTAAAGAAATAGAAGACATCCCACCAATTATAATACAACACTCAAACAAAGAAAGTAAAAATAGAGATTTCATCTCAACGATAGATCTCTCTACCCCTTTAAACATTCAAGTATTCCTCTCTCTCCAAATTGTACACATAACACACTGAGGATTAGCATTCCAAATAAGACTATTAGCATGTCAACCGTACAGCCCTCTCTAACAAGCATAGACATCTATCATATTCTCTAGCATCACCCAATCAATTCCTATTACAGAAAATACAAAGAACCACATCCTACAGGCAAATGAAAAGTGTAACAACAAGTGATCCACAGACTGGCAACTATATGACATAAGTATTAAGCATAATTTTCATCTATGAAATAACAGGTGTTACTTTCATGCTTTATCATCACTGTCTGTGTAGCTGTTTCTTCTTAAGAATTGGAGATTTACTCCTTATTAGTTGTAACTAATTATTACACCTTTGCTATAAACAATTAAAACCTATTTCCAAAAGTGAATTTGGTCTTACATATTTTGAGCCTTAAATCAAAAGGCCAAAATCTGGATCATCAACAACTCAGATAACCCACATAAGTCTCCCATATATATATATATATGAAACTGACCCCTAAAAAAGAAAAAAAGTAAAGACAAAGCACATAAAGCACCAAAAACTAAGGTCTAGTGAGCCATGACAAATATTGGATAAAGGACATCAGTCAATATCTACTGATCTAATTTAGTACTAAATTCCTAAAGATCCTACATTAGAGAGAGAGAGAGCAAGGGTTGATGATGGCGGTGGTGGTGTTCATGACAAAGACAATAAAGATGGCGAAGACTGAAGAGACAATGATGATTGAAGCAAGTTCTTTCCCATACAAGAGTAAGCAATACAAGATTTTCTGATGGTACGAAAAACAAATGAGCACCCATGTAAAACAGATAAATAAATAAAAACATTTTAAAAATCTTGTAAAACCCAAAGCACCAAGAAAGAGATGTGACTAGATAGAAAAGGGACTTAACCTTACTCCCTGAGGGTGCACTCTTTTTTGGGCGGAATGTCCTTTGGTTTCTGTTTGCAGAAGAATTAAAAAGGTGAATATATATCAGCAAAAGAGGTGCATCACATGGTTTTAAAGGGCATCAATATTCAAATAAAATCTAATGTAATAAGGAATATTTATGAACAGCACAAAACCATGATCTTCACACCTACAAGGACACACACACACCAAAGGAGCAATAGAACTACATACTGAAACTTTGGCATCAAGTCAGGTAGAAACTTGTATAAATAGTCATTCCCAGCAACAATAATAATTTCAAATTAAAATAAATACATACATAAAAATGTACAAATAGCCTAGAAAAAAACTTCCCAATGCACTCTTGACTCATTTTACCCTAAATTAACTAGCTTTGGTACGATACATTTATATGCTTTGAACTTTACCACCATGTTTCTCATAATGAGAGGCCCCTGGTCTAGATTATTCAAGGATCCACTACGAGTTTAATAAAATAGACAACATTAGCTTACCTGTCCAAAGTTTACTTTCTAATTTTTTTATAAAGCAAAAGCCTTCTTCCTTTTAGTTTAGAACCAATCATTGAGCATGTATATCTCCCCTATAATCTTGCAATACATAAAGTCATCCATATAACACTGCCGTCCCTACATAATCAAACTCTCTTCAAGGATCTCATTATCACTTCTTAAGTAGTAGTGATGTCCTTCTCCCTTTACATTCATACCCAATCATTGAATTTATTTATTTTTACACACCCCCGGTGGGTTTTGAACCCACAACTTACCCTCCACCCTTCCTTATGTGGGGGAAGAGGTGGGATTTGAGCTAGAGCTCATTGGACAATCTTTATTTATTTATTTGGATTTACATTTAAACCTAACTGCAAAACACATTCTCTCCTCGGGTGCGTTGCATTTTTGGACTTTGTAAGAAGTAATCACTAAAGCTTTGCAAAGGCAGATGAAGTGTTTCATAATAAGGTCGCTCCTCTTCAAATTAAATGGCATCCCTTTTCCATTGTTTAAAAAAAAAACACATCCTACAATACTAATATAAGGCTCTTAAACATATCACGGAGAATCGTTCCTATACTAGAAAAAACAGACAAGAGGGCTTCTTTCTCAAAGCAAGCCCTGTCCTTCTTGGTGCCATATCTTTCAGGAAGTTACATTCTGAAAAAAGCAATAGCATATAATTCAATTATGCTAGGCAACTAGCTCACCAATTGAGCTGTCATTTATTTATATCTGGTGGAAATGCACCTATAGCATATATTATTTCTTTTTCTTCTACGCAAGATTGTATTTGTAGAAGAAAATTACATTCTGAAAGAAGTAATTAAGATATAAAAAAATGAGACCACACATTTAGTTCACCAAGTCAAACTATCATTTATTATGTCTAATTGAAAACGCCCCTATAGCATATAAATAACCAACATTACACCACTTAAAAAATGCACACCACAGACATTGTGAACAGTCAATTTTAAGATGCAGACAGCAGATGTCTACCAGCAGAACCAAGATATCATCATAAACAGGCAAATGCACCTGAATCCATATATGTGAACAAGTTATTTAATTTTTGAATAAGCATATCAACCAATTAGAAGATGCTGCAAAAACTTGTTCAGAATTTGAATCCATAAAGTGAATACTATCACCATAATCAGCGGTTTCTTTTTTTAGAATTTGAAACTTTTGGTCATTGTGAAGAAAACAAGAGATGCTGCAAAAACTTTCCTCTTCTTCTATTTTAGAGTGAAACCATCATGTCTACACATAAAATGTTGACAGAACTATTGCTTAGTTCTTATAATAAAAAAGGAATGAATGGGAAGTTTTCATGAAGACCGAAGTTGTTATGCAACACTTCATTCATTTTAAAACTTCAACGTTCACTTCATATGAAATCCATCAGAACAACGCACTCACGGCATCTTGTATACAATTAGAACAGGGATTTCCCACTTTAGCGTCATCTTTTGAATACCCAAAATAACTTTTAGATAAAATTACATGTTTAATAGAAGATCAAATATCTACAACTAAGACTAAAATAGTCAAAAGAAAAATTCAAGAACACCATTTAAAATAAACTACCATCACTCAAATTCTAACCCATATTCCCCACCACTTTCTCCTTTATAGTTTCTCTTTCCTTATTTCACTATTTCCCGACTCTCTTATAACTAAATAACTTCCCACATCTACTCACATAACTTCTTTATCTCATATGCATGTAATCATGCTACATTCTCAACTAGTTAGAATATTATAACACAAAAACAACTATAGAATGCTAAAATTAAATTTCAATTTGGATTTTGGACCCATTCAATTCAAGTAATTTTTGATTTTTTGGAGAAATAATTTCAACCTATAGCGTCCGCTTCTGACAATTGCTCTTAATCATCATACCAAGACATCAATTTGTTTTTTGTGTAGGCGGGTATCGAACCCAAATCTCTTATTCGACCATGAAGCTTCTATTCGACCAGATGTCTAAAAATTATTCAAACGGGCAACTATGAAGCTTCTATTTTGTAATAATTATAATTATAAATAAATTTTAAAAAATAAAAATAAAAACCATATACACAATCTTGATCATAGCTTTTTGAACCCATTTGCAATTATGCCAAATAAATAAAAAGTAAATATATAACCGTTCGAAGTCACTATCTAAAATCACTAATCTGATCTAATCTTCTTCACATAAAGTAACCCAATAAAAAGAGAAGTACTTTTTTTTCAAAAAATTATTTACCTGCCCAGGCCAAAGAGACTCATGGCTAGCGCGAGAGAGAGCGAGGATTCAGAATTCTTTCAGGTGTGTTTGGTTTGCTATTTGAGTAAATTTCGAATAAGTTCCCGAATATGTTCTTATTTGCGTGGAGCGCCCCAGAGAATGAGATGTGATGAGATATAAATTATGCAGAGATTGACTTTTTTTCTTTTTTTGAGAAACAATGCAGAGATACCGGTTGTACATGTGCTGTAAAGAAGAGATGTACAAATTTTAAGGGAGTTTTGGCCCTACGTCAGGACCACAATTTTTACCACCATTTTGGGCTGTCAATCATTTTCATAACGATCCACTATTTGTTTTTTTACCATTAGTTTCTAACAAAAAGAAAAACATATTTGTTTTTCACCACTCATATTAGATCACATTATATATGATTCGTAAAAATTGTTACATAAAAGTTGTTTCCATATATTTTCTCGGTAATAAATGAGGGTTTTTTTTTTTTTTTAAATCAGAAAAGAAACAAAACAACTTTATAAACTAGAAAGGGGAGATTACGATTACAGCTTGCTCAATGAAGTAAGGTTAAAAAATCAACAATGCCAAAAGGGACACATAGAGAATGGGTTTAATAGTATATCAAGAGGGACACGTGTCAGGTGAATGATTTGTGGGGTCTGTTGGAACTATTTTAATTCATACATTTATTATGCCAAAACTATCCCAAAATATGATAGGCAAGGATTGGGTCCACTTCTTTTGTGCATTAGACCTATTAGAATGGGGATGTGTGGCAAAAGTTTGAATCACAATAAGTCCAATGTACAGGAGAACTAGACTCAAGTCAGTTCTTAATATAATATACTTTATATACTATATAAAAAATGAGTCTGAATTTGATAAAGACAGGTGTAAAACCTTTGTTTTACACTGTCCAACCATAACATGCCACATAATCTTTACACAACCTTTCACAATTTGAATAATAGGACTGACCACACACAATCATTCATCTTATTAAGAACCCTCTAATAAATAAATAAAATCTCATCCTCCTTCCCTTGGAATCGAAGAATCACCGATGACCAAAACCTCCACCTGCCAATTTGACGACCATTGGAGACGCTGCTGGAGTTTGAAAAGGAAATTTTTTTTTGGATCCCCTAATATGTTTTTGAATTTTGGTAAAGAATTTCTTTTTTTTTGTACCAACACTTAACTTTGTGTTTTACGGTGCCCAAGCTCTTGTTTTTGGCCTTTTTTGTTTGTTTGTTTGTTTTTTTTTTTTTTTTTTTTTGGTGCTGGGTCCTCTTCAATCTTCCACTGTGCAAGCTCTCAATGATATCAGCCTCTTTGATGGTTTGTGGTGGGAGACTGAGGAGGGAGGTGAGATTTTAGGGACTCTTTTTTACATTGGTTTGAAAATGTGAAATAGGGTTTTTTATTTTTTTATTTATTTTTTTTAGAAATGTTATTAGATGTATTAAGATGTATTGATTTTACAGTGAGTCTTAAGTAAAATGCTGATGTGGCATGTCTTTATTAGCTGGTATAGACCAAGGGGTTTACACCCTTTTCTTATTGAATTTATTCTCATAGAAAAATTAGTCATAGAAATTGCTGACGCACCAAGTAAATATACTCTCCTTAATTATTACACATGCAAGGTAATTTAAACTCACCCTATGGGTACTCGTCCCATCTTTTGCCCCTAATGAAGCAGGTTTTGCCCACCCCACTAGCAAATAGGGTGGAGACAAGGAGTTAACAAGGGCTAACTCCTTCCCCATAAGTACCCCTCCCTTTATATAATATTTTAATATGTTTTTTAAAAGGCATATATATGTGTGTGTGCAGTGTGTTCTTTAACTTTCAAAATTAAAATTAATGAATCTTGTGCTGTTTTATTAGGTTTTATATTTAAGATTTAAGATTTCTATTTTTTTTAAAAATAAAATTGTTGTATTATTGTGTTTGAATTGTTTTTATATGTTTTAATACTCGAATTATTGTATTGTTATGGCAATGGGTGAGTATGGGGTAGGTTCCTATTCCCCCCCCCCCGGTCCTCTCATTTTGGGACTTCCCATTCAATTTTCTGTTTTATAATTTGATTAAAATACCTCATACATTAAATAAAAACCATTCTATCTTGGCAGTCCAAAAAATTAAATAAATACCATAAAACATAAAGAAATCAAGATATGATATTACAAAACTGTTATTTACCATCTATTTATATTTCATAGCATCCCAAATTGCATTGTAGCTAACTCAAGCCAAATGGAAACCTAACTACAAAAAAGAGAGAGAGGCTAATTTACTGTTTCATTGACTTATTACCGCATGGTTTCTTATTCCTTTACAATCACCCCATCTTATAAGATATACTTTTTAAAATGTGTTTTTTCCATTTATTTTGCTGCTTTTTTTTTTTTTTTTTCAATGAGGTTATTGAGTTGGACTGCTTTCTTCACAAATTATAGTTTTGCGTATATATGGAGTCATGAACATGTAACGCGTTCATGAAAAAAAAGAAAAAAGAACATGTAACACTAGTATGTGGGCAATGTTTATGCACTAGGAATATTTCACAACCCTAATCATGTGAACATCGATAATGGGAGAAGTGGCAAGAGCCCTATATAAAAGGTTCATCCCGGCACACACCAAACTGCCAAAGTATGAGTTAAAGAGGGATGCTACGTCTACAATATTTCTACAATATTTTTACAACAAATAATAGGTGGTTAGTTGTTATTGGTTCAAATTTGAAACTAACACTAAGATTACTTTTTTGCCCCAACAATAACAACCAGTAACAACCTGCCACTTAGGATTTGTTGTAAAAATATTATAAAAATGTTGTACACATATCATTTCTCATGAGTTAAATCCCAAAATACTATGCATATCAAATATACCATCATTGTGAGTGTTGACTTCAGCATCAAGGAAGTTTTGATTGGCACTACACTAATACCAACTCCAAAATTTGGGTGATATTTGTATATATATATAATTTTCTATTCATGATAATGATAAAGATATATAGTATATACATAGTATGAATATCGTCCAAACTTGACGTAAAAGGCTTAAAAAAAAATAAAAATAAAAATAAAAGGGGAAGTTGTTCGGTCAAAACAAAAGTCTTGAGGTTCATGAAAAATAAAAAATAAAAAGTCTTGAGGGCAGTCACCACCACCACCAGTGGCTGAGGAATTATAAAACCCTAAGCACAAAAAGAAACAGCAAAAATTAAAGAAGAAGATAGACCAGACCAGACGAGAACCCAAGTCGCCGTGGACCCAGATCGGATCGGATCGGATCCGACTCGACTCATATCCTCCTGGTATGTACTCGGTCCTGTCTTCCTCGCCAATTAGGGTTTTCGTTCTCTACTAATTTCATCGATTTTTGTTCTGTAAGAGAAAATCAGAGAGGAATAGAGCTTGAATTTTCCTTTCCATATATCTATCTATCTGTTTCGCAATCCTAATTTGATTCCTCATGGCATATATTGATCGTTGATAATTTCTTTCAATGATACAGTTTTTATAGCTACACTGGTTTTAAATTATGGTGTTAGTATGGATGTTCTTGAAAATTCATATTGGAATTGCTGATAGATATGCATTTTGAAATGAATGGCTTCTCCTTCTTGGAGGATTTGCTAAAGCAGTTTCAAAACCACATATATATATTTTTTTTCCAAGTACAGTTCACTTTTTTTCAACGTGAAGCTTTATTTAAAAACCCCATTTTTTAAAAAGCTGAAAATTAAGCTGTACCAAGCAAACAGGTGCTGTATGACCCATCTTCTCTTGTGTTGAAAGTGTTTTATGTTTTGTCATGAATCGTGATAAGCAGAAAAAAAGAAGAAGAAATTTGAAAGAAATTTTTTGTTTTTAGCTACTGATGATATTGATGGCTAAAATTTGAAATATATGAGTTTTTATTTTATTTTATGGTCTCTCTGCCAGCCAGCCTGCCTTGTCCCACCCTACTATGTGCTATGAAGTTGTTTTACGAAAAATGTCGTGCCTGTTTACACTGGTTATCTAACATTTGGTTTAGGATTTGAAATTTTTTTTTTCTTTCAAGATTTGGTAATATTCATGATCACTTAGCTGATGCCCTGATGGGTTTCTACAATCAAGACCCCTCTGTTTTGTGTGTTAAAGAGAATTGGAAGATGGGTCTTACTGAATTTGTCGAAAGGGTTTGATTTTGAGGATTCCAGGGAGGCCAAGATGAAGTCATGGGAGTTATTGCTTCTTGGTTCATCATGGCATAACTGTTTCTGTTTGTGCATATATTACAGGAGAGGTTTTCATACATTCTGCTCCTCAATCTTCTGAACAATCATCAAGGGCCTGCCTTGCAGGGGCTAACGCTGACGGGTATTGCTTGCGAGAAATGGATCCTGTTCGCTATGGTCTTCAGCAAGGATGGGATAATAACAGCGTAATTGTGGTTTCCTCCTTAATAATCACCTATATGGGATGATAAAACAAGAAACTATTAGGGCACATGTGATTGTCCTTTTTTTTCTGGCATCTCATCCTTAAAGAAAAATGAGAGAAAGCCGTGGGGCAGTGAGGATTTGGACTGGATTTGCCTAAGCTCGTATCATGATTGATTATTTGTGGCTGACATAACTTATTCTCTTGAATTCACAGGCTCTGGAGGGTTATGGTGCAGTACACGAGCCAAACTTCCGGTGAGTGTCGACCGTTGCTTATCATCGTCACAAGGGTAATTTAGTATTCACGGGTATAATGCAGTCACTTAAAAATATTTGAATGAGAGGTTTAGTGTTTACTTTTTTTGGTATGTATTGCATGCATGATTGTGCAAAAACACTTGCTAATTGATATTGATATTTATCATATGTTTTCCTGGTTCTTATTTTTGTTGTTGTTGATAAGTCTATGTTTTTATGGTCTTTTATTTGGAGTGCATGATATCACATTTTATCTTCTCTTCCATCCCATTTTACATTCTTTTGGCAGGGTTGGTGCTCCCTATGATGAGAGGAGGTTCTTAGATGAAAGATATTCAAGAGATAACATTTACTCGAGGAATGCCTTTCATCGTGATGTATTGGATAGGGAGAATTATCCACCACCACCACCACCACCACCGCCTCCTACTATGGGTCTTTGGCCACAGTCGAGGAGGAGAAGTTATGAAGAGGAATATCCACTTGATAGGGAATCTAGGCGACATGAGAAACCACACATTGATTCATTCCATGAGAATGATGAAATTCAGGAATTTGATAAGCTTCAGGATGACTATCGCAGTATGGATAACTATCGTGATCATGGATTTGACAGGCCTGGTAGGTTTGGGGAGCGTGACCATGATGATTATACTTATGATGATTATGACTATAGGTCCCGCATTTCCCATCAAAACAGGGAGGATAGCCGTGACAGGGATTACGACTATGGTCGGCATAGTTATGATTCTGATTATGACAGAGGCAATAGGAGAGATGGTAATTGGAGGCGGCGTGACTCCCGTGATAAGAGATGTGCAAGTCGAGAAAGAGATCAGAGTCCATATAGAAGACATGAGCGCTCCTGGTCTCGGGGGCGTGATGATCGGCCTAGGTCAAGGTCTCCTCGGGGAAGAAGCCATGGTCGAAGTCATCGAGAAGACAGCTATGATGATGATCGACATGAAAGGATTGATAAGCGAAGGGAGCGGGAAGACAAGCGTCATCGGGAGCAATATTCTGTGGTATGCTTCAGCTGATTAACATGTATCTTGCATTCTCTGTGTTGTCTCTATGATTTGTTACACGGCAGGGGGCTCTAATAATAATCCTGTTCTCTTATAGGCCCCATCTGCGACTATTGTTGTGAAGGGCCTCTCACAGAAGACAACTGAGGAAGATTTATACCAGATCCTTGTAATGTTTTGATGATTTTTCTGCAAATGCTATTGTTTCATTTCTATTTAATATTTTCTTGATAAAAACTCATTTTTGTATGACTATCAGGCTGAATGGGGACCCCTTCGTCATGTCCGTGTGATCAAAGAGCGAAACTCTGGAATTTCTCGTGGATTTGCTTTTATCGATTTTCCATCTGTGGTACCTATTATAATTAACTTGTTAATTTTTGATGTTTTTTATTTAATTAATTGTATAAATGGGAGATTATTGTTTTGGAACAGGGTGCAGCGCGTGCAATGATGGACAAGATCGGAGATGATGGTCTTGTTGTGGATGGAAGGAAGATTTTTTTTGAGTATAGGTAGTTTTTGTACTACCATATTTTAGATTTAGTTCCTTTTATTTTATCTGATAAGATTGTGTTCTACATTATTCTATGCTTGTTATTAATAAAAAGAAAATATTTCACACTTAACTGCATGTGAATGTCATAATCATGTAACACTGATGACAAAAAAAGGTTAAATGTCATAATCATGTATTGAAGAATTAGTCTAACCCTCAGACTGGGTGAAATCTGGATGAGTTTTACCATGGAATTTCAGTTGCATGTGAATTTTTTTTTTTTTATCAGTATCATTTTTTTTTATAAAGTGAGAGCACTAGTGAGTATGTCTCAAATACATGCCAATCCTTTGGTGCAAGTATACTTGCTGAACTTTGTTGTGTTGCAGTAGTAAGCCAACTGGTGGGTCAGGTGGATCATTTGGTCAAGAGAATGCTTTGAAATCAGGCCACTTTAATCATAAAAACATTACAATACCGTCTGATTGGATGTGCAACTCTTGTGGCTGTGTCAATTTTGCACGTCGGACATCTTGCTTCCAGGTTTGAATTTTTGTTTTATTACCCTTGATTTTTCATCACCCTGTTTCTTTAATTGGGCTGTTGTGATCAGAGAGAATTTTTCAAATGTAGTCCAATTTGTTTTTTGGTTGGTGATTATACACAAAGCCCATCCTGCTCACTAACTCTTCCACCTTGCTTGTACTAGAGGAGGTGCCATTTGAGCTAGAGCTTGTTGGCTGTAATATGGGAATCCAAAACTATCTATATTAAGTTACTGAGCATACTTGCATTTATTTGTGAACTGCTTTTCAAGAGAATCATCTATCTATTATTCTCTGATTAATTGTTTGGCGCCTGATGCTCTTTTCTGTTTTCATTTATTTTTCGGACGAGGGTACATATTAACATTGTTGGTACAAGCACAGGGAACACTTAAGCGCAAAGCGCAAGCGTGCGCCTAATTGAAGTGAAGTGCACATTAAAAAAAAAATAATAATAAATTTGAAATTAATCATTAATGAGCAATACAACAATCAAGTGATCAAATAATTATATAAATTGAAATAAAACATTTTATATACTTCATATAACATTTATATAAACTCTCCTTTCGCAAATTTACCATAAAAATTGCAAGTCAAGTCATTATTATTTTTTAGGTAAGCTAGATATGAGTATTGCAATGCAATATCCCTTCTTGAATCTCTGGTAGCTATAATGCCCTATTACTAATTACTACTATCAGTTAAATTATCATATCACTTAATGTTAATGACTATAAGTCTATAAGAATTTTTCAATTTAAGTATAAGTCCTATGTTCAACATTAACTATAACTAAACGATTAACACAAATAAATTATATCATACGTTTTTTTTTTCATGAATGAACTAAGAATTTCAGGACATTGCAGTTTTGGTAATTGGTACCAAGCGGATATTCGAGGGGGAAAAAATAAAATAAGAAGAGGAAGAAGATGGGTGAGTTAATTTTTCGGGGAGAAAAAGCCAAGAAAAATTTAAAAAATAAAAATAAAAATAGAGAAGGACTAGGGGGCTATGGGTTTCAAGATAAGTTACGCTGAAAATATGCCAATATCAATAATGTTAAGATCCTATGGCCACAATTCAGTTTTGGTTTTTTTTTTTAATATAAAAAAGCGCAAAAATCGCTTTTTGAACATTGCAAAATAGCGTGCCTAAAGTGCACTTCTTTGAATGTGCTTCCTGAATTCGAATGCGCTTCTTTGTCGCTTTGTGCTTAAGCGCCTTTTTACCAACACTGCATGTTAAGGACTGTTTTTCAGCTTTATCATGTCGCTGTTTCATGTCTTTTACCTGGTGCTTCATTGGACCTAATCAGTGTTATTAAGTTCTGCTGGACAGGGCTGATACTTAGCCTTTATGTTTGAATTCTATTTTAATATCATATTGGTTGTTTCATTGTCTTCAATTCCATGCAGTGTAATGAGCCACGTACTGATGATGCTCTCCCAGCAGATATTGCTTTATCAAATTCAGCACCTTTAGGGAAGAAAGGATTGGAGGCAGGTTGGTTTTTGTTAATGCTTTGAGCATGCACGCGTTCTTTTTTATTATGCACTGCAATATAAGTTGATGTAATTGATATGTATTCAGGGCCTACTCATGTTTTGGTTGTTCGTGGATTGGATGAAAATGCTGATGAGGAAATGCTTCGGTATGAATTTTCCAAACATGCTCCAATTAAGGTACAAAAATGATAAGTAAATAATTAAAAGCTTATTTGCCCTTTTATATTTTATAAATGAGAAGGCTGCATCCTTCTTCCCCTTTAACACTTGCGTAGAAGTTTTATTGATCTTAAATTGCAGGACCTTCGTCTTGTCAGAGACAAATTTACTCATGTCTCAAGGGGATTTGCATTTGTACATTTTCATTCGGTACGTACATTTGTTGTCAGTGATTGAGCCCAATTGAAAATTTTATCCTTGTCCTTTATTCATGTTCCTAGCTTGGTTTTAACTTTTAATTTTCCCAAGCATGTTATGGAGGTTGGCAAACACACATTAAACGTATAAAACTCCTGCAGCCTTCTACCTGGTTTGAACATAATGTAATATGGACTTCAATGTAACCACAGGATTCTCCATGTATGAGGTTGTAAGGGAAAAAAATGGAACCTTGCACATTAATTGAATTGTGGAAACACTGTTTAATTTCGTCAAGTGAAATGAGTGGTTCGAAATTGATCAGTAATTACTTATTTTCTCCTTTTTGTTAATTTTAATGTTGAATATGCTTTTTTATTTATTTGTGTGTGTGTGTAAGTTGTAACCATGTCAACATGAATACTGCTTGTGAACACGCAGTGCATGTGCTTTAGTCTGGTGTTGAGCAAACTATATTTTGTTCATACCAAGAGAGTTTTCTTTTATCTGAGCTTATTTGGTAATAACTTTCAATAAATACTAGTAACACAATCCCAATGCTTAGGCTTGTGGAGATTATCTTTGTTTTTATAGAGTCATGGATAGCTTTCATCTAGTTCCTAGGTACACTTTAAAAAGACTGGGCACTCCATGTCCTACAAGGCTGTGGAAATTGTTATTACTTGTCCTCCCCTCACCCTCTTTTCTCCCTAAATGAAGAAAATTTTTCTAAGATTCTATAATACACATGCACGTTAGGGTGTAGGTGGTTGCTAAAAAGTTTTGATTTGAGCTAGAACCATATCTGTTTTTTGTAGGTGGAGGATGCTACCAAAGCTCTTGAAGTAACAAATGGAACAACTCTTGAGAAGAATGGGCAGATCTTGAGGGTGGCATATGCAAAAAGCATACTTGGTCCAGGATCAGGGACATCAGGACCTTCCCAGTCAAGCAGCCTTGCTGCTGCTGCAATTGAGGCAGCGACATTTGCTCAACAGGTGCTTATATGTGTTTGTGTGTACTATATATATATAGTATTTATTTATTTATTCATACATAATGTCGATACTTGGTTTTACCTGTTTTGAATACTTGGCATTAAAACATTATGGAAAGAAAAGTGATTCGGTGCGTATTCTAGAAGATTGATAAGTTTTTATCTTTTATAAGCACTCATTGATATCAAAAGAGTGATTATCAATTGATACAGGTAAGAAAGCATGAATTTCTTGTTTCAGTTGTACACCAGAGTTATCTACCTGCCCTCACCAAACTAGCAGAATCTATTTAAAGCAATAATGTTAGATTATTTTGCAGTATATAGACATGAATATCCCATCTAGCTTTTTTTTTGCAGAATGAATGCCATTGTTTTCCTGTATTTTGGCTGACAATAATGTGATGGCGTTCCATGCTCCTATCTTTTTTGCCTTTCAGTATGATGCGGTTGGATGGACACCAAAAGAATACAACCCAGATGATAAGCAATCAACCAGTGGGCAGGAGCAAATTGGTGGGGAGATTGCAGTTCAACATGATGGTTCAGCTCCGCAATCCGGATTTGTGTGGGATGAGGCATCTGGTTATTACTATGATGCTGCTTCTGGGTTCTACTATGATGGAAATACAGGTTTATATATTTTCTGACTGTATTATGTTGAAGCCATCTGAATCTTAATTATCTTGCATACATTGTGAGCGAAATGGGGTGAAAACCGAATATGTTTAAATGTAATTTGTCTTTTCTTGTTTTTGGGTGTCATTCATTCTGAACAGCTTAATATTGATCTACTTGGCCGCACATGGGGAAATGCATTTTTCAAGTCATGGCCTAATGTCCACTGTCCAGCCACTGTTATAGTCTGGCGATTCTCTCTCTTTTTCTCACCCTGAACATGCACAAACGCATTTTTACTCATTTACATACTGACATATGCACACATGTATAGACAAGTGCCAACTGCCAAGAGATGAATAAAATATATTCACGCAATGACTAAAAAAATACAAAATACATCTTGAATTGTACATATCAAGTTTAAGCTATCTATAAATTCTAAGAAAGAACACAATCATCCAAACATTGTATAGTTGATAATTTGATCATGTGGATAGGCCATTCGGTTCCATCAAAAGTTACATTATTGGAGCTACTGAAAAGAGTGATGTCCTTTTGCCTAAATATTTTTTATTATTATTACATAGTTTTTTTTTTTGGGGGGGGGGGATTTGAACCCTGGACGTCTTTGTTGGAAACACCACCAAGTGCCGGTTGAGCTGCAAGGCTCTTGGCATCCTTGTATACATACTAGTAGTATGCCCATGAGAATTAATTAAAAAAAATATGCTTAACCCTTCAGGGGTAAATGTCTCTGGATTACCCAGCAACTGCCAACTGGTTTTGGTGGGTGGGGTCAGTTGCTCGTCAAAAGAGAAAATTTATATGTTAATAAAAGAAAACAGAAATAAAATATATCATTTTAGTAATATCTTTGAAACTATCTATTATTCAAAAAATAATAATCTTTGAAAATTTCTTAATAATTAGGGAGCCACTAGAAACTTTAATAGAGTTTCATCTAAAGTAAATTAACTATCTTCATAGCTAATGAGCCACTCATTAATTTTATGTGTAAATATATATTGAGTCACTTGGCAAAAACATTGTATACAGTGTGTAAGTTTTCCTATGTTAATAAACAAAATTATCATATATATTAAAAAAAAAAAAATAGAATGAATATTATTATTATTTTTAAAATTACTTGAATATTTTGGGAATTGAATTTTTGTTGGAAGTAGAATATTAAATTTCTTGAACTCATAACCTAACTCTCTACCTAAAACTTATTAAGGGGAGGAGGTGCAATGAGCTCTAGCTCAACAAGCACCTCCTCTTCTTATGAGTTCTATGTGGAGGGTGAGGTTGTGGGGGATTCAAGACCCACTAGGTGCATGTATAACTTACCAATTATAAAAATCCTAACAATTAATATATCACTTCGGTAATAGAGCTTAATATTAGGTAATTTATTGTAATAATTAATGAGTATAACCACTTGTCGCAAAGAAAAGATAGCCATTTGGCATAACCACGGCTTCTAGGATCCAAGTTTTATTTTTTTTATATATATATATATATATTTTTTTTTATAAGTAAAAAAATATCTTTTATTATATAGTATATGATATGTTCCTTCTTTCATGATGGGTCTTTCTTCAATTGAGAGTTTGTAATTTGGTTTCCTTTTGCCATGCATACCTTCATGTTATGGTGCTTACGTTAGAACAACTTGTAGAATGATCTTTCATCTCTTGAATCAGATTTGATTGACTCTTCATGTTTGTAGTTTGTATGTGCTCCTACCTACCTACAGGGTCAACTATACTTGGTGTGACTTTTGGTCAAATAACGTTTTTATACATATTTTGTCATATTTACCACTAGAGTAATTCTTATCATCACAAGAGATGCATGTTAGAATCTTCCCCCAAGTTGCTGTCCACATGAATGTATGCTTTTCCACAGCATGCTCATCAAATATCAAGATCCACAGCATTCTTGTTTTTTTTTTGGATGACTAAGATCCACACCATTCATAGTAGGCATAAATGGGCTAGATTCCTAAGAAAGGATGAAGTTTTTTGAAACCAATTCCTTCATCCATGTAATAGATTACCAACACTCCTTGGCAACACCCAATGAACCCCAACACTAAGAGGATAAAAGGCCACAACAAGGCAACATCAAAATGCAACAATAAATTATCCATGGTTCACCACTATGTTTGCAGATGCAACACTAATCCACTAGAGTAATTCCTATCTTCATAAGATTCTCACACGTTAGAGTACTCCCCCAAGTAGTTGTCCACATGAAGGACACATCCCTTTTTGGAGCCTTAATACAGAGATACTTTAACTAGAGCCTCTCAATGCCTTATAATATGAACGAAAATCAAACTTCCAATTAAGGTTCAACCTTCGTCTCATTTTGTCAGGACTTATTCCACTTGGGATGTTGGAATTCAAATATGAAAGAAACAAATAAATCGAATCCAATTCTCAATCATTGAAATTACAAATCAACCGGATCCAATTCTCAATCGATTAGTCCATGAGCGTGTCTTCCCTTCTTTGTGAGACTCTAAAAAATGATTGATTGAAGCATCCTTATCACCAAATCTCATTCTTTCCTACAAGAAAACTAAGGTGTCACGGTGGACATGGGCATACGCCTTTTTGATATCTAGCTTACAAATCACTCCTGGAACACCACTTTTAATTTGGCTATGAAGCATTCATTTGAAATAAGGATTGAGTCCAATATATGCCTTCCCACACTGACAAATGCATTCTAGGACTTAGATACAAGTTTATCTAGCACCAACTTCAATTTATTTGCCAACACCTTCACCAACAATTCATAAGCGCTCCCAACCAAACTAATAGGCCTAAATCCGTAATATTTATATCAACTCCATCTAGGCATGTTGAGATGTGAAAGGCACAACTAGATGCCTCAATAACATAAAAGAATTCACTTAGAAGTGCTAAGCATGTCTAGGAAACAACTCTTACTTGAGGGAATGTCTTGCTGGACTTGGGGTTTGACAGATAGAAATCAATCTATAGAATTTCCCATGATATCCGGTCAAAGAATGTATATTACTGCTTGCAGTGCATATGTATGTTGAAATTGATAGAGAAGTTATTGCAGAACATCCAAGCAGCACCTTGGTTGTTATATTTACATGCATCTCAAACGATCTTCTGGGACTAAGTGTGTCTGATAGCTAACTAGTGGTTATTGGGCAGTTTATTTCATGTGTCATAAAAAGGAATGAAACTATTGATGGATTTTTTAAGGTTACTTGTGAACTTCTTTCCCTAAAACTCTAAATACCACTGTCCAACTTTGTGAAGTGTGGTACCTGTGGTTTTTAATTTGTTGATGCACAGGATCCTATTATTATTTGTAGATTTGCAAATATATATTGCAGTATAGGATAATTCTTTGAATTTTATTAGAAATTTCCTCTCTCTGAAGTTGCATTTAGAATAAAATATTTGTTGATTCTCTTGTATGTTCTTACCATATGCAGGTCTTTATTATGATGGTAACGGTGGAATCTGGTATTCATATGACAACCAAACTCAGCAGTACATCCCTTGCACTGATCAGAATGACAACAAAACATCTGGTAACCAATCTGGGCTCCCCAAGGCATTGGATGGTTCCAGTAATAGAAAAGTAATCATCTCTGCACCAGCTACAACTGTAATATCAGTTGAGAAGGCTGCCTCATTACCAGACGCTGTACAGGCTGCAGCAACAGCAGCAATAGCTGCTGAGAAGAGAGAGAAGGAGAAGTCAAAAGAGATAAAGCTCGCTTCAAAGAGCAGTATTTTGGCTAATAAGAAGAAGATGAATAATGTATTGTCAATTTGGAAGCAGAGGAGTCATGAAGGACAAGCGACTCGTGTGGCTCTTGATGACAATCAACCATCTGGGTCAGCTGATGATAGACCTTTTTCTGTTGCACCAGCCACAAAGAGCAAGTTTAAGACTGATGCAACAGCAACAAAAGATAATATTACATCCAGTTCAGTGGCTACCACAACTGTTTCTGTGGCCCAGACTGTTGGTTTGGAGTCTTTGGTCAAGCCAAGGCCTGTGAGTAACAGCTTAGGTGGAACTGTGATGGGGGTTATTAGGGGCTCTGGAAGAGTTGCAGTGAGATCAGATACTTTGTATTCAGGATCTTCTGGTGGAGTTTCCACTTCAACTGTTGCAGCAAGTGCTGCAGGTATGTCAACAAATGCAGATATGCCTACAGTGGCAACTCCATTTAAAACGGATGCATCTGCCTTGGGTTCCTATACCCCACCGACGGCTGCTGGGAGTGCCAAGAGGAGGTTTTCTGAAATGCCGTTAAATCCAGCTTCTGCTCACAAGGAGCAACCTCAAACTACCTATAGGGATCGTGCTGCTGAGCGAAGGAACTTGTATGGTTCATCTGCTCTTGGAGATGATCTATCTGACCTGGGGCTCGGTGATTCAAGTAAGCTTGCTCAGCAATTTGTCTTTTAGTGGCATGCCTTTGGTTGTGTCTTACATGCTTATATTATATATGTTTATTATAATATAGTATATAGAAAAATTCTCCAATAGATTGAAAACATCAACTTCCCTTTTACATTTGTCTTTGTAACTGGCCCTGGCCCTAGGATGCCTGCCACAAGTCAGTTTTTTTGTATTAGAATTTGGTTATCCAAGTTTATTGTCCATTGCTCTCTACCTGTCAATTTTTGTATAAACTTCTGAGAATTCCTGTCTGTTTACTGTTGGTGAACCTCCAAGATCGAGATTTTGGATTAAGGAAGGGTTCTATGGATTCAATGCCTTTCCCACCTGGTGTTGGTGGAGGACGTGTGTTCGGAGAAGCTAATGTCAATAGTTATGAGGTGATTACTGCAGACAAAGCAATTGATGAGAGCAATGTGGGCAACCGGATGCTCCGCAGCATGGGCTGGCATGAAGGCTTGGTATTATTTCCTTCTTTGCACTTAGAATAATGTGGACTGTTGATGTAGTGGTTGAATATAATTGAAATTCCCATTCCTATATTTTTTCAGATGCATCTAACAGTTCCTCAAGTCCTTCAGCTTGTCAAGCAGTCAAATATGGAGTATTTAGTTCTTAAAGTGTTCTATTTGTTTCTATAAATGCTAAAAAGCATATGATGCCAACATCGTCAATACCCTTAAAATATTTTCTTTGGTTTAATTCTACATCTTATTATCATAGTTACTATCCTTTTTTCTCCTTATTTTTGGGGTACTGGGTTCTAGATAGGAAATGGTATCTCCTTAAAATATTATCTTTGGTTTAACAAACATCTTATCTTATATAATAGTTACTATCCCTTTTTTTTTTGCTTAATGGACTCTACATAGGACATGGTATCTTTTTACTAGCTTATATTTTGGGCACTTCAAAATCTGAATGATACCTGTGGCCACATGGTGCATCTCTATGACACTTATGCTAAGATTCTAACATTTTCACTCTGGGGATTGTGTTTTTGGGTTTTGTTTTTGTTTTGGTCTTGATCTGGTGCACAGGGACTGGGGAAGGATGGAAGTGGAATGATAGAGCCAGTCCAGGCACAGTCCACAGAAAGTAGAGCAGGACTTGGGAGTCAGCAAAAAAAGGTTGATCCTAGCCTTGAAGTGCAAGCTGGGGATAGTTACAAAACTCTCATTCAGAAGAAGGCACTTGCCAGGTTTCGGGAGATGTCATAGATAGGTATGGAGTGACTGAAGCTGCTTGTGGAGTGAAGGAAGCGGATACAAAATCTTATGGTGGAAGATAGTGCCAGAGCTTTATAATTGGCATTGAAAAATGTAGATTGCGATAGCTTTGTGGTAAGGCAGTATTGGTTTAATGTGTTGTATGACTCATTGTCTTATAAAAACTATATAGCTTTTCAGCAATAGAAAAATTCTAATAAAGCTTTGAATTTTGATTGCGCTTGTAGCCATTTTGTTCTCCCGATATCTTTTTACAAAACAGTAGTACATCTTTCTTAATAGATCAGTAATGAAGTAGGTTTGTGCTATTGATCACTTGATAGTGAATTGCTGTATTAATTTCATCAAAGTATATCTATTTAAAGGAAAAAGCTCCAAAAGCAGCACCAGGAGGGGTGGCCCAGTTGGGAGAGATCCCGCATGCAAGCACAAGGTCCATTGTTCAAGTCGTGGCGGGTACCGTGTGGGAGGAGGGTTCCTAGCTTGCATTGTGCCTCTCCTGTTGGCTCTCTTGGGGTGCTAGGGTGAGGTTTGTGGCGCCTCGGTAACAGTAGCTATGGTTCAATCCAACATTCCTTAGCGGGGGATGCCCCTATTAGGTCATGTCCTAGGGGATTAGTCACAAATGGTCGCCCCCGCCCCCCCTTTTGTACATAAAAAAAAAAAGCTCCAAAAGCGGCTTCCTTTATCTAAATTGACCTCAATCTTCGTTCTTCAACTCACTAATAGATCTAGGGTCCCAAATGTTGATTAGGAATTTTTTGAGGGTTAGTTGTGCGTGAGTTCTTAGTCTATAGAAAGTATTTGACTCCTAAAATGAAAATCAGCCAAAAGAGCTTTGAAGTGATTAGAAAGTAGTAGTCACCCCACATCAATATAACTATGCAACGATCTATGATATAAGAATCTTAAAGAATTTCTTAAACTACTATGAAGTGGTAATAATATTTGATAAAGAGTAGTTCGGCTTCCTAACCCCTCTTAAAAAAAAAAGAGGAATACCATTGATGAAGTAGTTTATTGTATGATTGATTGAGTTGATTGATGAACATGCAATTAAAAAGATACTAGGATGGAAACTAGAAATCTTTGAAGCCCAAGTAAGAGAGTATCTTTATTGGAAATTAATTTAGAGAATGAATGCCGCATCTTTCTTGCCTTCGTTTGGCATGAAATTCATTTTTATAAAAAATCTTGGTGGCATATTGCCAAATCCTTAGCATGATTTAGTTTAGTTGTTAGATTGCTTATCATGTATGTTTAGTTGAGTTCTATTTAGAGTAGTATCTAATTACATTCTTGGATGTATTGAGCGTGAATGAGATTCTTTCCAGAGATTCTTGCCATATTTCCGCGCATTTGATGAGATCATATCTATACATGCTTGATTGTCCTTACATGAGTATGTATATTTACATCCATGTGAAATTATAAGGTTGGCTATTTTGATTCTTATTCCTTAGATTGAGCCATAACCACAACATTTTCACAACAAATCCTGAGTGACAAGTTATCGGTGGACAAAACAGTAATTTAAGTAGTAGGTTCAAATTACAACTAATAACAATTTACCCCTTGAGATTTATTGTGAAAATATTGTGAACGTAGCATTTCTCTTCCTTAGATTTATATATATATATTAGATTGATATGTCCTATGATGTTGGTATTGCCTTTATTAATTTGCTCCTTTTTTGTGAATGGGTTTGCATGCTAGCTTTTTAACTAGTATTGTAAATTCCATTATCCAACATCAAATGGCTTGATCAAATTTTATCTCAAAAACATTTTAAAATTTTTTTCCAAATGCATTTTACAAATTGTTTTCCACAAAAAAAAGGCGCTTTCCAAAATGGTTTTCAAAATAATTCTCCAAAGTTGTTTTTCCAACTTCCAAAATAAAAAACCATGAAATTTTCCTTTAAACCTTTACTAAAATCATGAGATTTTTCCATCTCTAAAAAAAAAATTTCTTTTAAAAAAACTTATGACTTTGAAAATTTTTTTTTTCCTAAAAATTAAGGATTTTTACTCTTGAAAGTAACTTTTCAAAACACAATTTCACTTTTCCTTAAAAAAATGTCTTCCATAAGAATTTTCCAAAAAAAATCCCACTTTCTTTCAGAAAAAAAAAAAAAAAAAAAAAATCCTTAAAAGACTCATAAGAAATTGAATCCTTTTGAAAATATCATTCAAGAAAAACTCATGAGATTTTCAAAAAACAAAAAGTAGAAATTAGGAATGAAATCAAAACATGGTTCTATCGTAGGATAGATGTTGTAGAGTTTCTAAAACATTTTTCACCCATAATAAAACTTCCGAGTCCATATCAAAATGAAATGGATTGAACTGACCGAAGTTAAACTAATCAGAATTGACATTAATCGGCCCTGTGTTAAATTGTATGAATACGAACCAACTAAAATTTTGAGAACTGGTCGAAATCTAGGTCGTCTGCCACTGTTTGGGCCAATTTAAACTCTGTTTGGCTATGAAAAATGCCAGAGCTGGTTGGAATTCGCCGAGATGGGTTCAATGGTGAATAACTAGCTTTGATTGATATGAGATTCATTTTATGTTTAAATCTTGGTGACATATATTGCTAAGTTCTTAGCATGATTAGTTCATAGCTTTCTTATCATGTATATACATGATAAGAAAGCTATGATGAGATTGTGAATGCGATTCTTTTCATGTTGCCACCTATTTGATGAGATCATATCTATACATGCTTGGTTGTCCTTACATGTATATGTATATATACATGCATGATGCATGATGCATGCTGTATTTTTTTTTTACTCTTAGATTGATATTTCTAGATGTTAGTTGGACTATTTTAAGAGTAATTTATAATAAAAAATTTTATGCAACCCACTACGTGACGGTTAAAAAAACCATTTACATGTATGATGTATTACTTATGTAAGTTACATGACTATTTAATAATGTCATGTGACTATAAATGCATGATGCATGCTATATTTTTTGACTCTTATTCATTAGATTGATATTTTTTTATGTTAGTTGGACTATTTTAAGAGTAGCTTATAATCAAAGTTTTTATGCAACCCACTACGTGACGGTTAAAAAAACCATTCACATGTATGATGTATTATTTATGTAAGTTACATGACTAATTAATAATGTCATGGGACTATAAATGCATTTTTTAAACTATTAAATAAATGCATGATGCATGCTATATTTTTTTACTCTTATTCATTAGATTGATATTTCTTGATGTTAGTTGGACTATTTTAAGAGTAACTTATAATCAAAGTTTTTATGCAACCCCCTACGTGACGGTTAAAAAAACTATTCACATGTATAACGTATTACTTATGTAAGTTACATGACTAATTAATAATGTCATGTGACTATAAATGCATTTTTTTAACTACTAGCAGTGGGTTGCATAAAAATATTTTTCTTTAACTTAATTAGTAGTAATTTTTTTTTTCCTCGAAATCTTCAGGAGGTGCCGTTATTATATTTTCAAATAATTTATGATTTTAATAGTACTAAAACAAGAATTTAAAGGACCACCCCACCAAGCTCAACCTCAAACTGTTTCTTTGTTTTTCTCTATATTGCAGCGTGTTCTTTTGATACATACAGGTGCTTCTTTATATATACAAGAAGTACGAACAATCATTTTTCCAAGATAATGCAATTCATTTTGATGTAAATAGCTGTTGTGCTTTGTCTATTTAACTCTCCTGATTCTTTTTTATGGAGTTGGTAGACTTTATATATATGGAGAGGGCATAATTTGAGTTTAATTCTTCACCACATCTCATTTCGTGTGAAGAAGAAAAGAGAATAATAATTCTTGTTTTCCAACAACCATGCTTGTTGGAATTGAGTTTTCAGGGACTATGGTCCTCAACAAGAAAAGAAAGTCACACATTGAAGGAAAAAAAAAAAAGAGTCAATCAGCCAAGACCTTAGAACCATTTTCAACCACCAATTAGCCTGTCCAATTCCAATTGGGCCAAGTAATGAATTTAACCCCGAATAGTTGGTGGAGGTGAACCAATAGCTTGTCCATTTTGCAAAGCAAAATATAAATAAACTTTTTCTTTTTTTTTTGTTTTTTTTGTTTTTGAGAAGATAAGTGTAAACAAACTTCATTGTCTTTATACGTGCTCTGTGTGAACGTACGTACTTGAACTTGCAGTGTAGATAGAACCTAGAAATCAAACTCATGAGTTAAGACCTGCATTAGAAGTTTAAAACTTGAAAACGATTTTCCTTCAACAACCAATTTCTTGTCCCCTTTTGCAGATGAAAACAAAAGTTGCATGTGTTTCATAATTTCATTTGGGATTTGAATCCTACAAATCCCGTGCCTCGCACTGGGTAACGTGGGAAACGATTTTCATTTTTCACAACCTCTTGTTCTTTCTTTATTTATTTTTTTTGGTTAAAGGGAAAACCTCTTGTTCTTTCTAGTTGCAAGGAAGGATGTATGCATTTACGTGCAATACTAAAATATTAATATTAAAAGCCAACAATTCTACACGTAATGCATGAGGATGGACATACAATATTTTATAGTATGAAATAATTTCTACCCTTAGATTCGATTAGTTAGAGATAGATGGAATAGCTGTTAAGCATTGCATTGCGATTGAACTAGCTAGTTGTTAAGAATATAGAGAATGGTACGAATATGTTTCACGTGAAATACCTCTTAAGCATGACATTTTACAAAAGGGACAGGAAAATCAGACCTAAATACCAAATTCGTAACATGTTTGGTTACAAAAGAGCACTTGATCCAATTCTTTCCCATTGTTTTTTTTTTTTAATGACAAATATCTATTTCAATTCCTAGAAGATACGAAAAGTTCTGAATTTCTAATTTCATCTTTAAAATCTAAAATTGTACGTCTAGAATATTTTCACAGCACTTTCACAACAATTATAGATGGTTAGTTATTATTGGTTCTAATTTAAACTTACCACTAAAATTACTTTTTTTCCTCACCAATAACAATCCGTAACAACCTACCACTTCGGATTTATTGTGAAAGTGTTGTGATAATATTGTGGACATAGTATTTCTCTTAGTTTTTAACTTATTTTCTTTATATACTGTTTTTTAAAATTTTTTTTTTTCCTTTGAAAAATAAAACCTCATTATTTTTTTCAAATACAAGTATAAATGATATATCCATTAACCAATTTTTAACCCCAAAAAAAAAAATCACCAAAAAGCCAAATTAATAAGTTGATGATAAATGGATACTACATAATTTAAATTTTTGCAGTTAGATTCTTTGATTAACAAAAATTGATGATGTGTTTCATTAATTTCTTATGTGGCAGCTGAAGTGGTTAAAGCCTAAAGGAATTCCACCTGAGTACTTGCATGCTTACTTCTTTTTGATAGATACAAAATGATTAAAACCTATATTGTTACCTCCGTTATAATTAGTTAATTATTATATATCATTAGGTCAAAACATTAATTGATTTTTGGTATAAAGGGAATCATATTCAAAACTTTTATTAAAAAATAAACAACTTTAGCAATCTATTTAATTAGAACCTAATTTGGTCACTTCACCTAAGAAAAATATATTTTTTGTTTCTCTCCGTATATGGTCTGTGCACATTTGCACGCTTACTTCACCCAATAATCGTTTTTGTCATGAAATTGTCAATCCAAGAAGCACCGGCCAAGTCCCAAATGAATTCGAGTTGTTTGAATCATTTTAAAATTCAAGAATTATTATTAATTTATTATTGACATGGATTGCATTATCCATGTGGAATATATAATATTAGTAAAAGTTGTTTCAGTTTTCGTAGTTTCACACTTTCATGAGAGTCATGACTTTACCAGTCATTTAAATACTTAAATGATTGTAACCCGAGGCTACTACTACAATGGTTGGATCTTTTTGTAGTGGTATTCTGGTTATGTAATGTATTACAAGCCTGTTTAAAAAATTCTATATATTACTTTTGTGTTTGTGTATTTTAATAAGTATTACTATTTCGTAAAAAAAAAAATACTTAATTGTAATTATTTAAACTTGAAGAATTAAATTAAAATTCCTTAAAATTTTCAAGAGTACTACAATGATAATACAACCATTGACATTACTCATTGTAACTGGAATAATATCCGTTCCAATTGAGTTTATAACTGAGATTACTTTTATTATACATAAATTATAACAAGTCATTTGAACAGTTAGTTAAAAAAATTGTAAAATACTTTTTTAATAAATATTTTTTTTATTAGAAACCGTGGACATGACTAATTGCAATTAAAATGATATTCCTTTCAATTGAGATTATGTTTATTATTTATAAATTATAACAAGTCATTTTATCAGCTAGTTAAAAGATTGAAAAATAATGATTTGTTCATAGATTTATTGATTTTTGAAAAACAAGAATAAATGTCTTTACATTTTTTAAGTTTTTTTTTTTTTTTTAAATAAAAATTTTGGCAAACCGTCCCCTTCATGGCTAGTAAAAGAGTATATCCTTCCTGCTAAAGTTTCGTGGAAAAAGCTTTTATGATGACTACATGTAAAAAAAATAAAATAAATAAAAGCCTTTATTTTTTCTGTTTTAAAAGTCAAATCGTAATTGCCTTAAATAAAATAAAATAAAGTCAAAAACGTCAATCTTGTTTTGTTTTTTTTGTTTTTTTTTTTGGAGACCCTGGTTGCTGTCGAAAACCAAAAGCTAGAAATTGAGTACAACCATACGATAGATCTAGACACGCCACAATTCTCACAAGTTTTTCTACTACTATTGAGGTGATAGATTGTGATTTATGTATAATAAAAATTATATCAAATGTGGTCTCATATAAATTGATGTTGTTCTAGTTACAATTTGCTATATTAACATGTGAAATTTGTCATGTTTCTAACCTTGTTAGCAAGGTACAGTATAAATAAACTTTCACTCACGTTCCAACAAGTGGTCTCCATCTCCACTCTCTCGAGTTGTTTGAGTGGTGAGGAAGTAGATGGAGGATTTTGATGTTTTTTTTAATATATATTTATTCATTAAAAAGAAAAGAATCAGACTTAGGTAAAGCATTTATATGCACTTAACTTGACACTATGTGGTCACATAACAAGTTTTGAACACATAGTATAAATGAACTTTCACTCACGTTCCAACAAGTGGTCTCCATCTCCACTCTCTCAAGTTGTTTGAGTGGTGAGGAAGTTGATGGAGGATTTTGATGTTTTTTGTATATATTTATTCATTAAAAAGAAAAGAATCAGACTTAAGTAAAGTATTTATGTGCACTTAACTTGACACCACGTGGTCCCGTGACAAGTTTTGAACACAGTATAAATAAACTTTCACTCACGTTTGAACAAGTGGTCTCCATGTCCACTCTCTCAAGTTGTTTGAGTGGTGAGGAAGTTGATGGAGGATTTTGATGTTTTTTGTATATTCATTAAAAAGAAAAGAATCAGACTTAGATAAAGTATTTATGTGCACTCAATCTGACACCATGTGGTCACGTGACAAGTTTTGAACACATATCTTGGTATTTATTGGGTTTAATTATTACATTAACCACATGACCTTGGAGTATTGAACCCAAACAATTTCCATAAAAAGAAAAAAAAAAGTAGTTGACACTTGGTGCCCGTTTGGCAAAATTATTTTTGCCAACTTATTTTACTATTCATCTTATTTTTGATACTATTCATGGATCACGTTGCACTTTTTACTATTATTCATGGGTCTCACTGTACTATTTCAGTTAACTTTTACTTTTATCTATAGTACTTTCAGCAAAAAGTTTTCAAATTCAGTAAAATAAGTAGATTCCAAACGGACCCTTGGAGTAAGTATTAAACGACATAATTATTGCCCATACTTTACTTGTTCCTATTTTAGTTATCAAATGTGGGGTCGGTTTTTTTTTATAACCAAATGTGGGGTTGTTTGTGTGTATAGGTCAAGCATATTCCATTACAAGTTAGTCAAACATGGTAATTAAACAGCAGCGGCTCTAGGAATTTTTTTTTAGGGTGGTCACTAAGAAATTTAAATTACCACAATATTTTTATTGGTACCATTTTTTAAAGAAAAATGAAATTAGAAATTATTTTTATTGAATGGGTTGAATGAGTTACAAATTTTATCTTTTTGTTTTATAATTTGTTTTACAAATTTGTTTTATAATAGGCTTTTTGTTGAATAATTTTTTCACTTCTTGTTGTTTGGTCTTGTTTTATTTTTGTTTGGTTTATGTTTGTTGTTATTTGAGCTAATATTTATTGTTGTTATTTAAGTTTAAAAAAAAAAGGGATTAAGAATTATGTTTGGAGGCAAAATTAATTTTGGAGTAATGCTATGTCCATAACATTTTTACAATAAATCTTATGCAAAAAGCTGTTATTGGTAGGTAAAAAAATAATATTAGTATTTGGCCCAAATTAGCATCAGTAACAGCTTACTACATTAGATTTATTGTAAAATTATTATAAAAATTATTGTGAATATAGTAGCACTATTCTTATTTTTGTTGAACCCAAATGATTGTGACCACCCTGGGAGCTGCCACTGTAATTAAACAATTAAATTAGAAAAAAAGGAGGCTTTGGCTTGTGCCATACCCATGTCTCTTGTTTTGGGTAGATGGAGTTTGTCTTTTTGGATATGGATTAGCCAATATCTTTTTGGATGAATGGGACTCACTGGAAATAAACAAATTCCAAGTCTTTCCAAAAGTAAAAGAAGAAAAGAACCTCGGAAATTTCATAGAAATTAGGGTCAACAAGAAACAAGAAAATGAATTTAACACTTTATTGTTATTCCATGGAATGAAATTCACGTAATTGACCGGACTGGAGTGGCTGCGCTCTTTCTCTTCTATCTCAGTCACCATCGTCTTCAACTGTTTCAAAAAGTGGTAGTTAGTGTCTAAAAAGAAAAAAAAGTAATCTATGACCAAAAAATGTAATTGTATACCACTTAAAAAGTCACAACTTTTATTATAACTATCTTATATAGTAGACTGTAATTAATGGCATGCTACTTTAACATAAAAACACAATTTTTTTTTTTTTTGGTTATACTTAGCGACGTAGGCAGATATAGTAAAAATTGTGATTTTTTATGCTGTAATAGATTTTTTTTGAAAAAAAAAAAATAATAACAATGTTACAAAGTATTACTATTCTTGATGAGGCTGACTGACTGAGAGTCTTTGCTGGACTCTCATTGGGGCTTATGCATTATTCCATGGTTTACATTCAATTCAACAGTAAGGACCCACCATGCACTCCCCTTCTCTTTCTTCTTGTCTGTGGTTTCTTTTCAGTGTTTTTGCTTTCCTTCTTTTGTCTTCTTCCCTTCTGATCAATGTTATGTTTTTTGTTAAACAACTAATTTAGTTTTAATTTCAATCCTTAATATTATTATTATTATTGTGTCAAATTTAATTTCTCTATTTTCAAAATCAAATCGATTTTTATCTTTGAATATTTACTCCTTTAAATTTCAGTGGATATTAGCTGACTTGTCAAATAGAACCGATTTTTTTTTTTTTTTGGAAAAAAGAAGGTTCTATAGGAAGTGTATAAGTTTTGAAATAAAGTAAACTTCAACTATTTAATTTTTTTTTCTTCTTTAAATGGAAATGAGATATTAAAATGACACTCATTTACTTTTGAAAATTCTAGAAACTAATACAATTGAAAACCAAATTAAACTTCGTCCTATAATTGAAGAGAAAAAATGAAAAATTGGTAACTTAATCTTCTTTTCATGCCCTTTCTTTTTGGTTCCAATTATTTGTAAGTTGAACATTTGTTTTTTTAATTTTTCTTTTTCTATCACCCTCTTAGTGCGTGCATATATTTAGGGAAATGGGAATTATTTCCTCCACATGCTCAATGGAGTGGGCACAAAAGATATCTTCCCTCGAAGAAAAGATAAAACAAATGAAACATAAATACACACTTCAAAAAATCTAAGGAATAGTTAAATCCATAGTTGCAAAGATGTCATCCTATTCCATTATTCCACCTCTTAAATGATTAGGGGTAAGTACGTAATAAATATTTAAAATTTAGTTTTAGTTTCACATCAAATCCTAAAATTTTAATTGCATCAATATTTACGCTATAAATGTAAAAATATTGCAATTTGAGTTCTTAATGAGCTTTTATTAATTAAAAATATTGTAAATTATATATTTCTTGTCTATGTTTTGCATGTATGCATGAAGTAAAGTATACAATGAGATTACCAAAGGCAAGCAATGACACATCACACAAATAAGATTCTAATGGTTTTTTTCTCTCGATTTAGGTCAGCCCATTTAGTTAGAGTTTGTCTTTTAAGTTTGTGTGTATGTGTGTGAGAGATAAATTGTGCACCTTGGATGTTGGATGTTCATGAACAAAGGTGACCCTCTTTAGTCAAGAATTTTTCTAACCTTGGGATGTAGGCATGTGTACATTTTTTCTATTTTGACAACTCTATTGGGGACACTAGAGAATTTAAACCAATGAGATTTTGACACGTAATTAATTACAATTAGTTCTTTTAAAATCAATCATAATTTATCACATATAATCATATTCATTTAGCCTTAGATTCCAAGAATGCATTTAGTGATCCATTGAAACTTGATGCTTTTCTTGCATTTAGTCCATTGAAACTTGATGCTTTTTTATCTTTAAATCTAGTGGACCAATTTTTGCACTAAGATATCCTTTTAATAGTGAGAGCTTTGATATTGTTTGGAATTATGTTCTTATCATTTAATGGTTTAAATGACAATTTAATCTTTCTTAATAAGATTACCAGTTTATTTTCGATTCACGAACTGACTCTTAGCTACAAAATAGAATGTTTACAGTTTCTTGGCATTAGTATAGATAGGTGGCATGGTACCTACCACACAAAAGAAAACAATAAAAGAATTGTTAGAGCATTCATGTCAGTGCTTGTATAATCGAAAAATTGTCACATTTTAGCCAATCAAGTCCAAAATTCACATGCATCAGTTTGTGCAAAGTTTTGTAAAAATACATGATTTCTATAGTAACGGTGTAAATTTACATTGACACTATTCATTTTTCATTTAGTTTTTTTTTTCTTTATGTATTTTGAAGATGAAGGAAAAGAACCGATAGTGGTGGTTGTGTGTGAAGAAAAATAAACAGTTAAAAAAAATTGAGAAAAATTGATAATTTAATGAAATGTAATGTAAAATAGATAATCTGATATGAAGTGTTTTAAAAAGTGAATATATAAAATAGAAAAAGTAGATTTTTATGCTAAAATAGGCATGAATTTTTGCATGAGTTGATGTAAATGCTCTTACAATGTTGAACATATATTAGCATGTAAAAGCATATTCTTAGTTATTGTTCAAAACGTTTTATTGTGGAATGGTAACCATTCATTTTTTTTTTTCAAGTTTTTATTGTGATTTTTAAAAATAAACTGAAAATTCTAGTTTATGTAAACTTGAATAAAGGATTGGATACATCCATTAATCATAGTGCCATCAAATTGTATTTAAGTAAACTTATATATTTCTATTTTGTTTTGGGGGCTTATTTGCTTACTTCAACACCAAAAAATAAAAAGCACTGTATAGAATTTAAACTTGATTTCTTTGATAATTGTAATTATTCAACATAAAGTATTATTACTAATGTTTTTCCTTTTTATTTTTATTAAAAAGTAAAATTTTACGATCCTTAATCTGATCCTATAATTTATATGTAGACCTCTCCATCAATCTCGTGTGGGATTTTGATCTTAACAACCTTGCTTTGCACCATATTATTTGGATTTTCACCAAATTTATTTGGAAAAAAAGTTGGGAAACATATTTGAATTTTCCATTGAATTTGACAAGATCCTAATGATGAATAAAGAATTTATTATCAATAAAATCAAGAGGACATTACTTGGGTTTGAAATATACGGAGAACACTGTAATTTGCAACTACACCAAGTTTAGAGGGTGAAAGTGCAATTTTTCCTAAATATTAATTATTATATAACTAATTACCGTTTCATGCGTCACATGAGTTAACTACTAATTTAAGTTTAAATTGAGAGAGTATATATCTTAAGAAGGGAGCATGAAAAAAGAAAAGAAGAACTAACAAAATGCTATGCATGAGTTAACTACAAATTGAAGTTTAAATTTAAATTGAGAGAGTATGATGTCATATCTTAAGAAGTGAGCATGAAAAGAGAAAAAGAAGAACTAACAAAATGGAACAGAGGATATATAATCCTAACCAAGGATTTGATGGTATATCAAAACCAAATGAGATTAAATTCTATAAGGATGGGGTGTAAAACCCATGTTTTACACCATCCAATAAGTGATTGCCACGTCAGCATTTTATTTAAAATTTAATACATCCTACCACACCTAATAACATCTCAATAAATTCTCAATTTGGTTGGATTTATATATGGGTATTAGAATTAATTGAGTGTGATTGTGTTTATTCTTAAATATGTGATAAGATGATGTGGCATGTTGAGATTGGAGGGGTAAAACATGGGTTTTACACCACGTCCTTATAGAATTTAATCTCAAACCAAATACAACAAAATGCTATCAACCCCATTGTTATGCCTAGAATAGCAACCATGTCCGCACTCTGAGTGTTCCCATTTATGTTCCACCTATAACGATATGTCACTTTTATTTATTTATTTAAAACTTTGGTTAATTTATAATAAATAAATAAAAAATTGTGACATGTTGTGAATTGTGATTATTAGAGTATAAAGTGAAATATTCAAAGTGGGATAAAATTTTTTTTTTTTGTTAATTATGTCTAAATGAGTTTAATTTGATTTAGGATTTCTTTAAAAATCTTTGAAGTGTTTTTGTTTTTAATATACCAATAATTGGGAGTGTGAGGATTTGAACTTTGGATTTGTTTTTAAGATATGTAAACCGAAGAAAGAGGAAAATTATTCAATAATCTAAAATATTGCTCTTTACTCTCGCATGAATGGTAGGTCATATCATGAATTTAATTTGTTAACTTACTAATAAGTGAGCTGAAGAAGTACAATAATTACTTTAGTGGAAACCAATTTACTTTGAAAACCCAATCCAAAGCGGCGATCATTTATTTACCTTATGGATTTAAACCATTGGATTTAAGTAGATCCAACGGTAAAAAAAATCCTCATTAATGCTACTATTCCAATTGATCTCGTTTATTATCCCTTATTTAATACGTTTCATACTTATTTTTAAACCCAAAAAAATTTATAAGTCTGACTCTTTCTCTCTCTCTCCACTGCACGTCTCTAGTAATTGCTATCAGACTCCTAAATAAATAGTTAAGAACTCTTACACTCCAATTCTCTAGTAATTGCAAGATCATCCCTATTTTTTTCATGAGCTTTTTATTAAAAAATTGTGTTAAGAAATTCCAATTGTATATAAATAAGGTACTTTCTTACCTACTCCCACAAATCAACCCAAGGGTATTTGTGCATAATTGGTTCCAACTATAATTATTATCTACATGTCAAAGGACCAAGCAATAAAACGGCATAGCAAAACCATGTGTATTCGTGTGTAATTGGTTCTCATCCATAATAGCAAAACAGCATAGCAATAGTTTTGTTATTAATCAAAGTTAGGCATGCTGTGACTTTTTTTTTTTTTGGCTGCTGGCGACCTAGCCATGGAGGTGGAAGAGCCGTGAAGGAGATAGAGAGAGCAACGTGCAAAGAGAAAGAGAGAGAGACGTGCAGTGGAGAGAGAAGGAGTTAGACTTATAAATTTTTATGGGTTTAGAAATAAGTATGAAATGTATTAAATAAGGAATAATAAATGAGATCAATTAGAATATTAGCATTAATGAATGTTTTTTATTTATTTATTGTTGGATCTATTTAAATCCAATGCTTTAAAAAATGTGTAACTTGAACCTATCTCATATATATAAATATATATATATATGAGTTGGGTTCAAGTTACACCTGATGTAACTCTAAGCAATGTTACACCATCCATAACTTGTTATTAAATTAATATTTTGAAAATCCAACCGTTGAATTATATGTTCTTAACATACATGACAATTTTCATATCAATCAGATGCTATTTACCATTTGATTCATAAACTCGTTTTTTATGCATTATTTTAAACTACAAAAATTTGAATTTTAACAATTGATTGATGACATGACTATTAATCTTTGATTACCTTGAAATTGTGCAAGTATGAAGAATATACGAAGATAATGTAATCTAACGGTGGATTTGTCAATATTCACATTCAATTAAAAAATATTGAGTGGTGTAAGATGTCATCAATCAATTGTTAAAATTCAAATTTTTGTAGTTTAAAATAATGCATAAAAGATGAGTTTATAGATCAAATTGTAAATAGCATCCGATTGATATGAAAATTGGCATGCATGTTAAGAACATATAGAACATGTAATTCAATGGTTGGATTTTCAAAATATTAATTCAATAATAAGTTATTGGGTGGTATAATATTGCTTAGAATTACACCACTCAATATTTTTTAATTGGATGCGAATATTGACAAATCCACTATTAGATTACATTATCATCGTATATTATTCATGCTTGCAAATTTTCGAGGTGATCTAAGATTAATAGCTATGCCATCAATCAATTGTTAAAATTCAAATTTTTGTAGTTTAAAATAATGCATAAAAGATGAGTTTATAGATCAAATGGTAAATAATATCCAATTAATATGAAAATTGGCATGCATGTTAAGAATATATAGAACATGTAATTCAATGGTTGGATTTTCAAAATATTAATTTAATAATAAGTTATTGGGTGGTGTAACATTACTTAGAGTTACACCACTCAATATTTTTTAATTGGATGCGAATATTGACAAATCCACCGTTAGATTACATTATCTTCGTATATTCTTCATGCTTGCAAAATTTCGAGGTAATCCAAGATTAATAGCTATGTCATCAATCAATTGTTAAAATTCAAATTTTTGTACTTTAAAATAATGCATAAAAGATGAGTTTATAAATCAAATAGTAAATAGTATCCGATTGATATAAAAATTGGCATGCGTGTTAAGAACATATAGAACATGTAATTCAATGGTTGGATTTTCAAAATATTAATTCAATAACAAGTTATTGGATGGTATAATATGGATTAGAGTTATTGGGTGGTGGAGGGGAGAAAAGATTCGAGCTGTGGAGTTAGCAGCATATTGTAATTATCTCTGAAAAAAAAAAAAAAAAAAAAAAAAAACTTATAATTGAACATTTATTAATCTTTAATTTATATAGTTAGGGTGTGAGAAAAAAGAGCATCATTTCTCTATACTTCTGGAGTATCAAAGAATTTTCCACTAACAATTAGCAAGTACCATTGACAATTGTGTATTTTACTATTTAATAATCAAGCCTTCTCGAGGCTTGAAAAGCATTTGGGACAAAAGTTGTTGCCAACAAAGTTCTTGGAAATTACAGATCATATACTTTACAAGTTTTCCAAGTACAGTCTAAAATGCAAAAAAAAATTGAGAAGACAACTTCATATTGGTTTAAATTCCTAATTTCTATATGCTAGTAGGAACCGACGATAAGAATAGAATTTTTTGCCCTTGACTTTTCACCTGGTCTTGCCGTCTTGACTAACTTTAATATCAAGAAAGAGGAAAATTTGGTGGAAACTGAGTTATATAACTCAGTTTCCATCGCCCATAATCCAAAAAATGTGGGACTCACAAAAAAAAAAGTTTGTTTGGGAAAATTTTTGAGTATTATTTTCATTACTCAAAACTCAAAAAATTAAGTTTGAGTGATGAAAACTGAAAACAATTTTTTTGTGTTTTCAAGTTATGGAATATGAGGTATAATGGCAAAATTGTAAAAAAAATCAAATTTTTGAGACCCATTTTTCTGACTTATCACTATTAAGTCATTAATACCACCTTGCTTTTTTTTCTTCTTTCTTCTTCAAACAACTCCACCCAACGGCCCTTTTTTTTCTTCTTCTTTATGTGGTCACTCTCGTACTTTATTTGGTTCCTTTTATACATATATATATATATATATATATATATATAGGGTTGTGTTCAAGTTACGCCTGGTGAACTTTAAGTAATGTTACACCACTTAATAACTTGTTATAAAATTCATATTTTGAAAATCCTACCATTGAATTACATGTTCTATTTATTCTTAACATTCATGCCAATTTTCATGTTAATTGGATGTTATTTACCATTCAATCCATAAACTCATATTTTATGCATTATTTTAAACTACAAAAACTTGAATTTAAACAATTGATTGATGACATGGCTATTAATCTTTGATCACCTCGAAATTTTGCGAGCATGAAGAATATACAAGGATAATATAATCTAACATTAGATTTGTCAAAATTCGAATCTAATTAAAAAATATTGAGTGATGTAACATTGTTTAGAGTTACACCAGGTATAACTTAAACTTAACACATATATATATATATGGGTCCGATTAATATATGCCCTTAGAGCACACATTAATCATCTATTTTAGGAAACTTTTTATGAGTAATTGAAAAAGCTGTAAAAAAAAGTTGGTAATTTTTTCATTAATCATATATATATATATATTAACATCAATTAATTTGAAATAGTAACATCATAAGGTTTACATCAGTTTTTAACAAAAACAAATGGAATTTGCCTCATCCCTACAACAATTATTTGGTTCCAAGACTTGATTCATGGTTCAAAACATTTTGAAGAAAGGAAGGGAGAGAAAAAAAATTAATGGTCAGGAAATTTCCTACCAAATCCTATTTCAGATTTTAACAATTAAGTAGAAAATAGGATGGAACCTTTATATAATCTTGGAAAATCAAGTGGGTAGTTTATACATATTTTAAGTATAGGTTAAGAGTCCCACAAATTCAGTGTTCAAAATACATTAAATTTCTCCTCTTGTGTGTGTGTGTGGGGTGATGACAGCATGATTTTTTGTCGAGAAACAGAGTAGGAATGCGACACTATACCATTTAAGCATAGGTTAAGAATCTCACAAATTTGGTTCTCGAAATACAATGAATTTCTCCTTTTTTGTGTGTGTGTGTGTGGTGATGATAGCATGATTTTTCGTCGAGATACAGAGTAGGAATGCCAAACCATACAATACAACAAATTTTGGTTTTCATGGTGTTATGGTATTTGTTTAGATTAAAACATGTTGGGTTGTGAGTATGTTCTGCTCTTTTTGTTAAGTATCCTACATAAAGATATACAACATATACATGACTTGACATTTCCTTTCACATGAATAAAGAACATACGTTACATACCTACTCATCTAAAAAAATTAAATTGAATCACAGACCACTTCTTTAGCTAATGGAAGAATCGTTTGGATTAGTGTTTTCATTGAATACGGCTTTCCGCAGAATCCTATATGTATCTATGAGTTTTTTTTTTAAAATTTTTTTATTTACTGAAAGTGGGTTAAAATATAATTGTACCTAAAATAGTAAGCTTTTAAAAAGTTGAACTAAGAAAATAAGCTAAGTAAATACCCAAAAAAGCTAAACCAAACGCACAAGTTTCTTTCTTTTTGGCTCTGTTTAAATTTTACATTAGTGTTAGAAACACAACTTGTCAAGTTGTAATTTAAGTAACATCACTTTCTTATGAAGTCAACCATTTGATACTGTTTTTATCATGGAATAGTCGTAATAGTGTACTAACAATCTATTCTATATATATATATCTAAAAGCTGAAGAGTAACATTTATTGCTGCTACACTCTCGTTGAGCCACATCAGCGTCCATATCATCTACCTATTTCCCATTTCTCTCCACTACTTCCAACTATAACTTCCGTTTTACCTTTTCATTTCTCTATTACTCTCAACCTTAATGTCACTCTTCATCTATCTCTTTCTCTTCCTTTTATTTTGACTATTCTTATCCTCATTTTATTACTATAAATATGACATTTTCTCTCCCATTTTATACATATTTTCTTACATGAAAAATGTTATTACTCTCTCTCTCTCTCATGTTTTATTTTTGTGTGAATTTTTTGTTTTTTGTATCTCTACTTTAGATTGATGTATATGTGACTTCTTTAGATTTTTATTTTGGGTTGCAATTTGGTTTTGTCTTATTAACTTATTATCTTTATTTTTTTTCTTTTCTATAATTGTTAGATGTTATTCTATTGCACATAAATATAGTTTACAAGAATATAATATTATTCTATTATATATCATGACTTGGATAATTTGGTGTTTGATTTATGGCTATATTTTTTATTTTGATGCTTCTTTTTCTCATTTTATTTTCTATTTCTCTCTCGAAAAAGGTGATTTCTCTCTCTCTATATATATATATATATATATATATTATTTATTCTTTTTTGATGAATCATTGTATTTTTGTATATAATACTATTTTGAGTTAATACGATTTGTTCACAAGTCTTCTCTCTCCCTCTTTTAGCTTTTGTTTGATTTTTTTTTTGGACATAATACTTAGTTATTTTGGAAGTGAGATTTTGAATTTATATCAATATACACTGTTGGCTATGTATTTGAATGTGTCTATCAACTATTAAAATTAAACCGCCCAAGATGAATATGTATAGACAATATTTTAATTTTAATTTTTTATTGATTTATTATTTAGTTATAACATCAAAATTAAAGTAAATGAATATGTAAAGTTAAAACTGACTAAGATGAATTTGTAAAGCCAATATATTTATATATTTAATATTTTCAAAAAATTAAAAGTAAAAAATAAATAATAAAAAGAATAATGACGTGGCCAATGATGTGACGGATGAGAAGGCTCAACAGGAACTTAGTAATAAAAATGCGATAAATAATTAAATCTTAATAAATAAAGTGTATGTAGTCAAATAAATAATTTTAATCATGTTCTCTTTATGTTTTTATACAGATTATTTTCTTTCATTTCGATAGGTGAAGTTTTCAATTTTAGACATAAAGTTTACTTTTTTTCTTACATATTATTTTAAATAGTAAATTTATAATATGATATAATTGTTTAAGAAATATGCAGTTCCTATCTCATGTATCTATATTAGTAAAGAAAACTCAATCAATAATTCGAAACTACTCATACGATAAGAAAAAATATAAATATAATAATTTCATTTTAAGAGAATAAAAATTTTGAATAATATAATTGAAACTCAAACAGTTTAGTTGTACATGAAAAACAAATTAGGACAATATAACGCATGATAACATAATTTATCAAAATATAGACAGCCTAAAAAATGAATAATATCAATCAAATAAATCTAAATAATAAAACAAATTTATATTATTTTAGAAATTATTTTCCACAAATTTTATAAAACAAATTATATATTATATATTAATTAAAATAAAATTATCTATTCCCACGCATCGCGTGGGTATGTGACTAGTTGTAATTAAATTGTTGAGGAAAATTTCTTGGTCCCTTAAATTTTAACCTTCAGTTTTAATGTCTTTGGTTTGTTGATGTATACTGATATTTTTATGTTGGACAAGTAACAATAAAGATTTGTACGACTGAAAAAGAAACGACAAACAGCTTATCCGATAATAATGATGATAATAAAAAAAAACAAAACAAAAAACACTGTACATTATGTGTTTGTGCCTCACTTTCCGGGTTGTACTTTGTGCAAGAAAATATATCTTATTATCAATATTTTTACAACAAATCATAAGTGGTTAGTTATTGTTAGTTCAAATTTGAATATAACACTAAAATTACTTTTTTGCCCCAACAATAACAACCAATAACAACCTGCCACTTAAAATTTATTGTAAAAATGTTGTAAAAATATTGTAGACATATCATTTCTCATTAATTTATTATGCTCTAAATAGGAATCACTGTTCACTAGTTTGCAAAAACAACAAACCTCCGTCCATTAAAATTTTTTTACAAATTTTATTTTCTTCTTCTTTTAATAATGAGTTGAATTGGTAGATTATTATTAATCTAATATCATTTTTATATAGAATTCAATCGCTTCTAACATCACTCATATTATATAACAATCATACTCTGCCTAACTGTTTTAAAAAAAAAAAATTTTGTTAAATTTACGGTGTCACTAGTCGTTGCAAATATCTTGCAAGGTGTGACTCAGTGCAGGGTCTTTCAATTGATATCAACCACAAATATAAAAAGCGAATATGAAGTATCCAGTTACAAGAGTATGCGAGCAGCGAGCATAAATACAAAAAAGGGAGCAACAGTAAAATGGAAAAAATGAAAAGTCGGCAAAAATTACTCATGTAGCAAATTATAAGCAGTAGAGTTGTGAACACACCAATTTTTCTTAATCGAGTTGTGATAAAAATTGTACAAATTATTGTGGCGCTAGCATTTTTCCATTAAAATGTAGTGCTAATTTAAAGTGGGAGAAGTCTCGCAGCCCAACAAAACGTGAACGGGCATTAATTTTAAAGGGACCCAAAAGAGGGTCAATAATTTCTTTATTATAAGAAATGGTCCAACAGTCTTTTTTTTTATGTTCAAACTCAACTAATATCATACCTCATAACAAATCATAAGGCAATTTCCTTATAAATTTCCATACAAGCTCCAAGCATCTTTCCACTGATCCCCCATTTGGCACTATCTTAGGCCTACCATACTACTTCACGCTATATAACTTGAGGCCTTTCTGTGTTATTCACGTCCCTCATAACAACCCTCCACTCCTACTTCAGTCTCTCTCTCTCTCTCTCTCTCTATAAATCTCTTCCTAGAGTTTCCTTGAAGGGTCTCTCAATAAAATTCAATGGATAAGTTAGAGAAATGTGGTGCCAACTATGCCCCTCTTTCCCCTCTAACTTTTTTAAATAGAGCCTCTAAGGTTTATGCCAATCGTACCTCTGTTATATACCAGGGTACCTGCTTCACATGGAGGGAGACATACCAACGTTGCTGTGCTCTTGCTTCTTCTCTTCTTACTCTTAACATTGTCAAGAATGATGTTGTATGTTACGCTATTTCTTTCCCACTTATGATTCAATTTTTTTTTTTTTTTTTTTTTTTTAAATTCTAGATAAGTTATGTTATATATATGATGAAAGAAACTAACTTTTAACTTGTCTACCTATTTTTTTCAACAGGTATCTGTGTTGGCTCCTAACATTCCAGCCCTGTATGAGATGCATTTTGCAGTGCCTATGGCTGGTGCTGTGCTTAACACTATTAATACCCGGCTCGATTCCAAAAACATAGCTGCTATTCTCCGGCACTCTGAAGCCAAGGTCTTCTTTGTGGATTGCCAATTTGTGTCAGTAGCAAGAGAAGCTCTCCTCTTACTCGTGGCCGAGTCGTCCAATATCCCTTTGGTGATTGTCATCGATGATGTTGACACACCAACAGGTGTTCGGCTAGGCCAATTGGAGTACGAGGAACTTGTCAAAAAGGGCAATCCTAGCAACAAGTTTCTTCCTAGTGAGCATGAGCTAGATGAGTGGGATCCAATTGCTTTGAATTACACGTCAGGAACAACATCTGAGCCTAAAGGTGTTGTGTACAGCCATAGGGGTGCTTATCTTAGCACTCTAAGCCTAGTCCTTGGATGGGAAATGGGAAGTGAGCCTGTGTATTTGTGGACACTTCCTATGTTCCATTGTAATGGGTGGACTTTCACATGGGGCATAGCAGCACGCGGGGGGACCAACGTGTGTTTGCGCAACACCACAGCACATGACATCTACAGCAACATTTCTATGCACAAAGTCACACATATGTGTTGTGCACCCATCGTTTTCAACATCATTTTACAAGCTGGACCCAATGAGCGCAGAGATATCACCACTCCGGTCCAAATACTCACCGGTGGAGCACCTCCACCTGCAGCACTGCTCGAAAAAATTGAACCACTTGGGTTCCATGTCACACATGCTTATGGCCTCACCGAGGCAACAGGACCTGCCCTGGTGTGTGAATGGCAAACCAAGTGGAATCAACTGCCAAAAGATAAACAGGCAAAGCTTAAGGCACGTCAAGGTATTAGCATACTAACTCTAGCAGACGTTGACGTCAAGGATTTGAAAACGATGGCAACTGTGCCATATGATGGAAAAACCATGGGGGAGATAGTCCTGCGTGGGAGTAGTATCATGAAGGGGTATTTCAAGGACCAAAAGGCTACATCCAAAGCCTTCAAGGATGGTTGGTTCTTAACAGGTGATGTTGGTGTTGTACATCCAGACGGGTACTTAGAAATCAAGGACCGGTCTAAAGATGTTATCATTTCTGGAGGTGAAAACATCAGCAGTGTAGAATTGGAGTCAGTTCTGTATAAACACCCAAGAGTGCTTGAAGCAGCAGTAGTAGCAATGCCACACCCTCGTTGGGGAGAGAGTCCCTGCGCTTTTATCTCAATCAGAAAGAACTCCAGTGGCAAAACAAAGGATGTGACTGAGGCAGAGATCATATCCTATTGCAGGAAAAATCTTCCCCGTTTCATGATTCCAAAGAAGGTGGAATTCTTGCCGGAGCTACCAAAGAATGCAACAGGAAAGATTTTGAAGAATGAACTGAGGGCTAAAGCAAATGACCTTGTGATTGTCGCCGAGAATCTTTCAGGCCACAAGTCCACCCAAGTCACAGCCCAACTTGCTCCTCAACCTCAATATAATAATGGCGAGCAGATTATGGCCATGTCCCGTCTCTGAAAATTTTATTAAGCTCGGAATAAAATATGTACAGTACTGTGTTTTGTTATCTGATATTTTTAAATATGTTATCAGTTAATTATATAGTATCTATTAAGTTATATTAGGTGGAGTTGGTCGAATCTGAATTTTGAAGAGCTAATACAAGTAATAAAAATGTTTTTTTTTTGGGTTGCCCAATTGGCCATTTAGTCAACTTACTTAGTTGCAGTTTTTGCCTGCAAGTTGCAACACCAAACGCATAACTTAGCAAAGGTGTACTAAAAAAAAAAAAAAAACTAATACAGAAGGTACTAGGTGGTGCACATAATTGGTCGGGATTTGAAGAACTAATATAAACAATTAACTTAGTTAATTGGAGTTTTATTTGCTTGCAAGTTCCAGCACCAAAGACATATATTAAGAGTATACTTCGCAATTTATCCAAAAAAATAAAATACAAGTTACCAGGAGGTGCATGCACACAAGGAATTTGTCAGGATTTTTTGAAGAACTAGTAGAAACAAAGTGCCCCCCCACCCCCACCCACCCCCATTACAAAATGTTCAAGACAAACCCGAATCTGCAGCAAAGATGTGTTATGTACAACAAAAGACATGCTTCGCGTGCATCCAAGCGTTGTTAAGAACTCAACTGTTTGATTTCCTCAACGTTAGGAAAGAGAGAACTCTAAATGAGAATCACCACGCGATGTGTGGTTAGTTGGTAGGAGTTCTTGTATCACTTCACATAATATTTGGCAGGAGATGAGTGGTTCGATCAGCAAGGCTTCAACGAATGTATTGTACCTATAATCAGGGCCGGCCCAAGGCCTAGGCCTAAGGCCCCCACCACAAAAAATATTTACCTTTACAAAAAAGGCCCCCATCCCATTGTAAAAGGCCCAAAATTTTATAAAAGATATGAATTTTTTCAAAAGGTTGTGCACTTTTAATTATTAGTGATGTTATAGATATCACAAATTTTACTATAGATTTATAAATTGACATGTTACCAATCACAAAAAATTATTTTAAATATTCATCAATTACATTATTGAAACTCATCAACCACTGTTATTGTCATATTATATTGTGAACATTTTGTAGCACATTTAGCATTATCCTTTTTTAATTCTAACAAGGCTTTAAAAAAATTAACAAATGTGTTAGATCATCAATGATGATTAATCTCCCTTAATAGTTTGAAACTTTCATATTTGTAAACTAATCTACTACAAAGCCACACATCAATTAATATCATAGGTTATACATTAGATTATAAATGTAATTAACTATGTATCATCATATATCCAAGATAAATTAATTTTCTTTTTAAAAAATAATATATTTTTTCTTTTTGTTAAATTTATGTTTCAACTATGATATTCAATTCTCTATATGAAATTAACCTTAGTTTTAGTTAGTATTATTCATTAAATTATGTATTTAATACATCAAATTAACCTCAATTTGATTAACATTAAATAATTTTATTTAACTAGTATATACATATAAAAAACCCCACATAAATCTTTCACCTTAGGCCCCAAATTAGGTTGGGCCGGCCCTGCCTACAATGATAGCCTTATTAAAGCCATAATGGTACACATAATATTACCCTTATCGCCACGTGGCGTGGAGTCGATGAGTCCACATCAGAGATCCCTTTTTTATTATTAAAAGAAGAAAAAAAGAAAAAAAAAAAAAGAGAACTCTAAATCAGAATTAGGCTCATGGAGAGGGGATCTGCAGTATCTAATGATACTAACAGAAAAAGGTTGCAGTGATAGTATGTTTAGAAAATGTAAAACCAGTTTGTCATCCATCAAGTTCCACGGGTGTGATCAATCCGAGTGTTTTAGCAAGTAAAAAACCATCCCTAACTGCTCAATGTTCTGTTAAAACACTTATTCTTCTCATAATAAATCTCCAAAAGACAGGTAACCACCATAGCCGGCTCAATATATTTGGGAAACTAAGACAGGTAACCACCATAGCCTGCTCAATATATTTGGGAGACTAAGACAATAAGTTTAAAGTAGGATATTTTATATATTTAAATATCAATTAAATAAATTTATTTAATATTAACGAAACTGAGGTTAATTTGGTAAATTAATACTAACCAAACTAAAGTTAATTGCATATAAATAATCAAATATGATGGTTCAAACAAAAAGAACAAAAAGAAATGAAAATTTTATTATTCTTTTAGAAATGAGGTTTACCTTATCTTGGATAAAGTAATGAATCGTTATAAATTTTGATTTTGGTGTTAGAAAAGAGACATATATTATTTGGTGCGTAGTTATGTGGTAGATTAGTTGGCTAATGTTGACAATTTATCATGTAGTAGATTAGTTGGCTAATGTTGACAATTTATCATATAGGATATTGGTGTACAAAAATTAAAACCTCAAAACATTTTTCTCATAAATAGTTTATGGTTTTTAATTGGGTTAAGTTTATTTTATTTTTTATGATAATGGGTTAAGTTTCTATTGATCTAGTGTGCGTTTGGGAAGCAATGAAAATTATAAATTATTTCACTATTCAGCTTATTTTTGCTACTATTCATGGGCTCCACTACACTTTTGGTATTATTCATGGGCCCCACTGTACTATTTCAACCAACTTTTACCTTTATTTACAGTACTCTCAGCAATAAGTTTTCAGTTTCAGCATCCAAACAGATCCCTAGTGTGCATTTGGCTCCAGCTTATTTTTGCTACTATTCATGGGCCCCACTGAACTTTTTGGTACTATTCATGGGTCATACTGTACTATTTCAATTAACTTTTACCTTTTATCTACAGTATTTTCAGTAATAAGTTTCAGTTTCAGCAAAATAAGCGGTATTCAAACAAACTCCTAGTGTGCGTTTGGCTCTAACTTAAAAAGCCAGCTTATTTTACTATTCAGCTTATTTTTGCTACTATTCATGGGTCTCACTGCACTTTTTAGTACTATTCATGAGTCCCACTATACTATTTCAGCTAACTTTTACTTTTATTTACGGTACTTTCAGCAAAAAGTTTTCAATTTCAACAAAATAAGCAGATTCTAAATGGACCTCTAATATTATGGAGACATTTTTGGAGGTGAGAAGAATAGTGCTTAATTTTTTTTGGATAAACTACAAAGTTAGTTTTTATCATTTGCACCGTATCTCAATTTGGTCCCTAACCTTTCAATTGTGTCAATTTAGTCTTTAACCTTTCAGTGTAATGTCAATTTGGTCCCTGCTGATTGCTGTTAAGTGTTGGATGGAAATTGCCAATGTTGTCTAACGGACTGAATAAACTATTATTTCCATACCACGTAGGTGGACACCTGGAATGCCACATCATTCTGATTTGATTGAATAAACTATTACATTTTTTTTTTTAAATGTGAGGGGCTGATTCAGTTCTTGCACGTGATTGTTTGTTTGGGATCATAATCCAAGCTAGGTTTTTTTTAAAACTATTACTATTTAGCTTATTTTACTATTCAGCTTAATAAGCGGTATTCATGGGTTTTGCTTATTTTGGTGTATTAATTTATACAAAATTATTTTTGTAGGCTTTTTGATGATGTATTTTTGCTATTTTAACAAAATTAAACTAAAGTTTGATTTTGTATTGACAGGTTCTTTTGGGAGATTTGGTGCTTATACAAGGTCCTAGGATGAAGAAAGTTGGTAAGAGTAGAATAAATATAAAAAACTGGATCTTTGACGTTAAAAATACTGAATGATTGTATTGTATTTCACCCAATAATAGAATATACATGAGTGCCTTTATATAGGAGGCATATGTGTGCAATACAAGCAAGAGTATAGTACAAGAATGTGTGTTATACAAGTAATCTAGTTGGGCCTAAAGCCCACAACACTATATACGTTAACAGCCCCCCTCAAACTCAAGGTGGATGTGAGACCAGCTTGAGGTTGTCAACCAAATCACGAAGGCATCCCTTAGAATGTGACTTGGTGAAGATATTTGTATGTTGATCTTTAGAGGAGACTGAAATCAGCTTGAGAGCACCATGGACAAGATGATAACGGATAAAAGGACAATCGATCTCGATATGTTTAGTCTGTTCATAGAAGACATCATTGTGAGCAATATGAATGGCACTCTCAATAAAGAGGAGTAGCAGAAGATGTGGACACGCCTAAATCTTTGAGAAGCCATCGTAGCCAAAGGAGCTCAGATGTGGTATCAGCAAGGGCACGATATTCTACTTCAGTATTGGAGCGAGCCACATGAGTTTGTTTCTTGCTTCACCAAGAAATCAAAGAAGAACCAAAAAGAAAGCAATAACCAGTGGTGGACCTGCGATCAGTGGGGTCTCCTGCCCAATCAGCATCAGAAAATGCACGGAGAACAAGAGGAGATTGAGCAGAGTAGAAAAGACCATGGAAGAGAGTGCCCTTTAGGTATCGAAGAATGTGCAGAACAGTAGCATAGTGAGTCGATCGTGGAGCAGACAGATACTGGCTCACCTGGTGAACAGCAAAGGAAATATCTGGACGAGTGACAGTGAGATAAACTAGGCTGCCAACCAAGCGTCTGTAAAGAGAGGGATTAGACAATTTGAATGATTGTATTGTATTACAACCAATAATAGAATATACACAAGTGCCTTTATATAGAAGGCATATGTGTGCAGTACAAGTAAGAGTCTAGTACAAGTAAGAGTCTAGTACAAGAATGTGTGCTATACAAGTAATCTAGTTGGGCCTAAAGCCCCAACACTATATACTTTAACATTTGAGAAATTTGTTACTTTCCACTGCAAATGTATTTTCTGTGTTCTTTCCGTCAGTTCCATTTACTGAAAAAGCAAAACCCAAAATAAGCACATGAACAAATACTCCCCACAACAAATCCCAACATCTAAAATAAACAAAACCCATGAAACTAAAATATGAAATTAAAGCCTCTGACCCATTTCAGTTCAGTTGAGACATAGAGAGAGATTGTGAGACAGAAAGCGAAAACTGATCGGAACGGAGCTAGACCTCGTCGCCGAACCTTGCCGCTACTCCTTGCCTCTGAAACCTCATAGCCTCACCCTTTCTTTCTCAACCAAATGCTAGTTGCTCTCAAAATCTGAGGAGCAGATTTAAGGATTCCAGGTGTCCATTTACATGGTATGGAAATAATACTTTATTCGGTCCGTTAGACACATTAGCAATTTACATCCAACACTTAACAGCAGGGACCAAATTGACATTGCACTGAAAAGTTAAGGACCAAATTGACACAATTGAAAGGTTAGGGACTAAATTGAGATATGGTGCAAAGGATAGGGACTAACTTTGTAATTTACCATTTTTTTTTTTTAAACGATTTATTATAATACAATTTTGAAAATGCTAAAGGTAGTGTATATTTTACGACATAAAACATATGAAATGATGTGACAATGAATGTAATTAATAGGCTTTAACCACCAAATAAATGAATTTTTAATTGTTTTTTTTTTAAATTTATTTGTGACACATCAATTTCTAAACTTTATGTAGTAAAATTTGTAGTATCTCATAGCGTTGCTATACAATTTTGGGCATTTTTATAAAGGAATAGGCTTTTTATAAAGGGCAAAATTGGGTCCAATGCTCTAGTTCACTAGACCGGTTGAGTTGATGACATGTGTCTACTTTTTGACCATGTATCGTCATCGCAACAAGTCCATTTATAAACGGGTAGAAGTAGAACTATTTAAAAGGGGGCCCCATGTAGGACTGTAAACAAGTCAAGCTTTTTCAAGTAGTGCATGTTCAAGCATGGCTCGTCTGGAAAAATCAAAAGCTCAAGCTTAACTCGAGCTCGTGACAAGCCTAAAAATAATGTTTGAGCTTGAGCTCATGAGAAAGCGAGAAAGCTTGAGCTTGGCTTGGCTTGGCTTGATTAATTAGTCAAGCCAAGCTCAAGCTAAATTTCAAGCTCAAACTCGAGCTCAAGTCAAGGTTTTGAGCTTAAGATCTAAGAAAATTACATTATCAAATGCTTAAATCTATAAAATTAAGAAGAAAAAAAATAGTATACTCATTTTATCATGTGTCTAATCCTACTTATGATTAGCCATTATTCAAATTAAAATTTTACATAATTAAATTCATTCATTCATCATTCCTTGTCTATAACTTCAACAATTTTTCAAAATACAACTTTTGCATTCACGTTAGATGGTGAAGAATTAGAAAAATACTTGATTGTAACCATTATGAGTGGAAAAATACTAACATGTTTTATGTCTTTACATTATATGATTGATGGGGAAAGATCATATGTGGAACACTTAATTAATTAATTTTGTTTTTAAATGTAACTAAAGTATAAAGTGGTTCTTGGTGAGTCTAGAGGGAAGGAAAAAATTAAGGTAATGGGTAGTGGTCCCATGTTGGCCATGCCATTATTAAGATATATGTAATAAGTATATTTAACTACCACATATAAATTTATAAATGATTCTATACTTGAATTGTTTTGTATCAAGCTTTATAGCTCACGAACTTGTTCGTGAACAAATTTTTTTGCTTAGACTTGGCTTTTTTATTAAACGAGCCTAAAACTAGGGCTCAAGCTTGGTTTATTTATAAACAAACAAATATGAAAGAACTTTTTATCAAGTCAAGTCCGAGTTGTTCATAATTGACTTGGTTCATTTATAGCCCTGGCCTCATGCCTAGGTCTTAAGCCACCTAGTAACCACAGCCCATTATGGTGCCTAACAAAGCCAGCCCCCACAACCAACTCACTCTCCTAGAAAAGAGTAGTCAGTGTTAGTTTGGTCAAATGCTCTAATGTAATGAATCTGTTGAGTTGATAACATGTGTCCACTTTGACCATGTGTTGTCAGCGCAACAGATCCAATACACTCGAGGCACTCGATCAAGTATTTTTATAGAAGGGATAAAACCATTTAAAAATGGATATTAGGCTTGGGCTTAAGTTACCTAGGCGTTCAACCACCACTGGTAACCACAGACCATTATGCTACCAAATTGGACCCGCAACCAAATTTTCTTAGCTTTCCTAGAGAAGAACAAACGTAAGTCATTGTGTGTTTGATATGTGTATGTTTTTTTAAAAAAAGTGATGACATGTAGTCTAATCAGTGGGACCTATAGTTTTTAATATATTTACAAAAATACCATTGAACAATGTTATTTGAAAATTGAATACTGGTAAGAGTAGTTTTCTAAATTTAGTATTTAAACACCTTAAAATAAGAAATGTAACTCAAACACTTTTAAAAAAACACTCCTACTGTTGTTTGAGTTACGTTACCAAATAGGCCCTAATAATTTGAATAGATTTATATGAAAGCTAATAAAGAAGGCATTACTATAATAAAAACTAACTTGTAACCCCATGCATATGCATGGATACACTTAAAGATATACAATAAGATGCATAATATAATTCTTATATATATAATTTAAATACAATTGATAGTCATTTTTATATTTTGTTAACTCTTTAAAAAATTTTGTAAGTATATTATTAGGTATAAAATGTAAATTGTCCATTTTTTTTTTAATTATTGTGAAGTACTTTTTTTTTACGACTCATTTATTCTAGACTCTTTGGTTTTTGTACTTAATAACTCACTTGGATGAATATTTATGATGTGGTCCCACATTTGATTCTAAAATTAAGAATAAATAATTTAGGACACATGGCGCAAAATTGGAACTCTAATTTGGAATTCTAATTTGAGTTTTTCTAAGCTTCACCTATTATTATATATACAGACTAGCTTGTAACCTATGCATTTGCATGGATGCACTTAAAGATATACAAAAAGATGTATAGTATAATTCATATATATATAATTCAAATATTATTGATAGTCATTCTTATATTTTGTTAACTCTTTAAAAAGTCTTGTAAGAATATTATTAGGTATAAAATGTAAACTTTCCATGTTTATTTTTATTACTTCTTAATTTTTGTTATTGTGAAGCACTTTATACTTTTGTTTTTTATGATTCATTTTTTCTAGACTCTTTGGTTTTTGTACTCAATAACTCACTTGAATGAATATTTATGATGTGATCTCACATTTGATTTTAAAATTAGGAAATACAACTCTCTCTAAAAATAAATACTTTAGGACACATGGCGTAAAATTGGACTCTAATTTGAAAATCTAATTGGACTTTTTCTAACCTTTGCCTATTAATATATATACTAGTATGTAACCCGTTCTTACGTACAAGAATGATGAATTGTAGTGGTGCTATTGATGTTAGTTTGGATTATTAAATATATAGGATATTAGTTCGACCAGAATATTTGAAGGTACTAAAATGAATTTTCCTTGCGATCTATATGATATTGGTTACACCAAGTTTCTCATTACACTGCTGTTATGTATATAATTTTAAAAACCACTATTAGACACTACATATACAATATCAATTTACTATCAATGTCTGTGAAATTCTACTAAATACAACACAAAATAAAAGAATAAGTTAGTTCAATAGTATCTCCTAAATTGAATAAGGATAGGTGCATGGAATCATTTAGCTCAATAACAGTTTGTTACATTCAGGATTTTCACATACAAAGTATCTAAATAGAATAGTATAAAAAAATATACTCATTAGTTCAGGAAAAAAAATAATAGAAAAAATCTAAACAATTTAATTGTATGAAAAACTAACAAATGTAAAATCTAATTATGATTCTAATCAAATTTTCTCTAAGCTATTGACTACAAACTAATTTGTAATTAATGACTACAACTCCACTTAATGTTTTTTTTATTAGATGTGAATTTTGAAAAATCTACCATTGAATAACATTTTCTTTGCATATCCTTTATGCTTACAAAATTTTCAGAAGATTAAATATCAAAACTATATCATCAATCAAATGTTTAAATTTTAAGTTTTTGTAATCTAATGTTAATTCAAAAGTTAATAGCATTAGATAAAATTTTGAAATTTGTGAGTCCAAAATTATAACAATTCTAAAGTTCAAGTGATTAATTATCAAATTTGAATTTTTTTTTTATAATACAATAGTTGGGAGTTGGAGGATTTTAATTTCGAAACTGAATGTCTCATTTAGAAATAGTAACTATAAATTTGGAGTTTGAAAGACTAAAATTACTCACAGTAGTTCAAATTTTCAAATAATTAATTGACAGTTTTAAAACTTAAAAGTAATAAATTAAAATTAACAACAACATAAAAATTATAAGTATTAAAATCTATTTATAATAAAAATATTAAAGTTAAAACGGCAATTTTATTGGTTGGAAAACAAGACAATAATGTCAACAAGAACAGTAGATCACAATTGACATGAGAGGCCATAAGTTTTGGACATTACTATAGGCTACAGCCAAACTTGGGACACCTTAAGCTGAAAAGCAAAACAACCCAATCTCGCCAAGGCCATAGAGTTTGATATCAGATTCACTCTATGGCCTACACCGCCCTTCTAAGTTCTGAACAGAGTTTGATAAATGATAACCTCCACCACCAATAAATGACCCAACATTGACAAATGAAACTCAGAAGAACTCAGCTCACGCGTGCTGCACATTTTTTGGTTTGAAAGATACAATCGAATTCAAACCTATGACATTCACTTCATAATAATTGTTATTGGTATAGATCTCTTATTTGACTAAGTGATATGCCATAATGCCACTCTTTCGACTAATAACGATCTCCATTTACTTAAATTTATTTTATTGCAGTTGGGGTTGGCCATCCATTTTTATCATATAATGGGAATGGCTGGTATTCTCTCTAATAATGGCTTACTCTCCAAATCTGAAAGTTACATGATGGGGTTTTTTGGCTATATGTTTTTTAGTGCACACCCGTATACACGATGAGTAACAAGAGAAAGAGATTCAAGAGTACAATTATTATGCGAGGGTGGAGGACAAGTTATGTCAAGTCCCTTTTTGGATCAGTAACGTTATCATGTCAGAATATAGCAAATATCTGTTTAGGTACTGCAGATGTCCAAAGGTCTCAAAAAATACTTACCGTGACAAATTGTGTTGGATGAAGATGATTCTAACTTTGGTAAAAGAATAAGTTTGATACGTAATAATTTTCACACATTTTATATATATATATATATATATATATTTATATAATTTATGGTGATTGATACATTATAATAGTGATATCAACCAAGTACCTAAATACGGTGGCATGATTGAGTAATGCAAGGACTATAAAAACTCACAAAAAAAAAATTAAAAGAATGAGTTATGTCATGTCCTTTTCGGATCAGTCATGTTATCATGTTAGAACTTAGAAGTGGCAAATACCTATACGTATTGTAGATGACCAAAGGTCTCAAAAATACAAATTGTGTTGGGTAAGATGATTATGACTTTGGTACAAGAATAAGTTTGAAACGTAATAATTTTCAAAAGAAATTTATATAATTTATGGTGATTGATACATTATAGTACTGATATCAATTGAGCATCTAAATATCGTGACGTGATTGATCAATGGTGATTGATACAATATGATACTGATATCAACGTAGCACCTAAATATGGTGACATGATTGAGCAATGCAAACTTAAAAAAATTTGTGACGAGTTGAATTGTGAAAGTTTTTGTAGTCCTAGCATTTTTAAGACATAATTTGTCTTTTCTTTTCTTTACCGAATAATAATGGAGCGGGCCTGAGATTGATCAATTGCTTGAAAGCGCGCGGCACATGCTTGTGAAAAAGATACTTCTTTCTTTCAAATAAAAGAAAAGAAAGAAGAAAGGAATACCTGCCTAAAAAGCATGGCTTTTAATTTGAGTGAATAATAGTGATGATGATATAATTGAATTTCTATGATTTTATTAAGCAAAAAGATTTTTTTTTTTGGTCCTACATTCCAAAGAATATCTTCACTCGTTGGCTTCCACCTTCCCGTTAACAATATTCGCATTGTACCAATAATTTTATAATATTGAATGATATTTCTTCTCTTTGCAAAACATATTGAAATTTTTCAATAACACATATAAAATAACAAAATCCAAATTAATATAAAAGCGCCATGTTATAGAGATTATTTCATGTCGACTCACTTGTGATAGATAATTTGGGTGAATTTAGTGAAACAATGAACTCTAATTCAAATGACGCTTTTCTTTTTTTAAGAATAAGATAGTGAGTGAGATTGTGAGTTCAAAACCTAGGTATGTTCATAGTTTTATTTTAAAAAAGTAAAAATAAATAAAAATAAAAAACTTAGATGAACTCAATGAAATGAATTTAAATATTATATTTTGTCAATTAAACAATAGTGACAAATACCTTAATGTTAAGCTCATTTTACATGCATTTCACATCTTTAGATTTTATGTTCATTTAATCTTTGTTTCATATCTTGTATCTCTTGTGTAGTCACATACTACTATCTACTAAGTAGTCATATGTTAAGATAAATATTAGGTAGTAATGATAAAAGTAATTGGTAGGTAGAGAAGCCCTCAATCACCAGCGAGTGTGGTGCAGCGGCAAGAAGCTCTCAAAAAAACCCATCACTTCAAATCAAGTGCCAAGAGGTTGTGGGGTTTTAGTACTAGTACTGACCCATATTTTTTAATATACAGAAATTGTGGTAATGAGATCAATAAGTGACATGCCATGCTCTGCGCTGGTGGTACCTATGGGATGATGATTACACACGCAAGCCCCCTTTTTTTGTTTCTAAAAAAAAAAGAGTCAAACCTTCAAAATGAATTTAAGTACGCCTTAATACATATATTAGAATCTTGCCAAGACCCTTGTAGTTTAATTGGTATCTCTGGATATTTTTAATTGAGACATTCAAGGTTTAAATCCTCCCATTGTAATTATTGAATTTATGAAAAAAAAAACAAAAAAACAAAAACAAAACAAAACGCATATTAGAACCTCACATATAAATTGGAATTTCATTTGTTTAAGAAGCAAAATTCTTTAATTATTAATGGATTTTTCTTTAATTCTTTAGTTTTTACTAGCAACATTCTCTCTCTCTCTCCCGTGAGAAAGAATCTCTCCTTTGCTCCATTGTGAGCTCTAATCCAAAGTGAACATCTCTTTGCCCAGTCAAAGAGCTTTCTCTACTTCTCTTGTGATTTTCTCCGCCCTTTGTGGCGGTTTTTGCCATTTCCTGCAAGGGACTTGAACCAACCTTGCAGTGTCTCACTTGTTGTTGGCAGTTTAGATCTATGATCCTTTGGTCTAGCCTTAAACTAGTTCGAATCTTAAGCTTCTTCGCACCAAAATGTTTGGATCTCAAGGTTAGAGTTCTAGAACTGGATGGGTTCCTCCTCATGACCATCGAACATCGATGTTTCATAACGAGGTGGGCTTTCTCTTCTGGGTCTAGTTTTTCCCAAGCAAATCTGGCTTTGAGGTGGATTATTGGAAAGCTTTGATTTTTTGTTTCTCAATTTGTATTGATGCTTCTCCTAAGTTTGATGTGGTTTTGATATGTTGGTGCCCATAAATTTTCCTTGAGATTTTTGTTCTTTCCCAACATATACCATTGTTGTATTTTCTTTTACTTGTATTTTGATTTTAGCAACAAAATTTATACTGTTTATCTTTAAAAAAGGGGCATTTTCAAGACAACAATTAGGTCATTTAACTCAATCATAATGTACTTAAAATCCTAACAATTAATTATTACATAAATATTTTATTTTTTTGCCACGTGAATAAGGTTTAAAGAAATGTTTATTAGTAGCATTTTTTTATATATATCTAAGCAATTGAAGACGTGTCAAAATCTAACCTACTCATTTACAAAATAACTAATAAGGAATTTAAGAACTTTATGATTGAGGTAATTTAGAAAATGTGGAAGATCTTCAGAGCATCAGTATCCACACATGTAAAACTCCTAAAATGTTATATTTTAGCATCAAACCACAAAAGGGAAGCATTATCTGGCATGCTAATTGTAAAAAAATTTACAATTGAGCTACAGTAGTATCCTACATTTAGGAACTATTGTTTTAGGTTTTATTTGGGTATTGAGTTATATTATTTTATTGTGTAGATATATTATTTTAATGTGTTATATAGTAAAATAAAAGTTGGGATATTAGGTGTATTGTAAAATAGTATGGTATAATAGATAAAGTAGCTTTTAAGATGGTAAAATGAGATATTTTCTAAAAACCAGATGCTTACAAGATCAATTCCTCCCTAAACAATTTGGTCTTCCAAAGATACACCAAGGCTTCCCTAATAATTCAGGTGGCATCATTTCTGTCTCTTTCTGAGACTCTACAGTCCTTTGCACAACTCAGTCCTTTGCACAACTCAGTTGGTTCATGAATTTGTGGTTCATAGGCCTTAATATTGCAAAATGGACTCTTTTGAATTATATTAAGGGTACGATCTCTGTCTCTTTCTTACCAGATTTTTGTCTTGGGTATCAAGATGAAGATGGGATCGATCCTATCTTTTGTAAGCTGTTTTTAAAATTTTTTTTTATTGAACATCATACTTGAAAAAAAGAAAAAGAAAAAGAAAAATTAGTAGCTTTCTTAATTAAGGGGGAAAAAAAAGAAAAAAGAAAAAGAAGAAGTTAGGTAGCACTCTTCATCATTTTTCAGATTCATGGGCCCTGAGTTCCATTATTTATAATCAAAAGAACAATGGTGATACAAGGAAAAACTGCAACAAGTTAAACTAGAAAACAAATTATAGTATCGCTTTAATCAGTGCACACATCCATTTCAAAGTTAGATCGTGTCCATATATCCCATCAAAAAAAAAAAAAGATCGTGTCCATATACTTACATCTCTAAAGATTAAAAAGAACAATCTTTAATTTCGGTATCTTAGGCTTAAAAGAGCAGAATAGTGAGAAAAATGGACAGCTCTTGATGAGGTCTAAAGGAACATTACAAGATAATATTAATATCTTGAAGAAGAGAACGTATATGATATAAGAATTCGTTCACATCTGCAATGTTGTAGTTGACCTGCAACATGATAACGTGAATCACGCTCACACATGAAAATGCAATAACAAGCCACAATCAAACAAAGCAATCCCAAAATCTGTCAGTTATTTTTCGCAATGATAAAACGTACTTTGGGATTTTTGGGGTAGATAAAAAAATGGGTCCTAGTTTGTGTTTTGTTGCCATAGTATGGGTCCATGGGATGTGTTAACAAGCACAGCCTTGTGCTTGTTAAGTACAAAAAAAAAAAGGACAAAAATTGGTCAAAAAAGAAACCAAATAGTCCCCACAAAACTGAAAAAATGACAAACTAAAAAAAAAACAAAAATTGTCAGAAAAAAGTAAAAAATATTGTGCGGTGCCCGTTAACACAACCCTATTATTATTACTTTGAAGTCGTACTATCTCTGATGCGACAGCTAAATGCCCATACTCAATGAGAGCAAATCTCATTTTAGAAAATCAGTTTGAAAATGATAGCTTTTCAAGAAAACTTTTATAAAACGAATCACAGTTTGGGGTTATAGGTAAAAACTATATATCTGCTACGAGATCTAAACATTTCAACCTTAACATGAATAATACTAACTTCCGGTTTGAGACTTCGAGGGCAAAAAAAAAAAAAAAAAAAAAAGATGCTTCTCAAAGTAAAATATACAAAGGAAATATTAAGTAAAACAGTCTTGTGATCTTTATACCTTGGTTAAATTGCAAAACTGACCCTCTAAGTTTCACATTTTGTCATTTCAGTCCTCTAAATTTCAATTTTGTCATTTTAGTCTTTTAAGTTTTAATTTTTGTCAATACAATCCTCCGTTAGTCTTCTGTTAAATCCTCCCGTTAGCAGCTATTAGTCTCCTTGCAAGAAAAATAGAAAAAAGTCTTCTTGCAAGTTGGAACAGAAAAAATCATTGGCGTCAACTATTCGGTCTATAGTATCTCGTGGAGCCGCCGGCATAGCGAAGGTTGGCAAGTCAAAATCTTCTTGTTGAGACGGACAATTTTTGTATCTCACTAAAGCCAACGAAAATAGCTCAGCAGTTTCTATTCTGTAGTGTTTCATTTTTTTTTTTGTTTTTTTTTGTTGAGAAGATAGTGTTTTCATTTAAGCCAATTAAAGAAAACAATCTCTAGAGGCGGTCATCTAAGTGCGTCTTTCAACAAGTTCCATTATCTTAATTCCTTTTTCTTTTTTCTTCTCTAACATCCCAAAAAGTTTTTATACTTATAGTTATAGATAATTTTTTTGTTTCTTACTGTCCAAATTTTTTTTTTCTTGCAAGGAGACTAATGGCTGCTAACGGAGGACTTAACAGAAGACTAACGGAGGTCTATATTGACAAAATTAAAACTTAAATGATTGAAATGACAAAACTGAAACTTAAAGGACTGATATGACAAAAGGTAAAACTTAGAGGGTCAGTTTTGCATTTTAGCCTTATACCTTTCTTGATGCCACCGGCTTTAACAGGTTAGAGTTATCTTTAATACCTTAGTTTTGTTTTTCCTCTCTAAATGATTGCTTTATATATGTGTGTGTGTATGTATATATATATATATATATATATATATATATATATATATATATATATATATTTATTTATTTATTTTTTTTTTTTTTTTTTTTTTTTTTTGACAGTGTCATTACCTTTAAAGAAAGATTAATTTTGCTGGTAAAACTGGAATTTTAAAGTAAATTACACAATTTGTTTTGGGACAAGATGATTACTACTTAGGAAGATTAAGGTTACAGCTACAATGATATTTTTTTAAAAGTGAATTTACACACTTCTCTTAGGTTTCCGGATTAAACTCTCCCCCCCTCCACCATAACTTCAATCGAAATGACAATTAACCTCAAGCACCAACTTCAACTTCACACTGTTAACAGCAAAGTTAATTTTTTTCCATAGATTAACCTGTCCTTGGTCAAATGATTTTTTCCATGTGGTTCATTCATCTGACCATATACTAGAGCCACTTTCCACTATTGGGTTGTACCATACATATGAAAAAGTATACAATACAATAATGGCGTATTCTGACTAGGGGAGCTCTCCGTTCCTGATTCTTCTGTAGTTGGATCCTTCGACAAGGAATTCAAAAAAATTAAAAAAAAAAAAATTGTTCTTTAAAAAAAAAAATATTAAGGCTAAAACATTATTTTCGTCTCTAAACTTTAAAAAAATCGTTTCTCATCTCTAAACAATTGAAATGTTTCGCTCTATGTCCTCAAACTTTAAAAAATAACTTTTTCTCATCTCTAAACTATTAAAAAAGCCCTCTAAAAAATTTAGGAATGAAAAAACAAACTTTCTAAAATTTAGTAATGAAGAAAGAACTTTTAAATAATATTTTAACCTAATATTAATGTTCTTACTTCTTATTGTACTCTTAGCATTTTGATGTGTCACCCACTTTACCCCTAGCTTCTTTTTGCACCTACTACGAAATCATAATTCTGCCCCTAAAAAGACATTAAGATTCCCATATTGTCCTTGCATTATCAGTGAAATCCTCATATCCGCCAATATTGGTTTTTCAGGGATTGCCATATTATCAAAGAGAAAGTCTATAATAATAATAATAAAAATTGTCAGATGTGGCAAATTGTTAATGATAAATAAAAAAATGATGTTATTAGTGAGTCGGGATGAGAACTAGTACAAGCTTGCCAACTCAACTCCTGTAAAAAGTGTTTTCAAATTCTTTGTGTATCTACTGCTTCGTTTGTTTTGAAGTAAAATATTTTTCTGAAAATGTTTTCCCATTTTCAGGTGTTTGTTTGCATGTAAAATGTGATCAAACTTGTAAAATATCCCCTCACCCCATCTGGTGGCTAGGTCACCGGTCTGGTGGGCTAGGTAGCTAGTGCCCGGAGCCACCGCTTTGGCTATCGGTGCTGGCAGTATGGTGGCCAAAGCCGCTGCTCTAACAACTGATGATGGTGGTCTAATCACCGGAGACACCATTCTGGCAACTAGTACCTAAGGTCCGATAACTAGAGTTCAGTGGGCTGGGCAGCCGATGTTGGCAATCCAGTGGCTAAAATCACCCATTTGGCAACTAGAGCCGGCGTTCTAGTGACCTGTACCGACAGTCTGATCACCAAAGACACTATTTTGCCAACCGGTGTCGGAGGTGCGATAATTGGAGACATCGTTTCAGCCACTAGTGCTGGAAATCTGGCCGCCAGAAACACCACTCCAGCAGAGGTCGCTAGCAATCCAGTTGCCGGAGCCACAGTTTTGATTGCCGATTAGGCGGTCCGATCACCGAACCTTCGGCACCAATGGATTTAGTGGCTGAGCCACTAGTTTTAGTGGTTTGCTTGAAAAATTTTACTTGTCATACCAAACACTTGAAAATATTTTACTTCAAAACAAATGGAACATACATTACTTATTGGCCAATGCAGTGGATTAAATATTTTGGGTTTCGAAAAATCCAAATTGACAAGCACACCCTCAATTCGGAGTTAAGAATTCGGTTGTTTGAAGCTTGTCATTGTTTAATGCTTCAAATTTCTTGCTCCATGGTTCAAATACTGATTGGTTCAGGCTTTGAATTTTTTTGTCCTTTACAATAGTTGGAGGAGAGAAAATTTGAATCCTGAATATTTTTGTTGGAAACACTAAAACATACCAATCAGTTGAGCTACAAGCCTATTAGCTTGAATGATGGCTTTACAAGTGATTGATTTAGAGAAACTTAAAAAACCTATGGTTTCCAAAAGCCTTCTCTATTGACCCATTTAGTGAATCTGCACAGAAGAATAGCGCCACCCTTGTTGGAGTATTCTATTGGAAACTAATCCCTTTTGGATAGCAGCTACTCAGTGTGCATAAGCAACGATGAGGTAGGATTGAAAGGCTTGGTGGGTGAGCTGAGGCATCCAATGTCAAAAAGTGACAACGATCTTACTAAAAAACTGCGAGGTAAAGAGAGGGACTCTTTGATGGGAGTCTTTTATAGTGATAGGAGGGGTAGGCTCCACAAATGTAGATTGCTTTCGATTTTTTTTTTTTTTTTTTTGTTGCTAATTCAATAATTACAATAATGAGGGAGGTGGGATTCTCATAATAAAGAAGAACATGCTATGTCATTGAGTTACAAGGCTTTAGACTAGATTGTGTTTTGGGGTTGACAGTCCTAGTTTGGGATTCTATGAAGCTGAATCTGGGTGGGCAAAGCCTATATGAGTCAACAGCTTTGGTTAAAGGGGTTCCAAGTTCATGAATCTAGTAATTTTGGCAGACACTCAGTTGGGTGATGGTATAGAAGCTTGGGTGACCTTAGATGATCCAGAGCTCCTCACATTTACTTCTTTGGTTAATGGTAAAAGAAGATACTAAATTTAACAGTAGGTGTGTTTAAATACATTTAAACACAGTTAATAAACATAAAAAAAATTTAAAAATAAAATGAAATATTTCATTGAGAGTTAGTAACAAAACTTATTTATTATGATTATCACAAACCACAATGGGAAGTGTCATTTCAACCGAATTTTGGGGGTGAGTATTGATTCTTGGAGCCTCAAATAAGGTTGGTAGTATAAGTTGTTCTTTTTTTATTGCTAAGATACAAACGCACTTAATGGGTCTTGAACCCACAACCTCACACTATATCCCATTATTATAGGAGGAAGTAACAATTGAGCTATAACTCATTAGAAATTACCCTTGAAATATCTAAAATGATATAAATACCCCTAAATAATTTTAAATGGCAAAATTACCCCAAAAACCTCTAAATGATGGAAACATCCCTAATATCTATAATATACCTTCAAAACCTCCAAAATAACTGAAATACCCTCAAACCGACAAAATTACCTTGAAACCTCTAAACAAAAAAAAATCTTCAAAACCTCTTAATACAAATAAAATGCCTCTAAAATCACTAAAATGACAAATACCCCAAAACCATCCAAATGGTGAAAATAGCTCCTAAAACCTTCAAAATAACCTTGCTAAGCCTCATATCATTGGGAATCCACTCCAAAGTTTTAAAAATTGCACAAAAACAACTTTCAAATGCCATTTTAGAGGTTTCAAGTGTTTGTAATTACAAATGTATGTGTAGGTTTAGTTGATATTTTTTTGTTAATTGTTTTATTTATTTTTATTTCTATTGCACCCTTATTTAAAATTTTTTAATTGTGTTTTTTTTTTTTAAAGTTGATTTTAGTTGTTTTGTATTAATATTTTAAAGTGGTGAAATAAAGTGTTTAGTTCATATCCATATAAAAAATATAGGAAAACTTAAGATTTTTCATAAGGCAAACACCTGAAAATGTTTCCTGACAAAAAAGTTTTTACACTGAAAATGTTTCCTGAAAATGTTTCCGGTGATCATGTGCCCCTCGAAGGAAATTCTGAGAAGGTGAAGGCTCAATTTGGGGCAAATGTTACGTCTGTCATTAGTGGTATTGTGAGTAGTGGTATCAAAGATACGCTGACTTTGGATATTTATTTGCGTGTTGAGCGTGGGAAGGAAGGCAATTGGGGCGTGATTTCTTCTAAAGTTGGTGAGGTGGATTCAAACTCTATTAAGCTTACTGGGACAAAGCCAGCTATTACGGTACTGCCTAAAGACAATGGGCTGAAGCCCAAATTGTCTTCACTGCCTAAAGACATTGGGCCGAAGCCCAATCTGGCTGTTTGGAAGCCTACTGGTGTGAAACAAAATGGGACTGCCTCTAAGCCCAAAACCCAACAAATAAACTCTGATAAAAGACCAGAGGCGTGTCCCCAAAAGGTTCCCAACCCAGCCAAGTGTCTCAGGTATCGTTCCGTCGCAGCATGCAACTAAAGTTTCGGCTCCAGTCTCTCCAATTGTTGGTGATTCTTCTTCAGGTCTGCTTCAGGCAAGTGTTAGCGAGGCTGTTCCAATTTCTTATGGTCCGTTTGAGAGGATGTAGCTTCTCTACACTCTTCGCACCATACGATATTGTCGGGGTCAGATTTAGAGGAGGGTGAGGTTGTTTCAGTAACATCAACTCGAAGTTCGGAGCCGCTTGACTATGTTTCCAATGATGGGCTACATAACCCACGTCCATCAATTAGGGATTTTGTTGGTGATTTGGGAAAAGTATGGGGAAATTCTAAAGATTGGGTGCTTCAGCTTAGTGATGGGAGGCAAATAGCAATTCCACTTTCTCTATATAGGTCTCCAGAGACATTGTCGGATTGCTCAGGCTCAGAGGGTGGAAATGTTCCAGGTACAGATTCTTTTCTTGGTGATGGGCAAATTACTAGTTGGGCTGATGAGTGTGATGGCGCAGTGGATTTTGCTTCTGCTGATATGGGTTTGGAGTGTGAGGTATGGAAATCTGATGAGGGTATTGTGCCCTTCGAATGTAGTGGTGAGCCGTTGGTTGTGGCTCCATTGGCAACTGAAAATCCTATGGAGTCTAAGAGTATGCTTAAGGAGGTGTCTGAGAGGAACCCAATGGAGGTTGAGAGCTCGGAAAAAATTGATAGTAGTCAACTATCTCTTTGGGTGATCAACAGGATCAAAGCATTCAAGAAATTTGTGGGGACTTCATTGGAGGGCTTTGAAGAGCAGGTTACGGGTTTGTTCTTAGCTCTAGAAGATAGGAGAAAAAAGAAGTTGCAAGAAGAAGGCGCACAAAAGAAAATGGTCAAGGTGGGGCAGAAGGGTCACCAGGAACTTTAAATTTTGGCAAGTACCTGGAGTGGTGAAACTGACTCAGCTAGAGGAAGATGGGTTAGTAGGGATTGGGCTGTTGTGGTACATCAATGCATCTGAAAATTCTTTCATGGAATGTTAAGGGCTTGAATGAGCAGGAAAAAAGGCTCTAGGTTAGAAATTTGATTAGGAATTGGAGGGTTGATATTGTCTATCTCCAGGAAACTAAATTGGAGCATATAACTCAAGGAATTATTTGTAGTCTGTGGGGTGGTCAGCATGTGGATTGGGTTTATTTAGGTTCTATGGGTGCTTCTGGAGGGGTACTTGTGATGTGGGATAAAAGGGTGGTGGAGATTGTGGAGGAAGCAGTGGGTCAGTTTTCGGTTTCTTGTAGGTATAAGAATGTGGTTGATCAATTTGAAAGGGCATTTACTGGAGTTTATGGGCCCAATTCTAATAGGGATAGAAGGTTGTTGTGGGAGGAGCTATCTGGTTTATGCAGTTGATGGAATGTACCTTGGTGTGTAGGAGGAGATTTTAATGTTGTGCGATTTCCCTCTGAACGTTTGGGCTCTGTCTTTTTTACTCAGCTTATGCATCAATTCTCTGATTTTATCTCTGAACACGGGTTGATTGATCTACCGTTAGAAGGGGGGAGTTTCACTTGGTCAAATTCTCGTGAGGTTGTCTCCAAGTCGAGGTTGGATAGATTTCTTGTGACACCAACTTGGGAGGTTAAGTTTCCTTCTGTTTGTCAAAAGCGGTTGTCTAGGTTGCTATCAGACCACTTTTCGATTCTTCTAGAGGGAGGCAATTTTCATAGAGGAAGGAGGCTTTTTAGGTTTGAGAATATGTGGTTAAAGGATGAGGGTTTTGTAGAAAGGATATGCTCTTGGTGGGAGTCTTATCAGTTTTATGGAGCTCCTAGTTTTGTTTTAGCAAATAAATTGAAGGCTCTGAAGGTTGATCTCAAGAGATGGAATGTGGAGGAGTTTGGTAATGTAGAAGAAAAAGGGAAGAAGTTGTGGAGTGATCTTAGGGGTTTGGAGACTGCTGAGGAAAGTTGTGTTCTAATGGTAGAGGAAAAGCTGGATAAGGAAAGGATTAGAGGAGAGTTGGAAAAAATGACGTTGTTGGAAGAAATTTCTTGGAGGCCTAAATCAAGAGTTTTTTGCATTAAAGAAGGTGATAGGAACACAAAATTCTTCCATCGTATGGCCAACTCTCACAGACAGTTTACTTCTATGGATAAGCTTATGGTGGATGGGGTGATGTCTTCCGACCAGGGATCCATTGCGGAATGTATTACTCATTTTTATAGAAGGCTTTATTCTGAAAATGAGGTTCATCGCCCTGTTCTGGATGATGTGGAGTTTGGAAGAATTTCTAAGGAAGATGCCTTGTGGTTGGATAGACCTTTTGAAGAGGATGAAGTGTTTGGGGTGGTTAGTGGATTCAATGGTGATAAGTCACCAGGTCCAGATGGTTTCTCCATGGCTTTTTTTCAATCTTGCTAGAGCATCCTAAAATCAAATATTATGGCTGTCCTTCATAATTTCCATGAGCAAGCTGTGTTTGAAAGGAGTCTTAATGTTTCTTTCTTTGCCCTCATTCCCAAGAAATCTAATGATGTGGAAGTGAAGGATTTTCGTCCTATTAGTTTGGTGGGAGGGATGTATAAGATTATATCTAAGGTTTTGGCTAATCGTTTGCAAAGGGTAGCGCATAGTCTTATCTCAAATTCTCAAAATGCATTTGTTATAGGTAGGCAGATTTTGGATTCTGTTTTAATTGCTTCCGAATGTATAGACAGTAGGATGAAGATGGGGGTGCCAGGGGTTATCTGCAAATTGGATATTGAGAAATCTTATGATCATGTGAATTGGAATTTTCTTATGTATTTGCTTAAGCGGTGTGGCTTTTCAGAAAAATGGAGAAGGTGGATTATGTGGTGTATATCAACTATCAAATTTTCTATTCTAATCAATGGTACTCCAGTTGATTTTTTTGGAAGCACAAGGGGTGTTCGTCAAGGTGACCCACTATCTCCGCTCCTTTTTGATATTGTCATGGGGGCTTTGAGTCGTATGTTGGATGCAGCTGCTATGTTGGGACAGTTTTCGGGCTTCTCAATAGGTAATTCAGCTAGTACGTTGCTAACAGTGTCCCATCTCTTATTTGCTGATGATACACTTATTTTTTGCGATGCTGACTCACATCATTTAGCTGCTTTGCGTGGAATTCTGGCCAAATTTGAAGTGGTATCATGGTTAAAAATCAACTTACTGAAGTCAGAATTGGTACCAACTGGTAACGTGCCTAATATGGATGAATTAGTGGAGATTTTGGGTTGTCAGTAGTCTTCACTTCCTTTGAAATATTTGGGCTTTCTGTTGAGTGCTTCCCATAAAGAGGAGACAATTTGGAACCCTGTTTTGGAGAAGATGAAGCGGCGTCTAGCTCGGTGGAAGAGGTTGTATTTATCTAAGGGGGGCAAAGTAACTCTTATTAAGAGTACTTTGTCCAATTTACATACTTATTTTCTCTCTCCTTCCTATTCCAGTAAAGGTGGCAAATCGTATGGAGAAATTACAGAGAGACTTTCTTTGGAGTGGTATTGATGCTCTTAAGGTTCCTTTGGTGGAATGGGCTAAGGTTTGTATGCCAAAGCAAAAGGGTGGTTTAGGGATTCAACGGCTGAGAAGATTTAATTCTGCTTTGTTAGGCAAATGGTTGTGGAGATATGGAACGGAGAGAGATGCTCTTTGGAGGAAGGTCATTGAGGCTAAATATGGGGATGAAGGGGGTGGTTGGTGTACCAAACCGGTGTTAGGGACCTATGGTGTTAGTGTGTGGAAATCCATTAGAAGTGGCTGGCTAGACTTTTCTAAATTTCTTCGGTTTGATGTGGGTGATGGTACTAGGATAAAGTTTTAGGAGGATGTATGGTGTAAGGATTGTTCCCTTAAGGAAGCATTTCCAGAATTGTATAGTATTAGTCGGGCAAGGGAGTTTTTTGTGTTAGAGGTGATGTGTTTCTCCAATGGGAGGCTTCATTGGGACATTCGGTTCCATCGTCCACCACAAGATTGGGAGTCAGAATCATTTGATCGTTTTTGGGTTGTGCTTTATTCCACGAATGTGCGGGGTGTTGGTGATGACAAACTTTGCTGGAAGCCAGCAATGAGAGGTTTTGAGGTTCAAGGCTTCAATCACTCTTTATCTCCTTCTTCTATCATTGATTTTCCTTGGGAAATGGTGTGGCAATCCAAGGTTCCTCCTAGAGTAGCGTTCTTTTCTTGGACTACTGCCTTAGGTAAGATCTTAACTACGGATAATCTTTGGAAGAGGCATATTGCAGTGTTAGAGTGGTGCTTTATGTGTAAAAGGTGTGGGGAATCGGTGGATCATCTTCTTCTTCATTGTCCTATAGCATATGAGTTGTGGTCTATAGTTTTTTGTTTGTTTGGTATACATTGGGTTATGCCGTATAAAGTTAGCGAGGTATTAGCTTCTTGGCAAGGGAAGTTTGGTAGACATCGTAATATAGGTTTATGGAGGTTTGTGCCACATTGTTTGTTTTGGTGCTTATGGCGAGAGCGGAATGCTAGATGCTTTGAGAATTGTGAACAGTCTATTCTTGACATTAAGTTTTTCTTTTTCCGTACTCTCCTTGAGTGGAGTTTAGTTTTGCCTTCCTATTCTTGTCTTTCTCTCCCCAATCTTATAGATCATTGTAATTTGGGTTTTTAATTTGTGCCACTGTAGTACACTTCTAGTGTACTTGGTTGGTTTTTTTTAATAAAATTTCTTTCGTTACTTATCAAAAAAAAAGAAAAAAGAATATCATAATAAAACATTATACAATATATAAAAACCTATCTAACTACCATGGACACTTATTGTTTGGTTTTACCTTAATCTTAAGCTTCCAAAAAGATATTACTTCTCTAACCATGCCATGGTTGCACCATCATGTGAACCTTTTTTCATAAAAGTAACAAATTCTATTAAAGAAGAGGAACTAAATTATGTACACATAAGATACTCCTAAAGAATTACAATTCATAAGAGAGACAATCAATGAAATCTACAATAAATATATCTCAATACAGCTTAAAACACAAGACCATTCAAACAATGATCTTATAAAAGGCGAATTCACCTAGACAACTGTGACTTCCACTGATGGGCACACACATCTAGGCAGTTTAGAAAGATTTACAAGAGACATGGGAATCCGAATTCAAAAGCATGAATTAAAATGGTAAAGTTTCTATTGGGATGACAACAAACAGAAGAGACATTTAATATAGCTAAAGTGTACATAAGAATGAAAGTGTACAATTTCTAGATAATGTATTCTATTCTTCCAATTGTATTATTTCAAATGCATTATTAATTCCACACACTTTTGGCTCGGTTCAAAACTACAGTGCCATTTTAAGTATATATTTAATTAAAGAACAGAAAGAAAAAGGACAGACCTATAAGAAATGCTTTATGAACAGCATGATGTAGCTTGGGATCCTTCAGCAGGTCTTTCCACAAGGACCATCCCTGCTGGGTTCTGAGCAGGCTGAGCTCTAGGCAACCTTTTAGCTGTAACAGAAGAATTTCAGAAGGAAAAACCAAAAATAAAATAAAATGTTAATGACCGAAGAGGCCATCAAAGAGGCAAAAAAACAAAAAACACAAGTAACGAGACCTGGTATACAGTCATAATAATTCAAGTGAAAGACAAGTTATGAGAATGAAAATATTTCTTTATGAGAAGCATCAATAATAGGTAATATCAAAATTTCTTGAAACCACAGGCAAATAGAAAAAATGGAAAAGGAAAAAGAATTTCCCTTTAACCTGGTTAAAAGACTAGTAATATAGAATTGAAGATTGTTCACAATGGTAACACAATAGGGGTAGACCAAACAGCAAGGTTCTAACTCAATGAACCAACAGACTGATGGACCCTGGGAGCCAATATGAATTTCTTTTAGGTAAATGTATGTTTAAGCTTAAGTTGTGATAAGTAGTTTCAGTTATTTGAAGTTATAAAGCTCATGGAAAAAGTATTTTGTATCAAATGATACAAAGTCATCCATATCAAAATCCAATAAAAGAGATACATGTGTACAAAAATAACTACCCACTAACACATGTCTTCATTTGTTAGTGGGGGTAGTTATTTTTGTAGACATGTCTCTCACTTATTTGAATTTGAAACGGCTAACATGGTATCATTTGATACCAAATACCTTCTCATCCTTGTGATATTTAATTATTTGTTTGATGAAAGAGGAGAAAAAAAAAAGCAGAAACAAATGCTAAGCATTTTATCAAAAAAAAAAAAAAAAAAAACTAAACATATACCAAAAAAGAAAAATAAAAAGGACAAATAAAAAACCCATCATTTAACACAATTGAAAAGGCATATAAGGGGAATTGCTGAAGCCCCAATTCCATATTGTTGTAAGACTAAATTGGACACAAAAAAGGGAAGAAAAGTAGATAGAATATTATACAGTTCAATGATAAATTATTATTAACGTAGATTGTACAACGGTGGGTGATGGCTGCATCTGCTATTAATACCATACTCCATACGTTCAACAAATGGAATTACAAAGATTTTGATTCATAATCCAAACCAGTCCTAAAAGATATACATCACATCACTCTAAAACATATTTTATCACTCTTAAAACACAATGCAATCCCCAGTAAAATATATCCACCCAACATGATTCACCCTTCACTTATACAAGAGTCATTACCTAGTGCTATCCTAGCTGATTGGGGTCCTAGGTGGGTGGTTTAAATACAATCCTATAATTTTGAATAAAGTGACTGCTCTAAGGACTCAAACCCACACACTTCCACTTGGCAGCTTGAGACTTTACCAACACGGCTCCTTTTTCTTTACTATCCTCTATCAAATTAAGCTCATACAATGCCTAATGCCATATTCCAACTAAAGATTAGTCTGAAAACAACAAAATTGTAAGACTTATTATTTTTATTGATGTGTTGGGCATGGAGTAAGTTGACCATACAGTTTGTTTCTTCAAGTTTCTTCTTTCTGTCACTTAAAACTTGCATAACTAAGCCACCATTAAGCATTACACAATAGACCTAGGTACAGAACTAACCGAGCTGAAACATATAATCTCTTAAAAAAACTAAGAAGGATGACTTGATGCCAGCAAAAGAATAGAAATCTCTCAACCAGCACTCATTTACGTCTAGATTCTTTGCCAAAGATGTAAGCAAGGTAGTTGGGAACTTCCCTGAAGGGCTACAGTGGACCAAACCATATGCATGCACCAGTGCCTTTTTCGTTATTGGTAAATTGCACATGCAACTAGTGGATCTTGAATCCGTGACCTTACCCTTTATCCCGTTATTAAAAGAGGAAGAAGTGACAATTGAGCTACAGCTCATTTTTTATTTGTAAGTTACAAAAACACCCAATGGGTCTTAAATCCACGACCTCACCCTCCCCCTAGAACTTATAAGGGGAGGAGGTGCAAGCTGAACTAGATCTCATTGGCAATTGAGCTAGAGATCATTGGTGTAAGGATACAAAATAAAAAGAAGAAAGAAAAAACAAAAACAAAAGAAGCAACACATATATATAGTCATTTTATTTTCAAAAAAGAATACAACAATATCACAATTCATTTACTGATTTTTCTAATACTCTACTGATATCAGAGATTCATTATGTAGCAGCAAAGGCTACTCTCATTGTGTAAAAATTGACATTAAATTAAAAAATCATAATAAAATAAAATAAAATAAAGAGAACAAAACTTAATGAATAAAAATCATGCTAAGATATAATGCCCATATGGAAACAATCAAATTACAATCGCACCTATTTCATAAAATATATCATTGACATTGACAGCTGTTTTGGCAGAGGTCTCAATGAAAAAGAGTCCATTTTCATCAGCATATGCACGTGCCTCCTGCAAAATCAATCAGTTAAAGCACAATAATTTTTTGCTGAATGGTCAAAGCGCAACAATGAACAAACAACACAATTTGAAGAGACAACTGAGTGCAACAAAACAAATAGATAAAGTAACATATTGAAATACATAGAGAATCATCAAAGAAAACTGGAGCAGATCATTGGTGATAAAGAATAGACAAAACAAGATGTATGTCAATAAGTTCACAAATTACATCATTTAGAAAATTTTTGAATAAAGTGAGTTGAATAAGGATAAAGAGAGTGAAAAAGAAGGGGGCAAAATAAAAATCTCTATGTATGTTTTTTTTTTTTTTTTTTTTTTTTTTTTTTTTAAGAAAAAACTTCACATAAAAAGCATAACCTTATAAAAATAGGACAAAGTTTAGCTACAAAATAGTTTGTAGCTTAAGGTTACAATTTTACTCAATAAAATAAACATTACTATATATTTTGAAAATCTAACCGTTGAACTGCAAGTTCTTTACGCTCTTAATATACATGTCAAATTTTGTGGAAATTAGATATTATTTACTATATAATCTAAAAGCTTATATTTTATGCATAATTTTAAACTACAAAAACTTGCAATTTAAACAATTTATTGATAACATAGTTATTTGATCTTTAATTTTCTAGAAATTTTGCAAACATGGAAGATACAAGAAGAAGATGTAATCCAATGGTGGATTTGTTAAAATTCACCTCTAATAAAAAGATATTGAGTAAAGTTGTAGCCTAAAGCTACAATCAATTTTGTAGCTAAATTTTGTCCATAAAAATAAGCATAAGAGAATAAGCATGAATGAAAAGAAATAGACCAGTCACTTATAAAAATTTTAAAAAAAAAATCCTATTCAGCAGTCACTTAAAAGAAACCAATGATAAATAAACTAAAATTATAAAGGAAAAAGGAGGTATGAATTAATATCACTCTCGGATTAACTAACCATAAGTTAACCCTAGCTCACAAGTTCAAGATAGCACAATCATTAATTCCATAGAAATAGCCAGCAACTGGTTGCTCAAGCTGCAAGCCTACAATTAGTCAATATATTTGATTTTTGCCTCAAGACATCAGCCAGAAGGATTCACTTTATCTACAATCATTAATTGGGAAATGCTCACATTTAAGGTAGACAATATGTTCTGAATTTATCAGATACACCACATAAAACTCCAATCATAATGTGTAGATGCTAAATTGTAACTGTGGTTCTAAATGTCAAAGATTAAATAACAGGTAGTTGCAACTTCAAATTAAACACCTCCACCATCCACAGAGATCACGTCTAGAATTGACAGAAAGCATGGGAATGTTTCCATCCAAGCCATTCCAAAACTTCACACTAAACTAACCAAATTAATGCAAATAAAGTCAAGGAGGTAGAGAAAATACTACAAGATAAGAGAGAAGATGATGCAGCACATTTGAAGATCAATTTGCTACAACTTCACAAATTTGTCCATTCAAGATTTTATATTATGGGCCACTGTTTGAAATTCAATTGAAGTAAAATTTGTGTGGTTTTAAAGGTTTAGGTATGAGTCCTTTAGGATTAAAACAGGTTTTTATTTAGGTTGAACCTTCTCTACTGTAATTTCCTGAAAATTAATTATAGGTGCTCTTATTGCTGTCACTTTGGCCAAAAAGCAAATGTTTTTTTTTTTTGATAAATAACGTAAGAATATTATTAATAATAAAAAGATTGCCAAACCGAGTACATTGGGGATGTACTATGGGGGCACAAATTAGGAAACAAAAGAATTCAAAAAGCAAATGTTTATACAGTCATTGCCAGACAAAAATCAAGTAGGCCACAAAGGCAAACAACACCAGTTTAGAATTTTCAAAGATTTGAAATAAAACGATAATTAAATCAGTATTGGAAATTTCAGCAAACTTTACGTGACCTACGCACAACTTCCATATTTTTCAAAATATTCAAAGGAAAACTAATTTGATAATGAGAGAGAAAACGAGATTAAATTGAGAATCCACATCACTCACTGGATAAGAAGAGCATCTTTGAATTGTAGAAGAAATTAACTGTAAACAACTTTTTCTTTTTACCAAAAAAATTATCATATTGAATTTTCATGTAAGGAACAAACTTGGGTTTGTGTTCCTTGATGAGGGAATTCAGTTCTTGAGGGCTTAGTTGCTGTAATTTGGCGTTTAGGGCCTTCGGAATTCGGCTAGGGCTTAGGAGGATGGCAGGTTAAGGGTTTGATATGAGATCTTGATGAGAAAGTAGCTCAGGTTTCAAGGGAATGCGAATAGGGTTTGGTTTGCATGGGAATGGTGAATGGATTGAATAGGCTGTGACTTCTTCGAGAGAGATGAGATTGCTTCTAGGGAATCTCTATCTCCAAGAGAAAGACAAGACGAGAGAGAAACTTGCACAAAGGCAACAACGTGGTTATACTTCATTTAATAATAAGATAGGAGTTACAAGTTGGGTATTTATACAAAGCTCAATTCTTATTGGTTGTTCATTTAGCAGATGTTAAATATGGTTATTCTCATATTTAGCATGTGTTAAATTAAATGAGCTCCTAAACTGATCTAACTAATCCATGCATGTTCCACTAGTAACTAACTAAATAACTTTGACTTATCGACCATGCTACATGAATAAACCCTAATCTGAACTTCCCATTCAAGTTACAAGCTTCCAACACATGCATCTAACTATTAAGAAGCTGCTGAGGAAAGATGGAAGCAAGGGCAGGCTCATGGTTGGATCAGCACTTGAAGTGCAAACTGAAGTGTCAATTGTCCTATTCAGACAGCCGATCAGCAGTCACGTTCATGTGGCTACCCTAAGTGTCGATTGGCACTTAGGGTCAAAAACTGTGTCTCTTGAGTTTATGCTCAGTTTGTGATCCAATTGAGCTTCTAACATGCTCCTTACATATCAAAATAGACCAAGTACAGAGATGGTTTGAGATAACCAATTGATGAATTACATGGAGCTTTCTTTTACACTAGACAGTAAAAAGGGAATAGGAAGTTAGGAATTCGTGGCCACAATGGTGGTGGAGAGGGTAAGGGAAGGGCAGAGCCTTTTCTTGGAGGAGAGGGTGGAGCCCTTTATTGGAGGAGAGTGGGAAGAGGAAGCAATTGGGGAGGACAGTTGAGAGGTCCTGCTCCAGCCAAGACAAACCATGATGACACTCATCTTCATTGTCAAGGACCACAACTTTGACATGTTTGTGGTCGGTGTGGTGGGAAATGGGGTGGAGAGAAAACTCATACATTTAATCAAACAAGTTCCCGGGGGTAGCCTTTTTCATACCACTCAAATTAGAAAAAGTGATAGCATTTGTTGTGGCCTCTTCGTTTGCTAATTCCAGGGACGGAACACCCAATCAAATGTATAAAACAACTAAATTGCTTCTGGTTAAATTGTTTAGGGATGGAAATTGAAACATTTTAAATACTAGGGACAAAACTAAAACATGTCAATTTATTTTATTGGTAAGTTACACACGTACCTAGTGGATCATGTACCAATGACTTCAACCTCCACCCAATACTTTTAAGGACCAAATGTGTATTTTAGCCTATTTTTAATAGTTTTAGTCAGGTGTTTTGGTTTGTACCATTCACAGCAAGTGGTTAGTTAAGGTTGATTATGGGTAGGGTCAATTATCTAGACTTTATTTCTTAAGTTCTAGTTAGTATATAGGTCCTTTTGAATTTACTTCAGTTGTATGTTCAATCGACTTAGAGAAACTTGGTCCCCAAGCTGGCAAGAACCCTAGTATAATGCTAGGTTGATCTTTCCTCATCTTTCTCTCTGTTTCCTTTTCTCTTTATTTGCTGTTTGCTGTGGTATGCCCCTTGACTCACATTATTCCAGCCATAGTTGTCAAATCGTGAATCGTATCACGAATCGATTTTTTATTTTTCATTTTTTTTGTATCGTGTATCGTATCATACCGTGTATATAAAGGGTATATTCGTTATAAATTTTGAATATATTCAACTAATGACTAATTTATTCATCACTTTCTATAATAATATTTAACAAACTAACTAAATAAATCAAACTAGCATCTGTTTATAACTTACACATTCAAATTGATTAAACTTAAATTATAATACATTACAAATGACCCAATATAATAATTTATTTTCATCATCTTGCCTAATCAACTTCATTTAAGTCAATGTTATCATCATGTTCATCAATTTGCAAACTTATTTCTTCATTGAAATTTTCTTCTTCATCATCAGTGTTTACTATCTCTTCTTGTACTATTATTTAATAATTTTAAAAAAAGAAAATTTCTTCTTGGCATTCTAGTTTTTTAAACTTATAACAATAATGACAAAAATAAAAAATAATTATATTGTTAGTTAATACCTTATTCATAGTATAGAAAGAAATTTGTAAGTATAAAAGTGAAGTATAAGTGTGTAATCCAAATTTTGTAGGAGAGAGAAAAAAAAAACTTATGGACATATTATTTTATTAGGCTAAATTAAGTAACCTAATAGTTCCTCAAAAAAAATTTTAAGTAACCTAATAATATTGTGTTAAAAACAAGTCTAACAACTTGTTAGATTCAAATAAAAGTACAAATTTTAACAAAAAAGACTCATTTAAAGCATATGTCTTTGTATCATACGATACGTACATTGTATCGTACAATTCATGAGCACTTCCGATACGCCCTTACTATACAGAACTTTTTTCACATGATACGATATGTATCGCGTTTCGTACAATATTGACAACTATGATTCCAGCCTTAATCACTATGTCCCAGCCCAAAACACCACATACAGAACTAACCTTATTACAGATATGCATCAGATTTGTTAGTTTCCCCAATACTAGCCCCAAAAATCCTTAGATTCTTAGTCATTAGATAATGAACTATAAGATCCTGCATCAAAAACCTCAACCATGTGCCATTATTCAGATCGATTAGAGCTGCCACTAAAAACCAATAAGATTGGTTGAAAGAAGTAAAACTCGTATGAACTAATAATTGGAGTTAGTAAAAGGTATTTAAACTAAGAAAAAGAACTAAAATCAGACTTTGTCAGCAATGGAACACAACAAAGAGTACCAGGAAAGAAGAAAGTTACAAAAAATAATATTATAGTACACTTTTGGGCCTTAAAAATTGGGATTGTTTTCATTTTGACCCTTTATGTTTAATTCCATTTTCATATTGGCCAGGTCATCCCTTTCTATTAGTCTTCTGGTGACACTTGGCATTATATGGGTGACATGTCTTAATGAAAGGCACTTATCTAGCACTTTACTGTCAGATTACTGACAGAAATGGACTTATAAGTGTGAGATGTCTTAATGGACGGCACTGAATGATCAGATTACTGACAAAATTGGACCTTTTTTTTTATGAGTAACAAAATTGGACTTAATGGGCAACATGTCTTAGTGGATGGCATTTATTTGAGACTTAATGGACCTAATTATTAACAAAAATGGACGACAAGACCAATAAGAAAACAAAATCAATCATGAAGAGCCAAAATGAAAATTCTGGAACATAAAGGGTCAAAATGAAAACAACCTCAAACTTTAAGGGCTAAAAGTGTACTTAAGTCAAACAAATAACAACACATATCAAAGAGTCCCCACAAAAAATAAAAATATATATATATAATTATAATAATAATAGAAAAACAGTACTTACTTCAGCTGTAACTTTCCTCTTATCTTCCAAATCAGTTTTGTTTCCAGCAAGGGCCATAACCATGGTAGGATTTCCTGTAACAACTCCAAAATGAGTGCATGATTGCTACATTAACTCAGAAAAATTGACCCTTCAGACATATGAATGTTCTTTTCTAGATAATAAAAATAAACAGATAAAATTTGCATAATAAAAATAATAATATACCTTAAATTAATACTTTAGATAATCTCCAAGAATCAAAGGACTCAATTTATCAATCCTCATATTCTTAAAAACTTCCCTATATTACCATTTTTTTCTAAAGTTTCATGTAACCCTAATTTGACTCATAGAAATCCTTTTTTTTAGGCTAAACTATACTTTTAGTCCTTGAGTATAGGATCTGTTTTAATTTAGTCCCTAGATTTTAAAGTTCCAATTATGCCTCTAAAATTGTTAATTGTTAGCAATGGAGTCCTTTCGACCTTAAAAATGACGAAGTCATAATAGAAATTGATGGCATGCCAAATGTTGAGATGAGCCAATACATCAATTTTTGTATGCCATCGTCATCAAATTTGAGCAGAATGACTACATAGCATAAAATTAAAAATTTAATGGATGATATTCGAACTTCATAAAATCTAAGGACCTAATTGGAACCAACAACATCTCAAGAACCAAAAGTACAGTAAATTTTTTATTTTATCTTTAAAAGTTTGTTTCACCTTCCATTTCATATTAATTTATTAAAAATGTTAAGTAGGTTCTCATTCCATCTTTTATTTTCCCCCTTTTTAAAATAAGTGGTTTTAGAATAAGTTAGGCTTCAACAAGAGTCCTATAATTATGCACCCACTAATGTTATTTGTTAAAATAAAATATTATAGAAAAGAAACTTATTGTTTATAAAGAGTAGATTGAGTAATGGTTTTAGTAAAAAGAAAATAAGACTTGGCTACTACGTAACAAATAATTTCCATCATCATTGAAATTAGAGAGACTCAAATATAATCCAAAGATAACAAAACAAGAATAATGGAATAAATAGCCAAGAGGAAACACATGCCCTTATTCCTTTTCTTCAACTTTGACAATTTATTTATTCTCAAAATAAGCAAGTTCAACCTTAACTAATAAGCACCTTGCTTCTGAAGCTCTTGTACCCACTTCTTAGCCCGTGCATATGACTCCTACAAATCAAAAGAAATAAATATTAAATAAAAACCCTGAGTAAGAAGAGAACAAAATATTTAAACAGAACCACATTACCACACACTCCACCCCCACAAAACCAGATACAATCTTCAAAATCTTTCTTTCTTGAACTTGTGAAAACACATTTGCTGCATGTGAGTTGTTGAAAATCAAAACGAAAAAAAGCATATCGTTTAGCTCTATTTCATTGAGACTTTCATTTGCTTATTGAGAAAAAGTTGCAAAGAACAAATATTTGATCTTTTGATCATGTGCAACCAACTCATTAGCAAGACTCATCAGAACTGCACGCATTAATTTTACATGCATATTTCTTATATATATAGGCTTGTACATGAATGGAGAAAAAATCATACAGCGTTGGTGATATCGTAGACAATGATGGCAGCAGCAGCACCTCTGTAATACATTGGAGCCAAGCTATGGTATCTCTCTTGTCCAGCTGTGTCCCATATCTCAAACTTCACCGTTGCATCATTCACCGCAAGCGTTTGCGAGAAAAACGCAGCTCCTATGGTTGATTCCTATCACCAACATGATTAACCCCAATGTTAAAATAAACATTCAAAAAATACAAAAGCACCATCCCCCATTGTTCAGCATAAAAAATTATTGTCCAGCATTTTTTTATTGGTAAGTTACACAAGCATCCTGAAGGTTTTGAACCCACAATCTCACCCTCCATTCATCTTATAGGAGAAGGAAGTACCATTTGATCTTAGAGGTCAATGGCATAGTGTCTGTCCAACACTTGTAGGAAATTACATATTTCATTAACGATCCAGTAATATTATGGTGCAACTGAGTTGCTCAAAAACAACCCAACCTCAGCGCATAAAAAGCTTGTTTATGATAGTTTATTTAGAAACAAACCAAGCTCATTCCTTTTCTGAAGTTTGTTTGGTAAACAAGCCAAGTTCAAACAATTTTTTTATTTTTTATGAACATATGGCTTGAAGATAAACATCAAAACTTGCTTGATATAAGCTCACTTGTGAGGCTTATGTACTTGATAGTTTAAAGACCCACAAAATATCTTAATGTCTGGTTCTAACTTACCAGGTACAGTGATCCTAATTTATTTACCAAATGCATGTGGTCCTTTAGGAAAAAAAGTGGTCCTTACTCCTTGTTACCCTTTCTCATTGATAGTGATAAAACTTTCAAGGGCTTTATCAGCATATATGAGATTGGGATTTTTAAGGTTTCTTTTAATACTTTTTTTCCTATATTGTTTAGATTTTCTGAGATTTGCACATAATACTCCCCCAGTAATATTTGGCTTGTAGTTAAATTTTAGCTTAGAAAAGAATTTCTCTTCTTGGATCTTGCCAAGTATCTAACTTCAAAATTTTGAGAAGACAAGTATAATGTTAGGGATGTCAAGCGAAGCATTTGACAAACTGATCTCAAGCATTGTTGAATTGTGGCCAAGCCAAGTTTGAACATGTTTACTATGCCTTTTCAAGTTCAAGCCAAGCTTGAACATTCAATACTCAACTCGGCATGGCTCTGCTCAATTACAGCCCTACAGCTAGCTAGGGTTATAACTGAGCTGTCAAGAAATGCATGTTCAAACATGGCTTGACAAAAGTAACACGGTGTTCAAACTCAACTCAAGCCTGTTAAAAATTCAAGTTGCTTGAACACAGTTTGGCTTGACTTATTCCATGTTAGTCCACTCAATTCCACAAACAAGCTTTGTACAGGTAAAAAAGAAGATGAATAAATTGCATTTAAAGAGCATAAAAGGTGAAAGTAATTATTTCCACGTAAACAGCATTGTAAAGAAGTCGACCCAAGCCACATCCCTAGATATTTTGTAAGTTTTCTTGAAGCCATACCAAGGCTTATTAAGCTTCTTAAGTTCAGTCTAGGCCCAACTTGTTTATCCTCGGGCCTTATGCTCAAAAGCATGTTCATTAACAAGAAAATTAGCTTCAGCCTAGTTGATGGTCTCTTTGATTTTAGTTAAAGATCCTAACGTATTTTCACCATCAGCTTATGCACAGCTTCTTCTTTTTTGTGAGAAACAAGGGTAACCATACGTCTTTGAGCACCTAACTACTCCCTCGGGCATGTGTAGTCCCCCCATCCCATTGCAAGGATGAATCCCTTGGGGGTGGTCCCAAGATGCTAACTAAAGGTTTTGAACCCAAGACCTTAGGAATATTATGGGGCCTTAGGAAGCACTAAGCTGAAACCTTGGGTTTATGCACAGCCTTTTAAAGCCTCACATTTTTTTCAGGTACAATTGCATCCTTATACTGTTTATTTAAAAAAAAGCAAAATAAGCTCATCCAAATACACTCTCATTTAAGAAACCCCAAAATTAGGCTCAAGCTCAACCAAACATAAACAAGATTTTATACCTGTTTTTACAGGCCTACAACTACAACTACAACTAGCCCAACACGTGGGATTTTGAATGGGAGGTAGAGCGGAGGAGATAGGGATAGAATTCAGGACCTACTCTTGCTCTGATATTATGTTAAATTACCGATTTTTCCAAAAGCTTAAGCTATTGAGATATGGTAAATTTAATCATTTATCCGCATACTTCTAACATATAAAATTAGGAACATAGATAGAATTCCACCTACATGGGCAAGTAGATGGCTTTTTAAGGATTTCTTTTTCTTTCTTCTTTATGTTCCTCCTAAAAGATTTCTATCAAGACAAGCGGGTCAAAGTTCCTGTTTGTTTGTTGTTAACTAAAATTCATGATAACACTTTATATAGAAATTCACAGTGTAATTCTCCTACAGAAAAACATGTTGAATAGAAACAAACATACCCATTTGCTGAATTAGAGAAAACAAATAGTTAAATTAAAAGAAAAAAAACCTGAAATTCAAGGAATTGGCCCTTGACAAAGCGCAGGACGAGGCTAGATTTACCAGCGCCCATGTCACCCAGCAAAACCTGAGAATTATGAGATCAAATCACAAACCCACCAATTTTTTTTTTTTTTAAAATAAAATGAAAGAAAGAATTGGAACCCTGGAGATTAGAGAGTAGAGAAGAAAGGGAAAATTGGACTGACTAGCTTGGCGTTGTGAGTGTTGTGTGCGATCGTAGTAGTGGCCATGGAATGGAATCGACAGATATGAATAGAAAGAAAGAACAAAACAAAGAAACCTTTGTTTGTTTTTTTGAGTGAAACGGCGAGAAAATTCTGAGTCTGAGTCTGTGTTGTGAATATTTGTAGCAGTTGCTTTTTTTGGGTTCAGCTCAGCTGGTTCGTTTTATTTGTTTGTTTCTGAATCCAACTGAGAGATCCACTTGACGCAGGTGACACGGTCGCGTACCTTTCTTTTTCTTTTTCTTTTTCTTTTTCTTGGATTGAGTAATGTGACGTGCGGCTGTGAATTTAGAAAGTATAGCTTCCGAAAATATCAAAAATAGTTCTAATCTAATTAGGTAATTTTATTTTTAAAAAATAAAAAATATGGTTAAAATTATAATTTAACAAAATTCCAAAAAAAAATACTAAAAATTTTTTTTTCCTAAAAATTAGTACACTTTATTTAAATATATCTTATGCATGTTTAATACATTTTTTTTTTCTTAAAAACTAGCCTACACTGAACCAATAGTTTGCTTTATTTCAAATCCTAAATTTTAGTTTATTAAAAATTCATTCCCGTGTAATCTCACTAACAATAGATAAATTCAAATTAAAAAATTACATTAAACTCAAAATAAATAAATAAAAAGCCTCATCGCACATGTGTAGCGCATGTGATGAATCTAGTAATAATTAGCTTTTTGGATAGGATAATGTTGGTGTTACATAAAATGGTACAATTTGTGCTACAACTCATCAATATGGCGAGTTGTGAGTAGTAAAGGATAATACACGATAATTATAATTTTTTTTTAGTGAGCTTATTATTATAACTACAATAGTGTTTTTAAAACACAATATCAAAGGCATGTATGTCATAATTTATAAAACTATTAATGTGTATTATTATTATTATCGCTTGAGGTTGAGATATATTGCGGGCTCCGAAGCATCAGGAACAGTTAGGGGACACGCGAAGCGACATTCTCACGTGCGGAAGTCAAGGGAATATGTGGGATTTATCATTCAAGCATCAAAACCCCATTTTTCTCCTCGGATAAGAGGGGAAAAATGGAATTTTGAGGGGCTATTGTGGGGACGCAGGCCCAAATGTATGTTGGGCCTTAGGCCTTGTCTGAGGAGGCACAATGGTCCGAAGATGGATCAATAGCAAGAGAGACGTGATACTTCAAACTTCATAAGCAAACTATGACCATAATGGCCGAGAGAGGTTGTCCGAAGAGGAATATCCCCTCGGCTTAACGCAACGAAGACCAAGATATGCCTCCTGTCATCCTGGGTAACGTACCAGGAAGTTCTATTGGTAAAGACATGCATTATGAGCGTACTGGAAGAATGGGAGCTAGGAAATATCTAAGGTAAAGCTGTTGCCACCGCATTGAATGCTCTGCAGCTAACTTTCTGGCATCATTTATGTGGAGAAGACCCTTAAATAGTGCCGTCTTGGTTGCCCCAACTCACAGAGGGCTTGTGAGAGTGTCCGATGGGACAAGTACTCAAGTAGAGGTTTAAATGACCAACAAATGGAGGGTCAAGATCGTCTAAAGGGGGCTATATAATGTAAGAGACCCACCATGAAGGGGGGATCGGAAAGAGAGAGAAAAACAATGTAGCAATCTAGAACTGAACTTGTAATTAAATTTGAGAATCAATATATAGGAACTAATATCCTCGGATTGCGCCGAGGATGACTTTCTTTTGTTTGAACTTGTCTATCTTCGTTCTCTTGTTATCGAGATTTACTTTGTTTGTTGTCTGATTCACTAGAGACCAGTTTTCCAACCCACTCTTTACAAATTCATTATTTTGGACTTTTTGGGCCTAAGTCCATCCACCTTTTGGGCCAGGGATCCGAATCCAGTCCTTACAATTATTATTATTATTATCATGTGTATTATTTAAACAAGTTATATGACTCGATAAAAAAATCATCATGCAACTAAAACTACATATTGATCATGTCTTTAGTTGTAACATAATAGGTTGGAGCAAGATAGCTATCAGAATATTGGAAACCAAATGTTTTTTAGGTTCAGTATACTTGAGGGAGACTCATATCAACTTATAGAGACTCTACAACATATAACACCAAATTTCTTGATAAAAAAAATGCTTGGACCACAATTTGCCCACATAGCGAGTTGTGAGTGATGCAGTAAAAATGTTAGGTTCACAATTCTACCACTCACAATTCGCCAAGTTGTAGCAAAGTTGTGGTTATAGCATTATTGTTTTAACGATAATAAATGGGTTAAAAAAACCCACAATCTTGGACCCAACCACCCAGGAACATGGGTGGAGGTATACCATATATCATTACTCTTTGTGGCATTCACGAATTATTTTGTTTATGATCTTCATTCTTATTTTGGTCAACCTAATGTTAGTCTTGTCACAATAGTTGATCTATGCACTTAGTTAATTTATGATATTTATCATTCTTGTATTGGTAATGAGAAACTTATACAACTTGAATTTATAAGAAAGTCATCTAAGTAACTGTGGAAACTTTTGGAATATGTTAAAAAACAAATTGGATCTTTTTGCAAACTTGTTTGTTGGTCTTAAAGAAATTTTTGGGTAATTAGTGGGGTACATGGGTAATTTTAAGAATAAGAGGAATGGAGGAAACCCACAGGTATAGTCCATACTCCATAGAACATCTCAGAAACCTCCAAGGCAGATTATCATTATATTACTTAAATACTGGATAAAGGTCTTTTTCTTTCATAACTAGAAAAACAAGAAATGAACATGCATATATGGAAATTTACTCCCATATCTCTTTTCCCCTTTCGGAAGCAAAACCTTTGTCACCACAGAAAGCTGTTTTCTTGTAGCATTAAAAAAAAAAAAAAAAAAAATACAACCTACTATCATTTATTAAATATGTAGATTGTGGATGTTTTACATCCTTGAGATCTGGAGGGGAACTGAATTTTTGAGAATTTCATCCCTAATAGAGCCTAATGGAAACATCTCTATGTCACCAAGTTTCTTTAAGAGAAGCTTCTGACAGTTTTCCGCAGCCATAACTCCGGCGGAGTAAGCTCCATGTACAGATCCCTGGTTTTCAAGACTAACTGCTTCCCCCCCAAAGAAAAGATTACCCAAGGGTGCTCGAAGCCGCTCATATACATCTTCAGGCATTCCAACCAAGTCATATGAGTAAGAGCCAAGAGAGTTTGGGTCTGTTCCCCAACGAGTTACAAGATACTGAACCTGTTTCAGAAGACAGATCAAACATTAGCTTTGAGACATTGGAATTAAAAATCGACTCTAGGTTTCTTAACAAAAATATGCAGCATCTAGGACACTCAAGATATAGTAAGCAGGTCAATCAACCAACGAAATTTCTCATAGTCACCAAAGCATATATTTCAATGAGACAGAATGGGTAGAACAATACATAAATTGGCTGAAAGCAGAACAAATACATGAACATAATGAACTAACCGGCTCAGTTGCATCAGGAAACATTTTCTTTAGTTGTGACATCACGAAACCTACAGTAGACTCATTAGACAGCTTCTCAAGGTCATATGCAAACCTTCCAGCAGCCATGTAGACAAGAACCGGATGGCCTGTTGCCTTGTGAAGATTGAGAAAATAACCACAGGCATAAGAATTTGGTGCAACAACACCTAAAAATTCCACATTTGGCCAAAACACTTTATCGAATCGTAGGGCAATCTTATTTTCATTTCCCACACCAAGATCCGAAATTGCAGCAACCTTCCAATCGGGCAATTTTGGCTCGAACTCAATAAATTTGGCTTTGAGAATCCCAAGGGGCACTGTTAAAATAGCAGCATCTGCAACAAAACTTGTCCCATCCTCAACTGTGACCATCACCTTATTACACCCGCTGGATATCTTTGTAACCCTACTCAACAGATTAGAACAAGAAAAACTTTAATACAGCTTATTTTTCTTATTCATATAAGCAATGTTACATAGAGGTAATTTAGTTGAACAGGATCTGTTATATATGCAATGCAATATAAAACAAGAATAAATCTACAAATCTTAGGGTCAAAACTGAATATTGGCTGCATGCATGTTGTTACACTTAAAAGTTCAAATGTAAAGAACTACGATGTGGTTTCTATTATTTAAGAACTTTTTTACATCATATATTGGCACTTCAATATGGAATATGTTCAGAAAGTACAAAAGAACCATCAGGTTGACAATCAAAATCAGAGAAAGGAGCAACTGGAGCATATTTGATGAGTGAATAAGTTCAGATGGAAATTTAATTGCAGTTGACTACCAGATATAGAGGAAATGGTTAAACCAACAAATGATGTTCCCTATGCATGTGGAAAAGCTCTTCCTGTTTTCATTGTGTCTCTTTATGATTTAATTCACACCCAAAACACCTACATTCCTCATGCAGCTAATACAACCACAGCCTAACTTGAGACATAGTGATCTATATTCTATGCCACAAGTTTTAGGTTTGGTAACCTAGGCTCTCACCACCAAACCCATATCAAATATCTCTGTTGGGGATCTAGGCTTGTGGCACCCCTACCATTTAAAGACTGTTCAAAGTAAATATCTCTTTCCTTCTTCTGGAATCTAGTCAGTTTGTGACAATTAGGAAATTATGGCTATTCCATCCTCAACATGATAATTTGTGACAGCAAACATATCTTTTGATATTTTATATTTGGAGGTATAAATCCAAACGGTTTGGACATAGCCTTAGTTAACTTTTTGATAGATATTAACAGAAGCAACCTCATTCAAGCTTGAGATGATGATCAGCCTTTGACTATCAAAGCAAGTAAGAAGTCCCAGCAGAAACAATATCCAATATAGATGGGATGTAGTATCCCATTATCTTAAAGTCCAGCAAAATCACATCAATTGAACTATTAATCAAGCCAAAAATTTTTGTAAATCACTTGAGGCATCTAATGAAGACCGACATTGGTATGAACTCTAAAACCAACATTGTCTCTAGACTCAAACAAAAATAAAAGAAAACGTGTTCTATTCCCATGAGTTAGTTGTATTCTATTACACAACTAATTTATAAATGCTTTTGCCAGCAGAGAAGATGGAGGAAAAGAGAAAATAAATAAATAAAACCTAGAAATATTTTTGATTTATAAACTACACATCAACAGTAATAATCCTTGAAACAATTCCTTGATTTAGCCTAGTCTCATAATCATCTATTATCCATGAAAGAAAAATCCTGCCAGCCCAACAATTTGTTGACAAGAGTCTGCTGAATAATGAAAAACCAGTACATGAACAATGAAAACCAAACATTTTCCTTAGTTATCTCAGCAAACAAATAAAAGGAAATAAAAATTCCAATGCATGTGGCATTTAGTGATCCAACAGAATTCTCAAAACCACCCAACCATCAATCACTAGTTCACACTCCAGCTCTATTTTATATTTTTATTTTCATTCTTTGTTTAGGACTTTAGCTCAAGCTTAAAAGTGCAGCCCATGATAACAGCATCCTAAGTTCCTAACACAAATTCTCAAAAAGCAACCAAATTTGCATTGATCACACCATAAAAGGATCAACATAAAACATCAATAAAAGAACCCTTACAATGTAAGAGAAAGCAACATCAATATCGATGTTTTGATCATTGTCTATGTAAGAAGAACAACAAGCCGCTCCCTCTTCAAGCTCAGTCTTCCCCATCTTCACTAATACCAATGGAAAACCCTTAACACTAACCTAAATTGAACAACAATAACCCAATATTTCACTTGCCCTCAACTGAATTATGATCAAGGCCACAAAATATCAAAAACCCACTTCAGAAAATCCAATACCCAGTAAAACCCAATAATCAAAACCCCTTAAAATCACCAAATTCAGTTCTTGATCATCCAAAAAAAAAAAAAAAACCTCCAAAAAATATCACTTGCCCTGAAATAATAGTTGATCAAGACCAAAAATATCAAAAACCCACATCCCAAAATCCCTGAAAATCACCAAATTCAGTTCTTGATCATCCAAAATTTCCTCCAAACTATCAGAGGCACTGAATTGATATTTGATCAAAACCACAAAATATCAGAAAACCCCACTCCGGAAATCCAAAACCCAGAAAAACCCATGAAGCAAATCCCTCAGAATCACCATTCTTGGACCTTATTCAACTTGCCCAATCAAAACCCACCTTTCAGATACTTTTCCAAATATACACAAAAATCCCAAAACACGTTTCGTAAAAGCACTTTAATACGCAATCTCTGTACACGGCCAAGCATTTAATACATCAGTGAAAAAAAAGGTTCTCTATAATGCGGTGCTTAAAAGTTGGAACTGACTAGGAGGGATTTTTTTTTTTTTTTTATTTTTTTTTTTTTGGAGGTTGTGTTTTTGCTTTTGGAAAACAGAGAAAGTGTTTTCTATGTTTTCTTGCCGTTTGTTCATTCAAGATTTTTCCTTCGATTATTAAGTGAAGAAATTGGCTTACCAACCTCATTGACAAAGTCTCAAAATTGGGTTACAGCTTACAAGTATTTTATTTTTTATTTTTGTTTTTGCTAATTAAGTTAAAATTACTTAAATATTCCTTTATTACTTGAAAAGGAAAATTTTAAATCCCAAAAGAAAATATAAAAAGATTTTATATAAAAAATTATAATAAATATTGGAATGGTATATATAATAATAATAAAAATAATAAATACAAAATGAAAATGTGGGCAAAGTTTTTTTTTTTTACTTTCATATAATCATAAAACTCGCATGGTAATGTAATAGATACAATGAATGGTGTAATTGTGTATTTATTAGCATCTTTATGATATGTTACATTTTTTTCCTTATAATAAATGGAAATCTTTTTTAGGAATGAAGGAATTCTTATTATTATTATTTTTATATGAACTATTGAAATTATTTTACTAGTATTTGGTATGAAGAATTAGTCATAATGTAATTTTGGAAAATGTGTTGAAATATATAATTTAGCTTTTAGAACTGTTTTGTAGTAAAAAATATCAATGAATTGACGATTTTCTTTTTAAAGGTTGTGTTTTTACTTACGGAAAACGGAGAAAGTATTTTCTATGTTTTCTTGCTTTTTGTTCATTCAAAATTTTTTTTTATTGATTAAGTGAAGAAACTGGCTTACCTAAGGAAAATTTTAAAATTTTCAAGAAAATATAAAATATTTTTTTGAGAAAAACATAATAAAATATAAGAATGATAAATAATAATAAAAAATAAAAAATAGTAGGTAAATTGAAATTTTCCCTTTATATATATATATATATATATATTACAGCTATGAGATAAAACTCTCATGAATGGTGTAATTGTGTATTTATTAACTTTAATATTTTATTTTTCCTTATAGCAAATGGAAATGGGAACTCTTTTATAGGAAAGAATTATGCGATGCAAAGTTAGAAGGCTATTGACATTATTTTTCTAGTACTTTATAGGGAAAATTTCATAATATGATTTTGGAAAATTGCAATATTTTAAAAAATATAGACCAAAACATAAAAAGACCAATTGCACGTATGATATAAACATAGGAGGTCCTTGGGTACCAAGAAAATTTTTATACTAAAATGATTCTAGAGTTTTCAAGAATAATTGAAACCTTTTGTTCCCATGATGTCTTCTTTGTAATTCTTGAGTTGCAAAGAAAATTCTAAAAAGTGAAAATCTAATAATTATGAGGATTATTGTTTCTTTTTTAATTAATAATTTTGAGGATCATAATTTTCTTTAATATATAGATAAAATTTTAAATTATGATGTATATTTTATGAATATTGTATTCTATCATTAGACCAAGACACCAATTAGATTTTTTTTTTGAAAGAATTTCAACTTATGACATCCGCTCATGATGAGATAGCTCTTTATTATCAAACTAAGACACCAATCGGTTTTTAATGTAGACTGTAATTGAATTACAGATCTTTTATTCAACTATCGAAGATTTTTTATTAGCTAAATTAACTAAAACCCATAACAATTAAATTTTAGTATATGCAACGTTTGACCCCAAATCTCTTATTTAAAGATACAAAATTTTTCTTTTTTTTTAGGGAATGAATCACAAATCTTTTATTTAACAATCAAAGATTTTTTCTGACTAAGTTAACTAGAACCCACACCAATTAAATTTTAGTATATGCAACGTTTGACCCCAAATCTCTTATTTAAAGATACAAAATTTTGCATTTTTTTATTGAAAATTTTTATCAATTAAACAATTTGAAACTCATGCTTTTTTTTTTTTTTTTTTTGAGGTAAAAGATAGAAATATTATTGATTAGAGAAAACCAGATACAAGAAAACATATAAGCCCTGTTCAGGCACATCCGAAACTCATGCTTTGTTGATTGTGAGGGCAAAGTGTTAGTCCATTTGCCAATGGATAACGGAATTGAAATGTGTCTAGCTGAATGTGGCTTGTTTTTTGTTTTTTGTTTTAATGAATAAAAAGAGAGTATCATAGTAGGTGCAATACATTTATTGAAGTGGAACTACATAAATTATTTGACTCCTACTAAGCATCATGTGAAATGATACGAGAACTCATACCATCAAACCAAAATTAGTAGGGGCAATGAAGAAGGGTTGCTTAGCAGTGGAGGAAAGTGCCTATTCTTGAGTTTCGTAATGTTTCTTTTTCCTATATTTAATTAGACATTGCAAGAGAGTTGCTCGTGCTTTGCTTTGGCAAGGACATCACAATATAAGGAGGGCTCCACCTAGGTTTTGCTTGAGGGTTGCCCTCACAATCTGATTTACATTCTCAATAAATTGATTATCATTTGCTATAAAAGAGAAAAAAGAAAATTATTTTGTAATAACGACACAATCTTAAAGAAGTTGCAACTCCTAAACCCTAAAATGATTTACAAGTGCACAAGATTAGAAGCACCATTTAGTTGATAAATCACTCTTAAAAGGAGTTACCACTCTACCTTTATAACATGGAGTTTTTTTTATTGTTATTAAAGTAATGTTATTTTAAAAGAATATATATTTTTAAATAATTTATTTGGGTTTATTTCATAAACTAATACCGTTCATATGATATGTGGTGTTCATAATTTGAATTAATATTTAAATCCAAATATTTGAATTTTATTTAGTACACAAAATTCATTTATTTATATATTAATAGCAACAAGATATATATATATATACTAGCCTCATCACACGCGCTTTGCGTGTGAGGCTTTTTTTTTAGTGTCATAATTTTTAATTTATTCCAATTTAAGGTTTATACATTTTCTCAATAATATTACGCATTTAGAATTTATAAGTGAATAAAGTAATTTGAAAATCAACAGGAAAGTGACCCTATTTTGAAGGCAATGTTTTAGTGGAAGTTAGAGTTATATTTTTACCGGATTGACCTTTAAATTTGTCTTTACTTAAACATAGAGGTGTAGGGGTATTTTTGAACAAAAAAAAAGGATCTCAAACAGGGAAAACCCCTTAAATAGTAGTAGTAGTAGTAGTATATATATAAATATATATATATAAATTATAACTTTACATTTTTTTAAGGTGAAACTACACTATTGGTCCATAAAGTTTGCCTTATGTGCGCAATTAGTCTCTTAAGTTTCAAATGAGTGGTATTGGTCTCTCAAGTTTAAAAAATGAGTGATGTTAGTCATTTTGTTAACTGATTAGTATTATTGCATATGTGGTTAGCATAATAATGACGTGACAAGTTTTTAACTAATATGACATTTTTTATTATTAAAATATTACAAAATTTACATTGACAGGAACTACGCATTTTAGGATAAATTGCAAATTACACCCCTAAAGTTTGGGGGTGTTTGGATTTTACACCCTTACGTTTCGAAATTTGGATTTTACCCCTTGATGTTTAGAGGTGTCTGGATTTTACATCCTGACGTTTCAAAATTTGGATTTTAGCTTCAATATTTTAGGGGTGTTTGAATTTTACGACCTAAAATTTCATAATTTTGGGGTGTAAAATCCAGACACTCACAAACTTTAGGGGGTGAAATTCAAATTCTAAAATGTTAGGATGTAAAATCCAAACACCCCAAACTTTAGGGGGTAAACTCCAACTTCTGAAACTTCAGAATGTAAAATTTAATCACTCACAAACTTTAGGGGTACAATTTGCAATTTACTCCGCATTTTATTATAAGAGCTTTAGAAACTTATGTGGCGTAATGCCACATCATCTACTAAAATACTAAATTCACACATCAGATTTTAATGGAAGCAATCGTCCCTACTGTAGTAAAATAAGAGCACCTGGCTCTGCCTATTTACAAGGACTCGATTCTATGTCCAAACATCACATGCCAGCAGATGTAGTCCAAGGAAGAGGCACGATAGCGAAGATCAATTCATCTCAATCTACAAAAAAACATTGCCTTGGACATGCAACCCAAAAAGATAGAAAAGACTACTCACTTGAAGAAAACTATTTTAGAGCCTGGTACAAGCCAAGCCCCCTTGATTCGGCAACAAGAGTCGGTTATGGAATAGTCTTAGATATATTATAATTCTAAACACACAAAAATCACCAAAACTGAATAATAAAAAATTCTCATGAGACTATTCATCTCCTTTATCGCTGGCGTCAAAGCTTGAATCTATGCTTCTCCGACGTCTAAGCCTCCACTCCTCTTGAGTCATCAAAGCCCAACAAAACTCTCCCTCCTACTTCTTTTTAGGCTGGGTGCAGGGGCATTTAATCATAAACAATAGAGAAATAGCCATAACCATGGAATTCCTTATGGGTTAACACCGAATTGAATGCTACCGGTGTGTTTGGGAATAGTTTATTGCAGCTTATTGAGTTATAAGAAACTGAATATTGGCTGCATGCAAAGTTAACCACAGAATTTGGGGAGACAATTTTTCGTTTGTTTGTTTAGGGTGGGGGGTTAGAAAAATCTGAACTTAGTAATGCTGGTAAAAACTTGATTAATAGGTTCGCCACATAATAAAAACTATAATCTATTAATGAAATCTGAGCACCTGCTGTACGTCTAGCTAGGATAAAATCTCTTCCCATCATACCAACAACCTAGGATTAAATTACCTTCCTCAAGGACAGTGTCTAATGGGAGGGAAGGAATGTCCTCCAATACCAGCCAGTAAGCTTTAGAGGCCTTCAACCACTTTAATGTATGACTTGGGGCTGCCAAATTGTATAGGTTGCTAACAATAATCTGATTGTAGTAGCTCAATTTTCCAAATCCCCCCCACCCCCTTGTTTTTGTGTTTTGTGTTCTTGGCATGTTTTCTATGCATCATTTAAATATGTAAATGCATTTGAGTCATCTAGGAAAATGAAAACAATACCGGTGATTCAACCGTATATCAATATCTTTTGCAAGAGCCTTTATTATGGGGTCATAACCTTGCACCATAAGCCCATGACCACCAGAAAGAACATGTTCCTGTACATCAAGGAATAACCTTGACTGTGTAAGCAATAAAATGATGGTAAAGTAACTTAAAAATAGCGATTACCAGTCACCCCTGGCCCAACACACAAATTTCATCAAATTGACATATATATATATAACAAAATAATATTTATTAAAAAGAGTTTCTTGTTTTAGAGAGAGAGAGAGAAAGAGTAAAAAATTCTAAGAAAATTTATTTCCCAAGGGTATGGTTTTTCAATCATCATCTAACAGCTGCCATGAAGTACTTTATAGAATTTGGAGATCTCTCCTTATACTTGGGAGTCAAGCTACAATCTCTCCTAAGGAGTTTAATTAGTATAACACACATGATTATCCCTAAGAATCTGAAGGACAAAATTTTCTAAAAAATAAATAATATTGTACTAGGAAGTTCAGTTTAGATTTTTAAGAACACAAAGTTCAGTGTCCTATACACACTTACTCAATTTCTTTAACACAACAACTAATGTCAATCATTATCAGATTGCCACCCAGCTATATCCTACGAAGCATGGACACAACCTTATGAAGATTGTGACAAAGATGTATTTCAAAACCCATATTCTTTGCCATAACTAAATCTTGGGTACTTCACAGCCATCTGAAAGTCACTAACTTTACTTTTCAGTGGCAGATTTACTTAGCATGGGTAACTGCACTCCATACCCATATTATGTGTTCCCTTTAGAATGTTATACAATTGATATTTAATTAGCAAGTTTATTATCCTACTTTCTTCTCATTTACAACACTTCAAATCATTACCTGTGTTATCTATGGTGTCTATTCAATAGATGTGCAGCCAAAGAACTATTAACTGTAAAAGATCAGATACAGCACTTGCCTGATCCCAGCTTTGCAAGGATATCATATCAGCATCTGCTGCAAACCAAGCTTCCAATCTACATAAGTACCATTGCAACACTTCATGGGCAAGTCCTTCTTGTCTATATAAAATGGAAGGTACATCAGTGACACTTAACAGATTTAACAGTTGAACCAAAACTATAAGTCATGTATATTCTATGTCCTGCTTCCGTACCTTAATTCTGGAAGCCTATCCAACACAATTGAAATTGCTTGAAGAACAGACAAGTCATCAGTATGTTCATCTCTTACTTTCCCTGTCTGAAGTGAAAACAGAGAAGCAAATACTTTGTAAAATGCCACAAAGAATAACACAATTATGGGCAAAGAAAGATCCAGCCAGAAACTTTAAATAAGGTTTAGAGAGAAGGAGAGAATAGAGTTGTTCCAGCCCAGAACATAGAAGAAAAGGCTCTACCTCTTCGAGAATTCTCTTAAATGTTTCTCCAACTTCAATGACCATCTGTTGAGGAACTTGATGGCCATCCATATCATAGAGTGTATAGCTGAAAGGATCAAATCCAGATCTTCAAGTCAATAGTTCAGACAGAATACACATTAAACTGTAATTATAAAAAGCAATATTATAGTTTTATGTGCAATACAATAGAAATGTGACCTATGAAACAACTGAACCAGAGGGGTGTATTGTCTGTACCTTGAAGATAACACCAGCAAAAACCGTTTTCTTCATATCTATCTTTTTACTTATTATAATGTTCATTTATTCATTATATAATAAAAGTAACAATCTAACTTCTAATGTCATGAGAGGGATTTGGCTAAGCCCCAAATCACCTGGGCTTTGGGCTCTATCTACTGCCTTTCACTTTAAGGTTGTTACAAATCTTAAATACATGAGAAAAAAGGGTGCATCATATATGAAATCATGTAAAAAAATGATCAATGAAAATCATAGCTCTAAAGGATTATGATAGCCAAAAAGCATTAGGACACAGAACTTTAATCTTAAGAGGTATGAGCTGTGCACCATTTACGGATGCACATACATTGTAAGATGCATAGTAGAATAGCAATGTTAAGCAATGAAATGATTACCTTTCCAAATCATGGTCATACAACACAGAGTTGTCACCACTTGTACGATATAACGTAAGCCCTAGACCACGTATCAGCGGAGCCAATGGATTCTCATTGCAAACACCATGTAGCCTGCATGATATTTATAAGAATTAATATGGCATCTATCTTATGATTCTTCAGATGTACAGGTTAATGCATGCACAGTACAAACTATAAGAGAAGGCACCCTCTATTTGAACATGGGAAATTCTATTAATTGAAAATTCCTATTGTTTGAGATCCAGTATTTTCTGAGGGTCAATAAGTGAAGCAAATTCAATGGAACTCTTCCCTATGCCATGAATAACAGAATCCAACCTAGCAGCAGGGAGTTAGTGGTAAGGCAGATACTGGTGTGCAAAGATAGTCCATAAAAACCACTAACAAGAAGGCAAGTAAACTGGAAATGCGCCCCATGTTCACACTGCAAACAGTGATTTTTAAAATTTTCTTTGCATAACTGCTCAACCCATTTGTGTTTAGTGTTTACAACAGCAAAATCACTAAAGTTATCCACAAAGTAATAAGTGAACTTGCCATGATGCTCCCAGATCTACTGGACAACCAAATGAGTAGTCAGTATGAATACGACCACCAAGTCTATCCCTTGATTCCAGCAAGATCACCTGAATAACATGATGATGATAAAACATTTTAGAAATCAAAACAAACTATTGTCTATCACATACATGGGGAAAAAATTATAATGCATTAGATATGATCACCTTAAATGACGCATCATAGAGGGTTCGAGCAGCAGCAACCCCTGATATACCCCCACCAATAACAATAACTGACGGTGGCGAATCCTGTTCCCTCTGAACATGGGGGACAATTTTGCCTAGTCATCATACACATACAAATCAGCAAGGGCATACATTTTTCTAAGAGAATGAAACAACTCAACAAAGCTACCAGAGTTGCCCTCATTATAGAAAAAGATAAATCAGTAATTAAATATTTGAGCTAATGAAGACACCCCTCTGTCAATCAAGGTATTGTTCAAATATTTCAAAAATAGTAAATCTGTTTCAGCATACATTTCACATTTGAGGCATTGAACTGAATCAAGATGGACAATCGAGGGTAAGTACCCCAAGTTTTGGGCGTTGTCCCTAATACAGTGGGGGTTCATTATTAAAATTAAAATTTTCAAGTGACCAAAAAAAAAAAAATGGTCATACCCAGTGCACAAAAGCTCCCACTTTTGAGAGATATGGGAGAGGCAATTGGTAGCCAGCCTTACCCATATATTTTCAAGTGACAAAAAAGAAAAAGACCAAATTTTTATTTTTAATAATTCCATCTCACACAATACAGTTCAAGCCTTGGTGTGATGGCAAGTGCCTTCCACAAAAAGCGACCATGAATCAGCCTCTTCAATTAATTAATTAAGGGTAAGACTGGCTACTATATAACCTCTATCAGATCTCACAAAAGTGAGAGCTTTGTGGACCTTCTTATCTTTTTTTTAAATCCACATTTAAACCCTTAAAATTTGAGTTCAAATACTAATGTAGGAGGAAAATTGAGGTCATCCCCTAAACTTGAATGCATCAAAGTTTATAACATTGATAGCTTTCAGGTTAACCGATCCACGCGTATAATAGCAAAAGTATATATGTTAATCCAGATTAAGACCCACTTGAGTTCTTAGAACAAAAATCCTTTTTTTTTCTTTCAAATCCAATCCTATAATTGTGAAATAACATGAATCAATCATTCAAATAGATATCAAAAAAAAGAAAAAAAAAAGGAATATATATATATATACTGACCGTCAAGCAGATTGTTGGAGAATAATTCCTTGGAGTCCATTAACAAAAGAGAGAGAGAGAGAGAAGGAAGAAGAAGAAGAATTTGGAAAGAAAAGAGAATAAGAATTGGTTGGGAAAAAACAATTGGAGAGAAAGCAATGAATGGTTTGAGATATTGGTAAATATTTAATTAAAAGGGTGTATAGGAATCAAGAAATTGGAAACTAACTGAAAAGAATGATAGAGAATGAAGATGAGAAGGCCAGCAATGAAGCGGCTGAGATTGGAAGAAGAACGCAGCTTGTCAAACCAGCTCATGTGTAGGAGACGACGACAACAACAGCAGCAGCAGCAGCAACAAACGGCTTTTCCTTCGGTTTTTGTGTCAGAAATACGATCGGATTCGAAGCGTTTAGCGTCGATTGCATAGATCGATGTTTGAGAGAGAGATCCACTGGGCTCGCAGAGATAGGAGAGAGAGAGAGAGAGAGAGACAACGTGAGACGAGAAGAGTAGTTTTTATATAAACGCGAACGTGAAGGTTGCTTTTGTTAGGGTTGGTTGGACGATGAGACAAATATCTATATCATGCCTTATTTTATAGACTGGTAAAAGATTCGCTAGTCTTATCTTTCGGGGACCTTTCCTAGTTGTTTCTTACTGTATTTATTTCTTAATTATTTTTTTTAAGCTGAGATACGCAAATTTGTCATTTTCCTTTTTTGTGTGTTTTTTTGGAGTTATTATATATATATTTTGTTGAAAAATTTGGATTTCAAGTTGTTTTCATCCTTAATGTTGGTATACATTTTGTCTTTATCCCTAAAGTTTAAAAAAGTTGGTTTACGGATGATGTTAATTTGCAGGTTAATTTGAAGAAGAGAATTTTTTTTTTTCCTTGATGGTAATGATTCACTCAAAAATTAATTTAAATACATAAAGTTTTAAAAACGTCATTTTATTACTTAAAATAAATTAAGAAAATTAATCAAGGTGAAAGTGTTAAGAGTATAACGATTTACTTGAAAAGTTGGGTACATACCTAAATGTCTTGATGGCTTTTTAAAAAAATATAAGAATTGAATTTTTATTTCTCTATTGTTCTTTTTTTTTTTTTTTTTTTTTTTTTGAGGGGGTATTTCTCTATTGTTCTAAGTATTAGAAGTTGGGTTTACAACAAAAATCTAGACTTTGAAACTATATTAAAGTCAAGAGATTGAGAAAAAGAATGTTGTGAAAGAGTTGGAGGCATTAAAGATACAGATTTAATGTCATGATAAAGTAAGACATAACTAGTGATTTTTTTTTTTTCCTCTAAATAATTTTGGGTGTAAAATATAAGACATGTTACTTTGAGTTTCAATTATCGTGAAAAAGATCAATTTGCTTTGTTGTGCAAGTGTTGTGAGTTTTAATTTCTAAAATTTAAAGGAATTAAAAATAAAATTAAAATGAGTTTCGATCTTTAAAGGAATTTTTCTTTTCTAAAGAGGGGCAAACTAACAAAAATATCCCATTAGCATGTAGTTTTTTGGGGAGGTCGAGGGAGGTCCATTTTAAAGAAAAAAAGAATACATGGCAAGTGAATAGAAATACTTTATTCCACTTTATACTCTATCAACTTTTTTTTCAATGAGAAATACTCCACCAATTTTGATACGTCATGTATCTTTTTTCTTTTTCTTTTTAAAGACTTTAGTTATTTTTTAAGGTAAGTAGAAAGAATAGGCGGTAAGTGAATAGAAATCATATGTCACACTTTTTGTGTTCTTTCCACTTTATGCTCCACCAATTATGCTATGTCATGTCTCTTTTTTTTTTTTTTTTTTTTTTTTTTTTCTTTTCAGTTTTAAACTTTGGTTATTTTATAAGGAAAGTAAAAAATAATATGTGGCAAGTGAATAGAAATCATGTCATACCTTTTGTTTTCCCAATTATACTCTCCCAATTATACTCTCTCTTGTGTGTGTGTGTTTGTTTCTCAAAAAAGAAAAGAAAAAAAAGAGTAATTGTCTTACATTGCTTAAGAGAGTGTGTTGTGTGTAGTATAACTTGTCTCACCCTCCCTTAAAAGTTACCATGGCTTTTGAGTGGAATTGTGATGTGCATTTGTGTTAGAATCATTTTCCTTTTCCCTTGTGTGTGTGTGTGTTTGTTTCTCAAAAAAAAAAATTTATGGTATGTAATCTTTCTCAAAAAAATATTTATATATATATATATATATATATGAGATGGGTTCAAGTTACACATTGTGTAACTCTTAAGGAGTTACACCTTTTGTGTACCGTAGATTTTTAATAAACCCAACAGTTGAAAAAATAACATTAAATGAATATTACTTTTCACCTTATTTTCCTAATTAATAACAGTTTTTCTCTATCCTCATTTATTACTTTCCATAATCCTCATTGGGTGTTTAACTGTGTCTCTTTCTTCCTAAAATTGCTGGATATATATGAATCTAGGCAAAAAACAAAGACTAAAAAAGTTCAAATTTTTCTTCTCTCAAAATCCTTGGGTGCCGGTGAGTAAGATCTAAAGATATACTATAATTTGTGATTTTATAAGTACACTTAGTCTGCCAGAACTACCCCTAAACAATTCACAAAATGAGCAAGAGCCTTGTGATTTCCAGTTTCAACACATTATAGCAAAAACACATACCTCAAATCTATCAAGGTATGATATGAGATCACAAAATAAAATAAAGAAGTGAACATATATATATGTGTGTGTGTTTCTTTATTATAATGTTGAAAATAAATGATGACCGCATCTACAAAGAAGTATCCATTTGGTTAATTGAAAAATTACGGATCGAGCAATTATACAAGTATGAAAAGTATGTTATAGTCGACTAGTAATGAATGGGCTTGTTTGATTCGTGGTTAACATTCAACATGATACAATTTGGCCTGCTTTCACCGCCAACGTGTTGAATTCTTTTTTTTGTGGTTAAGAACATTTTGAACCATATATATACTCCTGATACAAGAGTTACAAGCAAGGGATATTACAACGCTCTAATTATAAATGAAATACGTATTATGTATAATACGTTTATAAATATTCGCCACTGAAATAGATTTGGCCTAATTCCATCTTGAGCGGAAGAAGAAGAAAGAGGTTAAAAGACTCTGAGGTACAATGTTTTTTTTTTTATGAAGAAAGGGACATACAACACCTAAGGAGGTTTATGGAAAATAATAAATGAAGATAGAGAAAATTTGTTATTAATATAAATAAGGTGGAAATATTTCCTTCTAACTAAGTTTTCTAGTTGCCATTTTTCAACTTGGATCTGTTAAAGTTCACATAAAAGATACCCTAATAAAGGTGCCATGGGTATAATGCATTTCTTCTTTTCCTGTTTAAAATCTTTCTTGTATATTTTTTAAGGAAAGTAAAAAAATACTAGGCAAGTGAACAAAAATCATTTTTTTAGAAACAAACATTACGCCACACACACACAAGAGAGAGGAAATTGAGTTCTAACTTCTAACACAAAAACACGCCACAAATTCCACTCAAAAGCTAGTAACTTCTTGCCACGCAGACGAGTTATACTCACACACAATACACTTTCTGCTAACATGAGGACACCACCGAGACACAATGGAAAACGGTAAGTCACCACCTAGTTTTTGCACAGCCTAGGAACCATATATATAACATCCTTTCGATGAAGAACCTTTTGATCTTACTACCGCAGATATGGATTTGAGAGTTAAGGTACGGCCTTGGGAAGGTATTAGGCACCTAAAACGCCCAACCCTAGCGTTGGCTTCCCATCATTGTGTCTTATGCCCAACCCTATTAAAGGCACACCAAATACTTGTATCTAACTCACACCAATAATAATTACTATATTCAGCAATCAACATGAACAACATCTCCAACTATACATCTATCATGTTGAAAACAAAAGCCTAACATGATCTAACATAAATATGGCATCCCTATCATACATCTCAACCAACCCTAACATCGACCTAACATGGCATAAGATAACATCATATCCAAACAAAGTAGCAACATGTATGATTGAAATCCAAGGCGTGGCGATAAGGTAAGAAAGACAAGCAAACATGTGATTAAGGCATGCACTCATCCAAACAAGCATATTCATCTCTATCATCAAACAAGATATCACAAATGCATGAACATTACAAATGCATGACTTATCTTTACTTACTTTGGTAAAGAATTCAGTAGGTTTATGGCATCAGCGCATGAGCATGTGAATGAATGATCATGGCATTGAAACAAGGAAAACATAAAATAAAAACCTCACCTACATGGACAAAACCAAGCAATTAAATAGCTGTGAACATACTTAAAGAGTATAAAAACATGGGAAAAAGAAGGTAATGTAAAATAAACATGTGAAAGTAGAAACAAAACAAATGAAATAATAAAAAATTAGGTTTTCGGGCTGAGCGACGCTAGCAACAAGCATGCGGCGCATAATCGCTCGCTGCGGCGCAGTAATATTATGCGACGTGCCTTTGCCCGTAAAGCCCTAAAACACAACCAAGCATAAACACTAAATCTAACACTCAAACATGCATTTAAACATAAGAAAAAATGTAAACCTAGACTCAGAAAAGCATATCAAAAACATGTTATAGCAAGAAACAAGACAAACATCAAGATTAAAGAGCAGTAAAATAAAGAAAAAAAGAAAAAGAAAGGTTTAACCATACTTTCAAAGAAAGCCTTCCTGCTTGATTTTTGATCGTTTCACTAAACCCTATTCAAACCAATAAGAAACCGATTATAATATTAAACTCAAAGATCAAGGCTAGAAAAGGCCTTAAAAAAAAAAGAAAATTGATTTTGAGGATATTTTGTGAAAAACTTCCTTGATTCACTATTTCTAGTGAATCTTAGTGTTTTTCCGTGAGATTCGTGTTTGAAAATACAGTATATAAGGCTACTTATAGTGAAAATAGTGGCTTAGAATGACCTCACGATGTGAGATCTGTTTAAAACTCGCTTAATGCAGTAAAACTTTCTCTTCATAGTTTCGGAATCGGCTGGCGCGCGGTGCTCGAGCCCGCGCATGCATGCATCGCGGCCGCCAAGACGCAGTTGATTCGCAAGGTGCCGGTTCCCTTGGTCCTTATTTTTCAAAATAGATTTATTTGCACATAAAAGTTATATATTTTCCATTTTAACATTCCTTGCCACTTAACATCCGATCGGGCCCTAAACCAACCTTGGATCTTAGAATTCAAGATCATTAGGAATGGGGCTGTAGCCGATAGGTATAAAATACTATGTCTACAATTTCACCCATTTTCTTTTAGCGGTAATAAAATATGGTAAATGCTATATTCACAACATTTTCACAATATTTTCACAACAAATCCTAAAGTGGTAAATTGCTATTGGCTATTATAGGTGGGCAAAAAGTAATTTCGCTGGTAAATTCAAATTTAAACTAATAATAACTTACCAATGATTTGTTGTGAAAGTATTATAAAATATTATGACGAAGCACTTCATAACTATTTGTCTCCACTTTTATACCTCATCTATTTTATGGTATGTCATGTGTCTAATTTTTTTCAATTTAAACTTTTGGTTATTTTATAAGGAAAGTAAAAGAATATGTGACAAATGAATGGAAATCTTACGGCCCACTTTTTTGTTCCCATTTTATGCTCCACCAACTATATGTCATATCGTTAGAACAAATGTAGTCCTCCTCGTTGAAAAATTTGAAGACCAACTTTGATGGTGCAATATTCGAGAGTCATATAAGGCCGGTATTGAGTGGTTATCCGAAACTTTGAAGGTAAAAGTCATGGGCGGCTCTTTCGAGAAGATTAAGAAACCATCATCTATGGAAATTTTGAGTTAAGTAGCGGCAAGGCGAGCAAAGAGTTTTACGTTATAACCGGTTTCAACAATTTTGACTTTGAAGGGATTTAAGTTTGTTGTAAATCTTTGCATGTGGTAAAGGGTATGAAAAATTCACAAGGTAGGTATATCATTAAATTCACAAGGTGGGCATATCATTATAGAGTTTTTCTTTCTCTCATGTTGTTTGGCAAGGTAATAGCTTGCATTATGCTCTTAGCCTAGAGAGCAAAAACGTTCTTTTCCTTTACAAGTCTAGATGGATTTTTGTTCCACAAGATATTTTGTCTTTTCGCACAGCCTCGATTTCCCTATTTCATGAATAATAAACAATAAGTATTTTCTTCTAAAAAAAAATTGTTGTATTGTATGTCATGTGTCTATCTTCTTCTTCTTCCTTTTTTATAAAAAAATAAAAATAAATAAACTTTGATTATTTTATAAGGAAAGTAAAAGAATATGTGGGCAAGCTATTTTTTTAATTTTATAAAGACTAGTAAAAGATTCACAGTCTTATCTTTCGAGTGTGGTTGCCTATGGGAACCGAGAACTCAACCTTACTTGATATCTAATCGAACCGATCCGATTTCAGGCCGTGTGGTTGGCGTAAGTCAAAGCCTTCAAAACCTCGACATTATGGCAGTCGAGTTTTAAGCTTTCCAAAACCCAAAAACCAACCTCTCGCTTGAAAACCTAAGGAATCTCAAGGAGATATGCCAAATTTGTGAAAGTCAAACAGTTTCGCGAGATTCGCCATATCTAGTGAGATTTCCACTGTGATACAGCAAGATTTCGCCGATCCGCAGATGTTCTACCAAATTCGGACAAGATCTCACAAGATTTGGCATATTTAATCGGATTTAGCAAGATCTCATCGGATCTAGCCATTTTTCATCAAAATTGCAATCGCCGCCACCTTCTCGCCATCAAAACCAACTCAACCCATGGAAGAATTGAATTTATCCGACCAGAAGCGTAACGAATTGGTACCTCGCATTCAAAGCACGCAAGACCGCCCACAAGTCCAATCAATATGTATTTGTAGAGAGTGGGCTAAGAATCGATTTAAATGGCGTAGGGCTTCGCTTTTACCTATTCTTAAAAGATAAACTAAAGCAGACTATAAGGCCAAAGGCACGAATAATCCTGAATAATTTTGTTTTATTTAGTCCCGAGCAGAATCCTTTACGTTGTTCACGTTCTAACTTTCCTTTTCTTTTTGTTTTTCTCTCTTCTCTTTCCCAAAACTCCGATCCCTCCAAATGCAGGAGGAATGACATTATATAATCATATCTTAAGTATCCTATCCTTACACTTGTCATTCATCTAAGGTGCCCCTTTGACGCTATCCCATCACCTTTTCTTTGGCCTCCCCGGTGAGAGCATTGGCCCTTAAAGAAGACTGCTCGAGATCTTCCACATAAATGCGGCCGGTTAGCTGCAGTGGTATTTAATGTGGTGGTAGCAGCTTTTTTATTCGTATATTTTCTGATCTTTTCCTTCCCAAGAAGCTCACCGGAAGCGAGCCGCTATCAGATTCCAAGAGGATTACCAAACATCGGGATTCTTCCTGAACCGAGAACTTTATATCCGAGGACTATACCCTCTCTGACACCGGCGATTCCCATGTGCTAATCTTTTAAAAGTAGGATGCTTCGATAGTCGCCATCGGTCGCCCACGGTATCTCTCTCTCTCGCACCAAGCCCACGCCCAAGATGCGTGACTCTTGGTTATTTGTCCCTCATTAATAGCTCAAAACTTTACTTTTCCCTCCCATCCGAGGAGAAAAAGTGAGGTTTTGACTTCAAAAGATAAAGACGAACATTTAATTCGCACGTAAGGATGCGCCTTATTTGCGCTTTCTCGTGATAACTTCGACGCTCGCAATCCCCCGGGCGCTTATTAATTACTCAGAGGCGCCTTGTCTCCCACATCCAACGGTTGATGCGAGATCCAACGACTGTATTTCCCTTAACTTATGAGCGATACTTCCTCTCTCTCCTGCATAAAGCCTCGAGAAATCATCTACTTTCTTCTCCAAAGAAACTTCAAACGCTCCAAAGAACTCTAACGCCCCCTATCTTCTAAAATACACCAACTCCCAAATCTCCGTGCTCTTTCGTAAGAGGTCATCAAGGTCTCCCCAAGAAGTTCTCGATACTAGCATTTGTAATCCCGTAAGTTTATTTAGTTCTGTATTAGGCTTCGCTTCGTCTGGCCCGTATCCCCGCCACCTTATTTGTTTTCTCACTCTCTAAAATCGCCCATTCTCGTCTAGGTTGTGAAATATGGGTAGATTTGAGCCGTGCCTAGTAAATTGAATAAAATAGAGGCTCTTTAAGCAGAAATACCATATACCGTGAGGTTGGTCTCAGTATTGCTCACAGGTGGCAGTCGTTATACCCCAGAGAGGTTTCGAGAGGTGGTCATTCCTATAATAGCCTCTCATAGGAAGCGGAATGACCCTTCCACGGTAGATAACCCGAGAGTACCTTATAAATCATAGACAGCCCTCATCAATGCGCACCCAATATAGATTGTGTATCGATGTTCGGGAACAAAAGATCTTCATCCCGCCTCACCTCGGCATGACGGGTTCACACTGCACAGTGCCACTCAATGCGACCCGAGGCTTTTATCTCAAGTCCAGCGTCGTCTCGCAGGCTCATTTCGTGTCTCCCAAGTCCAATAAAGGGATGAAAGATGACTACCTCTTACGCCCTCGGGCATGGCACGATGGTCGACCCCGCCTGGAACTCGGAGAGAGAGACAAAGCGGGGTACCCAGAGTTAGATCCCTTTTAACATAGGGTTTAGTCTTTATCCTCCATCCATGTTTCCCCATTGCAATATCTTTTGATAATAGATTTCATTGTTCAATCGCACCGACCTTTTGGTTACTTTTGCGCATAGGACACTCGCGTTCTACGAGTCACACCAACGGTCGCTTCTCAACTACCTCTCTCGTGCTCCAGATTTTGCAGCGAGGATCGATTAACTACGAGCTGTCCACCTCATCCTAGATTTCGAACCCATCCGAGGATCTTTCAAGAGGTTGGAAACGTATCGTAGCCGGTGACCGCTTGACCAACGTATTGACATGTCAAAACCGATCACTTCCTCGGCCTCAGAAGACTTTCCCGTGTTCTGCTCACAACCTCTCTCCACTCGTGCTTCCACTACAACAGTCCCTCGGTTTCAAGTAGCGTGAGAAGAAGCAGATTGCTTTATCACAAGCCCTGTATTTTAAGAGATAAAACAGTTCTACTCTTGAAGAAGTTGTACAGGTAGGCAAAGCAGGTTTGCAGCACTTGACTCGTAGACGACGCCAAAGCTCCTTTCTGCATATCCACTAAAGATTAATCATTTCCAGATTCAAGTTCAAGAACATTTGGGAAATGAGTCCCAAAGAGAGGTCATCGTGAAAGGTTTGGTGGCCAATGCAGGCAAGAAGGGAGCCACGGGCGGCCTATCCTGTGCCTCGCCTCAGCCACCCTCCGCCTCCTTCCACCCGGGATCTAGCACTCGCCATTCTCGGGACAGCAGAGCCAAGCAGGAGCTCTCGCTAAGGCGAGGTGATTCTCCGGGTGGCTCAAACAAATGTAAGACAAAAAGACCCGAAAGATAATAAAGTGTCTGCTGATAAGAGAGAGGTCGAGGGGCGTTGTAAATCACAAATTCATTCTCGGGGCCCCTGATTGAAATTGACGTGGGCTCAAATTCCATGGATGCCACAATCCGAGGCCCGCAGAGGTCATCAAAATTTTATCCGCCTGTGCTTTAGAGCAACCCTCCTCGCTTCCTCCCACGAGATATGCAGGTTCTTCTACAAGCACTGTGCTCGATCTCTTCATGTCTCAAGAAGGATTCTGCCTTGGTAAGTAAGTTAGATTTATGTAATGATTTAAACCTTACCAAGTTATGTATCTAATCAATATTATTTACATCAGCTTTTACATATATAATGCCCTCCTCGCCACCGTTACGTTATGTCACTCAACAAATTCCATGTGGCCGGAAGAGTTGGGTTCTAATGCTGCATCGTATGCGAAGTCGAGTCCCACCCTCGCCGTGAAGTTTGAGAAGAACTTAGTGGTTCGAGCAGGAGAAGCTTCGCAGCCTCGGCCGAAGTCGGCCTGCGTATGAGAATGCGCAAGCGCCAAGGCCGGGCTGAAAACGCCGAGGCCCGCCGAGGACCGAGAAAACAACTCTATACGCACCTAAATACCTCGCGATCGAGAGCAATGGCATAGTCGAAAGTCGAACTACTAAAAGGAGGCACAAAGCGACGAGGTCGCAAGTCCGCCGAGGAAGCGCCTACTTAACGTGGGAAACAAGAGGAGTAGGTTTGTCGAGAGGCTTACTCAGGCAGGAATACTACTAATGAGACATGGGATTATGCACTTAATCGTGCAGGTCCCCAGAGATTCGCAGCTGGGTGATATCCGTAACATGTTTTTCCCGAACCCATCGGTGAATCCTCCGACTCACCTCTCCGACTCAAGTGATTAGCCTTCCTTCCTCCTCCGCAGCGTATAGCTACCGCTGCCCCTATCGAGCCGGCTGAGGCTACCGGTGGCCAAAGACAAATCATGATGATTCCTCACCATCAAGGACGTGGTTTCGCCAAGGCACCGAGAAGAAGTCTCGATGTCGGGTGTCAAGGCCAAAGCAATTTCCGAGAAGGATTTCTTCACTTTGAAAGAATAATGTAGAAATTCTTTCTTTTCTTTTTTTTCTTTTTTTTTTTTCTTTTTTTTTTGTCAAGGTAGCTTCAGATACACTTGGGCGATGTATTTATTCTTCTCCTGTTGACTAAAGGATAGACTTGTCTTTTCTTACCTTTGCATTTATTTTTGTCACTTGCTTTTTGTTAAGGCTCGAGATAACTTTTTATTCACACACTAAGGCTTTTGTTAATGAATACATTATAACTTAAATTCCAATGAATATATTATATGAAAAGATACTAAGAAATTAATTTGCTGTACATGGCCGTGAGGGTTTTGCAATAACTTAAGTTTTATTGATCATGCAATGGAATGTCATTGCCTAATAACCTATAAGTGTGTTGATTCTTGTTTAAACACTTATAATAAACATGTTGTACACTTCAAAGCATCTCGGTCCGAGGACACATGCATAAGGTTCTCGTTTTAAAACACTTTTATAATAAACATATGTAATAATTTCCCCAAAGCATCCGGGTCCGAGGATATCGTACGACTAAGGTTCTCATAAACACTTTTATAATAAACATGTTGTAATACTTCAAAGCATCCGGTCCGAGGACATCGTGCACGACTAAGGTCTCCGTTTTAAACACCTTTATACATAAGGTATTAATTTTCCCAAAGCATCCGGTCCGAGGACATCAGCATGACTAAGGTCTCTCATAAACACTTTTATAATAAACATAAGTGTAATAATTTTCCTAAAAGATCTGGTCCGGAGGACACGTGCATGACTATGCTCGTTTAAACACTTTTATAATAAAACATAAGTGTAAATAATTTCAAAGCATCTCGGTCCGTGACATCGCATGACTAAGGTTCTCATTTAAACACTTTTATAAAAAAAGTATACATGGTCACACAACACACGAATTCTAATGACAAAGAAAATTTTATTGGCATTAATACCTTTTCGTAGTTGTTTACATTCCAAGGACGAGGTATTACATGTTCGTTCCAAGTCTTCTAAGAAATATGCCCCTACGCTTCCGAGGTGATGCGATATGGTCCCTCCCACCGCTCCAAGCTTCCCTGTCGATTTTCATAAAGGTCTAACTTCAAAACCAAAGTCTCACCAGTGCTAGTGGCCTTAGCTTACTTTAGCATTGTATCCTTGCTAAGTTTGTGTTGGTAATACGCCAATTGAACAAAGGTACTTCCTCCTTCGAGATCCGACTTTTCCGTAAGATTATCATTACTATTCGAACCGAACGAATCGCTTCTTAACGCTGGGAACCCAGCTTCAAAGGAACACGCCTTCGACACCATAAGTCATCGAAAACGGGGTTTCTCTCCACATCGACGCGTGGTTCGACAGGCCCAATACGACATGCCAGCTTTTCCACCCATTTCCTTCGCATCATCTAACCTCTTCAACATACTACGACTTTATTAACGTCTCGTTTGGTCCGTTCTCGCAGCCAGAGTATCTATTCGTTATTCCTAATTCGGCCAAGAAGATCCTCGAAGGCCTTATCACAAACTCGAAGACCATTGTCCTAGATAATAGTACGAGACCTAATCGAGTAACGATGTTCCGCCAACAACTTCTTAGCGTCCACATCCCGATGTTTGATAAAGGCTCTGCTTCGACCCACTTTTGTAAAATAGCTCATGCTGCCGACTCAAAGAGATATCTTTGTTTCACAGTTGGGAAAGGTTCGACAACAGCCCAGCCTCCCATCGAGCAAAATGGCCAGTGGACCGGTTATTTTACTAAGGATCCCCGTTGGTGAATGCTCTGGGCGGACCACTGCATTGGTCGCATCTCTTACTGTGACTCGCAGTGCTTCTTTTGCATGTTTGGCCACCAAGAGCCTTGTGTACCCGAGAGATAGAGATTCTGCCTCCAGCCAGGTTCTGCACAAATCCCTCGTGTAACCTTCTAGATGACCGTCGCCGGATGGATACATAATAGATACGGTCCCAAAGAGCGCTTGTATAACTTTGGCTCGACAACCGAACCGGTGCCTTTCTTCGTATTTTTCAGCCTCCACTTATTTCCCTGCAGATTCCCCGTTAAAAATGATATGATCGATCCATCCGCCTAGGTTCCACCTGACACGGAAACCCGGTTAATTTTTCCCCGCATCCAGGCTTGCAAGTCTCTACAAGGATAATTCGAGGTAGGTTCGCGCCGAGGAGGCTGCCACAGAAGCAGAGAATCTCGATGCGACCTGTCGCTTCGACGTACAGCATCAATGATTCAAATTTTAATCGCAATCAATCCTGACTTAGTCATTTCTCGCATTCTTTTTCATCCCTTTGCCTCCCGCCCGCCCATCACCCGACCAACGACTAACTTGGCCCAAAAACATTTACTTTCCCCGCCTGGAATCCATATTCATCCCTTCCAATAAAGCTCGTATCGCCTTCATTGGTGGCAAAGAAATCCACCTCGATTTCATTGTTAGTTGCTTAGGAGAGATTAGAACCAATCCCAATCCGTAATCCCTGGTTCACGTAGACCGTCAACATAGACTTTTCCAAAAGATAGGGATTCCCCGAGGCTGCATCACGCCAACCGATTTCATCTATGTGCTGCATGCTTCTGAATATTTTCTTAACGAGGCTTCAAATGCATCTCACCACCAGGTTCAAAGACCGGCTCTGGATGTAAGTGCGAGGCATGCCTTGATGTCAAAAGCCCCTAGAATAGTTCTATTTAGCTATCTCAGTCGTATAGTCAAGACTGAAAGCACTCTAATCGAGTTGAAGTTAAGACGGGCACGTGCAGCGTGCTTGGCACAGGAAAGCTTCCGGCACCATGGACTGCTACTGATGGCCTTTTCCATCGGTGTCAACGCACCTGCCCATGCAACGATTTGCTAACGTAATAAAATCGGCCGCCACACCACTGCCAATCCCGACTAACACTGCTGTGACTTCACAAAGATGGGAGCAACCGCCATGTAGAAGGGACAGACTCATCCTCTCGAGGATCGACATGACGGAGGCCGAGAAAGATATTCTGCCGGCCGGGAAAGCCTTAGAGCACTCGGACCACTCAAATCCTCTCCACTTTTTTCATCAAGAGGAAGAAGGTCGGCACTGTCACGAATCGAGAACAAACGATTCAAAGCAATCATCCCCAGCTCTCAACCTCTTTCGGGATTACGATGCAGGTGGGGTTGTTAATCGCCTTAATTTGATCTGGACTGGACTTCGATTCCTCTCGTGTGTTACCATGTATCCTGTGAATTTGCCCGATCCCACACCAAACGTGCACTTGGATGCATTTAGGCAACTTGTGCTTCCCAAGATTTCTAAGATGCTTCCAGGTCATCAACATGTCCTGACACCACCTTGCCACCACCATATCGCTCTGCAGACCTCAATGCTCTTCCCTAATTGAGGCTCAAACATTCTCGTCATCCCTCGATAGGTCGATCCCGCGTTTAGACCAAAAGGCATCACCTTGTAATGGTAGTTCCCGGGCGGTGGTGACAAATGCAAATTCTCTCCGGTCTTCCAAGGCTAAAGGTATTTGTGATATCCTTGAAGGCGCCCAAGAAGCTCATCCGAGGGTGTCCCACCCTGTCAAGGCCCACCAAATTCTACCTATTCGTGTATTTAGGAATGGATCCTTTTGTGACAAGCCTTATTTAGATCAAGAAACTCCACTACACTCGCCACTGGGCCACTCTTTTTCTTTACCACCACCGTGTCGGGCCCCATTCAGAACACTTCCTGATAGCTCCCTCGCTTGCTTAAGCCGTCACCTTCTTCTTTAACTATGATTCGATGCTTTATTGGACAAGACGGTGGTTGCTTTTCGGGTAATGGATGGATTAACATTCAATGAGACATATGGTGGTCCACTCTGCTCGTAGCGCCTGTGCCAATACATCGACGTTTCTTAAGGAATTCTATTAATCCTTCCTCGCGAGGCGGCAACCGGGACCCCACTGAAATACTTCTCCGCATCATCCTCTACCGATCCTCTTCTAATCTATACATTTCACTCCTTCTGAGTTCTCTCCTCGACAGGCGACCACTCGGAGATTTAATTACAACTTGCTCGCGCAATGCAATTCACTGTGCTGATGTGATAAGCATGCTACCAGCATTGTCTATTAGTGTTCAAGCTTCCACGATCTTTTACCTCCGACTCTATGGTATTTCACCTTTTGATGGCAAAAGGGAGGAGACGCCAAAGTGCGTGAAGCCAAGGTTCAGCTACCTATAGCAGTGAGGTGAGAATAAACATCCAAACACGATAAAGTCGCCTCCACTACCTCAAGACCTGTTTGCACAAATGATCTCGACCCTTTGGCATAACTGCTTCTCTTCCTCAAGCCGACTGTGGGGGAGTCATAAAGTGCCAGGTCCCTACCTTAACCCTGCATCTTCTAAACAAAGAGATACATTACCTTACTCGCACTCCCTTGGTCCACCAAATATCTCTCTTCACATCATATCCACTCATCCTAAGCTGCAATCACCTCAAGGCATCATCGTGGCCGGATAGTTCCGACCTTGTCTGCCCGAAACCTTAACTGGTTCTCTGCTTCCATCTTCGATTCTTTTGTTCCTCCGAAGCACAGTCTCTTATAACGATCGAGCTTTCATTACTGCATATCACTCCAGACGGTCAAAAGACCGTTTCTTCCGGCAAATAAAAATGACGTTATCGTTTCCAGCGGCTCCAGACGCTTCTCTTCCGAATCGAATCCTGCCTGTCTGATCGCTGACGTAACAGTCTCTTCAATCTTTCCTTTCGGAACAAATTTCTGATCTAAGTGGTCTGCCGTTCCTCGCAGCCCCTTGCCAGGGTCCTGGTCTCGCAGATATCGACAAGAAGCGCTTCGTCATACCATCGCCTCCTCGCCATTTTGTTCGGCCATTTAAAGAATGGCTCGTTTCACTTTTTCCAAGACCTTTACCGACTCGCTCTAAATACCGCTAAGGATGTTTGACGTTGAGGAATCACGCCGACAAAGTTCTCCGTGGCCGATTGTTACCAACCTGGCCCGACTCGAAATCCTCCTACGCTCCCGGTGGTTAATCTTTGTTTTACTCCTTTCCTTTGCCGGTCCTCTTCAACCCTTTGTATTTAAGCCATTCGGATCCATAGCGCCGACGACACCGTGACCGGTTACCGCGAGATTCTCCATCCATGCTCTGTAGGCAAGTCAGCTTCAAAAGTAATTTGATGGCCACGCCCTCAAAATCACCATCTATTTCAAGTATATCGCCTCCAATATCCGCCCGAGTAATGCTGTGGTTTCTCCCGCATGGACAAAGACAAGAAAGAATCCAAAGGGCGAGGCACCCATCGTACGTGGATAAAACGAGAACCAAAAGCTCCGCGTAAGCTCCTTAAAGGAACTTATGGAATTAGGTCTCAACTCCATCGACCACCAAGGGCCACGGGCCCCAAACCGAAGGAAAGACTTACAATACTGCTGCCTCGCCTTAGAATAGACGTGCCATCTTCGCGTTAAATTGGCTTACTATGCTCTACCGGATCCGCTCGACCGTAATGCCGGTGAAAGGCCGATGGAATCGCCGAGGAAGCTCACCCTCTTTCGATGCGATGCAAAGTAAGACCTGTGAACTGACTAACGCCTGCTCATGGCATCATTTTCCAAATTTCCTTCAGAGGTGGACTCACGCCGCTTATGAACATTTTCTCGTGATAGGTGTCGCCGACGGTCCTGGTTCAGCTTATACGTAACATCATCTTCACTGGCCTGAGGAAACATCGGGACCAGTGCTCGCTGCCGAGGCGCATGGCGTAGGCTCGCGAAATCATCGATCTCCCTTGCATGGCTCCCGTTACTCGCCTCCCGAGGGAAAGTGACTCCCCCATTCGAGGATGACTTCCTAGTCCGCGCATGCATACCCTCCCCATCTCTCCTACGCCTCAAGATTACAAGGCGCCTGTCGACGAGCCCCGGGATTCTTCAGCGGGGACCCGATCCTACTACGGTGAAACGCCGCGCTCACTATTATACAAATTCTTCCCACAGACGCCGGGCCAATTGTAGCTTAACGACTGGTGCAATTCCCACCAAAGCACGCACCGCCCAATAAGTCCACCTAGTCATGTATTTGTAGAGTGGGCTTAAGAATCCCGCATTTAAACAAGGGCGCCGCTTTTACCTATTCTAAAAGATAAACTAAAAGCGTACTAAGGCGCGCCCAAAGTACAATCGAAAATAACTTGAATACCCCCTGCTTATTTAGGTCCGAGCAGAATCCTTTTATGTTGTTCACGTTTCTAACTTTTCCTTTTCTTTTGTTTTCTCTTCTTTCCTCAAAACCCGATCCCAGTGTCGAGGAGGAATGACATTATATAATCATATTCTAAGCATCCTATCCTTGGCACTCGTCATTCATTCCAAGGTGCCCCTTGATGCTTATCCCACGACCTTTTCTTGGCCTCCCGTGAGAGGTGTACAGTCTTGGTAGCACTGCTCGCAGGTCTTCCACATAAATGCCGCTTTAAAAGTAAAGGTGTGGTATTTAATGTGGTGGTAGCAAATTTTTGTCGATATTTTCGATCTTTTCTCTTCCCAGAAGCTCATCGAAGTTTGAGCCGCCATTGGGGATCTCCAGAGGATTACTCGCCCATCGGATTCTTCCGAACCAAACTTTATATCCGAGGACTATACCCTCCTTCTACGTAATCGCCGATCCTATGTACGAATCTTTAAAAGTAGATGCTTCGATACGTCACATTGCTCGGCCCACGACCTCCCTCGGACCAAGCCCACGGCCCAAGATGCGATCTCTGGTTATTTGTCCCCACACCCAATCTTACCAAAGTAGCTACCCGGGCCCAAGAACAAAATCTTCATTCCGACACCACTGGAATTGTCGTAACGGGCTGAGCCTAAACTGATCTAAAACCGAAACTGTGGACAACCTAACTTTCGGGTCTGTTTTTACTCACTTATTATGCTCTTAGGCGTAGTCTAGTTGTTTCCTATTTATTAGCTTTGTATTTGGAGTTATTCGGTTGGGAGAGTTTTTCTTTGCATTGTGTGTATTAAAATTCCTCTGACTTACGTTGACAAGTGTAACAATCATTCACATATACCTTTTTTTTTATAACAATTCACCTATACTTTTTATTACATAACTTAATTTAATGAATTATGTGGCTAGCATTCATTAAAAAAATTGGTAAATTACATAATTAAGTTCCTTATAATTTGCTACATTGTCAAATTAAACTCTAACTTTTAAAGAGTTTTAATTAGAACCACGAACTTTTTAAATCTTTTCAATCACATTCTTAATGTGTCAACTATTAACTAAAAAAGAAATTCACATAAGTTTTGACTAAAATTTATCAAACACAAAAAAAATTCCATGTAAAATTATAAGACCTATGGTATAATATCAATTATTTAATTAATGTTATCAAAACTTTAAATTAATATTATATTAATTTATACATGCCATACTCAAATCATATCATTTGATACTTAATGGTAAAAGTTGCGTCATAAATAATGTGATTGCACCAAGTAGACACCTTATTCTTTCTTATTATACATTAAAGGTTATTAATTGTTGCTCTAAGTGAAACTTGATTGTCAAGAGATTTTTTTTTCCCTAAAATTCAAAAGGATTGTATTATTTAGGGTAAATTGCAAATTACACCCCTAAAGTTTGGGGTGATTGGATTTCACACCCTGAAATTTCAGAATTTAGATTTTACCTCCTGAAGTTTGGGTTGTTTGGATTTTACACTTAACATTTCAGAATTTGGATTTTACCCCCCAAAGTTTAGGATTGTTTGGATTTTACATACTAAAATTCTGAAACTTTAAAGTGTAAAATCCAAATACTCCAAAACTTTAGGAAATAAAATCCAAACACTCCAAAAATATAGAGGGTAAAATCCAAATTTAAAAACTTCAGGGTGTAAAATTCAAACATCACTAAACCTCAGGGGGTAAAATCCGAATTCTGAAACTTCAGGGTGTAAAATTTAATCACCCCTAAACTTTAGGGGTGTAATTTGCAATTTATCTTATTACTCCTAAATATAGAGGGTAAAATCCAAATTTTAAAACTTCAGGGTGTAAAATTCAAACATCACTAAACTTCAAGGGGTAAAATCCGAATTCTGAAACCTTAGGGTGTAAAATTCAATCGCCCCCAAACTTTAGGGGTGTAATTTGCAATTTACCATATTATTTATTTTATATTATTTTAATAATTTATGACAACTTTTTTGTTTTAAAAATAAAAGTTTTATATTTTGGGGTCATATATGTTGTACTTGCACCATATAGCTCAAGTTGTATAACATTATAATTTTTCCATATATGCGACTAATTGTAAGTATATTTAAGTTACTAACCTAGTTTACTTTAAGTGAAACCCGATTACCAAAATTTTAATTATATTATTATTAAAATATTTTTAATTTTATGTATAAAGTAGGAGTGATATAATGTATGGGATAATGCTATTTTAATTTTTATTTACTAAAAGGGAGAAAAAAGATTGCGAACAAGCATAAATTAGAGTAAAGTGGCAAAAAGTGAGACAAATTATTTGTATTCTTATATATATATATATATATAAATATATATATATATATAAACAAAACAATCAATCCTACCGTGGGGTATGTAGATCGGTGGCCCTTTTTAGAGAATGATTTCACTGATTTGATTCGTTTGAATGCTTTTTAATTGAGGCGTAGCGTAATGCATTAAGCTTCTTTCTTGACTTGTGAGGAGGCCGCGAGCATTAAAAAAAAATCATTGGGACCAATAACCAGGCCCCATGTGCCTCTGGTTAGGCAGCTCCACTTGATAGACATTGCATCAAGTAATTAATATTTTGGTCTATAAAGTTGTGGAAAGGAAAGCTTTTGAGGTTGGACAAGTCTTCAAACTTTGTAAACAAGACACCAATACAAACAAAGAAGAAAAAAACAGGAGCAATGGAATATCCAAACTGGTATTCATGAGTCATGACCTTACCATGCATGTTGGCATGTTGTCCTTTGGACATTTTGGCCCACCAATTCAAGACAAAGATCATTTTCAAAGCCGAATTTTTTGGTTGCCATGATGCATGTATAGTGTATGGTGTACTCATTGCAAAAATAATTTAGAGAGTAAGAAATAATTATTTGTGTCATTGTATGTATTGGTGGGCCCTGAACCGGACCGATGGTTGTCCGGTCACCTAAACAGTACCGGCCTAAGGCGGCTCAGCGTCACCGGATGGACATGTCACCGCCTGGTGGAGTTGCATAGCTGCCAATGGATGAACCTTTTTAAGTGGTATCCGGCAGAATAAAAGGATCAGAGACACCATTGGGATGGTTCTTGTGCCTTTATTATGCGTGTTGAGATAAGGGAATTGCACGAGGATAGTGATTTGGAGGGATATTGGGAATAAAGAATATGTGCTCAAGAAAAGCTATTAGTGGATATGTGCTTTAACAAAAATTTATGCCTTGATGGGAATCCTTGGCTCCAACTAAGCAATGAAAGAATGATATATGTGCTATGTGACACTTGGCCCTTCACATCTAGTGACAATTTGTCATTAGACCATCAATGTTCCTAGCCATTCATGTGTATAGATAAAAGTAAAATCTTTGTTTTAGGAAAAAGAAATAGAAGATAAGGTGTGATAAAAAAAAAAAAAAAGAGAGGGAAACATTTAGTATTAAAAAAGTTATTGAGATTGAGTCTAAGGAGGCTAAACCATATATATTCAACATGTTAATCATAAAATAAAATAATGGTTCTTATAACATATTAATCTCATAATCTAAATCACCAAAGCATGTGATCATGATGCACACTTCAAACCTCATGTTGTACAAAAATAAAAAGAAAACCCAGTAATATCAAACAATATATCTCTCCATTTATATGTTTTCAAAATTCAATAGAAACATTAAAAAAAGACCAGTACAAGGCCAAGGGGTGAGGAAAGCATGTGGTATTGATTTGGAGGATAAATATAAATAACTTATAATGAATCTTCTATTTCTACCCCCAGATATATAAAAATTAGGATAATGGTCTTTTAAAATATTACCAAAAAAAAAAATATTAAGCATAAATTGTGTTAAATTACTGATTGTCCCACTACTAAAAAACGATAAATTTAATTATTTAACCATAATTTATGCTTGAAGGGAGAGATGAACAATTGAGAACATTCTAATAAACCTAGTAGCTCATCGAATCTACATATAGAGACGGGGTCTCACTCTCACAACTTGATGCGATCTTCATAACATTCTCATAACATTCTAGTAAACAATTTGCCATATGGAGGTTGCTATCTTTTGATTCTCAGAAGCACTTTGTTAGGCACCTTTTAGCATTAAGATAAATTTTCACTTCATCAGGTGTACTATGTTCATGATGCTTAGACAAGCACTTGACAAAACCATTAATATAACAATGTGCAAAATCAGTGCTTGCAGAGCCATATTTCTGTTTAAAAATTTTTAATTTAAAATCAAGGCAATTGTATAATGGGCCAGGAACAATATTATCAAGCTGAGAGGAATGAGAAAAGTGGATGATGGGAAGTGAAGAAGAGAAAAGAGAGGAAGAAATAAAGTTATTATTAGCTTGCACTTCAAATACTATAAAGATAATCAAATCCATCACCACCATAAGTTTTTTGCATATGTTTCCTATTAGTCATTGGAATTTTGTCCAATTTTCTTATTTGAAAGTTAAGTATATAACAACCATTTATTGGAAATAAACCCTCTAGTATTCTATTACAATTAAATGGCTGGACACCGTTAAAATTAAGATATTTAATTGTGTATATTTGATTTGTCTTTAAAAATTTAATTAATAGAATAGTTGTTTAAGAATCATAATTTGTAAATTTGTCAACTTTTCCACTAAAAATCTTTTGGTTCAAGTTATGTCTTTTGGTTAGGATACAGATCTCACAAGACTTATTTTACGCATAAAATATATGATTTTTTTTTTTTTTGGTTGAGAATCAATGCAATTATTATGTTCAAATTTTCGAAGTAAAAAGGTCGTGGATGATAGTTTACACAGGATAGTTTATTTGAAATAGATTAGATCTAAGTCACAATATAGGTCGAAGTACCTATTTAAAAATTTATCCAAATTTTTTTTTTTTTTGAAGAACAAACTAATTGTTTGTTTTGAGAAATAAACTAACGGCTAAACACATACTTAATTACACTCTCTCACCAAAAAAAAAAAAAAAAAGATTATTAACATGTTATATTGGAATAAATGGAGTGCAAAATACCATACTATTAATTTATTTTTAAAAAAGCATGCATATTATCATACTTCTAGTTAATTAAAAGGCACTATAAATGGTGAAACTTATATATGAAGTGACTTCTCAAGATTCTCAAAAAAAGAAATGAAAAGTGACTTCTGAAAAATAAAAACATATATAAATGAAAAACTATTACATAAAAAATAAAACAAGTCATGAAAATTACAGGGAGACAATTGCAGCAAACCAAAATTGATCCATATAATGACATTACATAAGGAAAATGTCAAAAAGAAAGGAGGTGTGGGGGAGTGGGAACCACAACTAGAAGGAATCGAGGAATGTTCGAATATCCACACTGGATAGTGAGTCTCAAAATGAAGGTTCAATTAACAATGTATTTCCCCTTAAGACAAGAATTTTCAATGGAGTCACCACATGATTAATACAAAGAATAACTCAAGAAACCTTAAAAAATACATCATAACAATTGAAAATTGAAAATTACACGGTCTTAATAATAAAAATTAGGAAAGTACATGGTTTTTCTCCTAGTTACAATCTAAATCAAAGATAAATCACAATTCTTTGATTCCTTGCTACAAATTGCAAAAATACATGAAAAGAACACTGATCTAGAACCTTCAATTTATATTTAGAGGTTAAGTTACGAAATGAGAAAATATTTGGCACCTATCTCACTCAATCCGAAGATTGGTCTCTTAGAAAATAATGGCCAATTTTTATTCTTATCACACAAATTAGATAATTTCATGAATTCCATGTCAACAACAATAACAAAACAGAAGTAGTAAAGGAAAACAAACATGTAAACAACTGCATCTAAAACACGTTAGTTCACATGACAGAAGTTTATTATGATTCAAATCATAAATTAGTAGTTCTAAATCGAATGAAAATGGAGACTTTCACGAGATGAAATGATTGGATTCATATCTACTTCATGCAAATGCAAAGCTTTGATTTAAAAAAAAGAGATTAATTGCTTATTCTATGTTAAATCATGGAGCATGTGATCATGATTCATGATGCACACTTCAAATATCATGTTGTACAAAAAAAAAAAAAAAAAAAAAAAGAAGACTTTTTCTTTGTCACTACCACGCTTTGCCCAATTTACAGCTCAAACACATAAATTGAGAAAATCTGTTTGATTGAAGAGAATATTGAACTAACACAATGATACAATTCCTTCCAAAACGAGTGGTGTATTGCCAAGATCTTGTGTAAATGGACTAATTAATAGAAGGAAAATTATTAGGTACTCCCGGAGTATCATAAATGCTATTCCCTCCTCTCACATGAGTGGTGGGTCCCACCATGAATTTAATTAGTGGGACCCACCATTTATGTGAGAGGAGGGACTACGTATTTATGGTACTCTGGGAGTATACAATAATTTCTCTTAATAGAACTAGATACCATGACAACCCGAAAAGTTTCCCAAACCGAATATGAAATTTGGCTAAAGTATGGGAATGATTGATCAAATTTTGACTTCGGTCAAACCGTGGGCCCAATCTTGGAATTGTGTGATCCATATGTTTTTGGAAATCTTGTGAAAAAAAGATTCATTTTGAGGGGGCTTGGAGACTAAATTCTGAGGAAAAAAAAAATTACACATAAAATATTGCATACAAACGAAACCTAAAAAAAAAAAAAAAAAAAATGCAAGTCCATACTTTCAAGCGCTTAGTAAAATCTTGTAACAAAGTTTGTTTCTCTCAAACCAAAGAACAAAAACTAAAATTGATGTCCCGAGCTTTCCAAAGACATTTGGATCACTCAATTCCAAACTCGGGAAGGCCTTAATAGACATGTATCAACTTGAGTAAAGGTAGTGTGAAAATTCAAAACGTTTACAAGATACCAACTTCCCGAGGTCATAACTTTTAATTCGAACATTGGATTGATGCAAAATTGGTACCATTGGAAATTTGGAAAGAAGATTTAATAAAATTTCCAATAGGAGGATGTTCACATAATTTCGAGATGGAAGGCCCTCAAAATGGCTGTTAAAGTTACGGGCAGAGGGGAAATTTTCTAAAAATCATTGTGTGAGCAAAGTAAGCTAACACATGTCGATCATGACCTGTCCATAGTGATGACACTCATGATGGACATTCAAATTGGTTAAGCTCCTATAAATTTGGACCCCCCTCACTTTGTTTCACAAGCTCTTTGTTGATACCCATTTTCGATAAAAAAAAGGAGACCCAACAGCAAAAAAGCCCAATAACAAGTAAAAAAGGAATGCAATAAAATATTAGTGAATAACGGCAGAAGCAAAGGGCTATAAAAGCTCGAAAGAAAGAAGAGAAAGAAATAAGAGCATCGGGCCGGCCCGATAGAAAATAGCAATAGGCAGACCGCAAACCCATAGGCCCAAGAAGAGGCAAAAGTGGGGTAAGCCCAATAAGCCCATGCCATCTCCCATAAAAGCTAAGCGCGGGCAGAGAAAATGCAGGTTGTAGAACGAGACAAGGCCATACATTAGCGGCAAAAATGGCATTGGAAAGAAAGAAGACAAAATAGGAAGTAATGGGACAATCACATCTTGGCTAGAGCACCACCAACCTGTACCCAACCAATGCAGGGGAGGTGCGCCCACGGTCAAGGGATTTGCAGAATGTGTGGTTTGGTGGAGGGGGGAAAAGGGTCTATTTATGGTATCCAGTCAAGGCCTCTTTTGGGAGGTACTTTGCTGGGAAGGCATCTTTGTCTAAAATAGATAGTAAATGGCTGAGACCACTTGATGCATGCCATAGAGATAGGTAGAGAGAAACCCAAAACTTTGCCCATTGGAATGAGAGAGATAGACTCACGGCAGAACCAAACGAATAAGAATTTGTCATGAAATAAATAGTGGAAGAGAGAGAAAGCACTGGGCATGCCCAAGTGTAGTGGAGGCCGAGCGGCCAGGGGGCTAATGGGCAACACTAAAAGGGTGCTCACAACAGACAAAAATGGTTGATGAGCAACAGGGGTAAAATAGAAAAATCCCATCAAATTAACTCGGCATAAATAGTAACAGTAGCCATAAATGGAAGCAAGATAGCGACTAAGGCAAGAAATAGAGAGAATTGAAGGAGAAATAACAGAGAAAAAAAAGAAAGAGCAAAGTAAAAGAGAGGAGAATAAGCACGGCAGAAAAGACATGCATCAATAGACTATCTTTTCCCTCCCTTTTACAGCAAACCCATTCTTTGAAATTCCAACGAAGCAACAAGTAGTCATCTAGGCCCATTCCCCAAAATGCACAACTTTAATGGCTTAGCCCAATAGCAAGGTTGTCTAAGCTGGGGTTCGAGCTCTATTTGGTTAATTTCTTGCGGAAGAATTCATCATTTTTACATTCTGTTGTATCATTTTTGCATTCTGTTGTATTGGTTATGCTAATTGCTCCCTTGACTAACCTTCTTGCTATAACATATTTGCTCTTAAATCTATAAACGTGTACGGACATTTGTGGACTAATATACATGTATTTGTTAATACTTATTGACTTTATTTTGGGTGCTGGGTTTATGCAAAAACTGGCCCTTTAGCAAGGTACTGCTAGAATAGTGGGCCAGGCCCAATGCTTCGACCCATAGTAGAACGGGCCTTAGCCCACCAACACAAAAAGCACCTACACTCTTCAATCCATTAGAGCCTTCAAATTCGTTATTTCTCTCGCCCTAAAACGAGCATCTTGCTACACGATTTGAAAGGGTTTATACCAAAATCTTGGCACGACAATATTTTAGAAGGGCTCTCAAGGAAGCTCTGGTCTAACTAAGGTTCTGTTTGGTTGGAGTGATTATTGGAGGGATGGAAAATTGTTGAGAGAAAAGTGCAGAGAAAATGAGGTTTGTGATTGTTTGGTTGAGAGTGGAAAATGGGAAAGATTTTGGTGGGGATCATGAGTTTTCTCCCAAATCCACCAAAACACAATCTCTCCAAATTGGATACAAAATGTGCAAAAATTGGACAAAATTGCTCATGTGAAGCTTCTTTTCTTTTATCTTCCCGTGCTGCCTTTGTTTCCTTTTTGGGTTATTTATTTAATTTTTTTTAAATGGGCATGAATGCATGATTAGCATTTTTTTTTTCGTTTGCTTTTTTGTTTTTTACTGAGCATGATTGGATTTTTCGTTGGTTGGGTCTGTCTTTTTGTTTTTATTTTATTATAATTGAACATAATTTTTGTTTTAATAAACTTGGTGTGGTTGCTTTAGTTCTTTGATTTTTTTTTTTAACTGGAATAATTTTTTTAATAAAGGCATATAAGTCAATTCATATAAATTACATTTGCATTAGCTGTGTGCATGATGAAAATAATCTGATAGTCTTTTTTATATAATTTCTACAATATAAATCTAGTAGCATTTGCCTTTAATTTTGAGAAAAAAAAAGTTCGTGCATTTTGAAAAATGGGTTTGGAGTCGAACTGGGTAAACAAAAACTATGCGTATCCAAAACTGATCGTGCATTTGTAATCTAGGATACATTATCTCAAAACATATACTATTATTTCTTTAGAAAATCCACTGTGCTTAAATTCAAAACGGACCAAGGCCTTTGAAAGCACACATTTAAATTTTTTTTTATGGCCTCATTTGGTTTGTCTCCGTCTCAGTTCTCACCATGATTTCATTTTTTTACTAACATCACACAATTCATATAAGCTCATCATCATAATGGGCTTATTCCTAATGGCCCATTTGTATTTGAATCTACATTCAATAAAATTGTAATATGGGTTGGGCTTAAAAGTAAAATGGGCCATTGTTTCCATTTCATTGCTTTCGGATTCATGCCTCATGTGCACTTTAAGCCATAGTTTCTTAAAAGAAAAATGTAGGAAAAAAGAAAAAAGCACCCTCCATAAATATGAAATGAACCACGAATTCTTACATTACTCTCACGTAGGGGTAATGTTTTTCCTTCTTTTTTAATAGAGTTACACACCAATATTGCGAAGGCATTATATTGCATTAATATTAACACCAATCAATTTACCCTTATATTTATCATTAATTAACCCTAAGCTAATTGTGCGCAAAAGTAAAAGCTATTATATATAACACATCAACACATTCAAAAATAAATAAGCATCGTTTCTCAAAAAAAAAAAAAAAAAGTATTTGATATATGCAGACTCACAGAACCAAATAAATAATTGATTCTATGACAACCAGCTAAATAATTAATTATGACATGGAACCATTAACTAAGGAAAGCCACCAAAAACAAATGCATCATCAGGCAGCTTTTTCACAAACTGCAAAACTACCTGGGTTAATTGTGATGCTCTTAGTGCAATTATCAGTTTTGTAGATCCCAACAAGTCGATCAGCCAATTCAAACATGTTGTTTCTAAGGCTGCAGGTGGCATAAAAGATAACATCAAGAACAGTGTAAGTCAACATGTCAGTAACTACTAACTATAGCAATAAATCCCAGGGGGCATTGAAAGTACCTTATGATTATAAACTGGGCATCCTTTGTTCGGTCCTTCACATAATGCCCCACAATAGAAACATTTTTGAAGTCTGCAAACCATATGGATTGGTAAGTGAATGAAGACCAAAAGAAAAAGAAAAAGAAAATGAAACAATTTAGGGGGGGTTGAGAAATTATCATCGAGGATGCTGGAATGTACCCAGTGCAGCATCAATCTCATCCATTACATAAAGCGGGGTTGGCTTGTAGTGATGAAGCGCAAAAACAAGAGCTAATGAACTCAAAGTCTGAAAGCAGTAAAAGAAACAACATTATATGTTACTCAACTGTCAATAAAATTCAGGGATTCTGTAGACAGGTACGCTAATAGTTCAGGTAATGGGTTCTACTTCTACAGAAAGGTTAAAGTCAGCAATGTTCAAAGATAACCTTTTCACCACCCGATAAATTTGCAATATTCTTCCAGCTCTTCTTAGGTGGTCGGACGCTGAAAACAACACCTTCAGAGAACGGATCCAAAGAGTCCACTAGCTCAAGTTCTGCATCACCTCCAAGTGTGATCATCTATGGCAAGTCCATTAGGAGGGAAAAGTACAATCATTACTTGCAGATGCATATAATCCAAGGGGGGAAAAAAAAAAAAAAAAAGAGGAAAGGAGCATGAAACAAGAAGTGTCAAATATAAAAAGCCCCAACTGATTGCAAATGAAGGAGCATAGAAAAGAATTCTGCTAATTGAAAGTGTAGTTCTTCAAAGGCAGAACATCTAGCACCAGAGTACAAATGACACCAGTCATATTTCTTGCAATTCTAACTGTTTAATGTACATTAAAGTCTCATATGAAGACCAAAGAGTCTAAAAGGACAATAGAATTTATAATCTAGCTAAAACTTGTGGAGAGTGATTTATTCACAAACCTGATACATCTCCTTCAGCTTCAAAGATATTGCATTGAATCCTGCCATGAACTCATCCAACCTGTTATTGTACCATATCCAGTTGACTGAAAAATAAAAAATTGTGTAGAAGGATATAAAGAAAACAAATCAGACATAAAAGTAAAGATAGATATGCATGCCTCTTCTTCCTCCATTCATCATACTGCCTCTTTATGTCATCACGCTGTTGAGTGACCTTGTTTAGTTCCTCAACTCGTTCATTATATAATGATACTTTTGTCCGATATCTATTAATCATATTATGCAAATTTAGCAGAGGGCCCTGAAGAATTAAACTCAAGTAGGTAAACAATTTTAAAGAACAGATAAAGTCATACTCTGAGATAGAATCAAGATTTGGATTCATCTCCTTCAGTTGTGCTTCCAGAAGTGCTACAATTTCAAGGGCCCTTTTTAGGCCACAAGGCTCGTTAAGAGTTTCATCAGTCAAGGTTGCCTGAAGCTTTTCAGGGTCCACTAAGTCTTTCTGAATTCTGCAACCAGTACACAATGTTATGTTTCAAGTTCTTAAAGACCCCTGCTTCTTAAGAGTTCCACAAAAAGACATACTGTTCTATATGCTTTATAAGAGCAGTTTGCAAGTCGTCAAGCCTTTTTTTGTAAGCCTTTGCCTTCAGTTCTAACTCCTTGTATGCCTTTTTCATGTCTTGTAATTTGTATTCGGCATCAACCTGTGCCATCACAGAGATTGTAAACAAGATGTCAGGAAAAATGAGCCCCTCCACCCCCCCCCCCCCCAAAAAAAAAAAAAGAAACTAAAAAGATGGAAGAAAGTACAGTACCTCTGATGCTCGTAACTCATCCACAGTCCTTTTCACTTTGTCATAATTGGATTTTGCATTGTCTAATACATCTTTATGTTCATCGATCAGCTACGCAAGGGGGAGAAAGAAATTAGATCATATGGCAGCACAAGAAATTCTTATTTCTTGTGGATTTTTATTAAAAATAAAAAACCTTCTGTGTCTTTTTATAATTCTCTTGAACTGTAAATGCTTTCTGCTCAATTTCTTTGAAAATGCCTCCCAATTTTTCCTTTTCCTCAACAAGTCTTTCTTTCTCCTTCTTTGACTCCTCAATCCCTTTAGTCAACTTCTTCATCATTTTTTGGCCAGTCTCTATTTGGACTCTGTGGCGGTTGATCTCTGTGCTCTTTTTATCAATATCCTAACAGTTGGGTAGCATGAATTAGTGCAACTCTCCATTGTAACTAATAACTTGGATGTTTCATTGTTTCATAGAATTTCATATACTTACAGATTGAATCTTATTGACCTTTAGCTTTTGTGCTTTCAATCTTTCACCACCAGCATTTTCTATATTATTCTGAAGCTCCAAAGCCTAAAGCAGAGACAATTAAGCATAAATCAAACAAACTGAGATATTGAAATAAAATTTATGCACTGTTCATGTTAGACATGATATATGAAATAAGCAAAAAAACAGGTTAGTAGGGAAGCCAGAACATAAACCACCTACCATGAATGCAACTAGCCTAAATTCTGTTCTGTAGGTAAATGTAATGATTGAGATGCAACATGCAAGGACAACAAAACATAATAGAGCTCATCACCCACCTTCTCTTTCAGCTCTTTAGACCCTTGTATAAGTTTATCAACCTCCTTTTCTTCTGTAGAAATTATTTTCTTGAGCTCCTCCAACCTATCAAGCTCATCCTTCCTTGGCTGTGATGCAGCCTCCAGTGAATCAAGTTGTTTCTCAATATAACTATGTTGTGAATTCAAACTGTCAATCTGTTGAAACATAGTTTCCAACGCATTATATTCATTTCAAATTTAACTATAACGTACCTTAAAAAACCCCTAACTGAGCATTACCTCTTTCTGACTTTTAGCTAATTCCATCTCCAGGATAGCAATTGCTTTTTCAGATGCCTGGTAACACCGCACTGCCTCAGCAATTCTTTGGCGGATGCTATTTAATTTTTCAACCATTATAAACAGTTCCTTCTCAGCATTTGCAACAGCTTCTCCTGACACACTGTCAGCTCGAATAGATGTCCCCATTTTGCCACCACGAGGCTTATTTCCCCCACCACTCATTGTACCAGATGTTTCAAAAAGTGCACCATCAAGTGTTACCACACGTCGAAATTCTTTGTTTCCACTGTATGCAATACGTGTTGCCTGAAAATTGGAAAATAGAAGCTATTTAACAATTTGCCAGACCCAAGTCAACATTAATGTGAAATCTCCAATAAACCATATAAATTCCCAAGTTCTACTTGCACCAATATTGGTTATTTTACCCTCAATATTCAATAACATGGAAACCACCCACAGACGGAACTTGAGGATTTAACCTAATCAAGAGATCAATGCATATTAGGAATTAATGATAATCCCTTTTGGTATAAACAGATTTAAGTTTCTGATACAAAGTATGGCAGGGCTAAGATGCTCAGGGCCTTAAAAAAATGATTTCTTCTCTCTTAAAATATGTTTGCTTACATTGTGGCATATTCCACTTAAGATTCTATTCAGCAGTAAAACATCTTAATTTTCCTTCTCATTTGTCTTGGATCACAGTTGAAAAGGATCCATCACAAGGTAGATTGTGCAAAAATGTTTTTTTGGAAAGCACACATAGGCAAAAAGAAATTAAAAAGTTCCAAGCCGACAACTTTAGTTACTCCATGGCAACTAATCCAGATAAACCAAGCACAAGCCACAAAAGCAACTTATTATCCACAATGTTAAACAATCAAAACACCAGCTTGCTTTTAGAAAGAAGCTAGCAATTCTTAACACTGCATTTTTTTACAATTTTAAATCAGAAGAATAATCCTAAGATTTAGAAAGAAACTGGAAACTACCTGGTCAAGATCCTTAGCAACAACAGTGTTTCCCAATGCTGCAAAGAAAGCAAGTTTCATTCTTTCATCCTGAACTTTAATTAAATCGAAAAGACGTGGAACTCCCTCTGGAGTGCTTATCTTCTCCTTCAACTTGGGTAAAAATTCAACTTGCTTCTCCTGCAAGAGGAATTTAAATTATAAAATAAAAAATAAATTAGTCATAGTTTTATGAGTCCTCTTCAATTAATAGGAGTATATTGTATATGAAGGAAAACGATTATATATATATATATATATATATATATATTCTGTATAAAAAAATTTAAGTGGTCACCAAATCTGAATCATCATTTTCTAAATTTATTGACTCCACAATCCTATTAAAATGAGATAATAAAATTTCAAAACCACTATGACTGCTGTAAGTTTAGGTTCCACATCTCCAAAATTTTAACCACAAACTTTTGTAACATGAACCCAATGAGCAATCCAATAGATCCTACAATATTGAAACATTGTCTCTTCTTACTATCTCAAAACCAGCTAGTAGATTCAATTGTGTGGGAACAATCTATAGTATCATAATTTTAAACTAGAGTGATCTACAAACTGGAGATATCAAAATCAAGCACACAGATTCAGCCAACTTTCAGTGAAAAAGATTCAAAGACCATGTCATCAGTTCTGAAAATTTTCAGTCAAGTTTCCTAGGATCGAACTGAACCAGTCAAGCTTCCAACTTCTAAGTAAACAAGGTCTTTCAGGTACTCAAAACATTAAAGTAACTGTTTGGACGGTATAAGTTTCCATCTATCATATAATGTGAAATTGGTACCAAAATCATGAAAGTTGCAACACCAAGATTCTCCCTCCGAAGTAGCTCAACACATGCTTGTGCTGCACCTGTTGTTTCCACTACAATATAATCAAGTCCAGGGCATGCTGTTGATATAGCAACATCATATTTTGCTGCAGGTAGAAAATCATAAGGCGGTGAATAGAAATAAAATTTTCTTTAAAAAACTAAATATAAAAAAAATATGGGAATTGATATCACAATATTATTTGATAAAGAAAATGTTAAGCTTGTCAATGCATTAAACACAGCAATAATTGGATAGGGCGGTAAAGTAATAAAGCCAAACACAAGTGTCACAAAACAACAAACACAAATCTCAACTCATATAAATCACATGTATTGTTCTGTATACCTAGGACAAGAACTGCTTTGGCAAAGCAGGTATAAGAAAAGGCATCAATTGATTACAAGTCACGCAAAAATTGGACTAAGGTTATTCTGTGAAGCTTGAAAAGATGGCTAGAAAACAAATATAACAAACTAATAACAAAGAAAAAGACTTACCATCAATAGCACCAAGATCACCCATCCTGCCATATATTCCCTCAATTCGGTTGGACTCCTTGGCCTGCAAAATTGCTTTCAAAACTGATCCCTGACTCTTCTCAGAATCCAGAATAGACTTAAGTTCTGCAACCTTCTGTCTTGCAGATTGTTCAATAGGAATCAGTGCATCCTGTTCTTTGATGCATTCCTGCAATAAGGGTTAAGTACTATCATCATATTCCCTCATGGCAAAGCAACAAGTGAACTTAAAATTCAAATTATTTGTCATGAAATTACAAACTTGTTCCACTCTACGAGCTTCCGATGCTTCAAGCTTGTTCTTTTCTATATCAGTTTGAATATTTGTGATGCTTGCAGTTTTTGTTTTTAGTTTTCCCAATATAACATCCACCTGCTTTCGAGCATCTTCAAATGCTGCATGACCAGCTTCATGCTGAAACAGTCAACCATCACTTTCAGCCAACTATATTTTAATATCTACTAAATGATTCGACATATTATAGGACCTATTACTTTCAACCAAGATCAATCTACACACAAGAAATGAATTCCTTGAAAAAAAAATTGAAGATGCTTAATACAATTTTTTCCATTTATATGTGAGGAAAAAAAATAATGGGAAACTAACAAGTAGCCAGTGCTTTCATGCATCCTTTAGAATTAATTACCAAGATACTATCAAAGTACCAAACTCACCTTTTCATTCAAAAGCTTGCTTTCAGTACATGTAACTTCTAGTTTTCCCTTATGTTCAATCAATTGCTTTTCCCAAGGTTCTAATTCAGCACGAACTTTTGCAAGCTCAGCACGATATCTCTCAGTTTCAACTGCTTATTGACCAATCAGGGGTAAGTAACATGTAACTTCTTGTTTCTCAAAAAAATAAAACTGCTTATTGACCAATCAGGGGTAAGTAACATTTTCGATAATTAACTGCACATTCCCATGTCTGCTAGTGGTATGACAGTATCACAATAACTATTTAAAGGGGGATTAACTCTTCAACAAAAGAGTACCAATTTCCCAACCAACAAAAAGATAACATACAATACTGAGTATACTTGGAAAGAATAAACAAAAACAGGCATCCACACCAAAGTCACAAAAGAAACTTATTGGTCCCCCCCATGGGGTTAAAAGGAGTGATTTTGATTTAAAGTTAATATTTTTTGAACGAGGAGTAAATTATGCATTAAACAAGAATCAAAGGTGCTAAAGAGCAATAGCTAAACTGGCACTTCCTTCTCCCATAATAATGGAGTGGAAGGTGAGGTAATGGGTTCAAGAACCACCGAGTGCGTGTGTAGCTTACCAATATAAAAAATAAAAGGAATCAAAGGCCTATCTATATATGTGTATAAACCCAAGAAGAATTCAATATTAATGATACATTAATTTTAGGCAAAAAAATAAAATAAAATAAGCATACAAAATAACACCAACTTGAAATGTGTTGAAAATGACAAGGGCATAACCTTTTCACATGGTCAAGCATGAGAAAAGTTAATTCCAATATCCTTTAATACTAACATTCCTAATCCCACCTGAAAATGATACTGAGGCTTTCTATAAAATTGTAAGCCAAATCAAACTTCCAAATTCAATTAGAATATAAATTAAGAATTTTCCAAAAACAGTGGTACAAGAATACTAAGTTATGCAATACGTATCAGAGCCATATAAATCATGGATATCAGAGCACAAACTCTGAATATGAGAACTCCATGATTATTTGGGCATCCTTTCGAATGTTAAGCTATTGTTCTCCAGTCAACTACTATTTAATAATAAAATAACCAAAATATTACATCTACCATGGGGGATGGCACCATATAAAATAATAATAAAATCCAACTTGAGAATACTTAGTTATAGACTCGAGTAAACACAAAGCAGTGTAATAAGAATCAAAAAATTTAATTAGGGATATAGCTTACAACAAAACCCACAAAAATTGAACAATAATATTTTACAATGGCATGAAACATACATAAACAGTTATAAAGTAAAAACTTAATGTTGCTGCTTTGAAGTGTGATTTGCAACATAACATATTCATATTCTTCATAATTGAAAAGATAAAAACACCTTTAGAATTCTCTTTAATTTCCTCCAAGACTTTCTCCTCATCCAGCAAGAGCTTTTGCAGTTTTGGAATACTTTCCTCAAGTTCCGGGATCAGATTTTTTGAGTTTTCACACTCCTTTTCTAAGTCATTAATCTTTGTTGAATCCTGAAATGGGAAGCCAAAAGTTAAATAATAACTGTGTTCAGTTCAAGTGAACAATGTCTTTCCCATACCTTTTCAAGTTTATCCTCAAGTTTCTTGATCTTTTGCTTCATGTGCTTCAAATCTTCCCGATATTTGACATCCTGCCTTTCAAAATTCTTAAACTCTTCCTTACAGCTTCTAAGTTGATTATCAAGTTCCTAATTATTCAAAAGAAAAGGTAAATAGTTGATCATTCAAATAAGATCAAAGTGAATTCAGTAAGATAACATTCAATGCAAACATATAATTTTAAAGAATGGGTCGCACATGGTTTGAAAATCAATATAATAATATAGTGTCCTCACAATGCCACAATCATATACCAACAATATTAATAGGTTCTTGTAAGCATTTGTTTATGCAATATAAGAGCCATATTCTGCTAACCTCTTGTCTCTTCATGTACTTGTTATGCACAGTTTCAAGCTCCTCCAACGTTTTATGACTTTCTCGTATGTTCTCCCTGAAACAAGATGTCAAACTCTTCATAAGATATATATTTTTTGTTTCAACTAAACATACATATTTCAAAACATGCCATAAGCATATACCTTTCAGTCTTCAGGTTTTCTTCTAAACTGGCAACATTTGCTTGTAGTTCAACCAATTTTGTATTAGTATCTTCATGAGCCAATTTTGTGGCTTTCTCTTGCCATTTCAAGAGAGACAACTCTTTCAGCATGTATGCTTCTGCTTCATTCTTCACATCCTGTTGCAGCAAAATATATGAACAGGATAATTAAACATTAGATGATATAGCAATGTGCAATAACATTTACATACCTCCAAGCTATCTCTCTCTTTCTCGGCTAACTTAACCATTTGTACCACCCCAGACCTGCTCTCATTAAGAGATTCTAGCCTATGAGATACAAGGAAAAGAACATTATCAGTTGTCAGAAAATTGACAAAATGCTATTTTGGGTAATGACTGAATTTGAAAAATATTTATTTCAATAAAGTGGAGCACAGAATGTGACAGCATATTTGACAGTGGTAGAGAGCATCAAAGATGATAGAAAATAAAGTTTTTTTGGCAAGTAACAGGAAAGGAAATTCATCTAATAAAAAGAAGCAAACAAACCCCAGATTGATAATGGCAGCATCATCTGAAAGGATACATGTTCTCATCTTAATGATGAACACTGCATATCAAGCTATCACATAAAATGCTCTTTCAATTAATACATTCTAAAGTCTGTCTTCCCACAAACAACCCATTTACAAGTTATACCTTCTATCCTAAACTTTCAAATTTTCAGCTAACTAACAAGAATTATGCCTCCAATTAGCATTAGCACTAACACAAGTAATAGATATAGTGCATCATTAAAAATAGAAAGTTGATGTAGCAAGCAGGAATAAGAAAAAATAGAAAATAAACTTTCAACTAAGTTAACACACAGACTGTACTCACTGCTTATTTGCTTCATCAATTTTTTCGACGTATTTGTTGGTTCCAATTATGTCCTCAAGATATTCAAGAAAACCTTCATCATGGGGTCCCTGAGCTTTTGGCTTCATAAGTGAAATTTGCTCAACTTCACCCTGGCAACAGCCAAGAAGCAAATATTACACACGTAGAAACAAACATCTTATTCCAAACTACAATCCCTGCATAGTAAGTATCAAACCTGAAGAATCAAAAAACGGTTGTTGTCCAGGTCAACTCCTTTCCCTTTCAATTTCCGGGTAACTTCAGTAAAATTACTTGACCGGTCATTAATATAATATTTAGAGGAGTTATCCCGAAAGGCAACTCGAGTAATCACAAAGTCACTCCCTGGAACAGCTTCATATGTTCCATCATTCTGTAATCATTAAAAATAGCATGAGAAATGAAGAAACTGAAATCACTAAAATTTTCCCATTTGCTAACCATGTAGATAAAGATAATCAATTTTAAATATTATTCTAATTACCACATAAAAAAATATATCTCCTTTAAAACAGAGAAAATTAATTGGGTTAGTAAAATTTTAGTATCCTTTCTTCTTAGCATCCTTTTTCAAACAATCAACCAAAAGATAACCAAAAGATAAAGAAAAGTACTTATTAGAAACATGACCCATATATGAAAGATGAAAGCTTTTACCTACCAAATCAATAATCTCCTGGAAGTGTACAGAGACACCTGCACTATCCAAATTTTGGTGATTAGTGGAATTGTGGATGAGCTCCGAAACTTTATTAAGACGCATCTGCACATTTAAGCCAAAACAAATCAGGCACAAAGCATGATCCCCCAAACACAAAACAAATAAACCCAATGTAGTGCCTGTCATATCTCTATAAGTATCCATGTCACAATTTATAGCCAAAATGTTACATAATGTTTAGTAACTCGCATCTACGCATTAAACCATGACAAATTAGGCACAAAGCATGAAACCCCAAACACAAAACAAATAAAACCCAATGCAGTGTCTATCATAGCTCTATAAGTATTCAAATTCAAGTCACAAATTTTAGCCAAAATGCAACGTAATTTTCCTTAACAAAGCAGCAAAAACACATTAACTTTATTAACTCTCATCTGCACTTAAAAAAAAAAAAAAACCCATCTGCACATTTAAACTAATACAATTACAAATTGGGCACAAAGCAAACCCCCCCCCCCCAAAAAAAAAATCAAACAAATAACAAAATCTAGCATCTTTTTTAGCCCTAGAAAAAAATTCTAACAAAAATTTTACATAATTTTCACTAATAAACAAAAGCACCCAAAAAATTCAGATCCAAAGAAGAAAAAAAAAAGTATCACCTGCTTTGCTCGCTTTCCGAATACAAACAGCATTGCATCAATCACATTGCTTTTCCCACTCCCATTCGGTCCAACCACTGCTGAAAAGCTCTAATTGTCCCAAACAAACAAAACAAGCCAAAAAATATTTCAAAATTCAATGAAATTTTGAATTTTTTTTTTTCAAAAACTTTCCACTCAATTTTTCTCGGCATCCAAACGGGAGGAAAGAACCCTAACCTTGTGGAAAGGCCCGACGCGCTGTTCGCCGGCATAGGACTTGAAGTTTCGCATCACCATCTCTTTGATGAACAGTCTCGGACCTGCTCCGGATCTCCGCTCCGCCGAGCCCGACCCGTCAGCCATAACCTCGTCCTCCGATTCCATCCCCATTCTCCGAGTCAACTCACTGAGTTCACCTTTTTTTTTTTTGGGTGATTCCACGAGAAATGGAATTTTGAGAAAGGTTTGAAAATAATGGGAGAGAGAGAGAGAGAGAAAAGTATAGAGAAGGAGGTTTTGGCGGGAAACTGAAAAGTATTTATTTTCAAAGAAGAAACTGGTGGGCCGAGTTTTGGGTTCCTAGTGGACTATTCGGATCATGTTTGACAAGCCCAGGCAATGAATTGCTTTTTATTAACAATTCGGCCTGTCTAATCTAATATATAGTACTAATATATTGAAACAAAGATAAATGTTGGTGACAACATTTTTACCAAAAAAAAAAAAATTCTATGTAGTAAATTATTATCGGTTATTACCTGATATTGTCATAAAAAATTTACAATTCTCTACATTCATAGTTATAAAAAAAATGTACATAATTTTTAAAAGAATGTATATGATTATGTGTACACAATTTTTTTCAAAAAATGTAAATAATTTTATATATTTAATGTATGCATTTTTGAAAGAATAAACACAGTTTTGAAGATTCAAAATAAACTATTTTTTTAGAATAATATACATAATTCTTTATATTTAATCTACATAATTTTACCAAGAGCCGTACACATTAATTTTATATATTCAACATTTATAATTTTTTTGATATGTGGACAATTTTCTTAACAAATTACTTAAAATGTAAGCTCTACGTAATAAATATAAACTTTTAAAAATGTACACTGTGGGGACAAATAACCAAGAGCCATGCATCTTGGGTTGTGAGTTTAATCCGAGGAAGATTCATGGGCCGAGCAGAGTGGCATTTATTAAAAATTCTATTTTCAAAAGATTCATACATGGGAAACGAACGAATTCTGTCCGAGGAGGATATAGTCCTCGAATGAGAAGAGTACGATTCAAGTGTGTATCTCATCGATTGGAGTAATCCTCCTGGAATCTCCGATGACAGAAATGGCTTTTGTGAACTTATTAGAAAGGAAAAGATCACAAAATATCTAAAGAAAGGCTGCTACCACCACATTAAATACCCTGCAACTACTTTTCTGACCGCATTTATGTGGAGAAGACCTCTGAACAGTGCTATCAAAACTATTACAGCTCATAAGGAAGCCAAAGAAAATGTCTGATGGGACAAGTATCAAGTGACGCCTTAGATGAATGACAAGTGTAAGGTTAGGATGATTAGAAGTTGATTATATAGTGTAACACCCCCTTCATGAGAAAGGAGGACTTTTGGGAAAGAAAAGAAAGAAGAAAGAAAAAGAACGTGAATTACATGACATGATGACTCCTCGGATCGAAACAAGAACTTACTTATATCAAATCATCTCAATATGCTTTGAGTCTTTCTATTAGCTTTTTAGTTTGTTCTTAAGAATAGGTTGAACGTAATCCACGCCATTCGTACCTAATTCTTTAACCCACTCTCTACAAATTTATTGCAGTGGACTTATTGGGCTCAAGTCCTGCATGTTTTGGACTTAAGGGTACAATTTGTTACCCTACATACACAATTTTAAATATTTCAAAAAATGTATAAAATTTTGTATATATATAAAAAATACTTAATTTTAAAAAAAAAGAAAGACATATGTCAATTTATACAAATTTTCAATGAATTTTCTCTAGATATTAATTTACACATTTTTAAAAAATACTCCTCCTATCCGCCCATTTAGCAGATCTACTGATCTAGTTTACTTTGTCAGGTCCAGTGACTCCAGTCTAATGTGATGATGACAAATGGTTAATGACTTATTGCCGTAGCATTAAGGGAGACAGAGATAGATCCTGTTATCTACATGGAAATGCGTTCGCTTGTCTTGATGACATTGAATGCTAGCTCCACCAGCTTCCTAACTAATCCATGAGAATCCATTAAATGAGACTTAATAATGCTAGCATATAGCCAGAGGACACGAATAACCAAAAAGAGAATAGAAGAAGAAAATAAAAAAACCTATGATGGAGAAGAGAGCTAGTTCTCCAAGTCCCATGGACATCATGGGTGGTTCAAGAGATGAGGAAGATGGGAGTTGTAGCAGTACTGTCACCACCATGGGCACTGCAGAGACCTTGCTTCGTCTAGTCCCCATGACTCTATGCATCGCTGCACTCGTGGTCATGCTCAAGAACTCTCAGACCAACGACTCTGGTTCCCTTTCCTACTCCGACCTTGGAGCTTTCAGGTTTTCTATTCCAGCATATATATATATATATATATATATGTGTGTGTGTGTACACTCCTACATGTACGTAAGGGAAAGCATGAAGTTTCAGCTCCAATGATATATTCAAATATGTTCATGATAGATATGTAGATATTGAAGGAATATTTCCCATCACCCACTAACTCATTTTCTAGTTGCAGCCACCATTAGTATCATTTTTCATAATCATCAATAGTCGACTGATAAGTGCAACCAGAACCAGCCAGGTATTAAATTCCAAACTCTTTAATCAATACCCAAATTAGGGAGTTGCTTGGTGGGTAGGGGCCATTACTACTCTGTTCTGCTAACTATGGTGCATAGTCCAAAATCTAGCTAATAGTTAGACATGGCAAAATGGGCGGGGCGGGTTTGGGTCAGGTCAAACGAGTTGCGGGTCATTTTAAGCGGACGGGTTAAAAACGGGTTCGGATTAGTCGGGTTGCGGGTCGGGTCGGGTTGACCCATATATTTCACATGATTAAAAAAAAAAAAAAAAAAAACGTATTTGTCAGAAAGTCATGCAACATAAAATGCATTACTTTGAATTCACCACTTATATTAAGAATAAATTACATTTATTAATACTTATTCAATAATTTTAAAATTATACAAATCCTAATATTGCTATTTAAAACAAAATAACACAAAGATAATTAAAAAAAATACATAAGTTTTATTTCTACACAATATCAACATCCCAAAATATAAAACAAAATTACAAATGACTTATTAGATAATTCATTTGACAAAGAATAAAAACATATAAAAAATTTACAATCTTGAAAATTAATTTTATAATCTATTGTCAATTGTGGTTGTCAATCTATTTCAATTTGAGATATATATTAAAGTTTGATTGTTTACTTATTTATACATGGTCTCTTTTATGAATATCATATTATTGTTAAGCAACACACATTTTAGGAAATATCATAATTTATTTTGAAAAGCCGTTTATTTTGGACATAAATTGTTGAAACATAGGTCTAAGTATTCATAATTTATGTTAATTTGATACTTTGGCTTCACTATTTTCACACTTTGTGAATGTTTTTCATACATGTCTACAATTTTAAATTTATGTTTTTTAACTGTACTGTAACCAGATTATCTTAGTATGTACTTTGCTATTTGATATCTAAAAATCTTTACTCATTACGGAATGCTTAATCATTCATTTTTCAATTAATTTGCATATAGTTATGTAAATGTCTCAATTGTTTCCTTAAAACTCACAACAAACAATTAAACAAATATTGTCTTTATTTTATTTTATTTTTTTACCAAAAAAAAAATTTTAAAAAAATTGTTCGAGTTCGGGTCGGGTGGTGGGTCAAGTCGGGTTGACTTGCAAAAAACACGGGTTGGGTCACGAGTCAACTTGTTTTTGCTTTGGGGTCAAAAAAATCTAGTTTGGGTCAAGTCGGGTCAGGTTAGAAAATTCTGACCCGTTTTGCCCTGACTACTAATAATCTAGCTTATAGATCAAAATTAGTATGGTTCTTTTTCAATTCTGTACATACTTGTTCTCTTTCTCATCCTATGGCAACGCGAGGATGCCTGTTGTTGTCATGTCATTATTTAACGGCCGAGATTGGGCGTACGGTGGCTGAGTTGGTAATGAGCTAGATGGCTGATCTTGGCTGTTGAGTGGTTGATAAGCCATGGATCATGATGGCCAATCTTGTGAATGGATGGGTGGCCGATCCTAGCTGTTCGATTTGTTTGTGAATAAAATAGAATAAATAAATACTATTTAGAGTAGTTAGAAAATGAGATTCTAGGTGGAAGCAAAAAATGAGTTAGTTAGAAAAAATTTTAGGGAAAAAAGGTGGCTTTTGGGTTAAATTTGTTTAAAATCTTGTCTAGTCCAATATGAATTCTCTAATAAGCAAGTGAATTAAAAAGTCTATTGAAAACATGGTTGCTTTGTAGCATTTGGAGGATTTCATTTTTGGTTTTTGGTATTTCTTAGATAGGTCTTGGTTTTAGTAGTTGTGATGATTTTGTGTGTGTGTGTGTGTGTGGATAAGTAAGATGTATTGAGATGAATGGAAAGAAGTACAACAACTCATATTCAGTCCAACACAAGGACTGTCTGAAAAGAAAGAATTCAAGAATGAAAATATAGCAGACTACAACGCCACCAAAATTACAACACATCCAAAACTAACAAAATCAAAATAACGAAGATTTTATTTACTTGATCATAAATTAGAATAAATGGAGTTCTTAACAGGCTGTAGGATATCATAATAGAATAGCACACCCTCAAAAAAAGATTTGGCAGCTTGTTCGGCTAACTCATTAGCAGGTTTGTTCCTCTCTATTCTCCCAATTAAAGGAGAATTGAAACTGATTTGCCAATTTAACTTGGCTCCATGTGTCCTCTACTACTAGATTGATTTCCCAGAAAGGACTATTTCTGGAGGCTAGATGATTCACAGCTTCAAAAACTGTTAGGTCATCTCCTTCTACAATGAAATTGCATAACCTGTCAGCAATGCCTTGCTCCACAGTCACTTAACTACCTTAGCTTCAATCACTAGAACTAGCTAATGAGATGCTTTTGACCCATGCTTTCAAGCATCCATCTGCATGATTTATCACCACTCTATCGTGATGTAAGTTTTACATGTAACCAAAAAAGCATTGCCATTTGCTTTCCACCAAGAACAAGGTGGCCTTTCCCACTGTAGCAATCTAAGAGTTTGTTTACTGTCCCAGATTTTAGAGATCTTACCTTTGAACCACTGATAGTCTAATTGGAATTGCTGAGTCAAACTACCCGGATTGATTGGCTCACTTGTTAACATCACTTTATTTCTGAATTTCCAAATGGCATTCATGGCCACTATAGAAATTATCAAAATTCTATCCTTGGAAAGACTTACTTGCAATGTATCACTATCAGGAGACACAAAAACCTTGATCAAGCCAAGACTTGAGTTTGTGCTAACTTTGTCCACTCTTCAGCCCAACACTAATTTAAACCACACTATTCTCACCATATGACATTTTAAGAACAAGCAACCCTCGGTTTCTACCTCTTTTTTCACAAAGCATGTGTGTTCCTGTTCTCCCAATCTTTCCACCAATCTAGCTTTTAAGGGTAAAACTCTAGCCTCTATCCTTCACAGCAATGTCTTTATCCTCCATCCAAAATAGGCTTGAGAGTTATTGAACAAGTTTTTATTATTAGACCAATATGTTGACTGATAGAAAAATGCCAAGATCTTACCAACCCAAATCACTGTCTTGTCCTAGGGAGACAAAAAGAGGAATTGTTTACCAATTACCTCTCGTCTCCTTGTCAAATGGGTAGTTAATTTTTTACCAGTCCCATTTCCTAGCAGATGTGTGTGAAATTATTTATAGTGAGAACCTAATCTCTCATCTCATCTGTTCTAGCGTGTGGCTTGAAATCATGGAACCATGGGATCCAAGGATCACCCTAATCATTTAAAAATAGGAAACATCCGCCCTTGTTAATAGTAATTCTCATTCCAGCCACCCACTTCCAAATCCAAGATCCATTTCCAACACGTTGACCTCTCAACCAGTTTTCCTTCTTGTCCTATTTAGTTCTCAGCACCTGAGTACAAAACTTTTCAGAGCAACTTGTCAATAACCAACCCACTTTGGTTAACAGGGCAATGTTGCTATCTCTGTATCTACAAAGGCCTGACCCCCCACATTACTTCCATTGTCAAATATTGTCCCAAGCTTTCAAGGTTATGAATCTATGATTAGTGCCATAGGGTTTCCACAAAAGCTTTTGACAAGGGCATCTAGGTCATTACGAGACTTTATCAACGATTCTAAATGTGGCCTTAGTGTAAGCAGAAGCCTTAATCAATGTGGCTCTCCCATCCCTGAAAAGGCACTTGGACTTCCAACTATTGAGTTTAGATTCCAGCTTCTCCTTCAAAAAATCAAAATCCATAGTTTTCCCTTGAGTAAGCAAGAGAGGGTAACCCAGATGTTTAGAATCAAGACTGATACTTTTGCACCCGAGGAAGTTAGCTATACTATTTGCCACAGCCCCACATCCATTTTTTGAGACAAACATGACTGACTGATCCAAAATTATGGCTTGGCCTTACCATTGGAAGTATTTCCTCATTCAGTTTGCTAGAATCTCCACTTTATTTTATCTAGTATTACAAAAAAATTTAGATCGTTTGCAAACCTAGATGAGTAGGAGTTCTTTTAGCCATCTTATCCCATTGACATTCTTCCTATGATCTTCCTTCAGAAGGATTTATGATAACACATCAGCCCCAATGACTTACAGGTAAGGTGAAATCAGATATCCCCTATCTCAATCCCCATGAAGGGATTATTTTACCTCAAACACTATCAATTGAGAAACAAAGAAGTAGTACTACATATCAAATTTAAATTGCTTGAAAATCAACTGACCTGGTTTGCAACTTTAAGTTGCTTCTATTTGTGTTGTCAAAGGCTTGAAGTTTCTTGTACATTCAATTGTTTGGATGAAATTTCTTATTCATAATAATAAGAAGAAAATAAGATCCTTTTTTTTTAATGCATTTTCTAACTGTATGAAGATTTACAAATTTTAGTATAACTGTAAACAAACTCTTCTGCAGGTATTTGGTGCATGTGAATGGAATTTGTGCTGGCTATTCCCTTCTTTCAGCCATCATTGTAGCCATGCGTCGCCCATGCACAATGTCCTGTGCTTGGACCTTCTTCTTCCTTGACCAGGTCAGTTCATTTTCAAAACCTTGACTATTTGTACTTAGAAATCATCATAAATGCAAGAACCAAATTTCGGTCAGTGATGCATCTAGGTGTTCACTTATGTAATTCTGGCTGCCGGAGCTGTGTCATTGGAGCTGGTGTACTTGGCATACAAAGGAGATACAGACATTACCTGGAGTGCAGCTTGTGTGTCTTTTGGTGCATTCTGTCACAAGGCCACAGCATCTATAGCCTTGACATTCGTTGTAGTGGCTTGCTATGCAGTGATTTCACTCATTTCCTCCTATAAACTTTTCAGCAGATATGATGCACCTGTGGCTAATTCCAGCAACATTGCTGCCTTCTAAGGCTGACCACAATTGTGTTCTTACAGTTAGATGTACCTAACGTGACATCCTGCGCATAACATATACATGTATGTTTGATGGACATTTGAGGTGCTCGTTTGTGCTTTTTGTAATCCTGCTATTTGTTTATGCATTATGTAACTTGTTTTTGCTACTTAACATTTGGGACTGACCTGAGAATCTCAGACAACTTGAAAATAAAAGTTTTAATTTTCAGGTTCCAGAATGTTATAGTTATGATAATCATGATGTCTAAAGAATTCACCAATGAGAATGTTATCATAATTATCATGTCAAAAGACTTCACTTCTCTTTCAGAGAACAAGCAATGATGTACACATGGTTGTCAAAATCGTGATCTGGATCGTAGGATCGCACGATTTTACGATCTCATCTCACCAAAACGTTTAGAATCGCACTAGGATTGTAAAAATGGTAGGATCGTATATAGGATCGTGTAGAATTGTATAGGATCGTACGATCGTATGGGGTCCTACCGATCCTACCAAAACATCAGTTTTTTTTTTTTTAAGGATAAATTTTTGGTTTTGATGAAGTTTTAAGGGATTTTTTTTTTCTATTTTGTGATGGTATGGCTTTTTATTTTTATTTTTTATAAAATTATGTTAACTAAGTAATTGTTTTCTAGTTTTTAGTTTACTTGTAATAAAAATGAAGGAATGCTTCATCATTTCTAAATGAAGAATTTATATTGGTTATACTACATTTTAAGTTATAATGTTGTTAAATTTGTTTGATCATTATACTAATTTGTGTTATAATATTACTAAAATGTTTTTCTTATATATAATTTTATTAGTATGCTTGTATTTGTATTTTGATTGATTTTTTTGAGTACGCTCTGTAATTATTGCTAAGCGGTATAACTTGAATAATTGAGTGTGAAATTGTATCTTGATCTCTTTTGCAGCTCTAGTATACAAATATATAATGTCTACATAGATGATAAAATGGTTGATGATGATTAGAACAGTGGTCATAAATAATGAGAATAATTAAATGTTCACTTCACCTTAATATTAATCTTGCTTTTGGATTTCATATTTTAGTTAGTTAATTTTCATTTGATAACTTATTTTGGATTTTAAACTTGGAAAATATTTTCATATTGTTGATAAATATTTTGGTATTTGGTTGTTAATTAAACATTTATTGAACTTTTTAGATACATTGGATCAAAACGTAAATACATTTGTTTCATTAGTATAGACGTAGCGATGTGAGATATACAAATTACATCATATAATGCAAATCTCTGTTTTTTTATGGATAAATTCACAATTTACATGGTTATTCAACATATAAAGTCATTATCAATGTATTTTTTACTTTAAATATGTAGGATCCTACGATCTACGATCCAATCTTACGATCTACGATCCGATCCTACGATACACGATCCCACCTATCTCTCACGATCCTATGTATGATCCCGATTTTGATAACATTGGATGTGCGGTTATTTTCTTGCTTTGGGACCTGCATAACCCAACCGATGCAAGTTCATTAGGTGCAGTGAGTGATTTAGTGCAGGTTAATCAGAAGCCACCTTTTCATTCTACCATCATCAGTTCCCTGAAAGCATGAGGCAGCATTCACACGAGTATTTTTGTCACATGGTGATGCAAGTGTATGTAATATAACGAACGGTTAAAGTTGGCCAACCAATAACCATATATGATAATATGAAATAGACAACTACCACTGAACCTTAAGATCACTTGTGAAAGTTTTAGCCGAATTATAGTATTTTGAATTGAATGATCGCCCCAATTTGGGTGGAAATGGAGAGAAAATTACAATGAAAACGTTTGGCTGCCATTTTTAACTTTTAATGTCTTAAAATATTAAGATGGTATTATTTGTGCTGTATTGGTCAATACACATTTATTTGAATTTAATTAAAGAACCTAAAATGCTTCACTTAACAATTTCTCTTTCCCTCTCTATTTACAAACATTTATATAAGCCAATATTTTCTTTTCCCTCTACCTGATAAAATCTAGAAGAATAAAACTCTCTTCAAGGATGGAAGAAATTAATTTTCTTAAAGGAAACTGACCCATCCAACCCTTTTTTCTCTATGCCACATTAATTTCTTTAAGCTAACTTGTAAAATTTCTTTAAAAATAAACATGTAAAATTCGATTGTAGAAAAGTAAAATGTTACAAAAGAAAAGCATTGAGCTCAAAAGAGCATTAGTCATACAGTAAACATAGCCTCAAAAATAAAAAAGTCATACAGTAAACATCACTGCTACACACAATAAAAGGCTACAAACAACCCCTTAATTATTTCAACATACAAAACTAAGCGAAGGCACAGTAGTCAAAGAGTGTTGACATTACAAAGAGAGAGCCTCCATCTCTGTCTCTGTGCCCTTGTTGTAAACTTGTAAAAGTAAGATCATGAAAGAAGAAGGGAAACCCCAAATGAAATAGTGGAGACCATAAGGCCCAGCAAAGCCAAGAACCCATATTTCCCTATAGTGAGACGGTTCTGGGGATCGCCAGTAGAGTAGCCTTTGAAGTAGAAAAAGCGAGTCACAGAGTAAAGTGCACCAAGCACGGCACACGTGCAAGGATGCCTTAACCCTCCTAATATCATTAACATGAAAAACACGGGCATCATCTCTAGCGAGTTCTGATGTCCTCTCTGCACCCAATTAATTATCATCATTATAAATCAGCAACACACAATTTTGTTTACTTCTATATTAAAAACATTTATATATAAAAAAAAAAAAATTCTGCTCACACCACAGTTATTGTTTTGATCAACTAAATTTTAAATTTTATCATTTTAGTCTGTTAACTTTTAATAACACTATTAATTTAGACTCTCTGTCAATTACTAGGCCTTTTTTGCTATTTATTTGATTTTCATAACAAATTTCGCTAATTAACCTCATTTGAAGGGTATTTTTTTCGCCATTTAGCATGATTCTCCTAACATTTTCGTTATGTAACATCAGAACCAAACATATTAGTTAAGTAGTATCTTGAGTCTTAGAAACTTGAGTTCAACGAAGGAAAGACTCGAGTTCTAAATGGCGGCAAAGCTAAGGTGGACTAAAAATCCACGTGAAACTCAAGTCTTGGAGACTCGAGTTCCTTCAAGCTTTGATCAGATTTGTACTCCTCTCTTCTCCAGATCTATAATTGTTCTTCTTCTCCAATATAGAACTTGAACCTTAGAGACTCAAGTTTCACGTGGATAAAATATCCACATCAGCCTTCGCTAGAGCATCAAAATCGAGTGTTTGAGACCCAAGATACTACATAACTATTATGTTTGGTTTTCCTGCTACATAACTAAATTGTTAGCAAAATCATGCTAATTGGAAAAAAAAAAATCCCTCATTTGAAACTCATGTTTCTAAGAATCAAGTTCCAATGTGAAGAATTCAACTCTTTGAAAGTTGAGTTCCATTGGTAACTTGAAAAAAAAAAAAAAAAAACTCGACTCATGTTTTTCACTCAACTCTAATAACTCGAGTTTCAAATAAAGCTACATAACAAAATAGTGTCGTTTGAAGCTACTTAACTAAACAGCCTCAAACCAAATTTTTTGTGAAAATCAAATAAATAAGAAATAAGCCCCCATTACTGTCTTAAAACTAAGTTCATTAATTTCTCTAGCATTGACAAAGTTAAAGAACGAGAATTACAAAATTCACAATAAGATGCAAGTAATTATCTTTTATGTCAATCCCTCAAAAGGGTGTGAATTATATTTTTGTCAAAAAAAAAAAAAAAGACGCAAATAATCGAAGTAAAGAAATCGGGAAAAACCTGAACACAGTTGAAGAGCTTGGCTTCTTTGTTTTCAGATTCCGAAGCATAGAGAGTTGGGTATGGGACATTGAACCTATTTTTTTTTCACAATTTCAATAAGAGATTACTACTCCCAGTAAAAACTAAAAAGAATAACAATGAAAACGCAATAGAGAAATGAAGTTCTTGCAGCAAATACCTTTTGCGGGCTTTGCCAACTTTGGCAGCCATCCAAAAGTTCAGAAAGCAATAGAAAACGAGAACAAGAGCCACATAGCCATATTCCTTGGGCAACACCAATTCCATTCCGGCCATTTTTTTTTTTTTTGGTTTCTGGTTCAGAATTCAGATCACAATTCCAGGGAGACCCAGAAGATGCTAAATTGTTTTGCTATTATACTTTCTTTGTTGTATTTAGATTTGGGAGTCTACTAGTATATAAAGAAATAAAGGAACGAGGTTATACCTATCACCTATGCGGCTATGCTTATATTATAGTACTAGTATTAGATAAATGATATTGACTTTGACTTTCTCGATTCTTCTTGGATAGAAATGGGCTTTCCCATGGGCTTTTTAATTCTTGGAGCAGGGGTTTCTATTTTCTACTTTGTTCCCCTACTTCTTCTCCAAGGCAACTATTATACAATTGACGCTTCATCATCTTCGAACTTTCCCTTTTCCCACTTGTTCAATTGGGCCATGATGCATTAACTTTCATTATGAGAAAGGAAAAAAAGCTGCCACGTGCCATTTTTTAATTAGTAGTACAGTGGATCATATTTTGTGGGACAAAGGATTTGGACCTGCCAATTTATATCTGTATACTCCAAATTGTTAATGTACAAATATTCAAAACTACTCTCATTTTTTTTTTTGGATGAGATACTCTCATTATTAAACTATAGAAAAAAATATCGTTGACTTTTTAAATAAAGTAAACGGGTAATATTAAAATTATTTAAAAACGGGTAATATTAAAATTTCATTTATTAATTTTAGAAAAAGAACTTTATTTTGAGATATCTCAAAATGGAATATAAGACTAACGATTTAGGACGAATGGAATATTATCTATATATCTATATATAAATCTAAAAATTGAAGCGTAACATTTATTATTGTTACACTCCTGTTAAGCCACCTTATCCGCCACGTCATTGGCCACATCATCATTTTTTTCATATTTATTTTTTACCTTTAATGTTTTTGACAACATTAAATATATAATAAATATATTGGCTTTACGAATTCATTTTAGACAGTTTTAACTTTACATATCCATCTACTTTAATTTGGATGTTATAACTAAATAATAAATCAATGAAAAATCAAAATAAAAGTATTGTCTACACATATTCATGTTGGACAGTTTTAACTATACACATAATTTTTCCCATTTATCTTCTTTTATTCTGGCTCTTCTTATTCTCATTCTCTTACTATAAATTTGCCAATGCATATTTTTCCCACATAAAAAAGATTATTTCTCTCTCTCTCTCTCTCAATTTTTTTTTCATTATTTGTTGGATTTTTTTTCTTGCATCTCTACCTTATATTGATGAATGTTTGTGTTTTTTAGAGCTATACTTTTTGTTGTTTATAACTGAAAAATTAAATCAATGAAGAATCAATATATATTTATATATATATATATATTAAAAATTGTCTATAAAAAGGTATCCACAAGTCTTAATAAGAGCATTCTCATTAAGGGTGTCAAATGCCAAATATTTGGTATTTGACACCCCAAACTTTAAAAACACACCTCCATCAAAAGTTTTAAATGCTAAATATTTTGGCATTGATGAACAGTGTGGTTTCAAATTTGAAACCGCACTGTTCACCAATTGTAAAACTTTTATTATTTTTTTAATATCACTTCTCTCCTCTCTTCTCTCTTTCCTATCACTTCTCTCTACCCTCTTCTCTCTTCTCTCTTCTTTGTCCCGTGGCCTGCGAGGTCGATGGGTTTGGGTCCGATTGGATGGTTCGATGGTCGTGGGTGGTGGCAATGATGATTCTTGGTCGGCGATTGTGGTCCGATGGGCATGGGTCGTGGGTCTGATGGTCCAATGGTCATGGTGGAGTTTCGGCGTGGGCGATGGAGGTTTCTTCTTCTTCTTCTTCTTTTTTTTTTTTTTTTTTTTTTTTTTTCTGTGGTTTGTGGTTGTGGTTTTGGTTCGGTGTGGGTCGTGGGTCACCGATCCTGGGTTTGTGTGTGTGTGTGTGATGGGTTTTGGTTCACCGATCTGGGTTTGGTTCCTGTGGGTTTTGGTTCGGCGTGATGGGTTTGCTGGTTGTTTTTGTGGTGGTTGGTTGTGATTTTGGTGGATAGTTGTGATTTTGGTGAATCTTTGTGGGTCTTCGTGGGTTTTTCTGCATCTGCTAGTGGTTTTTTTTTTTTTTTTTTTTTTTTTTTCAGTGGTGGTGGCTGGGATGGATATGGGTTTGCTGGGTTGGTGTTTTTTTTCCGGTGGTGGTGGATGGGGTGGGTTGAGAGTGACAAAGAGGAAGAGAGAGAAAGAAATATAATTGAAAAATAAAGAAATAATAAAAAAAGAATATTTAAATGAAATGTTAAAAAATATAGAATCTTTGATGTTGGGTATATTGTAAAATGAGATGTTAAAAGCTAAAATTTTAGATTTTGAGGTAGTATATGCTAAAATTTTTACTCACCTTGATGAGAAGGATCTCCTACTAGAGGCTTGTACCCTCCCATTGTCTTATTATTAATGCAAATATATTTTTTAATCATTTTGTTTACAAAACTAAATACTTTTAATTAATGGTGTTTGTTGTTGACCTAATTTGGGGAAAATTAGGTTATAATATGTCCATGCTTTATGTTGTTATCAAATTTTAGTTTATTTGAAAAACAACAGGATAATCTGGACAATATGATGAAAAACAGTTAGTGTAATTGAAGAAGATGGTTTTTGTGCAATTTCCTAATTTCATTGTTTGTAAATATTTTGAGTAACAAATTAGCTACAAATTGTTATGTCATTGTTAAATGATGTTCTTAGATGCCTGAGTAATTATTTTAAGCGTTTACGAATATTTTATATTGCTCTTCATCTTTCATATCCATCTTCCCTATCTCATTGGTGTATTCTTTGAGATTTTTAAGAAAAAAAAATCAATTTTGTGTTTAAAATTATTTATTTATCTATTCATTTTTCACATGTTGGATTAGATGTTAGATTAGATTATGATAGTATTAACACAATACTTCTTTTTTTTCAAACATTTTTCTCTACTTTTTTTTTTTTTTTTTTTTTTTTTTTAAGGAAAAAGAGTTACAATCATATAAAGCTATAACCAGAACTTTTGCTAGGGAGCAGTAACATATTTTTATTGCGTTAAAACCTTATTAAAAATTTTGAATTTGATTATGCATTGTATATTTGGCTTGATCACATCACATTTTATATATTTTACATATTTGAGAGAAGGAGTTTGACTTGATGTGAGTTTTATTTTTCCATTTATTTTTTTATTTTGAATTTTAGTTTTGTTAAGTTAATTTTTTAGATACATTTCTTGGTGCTTTTGATTGTACGTTAGAAAAACTTAGGATGGAGAATTTTTTATTTATTTTTTATTTATTTTTTAGAATCGAGGTTTGAGAAAGTTTGTTTAAAACTAAAAGAATATTTTTTCAAAATTTTAAATAATTTTTAATGATACACGAAATGTTATAAATAATTTTATTGAAAAATTAATATTTTCACAAACTTACATTTTGAATTCCTGAGAAAATACATCCATGTCTGCATGCATGAACTCAATACATTAGCTAGCTCTTCTAAGCAGAAAAATAACTATTGTTGAAAATATAAATATGATCACTTGAAATATCAAAAGTATACCGTCTTAAGGTACCACTTGTGCACAAGATATACGAATTGTCCGTGGAGGATGAGCAAGACATAGACAATGACAAATAGGTGGTGTGAATACCAGAAGGCATTGAAACCAGTGAGCTTATCAAAGGGCTTGGGCAGCTTAACAAGACTCCGCCTAAACCATCGTGTTGCAAGTGTAAACGCAACTGTCATGAGAATCACCATTAGGATTCCAGTCACACCGTCTACTCCTTCAGCCAGCTTTGCGTAACTGGGTCTGTATTTACCGAAGTCAACACTTAAATATTTCTCATATTCTCCCTCAGGCGAGTGAGAAAGTTTAGGGAAATCACATGCAAGGTGGTTCCCGGCATGGAGAATGACACCAACTACAATGGCTCCTGCGATTGTCTGCAAAGAGAGGTTAACAAAAAGAAAAATGAAAACATATTTAGAGGCAGCACATACATCAAGTCATCAAGTATTCTAATAAGGTATTCACTTTAGTTATTAGATGAGACTTTCACAATATTGAATTCACGACATCTATAGATCAACTTTGTCATTCTTGCAGTAAAGAGTCACATTGCGATGAGTCATGCTACTTGAAGACAGCTTAGCCAAACCTTTGAAGATGAAAAAGACATCTAAGTTACAATATGATCTGTATGTGTTATCCTTCCAATTCATTAAACCCAGACATGGCAAAATCAGTGCATCAGTAGCTACACATATGGTAGAAACTTAAAGTTCATACCTTTTAGGACCCAAGGGAAGAATAACAGCATGCAATATCACATTGCTCAAACTTTAAGCCGTTTTTACTTAGTATATTGATAAAATGGCATGCTTTAAACATTGGAAACATTTCTGTATATAATCCTGTTCCAGTGGCAGTAAGTCATAAGGGCCTATGCTAGAGAAAGAGCCATACTTATTTCCTTGGGGTGCTTAATTACTATTATGTAAACACAATAGCTGATCAATCCGAACTATTAGAATCATAACCCATAACATATAGATAGGCACCTTTTTCTAGGACCTGAGATGCATAAAACATGAACTAACTACTACAAAAACATAAGGTTGATGATCTCTCCCCCAATATTTGGTCCAAACCTTCCAAAGAGCACTTATTTCGACTCTTCTTTTTCGGTTCTATATGGTAATTTGATTTTAGCTTGCGTGGTAAGATCGCTTGAATTAATCTATTAGCCGCAAAAATAAATAATATATCATCAATCATGTTAATCTCTTACTTCCCAGATACCAGTAAGGGTTTTTTTCCCCTAAGATAGAATTTGATAAAAAAAATAATAATAACAATTGAGTTAATTAGAACCCATAGTTCCATATTTTACCCAATTTCGCTTCTCTAATTTTTTATTATAAGACTCTCCTGAAGTGAGATGAACCGTCCATCTATATCACATATTCTATGAAAATAAAAAATAATGGTATAAAGAATAGGCCTGCTAAAAGAGGAAGGGAGCAAAGGAGCAAACTTGAAAAATACAGTCAATGTTCATCTTCTATATATTGTAGATATGTATGGGACCTTTTCAACTTGACACTCCTAGAGAATGCCCTATGAAACCTTTTGTTTCTAGACACCCACCTAGGGTGGTAGAAGGACAAAGCTTTTGTATTAGTATTTTATTATGATAAATGATTCCCATCTTTCTACCAAAATAAATAAATAAATAAAGACTATGTTTTGTTTGCTTGCTTAGCACAATTAGCTTCCCATGGTTTGTAAATAAAGTCAATGTTTTGAGTTTGACGACTTAAATCTAAATTGATTTCACCATGGCTGATTTATTGTCATTTTTGCAACAGTAAATTGAGGGAATCTACTCCTTTATGTTTGTCTATACATATGTATATTAAAAAAAAAAAATTTGCTTACCTATAAAAAGTAAAATAAAGGTACAGACGTATAGCCGTATGTGTGGTTGTCAATTTTTGCTGCGTCTATAAGCAAATGTACCCATAGAGATGTGATCATCAATGTAGTAGTAATAATAGTAAAAAAGTATTAAAAAAAAAAAAAGTAAAATTTTTAGTAATAATGAATAGAAAACTTTTCATCATGCTGACTTGAAACACAAGTCTCGGAGATGGGACTTAATTAATTAAAAGTCTCGGATATGGGTCCTAAATAGTTAAGGTATAAATTAAGCAATGACAAATTCAAGAAGCATTAATGGGTTTGATGTGTACCTTGTGAAAATTGATATTGTCGTCAAAAGGTATGAAGTAAGCCAACTTGGTAGACCTGAGCCAAGTGATTGTGTTTCTACACACGGGGAAGAGAATTAAAGCCATGTTGAACTTAAGGGTCTCGGCTGCACCTTTAGCCGTAGGGAGACAATAATGCATGACGTGGAAGGCACTTCTATTTTTGTACTGAATGAATTTCCATGTAAACAGCCCAATCATGATGCAAATCCACAATGCCAAAACCCAAAGTCTCCTCCAATTCTCTTGCAAATAATATACGAATTTTGTGCTCCACCGTCTTATTGGGCTTTTCTTTCTCAGCCCTTGTAAATTCTGGCTCAATGCCTGACTTGTGTAGCTCAATGCTTGACTGTAGTTTAGGTATGTGTCCTTTTGTAACAATAGTGTCTCCAATTGCCATAGCTGCACGTCATCATCAACCACAATGTAACAAACTTACAAAAGTCATCAAGGGTTGAACCATGTGGGGAGCACAATGACCTTGGACACGTCAGCTATTTAATTTACACTATCATTGATCGAGAATAGTTGCTAGTATACAAAGTATACGACACACTTGGAAACGTATATGATGTGGGATTGTTATGTGGAAGTACTGTAATCCCACATGGAAACGCTATGCCACATAATAAAAAATTTGGGGTTCCAAAACTACAAAGGTCACTATAATTAAAAATCTATAATACCTTGTTTTATTAATATGGTACCCACCTTTACTCATATAATTGTGCTTAACTAACTATTACAATTAACGACTTGTCACATGCTCTAATTTTTCTTCTAAAAAACAAAAAGAGATGGCGTTTTAAAATTGGAATGGTCACCAAAGTTAGATTTCTATTTTTGTAATTAGTAGTCAGTGACCGAACTTGATTTTGAAATGAAGAAAAAGTCCAAAAGAAGAGTGACAAGTATAAAAGCTTAATTGGCGTGTTTTATGAAAAAGCAACGTGGTCACTAGTCACCGACAATTGATAATGTAAATTAGTGGTGATGGCGGGGGCAATAATTCAATTATTTACCGTAATTATCATTGACAGATAGATGATAGATAGATCACTAGTTTTTTTTTTTTTTTTTTTTCCTCCTTTTTAGCTGAAAAGATTGATCAGAAGTTAAAAAGTTTTATATATCGATGTCGCATAAATAATAACCTTGGACTATATGTGCCTTCAAATTAACACTACTTATGTGTTTAGCTTTTATCAAATGGACCAATCGAGCCAACAGACACCCATCTCAATCATCTTAATTAATATTTTAACTACATATTTTTATATTGTAAAAGATAATAGAAGGGCAAGTTAATTGCCCAGTGATGTAATGATAAACAAAGACGAAAAAAAAAATTGCAACAAACTTTTTCTATTTCAAAATGTTCCCCGAATAAGATAAATTTATTCCATTACCAATGTAATCCAGTCGTTTTCATATAGTACTATTTGTTCACGTTTGATTTTTTTTTTTTTTTTTTTTCCTCGGTGCATGGTTGAACAACATGGTAATTTAATTATTGAAAATACTGGTGATTTGTCGCCTAACAATTGACTGGGAAAAAAAAAAGTCAAACTCAAATACTAGACTCTATATTTTCTAAAGACTTAAAATTCTTGGTCAATTTTAGCCTGATATGATATATAAATCCAAAAAATTAACGTGACAATGAAACTTTAACAGTTACAACAAGAGAAATATGGGGTTCACTTTATTTAGTTGTGTAATAGATTGTAGATAATATAAAGTAATTACCCACCTCAATGTAGCCAAGTCTTTCAGGATCCAACTCTTCCATGATAAGAGCTGCATATTCCTCCGCTTGTTCCTTCAATCTTGATAACTTGTTCGCAGAGGCACTTAGCATGATAATCTACGCATTTAAAAAAATAAAAATAAAAAACAAATTGAAATTTGAAATTTGAAATTTGAAAATAAAAACATCATCAAAAAATAAAACATAATTTCTATCCAAAAATAAATAAGTAAATGACAAAAAAGCCCCCACCAACTACAATGAAAATGACTCTAATTACTTGAGAGAGTGACTTGTAAACAATTTACTAATTAGAGAATTCGAGACGCCATCTGTACCCAACTCCTCAAGCACTCTCGTAGACAAAAAAAATAAAAAATAAAAATAGTTCACTAACTCTTGAAAAAGCCATCTAAATATAGATAGGATGCTTTTAGAAGATGCGAAACGTCATGAACCACCAAATAGAAATAAGAAAAGAAAACCCATTAATTAATTAATTAATTTCTAATTTATTGAGAGGGGGAGTTGTTAGTTTTTGAAAATTTCATGGATATAAGGTCACCGAATCTTGCCTAACGTTGATTTTAATAACCAAAATGATCACACCCTGTACCTGCACAAATCATACCTAATAAGCAAAGAAGAAGAAGCTTAAGCAAGACTATAAGAGCCACTTTTGTTTCTAATATTACTTAAAGGCAGCGTACCAGCCTTTTTTTTAATTCTTTTTTAAATTTCTTGAATCTGAACGTGGTTGACTGATTCATGCATTCAAGAAAAAAAAATCAAATTAAAAATTAAGGAGTTCATGCAAACCATTTTTAAAATATATATATATATACTTTAATTATGTAATTTGGTAAAGGAAAATTATAGTTTAATAACTGGTTAGGTAGAGAAAGAGAGAGATAAGAGAAACTTATATACATACCTCTTTTACTTCTTCTTCACCGATTCTACCATCTTCATTCTTGTCAACCCTGAATGGTTAATTAAAACGAGAATCATGTTTAAAAATTATTAAAAAAGTATAATAACTTCTCTTTATTGTAATTTTGACAAGTGTGAATTGACTGTTTTGTCCTTCTCAATTCACGTACTGTGTCTGTGTGTTGTTTATTATTAACGAATGATAAGACGAAAAAAAAAAAACTCTGGCATGGCCAAAGTTGAGGAGAGAAAGTGCGATCTTTAATAATGGAGTACGAAAAGTTTAAAACTAATTAATGATTAATTAAAAGCAAAACCTTGAAACTAATCATTTTAATTAATGCGTACATATCGAAGAAGATCTGGAGTCTTGAATCGAAGCTTAGATCTGTGATTTGCGACCAAAACTCGTACAGTTCGTCTCTGCTAATTTTGTCGACTTTTAATCTTCTTCTTCGTCCCAAAGCATCGAATAGCTCCAAAGCAAACTCCTTCGAATCTCTCATTCCTTTTCAAAAAATAAATAAATAAATAACAGAAAAATGTAAAGATAAAAAAAGTTGTTGCAAAAAAGGTTACGGAGTGAGTTTATTGAGTTTTTGGTTGAACACCTATGCATTGTGCGAAATCGGCGCGGTAGAGAAAGCCGTCTTTGGCGAGATCGTTGAAATTGGTTTGGACTTGGTTCCAACCGTCAACGCCATTGGTATTGGTCTTGGTGCTGATGAATCTGAGTCCACGAAGTGCTTTGTGAGCGCCTGATCGAGTGCGATCGAGTTGAGCTCGTTCTCTCCTAAGTGCCCGAGCTGCCATAGCCGATGCGAAACCGCTTTCACCTCCGCCTCCAGGACCTCCGCTAGCCGCCACCGCAGCCGCCACCGCCGTAACGTCCGAAGCGGCGAGCGGAGTTTTCGACGTGCCGTGTCCATGGCTCCAAGAGAACCTTTTCAACTCCGCCTTCAGCTCTTGCGAAAACAGCTTCAACTCCTGCGAGAATTGCCGCAACTTACTCGACGAGGACGAGCTCCTCCTGATCGAATTAGACCTCGACGCCGGCGCCGACGCTGAAACCGCCGGAGCTTGATCCCGACCGCCTGAACCAGAAACTCCGCCTTCTATATTGATCACCGTCGTCGGCGTCGCAGGCTCCACACTCCGAAGCACAATAGTGTTGTCATCTTGAAGATCAAGCGTCACTTCAACGAACTCCTCAACGGAATTGTAACCGCTTCCCGGCGAAGTTCCGGCACTACTCACCGCCGTTTTGTTCGGAACAGTGTCCGAGGCCCAACGCCTCTCGTGCTTCGGATTCAGCTTCATTGATTCCAAAATGCACTCTCTCTTTCTCTCTCACTCTAAAAAATAAAAACCATAAAACCTATATATATACTTTAATAATAATAATAGAGTATGTATTGGTGACTCGGTGTATGAGTTAGAGAGAGAATGAGTCAGAGAATTTGAGAGAAAGAGGTTGGAGTGAGTGAATGAATGAAGTGAGAGATAAAGTTAAATTTTTTAAAAGCAGTGAATGAATGGAGAGTCGATGAACGCGTTGGGAGACTATGGGAAAAGACATGTAACGCGTTACGCAGTAATGTAAAAGAAAGAAAAAAAAAATCAGAGAAATGAGAGAGAGAGAGAGAGAAAAAAAGAGAGTGAGATAGCAAGAAAAAAGACAAAGGTTTATATCATACGATAGGGGACCTCAAATACATATATGTATATGCTATATATACACACTATGATTTATGAAATGGTGACCACTAGAAGGAAAGAAAAGAGCTTTCTCTATCTCTTGCTTGACTGTCTTTTTGTGTTATTTTTATTTTTGTGTTTTGGTGCTTTATGTTGCGTGGCAAAACGCGGTTGGAGTGGGTTTTAAAGAACAAGTGGTGGATGGTATGTAAAGAGCTAGGCTAGGGAGAGGAAGAGAGAGATGGGGAAATAAATAATGATAATGATCAAGGGAAGGGAGGGTGGGGATCAGTGAAGGAAAGGGATATATGTGTATCACATCTGTGTTTTGGGGGCTGAGGTGGAGTGTAGTTGTGGGACCCTGCTGGCTTTCGGGGTATCCCGAGTCGGTGGTAGGATCGCCCGAGTCAACTCCTTTAACAGAGTTCATTTAGTCTTCGAATTTATTACAATGGTCACCAACTAGGATGCTTTCTTCTTTTAAATGAAGGTCATCAACTAGGGAGTATTAAATTCTTTGCCAAATTGTAAAAAGATTAAATATAAATAACCACCACACAATGTGGCTTGATGGTAAGAATTTTTGTTTCACACAGAAGCAGCTTGGTGGTTTAAGCTGCATCAATAAATTTATTGTACCTACAACAATAACTTCATTAAAGCTCAGTGGTACACAAAATATTACATTATTCTCTTTTTATTCAGCAAGAAAAAAGAAATAACCAAAACAAGTATAAATAAATAAAACTTTGAGGAAGAGACTTTTGTTAAACCTTAAAGCCTTGTACCTCAAAGGTTGGCACTTCCTAATGTTTTCGTTACGAAAACATATAGAGTTCAATTCCTTTCATCCCATGTATTGAATTAAAAATAACAAAATTAAAAAAAATAAATGAAAAAATGAAAGAAAGAAAGAAGAGAACTACACAAAAACTCTTACAATTATTATTATAATATTGGCTACACATTTAAATGTGCCTATCAATTATTTGAGTAATATTTAAAAGTAATTTCTTTATGAGTTTTGATTATCATGATATTCTCATTTAAGAGAATGACGAATTTGAATAATTTATTTGAAATTTAAAAACTTTAGTTGTACCAAAAAAAAAAAAAAAAACATAGCATACCATAACATAATTTCAAAGAATATGGACTAGCTCATAAATGAATAATATCAATCAAACACGAGAAAAATAATAGAATGATATATTGATAGAGATAGAAAGATGAAAAATAATTTTAGAAATTGTTTAATTTTTAGGGAGAACCAATTATCTTCAACAAATTTTAGAGAATAAATTATAAATTATCCATAATTACAAAAATAATTATCTATTTCCCACGCATCGCGTGAATCTGCAACTAGTAATAATAAATTAAAACAAGTCAATATCTATATGTAATGTTTTGATTTGAGTCTTTTCGTTAATCTTCATTTCTGAGTAGGTGGTTATGTGCCAAATAAACTTACATTCTTTACAACTCATTTAATAAAAAATGCCATGTACATTTAAAATACAAGCTAAATTTCATTTTACATTAAGTTTTAAATTAAAAAAAAAAATCAGTTTAAAGATCTAATAAAATCAATTTTAAAAAACATTTAATGGTTTTTTTTATTAGAATAATAAAAAAAACCAAGAATCTCTCTCTCTCTCTCACAAATTCGGTGGTGGGCTATAACGTCATCGGTCAGATCACGAACCATTGGATGAAGGGACTAACAAGATGGCGTAGGTGTTGTTGATAATGGTGAATACCAATGAGATTGCGTTGTGTCATAACTTGTATGACTAGTCACCACACGGCTTGGTTCATTTACAGCCCTAATTGGGTGATTGGGTGTGATTGGTGTTGATTTAAAGCAGGGAATTGTAGTGAATCATTGTTGTTGGTCATCAACAAATTATTGATCAACCGAAAAATAAAAAAAGTTTAGTGTTAGAACATAAATAAATAAACATGGGGACTTTATCCCTTCGTTTGTAATGAGGACAGAAGGGAAGAGGAGGGAAAGGAAGGAAGAGGTTGAATTTCCTTTGATGTTTAATGAGAGAGATGAAACAGAGCAAGAGTAAAGCAGACAAAATAAAAAGTGAAGGATACAAAATTCACCTATGCACACATTTTATGATCCCCCAATTTGGGTGGAAATGGAGAGAAAATTGCAATGAAAACGTTCAGCTGCCTTTAATGTCTTAAAAAATTAAAATAGTATTATTTGTATTGTATTGGTTAATACATATATGTATTTGAATTTAATTGAAAAACCTAATATGATTCTTAAAAAAAAAAAAATGAAAAACCTAATATACTACACCTAACAATTTGTACTAAGTTTTGCTGTGAAACATTTTTGTGTAAACCAAAGAAAAGAAAGATGAGCTTATTTTTTTCTTCTATTTTTCTTTCTCTTTCCCTCTCTATTTTTATATAAGCGAATATTTTCTTTTCCCTTGCTATTTTCCCTCCACCTGATAAAATCTAGAAGAATAAAACTGCCTTCAAGGGTGGAAGTATTTAATTTTCTTAAAGTGAAGACTGTATCCAACCCTTTTTTTTTCTCTATGCCACATTAATTTATTTGAGCTAACTTGTAAAATTCCTTTAAAAAAAACATGTAAAAAATTCAATTGTAGAATGTAAGTGTTACAAACGAAAAGTATTTAGCTCAAAGATGCATTAGTCATACACTCATACTCATACAGTAACATCACTGCTACACATAATTTTGGCTACAACAACCCATCAGTTATTTCAACATACAAAACTAAGCAAAGGCAAAGTAGTCAAAGAGTGTTGACATTACAAAGACAGAGAGCCTCTGTCTCTGCATGAGTACTTGTTGTAAACTTGTAACATCAGAGAAGGGTGCAATCATAGCAACACACTGGATCTAATAAATTAAAAAGAAAAAAGAAAAAAAGTAAGATCAAAGAAGAAGGGAGACCCCAAATGAAATAGTGGAGATCAGAAGGCCCAGCAAAGCCAAGTGCCCATATTTCCCTATGGTTTGACGCTTCTGGGGATCGCCTGTAGAATAGCCTTTGAAGTAGAAAAAGCGAGTCACAGTGTAAAGTACACCAAGCATAGCGCACGTGCAAGGATGCCTTAACCCTCCTAATACCATTAACGTGAAAAACATGGGCATCATCTCTAGCGAGTGCTGATGTCCTCTCTGCACCCAATTAATTTAACATCATTATAAATCAGCAACACCCAATTTTGTTCACATCTCAATTGTTATTTTGATCAACTAAAGTTTTTTTATTTTTTATTTTTTATTTTTAGTTTGTTAACTTTTGATAACACTATTATTTTAGTCTTTCTGTCAATTATTGGGTCTTTTTTGCTATTTATTTGATTTTCACAAACAATTTCGTTAAATAGCTAGTTTTGCTAAATAGCTTCATTTGGAACTCGAATCTCTGAGAGTAACGTTCCAACTTGAAGAATTCAACTCTCTAAAACTTTAGTTCCATTGGAAACTTAAAAAAAAAAAAAAAACTCAATTTATATATGTATATATTTTTTCTATGCAACTCGAGTCCCTAAAACTTGAGTAATTCCTTGAAACTTGAGTAATTCCTTGAAACTCGACGCTTATAGACCCGAGTTTCAAATGAAGCTTCATAACAAAATAGTTTTGTTTGAAGCTACTTAATAAAATTGTACAAGAAAATCAAATAAATAATAGTTTTGTTTGAGGGCTACTTAATGAAATTGTACATGAAAATCAAATAAATAAGAAAAAACCCCCCATTACTGTCTTAAAAGTTCATTAATTTCTCTAGCATTGAACAAATAATTGAAGTACAGAAAATGGGAAAATTATTAGGTATTCCCGAAGTACCATAAATGCGTACTCTTTCATTTCACATGAATGGTGGGTCCCACCATGAATTTAATTAGTGGGACTCACCATTCATATGAGAGGAGGGAATACACATTTATGGTATTTCAGAAATACACAATAATTTTTTTAGAAAATGGGAAAAACCTGAACACAGTTGAAGAGCTTGGCATCTTTGTTTTCAGATTCCAAAGCATAGAGAGTTGGGTAGGGGACTTTGAACCTATCTTTTTTACAATTTCAATAAGAGATTACTACTCCACAGGATAACAATGAAAACACAATGATTAAAAAAGAATTGAGGAAATTGAAGTAATTGGAGCAAATACCTTATACGGGCTTTGCCAACTTGGGCAGCCATCCATAAGTTAAAAAGGCAATAGAAAACAAGAACAAAAGCCACATAGCCGTATTCCTTGGGCAACAACAATTCCACTCCAGCCATTTTTGTTTTTGTTCAGATTTCAGACCACAATTCCAGACCCAGAAGATGCTAAATTGTTATACATTATACGGTTAATACCTATACTTATATAATTATATTATAGTAACTAGATAAATGATATTGACTTTGACTTTCAAAAATCTTCGTGGATAAAAATGGCCTTTCCATGGGCTTTAATTCTTGGAGCAGGGATTTCTATTTTCTAGTTTGTTCCGCTACTTCTTCTCCAAGGCAGGTATTATACAATTGCAAAGCAAGTGCTTTGGAGAGTTTAGACCTGATAATAATAGTAAATTAAAACAAGTAAACACCTATATATAATAGTTTTAATTTGAGTCCTTTGGTTAATCTTCATTGCTGAGTAGGCTGTTTTGTGACAAATAAACTTACTGGGCCCGTTTGGTAGAGGAGTTTGAGTAATGTTATTTGGGTGTTTTTGATATACGTGTGGGTGAAAAAATGTGTTAAAATGTATGTAAAGTTGTTTAAAATGCTTAAAAGAGTGTTCAAACTTGCTCACCAAACAGGGCCATAGTCTTTACAACTCATCCAATAAAACCATGCCATGTCATTTAAAATAAAAGCTAAACTTCATTTTATATTAAATTTTAAATTTTCAAAAAAGGTTTTAGGATCTAATAAAATCATTTTTAAATAATAGTTAATTATTTTTTTATTAGAATATTAAAAAATAGGCGTAAATGCACTTTTAGTAATTACATTTTGAATTTTTTTCCATTTTGGTCCTTACATTTTAATTTTACCACTTTTAGTTCCTAAACCAATTAACGCGTGTTATTTTCGTCCTTTCCGTCAGTCAATCGACGGAAATAGCTGAGGTGGCAGCTGGAGGAATTAAAATATTATAAAAAAAGCCACATCACCCATGACACATCAGCATATAAATTTAAAAAATATATATTAATTTTAACAAAATTAAAAAACATAAAAACAAAATTTAAAACCAAAAAGTGGAAAGGAGAGTTTTCCAAAAATTTGTATGCATTCTTCCACCAAAAATCAATTGTAAATTAAATAAAAAATGGGTGCTGTGTTCTTCCACAAAAATCAAAACCTAAACCATCAATAAAAGGTGTTGGAGCGGCGGTGAAGGAGAGTTTTGTGGGGACGATTACGGAGGCATGATCATCGTGGTCAAGGGGCTAAGGATTGCTAATCGGATTTTGGTGAGTTTGCTTGGTGGGTCTGGGGCTGAGGATTGTGGTGGATTGGTGTGGTGGGCTGTGGGTTTCTGGTGGTGGAGATCGGTGAGTTCTTGTGGGTTTCAGGCGATGGAGATCGGTGCGTTCTTGTGGGTTTCTGACAGTGGAGATCAGTTGGGTTTCTGGGTTTCTAGATCGGTGTGTTGTGGTGGTGGGTTGTGGCCGGACCTTGATCCTCTCAGCGCCTCTGCCTCCATGGTTTTGCTCGTAAAGCCCTTTCTGATCTCACCCAACTCTCTTTATTTGCTTTGCACCGAGGTTAGCCACAGCTGAACCACAACGAACCACAACCGCCACCAGTGATAGTGGTGGTTTACGGCTATGGTTTATTCACTTTCTTCTTCTTCTTTTTTTTCTCTTGGGTTTGGGGATTTAGATTTGGTTGTTAAGATCTGATGTTGTTGCTACATGTGCTTTGGTTTGGATCTTGATTTCAAATGTATTTGGATTCTGTGAATCAATGGGTATGGTGGATTTTGGTTTGAAATTTTCTTAGATTTTGTTGTTTGTGTTGTTGTGGGTGTAAATTTATGATTTGGGGTTTGCTTCAATATGTTTGATGTGGTGTTATAATAATTTCCATAGAAGAAAAGAGCAATGAGATCTGGTTCAGCAAAAAAGAGCAACCGACGGAACTTTGAGTACTGTTCTTGTTATCTGGGTTCTCTGGGTTCGTATTCTTGTGTTCTTATGATCTGGGTTCATGTTCTTGTGTTCCTGTGATCTGGGTTCATCTTCTTGTTTATTTTTATTCAAATCTGATGTATTTTTATGTTTTAAATTTTGTTTTTAAATTTTTAAATTTTGTTAAAATTAATATATATTTTTTAAATTTATATGTTGATGTGTCATGGGTGATGTGTCATTTTTTATAATATTTTAATTCCTCCGGCTGCCACCTCAGCTATTTCCGTCAGTTGACTGACGGAAATGATGAAAATATCAAGTGTTAACTGGTTTAGGGACTAAAAGTGGTAAAATTAAAATGTAGGGACTAAAATGGAAAAAAGTCAAAATGTAGGGACTAAAAGTGCATTTACGCCTAAAAAATAACCAAGAATCTCTATCTCTCTCTCTAAATGGACCACGAATTGTTGGATGAAAAGACCGATGAACCTTATGGCGTAGGCGTAGGTGTTGTTGATAATGGTGAACACCAATGAAACTGCGTCACATTAAAACTTGTATGACTAGTCACCACATTTGGGCCTTGTGCTGAGTGAGTAAGGGACTAAGGCATTGCCACAATCTTGGATGTGGGTTGAGTGTGGTTGGAGGGTTGTCAACGAATTAAGTTTTATCAAGTAGCGAGTATTCAAATTTGGCTCAACAACGAAAGTAAAATGTTCAAGCTCGGCTCGAGCTTGAACCAAGCCTATAAATAATGTTCAAGCTTGAGCTAGTAAAAAAGTCTAAAAGCTGAAACTTGGCTTCACTAGCTTGATTAATTAATCAAGTTGAGTTGAGATCAATATTAAGCTCAAACTCAAGCCCAATAGTAAGCTTTTGAGCTGGATATCCAACAAAAGTTCATTATCAAGCCCATATCAAGCTTATCATCAAAATTATATGATTTGATCCCAACTCTCATTTACTTAGAGTCATAGTAAGATATGATTTTAATTGTCAAGCTCATATCAAGCTTATAGCCAAACTCATAAACAAGCCTAGACTTAGCTTGTTTTGCAATAAGCTTTAACATTCATGAGTTTGTTCATGAATAATTTTTTTTGCTTGGGTTTGACCCGTTTATTAAACAAGCCTAAAACTAAGGCTCAAGCTTAGTTTGTTTATAAACAAACAAATATGAATGAACTTATGAACAACTTGGTTCATTTACAATCCTAGTTGGGTGATTGGTGCCGATTTAAAGCTTGGAATCCAATCTTGGATATGGGTTTTTGGAAGCTAATTCATTCCACAAATCTAGTGGGGGTTTTTAGATGTGTTGGGTACTCTATAATGGTCAAGTTTCTTGATTTACAGGTGCTTGTAACAGAATAAAAATATATTGGTGTCTTAATTTGCTGAAATATATTTTCTAATATGAATCAAGTTAATTACAATGAGTACTCTTTGATTTTTTTTGACATATTGTTCCATGCAGGTTTTTGTAATTGATTTGATGAAAGTGAACTTTGAAACTCGAGAATCTAGTCTTCACTAGAGTCTTAATGTGCCATAAGGAACTACAAGAGCTTTAGTTGAATTTGGAAGCAATGGTACGGGGATTGGTAGCGGTGGCTTTGGATGTCTATGGTGGATGGTAGTGTTTTGGTATGCAAGCTCAATAGGAGCAAAAGGGGTAAAAGAAAATAAAGAGAAAAAGGAAAAAGAATACAACAAAACATTTTTTTTTTTTTGTGACTAAAAAACATTAAAAAACATATAAGAATAATTTTTATGATGTAATTAGGACGGTGTAATTTTGAACTAAGATGATGTATTAATAATTTGCTCTTATAATTACAGTGAAAAAAAAAATTGCTCTTATAATTAGGATGAATGCATTTTCTTATATGTATAAAGGAGGGATCTCATAGCCGCCATAGCTTCTACATCATTAGAGCATAATGCAAAACCCATTATCTATGTTTCACTATAATTTATTTCAGTTCTCTAATTCTGCTTTCGTTCATTTCAGTCCTCTAACTTTGCTTTTATTCATTTCAATCCTCTAAGTTTTAAGTATATTTAATTAAGGTATCTCCATTAACTTCTGTTAAATGTTGCAGTTAATTGTCTAAATTTTTTTTTTTTCCTTCAAAAATTTTAAATTAAAAAATCCAATTAATGATAGAAAAATATTTTCCAGAATTTTTTTATTAAAAAAATTAATGAAAATTGACAGCCAAACCTTAATTGAATAAACTTAATATAGCTAATATAGCTCATCGACCCATGCTTGTAGAAGGTAACCTAATATAGCTCCATTTGAGTTACCCACCTTCTTTAGCTTGTGAAGATGATCCTAACCGACCCATCTTAAAAACAAAACCTAGACCCGACCAAAAACAAAAAACCAACTCAGTTTTTTTGCCTAACCCAGACTGAGCCCAAAACCATCTACAGTCCAGCCGGAAAAAACCCCACCGGTGGTGGCCGATGTGAGAGGTTGGATTCGAGAAGCTTCGGAATCTGTTTAGGGCTTTTTGGCTGAGGAGTGAGGATATTATTTTGCCATGGGTTTAATTAGGGCCGGGTTAAGTTTTATCAGGGTTAAAGTTTACTCGGTTTTGGTCACGAGTATTTTTGGTATGCGAGAGAGAGAGAGAGAGAGAGAGAGAGAGAGAGAGAGAGAGAGAGAGGATGAAGCCTGAAGGAGGCCTTCCATGTTTTTTTTTTTTTTTTTTTCAGCTTTTTTTTATTTTCTTTTAATTACAAAAATTATTATTATTTTTTTAAAAAGCCAAACTTAATGGCAACAGTAACTGAGACTTAACAGAATACTACATTGACAAAAATTGAAACTTAGAGGACTGAAATGACAAAATTGAAAGTTAAAGGACTGAAATGACAAAAGCTAAATGTTAGAGGGTCAGTTTTGCATTTTTGCCTAAACTAAATTATTTTATTTCCATTCTTTTTCTATTAGTTTTTTAACAATTCTATATAATACTAAAAGCTAAAGCGTAATATTTATTGTTGCTATGCTCACATTAAGCCACATCAGTGACCATGTCATTACTTTCTTTTTAGTAATAAACTAAATTATTTTATTTCCATTCTTTTTCTATTAGTCTTTTAACGATTCCACAATTTTCACTTCAGCTTCCATAACACCCCTAACTCCCCCTCTCTCCATTCCTTTCAACTTCCCATGCTCTTTAATGCCTTAGACTCTCTCTCTCCTCCTATCCTGGCTCTTCATATTCTCATTGAATCCAACCAGTTCATACATGTTCAGTTGCCACCACCATCCTTATAAAATCAAAGAGATAAAATCAAAGAGATGACATATAAACCGTTAGACGCCCTCTATATCTCTTAACCAGAAGATGAATGGTTTTAAATTTAGCTCCTGCCAAAAAAGAGGTCATTTCAAAGCAGTAATCCTATATTCTTGAGTGGGTATATCGCTTTATTCCTTAAAATCATATGGTATGTCAAGTCTGATTTATATACTAAAGTATTATATGTTTTTATTTTTTTATTTTTATGTCTCTTTTACTATGATTTGCTGTCAAGCAAAATGGTTTGCTCTCTATTTCAATGCTAAATGTAATCCCAAAATTTGCAATTCTATGTTTCCACATGTTTGATAAAATGACTATGAAAAGGATTTAAAAAAAAACAAAGATGGTCATGTAGATGAACAAATATTGAAGAATACTATTATGTTAGTAAACTTCATTCATAAATGGGTTTTCAACGCTATGAAAAATTCCTAAGGTGTCTTTCATTGGATTTATTGTAGTAATGAATATAGTAAAAAGAATATTAGGCAACAATAATTTTTATTTTCATTATCCACATCATCTTTGTCAAAATAGAATAAACTATCTAAAAATTTTGTGAATCTAATAATAATAATAATAATAATAATAATAGAATTCCTGTCTAAAACGGTTCATCGAATATAGAAGTCATCAAACACAATAAGAATGACTCTTTGCTTGCCTAGGTAATACAAACGTATGAATATATGAGTATGTTCTCTATTTTTTTAATTACTTTAAATTACAATCAATTGTCTTCTCCTCCATTATATTAGAAAAAAGAATTTATGTTTTAATTTTTTTTTATTACTTAGTATCAATAAATCACAATAATCATTCAAATAATAGTTACATTCTTACTCATCTAGATATATATGAACAAATCAACATACTATAACATAGAGTCCACAAGTATAGGAGTAATATTTAAGTCTAATTTATATATTAGAGTATTATATGTTTTTATTTTTATGTCTCTTTTACTATGATTTGCTATCAAGCAAAATGGTTTGCTCTCTATTTCGATGCTAAATGAAACGTAAGATTTGCAATTCTATGCTTCCACGTGTTTGATAAAATGACTATAAAAATTATTCAAAAAAAAAAAAAAAAAAAAAAAAACAAAGATGGTCATGTAGAAGAACAATTAGGAAGAACAAATGTTGAAGATTACTATTATGTTAGTAAACTTCATTCATAAATGGGTTTTTAACGCTATGAAAAATTCCTAAGGTGTGTTTTATTGGATTTATTGTAGCAATGAATATAGTAAAAAGAATATTAGGCAACAATAATTTTGATTCTAATTTTGATTCATTTTCCTTTTCTTCATTAACATGTTCTAGCAGTTGTTAGTTTTTTTCCCCCTTTACCACCTGGATTTTAGAATTTGAAATAAAGAATAAAGATTTGCATAACATATACTTCACATTGGGGTGCATCGCACCAAAAAAATGACAAGGCAAATAATATACTTATATTACAAATAATCTTTACTTTCATTATCCACATCATCTTTGTCTAAACAGAAAAAACTATCTAAAAATTTTGTGACTCTAACGCATAATAATAATAATAATAATAATAATAATAATAATAATAATAATAATCAAATTCCTATCTAAAACGGTTCACTGAATATAGAAGTCATTAAACACTATAAGAATGACTCTTTGTTTGCCTAGGTAATTCAAACATATGAACATATGAGTATGTTTTCTATTTTTTTAATTACTTTAAATTACAATCAATTGTCTTCTACTCCATTATATTAGGCAAAAAAATTTAGGTTTTAATTTTTTTTATATTACTTAGTATCAATAAATCACAATAATCATTCAAATAATAGTTACATTTTTACTCATCTAGATATATATGAACAAATCAACATACCATAACATGGAATCCACAAGTATAAGAGTAATATTCAATTGCACAAAAATTTACACTAAGATTTGTCTTCTTTTCATTTTCTACATTTTTTTTATGTCAATTTAAATTCATTGTTTTTGTAAAACCATGTTTACTCTACACTATTTAATTATGAAGTTTCTAGGGCATGTCATATATATGATGGCCGATTTAAATGGTTTCTTGACAAATCTTTTTTGAATAATTTAATAAGTTAACGTTATATATCTTTGGTTATTATTTTTAGTAATGGTAGTTTATTAACTTATTTGGTAAGAATTTTCTTTTGGTGATTCACAAAATGATCCTTAATGAATTATTATTATAAATTTTTTACTTTAAAATAACTTTAACCATAAAATGATCATTAAAAATATTCTCATGCATCGCATGAGTTTGCGACTAGTTACATTATAAAAGCTAAAAATTAAATGATAAAGCCTAGTATACAAATCATTGATCTAAGATTGGAGTTTAAATTATGAAGTGGAAAGGTGTTAGCACCCACCCCACCCGATGAACTAGTCTTCTAGAATATGGTGGCCATGAGTTCATGTCATGCAATCAAAGCATCCAAGATTGTCATGGAAACAAGTAACAACATGTTATTTTTTGAAACATGGATTAAAAAATAGTTTTGAGCATGTGGGTTTATTTTATAAACCCTAGGTAGATCAAGCATGTTCAAAAGTTTATCCCTTATCATATGGCATATCACAGATCTAAGGTTTTGAGATCTAAATTACTCAGATCTAAGGTTTTTCAATGTTGGATTAAGTAGTGGTCTTGAATGTGAGTGCAATACGTTCTTCTTTCAAGTTCGGAATTTTGACAATGCTTCGAGATGATTTGACTCATTGGTTCGAATCAATCCTTGATTAGGATTGGGGTAGCACCTCCTTTGGATCAAATCTTCGATGGGTGGCGTCTCCTTGGATCGGACCTTCAATGGGCAACACTTCCTTGGATTGAATCTTGGATCAGCAACACCTCCTTCCATGAGATGAATTTTTAATTGAAAAGAAAGAATATAATTTAAAAAAAAAAATTGTTTCTTTTCAATAAAGGTAATAGTTCAAATTCTTTATGTAATAATTTATTATTGTTTTATAAAAACTACGTATATAAATAGTAAAATTTAGATACAATTATATATAAACTTTATAGTTTGATTTTGTTTTCAAGTTAAAAATTAAAGTTTTAGATGCACAAATGGATCTTATATGGTTTATAATTAGTCATTTTATATATGTTTAAGCAAAAAAAAGAAGAAGTCATTTTATGAGTTTAAAAAGGGACATATATGTGTGTGTGTTATATATTTGAGATTTATTAAAACTATCATTGGCAAAAAAAATTTATATTACAAAAAAAAAAAAAAAAAACTTTGATTATGTTTAATGCAAATCCAAATTACTTACGTTTTACTTGTAGTCAACGTCTTCTTTGGGTCTTCGTCGTCACTCGTCCACCTCTTTTTTTCCACTTTATTTGGATACTTTGTACGTCCTTGTGCATTTTTTTTTTTTTTTTTTTTTGGCAAATGTACGTCCTTGTGCTTTTAATGGTCTTTTGTCCAAACATTTCCTTCATTGCTATGTTCTCTCTCTCTCTTTAGTGGGAACACCTGATTATTCTATGGTAAAGTTCTGAGTTTTAACAAATTGACTGACTATACAGAGATCACCAAGGCAAGGAGAAATGAAGAATACAAATGTCAAGAAGGAAGAAGTTGCTGGTAGAAGCTTGATAGACAAGGTGTTCTCTTGGTCTTTCAGGGATGTTTGCAATAAAGATCTTTACAAAAATCAGGTTGGTGTGTTTTCCTTTAGTCGTAATTCATAATGGTTATTGTATTAAGCATATATATGCACCCTATATATGAGTTTTGTTATGTTATTGATTCTACCAGAAAAAAAAAAGAAGATTTATGTTATTAAGCATAATATATATGCAATAGCAGGTTTTTATTATTTTAAAAGTAAAGTTGAAAGGAAAAGCACTCATATTCAGAATGGTATATCTCAAAGTCCTAGAGTTTTAACTTTTAAGAAGTGTAATTTAGGTGCCATTAATGTATTGTAATTTGTAGGTGTTACTTAATTTACATTCGTTTTGAGTGTATATTTACACATATTTTGAGTCTGATAGCTACTTCAATGGGATCTATTATTCTGATCGGAGGTGAAATTACCAAATCCCATCATGCTCGGCACCAATGAGCACTTGAGAGTAAAAAGAACTTCGCCATTTTTGATTGAGCCAATACTCTGTTTACCTTTTTTACTCACTTATCAGATACTAATCCAGAGTCCATGCTCACTGCTAGAAAATGAAGTATGAGATACAAGAAAATATAAAAGTTAGAACTTTCATTTTACTGGATGAAAAGATGCATATCATTTGAGGAAATTCAAAAAATACGTTCGACATGCATGATTAGATTCAGTAATGGAAAAACTTTGCCTTTTGAAATCATCAATCAGTTGTTTGATTAAGTTTTCGTTATAGTGAATTACTCATAAGTAATAGCTACGTTTTCAAAAAAAATATTGACTACCACTTGATAAAAATAGGGTTGTAAACGAGTTGAGTTTTGTTGAGTAGTAAATATTTGAACTTGGCTTGGCAACAAATTTAAAGTGTTCAAGCTTTTACCAAGCCTCCAAACAACGTTTGACATTGAGCTCGTTTATAAGAAGTCTAAAAACTTGAGCTCAACTTGGCTTAATTAACTTTATTCATTAATCAAGCTAAGCTCGAGCCCAATATCAAGCTCTAGAACTCGAGATCCAACACAAGTACATTGTCAAATGATTGAATCTTCAAAAATCCAAAAAACAAATAGAAAGGAAAAAATTAAGGTGGTTGGGGTTTGAACGAGTGGTCCCAAGTTGCCACATGTATATTAAGATATGGGTAATGAGTTTATTTATTAAACTCATATCAAGCTTATTATCAAGACCATAAATGAGCTTAAGTTTGGCTTGTTTTATATTGAGCCCTATTATTTACGAGTCTGTTCATGAACAATTGTTTTTTTTTGCTTTGGTTGTGCTTGTTTATTAAACAAGCCTAAAAATAAGGCTCAAACTTGGTATAAACAAGTAAATATTAATGAACTTTTTATTGAGCCAACCGAAGTTTTTTATAAATGACTTAGTTCATTTACAACCCTATCTAAGTCAAGAGCTTTGTAATATAATTAATTGGGTTGAGTTGGACGATTCTGGGTTTGACCCAGCCAAGAATAGGTCAAATTAAGATCTGGTCAGAAACTTGTTGAACTAAAAAGAGTTGTGAAACCAATGAACCTTACTTGGTTTTTGATGGATCAAGTCACCTTGCTGGGACTCTTATTATTTTCACATGCAAAAAAATTAAATAAATAAAAAAGAAATTTGAACCTATTCTTTTTGTCTTCCTTTCAATTCAAATATGAGAACAAAGGAATGAAGACAATAAAAAAAAAAAAAAAAAAGTTAAATAATACATAAATTCTACTATGTTGTAGTACATAACCAACATATCAAATTTTACTTAGAAAGACATAATCATGATAGCATCACGCATCACACATGAGCTGGATAGAATAGTATTTGTTTAACCCAAGAGATTTATATAAGTTTAAAAAGAGTTTTAAAAAAACAATAAAATCTAGCTTATATAAAATAATTATCACTGAAAATATATTACCCATATTTTATGAAAAAATTTGACATATTTAATCTTTTTCATATAAATAATAATCTACATAATAATTTTTAGTATTTTTATGTAATATAGATGACTAAAGAAAATTTAATTTAAAATCTAATTTAATTTTTAAAAAATGAATAACTGAAGCTTCCTCCTATAATTTCTTTTATATAATTTTTTTTTTTAAAGTTAGAAAATACTTAAAAAAATAATAAAAAAAGGTTGAGTAGAAACAAACTCACAAAAATAGAGGTGTTTTGAATGAAAAATTTCTGTCAAAGTTGATGGTCGAATGCAACGATAGAAAATTGATACCACTGACGTGAAGGGCTTGACCTTGAGTATATGTGCACCAACTAATAGACATGAAGGAGCATCGTATGTGAGAGATGCAGTATTTTTGGTGTGGTCACCCATCACACGCCTACACAAAGTACCTATTGGAAAGTCAAGTGATTATTCTCATGAATACATAGATGGTTTTTTACGCTTAATTTTTTATTTTATTTTATGTTCTTCTCACATTTTCTAAATCGTGTATTATAACTTTAGCATTATCAGGAATTGTGAGCCCTCCATCTAATAAATGATCCTTTTTCTTAATACTAGCCTCTAGCCTCCTCATGCTCTCTCTTTCTCTCTCAAGAATAAAATCAATAGAAAAAAAAAATGGTAAATTACAAAAAACTCACTTGTGGTTAAACCTACTTTTACATTGTCTTTTTGTAGTTCAAAACTTAACACTTTTGCCCACCTAAGATTAACTCTATTTGTTCTTCGTAATCCATCAAGTGGGTAAAGTGTTAAATTTTGAACTATGAGTAAGTAAGGTGAAAATGGGCTTAACCACACCACACGTGAGTTTATTGCAATTTGTCAAAAAAAAAAAAAAAAAAGGTGAAGCTTGCAATACAATGGTAATTGAAGAAGATGATAACTATCCAAATAGTGTGCCAATTTTAAGGATGTTTTTTCTCTGTCCTTATTTCTTAATTTTTGGAGAGTACGTGAAAGTGGACATCAAAGAGTCCCATTTCAATTATGTACATACTGCATATATTGATAGATTCATTAAAATCTTATTGTTTATTTCAAGTGCTTGCCTGTTTTACTACACTATTGTTACTAGGAGTGTTCACCAAACTGCATAAACCGCACAAACCGCAAAAATTGCACCAAAATCGCCTGCAAAATAGCATAACTGCACCGCACCGCACCGCAAGTAATAATACATTACACCGCATTGCATAATGCAGTGCGGTTTGCGGTTTTATAATAAGAAAACCTCACAAATTGCACCGCACCGCATCCTCTCTATATATTAATTAATTAATTTATTTATTTTTAATATTAAATATATTATTAATAGTTTAATAACCCTAGTTTTCAAAAAAAAAAAAAAAGTTTGACAACCCTAGCAAGTGTTGACTAGGAAAACCAACCCAAAATAAAGAAAAATTAGCTCAATAGTTTAAAACTTGGCCCAAAACAAAGGGAAAAATTAGTTTTGGGCTGGATAGGAAAAGTCCAAAATTTGAAAAATATACAAACTTCAAACCATTCAAACCGCATTTTATACATAGAATCGCACATGTGACCGCAAGAATGAGACGCAGTGCGGTTATGATTTTAGCTAAACTCTAAACCGCACCGCACATGTGACCGCAAAAATAAGGTGCGGTGCAGTTATTGTTTTACCTAAACTGCACCGCAAAGTGTGGTGCTAAAAATGGCTCAAAATTGCACCACACCGCACCGCGAACACCTCTAATTGTTACATATCATGGTAGAGATTTAGGGTTTAGGATTTAGGGTTGTCTAATGTAATTTCTCCCTCTGCATTCTAGAGATATGACATAAGATCAATAGAATTTCAAGTGATTTAATTTTCTTTAATCAATTATTTATTTGTATTTATGTTTTAACTTTCCCTTCAGTGATTCATATGCTGCTCACACAAACATGTATAAATCTTCTCTTCTGAACCATGATATATAGACTCATAGCTGTGACATCATTCATTGACAGGTGCAAAGGATTCCAGAGACATTTTTGTCAATGACAGATTATATGAAGTCATTCATGGATCCATTAATTGAGGAAGCACATACTGATTTGTTCTCAAACATGACAGCAGTTCGTCGAGCACCTTTTTGTAAAATACTTTCTGTTGAAGAATCTAAAGAATTTAGACTCCCCAAAGACTTGTTTTATGAAATTAAATTCAATGCAGCTGAAGATACTGACAAATATGTAGGAACCTATGAACCTGAAGTTGGTGATCTTATTGCCTTGACAGATTTTAGACCAAAATCCATTGATGAATTGGACAGGCCGACAAGATTATATCTTATTGCTTATGTTTATGGGACTAAAGCTGAAAGTTCTGAAAAGCTCCAAATACTGGCATCAAAGCGTATTAGGACTGAACCAAACATGCAAAGGAACATGAGAGAAACTTTTCTTGGGAGGAAGAGAGAAACATTTCCTACAAATAAGAAGGAAACACTTCTCGCAGTTTATCTTATGAACATGACAACAATTGTTCGAATGTGGAGAGCAGTGAACTCGGACCTGGAAGGGGAAAACAGGAACATCCTTAATAAAGTAGTGCAAAACAATGCAGCAGTAAGAATCATATATCATTTTGTTCTTCAATGTCACACACATAAAAAATATGCTTCTTTTTAAAGATTGTACATGTTTACTGGCAATGGTGTTTGTAAATTGTAGGCCTTGCACATGTTACAGAGTGATAAACCTACTTATTGACTTCATTACCATTACATTTTATATTTATTTCTTACAGGATGAAGAAAATTGTACTACATGCTTCTCTGAAGGAAAATGCAGTCCTTCCAATTCGTTTATATGTGATATAATTTCCTCTTATAATCTAAATAATTCGCAAGAAGCTGCAGTTTTAAGCTGTGTTGGTTTGAGGGACTGCTATCATCAGAATACTGTCAAACTGATATGGGGTCCTCCAGGGACTGGGAAAACAAAGACTGTTGGTTTGTTATTATTTGTTCTCCTTAAAATAAAGTGCAGAACACTAACATGTGCTCCAACTAACAGTGCGGTTTTAGAAGTTACAACACGGCTGCTGAGTCTGGTTAGGGAGTCACTAGAGTATGGTACATATGGGCTTGGAGATATAATTTTATTTGGGAATGGTGAGCGATTGAGGATTGATGGTTGTGATGATCTTTGTGATGTATTTCTCGACTATCGTGTTAATGTGCTTCGTAAGTGCTTTACTTCATCATCTGGATGGAAAGATTGCTTAGAAATAGTGATACATTTTCTTGAGAACCCTAAATTGGAGTACAATATATACTTTGAAGAAAGAAAGAAGAAAAATGTTGAGGTTGAGGATGAGCTCAAACAGGAGAAGAGTACTAGCAATCCAGTAAAGGAAGATGATGATACTATGACATTTGAGGAGTTTGTAAAGAAGAAGTTCAGTTTAATTCGTAAGTCACTGAAGTGTTGTATGGTTGATTTATATACACACTTACCAACTTCTCTATTACCATTAGAGGTAGTGAAGGACATGATTAGAGCTCTGAAATTGCTAAAATCTCTTCAAACTTTGTTGTGCAGTCTCAGTACTGTAGCCAATGAAGGGTTAGAACATGTTCTTAATGACTTTGAAGACATTGGAAGCAGTGTTGGTTGCTCTTCAAAGTTAAGTATCACCATAAAAGAGTGCCTTGATGTACTAAGATCTCTTTCTCACACATTCTCTGTACCAAATTTAACTGAGCACTACGCAATGCAAAAATTTTGTTTGGCAAATGCATGCTTGGTATTTTGTACTGCATCAAGCTCTGCTAAATTACACACAGAAGGAATGACACCATTGGAATTGTTAGTTATTGATGAAGCTGCTCAACTTAAAGAATGTGAATCAGCCATTCCTTTACAACTGTCTGGTCTCCGACATGCTATTCTCATAGGAGATGAGAGGCAGCTCCCTGCTATGGTTCAAAGCAAGGTTTGAGTCTTATCCTTGTCGTTCCTTTGTCTTTACAAATTATGAATCTTCCACTTAGTTTAACATATTTTGAATGTGCAACTTTTAGATTTCCACAAATGCTGAATTCGGAAGAAGCTTGTTTGAAAGACTAGTCATGTTGGGACACCAGAAGCACCTTCTTGATGTCCAGTACAGGATGCATCCATCCATCAGCTTCTTTCCAAACAAGGAATTCTATAACAACCAGATTTCAGATGCTCCAAATGTCATAGAAAGAGGATATGAGAAGCGTTTTCTTCAGGGCAACATGTACGGCTCATACTCTTTTATAAGTATAGATCATGGAAAAGAGGAATTTGAGGGAGGTTACAGTCCGAAGAATATGGTTGAGGCTGCTGTGGTCTCTGAGATAGTTGCAAATCTTTATGAAGGTATGTTTTATTGCTTATTACTCAAAGTTCTTATCCATAAAAATTGCTGCCAGAAAAGCTTCTAGACAAATGATATAAATTCCTTTACCTTTTCCTTTTCTTTTTTGGTTGGCCACAGAATTTCTTGTCACAAAGAAGAAGGTTAGTGTAGGAGTTATATCACCATATAAAACTCAAGTTTATGCAATTCAAGAGAAAGTCAAAAGATATAGTATATATTCTGACAGTGGCTTCTCTGTGAGTGTTCGCTCTGTTGATGGGTTCCAAGGAGGTGAGGAAGATGTGATAATTATCTCAACTGTAAGAAGTAATGATAAAGGATCAATAGGTTTCCTTTCCGATCTCAAAAGAGCAAATGTGGCCCTGACTCGTGCAAGGTATTATTAATTTGTATATACCAGATTGTGCCTGCAACTCAAAAACGTTTCAGTTTCTCTTTTTTTTTTTTTTTGTTGTTGTTGTTGTGGTTTTGCAAATTAAAAGACTCCAATTTTTTCTGTATCTGTAGGTATTGCCTTTGGATATTGGGGAATGGGACGACTTTACTCAAGAGTGACTCTGTTTGGAAGAAGCTAGTCCTTGATGCTAGGGAACGGCAGTGTTTCTATAATGCAGAAGAGGACCAAAAGTTGGCTCTGGCTATTACAGCAGCTTTAGTTGAGCTTGGAAAACTTGATATTTTACTCAATAACGACTCTCTACTGTTCAGAGAGGCTAGATGGAAGGTACATGCAATGCATTATTTATTATTAACGTGGGTGTTTTGAGCTCTTCAAGCACTTAACTATTCCCTGAGTGTGTGTAGTCAACTGTCTCACACACACCAAGTCATGAGGGAAAATCCCCTATTTGTCTGAAATATATTTTTCCTCATTGACTGGTGTATATATTCTCGACTGAATCAAAGGCAGAAGGTTGGAAATATGACTTTCTAGAGACAAAATTTTCCTCTTCATTTTCAACAGAATAAAGTGGTTTAGATAGTAGACTCTTTAATGGTTTTGAACTTATCTGAATTTATATGATGACTTTATTAGTTCCTAAAACATAAATCGGGTAATCATTATCTACATTACTATACAGGTTATCTTCAACAATGATTTCAAGGAGTCTATACAGAGAGTTAGAAATTCAGAGATTTGTAAGGAAGTGCTTTATGTGTTGCAAAAACTTTCAAGTGGTTGGCGTCAGCCTCAGGAGGACAGAGACCCCATTGTCCATGATGGGCCTTCTTCTCAACTTTTAGAGATGTCCAAGGTCAGCGAGCAACTGAATCTGGTTTGGAATGTAGATTGTCTCAAGGAGGATTCGAATTACATACAGATCTTGAAGGTTTGGGATGTCGTGCTATTATCTGATATACCAAAACTTGCCAAGCGTCTTGACATCTTATTTGGGAGATATAGAGTGGATGAGATGAATCGCTGCAAACACAGATGTGTTGAGGGGTATTAGTTTTTCTGAATTTGCTTTAAAAATATAACAAAAAAAAAAAAAACTAATATGAACCACAATTTAAAAAACAAAAACAAAAAATGAATTATTTTGAACCGCATAAGCTCAAGTAGCTGGCTGTCCAGAATCTGTTCCCACTGCTCATCATTTGAATTTGTTACAGGAGTTTTGTTGTTCCAAGGAGATGGCCAGTGGATTCAAGTAGTTGCTCGGAACCTGATACTGTGTTGTCTCTCTCAAAAGACTTATCCTCAGTGAGTCTAAGTGATAAGCCAGAAACATCAACTGCAATTTATAGGTGAGTGAAAAACAGCTACAAGACTTACATTTAAGTTTTCAACATTGGTTTTCCAAGGCAATATCTCTTCTGCAGAATCACTTTAATGAAAATAGAAATTGAAGATAATATAATTAGTCATATAGGTGTAAAATGTTATTGCTCATGCAGTATGCCTGAGGTACTGGTTAGAAGCTCAAGCTGACTTGGATTGCTTCATGTATGGATAATCCCTGCCACTTGCTCAATTCTTTGACTTGATTAAAAAGAAACTAAGAAATTTGTAGAAATTATCCGAATAAGACACTCACTTGATATACCCAAAAGAAAAACAAAAGCAAAACTAATTTTTACATACGAACTTGGAATTGAAGGGTTATTCAAAGGACTGATTATCATATAAATGAATGTCAGAAATCATTTCAAGTCAAACATGAAGAATAAATCTGAAGATGTTGAATTTAAGCAAAGGTGGCTTGACGATTGATGAAGCAAGATTGCCTTCGTTTTGAACGATGGATTTGGATGCATTTCCAAGCCATCTTTCCTGGTAAGTGTCATAAGTTGATACATGATGTTCCTTATGCTATTAAATATTGGAGTATTACAAAAATTGAAAGATTGCCTTCATTTTTTTGTACACTTGTTGATATTGTAGATAACATTAATGAAACTGATGTTACCCTAATCGGGCTGTCTTAGATGCAGGTGGTACCATGCTAGAGTTAATAGCTCAGCCATTACACCTCAAATGAAAGCTGGAACCATGGGGAAACTGCTTTAGACATATCATAGTTTCAAGCATTCCCTTTTGTATAATTACTAGTCACAGACGCATGTAATGCGTGGGACAATTATAATTTTTTGTGCCAATATTTATTTTTGTTCAGTAACAATTTTTGTGCTTTGTAAAATCACACAGCAAAGTCATCAACATAATGAGCTTGCTTCGTGTGGCCTTGTTTTATCATATTAACTATTTTGAGTGCTTCTATGAAAATATATACGATCATTCTTGTTAGAGAATGGAGATGACAATAAATATATTTATAAAGGAATTTCTGTCATGGTATATATGTTGAATAACTTATACAATATACATTGCAAGATTGTAAATTATGATACTAAACTTAATATCATAAATCTTTAAATTTCTTATCACTTTATAAAAATAAAAAAATAAAAAAATATCCTTAATTGGTCTTCAAATTCAAATTATAACATATCAAAACACTAAAATTTTGTAATTTACTCAAAAACTAAAAAGAAGTACTACGTCCACAACATTTTCACAACAAATTAAAAATGATAAGTTGTTATTGGTTCTAATTTGAACCCACAATTGAAATTACTTTTTTGCCCACTAATAATAATTAATAACAACTTGCCATTTAGGATTTTGTTATGAAAATATTGTGGACATAATATTTCTCAAAACTAAAATACTAATATCAGCTAAGGTAAAAAAAACATAAAGATAATACCAGAAATCATTAAATTAAACTAGTCTCATCACACACGCTTCGCGCGTGCAATGAGGCCTTTTATTTTTATTTTTTTATATTGTCAAAATTTTCATTCATTCCAATTTGATGTTTACACGTTTTCTCATTAATATTACGCATTTAGAATTGCTAATACATCCAGGAGTGTCATGAGGTTAGCATCAAAAAATGAACAAATATTACATGTTTATTTTTATCAAAAAAAAAAAAAAATTGTGTTTTTATTTTTTATATATAATTTTTATTTTGAGAATCTAATTTATAAGTGAATAAAACAATTTGAAAAACAACAGGAGAGTGGCCCTTTTTTTTAAGCAATATTTTAGTGAGAATTATAGTTGTATTTTTACTGGATTGTCTTTTAGTTTTGTTTCTACTTAAACATAGGTAGAGTGACCCTATTTTTTAAGCAACTAATAAGTTGTCCATGCGATGCACGGATAATTTTGTAATATTTTATATAAGACGGTTTTTTGATAGTGTTGTACATATATTATAAAAAAAGTAAACTAAATTAGAATAAAGAAACATATACATTTTGAGATATTAAAAATTAATTTAGCAGTTTCACTGCATATTTATAGCATTTTCAAGGTAAGATTATTATTATTTTTTTAATCATGAAACCAAAAATAAATACAAAAGAGTAACGGGACCATGAAAATCAACTAATTTGTATTGTGTTCACATATTTAATACTATGAAATAAAAGTATGTCGAACTCTCTCACTGTCTTCCACTCATCGATAGTGCGACGTTAAAACATGGTGTGGGTAAGTGTGTATGAATGTCTTATAGATGATTTAAAACCATGGTAGAATATGGCTTTACATTGCGTACCAAATATTCTCTCTACTTATATACCCAAAACAAAAACTATCCAACCAAATGACCCAAACCTAAATCATGTTTAATCCCCTAATTTAAAAAGAAAAAAAAAATACCCACAGGGGTTTCGACGTCTTGATGGTGGTGGGAGGCCAATATGACGGAGGCGGCGGCCCCTCAGATTTCTCTCTCTCTCTCTTTCAAATGTTTTGTCAGTCTCAAGTCTTTTATTTTGGTAATATATACAATGCATTTTATTTAACAACCCACAACATTTTTGTGTCTCTCTATCTCTCTTCAAGGCCTTATCTAGTTAGTTATTACTATTAGTCCTTAATTATTATTATTTTTGCTTTTTTAAAATATTAAAATGGTGAGTATGCTAAAAGACATGAAAAAGAGAGAAAGATGTGATGTAAGCTTAGGAAATTAATGAGAGATTAATGAGATAATAGTAAAATAAGTTAATGTAAACTTTTGAGTAACAGTAAAAAAACCTTAATGAATGAGGTAAAAAAATGTTAAATGCAAAATTAGAGCGTCACTTGGCAAGACCTCATGCACTCCCGCATGAGATCTCTGCTTTATATATACATTGATGATTATTCCTTTATAACTTCTAATCACTAATCAGCATGAGTCTCAAAAAACTTTGTAATAAGACTTTATCATACGTACAAAATAAGCATAGATTTTTTTTTTTTTTTTTTTTTTATCTTTTTTTTTTAAAAGGATATTGCTATTGTGTTCATCCTTATAAGAATTTAAGCACAGATTAAATTTTCATTATTTTTGACAATTTTTCTTTGATTCCTTTATAATTTATATATTGTGTTGGTTTAAATGAATTTTTCTCAAGCTTTCAGAGGATGGACTTTAGATAAGATGTTCAACTTTTATACGCCAAGCATTGACTATAAGTCTTGTACATGGAACAAATCGAGATAAGAAATTAAGAATATGGTCCATTTTGGTCGGCCTTAGCTTGATTTGTCTAGACATCAATTTTCTCTCTTGCCGAAAGTCCGACTTATTTTAGGCGGTAGTTTCCTTGATTATTACTTGTATACAAAATTCCATGATCATTAATTTGGAATAGGACCTTACTAACCAATTGGAATAGGATGAAATTTCTTCCTATCCACACTAATCGTTGTGTACACTCTAAATTTTTTCTGCATCTCATAATGATACGTTGTGGAAAGGTGTCATCCAAGTCCAATATGATTGAGAGTTGTAGATGAGACTATGGCCCAGAAGCTTTACTATTCAATACTTTGCGAGAAAAATTAAACACTCATTTGATGTAACAGGAGACTATGGAATTTGACACTGTATACATTAGGGTTTGTTCTTGATGTTGTGAAATTGTTGTAGGTACTAAAAACTCTAGTTTGATTAGTTGGCAAGTCATGTTCTTTAAGCGTGAAAAGTCTGTAATGGAAAACTTTTATATTCCTAAAATTAATGTTTTGGAGAGAAAATTGTTAGCCCCCTCATCCCATTGGGACCCCCCTATTTATACAAAGGAAAAAGGGTCCAATATTCCTAAGTGTGACTTAGTTACATGGAATTTTTGTGCAATTGTGCCTGGATTTCTTTTAAAAATTTAATTATAATTTTAAACTCTAATTTGGTGATTTTTATATGATTTTTGTGGTTTGATTTTGATTTAGTAAAGACATATTAGCCAAAAGAAACGAAGGTAGAGCTATTAAAGAAATCTGTACTTTCAGATTAGCAATTATTGATGGCCAATGCTGCATTGTTATTTGTGGTTGTGGTATGAATAAGCGGTATGTTGTTTGGGCGACTAATTGAGGCAAAGCAATTGAACATAATAAAAGGGATTAGCAACTTTTTTTCTTTCACCTTTACCATTTGTGGTATGTATATGCCTTTTTCACATATGCTCAAGTGAAATACCCATTAGGATTTCCCTTAATTATGATAAACATATTAATTTTTTTTAAAGGATGTTCTATATTTATTGAATGTTATATATATATAGATATATATAAAAATTTATATTGTTTTCCTTGAGCTAAAGCAGTTGCGATGGAAGTGTGGAGTGGATGGTTTTTTTTTAGTCCTTGAGTATTTTGGGTTGTTTCAACTGAGTAATGGCTCTTCTTAGGCTCCTAAAATTTTTGATTTATTGATTTTGCTATCTATAACTTAATCTTTACCTAATAAAGTTTGGAATTTTTGTAAGTACATTTTTTTTCAAGAAAATGAATAGAAATCTCCCTTCACGTTCATGCTCATGTTAATGTTCATATTTGTATCTTTTGCAATACTCAATAAGTTGTTTACTCATTTTGTGAATTATCAATTGTAGTTAAAAAAAAAGTATAAACACAATACTATTCAATTAAACAATGGTGAAAAATTAAATCTATCAGATTAAAAAAATGGACATGAAAATGAAAATGAAAATTTCACAAAAAATTTCTTAAATAGAATTAAAATAATTTTTACTCAATATTGTTTATCAAGCAATCATGTACTAACTAACAACATTCCAATCATTACGTGCATAACGGGGTGATGAAATGACTGTTCAGTTTATTTAAGAAATGTGATCTAGCTAATAGAAATTAAAAAAAATACAATAACTTTCATGCGTAGTCCTAAATTATACCTTTACGTATATCTTATGCATTTTATGAGTTTTATTTTATATAAATGTATTTCATAAAATTAAAAAAATTTATCATAAAACCCTTCATTGTATTTTTTAAAATCACTACATAAAAATGAAAGAAGTTTTTTTCCCAAAAAAATGTTCTCCAGTCATAATATTTACCAAAAAAGATCATACCAAAAAAAATCGTGCAACGCACGAGCTAATAACCAGTGTATATATATAATTAAAGTCAAAACTGAGAGAAAATCCAATTAGATTCTAAATTGGATTCCAATTATTGTCTAATTTTGCGTTATGTGTCCAATTTAAGGTTTTAAAAAAAAAAAAAAAAATTGATTCCAAATACCAATGGACTCACCATTCCAAATACATTGCAATATACTCTTCTTCTTTTTTTGATGAAATAGTATTTTTGATGAGATAGTGGCTCCTAAAAAAGGGCCATATATGGGACTGTGATTTCAAGAACAACATGTAATCTATATATAATAATAGGTGAAGCTGAGAGAAACACAAATTAGAATTCCAAATTAGAGTTCCAATTTTGCACCATGTGTCCTAAATTATTTATTCTTAAAGAATTTTATTTCTTAATTTTATAATCAAATGTGGAATCATATCATAAATATTCATCCAAATGAGTTATTAAGTACAAAAACATAAAGAGTGTAGAATAAATGAATCGTAAAAAAAAAAAAAAAAAGTACTTCACAATAATAAATAAATAAATAAACATTGACAATTTACATTTTATACCTAATAATATCCTTACAAATTTTTTTAAAGAGTTAACAAAATATAAAAATGACTATCAATAGTATTTAAATTATATATATAGAAATTATATTATGCATATTACTGTATATCTTTAAGTGTATCCATGTATATGCATGAGGTTACAAGCTAGTTTTAAATAAAGTGGTGGTAGGTTTCTATACATTTATATATTAGAGTCTAATTTTGCGCCACGTGTCTTATCTAATTTTTAAATTTGTGTGTCAAGTGAATTATTAGGTGCAAAAATCAAAGAGTCTAAATTCAATTAGATTCTAAATTGAATTTTAATTGAAGTTCAATTTTGCGCCATGTGTCCCATCTAATTTTTTAATTTTTGTAGCAAGTGAATTATTTGGTACAAAAACTGAAGAGTCTAGATCCAATTAGATTCTAAATCATATATATATATATATATATAATTGTGATTGTTTTTAAATATACATGTGCATATGCACGGAGTTACACACTACTTTTATTAAATGGATGTATCAATTTTTAAACACAAAATAGAAAAATAATTAGGAAATTGATTTATTACCTTGTTGACATGACACTAATTATATTCATTACCATGTTAGTTTACAAGATTTTTATAATATAATTGGTAATAACTTTAACTTCTTTAAAAAATGATAATGTAAAAAATTGACATTTGGCTTTTTGTTTTGTTTTGTTTTTTTTTTAATTTTCATTTTAAAATTAGGTAAATAGTATGTTTTTTAGATGATGTTCATGAGAACTTTAACTAAAAAGTCAAGACTTAAACCCCATTTGGTTGCTGAGAAAGCAGAGGAAAAGAAAAGAAAAGAAATTTTCAATTTCTGCTAATAAAATGACATCTCATTTACTTATGGAGATGCAATTAATATATTTTCAAATATTTTATTTTATTTTCTAATTAAGGACACATGATAATTCAAATGATAGCTTAGATGGCATAAAAATATTATTTTGATATTGATGTTAGATAAATCAATTCTTTTCATGTACCGCTTAATAATAAGGATTATTTTGACACAATACCAAAAGTTTAGAAACAAAATTGACACGTTTAAGATGTTAAAAACCATTTTGATACATAGTACAAGTGTTAAAGACTAAAACGGTAATCAAACATGTTTTTTACATATTTTTATTAAAGATTAAATTCTATAAGGATGTGGTTTAAAACCCAAGTTTTACACCCTCCAATCCCAACATGCCACATCATCTTATCATGTATTAAAGAATAAGCACAACCACACTCAATCAATTATAATACTCATCTGAAAATTCAACCAAATTGGGAGTTTATTAAGATGTTATTAATTGTGGTATTATGTATAGAATTTGAAGTAAAAAGCTGATATGACATCTCTTATTAGATGGTGTAAAATATGAATTTTACACCTCATTCTTACCAAATTCAGACTCTTTTTATTAATATACTCAAAACATTTTTTGTTATTAGCTGAATTTGGAAACTAATATCCTGTTTGGTTGTAAGGGAGATGAAAAAGAAAGAAGAGAGGAAAAAGTAAGGGAAGGGAAAGGGAAGAAGAGAGAGTTGTACATAGAAGGATTGCATTAATACAATTTCTTCAAAAGAAAGGTCTTCTTTGAAAAAATAATGGGATCGTCTGAAAGATTGTGCTAAGAAAATTTTTAGAACACAAACTTTTCTCAAAATTATGGGTTGTGAGAAAAGTATGAAATTTCATCAAAAAAGAAAAAGTATGAAATATTGGTGAATTGGTCAAATTGTGTATTCTCACTTTTTAATAGAAAACTGAAAAAGTGAAAATGCTTGGGACCATCACAGCACATATTGATATAGAAAAGCTTAATAAAACAGGTAAAAAATACTAAATGCAAAATTAGAGCGCCACTTGACAAGACCTCATACACTCCTGCATGAGGTCTCTGCTTATATATATATTGATTGATGTTTTAGTGGGAGTTAGAGTTGTATTTTTACCGGATTGTCTTTTAGTTTTGTCTCTACTTAAATATAGGGGTATAAGAGCATTTTTGAAGTAAAAAAATAAGGATCCCAAACAGGGGAAGCCCCTTCAATAATAGTATAGATAATTGTTGATACCCATTTTCGCGATACATTTTCTACAAGCCCAATTCAACCAAGCCCGACTTCCTTGTGGGCTCAATTCATGTATTATATTATATTTTATTCTTTTAAGCATGGCCCAAGCCCATGTGACTTATTGGGGGAAATTGAGGAAGTGTGGTTTGGAGGGTATGGATCGGTTCCTTTCAGACATTTTGCATGAGCCCAACCCATGCATGCTACCAAGTGAGCAAGGGACACTGGTAGTATCTCAAGCTCATGGAGGAGGTCTTGTATCCAAAATTTCCACCCCAAAACAGATTTTATGCTCTGGGTAACTGTGGCCCAAAGTTTCTGCCCAAACCCTTTTTTTTTTTTCCTTTAAACATAGTTGGCTCCTATTGGCCAACTCCATCTGCTAGCCCTCACTTAGGTGAGCCTCTCAATGGTCTAAAATTTCTGACCAAAGGCAACCAATTAAAGAAAACCCACTTTATTTCCAAAATCAAGCTAAAAGCATACCAAACTCTTCCCTAAACAAAAGCAACCCAAGCCAAAACACCAAAATAGTATCATAGGGGATACAAGCCTCTTCCACTACTCAAAAACCAGTCAAGAGCAACATCCCAAACTCTATATAAAACTCTCTTTTCAGCTTATAAAAAGGGCAGCCACGTTCTACCCATATACTTGAAACTTCAGAGCAAAAACTCATTTAGTCAGTCAACAATCTCACAATTCCGAAGCTTGGGGGTGGAAATATGGGTACAGGAGAACCTTTCCTCTCTTCCTTACGACCTCTCTCAATTTCCTATTCTGAATGACTGTGGGTCGAAGTTTCAAACCTGTTGAACCACGTTTTCCCTATAGAGCTGAAACTTGAGAGCCAAAACCCACTGAGCCAGGAAACATTCTCACAATTCCGAAGCTTGGGGGTGGAAATATGGGTACAGGGGAACCTTCCCTATCTTTCTCACGACCTCCCTCAATTTCCTCTTCTGGGTGACTGTAGGTCGAAGTTTCAGACCTGTTATGTTTTTATATTTTTTCTGCACTTTTGTTATTAGCATTTTGATTCTCTATTGTCAAAGTACCATTAGACTCTGTTCTGTATATTGTGAATTTTGGGTTTGATTCTCCACAAATAAACACTTCTAAAGAACCCAAGGGGAGATTTGGGCCGTTTTCGCATTTTCGGTCCTTGTCGCAAAAACATCCCTGACAATAATTAAAAACAGTAATATAACTTTTTGTAATCTTGGATTGAAAGGAATGAAGTGGACCGGATTGAGCAGAATGGACTGAAGTGGATCGAATTGGACCGACTGGATCTAATGGACCCAAATGGACTGAAAGGACCAAAGTGGACTGAAATAGAGAAGATTGGACATTTCTGGACTGAGTGGATCGAATTGGACTGAATAGATGCAATGGATGGAATGGACCAAAGTGGACCCAAATGGACCAAAGTGAACTGAATTTGAAGGCACGTATTATTAACAATCCTAGACATTAATTTATAGGCAAATTTACACGTTTACATATTATTTTATTTTTTTGGGAAGTGATAGAAATTTTTTGAAGTATTGTAAAAAGGATTGAAAATAAAGCATCACAGTAAAGATTTTGTTTATTTTATTTATTATTATTTTTAAAGAATTTGGAATGTAATTTTTCATATATTTTTATTAGTCATTACAAAGCATTGAAAATACTACAATATTTCCCCATTAAAGCTTCGCCTTGCATGCAAAATTGTTAAACATAGGATTTTGTAGATATTGTGTATCATTTTGTTATATTTAGTATATACATGGTTAAACATACGATTTGTAACTTTTAATAAATAAGATCATCAAGAGTCGTGTGCCGTAGTGGTATTACCAATTCTTTGTACATGGATGTGAATATCTCCTCCTCACTTGTAAGCAAAAATAACTTCAATAATTAAGATCAGTGTTTAACTAGCTTAGTTTTCAATATTTCCCCATTAGAACCATAGTCAGCAGAATGGGGAATATAGTCTTGAAGCTCATAATGAACAATATCTAGGCATCCTAATATTGCGTAGAATGTGGCAAACCATTTAACTTTTTTTTAAGGTTTCAAAAGAAAATTTCTTTAAAGGGATGATTACATCAAAATACAATCACCCTTGCACGAAAAGTGGTTATAGGGTTTTAATAACGGGTGTAGCCGCGCAGGCATGCCATTAGTTTCCCTCTTTCCTTTGTTTTACTTCCCCAATAAACTAGGGTTGGAATTATTCATTTAGTACACCACACCAAATTGAGTTTCATATGTAGCTACACGTTGCACAGCAATAAAATAAAAACAAAAACGTATGGAATCAATTTTAAAAGGGACAAAAAGGTCTGTAATCTGTACATCGTTTTATGCAAGATCAATGATACACGGTATCTGCAATAGCTGGTAAATATGACCATTGATTTTTCCATTAATCAAACAAGAATGTGCAATGTAGCATGAGAGCAATAAGTATCATCACTTTTTTACATATTACATCCTCATCTCTAGCTGCTGCTTCACATAGAAATCTGATCCGAGCTAAAAAAAAAAAAAAAAGGGAACCCAGAATAAATTATAATCAGATTCCGGAATATATGACAAAATTGGGGACATTATACTACTGTACAACACTACAAAGAATAATATACGTGGGGCATTCTCAAATACTCGCCCAAAGATTGACCAACCTTTAAAACAAGCCATCAATTTACAACAAATACAACAGGTGCTGTCAGCTCCAGGATGAAGGCCCCCCCGATGGCTCTTGAAGCTGCAGGCTGGATCAGCTGTATACAACATAACAGAAGTTTTCTGCTACCATCAAGTCAAATTTGGGGCATTCCGATGACTATCAGCAAACTCACGGAGTAGACGCTTTAAAACTCTTCCCCCTTTCCCTTGCATATGCCCATAATTATTTTTCCCCCCATCACAGCTCTTGCTCTCAAGACAGTCTGAGGCAGCACCAGCAAGAGCCTTTAACCAAACTGGCACTACAGATTCTGCTTCCCCCTGGTTTAGATATTCAACAGGAAGAGTGTGCACCTGTATAACTAAAGGAGTCAAATAATCTGACACAGACGAGGAGAAACAAAGAATATCCACATTATCTTTCGAACAAGAGACTGGTGACAAAAGCAAGGCAGGGAAAGCGATAAAAGCAATGCAGGGAGCCAGTTACAAGTAAATTCATAAAATGTTTCTCTTTTGGTAGAGACACAAAAGGATATCAAGTTGAAACATCTTCAACTGCAGCACCAAGTATACCATAATTAAAGCTCCAGATTTAAAATATTCATGATAGATGGAACACAAATTTAGTGATAGATTTCATTAGAAAAGTTGAGTACATATATAACTGTGGATATACTTGTGTGTGTGTTGCCTATGGCACTTTCATGTGGCTCATTACAAACTCTAATTACAAAGAGAATGTCATTCAGTAAACACTAACATGAAACATTCGTAGAGCTATTTACTCGATCACAGACATTTTTGGAACACCTCTAACAGAGAGACAAATAGTCAATTTTGAAAGAACTTATTGTAAACTTCCTTCAGATATGAAGTTATCTGATTCAGAGGGGAAGAACTTGCAGCAATATCTCAATTTCAATTCAATCATGGGTTTGATTCGCACTCCATGTTCTGAGAAATATTTACCATCCGAAAAGAGGAAAAAACGGAGTCTTTGTCTAAAGAAATGCCTTGAGAAAGGGCAGATGTATAGAACCTTTCAACGAGATAGTGCTTTTTCAACTCTCTCAAAATGGAATCTATTCCAAACATATATGCCATGTTCCCTTATTTCGACAGTGTACAAATATCTAAATTTGACATTTTTAGATACTTTTCAGACCTATTGCCAATACTAAGCAGCATCCAAAAATTTGTATCCATTTTTCATGATATTATGCATGGATAAGCCTCCTTAGAAGGACCAGTAGGCCATGCCACTTGCCACTTGGCTACATAACATAACCAGAAAACAACCAGTTTCAGCTTGGGTTCCAAATCAACTAACCTGAACCAGACCTATATAGCAGGAACAAACTCAAAACATCCATCCAGATAATAAATCATATGGTGAATTGTAATTTTCCATCCTAAACTAATGGGTAAATTCACAATGTCACCTAAACTTTAAAATTGAGCAATCACCCCCAAATTTTCACTCTAAATGCAAATAGCCCCACTATTGCAAATTATGATGTTAAATTTAAAGTTCTTACCGTGTGGTTGTCATAGATAATACAGGCTTTTGTTTCATCTTAAAACACTTTTAATTTGCTAGTCATGTGATAATTATTTTAAAAACTTCAATTTTTATACTAATTTTAAATGATATGGAACTAATTTTCATTTATGGTGTAACTTTGAATGTTGATCACTCGATTTTAGAGATCAAGAGGACAACGCAAATCACATGGTGAAATCAAATTGCCATAAATAACCCCAAAATTTTAGGGTTAGCTGAAAATTGCATTTAAATTATTTTTGTTGTTGTTGAAAATGTTGTGTTTCTAAGACTTATATAAAAACTGACACTTTAAAATATGTGAGTCCAACTAACACTTTAAGAGATGAAATCTTGGGTTCAACTCATGAATATACTTGTAGTATTGAGATCAACTCACATTGAGTTGGACTCATGATTTCAACCTAAAAACATAAGTGAACTCACCATTTCAAGTAAACTCGTTAGTTAAACCCACAATTTCAAATCTTGAAACCATGAGTTCAACTCACGTTTTTTAAAGAGCCACATTTTTTCAGATAAATTTCAGAAACACAATATTTTCAATATGTTTTTTTTATTTATTAAAATACAAATTTTCAGCTGAATGACTCCTAAATCATAAGACTGTTAAAGATTAATATACACAATATGAAAAGTAGTTTTGGGTTAGTAGGTTCAGTGGCCTTAATTCCAAAGTGAAACTGACCCAATGGTCTTGGCTGGATTTGAGTACTCAAAGCCAGCCTGTACAAATCCACTCACATTCACACATGGATGTATATAAATGGGCACAGAAGTGTGCATGTGCCTCCCCCCCAACCCACACCCACACACACATACAAAGAGAGAGAGAGAGAGAGAGACCGCTGAGTGTAGCCACCCATGCAAAGATTCCCAACAAAGATTAGCCTTCCAGGTTGTTCTCTCACTTAAACTGCAAATTGCTGCTAATTGTTGCAAGATTGTCGCACATTTGTGAACCTATAAGAAAGAACAGAAAATAACTTCTTAGCTGTATTCCATATGGATGTATATTCATGATACACCAATTATCAGTAAGGCAAATGGGTGTCCCCTGAAAGTGAATATGCTCTATTCTCTTTTGTATAGGAATTGGGGGGAATATATGCTAATTAGAAATTAAATCAGCCAAATTGTTTTCTTAATACACCTAGGGGAAGGACAACATTGTTATTGAGTAGAATGTTACACACAGGCATTCCAGTAAACCACGAACTGAAGTATCCATTACAGCACCGACTCGTGATTAATATCCCTGTGAACCACTGGGGAGTGGTCTATTCATCCATTTTTTTCAACAGAAAACAATTTTTGAAAAGTGACTCGTTTTCTGGAAAGCTGACTTTGTTTTCCTATGTTTGGTTGACGACCTTAAAAATGAGCCAAAAAACATTTTATGTTGTTTGGCTCCCACCAAAAATCATTAATATTTCTTGCAATTCCGAATAATTATATGAACAAAAACATTACTTTCTTCCTAAACCATTAGCCTTCAGGTTTGAGGTAACCAGGGGAAAACTAACGATTTAAAACCCACACCATACACAAGGGTCCAGGCACACACGAGCTAGCAAGTGAAAATCAAACCAAAGATAATTACTCATATGACAAGAAAAGTCAAACCATGTGTTTAGAAGGGGAAAAAGTCAATAAAAAAAAAAGTATAAAAAGTGCAATATGTGGGTGACTAACAAACTTTCAGAACTATTACTAAAAAAAAAAAGTCAGAACTTCAATATTGCCACTTAAACAAACTCGGATTAATTTTTTACTAGGAAAAAGACTTTAGAGCATAGTTATCAGAGCTGTTCCAGACAGCAATCTGATCAAGAGATAAGTAACTGGGTTTACAGTTTTACACATTCTTATTGGCACAGCGAACAGGCTTATAAATATTGTCTCTGTTACAAGCTTGAAGCCTTTCTGGAATAATAGTAATGGCAATACACTTGGATCCCTGGACTATAAGTTCAAGTCCTACTGCCCCCACATTTATTTTTCAAGTAATATAAACTAGTACCAGATTCCAAATAGTCCAATTGCCACCATTCAACTGTAGACTGTTTAGTTCATATGAATTAATCCAGGTTTCAGTCTCAAAATGGTCATATTGAGGATGCAAACAAGATAGAGGGTTGAGGCAGAGTTTCTCCTGTTTCACAGTTGGGTCTGGTCTAGGTTTGATAATACTGGACTTGAGCCCAAATATAATTAAAAAAATAAATCCCAAGAAAATATAATATTTTGCTTATAGATAATGAAAAAATGAAACTTCAATCTTCACCTGAGCACTTAATCACTTTTTTTCTGCTTTTACTGCATTAATTGAACTCCATACTATAATACAAAACCTTTCATAAATGCAATACAATAGACACATGGATAAATACTACTTTTTACTCTATGCATGTCTATGCAATGCAATTAAGAGTTGTATTTACCCGCGACATTGCTGAAACACCAAGTAAAGCATACACCACATTTGATACAAGGCCCTCGCCACTATGAGATATGACCTGAATCGCTATGGCACTGAATGATCCTTCGGAAATGCAAGTTAGGCACTCCAACAAAGAGGCCAGGCCCGCATCCAAGAAACCTAGAAAGCTCAATAAAATTAGAGTTGAAACACCTCATCTTAACAAAAGTTTAAATCAACTCCAAAAACCAAAGAGATAAACATTCAACAAAGGCACATACCCATTCAATATAGTTATCGACCATACTGTAGAAAACTTTTTTTTTTCTCTCTTTTTTTTGACAGGTAAAAGAACAAATAATAGAAACACACTTTTTAGTGACTAGAAAAGGTCGATTACATATTATTAAGAACACTTAGGGAAAATAATAGAAAGCATCTGTGAACTACACTTTGTTTGCGAGTTTAGTGGACTGCTTTAAGTTTTAAACAAATAAATAATAAAAAGCATCAGTTGTCTATCAACTTTTTTCTCTGCTTTAAACTGCTGGGATATCAAACATATACAAAGAAACGCCACAGAAAGCAGCTACAGACAGAGAAGTATTACAGCCACAAAAGTAGAAAACCTGTTTGTAACGTAGAAGATAGGGAAGATCAACAATCTATTCAATGGCCGACATGATAAGCATGTTGAGGGTAACACTTACCAACCAGCAAGTCTAGCACCCAACTGTAAATAAATTTGGAAGTTTCCAGAGGAACTCTATAGACTGAACTGAAAGGTATTTTGTCCAAGGCCTTGGTCTAGGTCTTAATTTACTGAAAATTGAATAAGATATCCACTCATTTTCAAAATGTGGATCCATCAGTTTCAACACTAAGGATGTAGATCACATATAACTTAGTGTTAACATGAGCCAGTACTTTAAGTGAGAAAGTGGAGCAAAATCCAAGAGTATATAGATATAGTTCGAGTAAAGAAAATTGACTTATTATGCCTCAACTAAATATAGCTTTAAAAACACAAAAATGTTAATGCGCATTTTTGTTTGCTGGAAAGAAAGCTGAGCTACAATGCAATACATGTCTTTTCTGGCTTTCTCAGGTATTATAATAGCAGGGGGAAAGTAAACAAGATTTAAAAATAAAAATAAAAAATAAAAAGAAAACCATCCAATATGCTTACAAGACAAATATGACATTGCAGCTAGTGCTGCCCCACGATGCATAGCTGTGCAACATATAGCTGCCTTTTGGAAGGAAGCTTCAAGAAGTGAACCGGATGCAGCCAGTACTTCCTGTAATACATCAAATAAGTGAAAATCTCAATGAAATAATTATTTATACAATCCTTTCAATTTCTAGAACTATATGAAAGGAAATTTTTTCTTTTAGAAAAAGTAAATCAATAAAAATAAAGATTTACAAAACCTTAGGAGAGCCCCGAACGAATGTGGATGCAAAGTTTGTGTAGGCCTCCACTAGATCAGGTTCTTGGTCACATATGTACGAAGAATTAAGAGCCACTACCGATACTGCATATGTAAATCTTTCAAAAGTGGTGACAAACAGAGGTCCGTAGTCCTCCCTGTGACCAAATTCTTCAATGACAACAGAAGCTGAAAATGATGCGTCCCAAAGAGAAAGGAAGGGAAAGTAAGTAATCTAGTTGTTCATTGCATTCAACAAAGAAGCAGCTAACAAGACCAAATTATTTTAACTATTTCTGCAAACCATGCACCTCCTATCTTAGAAAATGTCTACATTGAATTATTGACAAGGCATGATATACTTAGAGTTACTTCTTGTTATATTTTACATTGGCATAAGGGTATTCTTATAATCATTCAATAAAGCCCAAATATAAATATTTGCAAAGGTGGGACCGGTTAACACAGCCCCAAACCTTTTCTCAAATATCTCTCTCCATTTTCCTTCTCTCATTTAACCCTAATATCTCATATTTACAACTCAACTTGGTATCAAAGTGTACCCATCAAACCCCAAATGTAGTTAAAGCAATCTGGAGATAGTTATCAGATATCAAAGGAAGCATGTCAACACCACCACAGACCTAGGTCTGGCAACCACATGGTTTGGTTCACCTCTCTCTCGGTGATTATTGTTTCTATCTTACAATGATTTTTCAATTTACTAACCTTATATATATGTGATTTTGAAGATTGTTTGCTGATTTATAAAGTTTTTTTTTTTTTGGGTGGATTTTAGAAGTTCAGTCTTCACCAATTCACATTACAGAGCGTTTTTTGTTTGCTGAGTTGTTGAAATTGAATTTGTTTTAAAACTTAAGGAGTTCAGCCCATGTACTTATCAAAAAATTGGAGTATAGCTCATACAGGGATTGAAGTTCTGGAGTGGTTGGTTGCAATCTTGACTCTTGGTGTTCATCTGTTGGTTAATTGGTGAAGCTGGTATTGTTTTCTTCTCTTTTATGGGTTTGGATCCAGTCCACTTAATTGATTGCTGGCCAAATTTCAATAGAGTTCTACCTTGACTTAGTTGTATTTGATATGACTGAAGAAAATTATATACTCATGGCTAAGTGAAAACAACACTGCTGAAGGATGATGATATGCTTAAATCTATTTCTTCAAAAAAAGTTAAATGCATTTAATATGACTAAAGAAAATCTATGGTCATGGCTAAGTGAAAACATCACTACTGAAGGAGATGATATGCTTAAATCTATTCCTTTGAAGAAGTTAACTGTTATATATAATCTGGGTTGGGCACATGTCGTGAAAATATTTCTCAGAGAAAACCAAACGTTGAAATATTTGATAGATAACCCCTCAAAAGAAAGACTGAATTGGATGAGTGAGGATTCAATTGGAAAAATTAGAACAAAACATAAGGGATATATAAGATTGTCATGTGGTATTATAGCTAGAGAAGGATTTATACTAAGACACAGGAAAAGACTCATAAATGTAGTGAGAGATAATAATGAAATGCAAAAGTTCAATAAAAAATGGCAGCAATTAACATCATCCTTTCCAGGGACATCAAGCATATAATGATTATAATACGCCTATATGTCATTTATCATGTACAATGTAATGCATTTAGACACCGTAATGTTCAATTATTATGAAAGACAATCCTTTCATTAAACCGAAGATACTACAACACTAAATTTCACCGCTTTCAAATCACCATAGACCAAAATACCCTACCTGTTCTAATGTAGCATTCATGACTTTGGAATGACAAAAAGTTAGTCGATAGGCAATCTAGTACTTTGGGCAGTACCGCCACGAAATGCTGTCCTGCAGATAAAACCAATTCAGGGTTCTATACATATTTTGTGATGAGAATTGAGAAGATACCATGACCAGTAAGAAAGTCACAATTACTGTCTTTAATCATACCTGAAGACTGAACTGCTTGTGAAAGGGCCCGGCAAGTTGCCGCGGCTAAATTACCATTCTCCAAGTGTCCAGACATAAAAAGCTTCTCCAGCATGGGCCAAAATACTGTGAGAAGTGCTAGTATGGGATCATCTGCAGAAGGCCCAGTAGGCAAAGACGTTCCAAGATGACTGAATACAGTTCCCATCCTGAAATGAAACAAACAGTCATGAGAGCTGGAGAAGAAGATATTGTATAATTTTAATGCGGAGATAATAATTGTTTAAACAAGGAAAATAGCATATCAAGCATTCGCATTAGCTCAGGCAAAAATTTCTGTTTATTTTAGCATAAGAACCTACTTTTTTCTATTTTTCATACTCACTTTTCAAAATATTCCACATCAGATTATCTATTTCACACTACATTCATTAAAATATCAAATTTTCTTGATTTTTTTAATTGTCTCTCTTTCTTCACACAACCATCATTCACTCTCTTTCTTCATCCTCGGGATACATAAGGAAATAATAAAAAAATAAATGAAAAATGAATAGTTAGGGTTGGCTATGGATCCTCAACAGGTTACTTAGGGTTGTCCATATGTAATTTTTCCTTCCATTCTAATCTATCTACAGTCATACTCTCTGTCACTCTCTTAATTGCCATCTCTCTTTTTATTACTTTTACTATGCATTTCTCTTAATTGCCATGTCTCTTTTTATTACTTTTACTAAGCATTTGTCCACTTGAAAAGAGTCTAGAGAAGAGTTGCTTCAAGTCATGAATTGATCTCTCATCTCCTTAATTGCCATGTCTTTTTTTATTACTTTTACTAAGCATTTGTCCACTCGAAAAGAGTCTAGAGAAGAGTTGCTTCAAGTCATGAATTGATCTCTCATCTCCTTCAAAAGTACAAGCATTCGTTTCTCTCCAAATACTCCACGAGGCAATGAGGGACATGGTCTAAATTTTTGCAGATCTGTACCTGTTGAATTTGTGTGACCAGCTAGCTAGAAGATCCACAACCCCACTCGGCATCACCCACTGCAACCCGAATAATGAAAACCAAGTTCCACAACTCTCTAGCTATAGGGCAGTGCATAAGTAAATGATTAGTAGTCTCCCCATCTTTCTTACACATGCACCACCAATCAATCACAACAACTCGACCCCTCCTCACGTTATCAGTAGTTAAGGTCCGTCCCAAAGCAGTAGTCCAAAGGAAGAAACTAACCTTTGTTCGAACTTTCAGCTTCCAAGAGAGTTGGGCAGTAGAAAGTAAAATCCTATAATAGGATCTGACATAAATAATCTGCTCTGGGGATGGATTCCAACAAAGCTAATCCCTTTCATTACATCTCACCAGACCGGAATAGATCAGATCTAAGAAAGATGCAATTGATTCCAACTCCCAATCTTGCGCCGGTCGACCATCAAGCCGCCCCTTCATTTCTATTTCTATTTTTACAAAATTTACATTCCATGTACTCTATTTTAGTCCTACATAATTGAAATCCTTTAGATTCTAGAGCTCTCGCCAAATTTTTAACTTGGCATTAACTTCATTTCTAGCTTCATCCGCTAAAACTATATCATCTAAAAAAAGCATACTAGGTCCTAATCTACCAATAGAACAAACTTTAGAAAACCTAATGAAACCCTCCCAAGACCTTTCCACCAGGTCTGAACTTTGAACAAGAAAGTGCCAGGAATAAGGCCTAATCAAGAGGACTTGCTTTGATACTATAATAAATTACAACTTATTGGAAAATTCTAAACTGATAGGAATGGTAGCATTTAAAATCCTTCCACCAAAGACAAATCAAGCTAGCATAGGTGTTAAATTGCATGCTTCCCCGCAAGCTATCCAACTAATTAATCTCAATAACATTACCTGTACAGCCCTCTCGCTGCAGAGGTCAAAATTTGTGTATAGGTAGCTGGGTTCTGTCTCAGAGAATGCTTGTTATCTTCTTCAACCTGAAAGAACATTAATCTCTTAGATCTTAATTGCACTTCAAATTGATTGGTTATTATTTGATTAATAACACTCATAGCACGAACCCATAAAATGAAAACAGGCATCTTAAATAACAACACACAAGAAAAAGCTTACAAGTTTTCCAATAGCTTCGTAGCTAGAAGAAAGCAATCTAGCCAACAAGTTGCCCTTTAGTTCTTGGTTGGGAACAGAACCAAGGATCAGACTTATTGCACTGACAATTTCTTCCTCATATTCTAAAGGTAAACTCCTCTTCTCCAAACCCTAGAAAACAAAACACTACTTATAAGGCAAAGAACACAGATGAATATGTATTCCTATTAAATATTTGAAGAGAGGATTTAATAATAATCAGGAAGCTGGAATACAAAAAAGTCGCAAACAATAAGGCACCACATTTCGCGAAAAAATCAAGTAGGATTCCAATGTCAACAGCAATTGGCATAAATGACAAAATTAATTACACAGAAATCACTGAAAGATATAACAATTGAGTGAAGCATCCATGCTATACCCATTATAGCTTTGGAAAGTAGCTCACCTCTCCTATCCACATCAAAATTTCCAAGTTTGCAGGTTCATAAATTACTGCAGAAGCATCTTCACAAATTTTACGCAACGCTGAGGCGCAAGCATTTGAGGACAGAGGTTCTGAGATCCCTGTAGCAAGAAATAATCTGAAAATAGCAAATCAGTACCAAACAGGAAATGGTTTGTGGCATATCTAGTGATGCTAGATGATAAATACAGCAAGCAGAAAAGCAAAAAAAAAAAAAAAAAAAAAAACTTGTCAAAGCTCAAAGCAACATCAAGAATAAATTCATTGAAATAATAAATTGGCAGTTACTCAACTCTACTAAGTCCACATTCCAACTATATGGGCTACAAAAATCCTTATTTGCAATTGGGAAAAAGCCATGACACCCCACGAACTTTAAGACAGTGGCCATTACACCCACTAAACTTTTAATTTGGCGAATTTACTCCTTAAACTTCACATATGTGCCAAATAGATACTTCCCTCACTTTGCAGTTAAAATTTAACATTCAACTCATGTGAAAGGGAAAAAAACACCAAAGGATCTGATTGAGAGGGAGAGAGAGCGAGAGCCAGGGTCCAATTTTTTGAGAAAGAGAAACCGACCAAAGAGAGAAAGAGGAACAAGGTTTTGGAGTCGGCAGCCACTGGTTGAATCCACCACCGCCGTTTATGGACTCAATTTTTTCGTTTTCTGCACAAAACTTCCTTGTGTGGATTCATCGTCCCTCTGCAGATCTACTTTTATTTGTTTGTTATTTGTGTTCTCACATCTTCTCAACAATGAATATGGTAGAATTGTTAAAGAAGATAGAGGAGAGGGGTGTTTGCGTTGGGGTTATCGGAGTTGGTGGGGTGGTGATTTATGGTGGTGGCCATCAAGGCTTTTGGTTGATGGGTATGGTGGTATTTTGTGGTGGTGTAAAATTTTGGGTCAGTGACTAGCTTGCAAATCAGCAACTGCAAAATCTGCACTTGCCCAGTCAAATGGATCTACTCTCATTCCCTTCAGATTTATGTCCACCGTACAACACCAATTGAGGAGATGAAGTTTTGGCTATGGAGGTTTTCTTCTTTTAGTTTTGTCAAATAAATGTCCAAAATAATTGTCTCATTAAAATGTGTCTAGAATAACATTAACAATGTAATTTGGAACGCTCTTGATCAATTTACTCTAGAAATCTGGATTGGTCTCTTTGGGATTTATTTTCCTGCCCTTCTTTGGTTAGTTTCACATCTTTAGAAATACTAACAGTTTGGTGGAGAGTTGTCAGAGTTGTTGGGGGTGTGGGTTATAATCCTCTCTCTGGTCAGTTTATCTCTCAACTGGACCCAGCTCTATCTCTCTTCGTCCCTTTCTTTCTTTTTCTTTCATGTGATGTGAGTTGTCCGTTAAGTATTTAACGGCAAGGTGATGAAATATCTATTTGGCAGATGTGTGAAGTTCAAGGACTAAATTGGCCAAATTAAAAGTTTAGGGGGTGTAATAACCACTACATTAAAGTTCAAGGGGTGTGAAGGCATTTTTCCCTTTGCAATTCAGCAGTAAAACATCTTGTCAGATGATGCCCAAAAATGTATAATATAAAGCAAAATGGATAGAAAGTATTTGAACAAAATAGGTGGATCTCAATCCTAACACCAACTGATAAATAAAAGAAGAGTACTTACAGTAAGGACCTAGCATTTGATTGAAAAGCAGATATCAACTTGGAATAGGAACCAACAACATCAGCTAGAGATCTGTATACCTAGAACAGAATTAAGTATCTTAGACAATAGAAGAATGAACAAGATCAAAATGGATTCTCATAGATTCAAGGCCTACTACTATTTCTTTATATTAAAATAAATTTAGCAACTGATAAGCACAGTAGAAAAAGTGAAAGGGGGGGGGGGGGGGGTGCAGTATCTGACATACAAAGCACACGTAGCCCTTAAGCTCATCAGAAGGCCAAATGGACAACATTGTCACCAACTGCATAATCACAGAGAAATCGAAGGATTGACCCTCCTGCAGGACTACTTCTGCAACCTGAAATGTGAAACTTATACATTAGTACTAAGGTAAGGAGTATATAAAAACCAACCGCAATACATGTGAATCAAAAAGTCCATATTCAATGAAGCTCAAATCTATCAAAAGATCTGACTGGCTGAAACTCTTACAAGGGTTCTGGAATAGTACAAGCCAGGTGACCCGTGTAAGTGGCCAGCAGAGACATACAGATTGAACTGAAACAGCAACCCTCAAACATTCCAAGTTGAGAGAAGGAGAAGATAACAAAATAAAAAGCTGCTTGCAAGCATGAAACCACAACAGTTTCTGAGGCCTAAATACAACTATACCTAGTAAAACATGTCACCGTAAAGTCTAGTATATGCATACAAAAAGTTATTAATAAAAAGACATAAAGCTTTCATGTATCAATAGGTTTGTTAAATTGATATTTTCAGTGACTATGATATAGCAAACATATTTTGGATTTCAATATATCGATACTGACGGTAACTTGCAAGTATCACAGTTGTGCCCAGCAAGTTATTCTTAAGAATATTTATTCTTGCATTCAAGTTTTTTGGAAGTGTTGAAGGATAACAATTCCTGCATTTGATACTTGCTTCAATTTTGGAATCACCTTTGGTAGCACTTAGTACAGTGAAGCCTTGCACTCCACCCATCATTAAATTTTTCTGGGATAAAAAATCATCGTGCGGTATCAGCATTGTAAATGATACAACCTTATCTTGATCCTCAGAAAGCATCATTGTATCAAAATTTTCCACTTCATCAAGCTTTGTCAAATTGACATTTTCAGTGACTATGATATACCAATTAACATATTAGTATTTTGGATTTCATTCTATCAGCGATACTGACAGTAACTCACAAGTATTATGGTTGAGCCCAGAGAGGTATTCTTACAAATATTTAAGTATAAGATGACATAGAAGAAATATTTTGGAGAATGTAATTAATCCTGCCTTCCCAAATGGGAGATATAATCACAAGCTAGTATAATGACATGGAGGCAAAACATGTATTAGTTCAATTTTCAAAACCCAAAATGGGTTACCGAAACATATTAAAGATGGGAACAACATATATGATATATCCATGCAAGAAGAGTTTAGAAGAAAATTGACCCTAAATTAGGTAAATCACCTATATACATATGAAACATCAAGCGAATGCAACAACTGGCATCACCCAAAAGGAAAATTCAAAGTTTGGAGTAGCAAGTTGTCCTCACCACATTAAGAGCAAATAATTTGCTCTCCACTTCTGTCCAAGGTATTGGTACATTTGCTGAGGTCCAGACACCAATGAAAAGCTACAATGCCATTTAAAAAGTTAAAATACAACTTATGAACATCATAATTTTATAATAAAGAACTTCAACCCTAAATTGTAAGCATTAAAGAAAAGGAAAAGCATGAATTAATTTAGGGACACTATTGGTCAGGTAGTTATATATATATATATATAACATTTATAAAAAGAAGAAAGACCAAAGTCGTCAATACCATACCAGAGGCTATTTCAGTTTGGGCAGAGGAATAAAATATTTCGATATTGGTTAATATCGTTGTATCATTGCGGGGTTATATATATAGGGTCGGGATCAAGTAGAGGTGTTCACCAAACCGCACAAACCGTAAAAACCGCACTAAAACCGCCAGCAAAATGGCATAACTGCACCTCACCGCAAGTAACAGTGCACTGCACTGCATGGCGCAGTGCAATTTGCGGTTTTATAATAAGAAAACCGCACCGCACCTTCTCTATATATTAATATATTTATTTTTTTAATATTAAATATATTATTAATTGTTTAATAACCTTAGTTTTCTAGAAAAAAAAAAAAAAAAAAAGTTTAATAACCCTAGCAAGTGTTGATTAGGAAAGCCAGCCCAAAATAAAGAAAAATTAGCTTAATAGTTTAAAACTTGGCCCAAAACAAAGGGAAAAATCAGTTTTGAGCTGGGCAGGAAAAACTCAAAATTTGAAAAATATACCGGCTTCAAACTGTTCAAACTGCATCTTATACAGTGCATCGCACATGTGACCGCAAAAATGAGGTGCGGTACGGTTATGGTTTTGGCTAAACTCTAAACCGCACCGCATCGCACATGTGACCACAAAAAATGAGGTGCGGTGTGGTTATGGTTTTGGCTAAACTACACCACAAAGTGCAGTGCTAAAACTGGCCCAAAACCGCACCGCGAACACCCCTAGATCAAGTGACGCCATTTAATAACTTTTTATTGAAATTAAATTTTGAAAATCTCACGTTGGATAAAATGTTATCTGTGTTCTTAATGCGTATGCCAAATTTTGAAACAAACAAATGTTATTTCTTCTATGTAAGTTATCTAATGTGATAAAATTCTCCAAAGCAGCTGTCCACATAAAGAAAGCTACCTTAACAGGGACTTTAACCTTTCAAATGCTTTTCCAAGGAAAATATTGGGCATCAGGTGGTTTTAAATTTCCCACACTCTGAGCTAGTTACTATCACAAATGTTGATTTCAAGCAGCTGTCCACGTAAAGAAAGCTACCTTAACAAGGACTTTAACCTTCCAAATGCTTTTCCGAGGAAAAGATTGCACATCAGGTGGTTTTATATTTCGGACACTCTGAGCTAGTTACTATCACAAATGTTGATTTCAAGCTCTCATTTGTAAAGAAAGCTACCTTAACAGGGATTTTATCCTTCCAAATGCTTTTCCATAGAAAACATTGTGCGTCAGGTGGTTTTATATTTCAAACACTCTGAGCTAGTTACTATCACAAATGCTGATCTCAAGCAGCTGTCCCCATAAAGAAAGCTACCCCATCAACTTTGATGAGGCACCTAGGCATCACTTTCTCAGAAAGCACTCAACCAACACCTCCTCCAGCCTATAGGCTTATTAATCATGATGTCTCATATCAAGCACTATATCATTGACTACATCTATGGTACAACAACAAATAAGTTATACAATACAAAGGAACTTAGCACCAGTTCAGATATACACATAGTAAACCATACTATAAAAGAAGCACCTTTTGTATAAATGTAGCCGAACTTAAAAGCTGACAAATATCCACCAAAAGCTCAACAAGATTCATCCGGAAATGGATGAGGCCATCAGGCAGGTCAGGATTTCCTCTCTCATCATTGAATATAGATTCATCCACCTGTCAAAGACGAGTTCTTCATATCATTTATTTTAGGAAAATTTTCCAAGAATTAAAAAAATCTTACCAACTTAAGTAACATAACAAAGATACAAAAATTACGATATAAAAAGAGAAACCACAAATTTTGGCAAAATGCTTTTTTTTGAACATGAGAGATTGAAAAATCATGTCTTCAAATTAAAGAACGTTCAGCTAAGGCAATATTTTTATTTTCACAACAACTTATACAAAAGAAGTTCAAATTCACTGTTGTGTATGGTGCCCGTCTTTCTAACTGCCTCCCAAAAACCCCACTCCAAAACTCCCACTTGTTTATTTGAAAACCAATTCATACTGCTACATAGCATACGCAGGAGGAAATCAACCAGTATTCAAAAGCTTGCAATAATAAACCAAGAAAACAGAAGAATTAGGCCTCCTTAGCATCACCTAAAGTACTTAAGAGTATCAACTGTTCATTACTATCAGTCTCAAAATATTGAGCTGTCCCACCCCCCTCCCCTCCCAAAAAATAAAAACCCTAACCCTAACACTCCCTGCATGCTAGCCCACTCAACAACACAAAATTAAATGCATGTCTTGCACATGCAGAATGAAAATAGAATTAAACATCAAACAAAAACTAACGCTCTGTTTGTTTTGGCAATAATGTTTTCTAGAAAATGAGTCATTTTCCAAAAAGTGTTTTCTATAAAACTATCTCATTTTCCTATGTTTGGTAGTTACTTTAAATGAATTGAAAAAAAATCTCCTAACTTCCCTTATTTAGCTTGCTGTGAGATAGAGTTGTTTTCCAAAAACAATTACGCTCTTTTTGTTTTAACAATGATGTTTTCTAGAAAATGAATCATTTTTCAAATAACATTTTCCATAAAACTATCTCATTTTCCTATGTTTGGTAGCAACCTTAAATGAGTTAAAAAACAATCTCATAACTTACCTTATATAGCTTGCTATGAGATAGAGTTGTTTTCCAAAAAAAATTAGTGAAAAACAATCTCTTAAAATAAACCATACTTTTTATGTTGACTAAAGATAGTTTTCCTTTGACTCATTTATTCTAATGCTACCAAACACTGGAAAATATGAAAAACTATCTTTACACAATGTTTTCCATCGAAACAAACAAAGCATTAGGGGAAAAAAATCTCTAAAAATAAGCCGTACTTTTTATATTGACCAAAAATAGTTTTCCTTTAATCATTTTTTCTAATGATACCAAACACTGGAAAACATGAAAAACTATTTTTACGTAATGTTTTCCATCGAAACAAACGGAGCATAAAAGAATAGAATGGAAGTCAACAAGACTCAAATTAAGGGCCTCACATACAATAGGCTTTGATGCTATGTTGGTTACCATCAAGAAGTGAGACAACAATGAATTAGCTCATACAAACTAACTCTAGCATCATTTAGAGTACTTTTTTTTTTTTTGTAAATAGATTAAAATAAAGACTGGTTTTGGACTATGTTCCCAATAAGTTGACAAAAATTCAGTGGAAGTGTAATTTAGGAGTAGGTTTACCTCTACATACACTTTTGATGTTAATTTCAAGTAAGACATCATCAATTCAAGCTACCGCCTATTTGTTTTTAAAAATAATTACCAAATTCCACTCATGTAATTCAATTCTTCAGTGGTCAAGAAAATATAAAACTACAATTAATAATTGCAAAATCTTACACTAGGCAGAAAAAAACATAACAAAACAAAATGAGGTTTTTTTATATATAATAAATTCTGATTTTTATCAAACTCAAAAAAAGAGTCACCCAAGTATACAAGATGTATACAACTGGGGACCAATACAATCAAACACGCAAATTACTAAGATTCATCAAATCAGAAACCGAACATAGAGAATATCTTCCTACAACTGACATCCAACCCTACAAACTTTTTAAGAAAAAAAAATTTTAAGATCTGGTTAGGTCCTCTCAGAGTAATCAAAGGCCTGGTTATTCCTTTCCCTCTAAAGACATTGCATCAAACAATGTGGGACAGCCATCCAAATAACACCATTGCAATGTTGCCCAAATCTCCCTTGCCAACAAGCTAGTAGATCAATAACAGTCTCCTGCATCAACCAATAAACTACAAACAAACTGAACACCATAGACCAGAAATCAGTAGCAATAAGACAATGGAGTAAAAGATGGTCTACTGTTTCACCATTACTTTTGCACATATAACACCAATCCAAAATCCAAACTTTCCTTTTCTATAAATTATCAACTGTTAAATTTTTCCCCAAGGCTGCAGTTCAAAAACAAAGAAAGCAGCTCTAGAAGGGATCTTCAGCTTTCATATGCTTTTTCAAGCGAAAGAATGATCATCAGCACAAGTCAAAACCCGGTAGTATACACTAACCTCAAAACCTCCTCTCTTAGCTGGCTTCCAACACATCTTATCCTCTCCATTGACCCTCACAACAACTACATAAATAATATTCATAAGCTCTGCCATACTAGCCTCCTTATCTTGGCTGATAAACTAATACATAACAACTAATCTACTTCTGTTTAGCATGTAATAAACGCATTCAAAGAAATCAATTTCTTCCAAATGTTTTAATTTGAATGCTACAAAACTAACCACTAATCTTTAAAAGAAACCACACATGTAGCATCTGCTCAACAGACAATCTAAACATAAAATGTTATTTAAAAAGTTCAAAATTTTTTACTTTTATATAAAAAGCACAGCAGCGATATGTAATGAAGATGCCCCTAAAACTCTTTACTTGACATCATAATCTAATGAACAAACCAACAAAATCAAATACCAAAAAATACATACATTAATTAAACCTTAAAAAAATCTTTAATCCATGATCACAATATAACAAGAGAAATAGACAAAGAATAAACCTGTGCACGTGATAAAAGCGCATCAAGCAACGCTGAGAATAAAGAAGAAAACATTTCTTCCACATGTTTCCTACTTTTTGTACTATCTTCATCAAGGCCAAGAATATAGCTTGCGAGACTGGACCTGGGGAAAGATAAATTATGCTCACAGTTATGATGCTCTAAATTAGCAGCAAACATCATAGAATCATCAAAATCAAATGCATGAATAAGAAAAACTTTCATATTTTCATAAAACTCCATTAGAAAAAAAAAATTCATAGGGGAAAGAATACATGTGGCCTAAAATAACATTAATAGAAAAACATCATGACATGTCAAGTAAGGAGTTGATAGAGAGTATGATTTTGGATAGGATAGATCGGCAGAAAAGGATAACTATTATTGGAGGTTTCACCCTCCATATAGCTTTCCAAGGAAAAATCTAAAATGTTTTTCACTCTCTACAAGCTTTTAGTAACTGTTTGGGGGGGGGGGGGGGGGGGGGCAATTGGCTTATTTCAAATAGTTCAAGGTGGACATTGATTGATTTTATAGATTAGGGAGGAATTACAAATGAACTAATAATTAATGGGGGGGAAAAGTATAATTAACACAAGAAAAATTCTATGTATTTAAAAATTTCAAAAATTCTTTTTCTTTTTTTAAATAAGAAAAATTTTATTCAAGAAAAATTACTTCATGAAAAAATGACACAGCAACCAGAAAAGTATTTAAAAAACTGAAAAACACTCAAAACTATGTACAATATAAATGAGAATCTATAAACATCAGAAGGGAATCACTGGAACTGAGTCCCCAAACATGATACCAATCAAATAAAGTGCCTACAAACGAGGCAAGGAGATGACCCCCGAGCTCTCCACATCCTCAAACATGTGATTGTTCCACTCCCTCCAAATAAATCACACCAAACACAAAGGTGTCATTCTAAATGTCAGATGAGTGTTTCCCTAACCAATTCTTCCATCCTATCAAAAGATCAAGCGCTCTCTTAGGAAGAACCCAAGTGACCCCAAATGATCTAAAAACAAAGCTCCACAACTAAGAGCGCCCCCCCCCCCCCCCCCCCAAACAGTGATTAAAAGATGGTCCATTGATTCCTAACTACACTAGCACATGCAACACCTGTCCACAATAAAATAACCTCTTCTCCTCAAATTATCACCAGTGAGTATCTTTCCCCACACCACTGTCCAAACAAAAAAGGAAACCCTTTAAGGGGCCTTGACTCCCCAAATACCTTTCCAAGGAAACCCTCAACACCCTATTAAAAGACCAAATATCAAATTCCCCATTCTTCCTCAACTTTCACCTCACACGAGGACATTCAATACGAGTTGAGAATCCAAGAGATGATGAAAAGCCGCCACCGATTCCATTTCCCAATCATTACCACAATGGAACCTCACTTACCAAATCCTCTCTCAATCATTACCACAATGGAACCTCAAAATACCAAACCCTCTCTTGCCTTGCTGCCTCACCAGTAAAGACTCCACTGAAGCCACCCGATTAAAAGTATTCTCATACAAGACCAAAAAAGCCTCTCCAAGAGGCTAGTTGCCACACCAACAATCATGCCAAACTGCACCTGATTCCCTATTCCAACCCATCCTAATACACCTCCAAAGACCACAACCATGAGGACCCCTATTCAACTTAGAAATCCATCCTCCAAAGACCAATTATTATTTTGCTATATAAATAATGTATTTTATCACAAAACTACCTCATGCATGTAAAAAGCACAAGTTAGCCTAAAAAATATATCAAAGATTACATGAAAACAAAAACAAATAACCAAATTCTATGATATTACTACTATCACTCAGTTCCATTACATTGGACCAATCTCTAAGTTGTCTAATAAAGGTCTTCAACTAAAATTTTGAAGCTTCAAATTGTTAAAGGTGTGACTATTCCATTCCCTCCACAACATCCACATCAAGCCCAAGGTATATCATGTGAAGTCTGATGCTCAGCCATCGTGGGTAGTAGGCGAGAGCTCGAGAGGAAGATGGGATGGAGATCCCGAGTCGCCGGTGTTAGTCACGGTGCCGGAACTGGATAGCGGTGCCTCTGACCTCATCACCGGCCCTGTGCATGTTGCCTCGGTGGTATCACCGTCGATCACAGCAGTGGGTGCGACGGAGACTGCCATGCCTGGGTTCATCGGAGCGGAGATCCAGCCTCCGATGGCTGGGGTGTTCAGTGGAGGGAGGTCGACGAAGCCGAGGGGGCCTGGGAAGGTTGTTTCTTCGCCTCAACAGCATCAGGGAGCAACCCATAATCACTTTTCTCCTCTGTTGGGTCTGGGTAGCGAGATGGACCTCTGTTTTGGGGAGGTAGAAAATTCTATGGTGGTGTCAGGGGAGAAGGGAGAAAAATGGAGCAATTCGTCGAGAGATTTGGATGGGGATGAACTAGCACAGGATGGGAATGAGCTGGCACAGGATGGGTCTGAGCACTTTTTGCTTTAGTGGAAGCATAGTGAAGTTAATCCTAGTGCTTTTTCTCAAGGGGAGGAAGAGAGTGGCTTATTGGAGTGTTCACCTTTATCTAAATGGGATCCTAAGGAACTTAAGGAGTTGGAAGTGATCCAGGAAGTTGATGAGGGAGAGGTTCGGGGGTCAGAGGTAAAAAACTCGAAATGGGTATGTAGCCTGATGAAAAGTTTTTGTAGAATAGTGGGTTTTCCTATTGTTAAGCATGAAGATCAATGTCTGGCTTTGTTTTGTCTCCTTGAACAAGACTGCATTGATGTTGTTAATGTTGGGACTTCTAAAGATATTGTGAGCTCAAGGCAGAAGGGGTTTAGGGAACTTAAAGGCTTGATTTCTTCAGTCAATTATGACGGGGTAGCGTCTAAGGGGAGGAATAGAGTTTCCTCAGTAGGCACGGGGGTGATTACCTGTGTTAGATGAGTTTACGGCTTATATCTTGGAATGTTAGGGGGTTAAACAATCCTCAAAAGCGGGAAGTATGTAAAAATCTTCTCAAGGAGTGGAAGTGTGATATTGTTTGCTATCAAGAAACTAAGCTGGCTTCTATAAACTCTTCTATTGTTCGAAGCCTTTGGGGTAGTCCGTTCCTAGACTGTGTTGCTCTAGATGCAGTCAACACTCTAGGGGGGGTGTTACTAGTTTGGGACGAGAGTTTATGAAAAAGTTGACTGTGCTATTGGTCAGTTTTCTGTAAATGTTTTACTGAAGAGGGTTGTAAATGATTTTGTATGGGCATGTTCTGGAGTGTATGGTCCTAATGATGATAGTCAGCGGGGTGCTCTGTGGGAGGAGCTTACAAGGATGCACTCTAGGTGGAATACATCATGGTGTGTGTTTGGGGATTTTAATATCATTCGATATCCGAGTGAGAGACTTGGGTGTGAGGCCTTTAGCCCGGCTATGTTTGCTTTTTCAGATTTCATTGAGGCTAACTATCTTGTGGACTTACCTCTTGAAGGGGCATCGTTTACTTGGTTTAAAGACTCAGGGATTGATTGTATGTCAAGAATTGATAGAACCTTGGCATCGGTGGATTGGGTAGATCATTTTGGCAACGTGTCTCAAAGGGTACTCCCTCGTGTTGTTTCTGACCATTGCCCTCTCTTGGTGGTGGCCGGTAGTGTTAATATAGGTCGTAGTGCCTTTAAGTTTGAGAATATGTGGTTAAGAAGAGGGTTTTGTTGAGAGGGTTCGGCAATGGTGGAATGGGTATTGCTTTGTGGGATCTCCAAGCTTTATTCTGGCTCGTAAATTAAAAGCTCTTAAAGAAGATTTGAAAAAGTGGAATAAGGAGGAATTTGGAGATCTGGCCTTTCGGAAGAAATGTCTTTTATTTGAATTGTTGGGGTTGGATGCTAGGGAGGACTTGTTGGGCCTTTCTCAGGAGGAACAAACCAGGCGAAGTCAGATTAAAAGTGAGGTTGCACATCTTGCCTCTTTGGAGGAGATCTCTTGGAGACAAAAGTCCCAGTTTTTATTTGTGAAGGAGGGGGACAATAATACTCGTTTTTTTCATCGGGTTGCTAACTCCCATAGAAGAACTAATCATATTCGGGGTATTGAGGCGGATAGTGTTCTCTATGAGAATGAGGAAGAGGTGCGGTCTAAGGTGATTCAGTTTTATCAGAGTTTGTACACTGAGTCTGATACCTGGCGCCCTTCTATGGATGGTTTAGAGTTTGCTAGAATTGAGGAAGATGAGCGGCTTGCTCTAGAGAGGGATTTTTCTAAGGAGGAAGTAGTTAAGGTTCTCCAAGAGATGGAAGGCAATAAAGTCCCAGGTCCTGACGGTTTCACTATGGCATTTTTTCAAAAATGTTGGAGTGTAGTGGAAACAAAAGTTATGGCATTTTTTGAGCTTTTCCATTGGAGCTCAGAGTTTGAACGGTCTCTGAATGCTTCTTTCCTTTCTTTGATTCCCAAGAAGAATAATGCTTTGAATATCAAAGACTTTCGGCCTATCAACTTAGTGGGTAGTGTGTATAAGCTATTGTCCAAAGTTTTGGCTAACAGATTGAGGCTAGTGCTAGATAAACTCATTTCGGAGTCGCAAAATTCTTTTGTTGGTGGCAGGCAGATTTTGGACTCGGTGCTTATTGCTAACGAATGTCTAGATATTAGACTGAAGTGTCGTGCTCCAGGGGTGGTGTGTAAGTTAGACATTGAGAAAGCATATGACCATGTGAATTGAGACTCTTTGTTTTATCTGTTGGAGAGGATGGGTTTTGGGGGTAGATGGAGGAGTTGGCTGAAGACGTGTGTCACTACCGTTTGTTTCTCAGTTTTGGCTAATGGATCTCCTGCTGGTTTCTTTGGTAGCTCTAGAGGTCTAAGACAAGGTGACCCATTGTCTCCCCTCCTCTTTCTTTTGATCATGGAGGTCTTAAGTCGTATCCTGAAGAAAACTGAGGAAGGTGGTTTCATTCAGGGTTTTCATGTGGGTCCTAATAATTCTACTGGTATTTGTATTTCTCACCTATTATTTGCTGATGATACTATTCTTTTTTGCGATGCTTCTAGAGAGCAGATCTTCTCCATTAGGCTGGTTTTGACTTGTTTTCAAGCTTTTACTGGTTTAAAGGTGAATGTGGAGAAAAGTGAAATTGTCCCTATTGGGGAGGTGAGCAACATTCAGACTTTGACTAATATTCTTCAGTGCAGGGTGGGCAGTTTGCCTATGATTTACTTGGGTATGCCATTGGGAACTTTGTATAAAACAGCCTCTATTTGGAATCCGATTCTTGAGAGGTTGGAAAAGAAGCTTTCAGGCTGGAAGCGGCTTTACTTGTCAAAGGGTGGTAGACTCACTTTGTTGAAAAGTACCCTTTCAAGCCTTCCGACTTATTATCTTTCCCTTTTTACTATCCCTAAAGCTGTGGCGACTAGATTGGAATGTATTCAGAGGAATTTTTTGTGGGGTTCTTCAGTTGAGTGTTTCAAATATCCACTGGTGGCTTGGGAAAAGGTTTGTTTACTGCGCGAGTTGGGTGGTTTGGGAATTCGGAATTTGGCGTCTTTTAATCAGGCCCTATTAGGGAAATGGCTTTGGAGGTATGGCCATGAAATCACTCATCTATGGTGGAGGGTCATAGCCATAAAATATGGGGAGGGGAAAGGGGGTTGGTGCACTAGAGTTTGTAGAAGGGCTCATGGTTGTGGTTTATGGCGGAGTATTAGTGAAGGGTGGGAAAGTTTTGCGAAGCATTTGTTTTTTGTGGTGGGGGATGGTTCTCGTATTCTTTTTTGGCATGATAAATGTACTGGGGATGTCCCTCTTAAAATTCTTTATCCCCAGTTATTTTTGTGTTCTGCCAATAAAGAAGCTTATGTTTCTTAAGTGTTAAACCCTCCAATGGGTGATAATGACAGAGTGTGGAGTTTAAGCTTTTTTAGGGATTTCAATGATTGGGAGTTAGCGGCTTCATACTCCCTACTTCATTTCATCCAAACCCGGATTCCTAGGAGTGATGGGTGTGACAGGCTTCGTTGGGGTCTTAATGGTAGTGGGAAGTTTGACATTCGGTCTTTTTATCATAAGATTCGAAATGCAACTCATTCCAATTTCCCTTGGAAGGGCATTTGGAAAGTCAAGGTTCCTAAAAGGGTGGCATTTTTTATGTGGACAGCAGCTCATGGTCAGATTCTAACCTTGGATAACCTTATGCTTCGTGGTCGCCCTTTGGCGAATCGTTGTTGTATGTGCTGTTGTAATGCGGAATCTGTGGATCACCTATTACTTTTTTGTCCGATAGCTCATTCTTTGTGGACATATACGCTTCGGCTGTTTGGGATCGATTGGGTCATGCCTGGTTCAGTAGCGGAATTATTATTTTGTTGGTACCATTGGCTTGGGAAGCATAGCTCTGATATTTGGAATTTGGTTCCAGGCTGTTTAATGTGGACTATTTGGACTGAACGGAATCGGCGTTCTTTTGAGGATAAGGGGAAAACTGTGGTTCAATTATTAGATTTATGCCATCGGATCCTCTTTGATTGGTCTCGGTGTTGGGGTCTCTTTGATTGTTTTACCCTTATGGAATTCCTTTCGTCTATTAGTCTTTCTTAGTGGCTGCTTGTGGCTGCTTGTGTTTTTTTGTTCACTACCGTGAACACTTTTGTATTCTCATGTTTTTCCCTTATTAATAATATTATCTTCTTACTTATCAAAAAAAAAAGTCCATCATTGTTTTTGACATCACCCATTCCACCTAAAAGAGCCAATCACACAACTCTACATCACATAAACAACACCAATCTACATATGAATCCTCGTTTTTGGAGGTTATCATCGGTTAGGACTCGGGATCTTCCACGGAGCCACAGTACACACAAAGAAAGCCACCCTCTTGGGGGCTTGGCACACCAAATACCTCTCCAGGGGAAACTAATCACCCTAGGGGCATGAAACACACCATAATAAGACCTTACATCAAACACCCACTCCCAAGCAATCTCCATCACATCTTATCCAGGTCCTCACTAGTTGGCCTACTAGAATACAACAGTACAAGCAAAAATTCAACAGTTAAAAGATTGAACAAACCGAACATTCCAATGCTTCTCACCCCCACCAGCGCCACCTACCCAATAAGCAAATACCAACACATCCTAATATGCTGCCAACGAATATAAGGCAGGGTATTGCTCCTTTAAAGGGTGCTCCCTAAACCACCTGTCATGCCAAAAACGCACTTTGTCTCCTACTCCAACTTCAAACTGCACATCATTGACAAAGCCATCCCACTTGCTCAAACACCCTTCCATACACCTATGTTTATATGTGCTATGCACCCGCTTTGTTGCCCCATACTTTAACATTATTACCCTTCTCCACAAAGGAGTCCCCTTTACCCAAAACGCCACAACCACTTCCCTAATAGAGCTCTATCAAAGGCCCCCATCTTGTCCACCCCATCCCTCAGACATGACTGGAGAACACACAGTATTCCAGTCCACAAGATGAAACTTAGGCTCATACCTCACCCATTCCATAAAAAGTTTGTTTGTAACTTCTCTAATCTTTTCGCGACATAGGGTGGAATGGTAAAAATAATGATAAATAGTACATAGGAAGGCTCAATAGTGTGCTTTTAATGTGTCATTCCTCCCCCTTTAGATAAATATAACTTCTTCCATCTTGATAATTGCCACTCCATCTTCTCTAAAATGGGGTTCCACACAACGTGCGCCTTAAAAGATGAACCCAAAGGCATTGCCAAGAAAATCATAGGGAAGCTCCCTACCTTATAGTAAAAAGAGGCAAAGGTATGCCTAAAATAACACAGATAGAAGCAGCAAGGAAAGATATGTTAATTTGGGAAGCAATAGAATGGTAGAAAAGGATACATGTGATTCTCCCAATTGGTCAATGACGGTCCATAACTGACCCCAATTTACATGGGATTAAAGCTTTAGGTGATTGGATTAAAATGCGACAAGATCTTTCTTTCCTACTAATTTGAAGCTCGACTTCTTATAGAAAGATAAACCGAAAAAACAATAATTAAATCAATTATAGCGGTACCAGAATTGCAAAGTTGAGTCTGCAATCTCCCAGTCCTCACTTGGAAATGCCACACATCTGCCAAGGTATTGAACATGTCAGAAATATCACAAATAAAAATTTTCATAGAGAATAGCTTATATGTGGCTATATGATCTAAACAAACACTGCATTTCAAGGTGAAACACAATCGTCAACCTATGACAAAGGTTTATCTCAAACATGCTTATGTATGTTTCCTATATCACAGATCTTTGGTGTCTAAACTTGAACACCACACCCTTCCCCCACCCACCCCCCCAACTCAAAAAAAAAAGTCCTTAATGTTTACTTTTTCCCATGTTCATCCTCAGTACTGCTTTTTTTTTTTATGCTTAATATTTGAACTTATTCACAAGCCTCAAGCATAAAGCTGTCAGCACATCTAAAGTCATCCAAAGAGAACATAGTGAGAATATGTTTCAAAATGATATGTTGAACAATATCTCATTAAGTAAACCTTTCTATTCCCTGCTTGGAAAAACATTAAACAGGAAAAATTATTGCGTTGAGAATTATAACACTGAGATATCACCTCAAGAGTGCATCCGCCAAAGAAAGTGCTTCAGCACTTGCTTCTACAATCAGAGATGGTGCCTGGGGTACATTATAAAATTCAAATGTATTAATGACAAAGAAAAAGATAGATGTTTGTATAAATAAGCATCAAACCTTGTTACATCATTACCACTAACGACATACTATCCCAAAAAAAAAAAAGCATCATTTTCACTAATGACATGAACAAGTCTTTAGACAAGTTGAATGCAAAAAATCCTTCAAAAATAACTTGGAATAGCACAATAACAAAGTACAGAATCACATAATCAAAACGTACAGCCTGCCCAATTTCTGACAACAGGCATGCAAGACCACCAATAACTTTCTCATCTCCCTTAGTAAGAGCTGGTAGAAGAAGCACTTCTTTAAGGAAATGTACTCTGCATAATAAAAATTGGGGCAGCCCCTACAAAAGAAATCATAACTCAAATTAGACAAGATACTCAAATTAAGTGCAGCACAAACTTTTTTTATAATGAATAAAAAAATAGGTCATTTCATGCTCACGATGATAATCACTCCATAACCTAAAAGAATTACAAAAAATGATGCATAAAATAGAAGTGATTCTGAGGAATCTATAAGAGTGTTACTTTTTGCAAGACCCCAAGCACGGGACCAATCAAATAGAGTTCACTCAGTCAAGCTTCAAAAGTACAGTTATTTCTCTGCTTCCACAATAGCCACATCAAACATAACTGTAAAATGTTACAAATCTCTGAAGAGTTCCCAAACAAAAGGTCAGCCACCCTCCTTGGTAACACCCAATTGGATCCTAGAAGGTCTAAAAACCAGGCTCAATAAATCATAGACTACATTGCAATGAATCAAAATATGATCTACCATCTCCCCACTACACTGGCACATACAACACCATAAAACTAAGGTAAATCCTTACTTATAAAAAAAAAAAAACTAAGGTAAATCCTTGCTTGATAAGATTATCACAAGTAATAATCTTCCTCCAAGCTATTGTCCAAACAAAGAATGAGATCCTCAAAAGAGCCTTAACACACCAAACACTCTTCCAGGGAAAGAATTACGTACCCCTCGGATAGCTTCACAACAAGAGCGAACAGTAAAGATGCCACTCCCTTTCAATCTCCATACATCCTCTCACAACCCTCCCTCCTAGGGATATTGGAGTATAAAAGATCTAGGAAAGAGTAGACAACTCCAACAATCATGAAAACCTCTGTGAATCACACATTCTAGATCCAGCCTTCCCCACCTATTGGGCTATCTATGACTAAATGAACTGAGGCATTTTGATCAAGCGAGCAAGCATACAAGTCTAGCTACAACTTTTTTAGAGAATGACCTCCACACCAAACATCATGTCAAAAACCTTAATTGAGTGTCATCCCCCACCTCAAAAGACACAAATTGCTGCAAAGTGCCCTAGCCCCCACTAATACTCTGCCATAGGCTATACGTATGAAGTACTCTAACCGAACCCGAAGTCCAACCACCCCATTCCTCCACATATTTTGTAACAATCGGGTCTCCATAAATGTGTGACCTCAATCCCAAATCGCATAACCACTTTCCCATTAGCGCTTGATTAAAGCTCCCTAACCTCTGAATCCTCAAACCACCTGTAGCAATAGTAGAACACACACTGTCCCTTGCCACCAAAGAGAACTTTATACTCCACATCCAAAGCGCGCCACAAAAAATTTTGCTTTAACCTCTCCAACCTATTAGCCACATTTGTAGGAATAGTAAATGAGAGGTAGTAACTTGGTAAACTTGAAAGTGTACTTCTTAAAAGCGTTATTTCCCAAAATTTTATCTCAATTTTTTGTTAGGTTAAAGGCATGTAGCTTGATTTATGCTTGCAAATAATATAGATGTGGAATCTGAATAAGCATAAGTTCAGAAGTATTTTTTGACAAATAACAAATGTAATGTAGTGGTAGTACAATAAATAATAATATGATGTCATTTTTTGCACCATGGCATCAGAGCACCATTTTAGCATCATGAGCTATGAAAGTAGCTTAGGCTTTAATGCACATGCTAGACGCATTGATGGAGGATGAACCTTTAACTGATTTAGAAATTCAGATATTATTCTTGCACTATTTCAAACCTTTCTGTGCGACCAATGCAAACACCAACGCCGGATTAAAGGCCAGGTAGTGTTGATTTTGCTTGGCCTAATAAGATTTTGGGCCTGGCTTGAGTTTGACAGTTAATGGACTGGTAGAGTCAAGCGTAGTGTAATGTTTGATTCTAATGTTCATTTGTCAATTATTTCCTTTTGATGTGACTCAGATCAAGCACATTGAATATCTATGATTAAACAGGCACGCCTGAAGCTCTATAGGGCTGGGCCTAGGTCATGCCAGCTTGGACCAGCAATTTTTACTCAAACATGTGGTGTTGGCAAGTACTGGCCCGGCCTCAAGCTGGCATGGCTCAGCTCATTAGCACCCCTAGTTATATACGCATACATTGAAAGTGCAAACATTGTCAGTGGGAAAGGTACGAGCATACCTCATGTCGACTAACAAGTTCAATGAGAACTTCAATGGCCAGATCAAATGAAGATAAAACCTGTAAAACCAACAAGTGCAGATATTAATTAATAAGACAGCCATAAATATCATTACTCTGGTTCAAGAGTCATCGTAATTAAGAAGAATTACCTGCAAAGAACCAAAAACAAAATTAAGAAGTGGGTGTGCGGGCAATGAGCCCTGAGGAATCTCCGAGAAACACCCAGCTCGAACCTAAGTGCAAAAAGGTTAAATATGTTAAGAAAACCATAATAAATGGCATTTGCATTAATGCCACAACTCAATTCAAACTAATGTAGCACAAAGCAGCAATTGGTATCAGAAAAAAATAATAGAAAGCAACCTAGATTAGTCTAGGGTTAACCTCGGGTTCTCTAGTATATACAACAAAGCCATATAGCGAAAATGTAGGTGTCAAGGGATTTCCAAATGGTGTTTTCGCTTTTCTATTTTCTTTCTTCACAATTTGATTGCAGTAACAACAAAAACTCACAATTCAATCAAAAACAAAAATGCCATACCCAACTCAGTAAGCAACGCAGAATTTTCCTGCTCCTTTCGTGACCGTGCAATTGCGCAGTAGCAGCATCAAAGCTTTTCTCCGATTGTTGCAGTAGAAACTCGAGAACTACCGGCGTATGCGAGAGAAGCTGCAGTAAGAAAAAAATCGAAACGATCAAACGCCGCAAAGCAAAGCATTGAGATTAAAAAAAAAAAAAAAAAAAAACACAAAATGGAAAAACCCTAACAAACCTCTCTGCAATACTGAGTTCTGAGAGCAGAAGTTAATTTCGAATCAGTGTTGTGAGTGTCGAAAACTTCTTCAGGCAAAACAGTAAGCATTTCCAACACAGCAATATTACCATCCTCCTGACTCTGCAGATTCTGCAGACTGTAGAAGAGCTGCTCGATCGGCTTCCCGTTTTCGACGCCGCGGAGAATTAGGGCAGAGAGAGCGAGGCAGATTTGCGTCAAGAGCTGAGGAGGACCGGAGGAACTGAACCGCTTGGCGGCGAGGAGAAGAGCGTTGAGCAGGGCGTCCTTGGCTCCTAATTGCAAGAAACAGCCTTCGTTTTGAATCTTCCGTTTGAGAATTTGGGCGGCGAAGAACTCGAGTTCGGAATCGGCGGCGGAGGCGGAGGCGGAGGAGGAGGCGGCGGAGGAGGAGGAGGAGGAAGGGGAGTGTGGAGGAGGAGAGGAAGTGAGAATTGAAGTGGCGACTTCCCAAGCGGCGTCGGTTTGTTGGAAATGGACGAGCCATTGGTTGGCGGCCACGCGGTTGCAGGACTGGGTGTCGTGGTTCAGCACGTGTACGGCCTCTGCCACCTTCATTTGCAACTCCATTTTCTCTCTCTCACACACTCACACAGTCTCTCTCTCTCTCTCTCTCTCTCTCTATCTCTCACTGTATTTATTATTAGTAGTAACAGTAGTGGTAGTAGAATTTTATGGATCATCAATCTTTGAATCTTCAATCATCTCATCCAATCTGTGCTGTCATCATCCAAAACCTCTCCGTGTGGCAATCCGGTTGTTATCAACGGGGAGAGAGAGAGAGAGAGAGAGAGAAACAATAACGCGTAAGACACAAGCGTTTAACCAAACCCTTCCTTAATATTATTATTATTATTATATTCTAAATTTCTAACATTTAAAATAAATTAAAAACAAAAAAGGACATTATATAAGTTTATAATAACCAACAACTCAATTATGATTGAAAAACAAACTTTTAATTGTTTGGATGCAATTTTTTATTTTTTATTTATTTATTTGATAGTTACAAAAAATATTACAATATGAACGGATTCAAAACCCTGTATATTTTCGTTAAAAATGATAAAAAGTGGTTTTTAGTTAAAATTGATAAAAAGTGGTTTTTACTTTCTAGTTTAGCTACCAAATTTTTACCTTAATTATTTGTTTATTGGGTGAAAAGTGATTAAAATATAGTTGTATTATGTCTAAAAAAACAATTTTCACTCAAAGATTTGGTTGTTCTTGTTTCCTCTTCAACTAGTTTTAGTTGCAACTACATCAAACAAGATCAGTAACATACACCAACAGCATTACAAGAACTCAAAAATGTCTTTAGGTAATCTACCACAACCTCTAAGTCCTCCTATTTTGTTGCATATCTTCTAACTCAACATCTTTTTTTGTTACATCGGATTATTTGCATAATAAAAACAATAGAAGGTTTTTGATGGAAAATGTTTTCACGAAAATAAAGAAACTTATAATATTATTTTACATTTAAAAAATAAATTATTATAACCAACAAATCAAATCAATTATTAATTGAAAACAAACTTTAAATTGAATTTTTTGATGCCCAGTTTTTCTAAAAACCCAATAAAGCCCAAACTCTTTCTGGACCCATTATCTTTATTTATAGCTTTTTTTACATTACCCATGACAATGTATTTATTTGAGGGAATTGAAGGAGTATAATTTGAAGAGTAAAGAATGAGCCTAGTTGGGCTTATTCATGAAACTAGATTTGGGGTTTACAAAGTGAGTTGGGAACACTTGTTGAAGTTGAGGGTCCATGAGCAAGCCCATGTGTTGGCCACAAGTACACCTAAAAACACTGATCTAGTTGGCTGTATTTGGCTATTTGCTACAAAATCCAGAGTAATGAACCTACCTATCTTAGGTTTGTTTGATTTGAGGGGTGAAAAAGTGAGAGGATAAAAAATGAAGAAGGGATAGAAAAATGGGAGAATATAAGAGATTTAGTTTTCTCTTATATGTGTTTGATTGGGAGGATGGAAGAGTGAAGAGATAGAAAACTCATTTGTTTGGTTAATAAGAAAAATGAGATGATGAAAATTGAAATTGGTATAGATTGACTCATATGTCCTTATTAAAAAAAAAACTATGCTCAATTAAAAAATAAACAAATAATCAACCAAAAAAATAATAATCCCACTGAGCTTATTAAAACAAAAATTATGCCCAATTAAAAAATAAATTAAAAGAAAAGAAAAGAAACAAAAAATAAAAATCCAACAATGCACAGTAAAAAAAAAAGTCATGATAGGACATTGGCACACACTGATACACAACCATTTAGCAGAGAAGAACAAAGAAGAGAAAAAAAATAAGCAGCAGCACGTTACTTTACTACTGCACAGGGATAAAAGCTAAAGACAAACAAGTGAAGAAATGATACAAACGGGTGAGATCAAAACGAAGCTTGTAAAAGGGGTAGTTTTGTAAAACAAATTGGACCAGTTTTTCACCCTTGTTTTCTCTCCATTTTGGAGAGATTAATTTTTGGTGGGCCGAAGGAGAAAATGCATGGATCCCACCAAAAAATTTCCATCATTTCTCTCCTTACCAAACAATATCAAATTCTATTTTCTCTCAATTCTTTTCTATCATCCCTATTTCACCTCTAACCAAACACCCACTTAGACTTAGACTTATTTATAATCACCATGCTTATCACCAAGGCACTCAATATTGTATTATTGCTAGCACATTAATCTAAACCCATATTAATTGGAGTGGTCAAATCCTTACATCTTTTTTTCTTTGATCCAAATATAACACGAAAAGTAAATATTTGAGTCACATTAGTAAAGTTATCAAATTTTGTCACAAATGCGCTCCACTAAGTGCCCGTTTGTTTCCACTTTCCCAGCCTAAAAAGGCCGTTTTGAAAAAAGCCAATGTCCAAAGCCCGTTTGGCTGAGACCAAAACGCAACTTTTTGGAAAAAGTTGTGTTTTGGGTTTGTGAAGAGAACGCGCAGGATGGAAAAGGAGCTCAGAGGTCCATTTTGAGCAAAGTCCGTGCGCGTTATCATATATCCGTTGGACGATCTTGGGCAATTACCAAATTATCCTTCACATTTTACTGAAAATCTAACTTTACCCTTTGATCTTGGGCAAACCATATTTCTCTCAAACATCTCTAAACTCAAGCATAATCAAAATACAAACTCTTCTGACCGTTTTATAAAAAAAAAATACAAACTCAAAAACATAATCTTAAAATTAATCAAACCACAACAATAAAAGCAAAAAAATTCTTGCTCTCATAAAACTGATATAATTTAAACAACAAATCTAAAATCAAAACAACAACAACAGCAGATCAAGAACAGAAAAAAAAAAAAAAATTTAGAACAACAATAAATGATCAAGAAAAAAAAATAGAAGCCGATTTGACAAATCTAAAATCAGAAACAACAACTAATCAAGAACAAGGAAAAAAAATAGAAGTCGATATGACCCCTGGTTGCATGCATTCCGCATTGAGGAGGAGGAGCAGCAGTGGCGGTGTGGTGGAGCAAAGGCGATTTCTCCTTTCTCTCCATGCATGTCTGTGTGTGTTTGAAGATAATGACACCAAAAGGCAAGCAAGATTATGTGAGACGTATCACAGTGAGAACTAGAGAATTTATGGAATCAAGTAGAAAAAGAGAAAAAAAAAGAGAGTAGAAAATGAGAGTTGGAGAAAGAAAGAGAGAGGGAGGTTCTGGAATCAAGTGGAAAGTAGAAAAAAAAAAAGGAGAGGATGGAATCCTATGGGTATACGTGTGTGGTGGACAAAATGCAAGAGAAAAAAAAAAGAAAAAAAAAGAGAAGGAAACGTACGGATGAAAGAAAGGCAAAGAATAAGAAATCACAATTTAAAAATACTACCACAATATTTTCACAATAAATTTTAAGTAATTAGCTAATATTGGTGAGTAAAAATATAATTTCAGTGATGGGTTCAAATTAGAACTAGTAACAACTTTCCATATAAGATTTTGTTATGATTATTGTGAAAGTATTGCAAAAAATATTGTGGATGTAACACTTTTTGATTAAATTTGCAAAGAATAAATTTGATTAAAAAATAAAGATTAAAAAAGTGGGTAGGCAAAAGGTAAATGTCATTGTTGATTGTCCAAACAATACAAAAATTTGCCTAACTTGTTGGAGATGCTCTTATATATACATTGTCCTTTTTGGTAATTTACAACTCAAACCGCTACTTTTATAAGTTTTAGCCAAACACTCAGCTTATTCAAAAAGCATTTTTTAACAACTTTTACCAAACATTCAGCTTTTTGAAAAAACATTTTTTCATACTGCATTTTTTGAAAACTCCACTTTTTCAAAAAGCCAAACTTCAAAAAGCTGAATCAAACTCACCATAAATCCAAAAATAATGTATTGTTGGGGTATTATGGTCATTTGAACGAAGTATAGGGTCATTTTTGTAAATTCTATGAAGTGTGTGGGTAATCCTTTAATTTCTATGATGTACAATTCTCTCATTTCAATGAAGTGTGGAGGTTTGATGGAAATTTATGAAAAGTGTGGGGGTTTAATTATAATTTTGTGATGTGCATGGGCTATTATATAATTTCTATAAGCAAGGGCATTTAATTGTGTAATCTCTGCAAAATGTTGAGGCAATTCCATAATTTCTATGAAGTGTAGGGGTATTTTGTAAAATCTATGAAGTGTGGATGTTTAATTGTAAGTTTTATGAAGTGTGAGTGGATTTCTATAAAAGTAGTTAAAGTTTAAGGCTGATGATGAGCTTTATATTTTTCAATAATTTATTAAGTTTAAAGATACTTTTGTGTCGATTTAACTTGAGTTTATAAGCTTAACTTTTAGTTTTTAGCTTTTTTATACAACCTTTTAAAACTTAATTTTTCCTATTGTTTCTAATTTTTCAAAGTATAAATATACTTTAACACACTTAAAAAAAAAAAAACCTAAATTAGTGAGTGACAATTCTGTCATGAATTCATGATGGTGAGTAGAGCTGTTATTTTTTTTGTTTGGGTTTAATGAATTGTTGTTAGTGGGTTAGGTTTTTATGGGTAAGGTCGGGAATCGTTGAAATGTTCTTGCGGCTAAAACCGGTTTGGGCTGAGATCTGATGGGCCGAATGAGTCTAGATATGGTGATGGGTTTACATTATGCAGGCTAAACAGTAAACACACCTCTATCTATGTAGAATTTTCTGAACTAAAAAAAACAAAAAAACACTTTCTGATCAGAAAAATTTTCTACATATATATAAATCCCACTTCAAATGAATTTTTTTTTGAATAAGTAATCTGGGGTTCAATCTTCGTCTACATCAAAAATCAATTGATGTCTTAGTTTGGTAATAAAAAGCTATCATTAGAAGTGGACGTCATAAATTAAAACTCTAAAAATAAAATGAATTTTTTTGGCTTTGAATAAGTAAGATTAACTATATAAACCTCAATGGTCATTAATTTATTACCAGAAGCTCAATAATTTTTGTTTCTTTCCCATTTGGTGGGACTTAGGAGTTCAATCATTTTTTTTTGGTAAACAAGTTCAATCATTTCACAATATCTGGGAATGATAGTTCACATTCATAAAAAAAAGAAGAAGTTAAGGGTAGGATAGTTCACTACACAGATAAACATTGGGACACCATGAAGAAGACATTGCATGAGAGGACCAGACATTAAATGTGAAAAAGAAGTTTGGTAAATGCCATTGTCTTTAATGCTTCCATCTAGAAGATAGTTACACCACTCTACTCATTATCTACTTCTATATCTGCTTGCAAGTTATCAAAATTATTGGAGATTGATAGCTATCTTATCTTAGAATGTATAAATTTTAAGTTTTCTTCTTCTAAACTTAAAAATTATACACAAAAACATGAGTTTGTACAGCAACTATCATCCAATTAATTAACACAAATTTTAGTGTGCATATTAAGAATAATAAAAATATATAATCTCATAGTAGGAATTTTAAAATATTAATCCAACCAAAAAAAAAAAAAAATGGACTGGATAACTTTTATCAATGTTAAACCACTAATTTCTATTAGACAAATTTTTTGATAAATTCATAATTGAATTAAATTGTCTCCTTATAATACCCTATGTGTATGCAAAATATCAAGACCAGAAGAGATTAAATAACTATTTTATCTATAAAATTTATATATATTTTTAATTTTTTGAATTTTAAAATTATTTACAAAACATGATTTTCTAAATAAAAAGTAAATAACATCTAATTGACATAAAATTAGATATGAGTGTTAATAAGATAAAGAACAAATTATTAGGTGGTGTAAGTGTGTAACATTAATGAAAAGCTGTATGTTTCTCTTTATAATACCCTATGTGTATGCAAAATATCAAGGCCAGAAGAGATTAAATAACTATTTTATTTATAATATATATATTTTTAATTCTTTGAATTTTGAAATTATTTACAAAATATAAGTTTTTAAATAAGAAGTAAATAACATCTAATTGACATAAAATTAAATATTAGTGTTAATAAGATAAAGAACAAATTATTAAGTGATGTAAGCGTGTAACATTAATGAAAAGCTGTATGTTCATTCTACTGAAGGATGTTTTCTAACCCAAACCAAAAAAAGTACTATATATCTATCAATTCAAAAGGGAGAGTTTTTCTGTCATCATAGAAAATACGAAAAATTCGAGAATACATGAGCTGTCAGGACATGTTTTGTGGGTCCTTTTATTGGATAAGCAAAAGCCACTATGGGCATCACATTCATTCTTTTTTCTAGGTGTTGGTTGCTTCATTCTTTTTTTGCTGAATGAGTAGGTTGCTTCATTCACGTAACAAGAATATTCAAAACAGAAAATTTACATTACAATCGAATAATGGCAAAATAATATACTACATCATGAATAGATCATTCATCAATATTTATGTGACTAAGATATTGTCCGACAAATCACAAATACTCCATATAAATTATATATATCTTTTTCAAGAATCTCATAGTTCAACTGATTGATATTTTTTGGAATTTCTAATGAAAACTTTTAGTGTTCAAATTAATTCCTAAATATCTATATATATATATATATTAAAAAAATGTTTTACAAATTATTTTTTGGTGAGGGTAAATGGGAGGATTGAAGGTAAAGATGCACACAAGACAGAATGAGACACAAATTCTTTATTATCACCAACTACTTTGTTAGTGAATACTTCCCCAAAAATTAAAAAAAAAAAAAAAAAAAGTTTGTTAGTGAATAGTCTTTTTACCAGGTACGGTATAAACAAGATTCAAATGTAGATTATTATTTTTATTTTTAAGAATTAGATAGCTACAATGGGACAAAGAATTTGAACAATATCTCTATTGGAAATACTAAAAGATGTCAATTGAGTTACAAGGTTTTTGACAAATACTTCTAAAATTATCAATCACGTTGGCTCAATTAGTTTCTGATTTTAACAAATTAAAAAAAAAAAAAAAATTGGACTTGGTGTAACGAGGGAAAAGAAGAGGCAAAAATTGGAACAAAAATATCATTTGATTCGTCGAGATCCACAAAAGAAATAAGTAAAGTTCCATTGTTGAGTGAGAAATGAGAAATTCATGGGAAGTTACAATCTCCACCGCGTAATAGTGCACATACACATCTTCATCGACAATTCGACGTTGTTTCTCAGGACTTGGTGTGATGCTCTAATGATCGAAAATATGTAGGGCAATTGTGATGATCCAACAATTCAAGATTCAGACAACCTTCTAAAACAAGCAATGCCCAAGTATCAGTAAAGCACAAGAAAGAATAAATCAACCCCTTATAAATCAAAGGGCATTTATGTAACGTCACAAGGAAACTTCCTTTTTCCTAATTCAATCACTGTGAAAACTCTTCAACTTTGTGTTATAAATACAAGCAATATCAACCTCATAGTCATTTCCTTTACACTTGCAAAAGTTATAGAGACCAAAACAAAGAAGAGAGAGAGAGAGAGAGAAATGAGGCCTGCAAGCAACTCCACCACAGTTAATGTTGATGCCGGATTCCGGAATTTCAACTCTCCCATTCCTTATCTCTTTGGTGGCCTAGCCCTCATGTTGGGACTCATTGCAGTGGCACTGTTAATTCTAGCTTGCTCGTATGGTAAAACTTTTTCCAACTCGCCTAGTGATGCTGAAGAAAAACAGGCTAAGTCGACAGTGAACATGAAGGCGGATTCGGAGCCAAAGGTTGTTGTCATCATGGCTGGAGATGACATCCCTACCTACTTGGCCAAGCCAGTTTCCTCTACAGGCCATAGTGAAGAAGTGTAATATATATGGATCTCTTATAACTCCATATGGAATTGTAATACTTAAATTTTGCTTTCCTTTTCCTTTTCTTTTTTTACATAGAATTACAGTTTGTTGTAGTCTTTTGATATAGGCTTCTTAGAGTTTGAGCCTGCGGGAATATGTAAAAATGTGTTAGACTGTCATGAACTCATCATGTTAATTTTTTGAGGGTGCTTTTGATATAGAATTATCTATTCCTTAATTTCTATTCTCTCTGTCATATTTCTATTTTTCTTCATTTCTTTTCCTTCTAGATTTTTGCCTTAGTTTGTTGTTGCATGGAATCAACTTGTATTGCTTCTAAGTCATCTTTCTATGGAGATAAAAAATAAAATTAAAAAAAAAAAAAAAAACTTCTTAGACTGATTATTTCATGATGAATAGATGTTGTTGCTTAAAAGCTAAGTGAACTTGGTGCCTCATTGGAAGCAACTTCAAGGTCGAATTTCTTTGATGTCGAATTTGTACTTTAAGAGTTTTTAACTCCAAAATGCCATTCTTTTTCATTTCATAATCTTAAGAATTGCTTCAACAAGGAAATTGATAGTACAAATTTGTAAAGCAAGTTGAAGAAAATAAACCAGAAAGAAGGGAAAGAGAGAAAAGAAAAGGAATTTAATGACTTTACACAAAATGCAATGACTTATGATACATCAATCCCATTGGACAAGAAAGACTTTGAATTGGTTTGCCAAATGGAAATCTAGAGGAAATAGAAAGAAAAGAGGAAGAGTAGTTGTTCACACAACATTTCTCCATCCCAAAATTTATCAATATGGTTTGTACAGTTTGGACTTACTTTCATATTGCCTTTTTGACATGTGATGGTTTTATGTTATAAGAGGCTAAACTTGCTAGCTCCAAGCATATCCTCATTAAAGGAACAACTTTTGAAGAAGGCAAAATAACAAGAGCAAGTCTTTCCTTAGCGTCTTTGTTGGGATACAATATGCGAGAAGTATTATGATAGTTGACAAGAGGACCATTTTGGTCAGTAAACAAGGACTAGATGTTGAACCATGAAGAATTCTTTTTGGTTATCATCAATGGGAAGTTTTAGGGTCAAAATAAGCTGCACCAGTGACCAGGGCTGGTTTTCCACAAGTCCATTTAGGTAATTGCCTGACAACCTCAAGTGGAAAATGGTCTCATAATTTTGGTTCTATGGTATAATACCAAATATATATAACAACCTACGCTAAATATATTTTATATAAATTATTGACTTTTTATTTTAGGAAAGTAATTTGTGTTTAGCTAAAATAGTAAGAAACCCATATACCTCTTTTACTCTCTCCCCTTGACTGACAAAGTTCCCTCCATCATTAAACAAAGAAATTTTTTTTTCGTCTTTCCACAAAATCTCTCTCTTTCTAGTCTCTACCATCAAACCTCTTTTCTTTTTTTCTTTTTTTTTTTTAATATTTATCCCTAAACTTATTCTTACGGGTCATATATATTTGAGGTAAATAAGTTTTTTTTTTTTTTTTAGTATTATAATTTACATATTAAATCTTAAACTTTTAATTGAGAGAGAGAGAGAGGATATGGTTTTTTTAATTATTTTTTTTGGGGATTTTTTTTAAAGGAGGGGAAGGCCGAAAAGGGGTTTGGAGGAATAAGATACCCCTCCAAACCAAACACCTTATTTTTATTTCCCCCCATATTGTGGTAATTTTGAGGGGAAGGGAGGATTACACTTATATTAAGAAAACTTAAATTGTTTTTCATCTTTAAATTGAACAAAAGAGGGGTATAATTACCAATTTATATGATTTTTTAAAATCATTTTATCTAATTCTCATTTTAATTTTTAAAATATTTAATCAAAAGGACATGATTTATAATTCTATATTGTAACCATCTCTACTTTATTTTTAAAACATCCAAAGAAGTGATAACTATTTTCCTCCCCTTTTGTCCATTGTCCTTCATTTCCCCTCATATCTTCTACTCTCCTCTCCATTCAAACTTCCAATCACACTATTAGGAATTGTTCAGATTGGTTGCAGATGGGGGGAGGTGGTATTGGCTTGGGTTTCAATTGAGTAAGGGCAATGATGGCGGAGTCAATGGTCATGTTGTTGGTTGTAATGGCTGCACCATTGGAGTGAAGGAGGAAAGAAAACAAAAATACATGAGACAAAACAAAAGAGAGAAAAATGAAAAAATAATTTTATTTTATTTAATATATGTTTCTAAATTTTTTAATAAAAATAATGTTGATGCAGATAAAAAATTTTGTTTCAGATACCAAAAAAACACTATTTTGAATTTATATGATACTTAAAGGCCATGTCAACGATGGCAATGGGAGGAAAGGAAAATTTTTAATAATGCTCCTAAATGTAAAGGACTAAAATAAATAAATAAAATTAAAATTAACTTTTTTTTTTTTTTTTTTGAGAAAGAGTTTCAACCTATGACGTCCGCTTCTGATGATAGCTCTTTATCATCAGACCAAGACACCAATCAGTTTTTGGTGTAGGCGGGGATTGAATCCTAAATCTCTTATTCATCCATCAGAGACTTTACCAGTTGAGCTACCTAAACTTAAAGAACCTACAATGTACTTTTGAGTATTGAAAGTACCCCATAATTTAGAGTGAGAATTTGTTTTCATCACTATGTTTTTAAGCTTGAATTATCTTCAATGATATATTATTGTTATTATTATTATTATATATCTACTTCTTCTTTGGTTATGGCTATTAGTATTATATTTTTCTTGGTTTGGTATTATAACAACTATTAATATTCTTTGCTACTACATTCCACCATTTAATTTGAAAGGAATGGTAGCGCACTCAATCTTACCTCTTTTGTACTCTGTGCTTATTTTATAGTTTCACATATTTGATATTTCTATAAAGATTCTAATATATATATATATATATATTTTATTTATTTATGAAAACTGAAGTAAAGGCCTTTTATTGTATGTTCATTACCCATCTAGATCAGAGATTTATTATTTTCTTGTAAGTTTTTTAAACGTATAGAGTTTTCTCGTAATTTTTAAAATTTTATGGATCAAAATTGACCTAAACTTATAGTGTCCAAATTGTATTTTAGTATTTAGGGTGTGTATTACAAGTACCCCATAATTTAGGGAGATTATCTGCATTCATCTCTATGTTTTTTAAGCTGTAATTTTCATCAATGATATAAATTGCCTATTATTATTATTTTCCAGAAGCTTCTCAAAATTTAGAGAGTTTTTGTGTAGTTTTTAAATTCTAAGGATCAAAATCAAAATTGACTTAAACTTAGAGTCTATATTCCTTTTAGTCTTTAGGGTTGCAATTACTGCCATAATTTAGGGTAGTTTTCGGCATTCATCTCTGTTTTTTTTTTTTTTTTTTTTTTTTTTTAAATTCAAATATTCGCCAATGATATAAATTACCTAGTATTATTATTTTCCCGCAGCTTTTCTAACCGTTTCAGACTTTCAGGAATTTTGAAAAAAAAAAAAAAAAAAAATTCTGTTACAAGAACATTTTTTCCATGATTAAAAAAGTTTTAGATGTGGGTTTTAATTAGCTTAACTGGTAAAGTTTCTGATAGTTAAATAAGAGATATGAGATTCAATTCCCACCTACCTCAAAAACCAATTGATGTCTTGGTCTGATGATAAAGAGCTATTATCAGAAATGGATTGAAACTCTCTCATAAAAAAAAGTTATAGATAAGTTTCATTTTAGTCTCACTTATGATAATTAAGTGACTTATCGGATTCATGGAAGATTTCCCCCAAAACATGTTTTAATGTAAATTTACTACATGACCACCTCATCTTTATCAACCACCATTATTACTTAATTAAAGGGGTTGATATAAAACATGGAATAAATGAAGTAGGTAATGGAAAAGCACCTTTTTTTTTTTTCTGCTGAATAAGATAATGGAAAAACACCTAAACACAGAAGAAAAGTTTTTTCGTTACCTCTGTCAACTACTAAAGGACCCGCATCTTCCATTATACTTTTAGTTTGATAACATTATAGGTGTAGCATTAGCCAATTAAGTTTAATATTAGGTGTGTACAATTCAGCACTTGTCCAGGTTAACAGACGTGGTGGCTCGAAAATGTACTTTGGTACTGTGAATATTGGGGGAGTGAGAAATTTTGAAAGGTCATTGATGTTGATTACAGATAAGAGTAAGTGAAAAAGAAGGTTTTTTCTTTGTATATGGCAGATTAGTCTAAAGGCTAGTGCATTTCCACGCCACATCTTCTTTAGTGGGAGACATATGAAGTGAGAATTTCCAATAGTTTTGTATTAATATATATATATATATATTTATATATATCCACATTTTTGTCGAGTTTCTCATTGACTTTGACAGAAATTTAAATGAATCGTCCCCCAGTCCCCTGTCATAGTCTCATGGGAGAATTCTTCAGCTAGTAATGCTACTGTATATTCAAAAAGTTTCAAAACTTTTTATTATTTTTTTTATTTTTACTATAGACTCTTTAGTTGAGTGGATAAGATTATGCTGGTTCTCATTTCGGTCTATCACTTTTTTATCTATAATTAAATTACCGATTTTTACAAAAGTTTAATTTATTAGGATATGATAAATTTAATCATTTAACCACATAATTCTAACATCATTCTCACGTTTAGGCCAGAAATGAATCCCAACATGTGAAAATTTAGATGAGAGGTAGAGTAAAGAAGACATAGATCAAATTTAGGATCTCTTACTCTTATATATACTATGTTAATTTACCGATTCTCTCAAAAACTTAAGCTACTGGAATATGGTAAATTTAATTATTTAATTAACCACACAATTCTAACATCTAGCACTAACAATCTACCAAATTAACAGTAGTAAATTCTTTTCTGTGTTTGTAAACTTTCTCTTCTTCAGCCAAGTGGGCAGCGCCGTAAAAAGTTTTAAATCCAGTGGGCCTGTGCCAAGTTTGGCAACCTTGTTCCACTTGCACAAACAATATGTTATCAAACTTATTTTTTTTATTATCAAATAATATATTATGAAAAGTATAAGGTTTTATAAGATATTGTTTGTGTAAGTGGAACAAGGTTGACAAATATGAAACTTATGATACTTTGCATCCAGAGACTGTTAATAGAAGCATGGAATCTAAAATGTGCTAATAAGAGGACAAATAAAGCCAAGCATAAAAACCACAATGTACAAAGTTGCTGGTAAGTCAAATCAAGCCTAATCTGTCCCCTTGGGACTTCAATTGATTGAGATGTAACTTTGCAAATCTTATCTAATCTATCTGAATATATCTAATTAATCTCACATCATCATCAGTCCAGTTTTCCTATTTTCCCAGGTGAAAAAGATTGTAATGTGTCTAATAATTAAAGTAATGATATCTATAGACTGTAGATATACCGAGATGAGTCTAAATTCCTCTGATATTCAGTAATAAATTTGCAGTTTGTCAAAAAATCACATGTAATAATATGAGAATGGGATGATTCACTATTAATTTCTTTGCGACTATTAAGAGGGTGAATTTGTACCTACGATTGCTGTAGAATAATTTTGATTTGTACCTACGATTCCCAAAATGAAGGCATTCAACTCTCCAAATCTAGAGATTCTCTCCACACAAAAAAAAGAAAAAAAAGAAAAAAAAGAAAAAGAAAAAGAAAAAATCTCCAAGCCTGCTATCAAAGGCTTTGTTTATGGTTCTTTCTTAAAAAAAAGGGGGGGGGGGGGTGGGAGGAAAAAGGCTTTGTTATGGTTTGTTTTATTTTGTATAGTTTTTTTATAATGTATTTGGGAGGGTAGAAATAAATGGAATGAAAATAATCTTTTAAGAATATTTCTTCAACTCTTTTGTTTGGAGTTTAAGTAGGAGAAAATGGAAATGTCATTCCTAACAACAATAACAACAAAGCCTTAGTCCAAATTTTTTGGTGCCAACTATGAATTTTTGATAAATTAGTTAGAAAAATAGAAATTTCATTCCCAATAATAACAACAACAACAAAGGCTTGGTCTCGATTTTTTTGGGTCGAATATGAATCATCAACAAATTAGTTAGAAAAATTGAAATGTTGTTCTCTTGTTTCGAAATTTAAGTAGAAGGGAATTAAATGAATAAGAGAGAACACCCATTTTTTTATGTCCACCACTAAAAAATATAATTATTTCATTCCCCAAAATATATATAATTATTTCATTCCCCAAAATTCGAAGATATGGAGGAAATGAAATGGAGTAATTAATGAAATTTTGACTAAAAGTTCCATAATGCCCATTTATATTTTATTAATTTCCTATTATATCTATTTTTTATTATTTGACTCACTTTACCTAATGATACCTCATTATTTTTCTGTTCTTAATTTTGTGATTAAATCTTGTTGTCTTGTCCTAAAGGAGTTTTACTTTTGCTAAGAATCTTGTAACTCAATTGAAACTTTATGATTTTTATGATGGAAATGTCTTAGATTTAAATCCATCATCTCCAACTACAGGAGTTATTAAAAAATGAAAAAAGAAGAGCTATACTTTTATGGCATCATCACGATTGGTTTGCTTTTTTATAATAATAATAAGTAGTAGTAGCATTATTAAATCGTGTGTTCTGAGGTTGTTTTTTTTGGTTTAGTGTCATAACTTTTCATGCATCTCAATTTGAGGTTTATGAGTTTGTTGTTCGCTAATATTATGTATTTGTGAACTATTGATATAGTCAGGAGTGTCATGAGGTTAGCTCCAAAAAATGAACATGGACGAACATATGATTTCAATACTATTGAGATGGTAGCTTTTTAATAGTTCTCATCAAAATTTGTCATTAACATCACTTTATCATCTATCGGTCATAAATTATAGTCTCTGAAAGTTGTAAAACATTTTATAAAAATTGTTGTGACTTACTTTAGGTGACAATGATACCTTCAGATATCCTGATAACATGCCAGCTGCTATGCTGTGACTCATGGATTATTGTTCTTAAATCCAATTCTTGGCAAACGAGTGATGAGAATATATTTCCATGCCAATAAAGCCATGAATTGACTAAAGTTTTGTATGATAACTCTACTTACCTAATTTTTTTAAAAACATAATTTATCTTAATCACTCATGCTTAGTTGGCTCTATGCATGAAAAGATAGTTGAAGTTCAGTTGTAATTGTCAAGTTTAATATATGCAGATCTAATCAGAGTGACAATGTGATAATCTTGAGAAATTTATAGAGCAAGGAGAAGAATGGAGAAAGTTCAAAATAATTTCTTCTAGTTTATTATTATACCATCAAAAAATTTGTTTGCTGAGATAATAATGTATCATTTTGATTTGAACATTCTGGACGTATACCTGGTACACTTGTCATCGTATAGTAGGCACAAATTTGTGGCTTGTGGGAATGGACTAATTAATAATATTAATTACATCGTCACGTTTCAGTTTATTTGTACCCAAAAAAAAAAAAAAAATACTTAGTACGTACTTGGCTAATTCGTAATTGATTTGAAAGGTAATCTTTTTTTTGATAATGATTTGAAAGGTAATCACTCTCTCTAGGTAATCTTATTTTTATTTTGTTTAAGGGTAATTTTAGGTTTTAGTTAAATCTTTAGTTAGTCAGGGTATATATAGACTAACAATTTGTTAACAGATAGTTACCGGAATGAGGTAAGTATAAATAATCATACATATTCAAAGAAGAAACCGATGGATTTGAAATTAAGAGGGGCAAAGTATAGGTTCTAATCTCCATAGTGTTTAAATGTATTTTTTTCGAAAATTATTCATCTTATATTCTTATTTCATTTAACTGTGAAATTATTCAGTTTACTTGATATTATACCAAACATTTGTCTAACAATAAGAGTGTTGTAGTTAATTAATCCCACACATAAGATTTAGCCTTATATGAGAGAGAGAGAGAGAGAGAGATAATGCACCAAGTGTACGAAATACTTTCTTTATCTAACACGTTAGGGAAGGCTAATGTGTTTTCCCAATATAAAGTCCAATTGAAGGCAATAAAGGAAGCTTCCCCAATAGTGCTAGCACTTCCTTCGTGTATAATTACAGAAAGACAATTGGAGGAAGAATGAGAACCAACAATGTCAACATTTCAGCTTCTTCGGGAATAAAAATTTACTTATTTACATGAATACTGTTTCAGTTAGAACACCAGTCCTCTCCATTTTGCATAAGAAGATGTTGGGGGACCATAATTCCACTCCAATTGCTCTTAAAACAGGCTTGTACATGGGATGTGATATTGAATGTCATAAAATAGTTTTTTTTTTTTTAAGGGGAAAATGACTGAATTTTATTAATGAATATCATCTAAATCAATATGAAAAACAGGAAAAACTTGTGGTGGAACATTCTCCATCCACAATATCACATCCCATCCCTGATGACCGCTCCCATACTTGATTTATTCTCACTATTGAAAGTCACTCCGTCGAAGTTTATTTTGACAAACTCCGGAGGAGGTGGCAGCCAACGGCAGACAGTGCGAGTACTCTGACGTGCTTGAGTTGTTGTTGCGAGATTGCTTGCCTGGAAATCGATCAGGTAAGCTTTGGCAACTTGAGCAACCTGATGGAGTGCAGTCGCTGTCTGATGGAGCCGAACCTTGTTTCGCTGTGTCCAGATCGTCCACGCCGTAACTACAAAGAGTTCCAAGTCTTGTCCCTGCGAAATGATCCACGACAGAAGCTCCTTGAAGCTTAAGAACTAGACTTCTTTCCGAAAGTCCCACAACCCCGGATCAGCCCACACGATATCAAGCTCTGAGCATTTCCAAAGTGCATGAAGTGGGTCCTCAACATCAGCATGGCATCGTTCACACTGAGGATCTTGGATAATGGTTCTTCGGACAAGAGCTTCCTTTGTTGGCAGTGCGTTACGGCATGCCCGCCACAGCAGGATCTTTATTTTTTGTAACACATGCATGGCCCATATTCCTTTCCACATTTGCTTCTCTCTAGCTTGCTGAAAATGTGGTCCAGTGATTATCTCTGCCTCCTCTTTTAGGAACCTATAGCCCAACTTGCAACTGTATAAACCGTTGCTTGAATATGGCCAATACAAAGTATCTTCCGACGCTTGTCTGCCTAGTGGGATCTTCTTTATCATCTCAGCATCTTCCGGAGTAAACAATCCATCCACCATCTCTGGAATCCACTCTCTTGTAGTTGGATCGATCAAGCCATCCACAGTCATGTCTTCAAAATTCTCAATGGGACATACGGGCAGGTGGGGAGGGTGCTTTTTTGGAATCCAGTGTTGTTGCCACACCCTTATTTTTTCCCCACTACCAACCCGGCATTTCACTCCTCGTTGGATGACATCTCTCCCTTTGAGGATGCTTTTCGAAGCATACGAACCCATTCTTGAATCACTAGCTTCCAAAATAGATGTATTTGGGAAAAATCGGGCTTTGAAGACTTTGTAAAACAGGGAGGTTTTATTGTGCAAGAGACGCCACGCTTGTTTTGCAAGGAGTGAATCATTATACAAGACAAGCTCTCTAAAGCCCATTCCTCCAATTGTCTTTGATTTAGTCATCTCTTCCCATTTAACCCAATGAATTTTTCTTCGATTTCCCCTGGGGACTAGAATTTTTTAATTAGAGCCTCAATTTCATTGCACAATCCTATTGGGAGCTTAAAACACCCCATAGTGTAGGTAAGTATCGCTTGTATGACTGATTTTATCAAGACCTCCCTTCCTGCTTGAGAGAGTAGTTTATCTTCCCATCCTTGTAATTTTCTCCACACCATTTCCTTGATATAACCGAAGCTTGCTTTTGTACCTCTTCCCACAAAAGAAGGAAGACCCAGGTACTTCTCATACTGCATGATTTCTGGAACCCCCAAAGCAACTTTGATATTGTGTTTTATTTCACCATCAGTGGCTTTGCTAAAAAATAGTGCTGTTTTGGCCCTGTTTACTTTTTGTCCTAAGACTGCTTCATACATGTTAAGAATCTCCAACACCTTCCCACATTTCTCCATGGTTGCCCTGCAAAATAGAAGACTATTGAAGAATGTAAAATTAAGGATGACGGATCCATTTTAATAAACCTGACGATACTAGATTAAGTGGACGGTTAGTTTCTCTACATGGACGGATTTGAGGTGCACGGACACAAGGTGGACGGATCGCAAGGCCGCGTGGAACCCACATGGCTTGAGTGGCCTCCAAGAAATCCTAAATGGAAGCAACTTGCGTCCCACGATTAAACCCTAGCTAAATAGAATCCTAATATGAAAAGAATCCCAACATGAGAAGGATCCCGTAATATACGCGCATTTATGATGATCTTCCCTGTAAGGAAACAACTTCCTACGCAAGAAACTGAGGTCGGTTCTACACTACTATAAAAACCCAAGGCCCTCAGGAAAAAAAGGTACGCATAATTTACCTCAACTCTGGAACTCTAGGGTTGTGAGAAGTTTTCTAACTTAACATTCGGAGGGTCTTTGACTGGTACCACACCGGTGCTCTCTTAAGGTCTTCTTGTTTTGTGTTATGTAGGTATTGTTTTGAGCACGTGAGGACCGTGTTGCTTACTGACGATTTTTCGGCATCATCAATTATCATCTGCAAAAAATAGATGTGTTAGTTTTGGGCCTCTCCTACATAGAGAGAAGCCATGGATATCACCATTCCTCTCAGCTTGCTTAATCATTCCATTCAACCCTTCCGTACAAAGAAGGAACAGGAAGGGGGAGAGTGGGTCCCCTTACCTAATCCCTCTTGTTGGTTGGATCATACCACACGGCTCACCATTTACCAAAACTGAGTATGTCACTATTCTTACACAACCCATCATAAGATTAATCCACCTTTCATTAAAACTCATTTTTCTCATAAGTTCTTCAAGGAAATCCCACTCTACCCTATCATACGCCTTGCTCATGTCCAGTTTTAGAGCCATAAAACCATTGGAACCATGATTGTATTTTTGCATGCAATGTAAGGTTTCAAAAGCCACAAGGATGTTATCAGAAATTAATCTATCCTTAGTGAAAGCTAATTGGTGTTCTGTAATAATAGAAGGGAGCAGTTTTTTCAACCTATTTGCTAGGACTTTTGAATAAATCTTATATAGCACATTACAAAGACTTATTGGTCGAAAATGGTGTACATGTTCAGGTGAATTAACTTTAGGAATTAGGGTGATAAAAGTGTGGTTCAAAGGCGTTGGTAGAATACTTGAGTTCAACCATGTTAAATTAGAAGATGTAACATCCTGCTTGACTGTACCCCAGAAATGTTAGTAAAAGAGTGGAGGCATGCCATCCGGTCTTGGTGCTTTGAGTGGTGCCATTTGATGAAAGGCTTCAGCAACTTCATTCTCATCAAAGTTCTGGCAAAGAGATTCATTCATTGCATTCGTGATTACATTTGGTATACACTCCAAGACATTTGTAGCTACAATTTGGTCCCTTGATGAGAAAAGTGACTTATAATAATAGTCTACCAATATTGAATACACCACCTCTGGTTGGTCTCTCCAAACACCCTCAACATCTCTAATCCCTTCTATCACATTTCTTCGATATCTTTGTGTAGCACAACTGTGAAAATACTTAGTATTTTTGTCACCTGCCTAGCCCATAGCAATCTTGACCGTTGGGCCCACATAGTTGCTTCTCTATCTAGAAGTACATCAATTTCTGCCTTCAAATGTCGAAACCAAGCATTATTGCCACTGATCATGGCTGCCCTCTCGGCTTTAGGGAGTAATTTTTTAAGCCGATCCAACTCCTTACGTACATTACCAAATACATTCTTGTTCCACCACTTCAAATCCCTTCCACACTTGTCAATTTTGGCTAGAATATTTCCCTCCACCCCCATTCCACCGATGCTATTCCAAGCCGCATGAACAACCTCCTCACAACCCTCTTTAGATAGCCACATTTACTCAAACCGGAATAATTTTTTCCTAGGTGGAATGTCCAAACCCGAAAAAATAATATGAAGTGGGCAATGATCTGATGAATCACAACGTAGATGATGTACCCTTTATCCAAGAAATTTTAAAAACCAACTGTTTGTGGCCAAGCCTTTATCTAACCTTTCCCATACTGAGTTGCCATTTTCGAAATGTCTACTCCAGGTGAATTTTGGACCTACGAACCCCAAGTCCATAAATCTGCATTCGTCTATGACATCTCTGAAAAGCTACATCTGATTGTGAGGTCGTGTTGCACCTCCCAATTTCTCGTCTTGTTTGACTATTTCATTAAAATCTCCAAAACATAACCACGAGATGTGTGGTTGTGAATTGAGATTCCTTAATTTGTTCCACCCTTCAATCCTTCTTGCAGGGTTGGGTTCACCATAAAAACCCGTTAGTCTCCATTCATTATCCGTCCCCTTATCAATCACTGCATCGATGAAATATTTGTTCGAATCCTCTATCGTTAAGTACTTAAGTTTATTGATGACCTCCAAAACAGAACCAAACCACCACCTCGACCTTCTCTTGGTACCACCCATCAATGATCAAACTCAATTCTTCGTTGCACGATCTCTAGCCTTGCTTCATCTGTTAATGTTTCGGCCAAAAACACAACAGAGGGATCTTTAACCCGTACGATATCTACAAGCTCTTTCCCTGTACGTAGGTTTCCAAGCCCATGACAATTCTATGCTATGCAACTCATTGATGCTGGCGGGGCTGATAATCAGCATCCACCAATACAAAAGAATTATTTTCACCTTCCTTAGAAGCCTGGAAACACTTTGAAGGCAACTCTGAAAGGTCCATTGAATCTGCATGATCTCGTTTCTTCCCTGGAACAACTACTGTGTGTGTTGAAAGAGTGCTAGTGACTGGTCTGCTCCTACGGGTCCAAGACGGCAGGATGCGCAGAGTCTCCTTTGGATTGGAAACCCTAGGAGAAGCATGGCTTGCACGTGGCAATTTTTGATGAGGTGAACTTGGCTCACAATGGGGGTCACGTGTGTTACTAGGGTTTGCATGAGCCGGCCCTACTTGAACCAATATCTCCAATTGTTGAATCAAACGCACATGGGGAAGTAAAGTCCTCATTAACCACGGCTTTTATTTGATCCGAGGATTGTGGGACCGGTTTTGGCAGGTTATTTGCTCCATCAATCACGTTTGGAGAAATTAAATCCACATTCAACACGGGATGAGGTGGAGCCGTTACTCTAGGGATCGGATCACTTGGTGACTTTACTCCATTTAATGCACTGCGTATTAATGAAAAAATCCCGGAGTTTCTGTAACGGTCCGAATTGTTTGACTCCTGTTCCGGCACGGTGGTCCTCTCCAAAGGTTGTTGGTGTCCCATGTCGCCCTCTACTGTGGCTCCACCTGAACCCGTGGTTGGCTTCTTCTTTGCTGCAATTGCGAATTCTTTGACACTCTCCTCCTTGCTAAGACAACAGCCCGACCCTTCTCTATCCGAGAGACTAAGGCGGTTCCATGATTGCGCAAGATCATCCATTAGTAACTTGGAAATCTTACCTGGTTACTGTTTCCCAAAACCCACGAATAAAAACCCAACAAACCAAGGAATACACTTGATATTCCAAGGAAACTAAACAACTCCTTCCTAGGAGGGGACCACTAATTCTACTGTGTAAGAGAGGTCAGAGCAGTAGCACTACCTCCCATTTCACAGAGAAACTGAAAGAGGAACTACTGTACAACAGTAGCCTCACAATGTTACCGCTCTTAATCTCGTCATAAAAGAGTTGAGTGTATTTTTTTCATCACCAATTATTTTGAGGTGAAGTGGCATAACTCACGGTCTAACAAATGGTATCAAAGTCAAAGTCATAAGTTCGAGTAGTAGGAGTGTCATTGTGAGAGGGAGATTATTAGGGGACCATATTTCAACCACTCTAAAAACAGGCATGCAGAACACGATGTCAAATGTCATAAAAAATTTGAGTGTATCTTTTTCATCATTAATCCACATGATGAGAAATGAGAAATTGTGTTCAAACAAATTACGTGGTTCGTGGACTGGTGACTGGTCGAAGGTTTAAAGAGAATTTTCATAATGATAGGGTGGAATTAATGATTTAGATAAGATTTCGAATGATTTGTTGGAAAAGCTGTCGAAGTTATAAAGTAAAAATTATATTTTTCTTCCTCTGGTTTTAGTTGGACACCACTCCTTGTTAAAGGAGACCACAGGATTTTGGCACTAGGGAGGAAAATAGGAATGTTAATTGGGAGGGTGAAAAGCTTTGGTCGGTTAATTTCGTTTTGTACAAATGGAAGAAACAATTTAAAGATGGCAAATTAGTCCCACAGGCTGCATCGTGCTCGCATTCTTTAGTGGGAGACACTTTGTTGTGCGAATTTTAGCAATTTGACTTGTGTTCCCATGGATTTCCAAGTATAATCTATCTTTCCCAGTGCATTAAGATCAACCTGAATCACACTCACACATTTCCAACATATTTCAAAGCTAAGTTGCCCGGTTGCCTCATTTCACAAATTTTGAATATACACACACAGAGGTTTAAGTTATACTTAATGTAACTTTAAATATCATCACATTGGTTGTGTGCGTCTGATTAGGTTTTTTTAATTTTTTTTGGAGCAATTAGATAAAGAGAAAGACAAAGGAAAAGAGAAAGCAATATAATGAAATTTTTTAAAAACAAATGGTATGTTCATATTTTCTTAATTGAGTTTTGAGTGATTTTCTTCTTTTGAAATTAGTGGGAACTTAAGAATAGATGTGCATGATTGAATTTGTTTTTTAGATTTTGAAGAAGAAAGAGAAAAAATGATAAAAATGGATAGACATATAAAATGAAGTAACTTTTTATATTGGGAGTATAAAGTTAGCAGGAAGGTGGGAGTAGACATGTTCTAGAGAATAAAGGAGAAAAAAAAAAAAAAACCTATACATAACTTTTTTTTAAAGGAAAAACCGTTAGTTAATAAACTGCTTTTTTTTTTTAATTTATCTAAAATTTAGGAGTTTTAAAATTATTAATTCTACACGTTTAACCATATTATTTAAACTTTCTAAAGAGGAGAATTTGACGGTATTTTGGGCATCAAAAAGTAGAAGTCTAAATAGGGAAGACCACTAAAATAGTACTAGTATAGATTATACTACTCAATGTTTTTTTTATGTGAATTTTGACAAATTTACTGTGAGATTTTGGTTTCTTTTTATACCCTCCCATGCTTGCATAATTTTAAGATAATCAAAATCAATAATTATGTCATCTAATTTTGTAATTTAAAATCATATATAAAATATGAGCTATTAGATCGAATAGTAAATAATATTTTATTTGCATTTGGCATGCATGTCTGTGATTTTTATAAATCTAACTATTTAAAAAGTTATTGGATGATGTAACATTATTTAAAATTACACCCGGTATAACTTTAAGCAATATTATACTGTAGGGATGAAGAGCCCATATATAGGTATTGGGTTGAGGGCCGTGCCCGAGGACATCAGATAACCCGAGGACAGGTAAATACTAACGAAGGCATATAGGTTAATGGGCCGTGGAAGAAGTCTGACTATAAGGAGCTGGAAACGTTGTCCTAGGAGAAGTACCTTCTCGACTAAATAGAGTAGAGGTCAAAGGTCCGACCCATCATCAAGAACAAGGCAACAGGTAATCGTGCTGGTAAGGATAAACCTCAGATAGGGATAAGACAAAAAGGAGTTGAGAAATATCTGATAAGAAATCTGCTACCATCGCATTAAATGCTCTACATCTAACTCTCTGGCCGCATTAATGTGGAAGTGATACTTGAGCAGTAATTTTCAGCCTTACAGCTACCCCCAAAGATTTCAAGAAGGTGCTGATGGGACAAGTATCAAGGTCAACAATCTGATCTACACGTGGAGGGCTAAAATGAAAGAAGAAAGGAGAATATAAAGGAGAGAAACCCCATTACAAGGGGATCATTAGAAAATCCAAGAAAAAGAAATCAATGTATACTTAAAAGCTGTAATTTTGTATAAGTTTGAGAAATATATATAAGAACAAATCATCCTCGGACTTGACCGAGGAGAACTTTTCTTACATAAAACTGTTTGTTATTTTCTTTCTAAGAACAACTAACCTACTTTGATCACTAGAACCTTAGCTCATTGAAAGTTCATTTACAAGCTCATTCTCTATCAAATTCATTGTTTTGGGCTCTTTGGGCCATTGACCATCAACTTGGGCCTTAGGAGAAAAACGTGCCCTTAAATATACCACTCCAACGGTGTGATTTTTAAAGTTTTAATCCATTAAAAAGTTATTGGGTAGTGTAACATTAATTAAAAGTTACACTAGGTGTAACTTGAAATTGATTCATATATAGAGTTGAATTTAAGTTACTTTTGGTTTAATTTTAAGCAATGTTACACCCATTTTTTTATGCGAATTTTGATAATTCCACAGTTGAATTATATTTTCTTCTTATATATTCAGTTTTTGCAGATTTTCAAATTGATTAAATATCAATAATTATGTCATTTATCAAATCTTAAAATTGAAGTTTTTATATTTTAAAATTATGTATAAAAGATGAGCTATTAGATTGAATAGTAAAATATCCCATTAGTATAAAACTTGGCATGCATGTCAAGAATATAAAGAACATGCAATTGAATGGTGTGATTTTTAAATTTTAAATTAAAAAGTTTCTAGGTGATGTAACATTATTTAATGTTACATCAAGTTTAACTTGAACTTAACTCATATATAGAGTTGAGTTCAAGTTACATATGATGTAACTTTAAATAATATTATATTATGCAATATTTTTTATTTGATGCAATTTTTTATGAATCTATCGTTTGATTACATTTTCTTCTTATACTCTCTATGTTTACAAAATTTTAAAAAGATAAAGATTAATAATTATGTAATAAATCAAATATTAAAGTTCAACTTTTTGTATTTTAAAATTATATATAAAAGATGGGCTATTAAATTTAATAGAAAATGACATTTTATTAATACAAAATTTACCATGCATGTCAAAAATATAGAAAATACATAATTCAATACGTCAAGAAAATATTGTTTATATTTACATTTCAAATGAGGAGAAGGGAGGTTTCAACCCTAACATTCTCTTTTCAAAATATTAACAAATGCCCGTTGACCCAAAATTCATTGATTATATGATTTTAATAATTTTCAAAAATAATTGCGTATAGACTCAGTTAGTACTTTGGTCCCTATATATAAATATATATATATATATATTTTAATGGAAACTTTGGTCCCTATTTTAATATTTACTGTACGGGTCATTTGCATTGAACAAGTGATTGGAAAGCTTTTAAGACCTAATTTGGTTTGGGGTTTTTCCATATTGGATTGACCTAATAATCTACGTGGATCATACTCCACCGCACAAACTTTTTCAGCCTTTCCAGCATATAAAAGAAGCTTCCTATAGAGAATGAATGGACCATTAACTATCAACATCCTCAAATAAATAATGGATTGTGATCAAGCCAAAATCTCAAAAAAAAAAAAAAAAAAGAAGCCAAAATGATTCAGAGTTTTAAAAATTTTAAGATTGATTAATTTAATTTAATTTCGAACATACATGAGTCAAACACGAACATATCAGCAAATTAAATTAGACGTTCAGGTTTAATTCATTTTTTACTGAATAAGCTCTAACATGTTTGCATGATACTTAATAAATTACTAAATTATATAACTTAATTTCATTTATGGATTTGTAAAAGTCGTATATTATATTATTATCAGAAATTGTATACATTTTCTGTTATGAAATTAACATTTTATATTATTAAGTTACAATGCGGATGAGATATTTGAACTTTAAATGTTTTTCTTAGAAACACCAAGAGATACTAATCAGTTGAGTTACAAGACTCTTCGATATATACACGCACACATTTTAAAATGTTCCTAGTTTTAATTAAGACTTTTAAAATTTTATTATGATTTAATTTAAAATCATCCAAAACTATTGGGAAATTATATAATTTACCCAAGTCTTTAATGAAGGGTAAAAACTTGGTGCTACATGTAGAAAGAAAATAGTTCGTGTGACCAAAACTTTTAGTTAGCTCAACTGGTAAAGTCTCTGATGGTTATATAAGAGATCTGTGGTTCAATCCCTGCCTACACCAAAAACTGATTGGTGTCTTAGTCTGATGATAAAGAGCTATCATTAGGAGCGAACGCCATAGGATGAAACTCTCTCTCAAAAAAAAAAAAAAAAAAAAAAACTTTTAGTAGCCAAGTTTTATTGTTTTATGATATAGTATATGATATTATATAGACAAATTTTTTATTTTTTATTGCTCTATTTTAAGGAAAAGGAAGAATTTGGTTTTTTTTTTTTTTTGATAACAGGAAGAATTTGATTTATTACTTCTGAACATGATGCAATGAATTTATTTAATGTTGAAAATTTTCAATTAAATTATGAAAATTAATTGAAATGAGCATCCAATTCTTAAAATTAAATATGTTAAAGTTTTTATACAATTTATATTTGAATTAATAATAAGTTTTAGTAAAGAATTTGGCCTACTTTCAAATGGATTTGAAGTGAATGAGTTGGAAATACTTTTAGTCTAGATAGATTTAAAGTAGTTTTTGACTAGCTAGGTTAAAAGTAGTTTCAAATTGAATGGATAAGAGAGAAAATTATAGCGTGTATTACACATTTACACTTAATCCTAAGAATCCGTTTGGCATGAACTAACTTGCTATATTGCAGTATTCATCATTACCAAACACATGCAGCTGAAATCACCAAGTCACTTTTGACATCATGAATTATTAGGCATCTGAAAGAGCACAAAAAGGAATCTTCCACTTAAATCCAAGCAATCCAAATCCAAACCCCGCCTATAAATTCATGACACCACCAACTTCATTTTATTGCAGCGCCAACACCATTAAGCAAAAGAGAGAAAAAAGAAAAACAAAGATTAGCTAGCTAAAGCAATATATAGAGAGAATAATAAAAAAAGAGAGTTCCAAAGGCTTAAAAAGCATGCCTTTATCACCGTCATCATCAGCCACCGGAGCCCAATTATGGAAGTCTCCAGTGCCATATCTCTTTGGCAGCTTGGCTATAACATTGTTACTCATCGCTGTGGCATTGATAATCTTAGTGTGTTCGTACAGGAAAAGAGCTTCTAACTCATCAGGTGAAGACGAGGAAAAGCCAGCAATGAAGATGATGAACAACACAGTGGTTGATAGTGAGCCAAAGATTGTTGTCATTATGGCTGGAGAAGACAAGCCAACGTACTTGGCTAAACCAGTTGTCACTGCATCTTCAACTTGCCACTGTGACTGTGAGCAAGTCTAAGAGTATTTTGAAGAATATTACTTGTCACAAAGAGGAAAAAGAAATTGTTCCTCCTAGCTAGGTAGCAGAAGATTTTGTCCTTCTTCTTCTACTACTTTTTCTTCTGGGGGAGTTTTGGTTTTCTTGTCTTTTTTTAGCGTTTGTTGAGTATGTAAACTGACGAGTACTAATGGGTTGGTTTTGAGCAATCAAATAAATTTTTGGTATCTATAAAACAAAATATGTTTGTTCACAGTTTCAAACTGGACTAGTACTTAAAAGTTCTCATTTGTTTGGACTTTGTAACCATCAATATTCAATATCATCAAAATAGCAACCGATTGCTATAAATTTGGTCTATTTGGTATGATTCTAGTTACAATATTTATTTATCCTTGATGTATCTATATGGCTATGCAAAGATAAACTCTAGTAATCATTCTAGTACCAAAAAATAAACTCTCCAGAGAAATTTTATTTCTGCAAGGATATCTGGGCAGTTCTCCGTTTTTTTCATTGGGATTTTGGTGGATCTAATAATCATTCTGTGATCAGCAATTAATATTTAACTACACCACGAGAGAAGAATATTAACATCAAATTAATTGGCGAATAATTCATTGTTGTCCAACAAACGTGGCTGAATATAATTTGTAGCCAAAAAGTGAGTTGCTGGCTGTCATTTCGACCATTTAATTGCAGCCAATTCATGGTGCGAAATCACCAATGCTCTAAGTCTGTCAATGGCTTTAAATAAAAAAGGACAAAAGTTTGATGGCACTAGTAATTCATTTTGGATGAGCACTTACCATGCTTGGAAACATTCTGACAACATAGAATTTACCTCATTTTGTAGAAACTCTAAAACCTTGACCAAGACATCGCTTCCACAAAGGGCAATTTAGAGCTTAAATTGAACAATCACACAGCAAATTTTGTAATTTTTTTGAAAAATTGTTTTAGTGGTTTATGAGTAATATTATAGAGTACATAGACACAATAATTTCATAATTATTATACTAACATGTTTTTATTAGTTTTCATTTAAGCCTATCGCTTATATGATATTTTCGATGGTTGTATATTATTATTTTAAAATTGTTGGGACAGTGACATCAGTGATTGTTATTGCAAGATAAAATTTCACTGCGCATGAATGTCAGTCTGAGCATTGTTAAACCTAAATTCGTAAGAGAAAGAGCCAAGATTAGTGATTTGAAGTGAGGTCAATGATATTCCTGAGCCGCTAGGTCATAATATATATATTAATAATGTCCATCCAAATCACATGTTGAGCGTCCTTATTGGACAATGCTTTTCATGAGAATCTTATTGAACAATACAGGCATCTACACGCAAGCACCGTACCCTTTATCTAATTTCAATTTGGCCTTTCAGTCCACATAACGACACACCCTCTCATCCTCACACCCAAATCCAAAATTCTATTTATACATTAGCTTGCAATTAGATTTTAACACTCTCATGTAGGTTTATCACATATACTTAAAACATGTTATGTCAATTTACTTTTTAAAAGAGAATTTCAACCTATAGTATCTGTTCCTAATAATATACCAATTGAATTTTAATGTAAGCCAGATCAAATCTCATATTTTTTATTTGACGACAAAAAAATTTATCGATTAAATTAATGGAAACCCACGCATCAATTATGAGTCGACACATAAACATATTGTGAATTAATTTGAGTGTAAAAAAGGGTTTATTCCTAGTATTATTCTTCTTCTTTTTTGTGTGTGGGGCCTGAACTATTTCACATTTCGGCATATTGGGAGGCGCCGGCAAATGGAGATGTATTTGTTTATATATATATATATATATATATATATATATATATGTTTATTTATGTTTGTTGATTCTTATTATGTGTTAGTGGACGCAGCGGCCTGGAGACGCAAATCGGTTTAATAATAGTATTGTTGAATGTGCTTGGAAAAAAGGGTCTTTGCCACTGTGATTAATGGGGAACATGTACATTTGTGCTCACACTTTTCAACAGCCTTTGTCAAATAATTCTTTATCTTTTGAACATATCCTTATGGATATTCCTTTGGGACTATGGCATAGAAGAAAACCCTAGCTTGGGTCATGTCATATCATGTTTGGTGTTTGTACTTTGAACTAGAGACGAAGACCTAGCTTGTGAAGCTATTTTTTTTTTTTTTTGGGTTAAACATTAGCTTCTGATTTCTTTTCTATTATTGTACTTGTAAGATAATGGAAGACAAATGCACCTTTGAAATCTCATAAAAAATGAGTACACCGCCAATTTCACCATTTTTTCCTAGAAAGATCCTTAATCTATATATATATATATATATATATATATATGAGCTGGATTCTTGTCTCTGTTCCTGCAACCTTGGGACAAAGTTTCTCCTACAGTGGTCACCGGTGTGGTGCCTGCCACAACGTTTCCAATGCCAAAGTCAGTATATATGGAAGTCTTTTGAGAATAATAAAATGTTCTGAATATAAGAGTATTTTTTGGGTGAATCTATGTACCTGGTTTGTCTTTGATCAGTGTGTATATATACAGCTTCATGGTTCCTAGCCGTTGGGGCCTTAATTGTAGCTTTAGTGCCCTTTTTGTAACGCCTCAAGGCTCATGAATATGGGTTTTGATGAGGCTCTAAACGGTCTGCCACCTGATTGGTAACTGTCTGAGGTATTGAATGCTCTTATTAATGATTCGCTTGCATTTGTCCGTGTTGTGCCAAGGTGGACGAGTATATTTGATATGGTTGTCCAGACAAGGAGAGTTAGTCAGTCCCATCAGTTGCCCCCTAGGTTCTAAGGTCGTTGTGTGGTGTGTCATAACGACCCTTAGAAGATGAAAGGTTTTCTGGCCAAACATGGCTCTTGGGGTTTCGCTCCACATTTAATGCGTAGTGGCGGCGCCACATACATCGTGGCCACGTGGCCTGTTCTGACCAGTGGAGTTAATGCTCCAATTGTGTGACCTTGGGGTTTCCCGCTGATTTTCAGTTTTTATGCCTTGGTTTTTAAACTTCCCCTCTTTTCCACTTTCCCCTTCACTTTTTCCAACTATCTCTTAATCATTGCTCTGTGCTTCTTCTTCTCTAATCCACTTTGCGATTTTCTTTGAACTTTTGCACTCCGCAGTTGAGCTTTTTGAGGAATGTCTCTTTCTTCCTCTTTCCTTTGCTTTTTACAGCGTAGATAGGTTGTGCTAGCTTTCTGATTTCCTTTTCTTTTTTTTTCTTTTAGGATTGTCCTCTCTCTTTCTCTGTTTTCTGGGTTTCCATGGTTAGTAGCTCTGAGGTTAGGATAGCTTGCCCCTCAATTTCATTCCTTTTTGCACGTTTGGGGGGATCTTTAGGTGTTTTCCTGCATCTTGAAAATTTTGTTTTTGAGGGTAATAGTTTAAGTGTTGCATTGGCGGATTTGTTTCCCTTGCTGCGTCAGTCAATTGATTGGTTCGAGGGTTTAGTGAGTGAGTGAAGGGCAATGTCTGAGGTAAGATCTAGTGAGCTCGAGACTGGGTTGTCTTCTAACGAAGACCTAGTGAATGTGGGGGAGGACACTGCAGTCTTCGTCCCTCGGGAGGTTAGGGCTTTCTCTGCCCTTGGGGAGGAGTGTAGCCTGGATGCTAAGATCCTCTCTAGATTTAGCAATAGGTTTCAATTTCCTGAGAGGGTTAAGGTTCGTCTTCCTCAGGCGGAGGAACGAGCTTGTCACTTTTCGCTCGGGGAGGTGTGCTTCTACGAGCCTGCCTTCTTGAGTGGGCTCAGATTCCTCGTCCACCCTTTATCATGGAGCTTTTAAACCACTTCAAAATTGCTCCTAGGCAACTTATGCCGAACTCCTGGAGGATAGTGGTTAGCTATATAGGGATATGGCTGGCCGCTACTGACGGGAATATGATTAAGGTGAGCGAGCTTGTTTACTTGTATCGTTTGAAAGAATCCAAGGAGTATGGGTACTATGAGCTAGTGCCTTGGGTTAGGGAAGCTAGGATCGTCAGGGACTTGCCCTCGTCGTTCCGATACTGGAAATCCCGATTCTTTTTTGTCTCCGGGGATGAGTGGGAGACCCCTTCTGGTGAAGTTTGGGGAGACGTCCCTAGGTTGCTCCGTCGGTGGGGAACCCCGAGTCTAGGTGCATCGTCTTTCTGCCAGTCCTTTGTCAATATTATTAACTCATTTTTTCTGACCCACATTTTGCCACTATTAACTTTCTTGCTTGTTATCTCGTGCACAGTTAAGAGATGGCCAAAGCTTAAGAGCAGATACAGGCAGCGTGTTGAAGCGGCCATCGAGTACACGAGGACGATCGAAGACTTTGACGATTTGGTTGACCCGCATACTCTAGCTTTTTATTGCCTCGGTCCAGAGTCCTCTGCTTTCGTCCTGCGAAATATAGAAATCGAGGAGAAAAAGAGTAAGGGTTCATTTGGCTCGTCACTGTTTTTTTTTATATTTTTTGTGACAAGTGTTTTTTAACAAGTATTTTCCTTTTGTAGGGATGACGACGAAGTTCAACCAGGGGATGTACACATGAATGAGGGCTAAGAAGAACGAGCCCCTTTCTAGTCTTGGGGCCAAGGCTGTGCGTGTAATGGAGAAGGGGGTCTCCGTCAATCCAGCCACCCCCAGCACTAAGACGACGAGGATAGCCTCCCCTGCTACCTCGGTTGAAGAGATCATTCTAGTTTGGAAGAGGCAGCGTACAAGTGATAAGGGGAAGGATAAAGCTAACTCTCGTTCATCAAGTGTCTAGGACGACGCTGGGGTCGCACTGGCAAGGGTGCAAGAGACCTTTACTGCCGAGGAGATGAAGGTATTTTTGGGCATGTCTCCCAACGAGGTTGTGGGTCGTCATCTTCACAAACTTGTCCAGGTAGTGTACTTGTGCAAATTCATCCTTTTTTTTTTTTTTTTTTTTTTTTTTTTTTTTGCATTGTTTTGAGGTCTGGTTCTTTCTTTCAGGTGCTGGGGGAGAGCCTTCACATCACTTCAGAGTTCCTTACACAGGAGACGAAGGTTGCATCCGCGGTGTCCCGGGTGGAGGCTTTGGAGGCAGAGAACTCCAAACTGAAGAAGGATCTGATCGTTGCTTTGGACGAGGCTAATACCGTCAAGGAAAAGGTTAAGAGCCTCTCTGACGATCTGAGGGCGGAAAAGCAGCTAACTTTGGAGAAAGACGAGCAGCTTCTGGCCGCGAAGGAAAAAATCAAGACGATTGCTGCGAAGTCCGTGGAAGCTTTCCAAACGACAGAGGAATACAACATCGTCCTCTTCAGTTGATATTTCAAAGGTTTCGAGCTTCTGAGGCGGTATCTTGCCAAGCATCCCGTCGGAGTGGACTTAGAGAACCTAGACCTTGAAGAGGTGGACAAGGAGATGGCAGTTGACGAAGCTTCTCAGTCCACAGCTCCTGAGGGTGATGCTCCTGGGGACGCCTCTCCGCCTCTGGCCGGTGACGACACAGCTATAGACACCTAAACCTGTTTACTTGCTTATATATATATATATATTTTTTTTTTTGGTGTCCGGTGTGTTTTGGGCTTTTTAATTCTAACTTTAGAACAATGTTTTTATTCTAATTTAAGAACAATGTTTTTGCCCAGTGTTTATGGGCTTTTACTTACTGTACTGAAACAATGTTGGTTGCCCATTGTTTTTTGGCCTTTTGTTATATCAGTAATTTTTATACTTACTTGTTTTCATTCCTTCCTTGCGTGATACCTAGTGATTGTCCCCTTCCTTTAGTTGCCTCTTTTGCATTATTGTGACTTAGTTAAAGTTTCTGTTGAGACTCATACTCGTTGATGGAGTCTTGTCCCGTCAGTAACTTATATCCGTCTAGGCGAAATCTTGTTACTTAGCCAATTTTTACACCCATTTAATGGATCTTTTCATTTTTTGGATTCGTTAGTAACTTACATCCGTCAAAGCGGAATCTTGTTACTTAGCCAATTTTTTTGACTTACACCCATTTAAGGGATCTTGTCATTTTTGGTTTCGTTAGTAACTTACATCCGTTAAAGTGGAATCTTGTTACTTAGCCAATTTTTGTGACTTACACCCATTTAAGGGATCTTGCCATTTTTGGCTTCGTCAGTAACTTACATCCGTCAAAGCGGAATCTTGTTATTTAGCCAATTTTTGGTTTTTAAGTTGCTAGCTTTGCTTGCATTGGGTCATTGGCTGAATAGTTCTTTTATTGCTTTCAAAAATGAATACAATTATCTGTTACATCTATTGATGGTAATTCTTCAAGTGCTCAATGTTCCATGGTCATGGCAGTCTCTGCCCGTCTAAGGTCTTTAGGTGATAACTGCCTTGTCTAGAGTAATGGACAACCCAGTAGGGTCCTTCCCAAGTTGGGCCGAGTTTCCCTTGGGCTGGGTCTTTGGTTGCCGGGGTGACTTTGCGCAAGACGAGGTCCCCTATGTCAAGTTGTCTGAGCTTCACTCTTTTGTTGTAGTACTCGGCCATCTTCTACTGATACTTCGTCATTCTGTTGGAAGCTCCGTCTCTGACCTCGTCCAAGCAATCCAGGTTGACCTTTAGTTGATCGTCGTTGCTTTCTTTGTGGAACGTCTCTCAACTGATGCTGGTTACTCCCACCTCGACCGGGATTACTGCCTCGGTGCCATAAGTGAGTCTGAAGGGGGTTTCTCCTGTCGGGGTTCTTGCTGTAGTCCTGTAAGCCCATAAGACATTGGGCAATTCCTCCGGCTAGGCTCCCTTAGCATCGTCTAGCCTGGGTTTGATGATCTTGAGTAGTGTTCGATTAGTCACCTCCATCTGTCCATTCGCTTGTGGGTGTCCTGGGGATGAGTATTGGTTCTTAATCCCTAGGCTTGAGCAAAAATCCCTGAAGCCTTGACTGTCAAACTGCCGCCCATTATCTGATATGATTGTCCGTGGTATCTCAAACCTGCAAATTATGTTCTTCCATATGAAGCTCTGGATTTTTGCTTCGGTGATGGTTGATAATGCCTCTGCTTCAACCCATTTTGTGAAGTAGTCAATGGCGACTAGTAGAAACTTTATCTGTCCCTTACCTCGGGGCAATGGGCCGACGATGTCAATTCCCCATTGTGCAAATGGCCATGGGGAGGCTATCGTCGTCAGTTTCTCCGCTGAAAGGCGTTGGACGTTCCCAAACCTTTGGCATTTGTCGCATCTCTTGACGAGCTCCCTCGCGTCTACCTGCAAAGTAGGCCAAAAGTAACATGTTCTAATAACTTTGCTTACCAAGGATCTAGGGCCTGCTTGGTCTCCGTAAACCCCTTCATGGATCTCTTCTAGAATATATTTGGCTTCCTCTTCGTCGACGCACTTCAAGTAGGGCATGAAGAAGCCTTTCTTGTACAAGGTGTCGTTCCTCTTCCTGACCTTTCTGGCCTTCTTGGCGTCCTGTGGGAGGTGTCCGTCTTGGAGGAAAGATATGATCGGGGTCATCTAGTTGCTTGAGCTCTAGATTGCAAAGGTAGAGACTTCTTCGATGTTGGGATGTTTCTGGACTTCCATTTCTAGGCCCATGCTCGTTGGTCTTTCTGTCGACGATGCTTGCTTTGCGATCTCGTCTGCTACCATGTTCTGGCTTTTGGGGATCTGCACGAATTCCACCCCATCAAATTCCTGTGTTAAACGCTTTGTCAACCTAAGATACCTTTGCATTCTCTCCTCCTTTACTTCATATTCCTCCTTTATCTGCCCTATTACCAAGTTAGAATCACTCTAGAGGAGCAAGTTTTTAGCTTCTAGTGCTTTCCCGACCCTTAGCCCCGTCAATATTCATTCATACTCAGCTTCATTATTGGTGGCCGGGAATTTTAGCTGAACCCCGTACTTAAGCATTTCTCTTTCTAGGGTGATGATGACGACTCCCACTCCTCCCTTTTTTTGGGCTGACGAACCATCGGTTTGTATCGTCCATCTTTCTGTTTCGTTGGCTACACTGTCCTCGTCTGTGATGGTAAACTCGGTGATGAAGTCTGCTAATGCTTGTGCTTTAATAGCTGTCTTGGGGTGGTATTCAATGTCGAACTAGCTAAGCTCAATTGCCCACTGGACCATTCTCCCTGCTGCCTCGGGCTTGTTCATGGACTTCTTAATGGGTTGGTCCGTCATTACCAAGATGGGGTTCACCTGAAAATAAGGTCGCAATTTGCGCGAGGCTACTATCAATGCGAATGCAATCTTCTCAATCCTGGGGTACTTAGCTTCTGCCCCTTGGAAAGCTTGACTGACGTAGTAAACTGGGAGTTGTTTCCTATCCTCTACTCGAACCAAGGCGGCGCTCATAGCTGTGGTTGATATTGCCAGGTACAAATACAGGTTTTCTCCCTCCTTGGAAGGACTCAAGAGGGTTGGATTGCTCAGGTAGCGCTTGAGTTCTTGAAAAGCTGCCTCACATTCGTTAGTCCAAGCGAAAGCTTGCTTCAATGTCTTGAAAAAGGGTAAGCATTTGTCCGTTGCTTTAGAGATGAACTTGTTGAGTGCCGCTATCCTTCCTGTGAGCTTCTGGACTTCCTTGATGGCCTTGGGTGACGTCATGTCAAGTATGGCTCGCACCTTCTCTAGGTTTACCTCTATCCCTCTTTGGGACACCATGAACCCCAAGAACTTCCTTGAGGCTACTCCGAAGACGCATTTACTAGGGTTCAACTTCATCTGCTATTGCTTGAGTGTGGTGAACGTCTCTTTGAGATTGTCCAGATGAGTAAGCTCTTCTTTACTCTCGACGAGCATGTCATCCACATATACTTCCATGTTTCTCCCGATCTGCTTGCTGAACATTTTATTTACTAACCTCTGGTTGGTTGCTCCTGCATTCTTCAGTTCGAAGGGCATTACCTTATAGCAATAGAGCCCTTGGCTCATGATGAAAGCAGTTTTCTCCTGGTCTTCTTCAGCCATCTTTATCTAATTGTACCCCGAGAATGCATCTATGAACATCAGTAGTTTATGCCCTGCTGTGGAATCCACTAACTGGTCTATCCTTGATAGAGGGAAATTGTCCTTTGGACAAGTTTTGTTTAGGTTCGTGAAGTCCACGCACATTCTCCATTTTCCATTCGCTTTCTTTACTAGGACAACATTCGCGAGCCAATATGGGTAGTAGACCTCTCGAATAAAGCCTGCTGATAACAGCTTATTGACCTCGCTTGTAATTGCTTGATTCCGTTCTGGGGCGAAGACCTGTCGTCTCTGTTGGACGGGCTTTTTCTCGAGGTCCACATTTAGCCTATGTTGGATGACTTTCGGGGATATACCTGGCATGTCCTCATGACTCCATGCGAAGACGTCCAAGTTCTCTTTGAGGAACTGGACGAGTCTCGCCCTCATCTCGGGACTCAATGTCGTCCCTATTCTGGTCGTCCTTGCTGTTTCTCCTTCGATCAACTCCACTATTTCCAGGGTTTCCACTTTATCTTCTTCCTTCTTCTCGATCATCCACGTATGGTTTTCTTTTGCAGCCAACACGGTCTGGTAGCATTCCCTAGCTAGTACTTGATCTTCTTTTACCTTGCCTACACCGTTTTCTATTGAGAATTTTACCTTCAAGCAATAGGTGGACGTGGCTGCTTTCCAACGGTTGAGTGTGGGCCTCCCGATAATCATGTTGTAAGATGAGGGGCAGTCTACTACTAAGAAGTCCAATTGACGAGTCAGTTGCCTCGGGTAAGCCCCCACTGTGACCGTCAGTGTTACAATGCCTTTAGGATACACTCTATCTTCACTGAAGCTGACGAGGGGGGAGTCAAATGGGCGCAGCCTTCCTGGATCTAGCTTCAATTGCTGAAAAGTAGAGAGGTAGATGATGTCCGCGGAGCTGCCATTATCTACGAGGATTCTCCTGGTATTGAATCCTTCTATTGTGAGCATTATGACCAAGGGGTAGTCATGGGGTTGCTTCACTTCCCTAGCATCTTCTTTCGAGAAAAACATGTCCTTGTCCGTTCGTCTCTGCTTCAAGGGGGTATTCTGTGGACGATGTTTACCTGCCTCTGACATGCTTTCCTGAGGGATCTGAACGACCCACCTGTGGATGGTCCACCTGTGATTGTTTTTATCTCCCCGACCACGCTTGGCGGACGTCGGAATGTGTGGTCCTCGTCTCTAGGCGAGGCTTCGCGCTGGTTTTTGTTGTCGTCTCTGGACCTACTGGGTTCTTCTCTTGCTGAAGCCGTAGCCTCATCTCTTGGTTTTGCCTGATGAGTTCTTCCACGTTAGCTGCGAGTGTTTGGATTTGCAAGGTTAATGCTGCAGGATCTTGGTTGGACTCCATCTAAATTTGGGAATTGACTGGAACCACGCTTTCGAACCTAAGTGCAAAAATGTCATCCCCATAGACGGTGCCAAACTGATGATGCGTAAATCGTCAGGTTCGTCCAGATGGAGCTGGATCCTCGTCTCTGTTCCTGCAACCTTGGGACAAAGTTTCTCCTACAGTGGTCACCGGTGTGGTGCCTGCCACAACGTCTGCGATGCCAAAGTCAGTATATATGGAAGCCTTTTGAGAATAATAAGAATGTTCTGAATATAAGAGTATTTTTTTGGGTGAATCTATGTACCTGATTTGTCTTTGATCAGTGTGTATATATACAGCTTCATGGTTCCTAACCGTTGGAGCCTTAATTGTAGCTTTAGTGCCTTTTTTGTAACGCCTCAGGTCTCATGAATATGGGTTTTGATGAGACTCGAATGGTCTGCCACCTGATTGGTAACTGTCTGAGGCATTGAATGCTCTTATTAATGACTCGCTTGCATGTGTTCGTCCGTGTCGTGCCAAGGTGGACGAGTATATTTGATATAGTCCTCCAGACAATGGGAGTTCGTCAGTCACATCAATATATATATATATATATATATATTAATAGGTAAAACTCAGAGAAAGTTCAATTAGAATTTGAAATTAGAATCTAATTTTGCGCCATGTGTCTTAATTTATATGGGAACCACACCATAATTATCCACTTAAATTTGTGTTATGTGTCCACTTAAGTTTTTTAATGTATGTGCCAAATGAGTGCAAAATACTAAGAATCTAATATTAATGAACTATAAAATTAAAAAAGAAAACCAATCACATATACTCAATAAAAACCATAGATTACATGCTAGTTTGGACTAACAGGAAGGACCCCAAACATGTATAATTAAGCTTAGGCATGATACCATGACATCTTCACAAAACGTCATCTTTCGTCTTCAAATTTCTTGTCGTCTTCATAGTTTTTGTTTAGTCTCCTTTAATCTAATTTTGTAATTGTTGGAGCTCTCGGGAATAGTAAATTCGTAAGTGTAAGAAAATCTGAAAATACTAGCGAGGTCCTATATTATGTATACATTCCCTTTACTTCTTCAAGGGATCAATATGATTAACTCAAAATTATATCTTATTTTCACGGCCACAAAACTACTTACTTAGGAATATATTCTTCAGTTATATCATATTCATATATATATTGATCGTAAAAGCTTAAATATAATTGAGCTTTTGCTTCTTTGCAAGGAATCTCGAGCCACATCATATATATAATGAAAGGTACTGTAAAAAAGGATTAAGCTAATTCATTCTAATTTTTTTTATGGAATCAGTTAACAGATGTACTAAAAACAAAAAAACAAAAAACAAAAAAACAAAAAACAAAAAAACAAAAAAACAAAAAAACAAAAAAAGTTAACAAATGTACTAAGGATATTGATTCTTTTAGAAACTTTTTATACAAAAATAAAAAAACAATTGACTTTTTTTATAGTTTTTTTTTTTTTTAATATTTCTCATGAAAGTGGTATTAAAATTTTCCTAAAATGATCTGTTAATAAATGCCTTAAGAACACTCGTTAATAAGACAATTTTTCTTATTGTAAAGTGTCTCTCAAATTTAGAAATCATTTAAAATTACTTTCATCTCATATAAAACTAATCCAAATTCTCTCACATAAACTTTTCATTAACAAACATAAACTTCAACAAAATTTCACCAATATCATTAAAATTGAATAATAAAACCATCTTAAATTAGAAAAAACAAAGGATTTTAAATTTAGAGAAAAAAAAAATTCTTTTGGATGTTTAGAAATATATATATTTTTTGAAAATCTCATGAGTTTTTCGCTTAGAAATTAATGATATTTTCAAAGAAGATGCAATTTCTCATGAGCTTTTGTAGGAAATGAGATTTTTTTTTGGTCATTCCCTTGTTTCTTGCCCCTTCATTCCATTTTGATTCCACCACCACCATTCTCATAACTTCTACCACTATAACAACACTATTTCAAATGTCGCTCCCACTACTGTTTTTGTTGCCACCACCACCACCTCACCATTATCTAATGCAAGAGCGTAGTGACAATTTATGTGACAACTATGTGAGCAGCAAGTGTTATTTACTCCATTTTATGTCTCTAAGCGCTTTTTATTTGTCATTATTATTTGGTTAAAGTTATTTATGGAATTTTATTGATAGTTGTTATAACCTAATTATCTATTTATTAGGATATGTATAGATTACCTAAGAAGTGGTCTATCTTGAAAGTTATTTTTGTATTGGAAGTTGTCAACATTTATTATTGTAAGCATTAAATTCACATGCATTATTTGCATGTAAATATCAATTAGAGATGAAAAGAATGGAGATTTTTTTATTTAAAAAATTATATTTACAAGTGAATCTTATTTTCAAGTTGAGAGATTCTTCCTAAAAATCTAGTTTGTGGCTTCGTCACATTGAGTGACATTTATTTTCTGTGCACTACCTACAGTTGAGTGGCATCTCAATAGTATCCTCTTTTTCCTTAGTTGTTTATTTTAATTTAACCACCCTAACATGTCTCAACCTACATCACAGCCACTACCACCACACCACCTTTGTCACCCTCACCAATCATCAACACCACCTCTGCCACCACCACGTTACATGAAAATTTAATTTCCTTTTTTGTGTTAGCAAAACGACATAAACTATTTCACATATCACTTTTATTATCATAAACAAACACAGAAAAACAAGTCATTTTATCAGAACTATTTTTAATGGCACATATTTCTTCAGGAAACAAATTTCATCAAAACAAGCAAAGTGATAGATGTTTTACATGTTTTATATGTGTAGAAACCTTATGTCGCAACCCCAAGAAAAATTAATTTTTGACCAAAACAACATAAGGAGAAAAATGATCATTTTATGTATGTTAGGGACATATTTGAAGTAATTGGCTAATTCTTTGACAAAACATACTTTACTTGTAATTGGGTAGATTTAGAATGGGTTTAGTACTTCAAGAAACAAGTGTTCAAGTTCAGTATTAAAACTATGTAAATCTGACCAAGAAACAAGTGAAGAATGTGCTGCTTATTAAATCTTGACAGAAGTCTCGACAGAATCTCTTCTATCAAGATTTAATGTTGAAGCTCGACAGAAGCTCGACAGAAGCTGTATCTGTTGAGAATTACGAAATCAGGTTTTCCAGATCTGATTACATGCATATCCTTGAGTATTTGTGTAGGGTTTCTTTTCTCACAACCCTAGACATATATAAGGATTATTTTAAGAGCCGTTAAAGGTGATGCAAGGTGTTGCAAAAGAATAATCTATGCATGTTGTGATTGGAGACAAAACTTGCTCTAGTTCATCATATTTTCTATAGAAGCTATTGCGTCTTTACATCAAGGGTTTTGTGACCAAAGAGCTTCCTGATCTTCATTGTTGGATGAATTGAAGAACTTTACAGCCAACATCTTCCTTAAGTTGGTGTGTTAGTCACGTACTAGGATCCGTGCATCATTGGTTAGTCACGTACTGGGATTCGTGCATTGAACGGAGAGATTGCCGCTACAATACAAGTCTAATTGGGTATTGGGGTAAGGGTTTAACTGTAGGTTGGTATTGGGTACTAAGATTCCTTTTACTTGTAACCGCTTGTTATTGATAATAGTGGATTCTCAAGAGTAGTGACCTTAAATTCACCCGGTGGAGTTTTGCCTCGGTGGTTTTCCCCATTCGTAAACAAATCACCTGTGTCAAACTTATTTTTTGCTGCATTTAGTTATTTGGTGATTTGTTAGTGCTACCACGCTATTGCATGTTAAATTGACTTAATTAATTAACTTGGATAATTAATTGATTAATTTACCAAATGGGCCAATACATTTTTGGCCTATCAATATACTTGAGAACTTCTATTTTTGACCTAGGATTAAAATTCAAAATCATAATGGATTTCATTTGAAGTAAAGCTCATCCTGGATTAAGCTCGATCTGATTATATAATTTGCAATTATCTTTCAAAAAAGCCAAATACAAGGAAAAAAAATTCCAAAATTGAGACTCTAGGCCTCAGAGGTGTTGGGAGAGGCACTTTGATTGTGTCAAGACTCATGAGCCATATTCCGTTTGTTGAGAGAGTGGGTCAGAGTGTTTTTCTCCAATTTTTGTTATTAGATTTTATCCAATCAGTTTTGGGATTAAAATCTTTTTTTTTTTTTTAATCTTCTAGTTTCAAAGTTTCCAAAGCCCAAGGGGGACCCTAGGCCTAGAGTACTCTTAACCTTTCTATTAAAAAAAGGGGAACTCATCCAAGACCTCTCTTCAAAAATAGGGAGAGGTGGGCATTAGAAGAGTACAACATAAGCTTTATTCTATCAATCACCATTCACCCAAACACCATAGCCATGAAATCCAAACAAACAAAACATCACTTTAACACCAAACCATTTCCATTAACTCAAAGCATCATTAAAACATTAAAGTATGAACATGCATTATATAGTTTTTTATTTTTATTTTTATTTTTTTTCACATAAAATAAGTAATGTTTCTACATAAAATTATATAAGTTACTATATATAACTATTTGTTGACATAAAATCATGAATCTCATGCTTTTGAAAAATCTTCATGAAATGTAGAGGTTTGCATGTTTGCTTGTTTAACATGCATAATTTAGTTAGACTTTTTTTTCTTTTTCTTTTTTTAAGTTTAATTTTGTCACGTTTCTTTTCAATTATATTTGTTCAACGTTTTTTTTTCAATCTATAATTCCTTTTCAATCAACTCGTGTGAATTCAACCTTCCTTTCAATTTTCATGGTTGTTTCATTTTCTTTTTATGGATGTTGTAAATAATTATGTAGTAGAAGAGTACGCTATATTATATTAACAAAAGAAAAAGAAACATGCAAAACAGTTCTTCTTCTTCTTCTTCTTCTTCTTCTTCTTTTTTTTCTTTAAAAAAAAAAAAAAACCTAATAGATAAACACAATTGATTGAAGTTGTGATCATTTTAGAAGCTTTTTTTCTAATAAAATATTACAGGCTTTTTAAGATTCGGGCCTTTTAGTGCCAAAAAAAAAAAAAAAAAAAAAAAAAAAAAAAACTCTCACCTTCCCTTTACTTGATTTTTCGTTTATTTTAGTTTATAAATGACCCTATGAGAAGTGAATTGAAACAATTTTAAAAATTTGTGATATAATTGAAAGTTTTCAAATTCTATTGTTTAATTTGATAGTGCCACAAACTCTAGATGGAATTGTGTAATTGTTTCTTTTTTTTTTTTTTTTTTTGAAAGGATATGGAAGCTTTTTTTTTTTTTTTACGCATCAAATCCCTCAACCCCCAAGTATAGATGAATAAAATAAATCCTTTTTTCACCTTCTTTTCATCATCTCATGAAATTTGTTTCCATTGTTTACAGCAGATATAATCTTTCTTAAAATGTTGAAACAATGTACTTGTACTTTATAATCTGAAGTCAGTACTTGCTAAAAAAAAAAAAAAAAAAAAAAAAATCCTGAAGTCAATAAATAACAAGTCCTCTCGCTAATTTAAAATAAGCCAAAAAAATAAAGATGGAAAATTTGGTGAGATTTTCAACCTATGGCGTCCGCTCATGATGATAGCTCTTTATCATCAGATAGAAAATTTGGTGTTCTAAATAATATGCCAAAAAACATCTGAAGTCAACAAACAAGTCCTCACATTAAAATAAAAATGTTGTGTTCTAATCTAATACGCTGCCGGCAAACTCTATGATGGCATTTTAGCCAACGTAGTTTGACAAAAGGAAATTAAGCAGAAAACCATCTATTTTTTGGAGTTGGTATAACTATAAAAGACGAGGCGTCTCGGAAATGTGTGCTGCTACTGTTAATAATGGGGGGCGAAGAAAATCCATACATTTTGTAGATCAATGGGCATCAATAAATTTTTTTTTTTTTTTAATTTTTTTTAGAGAATCAATGGGCATAGATAATTAAAAGTTAACAAGGTCACTTTTCTTATAATAGAGTAAACTTTTCTAAGTGTTAGTGCATTTCCACATCATCTTCTTTAGTGGTAGACATGGAAAGATACTTTCCACTAGGTTTTTTTTGTATGTATATTTTTTGAATTCCACATTAAAATTGATAGAAATTGACCAAGTTCATCTCTCACTCTCTCTTGGCCGCATATTTTGGCCATGTACACAGCGCCGTAAAAAATGATATCATGGTATATATGGCACCTATTATTCCCTAGGACGTTGACACATAGCCAATATTTATCATGTGTCAGTATTTCAACAAGTCTAATGTTCATATGCACTGGATTCAAGCCGGTTCCTTTACAACATTATGTTAGCTAGCAACATGTCGGAATTGAATCCACCCATGATTTTAAAAATAAGATCAGACCAGTCGATTCAACTAAGAACCAAACCTTCAACTAGTCCTATAAAAACCAGTTGTTCAATGTAAAAGCTGTCAATTCAACCCGTAAAAATATTTTATTAATGAAAATATTTTTAGAAAAAGATGTATTTGATTTATGTTGCTTAGTGGAAAATGTCAACATGGAGAAGGGGTTGCTTGGTGGATAATGTCAACATGGAGAAGTAAGGGGAATGGGGCGTGGTGCCATGGAGAAGCCGAGGAGGAGAAGGAGGGTTGGTTGAGAATTGGAGTGTATAGACAATGCTAGCATGCATCGTTTTTTTTTTTTTAACCATGGATCTTCATAAGATCCAACGGTCAAAAAGATACCAACCATATCATTAATATCCTAAATATTAATGAGTTACACTTCTTCATGTCACTTTTTGTTTTGTTTTGTTTTTTTGTTTTTTTTTGTTTTTTTTTGTTTTTTTTTTTTTGAGTTTGGCTTATGTCTAGTACTTTTTTAACTGAAATCTCTTTTTGTTTTAATAAGAAACTATTACATCATCCACTAACTAAATGAAAAGTGGAGATTAAAATTTACTACCACTTGTCGCTGTATATTTAAAACAACACGAAATGTCTAGTTAAAAAAGTATTAGAAGCAAGCCAAACTCTTTTATTTAACCCTGATTTTCCTAATAAAAAAGAGAAAATAATGCCATTTAAGTACAAGATTCTTATATAATATCCAGTTAATTAAGTGATTATCTCGACAAAATACACATCATTAATAAAGTAGTATTCATTGTGTGTATGTTTGTTTCTTAAAAAAAGAAGAAAAAAATGAAAAAGAAAAAAAAACTGTGTTCAAAAAGGTGAGTTTGGCTTAGCTTCCCCAATTTGAGAAATTATAAGGTCATCATGATGGACAAGTGATGTGGTCCACCATTTCAGTAAAAGACTCTCACTTATTTAAAATTGTAAAGTTTTAAATAAAAACTGAATACTGACTCAGCAATTTTAAATATGTGGGAGTCTTTTACTAGAATGGTGGACAAATGACGTGCTCCACCATAAAGACTGTATAATTTCTCTCCAATTTTTACATTTTTTAAAATCACCCAGTCCAACACACAAATGACGAAAAAATCATGTTGACACATGAATTTGTTTTGTTTTTTTTTTTAATCCAAAAAGCAATAACCAAACGGGCACGCAGTTAAAAAATGTAAGAAAAATGAAAATGTAAAATAAATTTAAAATTTGTGGTTAAAAATAAAAACCAAAAGGCAAACATCATTTAGTGATTGGCAACGTGAAATTATAGCCGCCATCATTAGCAGGTAACTAGTTGGAGCACCTTATCGGCTTATCCAAATCGTTTTGATTAATTTCTTGAATGAAGTTCCATCAAACGATGTGCTAGAAAGAAATCCAATTCAAATATTTGACATCAAGCTATATACATGTAAACATGTTTTAACCGGTTTTACTCAAACAACCCTTTTTTTTTTTTTTTGTTTTGAAGATTTTTACTCAAAGACTCATGACTCATGAGTGCCCATCAATATCTTTTCGCACTAAACAAACATGAATCTTTAGCTACAGTACTTTGGCGCCTCCCTTATCTTTCTAAGATATCCGATTGCTGTTGTATTTGGCCCATGGAACAATTTTGACCCTAGATTGCGAGTTTGTCACCATCTGAGAAAGCGTCAATTACATCGAGAGAGAGTTAGAGCATTAACATCAATCTACCTAAAAAGTTCTCTCTATTTTTAGATAATTATTTACTTTTTCCATATTAGTTATAACTATTTTTCTTTTTCACACATATTAGATTTTCTATTCTAAACCATCTTTCATTTAACTTTTATTTTTCATTTATTTTTTATTGTTTCTCTCACTTTTCAAAAAACACCTCCTTTTTTTTTAATCACAGTTACCAAAAAAGAAAAAAGAAAAAAAAGAGAGTCAGAGAATGATTAGTACTTCTTAAATACAAGGAGCAGTTGTAGTAAAACCCCAAAATAGGGTAGGGTAGAGACGGGTAATCTAATGTGGACAGTTTTTAGGGTGTATTTTGGATTTTGCTTACCTATTTTGTCCCCTTACCCTAAATTAGGGATCTTCCTGCCAGTGCTCTTAGCCTTAAGTTAAGACTTAAGAGAGCCATGTCTCACTCTTGTCCCTAGCAAAACTTCATATATATTAGCTTGGCCCCTTGAAAATTTTTCCTGACTCTGCCACTGAATACAAAAGTAAATTGAGCATATAACCTTATAGTGAACAAGCACAAAATGACTAATAAGGCAATCCTAAACCATTTATTCCACTTAAAGGACTACTCTATCTCAATCCTCATACATCCAGATGTGCTTTTATGCACAAGCTTGTGTTTTATTACAGCTCATAATTAATTACTGTTTGGCAAGATTCCACATGCATGGATGTGTCACTAGCTATAGGACACTCCTTGCATTGTCTATAGGATATTATGTCATCCAAACTGTAGCAATGAGTCCATGGCCGTTCGGTATGAATATAATCGCATGATTCACACCTATTGCTACTGTTGCATCATGACTAGAGCCTAAATTCCAAGTGTCATGAAAAAGAATGAAACGAATAAAGATAAACTTTTCTAGAAGTACGTAATCTTTTAAGAGACTATTTGGCATGAAGTAAGATCCAGTGGTGCACTAATCATCACCAAAGAAACCAAGATTTCAGACAAATTTTTTCATTTATAATAAAATAATTATGAAGCTTCCTCTCATCATGTCACCTTTGATATATATAATTTAAGTGTTAAGCATATGTCAAAGCATAAAAAGGAATCTTCCACTCAAGCCTGAGGCATTTAGTAATTTAAGATGCCCAATAAAAGCTCACACACTGTGACTGTTGGGTCAATTGGTATCTTTTGATGTCCCTAACTTACACGTTTAGGGTTTAAACCTCCTCTCCTAGCTAAATGTAGAAAAGAAAAAAAATGTTCAAACCTCACATGGAAAAAAAAAAGTCCAATCTCTCTCTATTAGTTAATGAACCACCAACCTCTCCTTCAATTTCACATACACTGTCTGTGGAAGACACTAACGAAAACTTTGTAGACAGAAAGGAACTGTTTGGGATTAATTAATATCAGATTAAAAAAAGGGGAAAGATTTGCTTTGATTTAATCAAATAAAATATATGGCACTTGCGATTTGCAAAACCCCAATTCAAGAAAGTGAATGTGGACATTAATTATGAAGTAAAAGGCATCCGTAACAGCACAATTATAGAATCTTCCTCTCATCTCATGTACCATGGCCATGTTGTCGTAATTAAAGATGCCCTAATGATCAAAAAAGTCCAAGCCATTCAAATTTCCCCTTCATAAATTCATGAAAAACTAACCTCTTATTCTATTGCACAACCACACATTATGGAAGTAACTTTTAAAAAAATAAGGGCTCGTTTGGTAATATTGTTCTAGTAACGTTGTTTAAGTGTTGTGAAAATACGTATTGATGAAAAAGTGTTATGAAAATACGTGTTATGTTGTAAAAACAACGAAAACTGTTGTTTAAACAACTCTACCAAACAGGCCCTAAAATGCTTATCCAAGTCAAATTTTTATTAGGTCAGTTATTAGGTATCTTTAAAAGAAAAACCAAGAATCTTCCCTCTCAAGACTTGAGGGCATTGTGGAAAATAACTAAATTAAAATGTCCTAAATCATATAGCATAAAGTCACAAAGAATTCAACTTCCATGTATATATTCATAAACCACCAAACTCATATCCCAGTGCACTTCAACACCAAAAGGATTTAAGAAAGAGAGTTCCATTGCACTTACATAAGAGAGAGAGAGAGAGAGAGAGAGAGAGAGAGAGAGAGATGAGGCCTTCATGTTCATTCACACCATCACCATCACCAGTGACCAGACTCCAGCTTTGGAAGTCTCCAATGCCTTACCTCTTTGGTGGTTTGGCCATAATGTTAATACTCATTTTCATGGCATTGGTTATTCTAGTGTGCTCAAGCAGGAAACAAGCCTCTGGGTCATCCGATGAAGGCGAAGAGAACCAAGCAATCCCCATGAACATGGTGGTGGATACGGAGCCAAAGATTGTTGTCATAATGGTCGGGGATGACAAGCCAACCTACTTGGCTAAACCGGTTACATTTTCAACTTGCTCCATTGAGCTTGTTTAAATACTTTAGATTCAGTTATGTTTACTAAAGAGCAATTCTCAATACTCTAGCTTCAATCTTGTTTTACTGAAGCCCACTCGATCATGTTGAAACTTGAAGGCAGTTTTCTAGAAAAAAAGGGGGTGCTTGGTAGAGTAGTTTGAGAAAGGTTGTTTGTATTTTTTTGAAATACGTATGGGTGAAAAAGTGTGTAGAAATGTGTGTAATGTTGTTTAAAATATAAAAATGTTAGTTTGAGATGCATGACCAAACAGGCCCAAAGCTTCTTGTTCTGATTTTTCTTTTCGGATTTCTATCATTAAATGAATGATTATCAATGGCTTTGGTTTGAGAGCATAAAAACATTCATAGCTTGACCTAAAACAATAATTTCTCCTTGAGGGAAAAATTTAGGTTTAGTTCGTTAGGTGTAGTATGTTAGGGATTCATTAACTTTGTACACATTGAATGTATTGACCAAGTAAACAGAATTTTTTTTTTTTTAAAGAATAATTAAATTCAATACAACAATGTAAGGACCGGATTTGGATCCCAGGCCCAAAAGATGTATGAACTTAGGCCCAAGAAGCCCAAAACAATAAATTTATAGAGAATGGGCCGAAGAACTAGACTTGAGCGAATTAGTCAATCAACAAGGTAGGTCTTGATGACAGGAGAATAAAAATAAACAAGCTTAGGCTTGAGAAGGACGTCCTCAGCCAAATCCGAGGAGATTGATTCTCTGCTTATTAATGCTCAAGTGGGGTTACAAATTACGTTCTAGAGTGCTACAGTGTTTTTCCTTCTTTTTCCCGATCCCCCTTTCATGAAGGATCTCTTACATTATATAGTTCCTCAAGGACGATTTTGACCCTACACTTGTTGACCATTCGAGCTAATACTTGAGTGCTTGTCCCATCAGACACCCTCTCTGATCTTCTGTGAGTTGTAGTAGCCAAGGCAGTATTGTTCAGGGGTCTTCTCCACATAAATGCGGCCAGAAAGGTAGCTGCAATGCATTAAATGCGGTGGTACCAGCTTTCCATTAGATATTCTTGGGTTCCCCTCCTTCTCGTATGTTCATGATGCACGCCCATATCACTGGAGCTTCTTGGAAGGTCACCCTATTTGTTGGAATACATATTTGAGCTGTATCTGTTATATCCGAGGAGAAATTCCTCCTCGGACCACCTCCCACTCCTTCCTTACTTATGAGACTCTAAACTGGAATCACCCATAACTATTTATCTCTTCTCGGCCCAGGCCCAAAGCCCAATATATGATTTGGGCTCTTATCCCTACAATAGTCCCTCAAAACTTCGGTTTTAGAAAAGTGGGGTTTTGATTTTTTAAGAGTTAGCACCAACTGATTCCTTGATTCACACGTGTGAAAGTGCCATTTGACGCGCCTCATAATTGTTACTGACGTTTCGAGGACCACGAAGCATCATTAATTGCTCCAGGCGGCGTTCTGTCCCCCGCATCCAATGGTGATGCGCAGATCTAACGGTTGATATTTCTTTTAGCATTTTGAGCGGGATAACTCCCCCTCTATTTCGTCCCTTATATAAAGCTTTGAGGGAAATAATTTTTCCCCTATTTCATAAGTCTTCGAGCCTTTAGAGATTCCCAGCACTTAAACTCACAGCGCTCTTTAAGTTTCCAAACTTCACCACCCCTTTTTCTTCAAGAGACATTTGAAAGTCTTTCTAAAGGTTTCAAGGACTAACACAAGTACTTATTCCCGTAAGTTTCTATTCTTCTTTTTTCTCCTCGGCCATCATCCTCGGCCCTTTTCCTTATTAGAAAACTTTCTCCTCGTCATCCACGTTTGCTTAGATGGATAGATTTAAGCACTTAGTGGACTCTTTGGCCAGTATGGAGGGTTTTAGGGCCAAATACCATATCGCACAGGGAGTAAGCCTACAATATTGTGCCTCGAACCAAGTACTTATGAATAGAGAGGTGGGTGAAGTTGTCATTCCAATGATTGCCTTTATAGAGGGAGGAATGACACTTCCCATGGGTAGGATAACCAGAGACTACCTGCATAATCACAGGTTGACTCCCCATCAGTGCGCCCCTAACCTATTTAGGGTCCTGGGTTGCGTGGACGCTCTCAACGAGTAGATGGGCTTGGGGCTCACGTGGCATGACGTAGTTTACATGTACGAGTGCCACAAATTTGCTGGTGCGGGATATTATCTCAAGTCTCGATCCGAAGTCGTTAGACTGATATCGTGCCTTCCTAAGTCTAACAAGGGCATGAAGGATGACTACCTGATTGTCTCCAGGGAGTGGAATGACGGTCTTCACTGCCCAACTCGGGTGGGAGAGCCAGGTGGGGTACCTTAGGATTGGTCCCTTTGGTAGGGGATTTTAGCCTTCTTAGTTTAGTTTAGTTTAGTTTAGTTTTTTTTTTTTTTTTTTTAATTTTATTTTATTTATTTTATTTTTTAATATGCCTTAGTATTTCGCATTCTCGATTAATAGTTTTTATTGATCTAACCACAATTTCCTCCTCGGATGTTTTTGCAGATAAAAACCACGTCAAGCTGAGACTCAGTCTTGTCAATGTACCGGGTCTCAACAAATTGCTGAGGTCCAAGATATTCATAAGCGAAGACAGAAAGTTAGGGGCTGCCCACCTAATTTTGGATTATGAGCCACTGTCTCGCATATTTCAGGACATAGGCCAGGCAATAAGGCTGGTGATTCTAGGCTAGCACGCATAGACGTCTCTAAGCCGGGGTTTTTGGCTCGAAGAGACCTTCTGCCTGTTGAGCTGCCCATTCAGTGCGTCCCTCAGGAGGTAGCCGCCCTAAGAGAGGAGACAGTTTCTACACACTTATCCCTCGAGGCTGAGATCGACCAATTCAAGTTTGAGAAGGAAGGTGAAGTGTTAGAAAGGCCGGTAAAACTCTCGGACTCCGAGGTCGATTTTGATAGATCCTCTGCTGCCCATTCTTCGAGGTTAATAGTTGCCCGGGTTGATACTAGTTTAGAAGACGAAGAAGAAGTCATGGACCTGAAGCCGAGGAACAACTTAAAGGGTCTATTGACCAATAGGAACAAGGGGTCATATTCTAAAGAAGTCCCAAAGACCCAAGTTCCTCCGAGTCTCCCCCATCCTCCTCTTCCCGTGACCACGGTGGGATTGCTCCCCAATCTCGACTTAAAAAAGAAAAGGAAAGTACAAGACTTGGAAGAGGGGGATGTGATTCCTCCGAAGGGGGCAAAGCAGCCCAAAAATGTCAGAGAAAAAAGGGCTTGCTCCGTGGAAAGCCATGAAGAGTCCTCTGGTGCTGAAGTGCGCCGAGGGCAGCACACTTGGGCCCCTCGGCTGGAGGTGGCAGGTGCTCCCATTCCTTGGGATGCCATGATCTGGGAGTCTTAAAGAGGGCACGCCACCCACCTCGCCGAGGCCTTAAAGTAGCCTCTTCTCCTCCTCAGAGACATGGTGGGCCTCAAGCGCACCAAGCAGCCAGACCTTTTCATGTCATTGAAGAGGGACCTCGCAAAAGTAAGTCAATCAACACTCTTTTTTGTTAAATACTAAGATGCACATTTATCCATATATGTACATATTCTTCATGACCCCTTTGCTACTATTATGCAGGTTACCCAGCAAATTTACGTAACTGAGGAGTGGGTTAGGAATGCTTGAGACGAGGTGAAGGCTGAGGCCCACTCCCGTCTTGAGGTTGAGAAGGTTCTTGGAGCCCTCAAAGAGGAGCACAAAGAGCAGGGCAAGAAGTTGACCATCGCCGAAAGGGAACGTTTAAGTGCCCTAGTTGGTCTGAAAAACGTTGAGGCCCAAGCTGAGGACCAACGTAAGCTGCTCTACACAACGAAACTTGAGTTGGCCACCTAGAGGCAGTTAGTTCTGGATCTCAAGGCCGAGCTGCAGAAGGTGAAGGAAGCAGCTATAGAGGAGGCTCGGGTGGCCAAAGAGACTACTGAAGCTGCGGAGAGAACCTTCTATGAACGTGGGGTAGAGGATACAGAGATCAAGTTGGCTGAGGAGGTGGCCGAAGTGTGTAGGGAATAATGCACCGAGACCTAGATGGAGGCGCTTAACAGTGCAGGGGTCCCTGCTGACTCTGAGCTGAGGAAGGCTAAGAGCATAGTTTTCCCTGAACACATCCGAGAAGCTCTAGCGGAACTTCCTTCCATGGCTCTACCCCTCCCTCCTCCTAAGCAGGTCTCCAGTATCCAAGATCCTACTATTGGTGCTGAAGCCTCCACAGGGGTAGGTAAGGGTAAGGAGGTCCTGCCCTCAACCAAGGATACTCAATCCGAGGATGCCTTTACAATTAAGGATGTAGTCTCCCAGGCTAAAGCAGTTGAGTCTAAGTTCGAGGCTAGGGATGCTAAGCTCAAAGCAGCTGATTCCAAGGAGGGCCCTCAACCAACAGAGCAATAGTTGTAGGATTTTTCTTTGTTATTATTTTTTGTGTCATTTTCTTTTCTTGTGCCTTTTGCCTCCACTTGTAATGTATCCTTCATTTGATTAATGAATAGACTTTTCTTTCTATCCCTCGTGTTTTTACTTTACATGCTTTCAAGCTTACTATTACTGCAAATAAAATTGGATTGTTGCCACTCTAATTTCAATAAAAACTAGCAACAACATCCTAATGCCAGTTTAAATAATCTAATTAAGTACTATCAACAAAGAGATTTACCCCATAGCTATACTATGAATTGATTCTTTTGCAATGATGGCTGAATCTAATAAAGATAAGTAACAAACCTTGTAGAAAAATAAAAAAAGAGGAAATATTCTTCATTCTGCCCAACGCTTGGATAAATAATTAAGGACTTCAATTTACTCAAAGTTACCAATCCAAGGAGCTGGTTATAATCTTGGATCTGTCTTGACACTTAGTGAAAGACAAATAAACATCCCAGTGTTAATTTTCGCCAAGTATGTGATTCGAAGGACCAGTCATGACTGTGGTTCCGTTTGGCACTTAGTAAGAATGAGTAGATGTCATTGAGTGTTAATTTTCCCAAAGCATGTGGTCCGAGGAGCCAAGCATGTCTAAGGTTCTGTTTAATACTCAGAAAAAGTAACTTAACGTATCAATTTCCCCAAGGTATGTGGTTCGAGGATCCAGGCATGACCAAGGTTCTGTTTGATACTTAGAAAAATGCTATTAAGTATTAATTTTCCCAAAGCAGGTGGTCTGTGAGACCAAACATAGCTAAGATTCTATTTAATACTCGGAAAGGTAACTTAACGTATCAATTTCCCCGAGGTATGTGGTCTGAGGAGCCAGACATGACTAAAGTTCTGTTTGATACTTAGAAAAATGTTATTAAGTATTAATTTTCCCAAAGCAGTTGGTCCGAGGGACTAGACATAGCTAAGGTTCTGTTTAATACTCGAAAAGGTAACTTAACGTATCAATTTCCCCAAGGTATGTAGTCCGAGGAGCCAGGCATGACCAAGGTTCTGTTTGATACTTGGAAAAATGTTATTAAGTATTAATTTTCCCAAAGCATGTGGTCCGAGGGACCAGACATAGCTAAGGTTTTGTTTAATACTCGGAAAGGTAACTTAACGTATCAATTTCCCCAAGGTATGTGGTCCGAGGAACCAAACATGACCAAGGTTCTGTTTGGTACTTGGAAAAATGTTATTAAGTATTAATTTTCCCAAAGCAGGTGGTCCGAGGGACCAGACATAGCTAAGGTTCTGTTTAATACTCGGAAAGGTAACTTAACGTATCAATTTCCCCAAGGTATGTGGTCCGAGGAGCCAGGCATGACCAATGTTCTGTTTGATACTTAGAAAAATGTTATTAAGTATTAATTTTCCCAAAGCAGGTGGTTCGAAGGACCAGACATAGCTAAGGTTCTGTTTAATACTCGGAAAGGTAACTTAACATATCAATTTCCCCAAGGTATGTGGTCCGAGGAGCCAGGCATGACCAAGGTTCTGTTTGATACTTATAACGATAATAGTAGAAAACTCAACAGATAATTGACTAGACAAGAATGTGACGAAGGAAACTTTCATTAATAATAATACATTTTCAGGTTGTTTACATTCCAAGGGCATGGTATTACATGTTCATCTGGGTCTTCGAAGAAATATGCTCCTATACCAGCCACTAAGGTGATGCGATATGGCTCCTCCCAGTTGGGCCCTAGCTTTCCCCATGCTGGGTTCTTTGCAGTACACAAAACCTTCCTCAATACCAAGTCTCCAGGCGCCAGTGGCCTTAGCTTGATGTTGGCATCATACCCTTACTTGAGTTTGTGTTGATAATAGGCCAACTAGATCATGGCATTCTCTCTTCGCTCTTCGACTAAGTCTAAGCTTTTCCCCAACAACCCATCATTGTTGCTCAGAGTGAAGGAGCTCGTTCTTAATGTTGGGAATCCGGTTTCCAGAGGAATGACAGCCTCGGTTCCATAGGTCATTGAAAAAGGTGTCTCTCCTGTTGATCTACGGGGCGTGGTCTGATATGTCCAGAGAACGTGTGGTAGTTCTTCCACCCATCTTCCCTTCGCATCATCTAGCCTCTTCTTGAGTCTACTCACTATTACTTTATTGACAACTTTGGCTTGTCTGTTTCCCTGCGGATAACCCGGAGTGGAATATCTATTCTTAATTCCCAAGTCGTAGCAGTACCTCCTGAAGGCCTTACTGTCAAACTGAAGCCCATTGTCCAAGATGAGCGTATGAGGGATTCTGAACTGAGTAACAATGTTCTTCCAGACAAACTTTTTGGCATCCACGTCCCTAATGTTAGCCAATGGTTCCGCTTCTACCCACTTGGTGAAATATTCCGTACCGACTAATAGGTATCTTTTGTTCCCCGCTGCTTTAGGGAAGGGGCCAACGATGTCTAGACCCCATTGTGCGAATGGCCAAGAGCTGGACAGAGGATTTAGGACCCTTCCCGGTTGGTGTATGTTTGACGCGAATCTTTGACACTGGTCGCACTTCCTTACATATTCTTGTGCTTCCTTTTGCATGTTTGGCCACCAATAGCCTTGAGAGATGGCCCTGTGTGATAAGAATCTGCCTCCAATGTGGCTTCCACAAATCCCCTCATGCAACTCTTTGAGGAGTAATTCTGTTGCCTCGGGGTGTACGCATAGTAGGTATGGCTCAGAAAAGGAGTTGTTGTACAGTTTTTGATCCTCGGACAGCTAGAACCGAGGAGCCTTTCTTCGCACCTTGTCAGCTTCTGACTTATCTTCGGGCAAGACGTCTTCTTTAAGGAATAGCACTATAGGGTCCATCTAGCTAGGCCTCACTGGGTGGGGTCCTTGACTTTCATTGGTAACTGGCATCCTCTCCACCATCAGAGGAAACGTCAGAGTTGGAGGGGGTTCGCCTTTGCTGTGCATAGCGCAGCTTTCTCTTCAATCGGTCAAACTCCAGTTGTAGGGCTTTGGTATCCTCCTCATGAGAGAGGTGGTTCTTCCCCTGGGACTGACTCCTACCGATCCAGACGGTATGCACACTCCCTTCCCGGTTTCTTCTACGCTAAAGGTTGACAAAAGGATTCTCACGTTAGGACCCTATAGATTCTGCCTGATGTGGACCTGAGCCTACCCTGGTTGAACGCCCGCCTCACTGAAACACCGAAATTCTCCCTACAGACGGCGCCAATTGTAAGGACCGGATTTGGATCCCAGGCCCAAAAGATGTATGGATTTAAGCCCAAGAAGCCCAAAACAATAAATTTATAAAGAATGGGTTGAAGAACTAGGCTTGAGCGAATTAGTCAATCAACAAGGTAGGTCTTGATGACAGAAGAATAAAAATAAACAAGCTTAGGCTTGAGAAGGACGTCCTCGGCCAAATCCGAGGAGACTGATTCTCTGCTTATTAATGCTCAAGTGGGGTTACAAATTGCGTTCTAGAGTGCTACATTGTTTTTCCTTTTTTTTTCCTTTCCCCCTTTCATGAAGGATCTCTTACATTATATAGTTCCTCTAGGACGATCTTGACCCTACACTTGTTGACCATTCGAGCCAATACTTGAGTGCTTGTCCCATCAGACACTCTCTCTGATCTTCTGTGAGTTGTAGTAGCCAAGGTAGTACTGTTCAGGGGTCTTCTCCACATAAATGCGACTAGAAAGGTAGCTGCAGTGCATTCAATGCGGTGGTACCAGCTTTCCATTAGATATTCTTGGGTTCCCTTCCTTCTCGTATGTTCATGATGCACGCCCCTATCATTGGAGTTTCTTGGAAGGTCACCCTGTTTGTTGGAATACATATTTGAGCTGTATCTGTCCTATTCGAGGAGAAATTCCTCCTCGGACCACCTCCCACTCCTTCCTTACTTATGAGACTCTAAACTGGAATCACCCATAACTATTTATCCCTTCTCGGCCCAGGCCCAAAGCCCAATATATGATTTGGGCCCTTATCCCTACAAACAATATGTTTGGACTTAATTGAAAAACCTAATATACTAAACCTAAAATATAATACCTAAAATTTACCGTTTCTTATATAAATATATATATATTTATTTATTTATATAGAAGGTACTGTTGTACTGTACTATAGATTTCCTAATTAAATTCAATTATGTGATTGTATTGACCATTAAATCTCACGATTGAATTTAATTGTTATTTGAAAAGATGACAATGGTTTTGCTGCTTTAGTAATATAAAAATATGATTCAGGGTATGTTTGGTTACCGCTTATTTGCTGAAAAGTGAAAACTTATTACTGAAAACACTGTAGCAAAATATTTTTTAAAAGATAAAACATTGTTCACTCGTTTTTGTGCTTTGGCTAAACAGTGCCATGGGACCAGCCAAAAAAACGCAACGCACACTCAGTTTAATTGGAAAACATAAGGTATTTGAAACTTTTCCTTAGTGAACTTCACAAGGAGTGGGGAAATTCTAGGTTTCACATACAAAGGAATATATAAATGGCATTACCTTTCTAGTTAGACAAAATACACTATCATACGTTTTATAGATATAATAAGATTTGAAACATTTAATGTTTGCTCTTAAATGATTAGTCTCTATTATCAATTTAAGACATCGATATATTTCCTTTTTTTTTGTTGGAGAATGAGATTTGAACTCAAACTCTTTATCAACGACAAAATATTTATACCTGAACTAACTAAAATTAATTATAAAGGACATTATACATACTTGTACACGTGTAATTCCTTTCTTACTTATCAAAAGAAAAAAGACATCATGTAATTCCTCACCCCCTCCCCCCGCGCCGAGGTGGATAACTTTTTTTAAAAGAATAAAATATCATACCTTAGGTCCTTAGCCTGATTTTTTTTTTCCTTAATATTTTTCAAACATTAGTATACTCCCTCTTTAACCACTCAACCAGTATTACTTCTGCCTCTTGTTTTTCAAATGTTTGTCCACTTTCTAAAATGAATGTATACAATCATAAGTATTAAAAAAAATGTGTACAATATATATTATAACTTTTCAAAATTATTACTTTCTTGTATAATAAACAAGTTAAAAAAACAATGTCTCCTTAGATTTACAAAGATAATATGAGACGAGACGAGTACTTCTTTTGCTCCACTAGCTTATTCCAATGAATACATGTACGAAGGATTTTTTTTTTTTTTAAATGAAAATTTTGGAGATTTTGTGCACCCTTGGTGAGGGTCTAATCCCAATTGGCCCATCTAATTAACTAACTTGTTCACATTAAGATCAATCCAAAAAGACAAATTGGAAGTTCTCAAATTAAATAAAAAATGCATAGCCCTACACCATAAGAAGATAATAATGTAAATCACAAAATCGATCATGAAAAACTCAATTTTGTCCTCACATTATTTGTAGCTGATTTCGATAATTTCCCTTAGGCTTTTTACATTTCTTTTTTTGTCCCGATAATCGGCTACACACTGAGAAGGTGTTTCAAGTTCTTAACATGCACTAAGTTGTTGACCTTTAACTCTAACAAACCCAAAGTCCTGGGGCTTGTTTGGTTTGTATTGAGGTTGTATTCATTTTCTATTTTTATTTCTTGTACTCATTTTTTGTTTCTATCTATTTTTTTGTTTGACATCATTTTCTGCTTTGTCTTTCCCTACACTTTTATTTATTTATTTATTAATGATAACCACCAACAAATAGAGAGAGAGTGTTCTTTGATGTGACAAGTCAGTGATAGTAGGACCCACACATTTGAATTTTTTTTTTTACGAAAATGCCCTTGTATTTATTTTCAAGAAAATGAAAACACAAAAAAGTTGTATTCAGTTTTTTCAAATCCTATTTTTTTGGATACTAAAAATGAAAACTGAATACAAATACAAATACAAAGCCAAACAAGTTTTTTAGTAGTGAGTCGAACAAAAAATTGAAAATGAATACAAAATATACCCATTTTTTGCTCAAACCAAACAAGCCCCTAGTAATCACAATTTATTAACAAATTTTGCTAGTTCTCTTAGGCCCAAATAAAAATAGACAATGATACAAATTCGGTACACGAAATTCATTTTAAATGAGAACTCACCAGAACCAGATTAATTACCACTCTCTGAATCTTTTGGGAATAATTTACAAAATATAGAGAAAATGGGCTTTCCATGCATATGTAATACAAGTATAACTTCAAAAAAAAAATTCTTCAAAATTTATTATAAAATTCCAACCATTTCACATACTGTCTTTGCTTTTGCTTCCTTTTCCTAGGGAGGGTAATTATTGAGTACTCTCAGAATATCATAAATGCGTACTTTATCTTCTCACATAACTGTGAGTTTCACTAATTAAATTTATGGTGGGATCCACAATTCATGTGAGAGAGGAGAATACGCATTTATAGTACTCTTAGAGTATTTAATAATTTTACTCCTAGGAAAATCTCCCCATTCACACCGCTTAAATGGAAAGCATATTGGTGACCATCATTACATGCTTCTTTTTCCATTTTTTTTCTTTTCCCAACTCGGTATTATGCTCCAAAAGATGCCAAAATTCTTCTAAAACTCACTAGTACTTTGAAGATAAAGGAAGGAATATCACGAATAATCAATCTTTTAAGTCTTAACATTGCGCGCCCAAATCAAAAACTAGCTAGGGAAAGAAAGAATTGCGATCGATGTGCTAGTGAGAGGTGCTGGTTAACGATTCTTATCCGTCCACCAAGTCACCAACTAAATGCAATTCTACAATAGCCCACGTGGGCATGTGATTACCATTTTTTCAGTATTGCTACGTTTATAATATTTTCACAATAATTTTATAACAAATTCTGTATCAAGCAATAAACTCTAATGGATAAAAAAAATAGTATCAGTAATAAATTTAAATTTGAGATTATTACTAGTAACAATTTGCTATTTAAAATTTGTTGCGAAAGTATTGCGGGCGTAACGTAGGTTACTATTTTTTTCTTTTTTCCATCTTAATCTATTGCTTCTTTCTTTTACCAAGTTGCTTCATTGGCTTCATGATGAGTAGTTATGTATTATTTTTATTAAAAGTTGCATTTTTGTTGAAGATTTATCATTTTGTTAGTGGATGCAGCCGCTTGGAATTTCAAACCAGACGGGTTTCCCTATCTCGCTCAAACAAATCACATCCTATATATATAGCCACCTCTCTATGGGCTAAGTTTTTGTAATAGTGCTCTTTATATTAATAAATAAAGCCCCCCTCTTTTTCGAACTAAAAAAAAAAAAATGAATGCTTTTTCTTGTAAAATAGCAAGTGTTGATACTATTTTGTATTTCTCCCGAGAGTTAAAAACTTAAAAAGGTCAAAAGTAATCATTCATCTCACTGCTCCACCTCATGGCTTGTGCCCTCGCTGAATCAAGTCTGACTGGGCAATATTAATACATAACTTGACACCTATTTATTTTGTGTAACCAAATAATAACTTGAGGCCTATTTATTTCATGTGTAACTAAATAATAATAGTTTTATATTATATGAAATAGAAATATAAATATAATTAAAAAAAAACAATTATACAAGGAACACAAAATTTATAGTGGTTCAACTTTGGGCCTAGATTTATAAATGGTGTCGAGGGGAAAGTTTCACAATAAATGCATTAACTTTGGAACACCAAAGTCAAGTCATGTGAATATTATATAAAATACTTCTTTTAATTTGGTGATAGCATATTGGACAAAAGTTGTGATTAAATCAATAATAACAACCTCATTGTCAAGTTACACCTAATGTAATATTTTTTTTTCGTTTTTAATTTGATAAAAGATTTGTTTTGTTTATAAGATGATTAAAGTTCAGCATGTCACCAAAAGATTTGAATGATAAAAATATTTTGGGTCATGTTGTTGGAAATGTAGTTTGGAGAATTGCCTAGATTAATTAACAAAGTTACAAAGTAGTATCAATAATATATCAGTAAAACAAGATATGCTAAAAGTAATTTATAAGAAAAATAGACAAGTGTAAAAGCATATGAAATTAAGGATTAAGGAAAAACTTATCGCCGAGACACAAAACTAAATCTTCTGTTCTTAAGAAGCGATTTCGCCCTCACTAGATCAGTACAAATGGCTCAGACAGTCGCTCTCCAGAATACAATGGCAACTCTGTTAATGTGCATTTACAAACAGAGTTTCGAACTTGTCACAAATGCCCAAGAGAAATTTTTCAGTAAAAGACAAAAGAGAAAAAGTATCAAAGTAATATTTGTTTTTATTTATTTATTGTTTTTAACTAATATCATATCTGAAGAATTTGATAGTCTTAGCCCTCGTTTAGAAGGAAGGAAGGAATAGAATAGAATAGAATGGATCGAAAGGAATAAAGAGAATACTTTTAGAATACTTTTTCCTTCCCTTATTTAAGAGTTTAAGTGATAGAGAATGAAATGGGTAGGAGAGAATACTCATTCCTCTCTATTCCCTTAAGATTTGGCTTATCTCTGGTAATTTTTTAACTGGATATATCCTTTTCTTTTAAATGTACAATGATAAGTGGTAGTGAGTTTTAATCTCTACATTTTATTTAGTTAGTAGATGATGTAGCAATTTCTTATTAAAACAAAAAGAGATTCCAGTTAAAAAAAGTACTGGAGGTAAGCCAGACCCATTCCCTTAAAACCTCAAATTTTCATTTCTCTCGAAATTAGGAGGAATTGGAAGGAATGAAATTATATTTATAGAATTTTTTACTAAAACTCCCAAAATACCCATATATATTCAGTCATTTATTTTAAAATAGTGGTCTAATAGTACTATTGTCATAAAATAATTTCATTCATTTCTCTCTGTAAATGTTAGTCCTAAATAAGATTACTTACATTCTATTCATTTACATTCCTTTCCATTTGTTCCAGTTAGCTCAACTGGTAAAGTCTCTAATGGTTGAATAAGAGATCTGGAGTTCAATTCTTTGCTTACACCAAAAACTAGGGGTGGCAATTCGTGTTCGCGTGTCAGGTTCGTGTCGTGTCAACTCATGAGTATTCGACGATATAGGTCAACACTAACCCAACATGTTTATTAAATGGGTCAAGATTCCTCAACCCTAACACAACCCATTTATTAAACGGGTCAGTTGTATCTATCTGTTTATCAGATTTTATCAAAATGAAAAAAAAAAATTATGAAAAAACAAACAAATAAATTTTTTTAATATAAAATTAAGAACTAACGAGTAATTGCATCACAAATAATCATTCAAAACTAAAGCATATCACAATATCACAAATAATTAATCACAATATGTCAAAGAAAATAAACCATAACAACTAATAAGTTTATATACCTAGAGTTTGAAGGGTATATTTGTAAAATGTCATTTAATTAAATGAGTCAGATGGGTCAAATGAGTTCTATATGTTCAACACTAACTCAACTCGTTTATTAAACGGGTCAGTCGTGTCAACCCGAATATAACACGAACCCGTTAAGCCTCAACCCATAACCTGATAATTTCATGCCGTGTCGTGTCGGGTTCGCGGGTCGTGTCCAATTTTGCCACCCTTACCAAAAACTGATTGGTGTCTTGGTCTAATAATAAAAGAGCTATTATTAGGAATGGATGTCATAGGTTAAAACTCTCTCAAAAAAAAAAAAAAAAAAAAATTCATTTCCATTCCTTTATTTTAAAACACTCAAACAAGGTTACTTAATTCCATTCTATTCTATTCATTTCTTTTCCATTATTTTCCCTTGCTTAAATCCATTTTATTTCTTTCCATTCCTTTATGATCATTCCATTTCATTGCCGTATAAACTCTCAAACTAAGTCTCTTAAAAAGGAAGTAGCCAAGGATGATTAGAGTGAAAAGGGAAAGACAAAAACAAATGAATTTCCTTTCCCATTGATGTTGCAAGCTGTTGTGTATTTTCTGCAAAAGAAGGGAAGGTGCGGCTGACTAGTTTGCTGAGGAAATATAAGATGATTGTGGGTTTTGTTTGCTGCCAAAAATTCCCACGCCAGCCAAGGAAGATTCTAGAGCATGGGCTTGGGCTTTCCAACAAAATATTATGGGCTTAAGCTTTGAACATACCCAACTATTTTTAAAACATACCCAACAGTCTGAAGTCATAGAAACTTTCCGATACTCACACATACATCCGACCATGGCATTGATTACAGCAATTGTAAACTGAAACAAAGTCCTGGCTGTTATGACTTGCGAAAGCTATTAGCCTTGTATGATACACAGAAAACATGACAAGGACAAGGGTACTGGAGACTCTAATGTTAATGCTTCTTCTTCATCTGATATTGTCAATGCTGCCAATTACTACTGAGTCCCTGTATGTTGCAAAGGACAATGCTAATGCTTCTTCTTCTTCTTCTTCAACTAAGATGGGACAACTTAAATATAAGCCTCATCGACGTAAATATGCTTTCTAACTTTCAGACACTGTATTCATTAGAAAGAGAAACTACGTGCCCCTGAAGATGCTACTCAGACAAGTTTTACTTACTTTTATAGGATGCTCTAGTTTACTCCTTTAGAACTCAGTTTTGTGATTTTTCTATTCTTGCATTTTATATAATGCTTAACATTAGGACACATTAATTTGCTTTTTATGGGCAATTTTATATAATACATTAAAACTTACTGCCTCAACAATAAATTAAACATGCCAAGACAACCATTAAAAGAGAACTTTTATGCTCAATTTCACAGCATTGGCATCATCAAGATGAATATAACTGGAACTCCAGGAGTGTCCGTATAATTAAGAGAAGGTTAATATTGTAATTTAATAATTGGTTTTCCAAAGTTAATTAGAATTAGGATGTTCTATGTGTAACACCACACACACACACACAAAGGATTAAAAAATTTATATAAAAGGATTTCTGTTTTCTAAAGAAGTCATCCAGTGGTCCAAATAGATTGGGTATTAGGCAAAAAGAAAATTTATGTGAGAGTTATTTATTTTAGAGGGTCTAATTAGACAATAAAAATATTGAGTAATGTTATTATAGCAATTGGGTTCAAGTTACACCTGATATAATTCTAAACAATGTTTTGTGCTTGTGTTGTGTTTGTGTTTTGACTGTGTCTCTTCTTTAGTTTAGAGATGTTTGAGAGAGAGAGAGAGGATTTGGAATGAGTTTGGTAGCCGTTGTGAATGTCAAGTAAAAATTAAATATTTTAATTGATTGATTGAATATTTTATTCTCATTAATTCTTTTGCTAATGAACAGTAGGTCATCAGACCAAGAGAGTGACTGTTCATTAGCAACAGGAATGGAGCTACATGTTAGGGTGGGGGGCCAAATTTTTGAAAATTTCTTTTTACTATATAGAAATATTTAATATCTTAATAATTAGCCCCCAAAAATGGGACTTGGCCTCCCCAAATATTTGTGTTGGTCCAATAATGTTCTTAAAGAAATTATCCAATTTGTCTAGTAGTTATAGAGAAGGTATTGTTTCTCAAATTCATTTTTTATGGTAAAATGTGTTCTCATATCTCTTAAAGTTTTGGATCATTCATGTCTTTGAACACATCATTAATTCAATTGAAATTTTTTTATTCACAATGGTAGGCAATTTGGTAACTTATATTGAAAGTGAAAATTTTAAGGATTTCACTATGGAAGATGGTGAAAGATCAATTTAATTTTAAGGATTTCATTATGAAATATACTAATTTTTATGTATGTGTATAGATGCATGTGTTTGTGTATGTGTATGAAAGTTTGTATAGACTAATAAATTATTAACACAAATCGGCCCCCCAAACAAAAATTTCTGGCCCGCCCCTAATTAGCAAACAATATTTTGCTAATAAACAATGACTTAGAGAGACTAATGGAGCAACTTTTGTGGGTTTACACACACATCTTAGCTACCCACATTGAATGAAACCTTGAGATTTCCTTGTGTGCAACAGTTGGACTCGACAACTCCTAAATTTGTGAAACATGATGAGGACAATAATCTCAGAGGTATTTCTATATATATTGCTAACCCTAATGTTATAATACTCGCAATACATGTAGGATTAAAATTATTTTTCTTACTCTACATACAAGTACATTCGCCTAAAATTTGTTTGAGTCATAATATCTCTACCCTATTCTAGATGGTGCTTGAACACTTTGGTTTTCCTGAAAATATTATTAAGCTTATTATGAGTTGTATTTCTACAACCTCAACTTCTCTGCTTTTCAATGGAAGCAAACTAGAGTCCTTTCAACCCTCAAGAGGAATCAGACAAGGTGATCTCATTTCACCTTATCTATTCCTCCTATGCATGGAGTTTCTAGGTGCTCAAATCACTAAGATGTGTGAAGAAAAAAGGTGGGATAAGATCAAAGCCTCCAGAAATGGGCCTAGCTTCTCTTATGTATTTTTTGCAGATGACCTTATGCTATTTGCTAAGGCAAATGCTAAGAATCGTGAAGCCATTTTAGAGGTCCTGAATAGCTTTTCCAGCTTAGCTGGACAGAAGGTGAATCATGGAAAATCCAAAATTTTCTTTTCCACCAATGTCACAAGAAGAAGGAAAAGAAGTATTTGCAGATGGATGGGAATCACTGCTACCAATAATCTTGGTAAGTACTTGGGTTTCCCTATCATACACCAAGATAGAGTAGGCAGTGCCTTCAATTTTGTTATGGAGAAAGTTCAAAGTAAGCTTGTTGGCTGGAAAACCAAGTTACTATCAAGGGCTGGGAAACTTGTACTTGCCAAAACAGCTGCTGCCCCCATTGTAGAGTACTATATGCAATGTCATGCCCTTCCCATCAAAGTCTGTGATGCAATAGATAAGATGGTGAGGGACTTCCTGTGGGGCTCAACAGATGAAAAGAAGAGGATGCATATGGTAAGTTGGAACACAATGTCTCTCCCTAAAGAATTGGGAGGATTGGGTCTTTATTCCATGAAGCATAGGAACCAAGCTATCCTAGCTAAGCTCTGCTGGAGGCTTGCTAATGATGAGGAATCCCCTTGGGCAAAACTGCTAGCTGCTAAGTACCTAGCTCCAAGTAGGATTTCTGTAGAAGGGAGGAAGCTTCCTTGCTCACGTATTTGGGCAACTTGCAAAAATGGAGGACCAGTGTATGTTAAAGGTTTAAAATGGGTAGTTAAGAGTGGTGATTCTATTAAGATGTGGAAGGACTTCTGGCTACCCAATGGTATCTTGAGGGATCTTATAGAAGGACCTCTTACTTGTGAAGAGGAATAGCTTACAGTTAAGCAATGTTTTTATGCCAATCATGTGTGGAACCCACAAAGCATATCCTTTGAACTTCCAGATAATGTGCTCAATACCATCAAAGCCACCCCCTTCTCTCATGAGCAACATTCAGAAGACACTCTCATATGGGCTTTCTCCAAAAATAGCTGCTTTTCTCTAAAATCAACATACCTTCTGGCTAGGGGCTTAAACTCCTTGAACCTGATTACTATGTCTTTTGCATGGGTTTTGGAAGACTGAAATTCCCCCAAAAGTTCAGTTTTTCCTATGGCTATGTTTGCACAATAGCATACTCTCGGCGGAAGTGCTGGGTTCAAGAGGTTTAAACCTTGACCCAATATATACGATGTGTAACAAGAGCAATGAATCTATAGAACACATTCTCAGGAAGTGCAAAATAGCTCAAAAATTCTAGCAGGCGCTGCAAGTCCCTTACTGCCTAAGAGATTCTTTTAAGCTTCCAATTGGAGAATGGCTTTGAAGTCAATTGCAAGGCTGGGATGAGCTCCAAGTTTATGGGTATCCAGTGGAAGCTTCTATTTCTGTTGGGAGTATGGCAGCTATGGGTACACCGAAATAACTATGCGTTTTGGACGGGCAAGGTAGACCACCTGATATGGAAAAGATGCATTTAGGTTAGTAAAGAATTTTTCTCCATTGGTTTAGAGACTAAAGTAAAAAACCCAAAAACCATCATCCCAGTTGGGTGGGAGAAGCCACCTGAAGGGAGGATGAAACTCATTTCGGATGGTTCGGCTTTGGGAAACCCAGGAAGGGCAGGGGGAGGAGGCATAATACGAAACCATGATGGAGATTGGATACGAGGTTATGCCAGAGCCCTTGGTCATATTAACAGTCTCATTGCTGAGCTGTGGGCTCTAAGGGATGGGCTGATCTTGGCAAGGGAGCTTGGGTTGAATAACCTTATTATAGAACTTGATGCTTTAAGTGTTGTAATCCTCATGAATAATGACTCTGTAAATTTGTTCATGGAACCCCTTCTAATTGATTGTAGGAACCTCTTGAGGGCGATCCCAAATAAGCGGGTAATACACACCTACCGCGAAGCCAACCAATGTGCAGATGTGTTGGCGAAATTAGGAGCTAGGTCCTTATCATCTTTTGTTGTCTTTTGGAACCCACCGCCTGTGGTGGAAAGTATTTTGGCTTTTGATAAAACTAATATGCGTTGTAATAGACTTGTGAATTCCTAGTTTTATGCGGTTTTCTTGGTTTACCAAAAAAAAAATATATTTTTTTTTTTGTCAAACTATTGTTACCATTCTATAAAAATGATTAATTATATTAAATAACTGTCACTTCATTATGAGATGAATAACTATTTTATCAAAATTTTCATTTCATCTTATCTCTTTGATTGACACAGTGCAATACGACCCTTATTATAACAAATTAACCGTACATATGGAAAAATAAAATTATGCCTTTTGGTTTATTGTTTTTCGATAAGGACAACAATAATAGCACCATGCATGACCAATTAAATCTTTTTATTTATGTGAAGGATTTTTCTACGCATACAAGAGCGGGTTAGTTTTTTAATTTTTTTTTTAATCTTTATTTTTATAATTACTAATCATTTTCCAACCTTAACTAGCAAATGATTTTATGCATCAAAGTGCATGATATACTAAACCCTAAGCCCATGATTAAGAATTCAAAATTTTATCCTTTACCTTTTTTTTTTTTTTTTTTTTTTTTTTTTTCATAGGTATCCTTTATACCTTCTTGTGTATCCAATTAAATTCACCAAAAAGAAAATTTTAAGCCAACGAAATCTCCCAAATTCATTTAGATTTCTAATTTTCCAAATTTAGCTAAGTATTGGCTAAAAATGGAGTGTTTAATTTTGTCCCACAATTCAACTGAGTGCCACCCGAGCACACCTATATATCTCCCTTCAAAGTTCAAATACAAAGCCAAGTGTTCCATTCAATTGGACATGGTAGTTGTTGTGCATCATGGGTACGTCAGCTAGGCCTGCAGAGAAGATCCATGTGATTGAAGTAAGCCCAATGCGGCACATATGACATATCAAGCCCAGAACATAAGTCTAGTATAATTTAATTTTGGAAAAATCTTGTTTCATCACACTCTCTATTGCACATTCTTAATTTATACACTCCCATTGATTTCAGCCCATGTAGTAGTGTGTGTACGGTAAGTGTGTAATAAGGAACTAGTGTATGATAATCATTACTCTTTAATCTTAGACTCTTAGTTGCTTTCTATTGATTAAACCTACCTACTTATTCGACTTACTTTGTTATTTAATCACTAGGCACTATACGCCATGTTGACGTGGGTTCCGAACTTCTAGTAATCACAATTAATAATTTTTTTTAATTATTGAATAAGAAATTTGAAGTTTAAACTCCACTTATATCCAAAAATTAATCGGTGTCTTAACCAGATGGTAAAGAGTAATATATATATATATAATATATATATATAATAATAATAATAATAGGTAAATTTGAGAGAAAATCCAATTAGATTTCAAATTGGAATTAAATTAGGGTCTAATTTTATGCCATGTGTCCCATCTAATCTAAGTTTTTAAAATTTTGTGCCAAGTGAGTCAATTCAATGTAAAAATTGGATTTCAATTAGAGTTTAATTTTGTACCATGTGTCCCATCTAATCTAATTTTTTTTAATTTTTGTGTCAAATGAGTTAATTTAGTATAAAAAATGAGGAATCCAATATAAATAAACCATAAAAAATATAAATTTTGAATGATTTTATATATATGAGCCTTTTTTTTGTATAACTAAAAACAATTCACATATATATATATATTAATAGCCAAAACTAAGAGAAAATCCAATTAAATTCTAAATTGGGGTCTAATTTTGCACTACATGTCTCATCTAATTTTTAAATTTGTGTATCAAGTGAATTATTAGGTGCAAAAATTAAAGATTCTAAATTCAATTAGATTCTAAATTGAATTTTAATTGAAGTTCAATTTTGTGCATGTGTTCCATCTAATTTTTTTATTTTTGTGGCAATTAAATTATTGAACGCAAAAACAGAAGAGTCTAGATCTAATTAGATTTTAAATTATATATATGTAATTGTGATTGTTTTTAAATGTATCTATGCATATGCACAGAGTTATACACTAGTTATTATAAAGCAGATGTCATACATTAAAATTCTATCATATCTAAAATAAATAATAATAAAACCCTATGCGCATAATTCACTTGGACAGCTCCCAGTGGCGTCACCACGTTGTATTAAGGCTTGGGGGAAAATAATTACATATAATATTTTTTTAATTTTTTGTTTTTGACCTTCCTGAAATAAAAACTTTGAACGCCCTAAAAGAAGCCAAACAAGCCAATTTAACACCAACCTTTATGTTGGCCTTTTTAAATAAAGAGAAAAAACCTCAACAACAAACCAATTTGATCTAAAAAAAAAAAATCCAATAACAAAAATTAGTAATTTATTGATCTTAAATCTTAGAAAAGACAATTTCGAGGGTAGTAAAGTGTAAACACTAAAAAATAATTAAGTGTGACAATAGGGAGTGGAGACATTTTTTTTTTAATGACTAAATTGTTGTATTGAATTTTTAATAGAGTAATGTAAAAAAAAACAACAATAATTCTTGTTAATAAATTACAAAGACCAATAAGTTGTCAAAATTGAGTTGTCTAATTTTATGTCACATGTCTAAATTATTGTTCTCAATTTTGGTGCCAAGTTATTCATTCATAATAATTAGTGTTAGTTTGGATTGCGCTGAAAACGTTTTTCAGCGCATTTGCGTTTTAAACAGTAGGTCCCGTGCACTGTTCATGGGACCCACAAGTACAAATTCAGCAAAATTTTCATTAAAATTGGGTCCTATGACACTATTCACATATTTAAAAATTATTTTGCTATAGTGTTTTCAGTTTTCAATTTTCAGCAATAAACGATATCCAAACAGACCCTTAATGCAAAAGTTAAGCTAAATACCCACTCATCTAGATAAAGATTACTTTATCATTACTACTATTGAACGTCTATTGAATGTTTCCATGTGTAAGCATGAGTTATAAACTAGTATACGTCTCTCAAAAAAACTAGTATACGTCTCTCAAAAAAACTAGTATACGTCTCTCAAAAAAAAAAAAAAAACTAACGTGAGTATACTTCAATTATTAAAAAGAGAAAGTGATGTCAAAGGATCAACTCGGCCATAAAAATAGAAACCATGTGCGAGCAGAAGAAAAATGGTTTAGTAGAGAAAACATATGAACAACTTTTCCTCTTAACAACGGCTGCAAAAATAGACCAACGTTGAGTTTGAACGAAAGAAAAAAAAAAGGTTTAGTAGACAAAACATATGAACAACGTTTCCTCTTAACATCAATTGAGGCATTTGTCTTTAAAAAAATAAAAAGAAGAAGAAGAAGACGAAGAAATTAAGCATTTGGCTCAAAAATGAAAATTCATCCATTGATACGTTTCACCTTCAAAGCAATCTATTAAGAGTCAAAGACAATAATTACAAATTCCATGTTTCTTGGCAATAGATAGGACTGTAACTTATCTTCTTCTTGCTAACTGTGTTTATATCTATCTGATCAAAGAAAAAATAAATAAAATGAATGTTGGAAATTCATGATTCATCCCACACTGCCTAATTGTTTCGTGCCGTGATTGTATGGCTAACATATGGGTAAGACCGTCTTTATAAAAGACCGCTTTTACATTTAGTGAGTCTCACACACTTTTAGATATCACATATGATGAAATGAACATAAATCAATCTCATAAGATAATTGTCCCAACATAAGGTGACATGATTCATCATTATCTCTACATTTAGGTATTTACTGCACCTATTTAAACTCTTCTAAAAAATAAAAAAAGCTATACCAATTTAAACAAAGTCAATATGGCAAACACTGACACAGTTTGACCAGATACCATCTACAAATAAATAACACGCTTAAAATGCAAAAACCATTACTAATGTGCAGAGATGGCATATTTGCAACACTAGGCTTTTCTAGGAGGTGGTATATGGTGTTTCCGGTGCATGCATCCTCCCTCTCACATGAGGGTGGATCGCACAAGTGTGGAGTCCACCCTCATATAAGAGGGAAGATACATGCATCGAAAACACCATGTATTTTCTCCTTTTCTAGAACCCTTCATTAATACCAGAAAGGACTTAAGTTTTACATGTAGCCGGTAGCCCACGACAAGTCCATTGCATTTGGAAATTGTAGAAAAAAAAAATACTTGCTTCTTTACTTTTTATCTAAACCTTTTTAAAAAAAAAATAATCTAACTTAAATTTTTTTTTTTTGTTGTTGAAATAATCTAACTTTTAACTTTTTTGTAACATATTTTTTTAGATAGTTTCAACCTTTGATATCCGCTATTGATGATAGTTCTTTATTATCAAACTAAGATACCAATCAGTTTTTAGTGTAGGTAGGTATTGAACTTATTCAACTATCAGAAATTTTACTAATTAAACTAATTGGAACCCACTTCTGTAACATATTTGACATAAAACAAAACGATTAGAAGCTGAAAATCATAAAAGGCTGGTTGAAATGTTGAATGCTCTTAAAGATGAACCATGTAGTCAGAGAAGGAATTCAAGTGGGAAACAACCTAGCTAAATCATGCTGTAGGACAAAAAAGGAGGCTTATCGAAAAAATTTACATTTGAAATTTTTTTTCTGTTTGATCACTTTCCGGCCAAAGATTTTCCAATGAGAGTGACCTATTTTTTAACAAGTTAAATATGGGGCACAAGTTATAAAACAAACATGAATAACATAAGAGGATATTATTAAACATTAATTAGGATTCTGGTTGGAGTGTTATGGTTAAATCCATGTAAGGTAGTTTTAATGTTCTCATGCCATTTAGTGTTAGTTTGGATTGCGTTGAAAACGTTCTTCAACGCGTTTGCGTTTTAAACAGTGGGTCCTGTGCACTGTTCACGGGACCCACAAGTACAAAATTCAGCAAAATTTTCATTAAAATTGGGCCCCACGGCACTATTCACATATTTAAAAATTATTTTGCTACCGTTTTTTCAGTTTTCAGCAATAAGCGGTATCCAAACAGACCCTTAAGCCCCAGGCTCCATAATCAATTAGTTTATCAGCGGCTAAGATCTACATTCTACAATAGAATGGAAAGGAGTAACAGTGTCCAGTTTGATAGATTCTAAAGAATATTTCATTCCATTTTTTTTTTTTTTGCAACACTGATTCTTTTAATAAAATTACATAATTTTTCATTTTTGTACTTAATTTAACAAATGATAGTCTACAAATAAAATGTAAGGATATAAAACTGATATTACATATCTCTTTAATTTTCATTTCTATTATTTATAAACTCCCAAACATTGTATAAGAAAATAATAGTATTATATCCATGCAATGCAAATGCACGGCTTAATAAAGAATCATAAAATAATTAAATAAAATATTTCAATAATATAATTAATATTGACCAATAAAATAGATCATAAAAATAAAAGAGCAAATTATTTCATGTTACATGACAAATGCACACAAAATGTAAGTTCAATTATTTATTAAAAACTAAGTATTATAAAAAAGGGTAAACTACGTATAAGGTTCCTATCCTTTACATCATATTTATTTTGGTCCCTAACCTTTCAATTGTGTTAATTTGGTCTCTAATTTTTTAGTGTCGTGTCAATTTAGTCATCATGTTATCTCTTGGATGAAAATTACTGATGTGGTAAATGACCAAATAAAAAACTAGTTTCCGTTGATGTGACAATTGTTGAGGACAGAATTTTCATGCCACATGACTTTATTTCGTTGGCAACCTGCATCACATCAATATTATCATAGATTTTGGGAAAACCTCTTTTAAAGCCCAAAAGAGCCCATATTTACACAAAATGACATTAAAGCCCATGGTTCAAGCTCATGGCACATCATCTCATTTTTGGCTCATGATCCAAGCTTATGAGTCTCATCGGGAGAACTTTGGGAGTCGTGGTTTGGAGGGCCAAGAAGTATGTTCAGTAAAACTCCAGCGGTTCAAAGTTGATAAAGGAAACATGTTGCTTGGTATGTCTTCCCCAATTCCCTAAACTCTGATGAGTCAGTGTGCAATAGGTAACATCTGGTAAGTCTCTCATATCACATAACACTTAAAATGATAAAACTCCTCATTGCTCTTTACCTAAACTTAATGTTCATCATATAATCTAAATTATATTATCTCATATAAATTATATTATTATTTTCATTTAAATCAATGCCAAACACATGCCTAAATCTTATTGGCTATCTTTATATAATATCTCATCCAACATTAAATGTTTTCCTTACTCTCCAAGTTTGGTCACAACACAAAGAGACCAAAATTACATCTCTAAAGTCCCATTAACTATCAATCAATCATTTTATTACTTATTAAAAATGTATTGTAATAAAACCATGGACTAATTATAGATTTCCAAGAAAGGAAATCTATCCAGCAGAACACCAACAGTACCAGCATCAGCTCCAGCAGAAGCTGCAGTAACTCCAGCAGCAACTTAGGCAGTTGACACCTGTCCCAAAATGACATCACTAGCCCATTAATGGTCAATCCCAGCAACTACCTGTTATACCAGAAGAAGTAAGGATCTCATAAAAGAAATCCAACCATTTTAAGCCAAATCTTTAGCCTCCAGCTGCAATACCAGAAATAGGAGGATCTCATAAAAGTTATCTTACCATTTTCATCCAAACCCATGAATTTAATGCTGAACATTTTCTCCAACAAAAGACATCACCCAGCCGATATCATCCAACTATGTTAGGATAGCTACTGTTGTACAGCTGTTGTCAGCTACTATACAACTGCAGCAGCAGACTTAAATCTCAGAATTTCCTCTTTTAGCTAAAAATCAAAAACCAACTAATGAAATCACTTACTTTGCCAAAAACTTTTCCTTATTTGCTGATTATTCCTTCAACCAAATCCCATTTAGTTACATACTTGGCCCTATATAAAGAGGACCAAGCCAAACACACTAACACACCCCTACCCATCTCTCTCACACTCTATTATTTTGAAATATCATCATCTTGCTACCCATATCTCTAAATATCTCTTTCTCCATTTCTCTTACAAAATCTTTCTTCTTAGAAAGTAACATAACCCATGACATAACACAAAAAACCACTCCAACAGCAACTATAAGCTCATGTATTTACTATATTTAACCTTCATATTATCTATCTCATATTTTCATATATTTTACAAACACATTCCTCACAAACTATCCATAGTTACTTCCCACATATATTTCTAATATATCTTACAAACATCATATCTCACAAAACATATTTATTTCTTACCATCTCCATACATCCTAAAAAAAATCAAACACTCTTCCAGAAACATGTTACAAAGCCCTTCTCATGGAAGGCATATAATTATAATGCTTTAAGCCCTTCTTATGAAAGATACAAACTTATAATACTAAAAGCTCTTCTTATCGAAGGCAATATCACTCATATTTGACAAAAAACTAAAAGAGCATTACATGGGGAAAACCATTTAAGTGCATGATAAAGGGGATAAACTTAACCAACCTATGCACATGGCTAGACATATTCTCTCTCCCTCCAATTGCACCCATTTTTCCCCTTCAATCGTGAAGTCACCATGATAGGACTTATAATATCATGCTGCATCGCTGGACTCATTTTATCATGCCCTTGGAATGTTATTAGTCCACTGATATTATACGGCTGGAGCCACAAACTATGAAGATAATTTTTTATCTCCAAATTTATACTATTGAGTATATTTTAATTCATTATCATTGTACCACTGGACTCATGTTATTATGCCACTGGAGTGTTATCAGCTTATTGATGTTATACGGCTGGAGCCACTAGCCATATAAAGTGATACTATAGCTGGAACCACAAACCATATCAAGATAAGTCATTATGTCTTAATCTATAAACTTACATTATTGAGTACATATTGTTTCATTATCACTATACCTCTAAATGCAAGTTACTCTAATAATATCTCACTATTTAATAACATGGATTCACTAATATTTCGCTAATGAACATATGTAATAAATTGAATCGATCCCACTGCTGGACATATATCATTTGGACACAAACCGCAGCTAGACATAAACTATTTGACATATATTATCTGGACATGAACCACCGCTGGACATATTATTTGGACATGAATCACGGCTGGACATAAATTATTTGACATACATTATTTGGACATAGATCATTGCTGGACATATCTTATTATGTTGAACATGAACCATGAATCGCAACTAGATATGGACTATTTTGGACTCATCTCATTGTTGGACATATGACATTTAATTAATTATTCTCTAATATTGGACATCACTTAATATATATAATAATGATGTTCAACTCATCATTTAATCAAAGCTATTCAACTAAACATATTATTTATTTATTTCAACCATTATCACGATTCTTAGACTTTAGGCTTTATCTATTTTGTAGGCTTAAAAATGCACCGGAAGCCATTGGTCTATGCGGCCCAATGTCGAGTTCCGGATTGAACTTCCCAAAACAAATCTGGGTCTAGCAAAGTCACCCCTCCAGCGAAAGACATGTGGCTACGCGCAAAAATGGCCCCCGATAACAATAAACTAATTTTTTATTTTAACTGTTTGTCACGTCAGCAATTTTCATTCAAAAGCTAACGACAATGATTAAATTTACACGACACTGAAAGGTTAATGACCAAATTGATAAAATTGAAAAGTTAGGGACCAAATTGAAATATAGATGAATTTGATAGGGATCAAATACATAATTTACCCTATGAAAATTTATTAAATAATTAATAAAAATCATTTTTATTATTTTAGAGCTTATGATAATCGAGTTTTAATTAGATTATTTTTTAAAAGAAAAAGCAGTCGAGTGATAGAATTTCACTTAAGTAAACCATTTTCATATTTTTGATGTACTTATAATGAGTTACATGACGATGTTGTGTTGTACAACTTGTAATACTTACATTGAGCTACATTGTTCAAACGTAAAATGTATGACCCAGCATTTATTATTAAAAATAATTATGGTAATTTTCTTAAATAATATAAAATAATCGGTTAATGAATAGTTATTTATTAATCCTCATTATAAAATTTATTGTTTAATTATTTTAATTAAGTATTAAGTTTGTTTAAGGAAAAAAATCATAATTAGTCTTTATTGAAATGATGGAATTTCAAATAAATTGGTTTTATTTAATAAGTAATGCTTGAAGTGAAAATTTGATGAAAAAAAAAAAAAAACCTAATGTTTTGAATAAAGATAGATACATGATTTTGTTTTAGTTAAGACTGATATATTGCCAAACACAATTTAGTTACTAATTGACCCAAACTTTAAAATACACAAATCATGTAATAGGGTAGAGTAGTGGTACACCCTATTGTGTACTGATAATACCCATGGACTTACCAAGTAGCAATATATCATGGGACATGGGATGATGACTACACACGCAAACTCCTTTTTATTCTTCTAAAAAAATTTATTCTTTAGAAAGTTAATATAGGAAGGAAGTGGACTAGCTTGATTTGATTCTCAAAAAAATACCTTGACTTGATTCTCAATTACATATTGTCAAATACAACAAAAAAAAAGGGGTAAATTTCAGTATTGAAAACTAGTTTCAATGCTAGATTTAGGTTGCATTAATTTTGAGCATTTTCAATGTTCCTAATTATAACAATGTATTAATTCTTTGAAAGTTGTATTTTTTTTTTTTTTTTTTTGAGAATACTAATTATTTTAACACACACACGGGGAGAGAGGAAAAGGTCTTAAAGAAGGATGTGAATAGACTCTACTTAAGTGCTGTAATACAATGGGCTCATTTCTTCAGACACTTAATTTCAAACCTAATTTTACATCTTATTGAATTATTAAGTACTTATAATAGAAGTAATTTCACTTTCACATTAGTTTATAACTGACACTCAACAATTTGACAAATTAATTGGATGTAAAATGAATATGAAATTGGGTGTGTTTAACTTTCTACGGTTTTGTTAACAGGTGCTGGCCAGCACCTGTTAATGAACCAGCCTCTGGATCCCACCTGCATAGGAAATGGGTAAAAAATTAATTTTCAGCTTTGGTTTATGTTAGACGTGTACCTTGGTTTCTCCAATAATTATAGGACAAAATGCCCCTTTAACACACATTTAACACATTCCCTCAATTTCACTTTTTATTTCCCACCCAATTTCACTTTATCAATATTTTACTCTTCATCTCCTTTCACTTTACCAATATCAAACTCACTTTCATTCACTTTACCATTATCAAACCCACTTCAAAAAAAAAAAAAGATGAAGAAAAGTTCAAATGGTCAATGAAGGATTAAGCAATTATTTTGCAAGGTACAATAATTTTATTTTATTAAATTCATATTTATTTTTAAATATATTTGAATATGAGGTTAATCTTATTTTATTTGTATCATTTTTTTTTTTTCATTTATCCTAAAATATGATGTGGATTGTTTTAATCTTGTTTTAATATTAAGTTGTTAAAAGGAATTGCTTTAACTTAAACGAATTATTTCAAGAATGAACTATTATTTTATTTTATTTTTTGTATTATTTTATTTTTCATTTATCCTAAAATATGATATTGAATATTGATTGTTTTAATCTTGTTTTAATGTAGCACAAATGGATGACAATTTAGTTGCAAGTGAGACTCATCAACTTGTTCCAAAGAATTACTTTGACTTAAATGAACTACCTCAAGAAGGTACTATTATTTATTTTTTTATTTGTAATCCATATTTCATTTAACGTATAATATGATATTGATTTTTTTTTTAAATTCTTGTTTTAATATAGCACAAATTGATGATGATTTAATTGCAAGTGAAATTCATGGGAGTGTTTCAAGGAATTGTGTTGAGTTAAATGAGTTTCCGAATGATGGAAAAAATAATAACACATGTGGAAGGGAAATAATTGATTGGAATGAATGTCCAATAGATGAGACGGGGGTTATTGAAGAATATGAGGATATAAATTCAATAGAAAATGAATTTGAGCCTTTTGTTGGTCAATATTTTCTTAGTGAAGAAGAAGTTTTCATTTTCTATAAAAATTATGCAAATCAAAATGGTTTTACAATTCGAAAAGGTCGTTCAGAGAAAAAAAAATAGAGAAATAGGAAGACGTAATTTCTTTTGTCATCGGGAAGGTAGGCAACCACTAAAAATGATGAATCCATCTAAGGAGCAATGAAATAGGAAGTCTTTAAAATGTGAATGCAAAGCTCGTCTAACTATTGTATTGTGGAAGTCAATAGACATTTTTCCGAAAGAATGGCATGTCACTATTGTTGTTGTAGATCACAATCATGAATTGTTGTCCCCTTCGAGTGTACGATTTCTTCCGGCCAATCGAGTTATCACTGAAGATGATAAAAATTGCATTCTCTTATACAACGAAGTTGGACTTTCAATTAGAGAAATAATACATGTTATGGAGCTTAAGAAAAATGTGAAACATGGACATCTTCCATTTTTTTCAACAGGAAATTTGTAATTTTTATGTGAAAATGAGAAAGATGCATGCTGCGAATGATGCTATGGATCTCTTACAATTTTGTAAAGTTGCTAAAGAAAGGAATTCTAAGTTTCAATATGCATTCACAACCGATAAAGAGAAAAGGTTAGCATATTTTTTGGTCGCACCCTCGTAGTTTTGATTGGTACCAAAAATATGGAGATGTGGTGGTTTTTTATACTACTTACAAGGTAAATGCTTATGATATGCCTTTTGGTATTTTTGTTGGTGTCAATAATCATGGAAAGACAATTCTATTTGGTTGTGCACCTCTTCGAAATGAAACAACTAGTGCTTTTCGATGGCTAATGAAGGTACTCTATTTATCTTATAAATTTGTACAACTATTTTTCCATTTTATTTAATTAATTAGTGGAATAATATTAATACATATCATTTGAAATGTTTACATATTCTAATAAAAAAAATTTATTAGCAGAATTTTGCATGTTTAATGAAGAAACAACCCAAGGCAATTTTGACAGATCAAGATCCATGGATTATGGAGGCAATATCAAAAGAATTACCCCTCACAAAACATGTCTTTTGTATATGGCATATTACTGCTAAGTTTAGTGGCTGGTTTACATCTATTCTTCGTAATCAATATTCAAATTGGTGCATAGAGTTCTACAGGTTATACAAGTTATACAAGTTAGACTCATGTGAAGAATTTGAGGGTCAATGGACTCAAGTTATGGAAAAGTATGACATGCTTACTAACAAGCATGTAATTGGTTTATATTAAATCAAGCACTTTTGGGTACCATGTTACCTTCGTGGACATTTTTTTGGTGGAATGTAACAACTGGAAGATCGGAAAGAATAAATGCCTTTATTAAATGGTTTGTTAGTTCTCTCATAAACTTGATCCAACTCATTAAACAAGTAAGTCAATACTTACCATTGATTTCTTTTTTTGTATAATTTGTTTTATTTTTTTATTTGTTAATATTTGTAGTCTTTATATGTCATATAAAAGTTTTTAATTTATTTTATTATTTATAATCTTAGGTTGATCTTGCCATTGAAGATATTGAGCAAACACAATCACATGATACAATGTTAGAGACATTTAGAGGTTCTTCTTTAAGAACATTGTCACCATTAGAAGACCAAGCACATAATGTTTTGACACCTTATGTTTTCAAAAATTTTCAAAAGGAGTTTGAGAGAGCAACACAATATTCAGTTCATCAAGAAAACCGTATTGAATTTGTGCTACGATATTATAAAGATGAAACTAGTCAAAAGCACAAGGTCTTATAGGATGGTGAGGTGACTAATTGTAGTTGCAAACATTTTGAACTTTGGGGTATACTTTGTCGTCACATTCTTAGTGTATTCCATCACAAAGATTGTTACCATATTCCACCATTGTATTTACCATCACATTGGTGTTGTGAAGCCTCATTAAGTGAAAAAGAATTGCTAGTGTTGGATGATGAAAATTTTGTAGGCAAAGAAAATGTGGTTGATGCTAATGTTAATGGTGTGATTGATGGAGATTGTTTCATTAATTGTCCTCCGCTATCAAAGACAAAAGGTCGTCCAAAGCAAAAACGAATGAAAGGCGGAAGAAAATTAGGAAAGCAAAAGAAGATTTCTGGGCTTTGCAAGCATGTTGGTCATAACATCTATACGTGTCCGGAGAAAGAGACTTGTACTTCCTCAAATGGTGCAAAAAAAAGGAAAACATGTACTTCAAGTAAAATGGGATTGAATCCAATATTTTGTTTGAAATGTTAGGTAGAAGCTCTTGAACTTGTATTTTTGAATTGGGATTGAATCCAATATTTTGTTATTTTTGACAATCTTATGCCATTACTTCTTCCCCCACTATGACAATATTTTGCCATTGTTAATTGATGCTTCTCTTGTCATTTTTTTTTTCTTTTTCTTTTTTAGGTGTTATATTTTCATTTTGAGAATATTATGGCATTGTACTTAAATGTTTTGGTTAGCTAGGTACTCTTATTGATTTTGGCCAGTTGTGATCATGATATTTTAAATTATACTAATTATGGTTAAATATTCTTGAAAAATGAGAAGCAAAATTAAAAAAAAAAAAAAAATTGTAAGACTACAATTGCAAATTAACCCTAAATTTTATATCAAATCAACAACAATGATAGAAACAAGGAAATTTAAATAAATAAGAAAGCATGTTTGATAAAGTCACTATCTTCAAGGTCATTATTATTATTATTATTATTATTATTATTATTATTATTATAGTATTATGCCCATGCGATGCACGGCTTAATAACAAAATTATATATAAATTTGTAAAAATAAATATTTTTTGATAATATAATTAAATTTAATAACAAATAAAATAGTAAAATTATTTTAAAAATTATGACAAGTTTTAAATTTCTAAAAGCTCTTAGTAGTAAAATTATAATTTGTTTATATATATATATATGTGTGTGTGTGTGTGTGTGTATATATATATGTCACTTAAAAATCTTTTCATTATACTTGCTAACATGTAGAGTAGTAGAGCTAACAATATATAAATTTCTTGCGTATACAACCAAAACAAATTCTATAAATTACAAAAATATAAGTATCTAGACTGTAATGTAAATGTAAAATTTTACCTATAAATTACCAGCCATAGCCATTTTAATGTTACCTATTATTTTAGGCTTTGTTGATAATATTTAGATAGATACAATTGTAGGTTGTAGTTGTATGGGACCAACCAACTAAATTTACTTCTCAAAGATGAAAACCAACTAAATTTAATCTCTTTTTTAATTCACTACACGTAAAAATAAGGATTAGATGGATCAGATGAAAATTTTGGATTATAATACACTACACTTAAAAATTAAGGATTAGATGGATTAGATAAAGAATTTGGATTGTAATCAAATTAAGATTTTTATCAACTTAGAAATTATAGTAGATGGATTAGATGAAGAATTTGGATTGTAATCAAATTAAGATTTGTATCAACTTAGAAATTATAGGAGAAGAATTTGGATTGTAATCAAATTATGAATTATATAGATATATATATATATATATATTAGTCTAATGGAATTTTATAACAAACTTTTTTTTTATAATACACAGACATCAAGTATATTTAATTGTTACGGAACCTATTACATCTGAGCATATAAGCACTAAGCAGTACTAGTGGTGGCAAAATCTAACACGACCCGCAAACTCAACACGATTAACCCGTTTATAAACAGGTCATGCATTGAGGTTAAACGGGTTCCGGTCATATTCAGGTTAACATGGCTAACCCGTTTAATAAACGGGTCGTGTTCATGTTCAACATGCGAACCTGTCTGACTCGTTTGACCCGTTTAGCTTATAAAGTTATTATTTATTTGGATATTATTGCTTCATTAATGGTTTGTTTTTATATTTTTATTACTATATTTATAGTTATAATTGTATTTTAATTTTAGATATATGAGAATTGATAAAAATTATATATGTTAGGTATGACCTATTAATCAAATAGATTATTAAATGGGTCATTTGTATTGACCTTTACATGGCTTGTTAATTAAACGAATTGAACGTGTCGGGTCGGGTCGACCTGTTTAATAAATAGGTTGTGTTCGGGTTGAGGATTCCTGACACGTTTACTAAACAGGTCGGATTTGGGTCAACCTATATAGCCGAATACTCATGACTCAACACAACACGAACCCGATTCGCGAACACGAATTATCACCCTGCTGCAGTACCCCATATCACCACATTATGATCTGTCACCACATTAATTGCAATTTTTTTTTTTGAGAAGCATTAATTGCAAATTGAGACTATTTGCATTGTTTTTCTGGGAAACAAACATCTCAAAGCTCAATCCATAAATGCAAATGTTTGGTACGTTGCAACCTTAAACAAAAAGTCTAAGGTTAATATAATTTTATTTCAATTTGAATACATAATCCTTAAAGGAAACTGCACGGAGACAAGTGTAATTCAACTATAATCAAATTCAGATTTGTATCATGTGAAGCAACTTTTATTTAGTTCTTTAAGATTTTTATCCATTTAGAAATTATAGGAGAAGAAAAATTATATATATTTTTTCTTAAAATCTAAAAATTTAAAAAATTTACAATTTGGTGAAGTCACTTAGCACAATCAACGCGTCTAAGCCCAACTTTTATTATATATAATATGATATAAGGGATTATAGTTTCTTTCATAATTTTTTTTTTCATTTTTTTTTTATATATTAGGTCTTTTATACTTAATAAATTTTTTTTATTAAATAAAAGGTTTATTTTTATACCCTTACCCAACCCCCACCCACGTATGACCCTTTGTTTTCTTTTCTTTTTTTAATTTTATTTTTTCCTCTTTTTTTCTCATCCACCCATTTCTTCACAAATATCCACTTTCTTCATCTTCTTTATCTGCTTTCCTCCACATCTTTATCTTCTTTCTTCGGGTCTGTTTGGGATCCGCTTATTTGCTGAAACTGAAAACTTTTTACTGAAAGTATTGTAGATAAAAGTAAATGTTAGTTGAAATAGTACAACGGAACTCATAAATAGTACCAAAAAATGAAGTGAGACCCACAAATAGTAGCAAAAATAAGTTGAATAGTAAAATAAGTTGGCAAAAAATAAGCTAGACAAACAGACACTTCTTCTACATTTCTCTATTTTCCTCCTCGCACACACATCTTCAAGGAACCCACACTCTCAAATTTCTCATCCATCCTCTTACCTGCCAATTGAAAAGCATTAAGAGTTAATTTTTCTCAATTTCACCCAAGACCAACTCCTCTCTCACTCTGTAGCCCCAAAACTAAATTGGAATTGAAGTTAGATGGATGCATCGGAGCTACTCCTCGTCATCTCGACCCAATGGTGTTAGAAGATTCAAATATGATGTTAGAGTGAGATCAGTGATGGTCTGACGAAGGTCCTTGTCCATACCCAGATGTTGCTATGATTTTCTCTATATGCCTTTTTTGTGTGTATTTTGTGGTTCTGGTTATAGAGTGGGGATAAATTTGGGAATTCATAATAAGGCTGAGGGTAATTTAGAGATAAAAAACATGCCTTTTCAATTTTGGGTTCAAGGGAATTTTGGTCCGATTGCAAAATGATTTGACTTTCTCCATCTAGATGGACACACGCCTAATACATATACAGCTTTTTCCATATCCTTAAAAAAACATGAATATTTTATTTTAATTTTTATCACATTAACGGGTGTTGTACCACACCCGTTAAGAGCACCCTTCTAAAAAATTATAGTTGTGCACCAAAAACCTCTTTTTCACTTAAGTCAACTTTTTTACCGACCAAGAGCGCAATCGCCATAATCCCATCTACCATTTCATAATTATAATAAGATGTTCTCTGCCTAATAATTTTCCGATAGTCATATATAGAATATCCGTAGGTGTCAAAAAGTCCTTTTTTCTATATATATATATAGAGGCTATAGGCTTAGCTTAGAGGCTATAGGCTTAGCTTTTTTTTCTTCAAAATGTCACATAGGTGAGTACCTCTCTCTCTCTCTCTCTCAGAGAATCTTTGTTCTTTATCAAGCACACAAATTCTTCCATCTCACCCTTTCATCAATAATGGAGTCCTTGAAACACCTATTGCATGAAGAAGGATGTAGCAGCAGTGAATCCGGGTGGACAATGTACATATCCTCTCCCATGGAAGAAGATTTTGTTGAATTCTGTAACTATCACGATGACGAGGACGACAACAAAAGTCACTTCAGAAAGCAACATCAGCATTATGATAAGAAAGATGAGGATGATGATAGTGATGATTCATTGGCTTCTGATGCTTCCTCTGGCCCAAGTCATTATCAGCATAAACATTCTAACGGTCAAGGTAGTCATACTACATCTCGTTCTAAGCAAGATAAGAGTTATAATGCAAACAAGTTTTTTTTACGCAAGAAAGCAGACAAAGAAGAGAAGAAATCTGTCAAAAACAATACTAGAAAAAATTGAAAAAGTTTTGGTGTACTTTTAGGTGTCTATGACAAAGTGCTGCTGTTTAGTTTATGTCATTTCAAATTCAAAGTGGTGCAATGTTTACAAAATTTATTGAGTGAAAAAATGAGAGCACAATGTACGTTATCTTCCATATATCCTTTAAGAGAATCATAGATATTACTGTTATCTTTTTCTTCATCTTAGTTTTCATGAATTCCATGTTGCACTAAGAATTTAAGAAACATGTGTACTTGTGAGATGAGACGAGTTAGAATATGGAAATACACAAGAACACGTGCATGCAAAGAGGTGAAAATAGAAATCAAGAGTCTTGTAACTTAGTGACATTGTCTGATTTCATCCCTAAAAAGATTTAGAGAACAAATTCATCCTTCCACACTTGTTGTGACAATTAAATTATAAATAAATAAATAAAAAGGTCGTGGAGAGAAAAGGGAAAAAAATTCTTGAACTAATTCTCTGATCATTGTCATCATAAGCTAAGATGTCCTCTTCTTCTTCTTCTTCTTCTTTTTTTAATTTTAAATAAGATAATTTGCTGGTGGCACGTACTATATATACTGCAAACATAAGATCTTGTTATATAATGGGTTCAAGTCCAACCATTTAATAAAGTATAGGAAAAATTTTCTTAATCTTGCACCAACATTGTGATAAAGGAGCCCACTAATCACATCACTGGAAATGCTGCTGTCAAATAGGAAAGGACACAAAATTCAAGCAATAAACGATGGTTGGTTTTGGAAGGGGTTGATAGAAGGAATTTTCCAATCAAAGTTGCAAATAATGATTTGGCCAGCACGAAGCTCTTGATAATAATAATGCATTATATGTGGGTTGTGGCTGGGTATGGACAAAACAAAAAAAAATACTATATATTTGTGTGTATGTTAAGTTTTGAAAAAAAGAAAAAAGTAACATGAAAAAGACAAGTGCTAGTGGGGTAAAGAAATATCCAAATCCAATTCACAAGAAAATAATAATTCTCTAGCAAAAGTTTCCAATAATGATGCATATTTTGCATTAATGTTGTTGCATGAATATATGCAATGAATGTGTGTATTAAACTATGAACAAACAGGTTATGTAGTGCTGGAAAGAGAGGAAAGATAAATATAGACAGACAAATGCCAACTATGACAAGCAGCTAAAGCATTTTAATGACAGAACATTGGCTAGTTATTATGTACCCAAATCCTGGAAAGAAATCGGTGCAAGGGCAGCAGCGAGAGGCAACCCCAAAGTACATGCTCTACATTATTGTTAAATTATTAAAGCTCCCAATTAATACTCGATAGAATATGATTATCTCGAAAGTCAAACTCTAATCCCAACATAAACCTTCTTTCTTTTTTTCCAAAAAAGAAAAAGAAAGAAAAGAGTTAGCCCACTTTTGATGTGAGGCCTGTTAGTTCAAGGGGCAAGTTTAAAAAAAAGGGTTAGTTGCAAAAGTCCATATATTATAAAGTACGGAAGTACCTTGCACTTTGCACCTCGAGTAAGTAGCTATGTATCTTGTAATTTCTTAATTTGATTTTATAATGTCCTTGTAGCATTACATTATGTTCAAAATATTGTATTTATAGATTAAATAAATACATTATCTGTAATTACTATTGCCCATGGTGTATGGTTGTAGTTTCTTGATCACATCTAAACATACTTACATACTTATTTCTATCGATTTAGTTGTTCTTTAATATTGGTCTTTCTAATCGACATAGCGTTGTTAACGTAGTTACCATCATCTTGAAAGAATCACTGTAGATAAAAAGAAAAGTCCTCTTTCGTTGGACAAAACAAATTCATAACCTTTTAAAAATGAAGTCAAATCATAAAATCAAATGTGTAACATAGTGGAAATTAAAACAAGTACAAACAATCTTCATAGTGGAAATTATATCCCAATATTTGGATGGATGCATGAACATAATTTGGCATCTTTATTACACTTCAAGCAGCCTATAAAGGCAATCTCAGGTACCAAGAATCTTTGTCATGTACAGGGGCGGCGCTACTCTTTGTTCAGGGCCTGACTTCAAAAAAAAAAAATATATATATTTAATATTTTTTTGTTAGTTTAATACATACATTAATTTTTTCTTAAAAATATTTTTGCACATCCTAACTTAAATCTTATACACTCTTATTACAAGTATTTCTGACTCTAAAGTAAGAGTGTTTGTGAATTGTAAGTGTCATTCTTTATTATAAATTTTACTATATGTGTATGAATGTGTCTAATATTGATTATGTGCATTACTTTTTTTTATTATGTTATTTGTGTGAATAATGACGTGTACGTGGATGTTTGTGTGTACAATATAAATATAATATAACTTTATATAATTTAATATTAGGAAATAGAGGGGATTTGTTACATGAGTGTATATAGTTATGATGTTATAATAACTTTTTGTCATAAAGTTAGAAAAATTCAAGAAAAAAATTGCAAAGTTAGTGATTATTCAAGCATTTGATTGGTTAAGTAAACACATAGTGAATTATTTTATATATGAATGAGTGTGGTTGTGTGCGTCAATAATTAATATAGAGCCAATGAGTTGAGTTTAGTCATTTAGTTTAAAATATTATTATAAAAACAATGACAAGTAGATTCTCAAAAAAAAAAAAAAAAAAAAAAAAAAAAAAAAAAAACACTGACAAGTATATAATATTAACTGCATAAAAATAAAAATTTAGACAAATTTAACAAAATAAAATAGTCATAGCTAGCTATATTGGCAATAAATACTCATAATGAACTATCGTGTAACAATTCAATATTTGAAAACTTGTAGAAGGAAATTGTAAAAATTCATGTATTATTATTATTTTTTTTTTTTTGTCTATAACTCGATATATTCAAGTTTTTTTTTTATTAATTTTTTTCAATTTAAATTTCTTAATGACCCTCCTAAACAAAATTTCTAGAGCTGCCACCGGTCATGTTCCTAGATTTTTGTGTCTCAAGAGTATTGCCTAGTTTTCTAATGAAGGAGCAAATTCCCCTCCCCACTAGTTGTAAGGAAAAACAAACAAAAACATGTAAAGTGTAGCTAGATTGAAGAGAGCCTCCCGGCCACAATGGAAAAATTATATCTTGTTTCGGGTGTATATGTCATCTCTCACAATAGGTGGGTCCCACAAATATATGGCATATACACCTAAAACAGGGTATACCATCTCCCCACAATGAGTCAGGAACTTGGCCATCTATAGATCCTCAAAGGCAAGCTATCTAGCTTTTCTTAGCCTCTAATAGCTCAAAGGCATCAACATTGATCACTTTTGAGAGTATGCTAAATGCAATAATGACATGCCCAAATGAATCAATTCGAAGCATTCAGCAAATAATGACCCATGTCCAAGGATTTAGTCATCAGAATCAATGCAAAGCTACTCATGAGACACCAACCGCAAACAGTCTATAGAGCCTTCCACAATGTGGCAAGACCCTGCAAGAATTTTTTAGTGCATTTTAGCTACAGATAGCAAAAAGGCATCGAGATTGCATGGTGTAATTATAACCATATGAACCATTACACAAAGCATTAGAAAACTTTTATAGCCTAGAAAGCATTCGTTAGACAAAGGTGAAATTATTCATTGCAACTAGTGTATTACATATAAAGGTGAACCCATATATGAGTCTCGCATATGGAACTCACCTTAACATGAGAGGGAGATGTAATACAACCGATCTAATGAAAAATTTCTCTAGAAAAAGACACCCACCATATGCGCGCACACATATACACACCTTGCTCTCACTACAGCCGTACTTTAAGAAAAAGCATGCAACTTTTATTTACTCATTATTCACAAACGTAACTCATCCAAATTCTTACATGCTACAGATTAAAGTCCAGGTACTCTCAACCCTTTGGAAAACCTAGCATTTGACTGGGTCCGCACTGTCACTCATACAATATTATGAAGGCAAGACATAACAAAAAATATCTAATATGACAATTTCACTTCACATACTTAGCAAACCATTCTAATAGGTTCTGATGAGCCTCCTCAGCAGAATTTACAGCTGCCACATCTTCAACACTAAACATGAGTGTCCACCGCATGTGCAACTTTAGGAAATATCTTAACATAGCCATCCACCTAAAAAAAAATCAAACATTACTTGATTACTATCAAATGCAGAAATTAGGAAAAGATGGGAAAAGTTGCACCAAGATGAATGCATTACATGAGCGAGCTATGCCCTAGTATGGAAGGTCGACCCAACCAAGTTAAAGGCATTTCAAGGACAAGATGATGGATCACCATATGAACATTTATTTATTTCTTTGAAAAGATATGATCATACAGACTTACACTAACCACAGCCTCTCTCTTTACCACCAGAGCCAAAGACAGATGCTATTATGAACATTCATCAAATGCCAAGGCATGAGCAATTATTTATTTGTTTGAAAATATTTTATTACCCTTAATTACCCCGACCCCAACCTATCTCTTTACCACCAGAGCCAAAGCCAAAGATGCTAAGATTAACATTCATCAAATGCCAAGGCCAAAGGTCATCATAAAATGCAAAAAATTGAAAAAGACTGGGAAAAGTTGCACCAAGATGGATGCATTGCATGAGCATAGCCCTAGTAAGGAAGATTGACCTAAAGGTGTTTGAAGGACAAGATCATGAATCGCCATAAAAAAATTTATGATGCTTTGCCCCAACCCCAAACCATCTCTTTATCACCAAAGCCAAGACCAAAGATGATATGATCAAAATGCCAAGAGAAGACATAAAAGAGGAATCATAAACTAATAAGGATATGACCCCATATGAAGGTAAGGCAAAGATTTATGTAACCAACCTCAAGTTTTGGTGTTTATTCATTTTGTCAAAAAGTAACACACCTTAAAGTATTTGACACAGAAGAAGAACTTATCAAGTAAAACATCCTATCCAAATACAAAAGGAATATATATAGATAGATAGAGGGTTGGGTTCAAGTTACACCTGGTGTAACTCTAAACAATGTTACACTTCTCAATATTTTTTAATTGGATGTGAATTTTGACAAATCTACCGTTAAATTATATTATCTTCGTAGATTCTCCATACTTGCAAAATTTCAAGGTGATCAAATATTAATAGCTATGTCATCAATCAATTATTTAAATTCAAGTTTTTGTAGTTTAAAATAATGCATAAAAGATGAGTTTATGGATCGAATGATAAATAACATCCAATTGACATGAAAATTGGCATGAATGTTAAAAACATATAGAATATGTAATTCAACGGTAAGATTTTCAAAATATGAATTCTATAACAAGTTATTAGATAGTGTAACATTACTTAGAGTTACACCAGATGTAACTTGAATCTAACATATATATATATATATATATTCCTTAAACAAGAACTTTGTAACTTAATATTCTAATAAAATATTAATTTAATAAGATGTCAGTATGCAACTTGAGGAAAAAAACAAAAACAAAAACGTGAGTTGTGTGGGATTTAAGTTTAAAAATTTTTTATAATAGAATTTTTGTTTGAATAGAATTTAAATTTGTTTTAAATTATTGTTAAATCTTATCTCGTAGTCAAAACATGCATTTTTTTTTTTAAAAAAAAGAAAATGTGGATTGTTGTGTGGGATTTAAGTTTATAAATTTTTTATAATACACTTTTAGTTTGAATATAATTTAAATTTGTTGAAATTTAAATGATAAAATTTTACCTAAGTTGTTAAATATTATCCCTTAATTGAAGAAATATATCCTAACAAAAAATATATAATTAATTTACTTATTAGTGAGAATATCCACTTGGATCAACCATAGTTTCTAAACCCAACTTTTATTATATAGTATATGATATAATGATATGATATTACATTAGCATACTATAGCAATAAACTAATAACTACAAAAAAAAAAAAAAAAAAAAAAAAAAAAAAAAAAAAAACTAATAACTACAAAACACAGGCTTATGAGAGTTCACACTTTGTAATCATTCATGCTTTTATCTACACATCAAAGAAATATGGATGCCCACACCTATCAAAAAATAAAAAGAAATTTGCATACCCATTGCTCTCACACATCAGAGGGTTTGAATCTCTCATGTCTCGCCATTTGTACGTGGAGCTTTGCCACCAAATTGTGAAAACAAAGCAGAATACACATCATGACCATAACATTACTCTAAAAAGAAATAAATACTAAGACCATGAAATTGAAGCTAAAGGGCTCGTGGGTGGTGGCTATATTCCAATATGCAAAAAATCAAAAAATAGCAAGTCTACCCTCATTAATAGAACGATGAACTATCAATCTTAGATTTCCTTCCATATTATCTAAAGAAAAGAAAGTTTCATAATTATGATGTAGAACAGATAGCACACGCCTTCCTGGAGCAAGAGGGGCACCAGAAGTTACAACGCTAGATCAAAGGGGGTGCCACTAGAGGCCATCGGGGTGACAATGTCAGAATTATATAAAATTTGACAGGTTGAAGGGAAACGACATTCTAATCAGGCCCCGAAAACAGTGTTTTTACTATTTATAGTAATATTTATTTTTTCTTAATAACTTTTAGTGTAAAAGTGAGAATAAGGTCTCATTTGTTTTGGGACGTCTCTTAGAAACAATATTTTCAATTTCTGCAATTATCTAAATTTTGCTATTTTTCGCAAAAATCACTATTTTGCCACCTAATTACGTGATTAGCGTGGATTAGGGTTTCTGGGTGTTTTCATAGCCGCCCTAGAGTTTCTTTTACTATTTAAATATATTGTAGCCTTTAGGGCAACTGAGTTTTTCAGATTTATAAATACAAACTTTGTCTATTTCCCTCTGGTAGATTCTAGAACCCTATCACCTTGTGGATTCAATGGCGACGTCACGTTATGCTCAGGGTGTTCCAGGAACACCCTAACTTGAAGAAAAAAAAAATTTATATATAATAATTAAAAAAAATTATTTGTTACCCTTAAAAAAAATTAGGATCACCCTCAATCAAAATTAGGAACACCCTCAAATTAAAAAAGAATTTATTTGTTCTACTTTCAAGCAAAAAAAAGCCCAAAAAAAAAAAAAAATTTGTAACAGAGTAAGTGGCAAGCCCACAGATTCTAAAAAAAAAAAAACAACAGACGGCAAGCCCAACATCGAGCCCATGGCAAGCCCAATAGATTACAAAGGTAGCAAACCCACAGATTCTCAAAAAAAAAAAAAAAAAAAAAAAAAAAAAAAAAAAAAAAACCAAACCACAATACAGAGCAAATCATTAAATCAGAAACCTCAAATCACTAAATCAGAAATCACTAAAGGCTAAAGCAAACCTAAAGACAGAACAACGCCTCAGGCTTAAGCCAACAGACGGAGATCGGTCACGTCGTCGGAGATCGGTCCAGTCTAGAGCACATCGCCGCATCGGAGATCGGTCACATCGCTTGCTCGCCCCTTATCGGAGATTGCTCGTCAGTCGTCACTGCCTCAGGCTCAGCCTTCAGGCCTCCCTGCTCCGGTGCTCCCTCAAGGTATTTCATTTTACTAACTTCTCTCTCTTTTTCTCTCTAACTCTCTCTCAGTCTCTCACTCTCTCTCTCTTTATCTGAAATCACTGAAATTAAATGAATGAGAGTCTCTCTCTCTCTTTATTCTTTAAGACTAACTTTATCTGATTCTTTTGAACTTTGATTGGTTGAAGCTTTAACTTTATTAATATTTTGCCTGTTTTTTGACTTTTTGAATTTGGCTTTATCTTATCCGTTGGTGTTGGTGTGTGTTTGTGTTGGTGTTGGTGTTGGTGTTGGTGAGATATTAATTGTCTTTTAGTGTAATATGTATTGTGATTTGTGATTGTGAAATTTTCTGATTGGCAGTTGGCTCTTGTGATTGGGGGCATCAGGCATGAGGCTTGTCTGTTGAGTGGGGGGGGGTGGATGGGCACATGGGGCCAGGTGGGATATTTGAATTGGGGGAAGTAAATGCACATGGGATGTGTGCTAGTGCAACTAATAAATAATAATTTAATTAACCAATAATTAATTGGGAAAAACAACTAATAAATAATAAATAATAATTTAATTAATCAATACATTATAAAAGACAAACAAATTAAATTGTTAGGCTAAACAACAATTAATAATTTTATAATTAATGAAACAACAATATAACAAATTATAGTTTATAAACAACAAACAAATTAATGAAACAACTAAACAACAATAATTAATAATTTTATTAATATTTTAAATGAATTTATAGTTTATTGTTTATTCTTTTGCTACCCTGGGAAAAATTCCTAGGACCTTATAGGAACACCCTGAGAAAAATTCCTGGAGCCGCCATTGTGTAGATTCAAGGGATCCCTCGTGGATTCGAGGTTTTCATTCAGAAGTTAACGTGTTTAGTTTCTTTTTCCATTTAGATTGCAACGTGTTTGTTTTCTTATATCTTCCATGACATTAAATTAGAAAAGGAAAGGCTTATAAAATTAGGCAATGGCTTAACACTGTAAAGTAGCATATAAAAATGAATAACCAAGACTTAAAATAAATAAATAAAAAATAAAAAGAAAGAGAAAGACAAGGATTTGATTTCCCTACCTCAGATTTAGCATCTAAAACCTCTTCAAACTGTTTCAAGAGTTCGGGTGGAGTAAATTGGTCAAGTTCAGCTCCTAGTATTGCAATTGGAACCTTAACCCCTGAAATTAATTCCAAATATTGATCAGTAAACAATGACACAATCCATTAATTTTTGTTCTTCCTTGCACTCATACCAAACCAGGAAAAAAAAAATGGAGAAAATTATCAAGTTTTGGTTTGCTTTCAACTTCAAGGTAGAAGAACAACATAAAAAAAGAAATGATTTCTAACAACCAGGTAAAAATGTATTATTATAACAGAGAAGGTGTTAAGTAAGATAAATCATTGCATATCAATATGCCAGTACCAAATAAATATTCATTGACCTCAATAGAAAGGTGATAGAAGTTCTTTCCTGAAGGTGCTTCGAAAGACACTTTTAAGTTCTGAAACTGCAAACTAACAATCTAGTGAAACTAATATCAAGCTTTGGAGCATTTTTAAGCATATAAATCCATACCCTTGATATCATCTACAGTGACAAATGAAGGATGTAATAGCACAGCAGCTTGGATAAGCTCAGCTTTTGCAAGTTCAACCACAACCTTGGCTGAGAAGAATACAAAGGTTCAAATATCAGTCTCTTTTTCAAGCAACAAAATGCTATATTATTTAAAATGTTTGAAATTTAGAATTATTAATCAAACTTTGTTTCCAGTTGAAAAAGTAAAGAAATTTTCTAGTTAGGGAGAAGGGGGCGATAGCAAAACTATGAAGATACGCAAAACCAAAAAATCTTCCCTAACAAGCAATGGCTTTTGCATGAGTCTGCTAGTTTCGGATTGAAGAGTTAATAAGAAAAAATCACCACCCCAGCAGAAGCCTGCAGCCCCAACTGCAGAAAAACCTTTACTTTTTACAGCTTCAGCTACTGGCTTTGCCTCTTCAAATCCCTTGTCCTATTGAAATAATTATAGAGCTTCAGACACTACTAGTGCATACTGAAAATTGCATAGTAATTAGTAGAAAGCAGCAATATCAGGGTTGCCAATTTCAATCAAGGTCTCAAAAGGGGACACAGCAAGGCAGATCAATAATTTATGAAGTATGAACCATCTGTTGCTTTCAGCAATAACAATAAAGAAGTTGCACAGCTGAATCCAAACACATATTCAGACAGCCTACCTAATATGTAAAATACCAAACTCACAATGAGGCCTTAAGAATTTAATCTCAAATGAAAATGTGGCAATATATTCAATTTCACAAAAAGGGTCCAGAGTGAGAAAATCAAAATTTATAGAAAATTTCCAGCAAATATTGAAATATAAAACCAACCGGTGGATGATCCTTCAACCAAACTTCTCTGGCCCTATAAGCATCCCCGGGCACAAAGCGATCTCCATGGAAGAAGTCAGGAACTACGACATAAAATCCAGCAGCTGCAACCTTGTCTGCAAGCTTCCTTTAAAATAGAAAACAACGAATATTAGTTATCAGAAGTGAAAAGTAAGTACTAAGTCACAATGTAGAGACATGTAGATTACAACTCCATCTTTAAGGGCAAAATCTTTATCGTCGTGTCTTCTTTTTCAAAACAACATAATATAGCTTCCAATAAGCAATTACAATTATGAATTGTCCATTGTACTCAGCTTCCAAAATGAAAGAAAAATACAGTATTTCACAGTGCTCTGTATTTTACCAAATTAAGTCAGCTAAATTTCAGAATGATGGCTATGAATTTTAAAGAAATATATATGGCACCTAAACCAAAAAGTCATGATATAAAAGAAGTTCATCATTAATATGAAAAAAATATCTAGAGACACAAATTTTGTCACACAACTCTGATATGGTCATTTGTAAGTGATGGGAAAAATATGCGTAAATAATTGTCCACCACTCATAATTGACCACTTTAACAAATTGTGGCAAAAGTGACTATGCAAAACCCATAAACTATACAAAGAAAAGAGATATGAGAATTAGCCATACCTCAAGTTTGGAACCTCATATCCTGCAGGAAAACTCAAACATGTTAAGATGGAACATGATAGTGGTAAATAATTAACTAGCCAATGATTTTATAGCAAATACAGACAAACATATAAACAGAAAAAAAAAATATATATATATATATAAATTAAAAATTATTAAAAAAAGAAGAAGGGGGGAATATTAACATAAATAACTATACAGAACACTAATCATCAATTAAGAAAAAGAACACCCTGAAGATAGAATTTCAACCTTTGATACTGATCAAAGCCTTTTTTTCCCCCTTTTTTTTTTCTCTAATGCCTTACGTTTCCACAAGAATTCTTTATGTTTCATTAATTAGAACAGATAAATTCCAAGGATAACTGAAGGTGCCAATCAATTTTCCTCAAGATTCATAAATAATCAAATAACCCATTTAATCTTAAAAACCATTTCCTCCAACAATCACATAAATGAATCCAAAGAACCCCCCTATAGTATATTTTCAGAACCCAAAAGCCAAAATTGACTGAGACGAGAAAGTTGGCGAGCTTGGAGTTTGGGGAGCCAGAGACGTAGGTGCTAAGACCACCAAGCTGTTCAATATGTCCAGCTCCAGCATTTGGGTTTAGGGTTGGTGGTGAGTTGGAGCTACTTTGAGGACCAGACATTCTCCTTTCTTTTCTTTGTTTTTTCTTTCTTTGATCAGCAAACACAAAACAACACAATACAAACTCTCTCCTGAGTCTTTGGGCCGTGGGGGTTTGTTTTGTACAAGGCTTGTTTGGATAAAAAGGTGTGATTTGAAGCACCTTGGCTCCCACTTTCCACAAGATCGTGTCATCTTTGACATTACAACCTGCTCTAGTAGCTGTAGAGGCAAGGTGTTTTGAAACTAGATGTCTCGTTAGCTAAAAAAACTCTTGACTACGGTATTTTATGGATGACACTATGAAGACTATGACTAGTTGCTATGTATTGGCAAAAACCATGCAGCTAGCTCAACTGTCTTCTTGTGAAATTTCTAATTGATTATATATCAAACTCTTCCCGGTTATAACTATGGATTTCATAAGAAAATAAAAAGTAATTGCTATGTACTCTCAAATCATCATGTGAAACGCAGGAGGAGATTGGCACTTGGCATGGGCAGGCCTAGGATGGTGATAGCTATAGTGTTTTATTTTTGGTGCAGGCCAATTCAATTTTAAATTCTAAAAATGTAGTAACTCATGATTTTTGGGCTTTTACCAAGAATTTGATAACTTTAGATATCAATATATTACTTCATGACAATTTATATATTTTACAAATAGTATGAAATGTTGTCAAAATGTACTCATTCTTGATAAGGTTTTTCTTCCTTTGCATATAATGTGGTGGTCAAAGTTGTATTATTGCACTTTTTTGCCAAAAGTTTTGTGGATTGGATTCAACTATGAATGGCCAAATTATGGAAGAGGTATATCATACATCGGATATGAGTCTTCCCTCTTATATAGGGGTGGATCCCATACTTATAGGAACTGTTAGGACATATGTGAATCATTGTTAGGAACATATGTCATCTAGAATTGGCTAATCCTTTAACAAAACGCACTTTACTTGTAATTTAGTAGATCTAGGATGTGTTTAATACTTCAAGGAACAAGAGTTCAAGTCCAAGTGTTAAAGCCATGCAAATCTGTCCAAGAAATAAGTGAAGAAGTCCTGGATTTTAAAACTCAATAGCTAGCTCGACAGATAGCATCTATCGAGGTTTAAAAGGCTTGTTTAGCCCGATGCTCGACAGCTGCTCGATAGATAAAGATTTATGAAAATCAGTTTTTCAGATCTGATTTCACACAAATCCGTGTATATTTGTTTAGGCTTTCTTTTCTCACAACCCTAAACAAATATAAGAATTATTTTAAGGGCCGTCACAGCTGATGCAACAAAAATGCAAAAGTTTTTCACAAGCATATTGTGACCAAAGACATATGCCCTAGTTCATCTTTCTCTTGAAAAAGCTGCTGCGTTTGTACGCCGTAGGGTTTTGTAACCAAGGAGCTTCGTGATCTTCATCGTGTTGATGAACTGAAGAACTTTGCAGCCAACATCTTTCTCAAGTTGGTGGTTAGTCACGTACTTGAATCTGTGCATCGATTGGTTAGTCACGTACTGGGAGCCGTGCATTGAAAAATAAAGATTGTCACTACAAAACAAGTCCAATTGTGTATTGGAGTAAGGGTTCAACTGTAGGTTAGTATAAGGTACTGAGATTCTTTTACTTGTAACCACTTGTTGTGATAATAGTGGATTTTTGGAAGTGGTGACCTTAAAATCACTCGGTGAGGTTTTTGCCTTGGAGGTTTTCCCCATTCGTAAACAAATCACCGTGTCAACTTTATTTTCCACTACATATTAACTTAGTTGGTGATTTGTTTGTGCTACCACGCGTATTGCATGCTAATTGAATTAATTAATTAATTAACTTGGCTAATTAATTGATAAATTCATCACAAGGGGTCAATACATTCTTGGCCTATCAAGTGGTATCAAAGCAGGCACACTCTGATTAGGGTTAATCTTTGCTGTGTGATCCATTGACCCCTGTTGTCATGGCTGTAACCAACATGAAAAGATCTTTGTTTTCAAATACATCTTGTTTTTCTAATCTCTACTTGATTGAGTGTATCAGAAAATGCAAGTCTAAAGTTATTTGAAATCTATCATGATGATGATTGGAAAAGATCTTAGCATGACAAAGAAGAAACTAAACTGTCTTAGAATGAAAATGTGCAGAAGAGTTCGTCTAAGAAAAGTGAAAGTTAAAAGCCTTGTTCATAAATGGCAGATGAGAGAAAACACCATTCCTACTGATTTGTCATCTAAGCATGAAGTGTGCTTCATGATGAAATCCGCATTTAAAATTATAGACACGTGTTTGTGGTACCTTGATAGCGGCTGCTCAAGACACATAACTGGAGACCGATCTCTCTTTAAAGTTTTCGAGTCTAAGAAAGGTGGTAATGTCACTTTTGATGATGGGAGCAAATCACAAATTAAAGGAAAGGGAACCATCTTGTAGAGAGGGAAAATTCCCGACCTATCATAAGCTGACACGTCACACTACCACGTCTACAAAATACAGCCAATAACAAAGCGCCACGTATTGCTGCTAGGTTTTGCTATCACTACTCAGAAACCAACAGAAATTTGCCAAGTGTCATGCAAAAACCAATCACACATCAGCGCGTGTAAGGGATGACACAAGCAGTCCAGCGCGTGTAAGCGATGACATAGGCAGACCAATCAGGCTGTGACATGTGTCACCAATCAGACTCCGCCACGTGTCGCTCACCCACCCCCAAACTCCTATAAATAGAAGCCTTCCTAAGGCATTTAGGGGGACGAAGCCATCTAAAGCACAAGCAGCGTCAGAGAAGATTCAGAAGCATCAGAAGTATAGAAGCTCTGCAGGAATCAAGCCTCAAAGCCTTCAAGAACTTCAACCTCAAAACCAAAGAACACTCGAAGCAGAATCATCCAAACTATCTGCCTAGATCCTAAAGTTTGCTGGAATCAAGCTCAAAAGCTTTCAGAAACATCAACAAATCACAAATCAGTGAAACTCTACGGATTCAAGCCTCTAAAACCCCGAAGAATTTCCACCACAAACTTTCGAATATGAAGAACACACGAAGAACACGAAGAACGTGAAGAACAAAGGATTTCTAACAAGCTCATAGCCAGAGATTCATTGTAATTCCGTTTCAGCAATCTTCAATCCATCTCTCAACTAAATTGAAGGATATTTTGTGTTCAAGGCAAAATCACATTACCACAATTCCAATTAACAAGTCTTTTAAGGAGATCAAATCAGAGGATCACTCTTTTGTAATTACAGAAAATTGTACCACACAATCATCAATACAAATTCGCATTTGTGAAACTATTTTACTTGTTTGATTTATTTCGAACTAGAAATTTATTCGTCTACACATCTCTCTACCTGGACTACCAAACATTGCAAATGTGCTATATGTAGAAGGTCTGAGAGTGAACCTGTTGAGCATAAGTCATATATGTGATCAAGACTTTATGGTGCTGTTCTCAAAAGGGAAATGCCTTGTGTTGAATGAGTCTGGAAAGAAACTCATAAGTGGTGTTCGCACTCTAGACAATTGTTATGGTTTAGTCCCTAATGCTGATATTGTGTGCAATAGCATTCGTTTGCCAAATGAAGATCTATGGCACCAAAGAATGGGACATGCTAGTTACAAACATCTTTCAATTGTATCTAAGCATGAATCAATTTTGGGGATACCAAAGGTCAGTAAAGTGAACAATGTTGTGTGTGGATAGTGTCAGCTTGGAAAGTAGACAAAAGTTAAACATCCGTGCACTCAGACATCCGCGCACTCAGACATCCGCTATGTCTAAACCATTGGAGCTACTACATCTGGATCTCGTGGGTCCAACTAGAACCGAGTCTCTTGAAGGAAAGAGATACATCATGGTTGTGGTAGATGACTTCACTAGGTACACTTGGGTCATTCTTCTAAGATCCAAGTCAGATGCTCCTGAGCACATTGAAGCCTTGTGCACAAGATTGCAAAATGAGAAGAGCTTAAAGATTGATTGAATTCGAAGTGATCATGGTAAAGAATTTGAGAAATCATACATGGAGTCCTTTTGCACTAGATCAGGTATATCTCAAGAATTCTCTGCTCCTATTACTCTTCAGCAGAATGGTGTAATAGAAAGAAAGAACAGGGTTATTCAAGAGATGGCTAGAGCCATGTTGCACAACAAGGATGTGGCTAGAAACTTGTGGGGAGAAGCCGTTAACATTGCATGTCATACAGTTAACAGGGTGTATTTCAGACCCGGTACCAAGAAGACTCCCTATGAGTTATGGAAGGGAAGGAAGCCAAATGTTAAGTATTTCAGAATCTTTAGAAGTACTTGTTTCATTCTCAAGGATAGAGAGAATGTGGAAAAAATTGACTCCCGAAGTGATGAAGGAATATTTCTGGGATACTCCTCTACAAGCAAGGCTTATCGGGTATACAACAAAAGAACCAAGAAGGTGATGGAAACGGTAAATGTTGTTATCGATGAAACTTTAGAGTCTAGTTCTAAGAAAATTAATGAGGAAATCCCCAAAGAAATTCTTCCTCCCGAGCCCAATGATGTTCAAGAAATTGTTGATCAAGAGTCCGCATCTCCAAGTACTCCCGACACTCCAAGTGTTGTAGAAGGTTCAGTAGACATACCTACCTCACCTGATTCTGAATTCCATGAAGAGAAAGGACCTTCCTCCAGGATTAAGTTGAATCATCCTCCTGAAGTTATTATGGGAAACATGAATGAACTTATACTAAGGAAGCGTACAGTTGATAAATGTATTGCTAACTTTATGTCATAATCTTGTTATTTGTCGCAGGTTGAACCCACCAAGGTTGAGGAAGCTCTTTAGGATGAAAGCTGGGTTGAAGCTATGCATGATGAACTACTTCAGTTTCAAAGGAATGATGTCTGGACTCTAGTACCTAGACCGGAGGATGAGCACATCATTGGCACAAAGTGGATATTCTGCAATAAGACTGATGAGGAGGGTAATGTGATCCGCAACAAGGCTCGTCTTGTGGCTTAAGGATACTCTCAAATGGAAGGAGTGGACTATGATGAGACATTTGCTTCAGTAGCCCGTATGGAGTCCATCAGGATTCTCCTAGCCCTAGCATGTCACTTGAAGTTTAAGCTTTACCAAATGGATGTCAAGACTGCTTTCTTGAATGGGTTCCTTAAAGAAGATGTTTATGTGGCTCAACCAAAAGGATTCATTGATCCATACTTTCCGGATCATGTGTTGTACCTCAAGAAGGCACTCTATGGTTTAAAGCAAGCCCTTAGAACTTGGTATGATCGGCTCACACAATACTTGGTGTCACATGGGTTCACAAGAGGAAAAGCTGATCAAACTGTCTTCATCAAAAGGGAAAATGGCGAGTTGATAGTTGCTCAAGTCTATGTTGATGATATCATCTTCGAGTCGACAAAGGATGAACTTGCTCATAGTTTCTCCAAATTCATGTAGGCCAAGTTCGAGATGAGCATGATTGGAGAGTTGAATCACTTCCTTGGGTTGCAGATCCGTTAGCAAGAGTCAGGTATATTCATATCTCAATCTAAATATGCTAAAAATCTTGTGAAAAAGTTTGGTTTGGAATTTGCTAGTTCTGTTAGAACCCCTATAAGCCCAAATGTTAAACTCACTATTGATTTATTGGGTAAAAGTGTTGATTCATCTCTATATAGAATCATGATAGGTAATCTTCTTTACCTTACTACTAGTAGACCTGACATTAGTTACAGTGTGGGAATGTGTGCTAGATATCAAGCTAATCCCAAAGAGTCTCATATGATTGCTTTGAAAAGAATCATAAAGTATGTCAAAACTACTGCCAACTTTGGTGTGTGTTATAGCAAGGACACAAATGATGTCTTAGTTGGGTATTCTGACGCAGACTGGGCTAGGAATGCTGATGATAAAAAGAGTACTTCGGGGAGTTGTTTTTATGTGGGTAATAATCTTGTCTCCTGAATAAGAAAAAAGCAGAATTAAATCTCATTATCCACTGCAGAGGCTGAATACATCGTTGCCGGTAGCTGTTGCACCCAACTTCTATGGATGCAAAAACTCCTCCTTGATTATGGTATTCGTCAAGAACATCCTACCATCTACTATGACAATATCAGTGCCATCAACATCTCTAAGAATCCTGTTCAACATTCTCGAACTAAACACATAGAGATTCGATATCACTTCATTCGGGAGCTTGTCGAAGATGGTACTCTCACTCTTGAGTTCATTCACACTGATGATCAGAATGCTGATTTGTTCACAAAACCTCTTGATAGCAAATAGTTTGAATTCCTTCGCCAAAACATTGGTGTTATCTCCATGGATTGATCTCCTCTTCTCCTCTTCCTTCCTCATGCATTTGCATCTAGTTTTATACTTTGCTTTGTTTAACAAGTTTTTGTTTGTTTGTTTTCAGTTTTGCTTTGTATCATTTGTAGCTTAGATGAGTATCTCTATGCACAACTAAGCAAGTGAGCTTTGTGGCTCGTATTTGTGATGAGTAAGATTAAGTAATTTCTTGTACGTAACACTTGTATCACTCTTTTTGACGGGAATGACTAGAAAATCCTAAGAGAAAGGCATAAATAACCATCTCACCATTGTTGCCCGCTAATCATGAAATGACATCTGTATGCTTCAGCATGGTAAAAGTGCAATGTCAAAAGCTTAACATCATTGGGTATTTCTTTTCTCTCTCTTATATGCCCATGCATGATATGCTTAAAAGAAAAAGAATATGCAAAGAAAATAAAAGCAAAAAGAATCAAAATGCTTTATATATGATTGCAAGCGTGTCTTCTAGGAGATGTGGGAGTTATAGGATGTACCTCGAAGGTGATAGTCTCCATCAAGCAGTTATGATTGTGTGTGAGTTAAAGTGATTTTCTCATATCTCAAATCGTCATAACATGTAGACACTTATGCAATCTTGCGATGTTTTTCACACACAACACGCAATATTCTTTGCTACTCTTGATACATGTGAAGGTACAATGTGATTTGGCCATCACAAGGAATACATGTGTTAATGTATGCTCACTAAACTGTCTTGACTTGTTTTTGAAATATAAAATTGATTAGACTTGTTTAGTGTGTGTGTGTGTGTGTGTTTTGGATCTATGTGCTTGACATTTTTCTTGTTGAGAGATGATTTTGATAGCTTAAAATGTTGTTTGGATCTTTGGTTGAGTAGCACGATTGATTGCATTTATATCTATGTTTTTCTCTTCTTTGAAAAACTGTTTTTGAGAAATCTCGACAGCTTCTCGATACCTCTCGACAGCTAGGCTATCTATCGAGCCTCTTGATCTTCCTTTCTCGACAACTGTTATCACAATTTCGATCCATCGAAGTTTTTGAGAATTTGTCTCGACAGCTTCTCGACAACTTCTCGATCCATCAAGAAAGTTTCTATATGCTCGATAGATGCTTGATAGCTTCTCGATCCATCGAGGTCACTTTGCTATGGACACCTCTTGATAGCTCCTCGATAGCTCCATCTATTGAAAATTAAAGCTCGACACCTCTCAATCCATCGAGCTTCGTGTTTTCTATATATATCTTAGCGAGATTTTTTCTCTCATTTTCTCTAATTTCTCTCAACAAAAAACGTCTCTCCCTCTCCCAAACACCTCTCACTCAAACTCTTCATCTTCCCCACTTGGATTTCGGCCTAATCCTTGCTTTTTCCCTCTAGTATGATCTCTTTTCTATCATTTTATCATGCATTTCTTTCATTCTGACCTAACTTTTGGGGTTTTTCAAAGTTAATGAGGTTTTTTTGTGAAATTTTTGGGATGGGTTTTGTTTAAATGATCTTAAATGTTTATGCATTGCATCACATTTGCATTTTAACAATGATTCATGCATTTTAGATGTGTGTTTACTATGTTGAAATCATGTGTGCTAGTAGGTTTGGATTGGGCTGAACCCATAATGTTTTTATTATTGCATCTCACATGCTCATGCATTTTTCATGCATACGTACCTTCTTTTCTCTATCTTATTGATATTGATCTATGCTTGGTACTTTTTTGCTTGTCTCTCTCTCCCTTTCTCTCTTTCTTTCGGTTAGTTTGCTCTATGGCACCTAAAAAGAGCAAGTCTACTTCGTCCCTAAACCCTCTTCGTTCCAAGGCATCTATTTCTGATTCTACCTCCTCTCATGTTCGGTTCCATGATGAGAAGGCCCGTACGGACTTCTCGGAGAACGTTTCTCGACGAGGCATTCATTCAGAACGCCAAGTCATCCTATTGAACTTTTTCAATACTAACCTTCCCACTGTCATCTACAGTAGGGGTTGGGAGTCACTTTGTGGCACCCCGGTCACTTGTCCCTCCATGATCATACAGGAGTTTTACTCCAACATGCACGGATTTGATTATTCTGTACCTCATTTTATCACTCACGTTCGAGGTACGCGCATTGTAGTCACTCTGAATCTTATATCCGAGGTACTACACGTACCGAGGGTAGAGTTTGTTGACTACCCCGGCTGTGATCGTCTTTGGACTGTGTCCAAAGACGAACTTATGTCTCTATTCTGTGAGACACCCTTATTTTGGAGTGACCGTTAAAACACCCCTTGCTCGGGCTTTGCAAAAGGTCCGAGGTTCCTTAATATGGTGATGACATTTGTTTTATATCCCTTGTCTCACTATAACTCCATTACAGAGCCTCGTGCTTGATTTTTGTTATCCCTTCTTGAGGGACTCACCCTAGACTTTTCCTTTCACTTCATACTCTCCCTTATAGATATCTATAAAGATACGGCAACCCGTGATAAGCTTATTTTTTCTTCTGCTATCACACAGATCCTTCACTATGCGTCTGTCTCCTATCCTGAGTCTCCACACTTCTTTGTCATGTGTGTCATAGACACAGCGACCATTCGACGAAGCAAGGCCCAACTTCAACCAAAGCGGCCACAGACCGAGACGACGACTCCTTCGGCTTCTTCCGCTCCATCCACCTTCCCTCCTTCTTCTTCTGCGGGTGGAGTGACTCTCGAGTCCATCATGGCATAGCTTGTGCGCATGGATGCTCGCCTTGACACTCTCAGTGATGAGTTGTGTCAGGTGAACACCCGTGTTGGTCATATCGCACGACGACAGGCTGTCATGGGTGGTTTCACTGTTTCTTCATCTCCATCTCCACAGGCTTCAGAGGATGAGAGTGATGATGATGGCTCCGGTGATGATGCTGATGAGGATGATGGTGCTAGCTCTTCCGGTGACAAGGAGATGACTGCTTCTTAGTGACTTACCCTTTGTCATTCGTGACAAAAAGGGGAAGTAGTTTTGGGTATGAGAGTAGTCATGTACTTAGGGGGAGAGTTAGTATAGGAGATATTTTAGGGGGAGTGTTTTTGTTTATGAGGGATGTAGTAAGGACTTTTTGTATCTTTTCTTTTCTTTATATTTTAGATACATTGTTCTTACTTTGTGATAGCAAACCTTGTACTCTTATTGATATATATATTAAGGTTGTTATTACATTCTTTCACCTATCTCTTCATGTGTTGTTTCTTTTCTTTCTTTATGCACATACTTCTTATTTATTGTGTGCAATCTTTTATATTTCTGTTTCACACTAAGTTGTCGTGATGAGTTTTGTTTAAAGTGTTTCAGAAATACAGGTTGTCAAAGTCTTTCTTGCCATAAACTCTCTTCTTGCAAAGTTTTTCAAGAGTTTGTGTTAGGATTAGATTTTATTGTATTCAACAAGTGAGTATGAGTTGAGTGATTTATGACTTCTCTCATATGTTCATTTGTTTGTTGTGGTTTTGTCACGGATTGCCAAAGGGTGAGACTGTTAGGACATATGTGAATAATTGTTAGGAACATATGTCATCTAGAATTGGCTAATCATTTGACAAAACGCACTTTACTTGTAATTGGGTAGATCTAGGATTTGTTTAATACTTCAAGGAACAAGAATTCAAGCCAAGTGTTAAAGCCATGCAAATCTGTCCAAGAAACAAGTGAAGAAGTGTTGGATTTTAAAGCTCGACAGATAGCATCTATCAAGGTTTAAAAGTCTTGTTTAGCTCAATGCTTGACAGTTGCTCAATAGATAACCTATCTATCGAGATTTACGAAAATCAGTTTTTCAAATATGATTTCACACAAATTCGTGTATATTTGTTTAGGCTTTCTTTTCTCACAACCCTAAACATATATAAGAATTATTTTAAGGGTCGTCACAGCTGATGCAACAAAAATGCAAAAGTTTTTCACAAGCATATTGTGACCGGAGACATATGCCCTAGTTCATCTTTCTCTTGAAGAAGCTGCTGCGTTTGTACGCCGTAGGGTTTTGTAACTAAGGAGCTTCATGATCTTCATCGTGTTGATTAACTGAAGAACTTTGCAGCCAACATCCTTCTCAAGTTGGTGGTTAGTCACGTACTTGGATCCGTGCATCGATTGGTTAGTCATGTACTGGGAGCCGTGCATTGAAAATGAGAGATTGTCACTACAGAACAAGTCCAATTGTGTATTAGGGTAAGGGTTCAACTATAGATTAGTATAAGGTACTGGGATTCCTTTATTTGTAACCGCTTGTTGTGATAATAGTGGATTCTCGAGAGTGGTGACCTTAAAATCATCCGATGGGTTTTTTCCTTGAAGGTTTTCCCCATTCGTAAACAAATCACCATGTCAACTTTATTTTCTACTGCATATTAACTTAGTTGGTGATTTGTTTGTGCTACCACGCGTATTGCATGCTAATTGAATTAATTAATTAACTTGGCTAATTAATTGGTAAATTCATCACAAGGAGTCAATACATTATTGGTCTATCAGGGACTACCCCCATTTGAGAGGGAGGACTCATATATTGGATGCAAGATATTTTTCTCAAATTATAAATGAAGGGTAACTTGATAAGTTCAATTTTTTTTAATGAGGGTTCAAGTCAAAATTATGATGGCCAAATTGTAAAAAACTTTTAAAAATACATATGTTAAAGTAATTAAAATTTTTAAGGCTTCATCCACCCCCTAATTTTTCTTTTAACATTTAATTTATTTATTCATTTACCTTTTTCTATTTATTTATTTATTTGCATCAATTAATGTAAAATAATAATAAAAAAAATGTATCAATTTTACACATTCAATACCCAAAATCACCCACATCAATCAAGCTAAAACTGTGTGAATTTGCAAAGTTGCTACAATAAACTGTGTAAATTTAAATTGACACTATTCACTTTGCATTTTATTTTTTATTCTTTTTTTGTAGCTTGGGGCAGAAGGAAAAGAGTGGATGGTGGTTATTGTGTTTGAAAAAAGAAAAACAATTAAAAAAAATCAAGAAAAATTGATATTTTAATGTAAATGTAGTGTAAAATAAATAATCTGATATGAGGTGTTTTGAAAAGTAAGTATATAAAATAAAAAAATAAAAAAAAGTAGGTTTTTTAGTTAAAAATAGATGGAATTTTTTGCACAAGCTAATGTGGATGCTCTAATGTAGTAAACTTGTAAATTTACACAATTATACATGAACTGGTGTGGGTCATTTTTAAGCAAAACTGTTTAAATTCTACACATTTTTCTATTATACATAGACTGATATGAATGCTCTCTCGCTGATTGATAGCTGAGATGGTAAACAAAAGAAATTTATATTTTGTAGAGGTGATAATGTTAAGTTAAATGCCTTAAAATTTAAGGTAGGACAAAAATAATACCTAGAAGTAAAACCAATACAGAACCTACAATATATTTATGTTGGGTCTAAAAGGAGCAGAATGGTTAAATAACCCCACAGTTACCAACTACACTTTATCTTCAAATTCGAAAGCTATCACAAACAACAATCCTTCATACTGCATGGAAACAAAATATATGAATTCTATGAGCATTAGTTCAATTATCAAAGTACTACATCATAAAAAGGAAGTAGAAAAGAAAATGACTATCTCCTTGATGCTGTTACCCCTTGATTAAACTTATGAAAAATTTTAAAATATTTAGATTCTAAGTTTTTTATTACAATTGACAGAAATCGAATGAACTAAGTTATTGGTTAGGAACAAAAGAAGAAATGTAATGAAAACTTAGTCTTGATAATTTTTTACTTATAAAAAGTGTAAAGTTGTGATTTCCAACTAGTTTGTGCTGGCTTTAATTTCTTGTCAAATTTGATTGTAATTTCTTCAATCATTTTCCCTGTATGTATGTGGGTTTATTTGTAAGGGATGAGTGTGAGAGATCGGTGAAAAATCAAACTTCAAAAGATGAATCAATGCAATTCGCGACTAGCTCGCGAGAAGTAACCCGCAAAAAGGCCACGTGTGAAGCACATGACTGGGAGCTGAAGAGTCACACCAAGCTGTGAAGTTCGCGAGTGTTTCGCAAGAAGGCCCATCCCGCAAAGTACCTACAAAACATTCTGTTTGGCAAAAAGTTAAGTTGTTTTCCCAAATTCTTTACCCACACTATAAATACCCTCATTACCCATGAATTGTAAGGAGCGTTTTTCATCAAAAAAAAAAAAAAAAAAAACCCTAGCAAATACACTTGAGAGTTAGAGATTGTCATACCCACAATCATCTACACATTTCCTTGTGGTTTTCCTCAACTCCTACCTCTCCATCTCTAAATCCTTGAAAAGTTGTTAGCCCAAACACTTACCACACCCATTTTGAGTGTTAAGTGAGATTTTGGTGCTGCTGAGAAGCATTGGAAGGAGCCATTTAGTGGCGGATGCAATCACGCTGAATTGCGGGATCTGGAAAGCTAGAAAAGACAAGACTCCGAGAAGTCAGTTGGTAGCAAGAGCTTGGAGGGCTCAAGTACATGGGGTAAACTAGGCTTGGAGGGATTTTTGTTATTTGTGTACTCCAACTTTATTCTCTAATGGATCGATTTCAACTTGGAGGGTCACGGAGAGGTTTTTCACTGAGTTCTTCGGTTTTCTCTTCGATAACACGTCTTGGTGTTATCTTGTATTTACATCTCTCTTCCCTACTCTTTAAGCTTTCATTTTATTGTTGATTGTGGATGAAAATGGCTTAGAGTAGTGTTATCGGCTCATTGCGCATATTTACTCTTGTTCTGCACTTTGTTTGAATTAGAGTAAAAGCAATCTAGCCGTAATTTTTTAATTGGGGGTCTGAACAAGCTCTTGTGTTTTAGCACAAATTTGAGCTTTCAAAAAGGTTTCACCTAATTAACTTCACATGGTAAAGGTTCTACAATTTTTTACCATAAAAAACTCACCATCCTCTATCTCTAGTAAAGAAGGTGGCTTAAGAAGCTAGTGTGGTGCAAGAAAGCACGGGTGCGGCTCCAGGGTCACTGCACCCGCACCAGACTCGTCCTGACGTGGCGTCCGGCGTCCGACTCGCCGATTTGCCTCTTCTTCTTCTTATTTTTTTCAATTTGCGCCGATTCGGGCCAAAACCGGCCAATTCAGCCCAATTCTGGCAGAAACGGGAGTCAAAATAGTCCGATTCCGGCTGAAACGGCCGCTGAAACAAACCGATACGACCGATTCCGACCGAAACAAACTGATACGACCAATTCTGGCCGATACGGCCGCTGGCTGCCATTCTTCTGCTTCATGTAGCCATGTGAGAGAGAAAAAAAAAATGAGAAGACACAAAGAAATGGTTAGAACTTAGAAGAGGTGAGGAAGAAGAATAAAGATATATAACAAAAGAATATAAATTAAGTAGGTGAGAAAGTCAATTGTTATTTGTTGGTGGACTTGGGAATTGGAAAAGGAGTAAAGCAACCTTCTTGAAAGGTAGTTTTTTGTTAACAATTACCAAAAATATTGATTTTATTAAAAACAAATCATAAATAATTGTTTTTTAATAATAAACTCTACCCTTTATTTGAATTTTTTTATATAAAAATATTTTTAATAATTTTTTAATCACCGCACCTGGACTCTACTTTTTTAGAAATTGCCGAGTCCCGCACCCACACTCGCACTTGCACCCGCACCCACACTCGAATCCGGAAACGCACCCGTGCTTCATAGGTGTGGTGACGGAATAGATCGTACTTCAAATGACATTTAGAGAGAATACAACATTCAAGGTTGTTAGCCAACCACCATTCTAAAGCATCAAGAATTGATTTTGAATCCTCTGCATATATAAAAACACCTTATTCCTAGATAACATCTAAAGCTCATTTCGTAGTGTTGGATGTTTTCAGTACTTCTGAAAAACATATCCACTATGCCTCTAGTCTTAACCTTTGAATCATTACTGCCAACACTAGCAATAGAACCACCACTACCTTATCTACACTTATAACTCTTGATAGATCTTTTTTTCTTATCAAAAAAGTTAAAATTTTATCTGTTTTCACTTGAACAAAGGATTTAACACCATTTTGGATGTCACTTGATCCATAAATTTTCAATCAATAAAATCTTCCCTAAGGCAGCAGTCCATGAAAAGAAAGCTACCCTAGGAAGAACCTTTGTTTGCCACACCAACTTCCAAGGAAATGACATGCTGATATTTGGGGTAAGAGGTTATCCCAACCTTTGTTTGCCACACCAACCTTTGTTCGCCTCCAACAGAGGTTATCAAGATCCTCACCCTTCACTGAGGTGGAATAAATTAAATCCATAAAAGCAGTAAAGGGATCCAGCTCCCAATCTTGGACTAATCTAGAAAACTAAGTGTCCCATTAGGGAAATGCATAACCTCATCCATAGAAGATTCCTTATCACAGAAAATTCTATATAATTCTAGGAAGGCTTCTTTAAGTGGACAATCACCACATCACAAGTCATGCCAAAATTTTACTCTAGTACCATCACCCACATCGAAATGTATAAACCGGGAAAACATCAACCACTCCCATCTTATAGATTTCCAGAGACACACCATAAGGGTCTGACACCCCTTTCGTACACCATCTATCCCATTCACTCCAATACTTCACCTCTATAATCCTCCTCCAAAAAAGATCTTTCTCAGTGCCATATCTCCACAATCATTCTCCTAATAATTCTTGGTTAAATCTTCTCAAACTATGAACTCCTAAACCCCCAAACTGCAACGGTTCACAAACCTAAGACCAGTTAAACAGATAAAATTTAGGTTCCCTACTTATTTCCTCTCTTTCCTATTCCAGTGGAGGTGGCTAACCATATTGAGAAGCTTCAGAGGAATTTCTTATGGAGTGGGATTTTCCTCTCTCTTTCCTATTCCTGTGGAGGTGGCTAACCATATTGAGAAGCTTCAGAGTAATTTCTTATGGAGTGGGATTGGTGAGGAACCTAATTTCCACCTGGTTAACTGGGCTTAGGTTTGTGAACCATTGCAGTTTGGGGGTTTGGGAGTTCGTAATTTGAGAATATTTAACCAAGAATTGTTAGGAGAATGGTTGTGGAGATATGGGATTGAGAGAGATCGTCTTTGGAGGAGGGTTATAAAGGTGAAGTATAGGTGTGAATGGGGTAGCTGGTGTACATGTGGAGAGGAGAAGACTCTTGAAAGAATATGGAATAGGTTTCTTTAGAGAGTATTTTGATGTTTGTTATTTGTTTAAGTGAGAGAGCACCATTATCGTTAGGTGTATTAGAGTTTTGGGATTGTGAGTCTTGTTTGTGAGTTTGTAAGTTCGTATTGAGAGTTTGCTTTAGGTTTAATGGGAATTTGGGCTAGCTTATGTTTGTAAGAGGTTTTGAGAATATTTGTATTTGTGCGGTTTTGTGAGTGTTGCAAATAGGCCCTTAAAGTTATAAATTGCTGTCAAATTAAAGATAATTTCCATCAAATAGCCTTCCTAAGTTCCCTCCAAAACACTCTAAATTCACTTAAAGCCCCTAACTCAAAGAAAGGTCTTGAGAGGAGTATCTAGTCACAAGCCTAACCCCTATCAGATATAATTGTATAACATGAATAGCACATCAACAAAACATAAATGTCTTTCTTTTGGGGAAAATGTTCAAAGGCACACCTAAAGCGACGTCCAAGAGGAATTTGCCAATCCTTGTAATCCACAACCATATTTGCTTGAGATGCCTGAAATATATTTTGCAAAATCAATCATAAAAGTTGTATAGGAAAACAAATTAATACACTAAAAAAATCACAGGAATGTTTAATCTCAAACCACATGGCAATCCACTATCAAATATCAACACTCTAGTGCAGACACCAAGATGCACCAGGATTAGTGCTAATTTGAATTTCAGATTTTGAAATTTCATTGATATAATTTGAATTACTTTCCTTATCAATGTACTGATTGAAAGCCTATTTAAAAAGTTTCAAGTAAACATGTAAGGCAGATTGGTGAATGAAATTTTGTATTAGAAAATTTGCAATTGCTGGGTGCTGATTCCTAGCAACTTGGGTGCTGATTCTAAAGTTTTTCTGCTTGGTGTTGATTCCAAACCCTAAGTGCTAATTATTAGGTATATCTTTTACATTTTTTTCATTCCCCCTTTTATCTTCCTTTTTGATACTGTCTGGCATAAATCACTCTCATTCAATATGCAGTTGTCAATGTAGAATCAGCAAGTGATAATAATAAATCAGAAGTAGGTCCGATTTTAAAAGGGTAAATAGTTTTGGAATTCATATTACTTTGCAGCAGTTTATTGAAGATGTGATTCTAAAATGCTAAATAGTTTTTCCAGGACCTCTAGAAAGAAGTGTGGTGAAGGTAGTGATGATGGTGTTGTACATCCATATTTGGAGGGTGAGACAGGTCAGCCCCTTGCTCAAGGCAAATGCATTTTCTGTTTTGGAACGTAGGGGTCTAATAGCCCCTTCAAGCAAAAGGAGATTCGAGCTACGGTGATCAGAAATAGAATCTGTTTGCTGGATTTAATAGAAACTAGAGTAAAACAGATGAATGCTTTGACAGCAAAGAAAATGCTGTAGGGGGATGGGAAAATATTGGTACTTACACTTGGCATGGGGCTGGTAAAATATGAGTGTTTGAGGTTCAGTGTGATTAGCATGTCACATCAGTGTATACTGCTACGTGGAGAGTTTATGTCATATATATCTTTCATATATGGTTCCGACTCTGACCTACTGACGGGAAAACTTTGAAAAGGTATGATTGGCTTAAAAAATAAGGTGCAGGATGGTGCTTGGTTCACAACAGGTGACTTCAACAGTATTCAAGAGGAGGGTGAAAGATTTTATGGAGAGGCTAATGGGTATGAAATTGATTTGGATTCTTGATTACACCAGTCAGATTTGGTTGATCATCCTTACACTAGTTGTTTTTATGCTTGGAGTAACAAAAGGGAGGCTAATGAGTACATTGCAAAAACGTTGGATGGAGTAGTAGTAAATGAGAAGTGCTTGCATTAGTTTGAGCAATCTAGGTGAGGTTCCACGTCATCAAAAATAAAAGAAAGAGAAAAAAGAAGTGGAGTTTCTAGTTCTAGGAGTCTCTGATAATTCTGCAATGCTTGAGCAGATTATGCCTAGGGTGCCAATGAGCTATGCTCTACTGGCACTTCCTTCTTCCATAATAATTGGTTGGAGGGTGGTCCTAGGTTTAAGACCCACTGGGTGTGTATGTAACTTACAAATCAAGAAACAAAACATTTATGCCTAGGGTGAGTTAGGTCCAAAGCCCTTTAAAGTTTTAACCATTCGGCTGATCATGTAGATAGTGGAATGTGCGTGAAAGATGGAGGTTAGGGGGACACCTATGTATCAGGAATACCAGAAAATGATGGCTCTTAAAGGTAGATTGAAACGATTTAAGGGTGAACATTTGGTTGTTTATGTAATAGGCTAAAGCAAGCTAAACTGGGGTTAAAGGAGGTTCAAAGGTTTATATGCTCTGCAACTCAGGTCAGCAAAACTACACTGATAGAAAGAGAGCTTGCTTAATTTGTAATCTTCACTAAGGCATTCTGCGGAGGCATTCTTTAGGTAGAAATCAAGAATATATTAGTTAAAGCTTGGAGATCAGAATACAGCTTTTTTTCCGTAGGGTGACAAAATTTTAGACTGGCAAAAATCAGATTAAGTGTCTAGCGGATGATCAAGGGGATAGGGTTGATAGCATTGGTGGGAGCAAGGGCGTAGTAGAAATTTTTTACAAGAACTTGTTGGGATCTAGTAGCAGAGAGCCAATCAATGATATATATGGTCAGGTGGTGTAGGCTTAGAATTTTCAGATAAAAGAGAACTAGAAATTAATGTTGCAGAATGATGTCTCTGAAGAGGAAATTAGGAAGGCCATTTTTTCACTTGGCAGTGGCAAGGCTCCTAGGCTGGACAGGTTTACTTCTCATTTTTTCAAAGCTTCTTAGAAAATTGTGAGTAGGAATAGACTTTGCTAAAAAAGGATTTCAAACAGCAAACTCTACAATCATTACATTACATTGGTTCCCAAAATTGTAAATCGTTCTAAGATAGACGAGTTCAGACCTATTTCATGTTGCAATGTCCTCTATTAATGTATATCTAAAATATTTGCAGAGAGATTGAAGGCTTTCCTTGATGGCTTTCTGAGTTCTAGTGCCTTTCTGCCAAGTAGGAGGATAGTTGATAATGTTTTGTTAGTACATGAATTGGTCAGGAATTATCATAGAGACAATGGAGTAGCTAGATGTGCAATCAAAGTGGATTTGATGAAGCTTATGATTTGGTAGAATGGGACTTTGTAGTGGGTATTTTGAGAGAAATTGGAGTTCCAATGAATTTTAGAAGGTGGATTAAGACCTGTAACATTACCCCTATGTTCTCAGTAGTTATCAATGACATCCTTGTGGGTTAAAGGAAAGAAAGGCTTGAGGCCCGGAGATCCTATCTCACCCTTTTTTAATAAATAAGAAAGATATGTATTGAAAAAGCTATTTCATGCAAAAGAAGCATGAAGCAGTCCAAAAAGTACAAGGAGAAAAGAAGAAGTACAAAAAAAGAAAAGATTAATTACAAAGGCAAAGAGAACTAAGGAACAAAGGGAGAGAATCACCTAGATGTGAGCCCCGAAGCCTGAAACCAGTCAAAAAGATAACCACTAAAAGAAGCAAGCAATTGATCTCGCCCTTTGATATGAGCATGGAGGTTTCCTCAATAATGATGCAAGTTGCTGCCAAGAAGTGAATGAGTTTTTTTTTTCATCCTAAATATGAGAAGATTTATTATACTTATCTTTGTTTTTCTGATGATTTAATTATCTTTGGTGGAGAAAAGGTGGAGACTGAATTACCCAAACGATGCTAAATCAGTTCAAGCACTTATCAAGCCAGTCAGTAAATTGTAGTAAAACTGAGGTTTTCATGGCAGGCATCAATGAGGAAATTAAGCAAGAAATTGTAATTGAGTTGGATTTTAAGGAAGGTAAACTTCCTGTTAGGTATTTGGGGATCCACTAATATCTGGGAAACTCAGTGAAAACGATTATTTGCCTCTTGTGGAGAAGATCACTGCAAGGATAAATTCTTGGAATGCTATCGTTTGCTGAGAGATTGCAATTATTTCAAACTGTTTTGTTCAGTTTTCAGGTCTATTGGTCAAGTATTTTTATCTTAACAAAGAAAGTCATAAATCCAGTTGAACATAAGCTTAATGCTTTCTTACAAAAGAATAAAGATGCTAAGATTAAGGGAGCGGAAGTGGCTTGGGAGGTGCTGGCCAGACCTAAACAAGAAGGAGGTCTAGGACTCAAGAAGCTGTCAGATTGGAACAAAACAAAAATTTTGAGGCACATTTGGGATATATTTGCAATTGCTGGATCCATTTCGGTGGTGTGAGTACAGAATTATATTTTCAGGGGAAAAAAAAACCTATGAGATATTAAAATTCCTCAAGATTGCTCTTGGAGGTGGAGGAAGCTACTTCAAGCCAGGGCTGGTGCCAGGAATTTCTTAATATTTATAGTTGGTAACAAGGAAAGCCTCCATGTTTGGCATGATTATTGGGCATTCCGATGGTCCTCTAATGCAAAAATATGGTAAGAGGATTATCTATGATTTGGGTAGCTTCATAGATGCTAGGTTATCTACCATGATCAGGGATGGTGAATGGTGCTGGCCCTACCAGATCAGGCCAGCCAGTTTTAATTCAATCTAAAGCTTGTTCATATGACCATCCTGAGCAAAATGAAGTCTTCCCCTAAAAAAGACTTTCAACTGCCTCTAAGTCTGTAAGGCAATAAGTTTAAATTATAAACCAATTTGATTGGCTGATCTCAGCTTATTATCACTTTGACACGTGTGCAAAAACACAGCAAATTATGCAAAATCAAATTTATTCAAAGAGCTTGTGATTAAACCTTAAGAGGTAACAAAATTGGCTAGAGAACACACCTTTTATATATATATATATATATATATATATATATATATATATATAAGAAGTCATTAAAGATGACATAAAGTTGCCACCCCTTTGCCCTAGCCATATCAAAACCCTTGGCACATCATTACATGGAAATTCTTTTTTTTTTTTTATTATAGATTTTTGTTCACCACTGTTGCACAAGAATATCAAGATTCAAGAAGATGTCAGAAAAAACTTACTTTATTCTTCAAAAACTCTGGATTTGTCGATAGGGACTGAACCAAGGCAGTTCTATCCTGTTGTCATGAATTGACAAAAGTAAGAAGGGGGAAAAAAACACCCTCTTCTACATATACATATGGAGTAATGAGTACAATAAAGAATTGAAGTATGGACTTTAGGTTTTAATGGTGACATGTGGACAAGTATATGATGGCATACCTTAACCCAAAGTGCTGAACAATCGAAATTTGTTAGAAACCATTTATGTGCATTCATGTTAAATGAGTCAGCTTCTTCAACACCATCAATGTATTGGCGGTACTCTGGACATATACAGGCACTTCCAGCATATGCAGCGTCTACATGAAACCACATCCCATTGCTCTATGTAAAGAGAAGATGCATTGCAATCATTGTAAGATTGTTCAAATCTTAAAAATGTGTTAATTACATATCATAAAATTATATAATACATAAAACATTTTTTTCAGTAAGAACAGAAAATTTGATTATTCCTTTTATTTTCTCTCCTGCTTTGTGAGAAGAATGTCAAACAGTTGAGAAAGAAAATCTTGAAGCTCTCTCTCCTTTCTTTTCTTAAAATGACAAAGTGGTCATCAAGTTCTAAATACATTTTTTTTTGGATAAAAGGTTGGAAGTTCTAAATAATTTTAAATAATGCACTTGTAAAAAACTATTTCTATCTCTACTAATATTAGGAAAATTTGGTCCATTTTAATACATAATGCATTAATGAACTGTCTTATGACAAACCATTTCAATCTCTTCTATTTTTAGGAAACTTGGTCAATTCTATACATAATACACATTTGAATTTTCTAAAAGGAAAAAATCCTGCTAACTCATTCAATGCCATAAAAGGTTTGGGACACCAAGAGTCCAAGACACATCCATCCTGAATGGGGTGGGTTTCCCAGCCACACCAAGTGGTTAGGCTGGGAATTGGGGTTGATTTTATAATCCAAGCCAGGTTCAGGGTGTGGGAAGGATTTGGCCTCCCTGCCCTACCCAGCGCACAAATTTCCTTGAACATTATGTTATGGTTTCAATTAAGCCATTTCTTATTTCTTTTAATACCTCCCGCCCCTTTCTCTCCCACGCATACATACACACATTTGTGGTTAGACAGTTTGTCTCCCCTCCCTTTTGCTTTTCTGAAAAAGTTTTATTTACTAAAGAATTATAAAAAGACAAGAAAAAGGGGACGACACCTCAAATCATCAACATTAGATCTGTATATGAAACTGATATAGTGTGCAAAGCAGATCTCTTGGTTTTCTCATCAGTTCAGTCAAATATGTTACCTTAGCAATCTTTCCAAGAGCAAGCAAAGGATCAACAGCTGTTGATGAAGTAGTACCAACCTACAAGTATAAATGGAAAGCTTCTTTAGTTAATTTTAACTTCTAACATTACTTTATTTCAGAGTTCAAATGTTCCTATTCACCCCCTCCACTCCCCCCCCCCCCCCCCCCAAAAACACTCCCACCCCTGCAGAATTAAAAAATAATAATAAAATTTATATAAAAAAAAAAAAAGGCAAAAACCATAAAAGGATTTAGGCTCGTGCTCACCATTACACAGGGTTTACCATGTTAATAATCAGTTAGCAACTAGACATCATTGTCACCATTATTATTACTATTATTAGGCATCCTTGAGATTCAAGACAATATTTCTTGCACTTAAGAAATTTTCTTTTAAAAAGAAAAAAAAAATGAAACTCTAATTATGACATGTTCTAATGAGTAAATCCTGCATCCTCAGCAAATAACATGAAGAAAATTTTTGATCATGAATATGACTGGTAATTTCTTTCATTACCAGTCTGGAAAGAAAAATGAAAATCAAAAACCTAATAAAGAATATGTCAGCTTCCGACCAACATTTATAGATGTTTTGAGTACCATTTCAAAGTCATTCAAGTTAATATCATAAATTTCACTAAGTCAAACAGCAATCTTGACAAAATCGTAACTTTTCTTAAATATCCAAACCTCTAAGAAGTGTCTAAGCTTGTGCACATTTAAAATTAGTACAACAAAATTTAAAAGAAAATTTAAGTCACGAATATGGCCAAAAGTAGTCATGCAAAATTATAATTTCAATTGGCAGCTCAGATTTGACCAACCATAAAAAAGAATACTCAACTTTTAATAGAGTAATAATTTGGATCATGTTGAAGGTGCCAAAAGGAGGAGAGGGGGTTCAAAAGATGGTGTTAAGAAAACACAGAGTATTCTAACCGGTTAGTAACTCAGTCGGATCATTGAAAAGAAAAATAAAATGATGATAGAAACAGAAGGAAACAAGCTAACATCTAAACTCCTTAGTTTCTTACTGTAGCACATAAGAAAAAGGGGACTAAACCGATGGCAACATCATGTGCAATCGCTTCACAAAGAATATCAGGCGAAAGGGCATAGTTAGTTGAAAATTCCGTTTTTAGCAACCTGCAATTCTCTGGATGGATTCCTGCTATCTGCGATTAAACAATAAACATTTATTATTAACCAATATACTGGCACTACTTAAAATTAACATGAACTTGCATATTGGAAAAATCAGGTCTGAGTATGAGTAGGTGCAGGTCCATTGCTTCTGACATTTGGTATAGGCTTTTCTGATTGAAAAGGATCAAGAAGTCTATTTTGAACAGAACTCTGTTGTGTGTTTGATCTGTGGTTTGTTATTTGCGTTTTTGATAATCCAATAGATACAATGGTGGAGGGGGGACTTGAACCCTGGACTTCTCCATTGGAAAGTCCAAGAGGGGCCAGTTGAGCTACAAGACTCTTGACACTTATTCTTTGCTTGTTTTTGCTGTAGCTCTGTTTTCAAAGTTTTGTTGTTCTGCAGCTGAAGCTGTTGTTGTACTCTTTATGCACACTGCCGTTTGTAGTAGTTATTGTGTTTGTTGAAGAAAAATTGTTTCTTTCACAAAAAAATAATAATATAAACTTCATAACCATAACCAAGCAACATAAGATGAAATTACTAATATGAACACACCCATAATAATTGTAACTTAAAAGTTATAACTGTCTTAACGATGTCTCAAGGCTATGCCTCAAGCACCTCTGAGAAACATTGAGAATTTGATATAGAACTGCATCTTCTTGGTTTCCATCATGTGCTTAAGGTAATCATACAAAACCACTTGGTGATTTGAAGGGAAAGAAGAGTATCACAATTAGCAGTTTGATTTGGTAGATAAAAACACTAAAGAAATTTATTCTTGTGCTAATAATTTATTTTTTTGTTCAGGTTTTCTACCATTATTCACAGCCACATACTGAGTACAATTTGCTTTCATATCTATTCTATTCACAGCCACATACTGAGTACCATATGTGAGACTCCGTACAGAGAGGAGGGAAAGTCTGCTCAGAAATGAATTAGCATTGAAGCACTGACAGATACAGAGGTTCCAAAGAGATGAAACAAAAGAATTTGGCAGCAAAACCCAGAGGTTGGGGAAGTTAGTTAATACCAGCACCAAGTATTTTAAGAGCTTAAATAAAATTGTATGATAATGGCAAGAGAAGCATCTTTGGATGCTCGGCACTCAGCACCCTTTGAGGTGCCTAAGGTTTGAACCCCACCAGCCCCCCTCCCCCTATTCACCTAGGAAAAAAAAAAAAAAAAAACTCGGCAAGGGCAAAAAGAAAAGGCACAAAAGGAATAAATGGAACAAAAGCTGTTGAAGGTGAATCATCTTTATATAAACAAAATAAGCCTACTAATAGATGCATATATTAAGAGCCACACAATGTAAACTTGGTTATACAACATTGACCATCCTGAAAATTTTATCAGTGAGTTTATGTTACAGATCTTAGCATATGAATTCATGATTCACACAAGTATCAGGAAGCATCCTTTAAAATAATTCAAAACTATGAAAAAGGAAACTACAATTAAAATAATAAAAAATTAATTGTTTAGATACTTATGCATGTTTATAAAGATACCTGGCAGGCTTTCTGTAATGCAGAATGTGTTTGATCAGATGCATAAACCACAATTTTTTCAAGGGCATTTTTGCCAAGCCTCCTTAAAACCTTGTCACGAGCAGCCAATAGCACAACTAAAACAGCTTCACTTGCCGTGCCCTGTATCACTCCACCACCTTGTCCTACAATAAAATTTGCAACATAACTCTGTAAACTTCAGACACTGGAAAACAATCCAATCCCAAAATATCAGAAACCTTGTATGCCCAAGCTTAAGGTTTAAATTTAACTTCCAAAAGCAGTCCAAATTCAATCTATAATAGAGTTCTGGACCTTAATCCAATTCATTACAATATTTGTACACCGTATCATCAGACTGTAAAAACATATTTTGACCCAAAAAAAAAACATATATCCTGCAAATTCAAAGATTCTTTAATTTAGTTCATTCACTTAAGGTTGGTGTATTCCTAATTGCAAGGTATGCTCATCTACCCAAGCATTAAAGAAATAGTATGTGGTTGAGATTGCTGAGATGATACAATATGTGTCGTATGGTTTCCACTACTACCAAATATTAATTGCATATAGCTCTTTTTTTCTTTTTTTGAAGGAAGAAATGTTTAAGTTCTCTGTCAACATCAGGAGGCCCCAGTGTTTCTCACTTGTCTATATCAAGCAGAATAGACACAAAACTTTGACTAGAGAAATAAAGAAGAAGAAGCAGGAGCAAAAGGAGCTACACCTTCAGTGTATTAACCCTTACCTGCTGAAAGGAACTCATCAGGCAGTTTAAGCAATTTAGCAAGCCAATCCAATACAATCATTTCAAGCTCTGTTGCTGCAGGAGAAGTTATCCAACTGAAACCCACAATGTTAAGACCAGCACTGAGCATTTCTCCTAAGAATCCGGCGATGCTGCTATTTGAGGGATAATATGCAAAATAGTTCGGGCTTTGCCAATGGGTTACTCCAGGTAATATCTTTGCCTGAACATCTGGAACCACACAAAAAAAAAAAAAAAAAAAAAAAAAAAGGGGGACATGAAATATGTTTTTATCAAAACAGAGAAGGGGGGGGGGGGGGGGGGGGGGTGGAATAAAAATTGAATTATAGATTAGACAGTTTAGCAAGACTCAATTGCATTCAACCAAAAATATAAGAATAAGTGAAGCACATAATCATGCTAGAAATTTATTTTCAAATTACTAGTATTTTATTATCCATGGAGTAATAGGGAAAAAAAAAAAACTAGTTGAGAAATGTCACCATTAAATATATCATCCAATGATTCTGGATGATTAGGTGCAGAATCTGGTAACATGTTACGAAGATAGCCAGGCTGCACAGAAAGAACCCATTCTTGATACCAAAGGAAGAAGTTCTATTGAAGAGCAAAATAAATTAGGCTGCAATATATAAAAGACAGAAGAAATAAAAGAGACACATCGCCAAGAGCCTTGTAGCTCAGTGGTATTGACTTGTCTCCTTTATAAAGAGAACTAGAGTTTAAATCCCCCTCCCCCATTTGTTGTAAGTTGTAACTATCAAAGGGTGAATGCTAGGCAAGCAAGACTATAACCCCCTTCCAAAAGAATCCAAATGATGAGCATTAAGGTTAAGGCCTTTGGAAATGACGCATACCAATATCTGTGGACCTATGTCATATACCAGCATTGGAGGTCAAAGGTACATCAAGGTCTTTCTTGATCATTATACCATCAAAAGTCAAAACTGGGCTTTCTATGCGGAAGTCTAAAAAAGATGAATCTCTAGAAAAATTGAACTATTTTATGATAGGGCAAGAATACACACACACATTTGAAACCAGCTCATTGGCACCAATTTCTAATGCTCGGACACTGAGAAACAGAAATCAATATGCCTTTCGAAAATGCTGGTTTTTCTTTATACATAGACATCACTAGTATAAATTCAAAGACACAAGTGTACGTAGAGAAATAGAGATTGCCAAAACCTGAACTTGGCTGAGAACAGGGAAATTCTCAATGGTTTTGTAGTAATCAGCAATGAAATCCACCATCTTATGTGCATGTTCTCTGAATTGCTCAGCATCCATTGGCTTCAAGTCACCATCCCTGATGAAGTGTAAAAGGCGAGACCCACATAACAAAATGATACAAACAAACATTAAAAAAATGCAATAAGCAAGACCCAGAAACGGAATTATCAAATAAACACACTCAGAACACAGAAACAAAAACCAACTAATGAAATTTTCATTTGGTGCTACATAGACAAAACAAACAAACTAAACCCAGAAATAAATAATTAGACAATACTCATGACTTACATTGTTAGTTTTGGGAGGGAAGCAAAGCAAGTGAGATGTAGATGAAGAAGAGTTTGAAGAACAAAGCAGGTTTTAGAAGGGTCAGCGAGAGCGAAGTTTATGAATATCAATCATACAAACAATCAAACAGGGCAGTAGGCTCAGCGTGGTAACTAATATTCGCTCTGGTTTCACCTGTGTGGACGTGGACAAAAAATCTTGCTCGTTTTTAACAACTGTTTAGCGTTGGTTCCACGAGGATTTTTTTGTCATTTTCATTATCCACCAGGACGGCAGGACCACCTCAAACTTGATGTAATATGAAAATAAACAGTCAAGTGCTAATTATGAACACATATACCATCCACAACTTTTATATATATAATAATATATACTATACTATATTATCAGACGTAATAAGTTAAAATTCTCTCAAAAAAAATATATATATATATATATATATACACTACAGTACTACACTCACCCATATGCGTTCTATACAAAGGCATCTTATTATATACAGGTTATTTTCTTGAGGAACACGACATAATTATTCAATCAGAATAATTATAATTTATATATACCATCCAAAAGGCAAGCAGCTTTTGTTGGCCCCAATGTCATTATGAAATTGGAAACCTTTATTTGAATGTGTAAAGTTTCGTCTATTTCCATCCTCCTTAATTACTAAACATAAGAAAGGGATAACCCTTTAAAGGTTTTTTTTTTTTTTTTTTTTTTTTTTGGGGGGGGGGGGCTTTAATCCCATGTTACTAAGAAAAAAAGTTAGATGTTTGCTTTAATTTAAATTTATAATAAGCCTTTAAAGGTTTTTTTTTTTTTTTTTTTTTGGCTTTCTCCCCGAAAAAGTTAGATGTTGGCTTTATAAATTTCTAAATTACCTTAAAAGATAGACTAATCTTTTTGATATTTCATCAAAATTTAAAAAAATTAAAAAAAAAAATCTGTTTGAAATGGTCTTAAAACTTAGCATTAGGTGTGCTAAAACTCCCAAAATGCTATTTTAACATATCAAAGAATAAAAAAGCCCTCTATTGGATGTGCTACTAGAGCAAAAATTTGCAAATTTGTTTTAGCATTGCTACAGAGATCTACTTGTTTATTTATTTATTTATTTTTTCCGTTTAACTCTCTCCTCTCTTTCTCTTCCCTCTCTTCTCTCCTCTCTCGTCAACTAAGACTACTCCTCCCCCCCCCCCCCCCCAACCACCACCAGCCAAAATGACAATGCACCTCACTTCTTCAACCACTGCTCTACCTCTCTTTCCTCCTCCTCCTCATCATCATCATCAAACAGTGTCATTCCTTCCTCCATTACCACCCAACGCTTAGACTACATTCTCCAATTACTTGGCTGCAAACTCTCAATTGATATCGTCTTCTCCTTTTCTCTCCCCGAATTCAACCCCAATTTGAGTTTATTGGGCTTTTTTGGGTTTTTTTTTTTTTGGTGTGGCTATGAAGAGCTATTTTTAAGGTTATTTTAACGGGTTAGTATGCTAAAATAACATATGGAATGTAGGGTATATATATATTTTTTTAAACTAATGTAGAGTATATTGTTAAATGATGTGCTAAATTAGGTTTTTTTTTTTTAGCACACTGGATGATAATGCGGTATTCATCTACTCTTCTCATTCTCCTAATTACTTTTGTTGCTCTTAAAGGTACAAACTTTATTCAAAGTGGTATTTATTCGTTAGACAAAGTCCCTACATTGGAAGTTATCACCATTCAAAGGGAAGAATGTAATGTGTGATGAAACACTAGTGCAATGGTGTTGATCATCCCACACTGCTTACATCTCTTGCTTATAATTATATATCAATGATAAGCTATAGTCGGGATGATTTTATTTGTATCAATATTTTGATACATTCTAACTCTTGTATACTACGAATTACTAATAGGATATTTTGAAAGGCTTCCGATTTACTATCTTTTGAGTGATCAGCATCAGTCTTAAGTCTTAAGTCTTAAGTTAGTCATGTGCCTGGAATATAGTCCACACCCATGCCAAAATCGATTAACTTCATTCACACACAAAAATCTGAATCTTGACCTGCACTGGAAATTTTGCTAATTAAATGCCTAAAGATTTCCCCTCATGAACTTATTATTAAGATGAATCGCCAAATAGCTCTCACCATGCAATTATTATTATTTTAAAAAAAAAAATTCTTTAAAAACTTGAATAATATTTTCTATTTTATTTATTTATCATTTTTTAAATTATTAATAAAATTGTTAAGGCATTAAGAGATAACTGAGATTATGTGTTTAGTGGCTCTGAGGGGTTTAATATGATGAAACATGAAGTTAAAGAGACTCCTTTTGTCTAGAGATATGGAGTTTATGAGTGGCAGAAATGAACTAAATAAGAGAGGACTAATGTTAAATCCTGAAGTTTGGAAACTAAAATAAAAGTTAAGAATTTTGGCTTTTTACAATACCTTAACTCTCTGAAAAATGTATAACTACAATTAAAAAAGTCCTTGTGAAAAAAACAATAATAATAATTACAATCAAAACTCTCTTTACTCCATCTTACACTTATTCTCTCTCTTTGGGGCTTCTTTACCCCTCTAGTTGTTTGGGTTGATTTGCGAGCACCCTGAAAATAGTCACAACAAAATTTTGTTTTGGGCAAATAGGAATAACAAACTAATAAAAAATAGAATTGAAAAACATTATGATTATTTATTTAATTCATACCTTTAAAAACAAAGTTAGGCATAACAAAAGAAAAAAAGGCAACATTTGCACAAACATTACATGAGTGAAAAAAACAACAGCATTACAATCAATCATAAGTTAAGTATGGAAATCCCAATACATTCTAACCAAAATTAGTTGACTATCATCTAAATGATATTATTTCGAATTCTTACATCATGTGAAATTTCAATTTTCATAAAATAACTTACTAACATGTTTAAGTTTAAGATACAACTATGGTTGAAATTAGAATGTATCATCACAAATTGTTATTGTACATAGAGGGGTTGCTTAAGATAGAACTATATATGCCCATTACTCTCATTTATCATTGTAATTGGAAGTTAATTAAACCAACTCATCAAACATAAACTCTCAATATGGTTGCCCAATATTTGGAAGAGAAGGAAACCAAAAAGAAACACTTATTTGCTCTCTTGTTCTGTAGTTAACAGCGTTAGACGTTTGTACACCAAAACATTAAACATAAACTGTCAGAATGGTTGCTCAGTAATTGGAAGAGAAGAAAATGAAATCGCAAAAGTACCAAAGATGACAATATATATACATGTACCAACCCAATATGACGCATTTCTTTGAAATTTGGAAGACTCCTCTGTGTGGGGTTCATAAGGGACTTGAAAAGGTAGTTTCAAAGAAAAGACCTTATATGATTTTTAAAAAAAAAAATTTGCCCTACAAAAGAATGCATAAGCAATAGATTGATACCTCAAATTTTTAGTATATACTTTCTAGAAAATTTTGTCCTTAAAACATGCATGTATTCTTTTTTAAAAAAAAAAAGCATGTATAGGTAGGCAGAGATTGAAGAAAACCAAACTCAAATAAAGCACATAAGACGCATAGATTAATAGTGAAATTTTAGAATATCAATTATTCAACACTTTGTTGAATATAGTTAGTCATCATTTCTTCATAACATAATCATACAAATGTTTTATGTGTGTGTATATGTATATACACACATGATTTAAAGTAAATTACAAATCCACCATGAGGTTTTGGAGCTGATCTGAGCATCGTATCACTTCGACAGTTTGACATGTATGCAACGATTGGGGACAAAACTTAAATTAAAAAAAAGGACCCATTTAAGGATGAAATAAAAGTTGCCACCCTTAGACCCATGTCAAAGTCCTCGGCATCATCATTGCATGGACAATTCAAATTTTATATGGTGCTTCTGTTCACAATTGCACAAGAATATCAAGCTGATGTGAGAAAAAAACTTACTTTGTTCTTCAGAAACTCGTGATTTGTAGACAAACCAAGTCATTTCAATCCTGTTGGAATGTATTGACAAAAGAAAAAAAAAAAAAAAAAAAACACCTTCAAAATCAATTACCAACATGAAAATGTACACAAAAAAGGACTTCTGCATATAGAGATAACATAACGGGCACTATTAAAAAAAAAAAAACGAACTTCAGCATTTAATGGTAACATGTGCACAAGTATATGATATAATATCTTGACCCAAAGTCCTGAACAATCAAAATTTGTAAGAATGATTTATGTGCATTCATGTTAAATGAGTCAAGTTCTTCAACACCATCAATGTAGTGGTGTTACTCTTGTACATATACAAACACTTCCAGCATATGCAGCATCTACATGAAACCACATCCAATCACTCTATCTTAAGAGAAGATGCATTGCAAGCATTGTAAGATTGTCCAAATCTTCAAATGCGTTAATTACATAAAATAAAATAAAAATATCTCACGAGGCAGTCTTGAGGCTCTTTTAACACTGATAACAATAAAACACAAACTCCTCCATAACAAGTAAAACATTGGAAAGAGTCTATTTGGTGTTTCTCAAAAGAGAACATAAAGAATTAATTAATTAATTTTTTTTTTTTTATAAGAGACATACATATTACGTAAATGAATTGCCTTCTAACAAACCATTTCTGTCTCTTCTAATTTTTCTTCTTTTTTGAAAACTTGGTAAATTCTAATACATAATATCTAATCCACATTGAATTTTCAAAAAGGAGAAGCATCTTGCTAACTTTTTCAATGCCGTAATTGAAAGACACATTCACCCTGCATGTTTTCCCCTGCCCCACCAAGTGGATAGGTTGGGGACAGTGGTTGATTTTATAATCAAGCCAATTTCGAGTCATGGACACAAAGGATGAGTTAGGCATCAGCTTTAAGTTAAGTTTTAGCTTTTAACTTTTATGTACAATTTTTTAAAACATCATTTTTCCCCCTTTTTTTTTCACTTTTTCAAATTGTTTCAAGGTACAAGTATATTTCAGCACACTTTCATCAAAAAGTTTTCAGCAAAAAGCTAGATAAACTGTTCCCAAACGGACACTAAAGGCCTTTCTTGATCATTTGCATAAACCACATCTTTTCAAGGCCTTTTTTGCCAAGCCTCCTTAAATTATTGTCAAGAGCAGCCAATAGAAAAACTAAAACAGCTTCACTTGTCATGCCCTGTATCATTCCACCACCTTGTCCTACACCAAGATTTGCAACATAATTTTGTATGCTTCATAAACTGAAAAACAATCCAATTCCAAAATATCAAAACTACCCTTGTATGCCTAAGTTTGAGGTTTATATTAACTTCCAAAAGCAGTCCATATTCAATCTAAAAAAAGAGTTCAAGACCTCAATCCAACTCATTACAATATCTGTACACCATATCATCAGCAGGTAAAAAACCTATTTTGACTTCTAACCACTCCATTAAAAAAAGCATATATCCTGCAAATTTAAAGATCCTTTAATTTAGCTCATACACCTAAGGTCAGTGTATATTCCTAATTCTGATATTTGTTCAGAGATATCATATTATTTCAGCAATCTCCATAACCCAAGATTTAATAAATTACATTCTATTTCATTCCATTCCAATACTCCCAAATATTCAGCATATAAAGCTATAAAAATAAATAAATAAATAAATAAACTCTTTATAAGTTCAGTATTGGGAGACACAAAACTTTGACTTGAGAAATAAAGAAGAAGAAGCTACACCTTTACACTGTATTAACCCTTACCTGCTGAAAGGAAATCATCAGGCAATTATCCAGGACAATTGTTTCACGCTCTGTGCTGCAGGAGAAGTTATCCAACTGAAACATACAATGTAAAGACCAGCACTGAGCATTTCTCCTAAGAATCTAGTGATGCTGCTATTAGACGGATAATATGCAAAAAACATAGTTCATGCTCTGACAATGGGTTACTCCAGGTAATATCTTTGCCTGAACATCTAGAAGCACACAAAATTTGTACATGACACATGTTTTTACCGAAACATACCTGCCCGGGCAGGGGATTGAAGGAAAAATTGAATTTTAGAGTAGACAATTTAGCAAGACTCAATTGCATTTGACGAAAAAAAAAAAAGAATAAAAAGAAACTTACATAATCATTCTATAAATTACTTTTCTATTAGTCATGCACTAATAGAAAAACAAAAAACTAGTTAATGTCACTATAAAATTTATTTTCCAATGATTCTGGATGATATTAAGCACAGAACTGGTAACATTTTACAAAGATAACCAGGCTGCACAGAAAGACCCCGTTCTTAATACCAAGGAAAGAAGTTCTATGAATTAAAAAGTAAATTAGGTTGCAATACATAAAAGACAACAGAAATCAAAGAAACCAAACATTTACATCTTTTTTTTTTTAAATCTGGTTCAAAACTGAGCAAATAAAAAAAAAAAAGTGGGCCTTAACCTCCACCCAGTTCTTAAGGAGAGAGGAGGTTTCATTTGAAAAATAGGTCATTGTCACCTCTTTCCAATACTCAAGTGGAGAAACAGAAATCAGTATGCCTTTAAAAAATGTTGGTCTTTCTACATAGAAATCACTAGTATAAATTCATAGACATAAGAGAGAGAGAGAGAGAGAGAGAGAGAGAGAGAGAGAGAGTATTATCCCCAATCATAATACTTACGCTTGGCAAACAGAAAAATCCCCAATCATATGTTCGATATTACACAAAGTTTCCCATGTTATTAATCAGTTAGCAACTAGACATCAACCGCAGCATTAATGCATTATTATCACTACTATTACACATCTTTAACATTCAAGGCAATATTTCTTCCACTTAAGAAGTTTTCTTTTCAAAGGAAATCAAAAAAGATTCTAAGTATGATGAGTTCCAATGAGTAAACCCTGTATCCTCGGCAAATAACATGAATAACAATTCTGGTCATGAATATGAGTGGTGATTTCTTTCGTTACCAGCCTCCGATCAACAGATTCAACACACATAGATGTTTTGAGTACCATGTCAAACTCATTTAAGCTGATAGCATACAATGTCACTAACTCAACCAGCAATTGTGACAAAATCATAACTTACCTTAAATATATAAACCTCTAAAACATTGTCTAAGCTTGTGCAAAATTTAAAATTGGTACCCAACAAATTATTGCAAGAAAATTTAAGTCACATATATGGCCACAAGTAATCAGGCATATCAATTGGCAGCTCAGATTTCAACAATCATAAATAAATAAGAAAAAAGGAAACAGTCAATTATTAATAGAGTAATAATTTGGATCATGTTAAAGCTGCCAAAAGGAGGAGACAGGGATCAAAAGATATTATGATGATGATAAAAACAGAAGGAAACAAGCTAACATCAAAACTCTTCTATTTCTTAAAGTAGCAGATAAGAAAGAGGGATTAAACTGATGGCAACTTCATGTGCAATCATTTCACAAAGAACATCAGGCGAAAGGACATATAGTTAGTTTATAATTCCGTTTTTAGCCACCTGCAATTTTTCCAGCTGGATTCCTCCTATCCGTCATTAAACAATAAGCATTTAATCATAACACAATGTATTAACAGTACTTAAAATACATAAATTTGCATATTGTCAGACTGATCATTCACATCTAAAAATTTTATTCACTTGAAAAAATATTTACTAGATATCTAACTGAAACAAAAACAAAGAGATACATAACAATCATATGCAATCTACTTCTTCAAACTCTATCTCATATTTCCCGTAAAGATACAGTAATTTTTGAATGTAACAGACCCTTGTTCCTTCTTAAACTCTTCTAGCTTTTGGCGAAGGCGATAAAGAATTTCAGGTAACACACGTCTTGGGTTTTCCCGTAACTCATCACCTTTGACATTACAGTGTGTCTCAATGCATTTAATATGCTTTGTATTAAAGTAGTAGTCTTCTACTATGATAGGCTCCTCCAATGACTTACCCTGTATCTCATTCATTAACCACTCTGCACACTCTATTGTTGATCTTATAGGTGTTAGGAACCTATCCCGATCATATTTCAGGTCCTCAAAATCCTCACAAACTTTCTGCTCCTCGCTTTTTTTGATTCTTTTTATAGAGTAATCCAAATTGGCACACACCAAAGTGCCATTTGAAATCCGGTAACTAGGTGTAGCTTTTGTACACTTAGAGAGGTCAGGTTCATGGTCTTCATCATCCTTAGTTATAAGCTTTTGCCTCTGTTGGCCTTTATGAGATGGTTTTGCTTTTTCACCACTACCACCACCACCAGCAGACATATGAGAGCCTTTACACTTTTTTCGCATCAAGTCCAATGAATTCTCACATAATGCTGGAACAGCATGAGCAGGAGCGAGAAATCCACAAAAATTATCATCCCTCACATACTTGTGCCACTGTTGGCCTTTACGAGACGATTTCACTTCATCACCAATACCACAACCAGTAGACAAATGAGACCCTTTACGCTTTTTTTGGCCTGAGCCCAATGAACTCTCACATAATACACCAGCAGCAGGAGCAGGAAACCCACCCAAATTCTCACAATATTTGATAAAACTATGCAATTCATCCACGAAACCCAGAGGACAGCTTCCAAGAACACTATCAAGCCCTATATGTCCAGAAGTGTAGCAGTGAATACGCTCCAAAAAGTAGTTGTAATGATAATCCGACCCACGTAAACAGCTTTGAATCTTCTTGAACAGAGAATTTCCTTGCTGGGACAAAGCTTGCAAGTCAAAAGAACATGACTTATTGGTTGTGGTTTCATTAGGAACCGAATTTGAAACAAAGCTGAAGAATTCATGGAACAGATCAGGGTGGTCCTTGAAAAGATTGTGGATCCTTTTACAAAGCCGACTCATATCCTGTTGCCCTTTACCCTTACCCTTATGGTATGAAATGAGCAAAACCAAGAACGACTCATAAATGCTATCGTCATCTGCAAACCGAGTTCGAACCTTATTAATCAACGAACTTGCTTTCGGAAGCCAGAAATCCAATTCGTTTTTCATGTTTGATTAGCAATGATATCACCAACAGGTCAGTTAAAATCACAAAAGAGGAGAAAAAAAAAAAAGGAAGTCTTAGAGCACAAGGAAAGAGAGAGAGTCTCAGAAAGTGAAAGACAGATTGCAAATGATAGGATATGAGAATTAGGGTTAGAGGTAATACTGAAATATATAAAAGAAATTTGGAAGTCTTGGAGCCCAAGGAAAGAGAGTGAGAGTCAGTAACTAGGGTTATTGAAGATAAGACAGTATTTAACGTTAATCGCCTTAACTTAAGCACGCGCGTGAATTTGACGAGTTTAAATAAGATGCAATATATCTCCAAAAAAAAAAAAAAAAAAAAAAAGACGCAATAAACTGTGGTTATGAATTTGACGAGTTTAATTTTGAAGTTATTTTTTATATAAACAAATATTTACATTTTTTATATAAAATTTTTTTTAAGTATTTTAATTATTATAATCTTTATATATTAAGAGGATTCAGAAAGTTAGTTATGGTTTCAAAAAATATAAAAAATACCCATAATTTAATTAGATAATCTTTATTCTTAAAAAAAAAATGGGATTAAAATTGTAATTCAACAAAATTCAAAATTCAAAAAAAAAAAAAAAAACTAACCGATAAACTTTTTTCTTAAAAATTAGCACACTCTTTATTTAAATATATCTCACACACATTTGATACATTTTTTCCTAAAAATTAACAAACACTAAACTAACAGTTTACTCCATTTCAAATTCTAAATTTTAGTTTCTTAAAAATTCCTTCCTCGGTAATGTCACTAACAATAGATAAATTCAAATTAAAAATTTACATTAAACTCAAAATAAAAAAAGAGCCTCATCGCATGTGTGGAGTGCGTGTGATAAGAAAGTTGCTACGTCCACAACATTTTCATAATACTTTCATAACAAATCATAGGTGGTAAATTGTTATTGGTTCTAATTTGAATTCACAACTTAAATTACTTTTTTGCCCACCCATAATAGCAAATAATAACTTGCCACTTATGATTTGTTATGACAGTATTGTAAAAATGTTGTGGACATAACATTTCTCTTTTCAAAACATTTTTTCATAGATAAACACACACAAGTGAGAAGGAATGTGGTTCTAACTTCTAACATAAAAGCACACCACAAACTTCCCTTAAAAGTCACATTTAACTTTTAAAGAATGATGGAGCAAATTATAATACATACAATACACTCTCTTAAATAATGTGAGACAGTTATTCATCTTTTTTTTTTTTTTTTTTTTTTAAGAAATAAACACACATGGGAGATTAGGAAAGATGGTGGTTTTCATTTTTATGGTGGAACCAAGGATAATAATACAAATAAATATACTCTTTTTTCTTTTTATGTTATCCCATATGTACAAATAAATATACTCATTTTTATGAATTAAAGCTTTTTATGTTATCCCATATAAACTTCCCCCCCCCCCCCCCCCAAATTTAATAGCCTTTTTGAGATACACAATTGTTATATTATTTTAAAAAATACATAGACCATATTTTTTTGGGTTTATTTCTTTAACAATAGAGCTAGACTTAAGAAATGCAAGCAAGTTAAAAAATAAAATAAAATAAAATAAAAAGAACACTAGTGTGCATTTTTATAAATTAGTACGGCTATTTGGAAACAAACCAATATTCGTAGTAATATAACTAGCCAATAACCAATATGGCAATTACATGTTGATGCCTTAAAATTGAGCAATGCTAGGGACACAAAAACTTTCACAATTTTTGTCACAACTCGCCATGTGGCAAGTTGTGAGTGATGAAGATGTGTACGCACCATTTGACCTCCACCACTCATAGCTCACTACATAACGAATTGTGGCAAAAGTTATGAGATCTTTTGTGTCCTTAACATTTTCCCTTTAAATTTGTTTGTAAAATGATAAATGAATGGATTATTAATGAGCCGCAACTTTTTCAAAGGAATCGAAGCAATGTCATTCAAAATAACAACTATCCATTAGGGCTCACACCCCAATGATTCAAACAAATAGCTTCGTTTCCAATGAGTGGAACCTACCAATCTTCAAAACAGTAAGAAATACCCACAAAACTTGCAAGATTCCACTTCCTCAACTCGATCGTCTTGGGAAATTGAAAGACCTAATAGTTTAGAAAAAGGATGCACAAGCTTGGAATTGGTAGGCTTAGGGGGCTCAATCCAAGTAGGCCAAGCCTAATGAGTGTGGTGCAAAACTAGACTTCTTCATTGACTTGAAGACATTTTGCTAAACTTGAGGCCAATTAGCCAATCAAGTCCCTGAGTATGCCTCTTTGGTCAAAATTGTGTAGTGCGATCGAATTACACCCAGAACAATCAAACCTCTTGTTTGAGGTAGCCTACTTCGGCCCAAACTACAAAGCATGCATAGAGGTTAGCTACCAATCTTACTTGCCTAGAAAAGAAAATTTGCAATGGGACCTTGCCCCTAACAACCATGAGGAAGACTTCTTATGATTAGATCCCCTCATCTGACTTAAGGGGGTGGTGTGTTGTCAAGTTCTCCGTCTAATTGAATGGTAAAATAGCCACCAAAATCCATTAGGGGAACCCTAGAAATATCCCACAAATCAGAGATCTTTCTCTTTATTCTCTACTTTCATTCATTCTTTCTTCAAGCTTATTGTGTGATCTTATCACTCACTAGCTTATTGGAGTGCCTTCGACCCACCAACTGATTGGATTCTATTCAGTTTGCTTGATCTTCACATTCACTAAGAACCCTTATTGTGGTTCCTTTTTCTATTTCACCCATACACTTTAACAATCTAGGAAATATAAATTGTTATTAGCAATATAATTTAGATTATGAATGTTGTACTTGAGGGAATTCACAAATATTTAATTATTTAGACTAATTTAAGTGCATAATCAATTTTTTATATTCTTGACTGCATGTTTTATTAAATCTATTTTATTATTTGATTGCATTTTCTCTCAATTGTTGCCAAAGTAATATTCCAAATAAATTGTTTTTTTTTTTTGTTAATAAATATTCATAATTAGTTATTCATAACTATTAGAAAGAAAAAAGAGTTATTTTACATAAATAGTTATTTTATATCTATAGGTAACAAAAAACAAATTAATTTACCTCTTTAACAAATGGTAATGAATTAAAAAAGAAAAATACATGGTTGGTTTTTAAACTTTAAAACATGAGTGATTTTACTCCCTAAAATTTAAATTAGGTATGGAAATGGGCAGGGTAGGTTTGGATCATGGTTGCCTTGTACCAACTTTGAGGTGGGGAAAATCCATAGGGGTAGAAAGCAGGGCAAGTTGGGTTTGAGGCAAATTGAAAGTATGTTACTAACCTTAATGAGATGGTTCTAACATTGACAAGATAAAAATGAAATAGAAAGGGAACGAACAACCCTATAGAAAAGCATTTTGAAAATTGTAATATAAAATGTTTATAGAAAACTATATTATAACTAGGATGTGTATACCAAAAATTAAATTATATGTATGAGTAATTCAAATATATATTAAATAAAATATATCTATATACATTCGGGGTGGTGCGGGACGAGTAAAACTCGTTCTTGCCCCATCACCTCTTTGAGCGAGGAAAATTTGTAGAAGATAAGCTGGGTCAAGCAGGACAAGGTGATTTTGTCATCCCTAATTTAAAGTGATTGCTTTTAATCACTTACAAAACATAAACAAACTAAAAACTAACAAGTTATCATTATTCCAAACACATTAGGGATTAAAAATGATTACATTAAGTTTATTAGAAACGTGATTCTTAAAAAAAAAAAAAAGTTTATTGGAAACAAGTTGCTTAATAGAAAGTAGAAACTTCAACCTTTTTATTAAAAGAAAAAAGCTAATAGAAAGATTAATGGGCTAAAATTGAAATGAGTTTTTAATAGAAAGCATTGAGTATTGGGTTGGGCTAGACTTACAAGAGAAAAGAGAAAGGGGATAGTCGGTCTGAATAGTGTGGGCCGGCCCATGATCTATGATCCATCATCTAATGTCTTCCATTCCAAAGCCGAGACCGTCGCCGGGACTGAGTTTCGGTGATTCGGATTCAGAGGAAGAAGAAAAAGAGAATCGGTATCGGATTCTGCTTAGTAATGAGATTGTGCTCAAAGGCCACACCAAGTTATCTCTCTCTCTCTCTCTTAATGGCTATAAATTAGTGATTTTACTTGAAAAAATATTTGTCACATTTTTAACAATACCTGAGTTGACAGTTTTTTATTGTTTTTATTTTTATTTTTATTTTTTTCTAGGCCACAATACCTCTCTTTATTATCAATTATATTCTCAAAAAGAAAAAACAGTGATTAATCCCACGCTAGAAAATGAGTGTGATATTGTGATTTAAAGAGATTTAAAGTCAGTGTATCCAAGAGTTAGACAATTTTAGATATATATTACTGTTAGTTTATTTAAAAACTTTTCTTCTCTCCCCGTGTGTATGTGTGTGTTAAAATACTTAGAGCCCATTTGATAAGAGATTTTTAGTAACGTTGTTTAAGTATTGTGGAAATATGTGTGAATGAAAAAGTGTTGTGAAAATACGTGTTGTATTATTTAAATAACGAAAATTGTTGTTCAAATAAAATTACCAAACAGAGTATTCTTAAAAATAAAAAATAAAAAAAAGGCTTACCACAAATAATATGTGACGCTATAATTTAGAGTTTTTGAATTTGCAGTTATGTACTGTTATTTATATTCTTGAGTTTCATATGCTAATAGTTGGGATAATGTGTGATTATTTATGGCTAAATGGAACAATCTGCTTAAGGTATTTACCTAGGGTGTTAGTGTTAGTGTTAGGTATTTAACTAATAAGTTTGTGTCCCAACTTGCAATATAAAGTAACAATTTGAGCTCATCAAAAAAAAAAAGTAACAATTTGAGTATAGATCAGTTGTATGTTAAGCTAGCTCTATTTTCCATTATAATAATGGAAAGAATAAACATGCTAGCAACTATCTGGCCAAATAGCATAATTTTAGGAAAAAAGCACTCCAACAAAGTTATTTAGTTATGTATTACAGTTTTAGAACTCGAGTTTTAAGCAAGTATGGGATATTTAACTGCTAAAGAAAGATTGATATTTGATTGGGCAGCGGGACATTTTACATTTTGATATGGAGGATACCATTACCACCACAATGAAGGGTAGTCTGCTGGCATTTACAGATGATTCAGTTCTCTCAATTAACGCTGTTTCTACTGCAGTGAGTGAGCTCGGTATTCAAGGGGTTGAACAATGTGATCCTAAAATTATTACTCAAGCATCTTCTTTTGAGTATGTTTCTCTTTCTCTTGCCTCTTTTGGGTTTTGTAACAGTGATCTATGTGCAATTCATATTTCTATAGATGTAAACATCGGGGAATCCATTGAGAGTTGAGTTAGACTGCATTAATTGTGTGCCTATTCATCCAAATTGAGGTTGCTGTTGGGACTGTGTAACTTATTTCTTATTATTACTGGGTACTAGCCATTCACTAGACCAAAATATTATGTAAGTAATATCCTCGAAAAGATACACACATTCATCTCTCTCTCTCTCTCTCTCATGTGGGATTGGTATGATGCTTTTTCATTTACCTCTATGATATCAGGAGGAGTGTATTATGATTTGTGACTTTCTTCCCCCTTCTATTTATCCAATAAAAGAATGTGCCTTTTTAAATTTAATTCTGAACTTAATATACATCATTCTTGCTGAAGTTAGAAATAGATTGTATGAAGGTAGTTTGTGTAGCTTATAGTCAAGTTATGTGAACTCTTTGTGTATGCATAGAAGCTCTGTGGCTTCAGCCTGATATCTCAGTGATATATAACTGGGGAGCATAGAATATTATTTTTCCTACAATAATTTTGAAATTCAAGGCCATGTTTGGGTTGAACAACTTATATATATATATATATATATAAACACACTTTCATTTTCACAAACTTAACCAGTAATTATATTATTCCTTATTTATTTTTCTCTTAATTTAATTATAGAAAATTTTGGATCATGATTATTATTTATAGCCGTTTCTTATGCTTCTTATTATAGGGAAGTCTTTGTGCTGTTTATTGTATAATTTCAGATTATAAATAGCTTGGTTTTACAAGCCCCTACTAACAAGATACATAATTTTATAAGTCTATTAGCCCTTTTATTCAGGTGCCATGATTATATTTTTTTACCTGACCTTCTTACAGGGTCTTTTAAATTCAAGCCTCCTTTTTTTTTTTTTAAAGAATGTTTCCATAGTAGTTCTAATTCAAATATTCTGTTCTCATTTCTCTTCCGATTATGGTCTTGAATTACAACAGATCAGCTGCCTGTGGAGTCTTCCTCTTTTGAGACTGTTATTTGTATCTGTAGATCAGTTGAATTTCCCACTGACTGGTTGTTTGAGGAAATATTAAGAGTATTGAAGCCTGGTGGGACAATCCTAATTCATAAGAATCCTCAGTCTACTATGGGGGAAACAGATAAGGTAATGAGTTTGAAGTTTTGTGATTATATGAAATTAGTTTGACTTGTTAGATTTTAATAGGATTTTGTTACAGATAAACTCTGCTCTTAAACTGTTGGCGGGTTTCTTAGAAGTGGGAGTTCTCAAATCAACGGTTCCATCAGAAGTTCAGTCTTTTGTGGTAATTTTCTGTGTCTAAGCCTGTTTAAAGTGGTATTATTTTGTTCTGTAACCCCTCAATGCAACCCTTTCTAAAAATTGGAGATTTTAAGATGTATAGATCATATGGTGAGGAATTTGGCTTTGTTTCCAAAACTGATTATAACTGCATAGCTCCAAAGGCCATCTACTTTATTATTCTTTGAGCCGTGAAGGTGAACCTAGCATATGCAAATCTTATGGTGCTTTGATGCTTGAACTTCAAATGTCTTCCAAAGTAATAAATAGATAGTGAAATCAAAGCCTAATGAAGTTCTTCTATAATTGCTGTGATCTAAATTTATTCGGTTATATTTTATCATTTTTCCATATGAACCAGCAGTCCATAGGAGGAGCAAGCTGTCAGCCTTTAGCAATAAAAATGACAAATGCCACCTAAAAATCTGCCAAGAAAAATGTTTACCTTTTTCCTCTATGAGATTGGCGGTCCTGCACATTTCATCTCTATAAAGTTTATCTTTTTCCTTGCTCCCAATTTTGAGTTCCTCCAGTTCTTTTCCATCTATAAGCAGGATTCAATCACAATAGAGAATGTCAGATTAACATGGTGCTAACACACAATTCTGCGAATAAATCTATAATTAAGTTCTATCTTAGTAATATAACCCAAATGATCCTCATTTAGAAACTGAACAGATTTTACAGGAAAATATTTTGGATGATAACATTCACGAATTCTAATAGTTTCTTCTGCAGACTCTTAACTTTAGGGACAGACTGCATTTATTGATTTAAACCATTAAGAGTGAATAAACTTCCTGATATTTTATCTTCAAAAAACTCCTTATCTTTCTCACCTTTGACAAAGGTAGACAACTATACAACTGTAATCATTAAACATAAATGTTAAAGGTTCAAGACCTTGAAGGTAAACCAGCCATCCTGAGCCTGACCAACCAAGTGCTGTAAAGTCTCAGTGAGTTGATCACACAAGGTCTTAAAATTAGATCCGCAACCAGAAGAAGAACAAAGAAGTTTAAGTGGATATGGATAGGATGAGTGAAGAATAAACACCGTATTTATTAATTTTTATCATCCATTTGTAATTAGACAAATAAGATGAAGAAGCCCATTTAGTATTTTTGCACACAGTTTGTGTAACCCCTTTTCTTTTTGCCACTTGAATGGGAGTTTAATTTATGAAGTTTCTGGACCTCGACACCATGTTTAGTTTCAGATTTAATTTGGGGTGGATGGTTTTGTTTATTTTAGGGGTATGTAGGTGGGTTCCTTCCATCAGATTGCAGCTACATTCTAGATGATGTCCTAATGAGAAAATAATGACTTTTGTTCTGACGACTATTCTTCTTTATTTCCCTTGTTCCGAGAATTGTTCCTCTAGCAATCATGGTATTGAGATATGTGCCTCTGAATTACTAATGAAAAAGAAAAGGGTAGAGAGAAAAAATCTGCTTCCTAATTAAATCTTTTTGTGTATAATGTATGACTACTGAATAATTAGCTCCTGTTATTTTTTTTCCGGCTAGAAAAGCTAGATGCGATAGCCTTTAGATGATGGAAATGAAACACACTTTAAGAAATCAAACCATTTTAGTGAATCGAAGTAACTTGCCCAGTTTTGAACTTGACAACATGTAGCAAAGTTCATGAAGTAATGTTACGAAGCAATGCTACACAATGAACTGGTAAGTAAAGTTCCAACTCTCAGTTTTGTTTTGGATATTTCTCAACAGAGAATATAGATCTACTTTTTTTTTTGGGCCGGGGGGTTTGAGACTATCATTTACCTAACAATGTTACACAACGCAACAATGTAGTTAAAATCTTTTATATATTTCCTCAAAATATTTGGCAACCTGTTTGGTAGCCTAGTTCTAACACATATTTTCACATTTTAAATAACATTACACACTTTTTTACCCACACGTATATCAAAAACACACAAACAACATTACTCAGACTCTTCTACCAAACGGGCCCTTAATAATCAGTCTACAAAACCATTTCATATCTTTTGGAATTCGGACATGAACAATATTAGTTCAATTGTTTTCCATTGCATTACACGACAAAGTAAAGAAAGTTAAAAAAAAATAATAAAAAACACACACACTAGAAGAGTGGTCTTCAATGAATTTTTATTTTTATTTATTTTTATAAGATAGAAATTATACTCTAGTCTAATCTAAGTGTATATATGTGCGAGTCTCCCTCTTAGAGACTTGAATCTCGACCCTTACCCCCACATTCCACAAGCACTTATACTTATAGAGTGACCATTGCGTCAATAATGCGTGGTGGTTCACTGCTATTTAAGTGCAAACCAAATCTATATGAATTGTCATGCTAACCTGCATATTAATCATAATAAGTATGTGTTAAGTTGTTCACTTAGATTCTCAAAAAAATAAAAAATAAAAGGTTGTTTGCTCAGTATATAAAACATTTAGAAAAATTATTTCTTTGTGGCTATAAGGTTTTTATTTATTTATTACTTGGACTAGTTTATTACTTGAAATTCAAGACAAGAAATTTTACCAGTTGAACTAACTGAAATTTTTCTTAGACTAGTGTATTACTTAGACTAGTTTTTTAAAACCCTAGAAATTTATTAGGGTTGGCGTAACAAAATTCAAACTTGGACAAGTGGCATCAATTACTATATTGTATTGACGTAGGAACGGACATTTAGATTAGAAGCCATGAAAGCTAGTGAAATTTTAGGTAGAGTTGAACATCGAAAAATAGAGTAAGATGATTTATCATCTAATCTTGTAAGACTGCCTTATTACAAAAAGGGATCTAGCTTGTTGATGTTCTTTTGAGGACAGGACACAAATCAAACTCCAAAATGACTTGCTCACTTTCATGATAATGTAGACTGATTTGTTTTTTGAGTTGGGAGAACTTGGAACTAGTGTTTTATCGACTTCTCCTAAGCAACTAGGGGTGTAAGAATAACTGACCAACTGATTGTACTGATCGAAACCAATCAAAATTTTAGAGTTTCAGTTGGTTTTCTGTTACTTTGATTCGGTTTCGGTTTGAGATATATAATTTTTTCGGTTTTCGGTTTAGTGGCGGTGTTGGATTTTTTCACCGAGTAAGTCTAGTGCCACACATTTTGGCACAACAAATGCCACAACTCCATCATCCCTCCACCAACCACAACTCGCCATGTGGCGAGTTGTGGCATTTGTTGTGCCAAAATGTGTGGTACCAGACTTATTCTTTTTCACCGCACGACCGAACCGAACCGAACCGATATATAGATATATATGTAATATTAAAACATGTATGAGTGTGTAGCTTGGTGGTATAATGTGAGTGTGCTGGCTAGGAGTTCGGGTTTTAAAAGTTTTTAAGGGCTCGTTTGGTAAAAGAGTTTGAGTAATATTGTTTGTAGTTTTTTGAAATACGTGTGGATGAAAAAGTATGTAATGTTGTTTAAAAACTGAAAATGAGTTGTTTAGGGTCCGTTTGGTACATAAACTTAAACACATATTTTTAGTTTTTAAACAATATTACACATATTTCTACACACTTTTTCACCCACACATATTTTCAAAAAAACTGAAAACTGTTATTTAAACACATGTACCAAATGCTCCTTATCATCTCTACCAAACGGGCTGTAAGAGCACCCACAGTAGATGTGGGATATGAGCCAAATGCTTAGCATTTGGCACATATCCCACACCAAACACAAAAAATAGCTCCCTAGCAGATGTTGCATATATTTGGCACATATATCATTTTGTGTCCATACCGTTGCAAATTTGCAACGGTACGGACAGATGTGGTAAACCAAAATAATGTATTTTAATGTGTAGTAAATATTATTTTAATGTATAGAATTGAATTATAAAACATCTGATAAATGAGATGTTGCAAAATGATGTGGTAAAATAATAAAGTAGGCATTTAGTATAGCAAAATGGCATAATTTTTGCACTAGCTGCGACGGATACTCTAAGTTTTTTAAACCTAGTTATATTCCAGCCGCATTTTATTCTTTTTTCTTCAGCCGCCGCTCCCATTTTTTCTCTCTCACACAGTCACACTCTAGCAACTTATTATTTTCTCTTCTTCGACGCCGACCCCCTCCCCCAATTCTCTCTCTCTCTTCAGATCTTCTTCTCTGTTTTTTCTTGCTTTTGTTTTCTCCCCTCCCAAACACCGAAACCCGACCGAATGAAACCGAAACCCATGATAAAATATGACAAAATTTTCAGCCCTTGAAAAAGCCCACAAAATTAAATTTAGAACACCATACCAGAAGAGAAAATAAAAAAGAAAACTTTATATATGAGAAAGAAAATATTAACATGTAAAACTAAAAACGTAGGTACATAAGGATATCACCAATTATTGTGAACAAATAATGGAGCTAATTCCTATTCCTAGACTAATAATTTTTTTTCCCAACAGTAGTGTTCTTCAGAATTAATTAATTTCCAGTGGCCTAAGTTAGAGCTTCCAACGTTTGTTGTATTTGACACAAGTGACATAAGTTGTCATGGGTTCATCGGCACTTCTGGTCAGCATTTGGTAATAAGTACACTTGCGCTCGCGACACCGGCTACACTGGAACACGTCAGTGGTGGCCTTTTCTTCCTCATCAGCATCATGCACACATCTTTTCAACCTATTCAACTGTATATATTCTCACTCTGCCTTTTGTTACTAGCCATCTCTTCAACACTCATGGTTACAAGATTCTCTGGCTTGATCTCCCCAAGCAGCACCTTCCTCCTCAAGTCTGGGTTCTTTGGGTCTTTGAGATTGAACAAGATGGATTGATAACTAGCCTTCTTGATGGGATTAGACCACCCAATCCTTTCAAACATAGCAGACTCTACTGAAGCAGCGACTTGAACTGGGTCTATTTTTGGTGATATGCTCTCATCAGTTTCAGAAGAAACTCTGGAAAAGGCCTGTGTCAGAAGTTTCCTAACCCTCTCACGATAACCAGAGTTTTTGTTGTTCATGGGCTTGGAATCTTGATGAGTCTTATCTGTTTTTGCCTTGGGATTAGGAATGCGAAACTTGACTATCAGCCTCTTTCTGTTTGGAACCCCAGAATCCTTTTCAAAGCCACCATCTTTGTTCTCTTTCATGATAGATGCCTTGGAATCTTGATGATCAAGAAAAGCCATACCCACATCTTTTTCTGGCTTGGGAAGCCGAAACTTGAAAACCTGTGCCTCTGTCATTGTGATGATTATCAGTTGACAGCACTAGTTGCAGGATTGAAGCAATTGAAGATGAAGGTGATTCTGTTCCAACGGTAACTCAGTCAGATACGGTGCCGTTTGAGATACAGTGCAAGATTGTACATAAGAAACGCAGTCGTTCCATTTAAGTAGAACGGTGTCGTTTTAGTTATGAGTGTGTTTATGTTAGTTATTGCACGTGTGCACGTGAGAAAGGTTGTTAGAGTAGATTACGCAGTGTAACAGCTTTCAGTTTCTCCTCTCAGTGACTATATATTGTAAATGCTGTGCTTATCTGTAATTGAGCCATCTTAATCACAATTGAATTATGTTAAGAAAGTTTCTTCTCTCTTTCTTTTTCTGCTGCTCTCTATTCTTGCATTTATATAGTTCTCTGTGTTCTTTCATGGTATCAGAGCTTTGATCCGTACCAATGGCTTCCACAACTTTATCTTCTACTTCAAGTTCAATTCCTGCTGTGGCTAATACAGCGTTACCTGCAAATGCTTCGTTGCTTCTGCTATCCAATATGTCTTCGATGATGACTGTCAAGCTTGACTATGGCAACTACATTGTTTGGAAGCATCAAATTGAGGTAATTCTCGAAACCTACTCAATGATTGATATTCTTGATGATTCAATCATAGCTCCAGATCATTATCTGAAGGATTCTTCTGGTAATCTCACTACTGAGATTAACCCTAATTTCATTTCTTGGAAGAATCGTGAACAAGCAATGTTCACTTTTATCAATTCTACTTTGTCACCTGCTATTCTTACTCTCACTGTTGGGCAAAAATCTGCTAAAGGAGTATGGAAAGTGTTAGAAAAGAGGTTTGCCTCAATGTCAAGATCTCATGTTATGAGTCTTTGTAATGAACTGAGTGCAGTGAAGAAAGGTACTGATACGATTGATGGATATTTCCAAAAGATCAAGCAAATTTGTGATAAATTGGCTGCTATTTCTGTGTTTTTGGATGATGAAGAGCTTCTTCATATTGCTCTTGATAGTTTACCCTTAGAGTATGATTTCTTTAGCTCTGCAATTAGAACTCGCAGTGATGTTCTATCTGTTGAAGAGTTAAACACTCTACTCAATGCAGAGGAAAGAGTGATCAAGAAAAGGTCTAATGGTATTAATCCTCCTTCAATGGCTATGAATATGAATTTTCAGTCTCAAAATCAAGGCTTTTCTCGAGGAAGAGGAGGCAGGTATCATAATCAAAGAGGAAGAGGAGGTCGAGGTAATTACAACAATAACAATGGGGGATATGGTAATTCTGGCTATAATTCTAACCCAGGACCACAATCCAAGTCACAAGGAGTACAAGGGACTCAAGGTCAACCTCAATGCAACAGGCCAACTTGTCAAATCTGTGGCAAGAGTGGTCATTCAGCACTTGATTGCTATCACAGGATGGACTTTGCATACCAAGGGAAGCATGCACCTGCTACGTTGGCTTCAATGGTGGCTAACTCTTTTCAAGTGCAAAATTGTAATGGCTGGCTTACAAATACAGGTTGCTTAAATCATGTCACTCCTAACCTGTCTCAATTGTCCCTTCATCAGCAACCAGTTGCAAGCAATGAAACAGTTACAGTAGGCAATGGTTAAGAGCTTCCAGTTACTCGTGTTGGTTATGGTGAGCTTAAAACTTCTACTCATAACTTTAGGCTTAATAATATACTTAGGGTTCCTGATCTTGCATCTAATCTTTTTTTTGGTCATAAATTATGTCTTCAAAATAATGCATTTTGTTATTTTGATGCTCAAAAGTTCTTAATTCAAGGATTTGCCTTCGGGGAAGATCCTCTACAAAGGGTTGAGTAAGGATGGGGTGTATCCCATTCCATCACCTTCCACACTGTCATCTTCCATTGCCTTCAACTCTAAGTCAAGTGTGTCTGCTTCCATGTCCATTAAACCTAATGTTCTTCTGCTTTGGCATTACAGACTTGGGCATCCAAGTTCTAGACTTCTGTATTTAGCTCTTAGGCATTTCATACATTCTGTTACTTTGTCTCAAATTGAGAACATTTTCTCCTCTTATGAGTATTGTATAAGTGCTAAAATGCACAAGTACCCTTTGATTAAGAATACTATTGTGTCTACTTCTGTACTTGATATTGTTCATAGTGATGACTATACTCGTTTTACATCGTTATTTTTGCTCAAACATAAGCATGAAGTTTTATCTGTGTTTAAGCATTTTAAAGCTCTTGTTGAGAACCAGTTTTCTACTAAACTCAAAGTCCTTAGAACAGATAATGGTACTGAGTGTACCAATTTTGCATTTCAAGCATTTTGCTCATCCAGTGGTATACTTCATCAAACTTCTTGTCCTCATTCTCTTCAGCAAAATGGGGTTTCTAAAAGAAAACACAGGCACATTATTGAAACAGGTCTTTCCCTTCTCTATAGGTCTCATTTGCCTTACAATTACTGGTTTTATTCCTTTTCTACTGCTGTTTTTCTCATTAATTGGTTGCCCTCTTCTGTGTTACAATTCAAGTCTCCATGGGAAGTTCCGTATTCTAAACCACCTCCTCTCCAAGCTCTTAGGGCCTTTGGTTGTGCCTGTTATCCCTATCTTAGGCCATACAATAAAAATAAGCTTCAACCCAGGTCTTAAGAATGTATTTTCCTAGGTTATCCTCCTTTGTCAAAGGGCTATATCTATCTTGATCCTACCAGCAATAAGATTTACATTGCTTGTTATGCCTTGTTCAATGAGTCCTTATTTCCTTCTACTCAGTCTTCATTCTTTACTGACCCTCATACTCCTTTCACTACTACTTTCTCTCTTTGGTTTCCATAGTCACATTCTACTCCTTCTAATGCTATCAGTCCTGTTCCTTCTAAACTCCCTACTCCTTCTACTTATGCTCCTATTTCCTCATCATCTTCTTTAGATCTTGCTACTTCTTTCTTGCCTTCTATGTTGCAGTCTTCCTCCCCTATTCCTGTTGTTCCACCTCCATTTGTTATTCCTTTTTCTGTTTCCACTACTCCTGAGCCTGCTACTTCTTCTATTGCTGCCTAACCTTTAACTGATCTTGCTGTTTCTGATCCTTGTCCTCCTTCTGCTTCTTCACTTCCTGTTACTCATAATTCTCATCCAATGGTTACAAGGTCAAAACATGGTATATATAATCTAAAGCCTTAATAGTTCAGCATGACTATATTGTGACTGAACCTCCTTCATATGTTGTTGTTGCTAAACACCCTCAATGGGTGGCTGCAATGGACTCAAAATTTCAGTCCCTTCAGAAACAGAAGACTTGGTCTTTGGTTCCTTTACCTGCTCATAAGAATGTGGTTACTTGTAAGTGAGTTTACAGGTTGAAAAGAAATGTTGATGGTTCCATTGCTAGGTATAAGGCAAGATTAGTGGGTCGGGGTTATCTTCAACAATATGGTCTTGATTATGATGAGACTTTTAGCCCTGTGGTTAAACCTGCTACTGTGAGACTCCTTTTGGCCTTGGCAGTGAATAATGGTTGGGAACTGAGGCAACTTGATGTTAGTAATGCCTTTCTACATGGCATTTTGAAGGAAGAGGTCTATATGAGGCAGCCTCAGGGTTATGTTGATCCTCAATTTCCCAAACATTCTTCTTCATAAAGCACTTTATGGTCTCAAGCAGACCCCTCGAGCCTAGTTTGAGAGATTCACTACTCAGTTGTATCACATTGGCTTCTTTGCTTCGAGTGCTGATGGGAATTTATTTATCTACAAACATGGTTCTCACTTGGTGTTTTCTATTATTGTATGTGGATGATATCATTCTTATAGGGAATAATCCTGCCTTCACTGCTTCTATCATTCAGCTCTTGAGCTTTGATTTTGACCTTAAAGATCTTGGTCTCCTTCACTACTTTCTTGGTTTGCAGATTGACCATACTGATTCTGGTTTATTTTTCCATCAAATTAAGTATGCGACTGATTTGTTCACCAATTTTGCTATGGCATATTGTAAGCCTTGTAAGACCCCTTGCTCTCCAAATTAGCATCTTCTTCCCAATGACAGTCTTCTCTTATCTGATCCCTCTTCTTATAGGAGCCTTGTTGGTGCCCTTCAATATCTCACCTTTACAAGGCCTAACTTGTCTTTTGCTGTTCAGCAAGCTTGTCAATATATGAGTAATCCTACTCAAAATCACTTACAAGCTTCTAAACGCATTCTGAGGTACATTAGGGGTACTCTTCACTATGGTCTTGCTTTTACTCCTGGCTATCCCTCTTTGTTTGCGTATAGTGATGCTGATTGGGCAGGTGATCCAGTTGATCATAGGTCTATTACTGGCATTGTTGTGTTCTTTGGTAATTGCCCTATAACTTGGTCTGCTAAGAAGCAACCTACGGTTTCTAGATCTTCTACTGAGGTTGAGTATAGAGCCTTGGCTTCTTCCACAGCTGAATTATGTTGGATTCGAATGCTTCTTCGCAATTTGGGCATTTTTCTCTCCAATTTGTTGGAAAAATAGTATGGAGTGAATAAGAAATTGATGTTTTCTACATTCACTTGAAGATGTTATTATAAGTGGTGAAAATCCTTGAGTCTCACATTGGAAATGATAGAGAATATGAGTTTGGATTGGATATTGGGTTAGGCTTTAGGCATGTGTGAACTAGGTCCACTTATCCAATTAATAATAATATTTTATTATTTATTTTTGAGTCAGTAAGTTTGTATACAGCAGTTATCTCTGAAACAGTGTTTCAGTTTTAAGTTACGTATAATTTCATTGTCCCTCATTCATAAAAAGAACTTTTCAGAAAAAACTCTCCCAGTGAGAATATTTTGTGTCAAAGAGAGAGAAAGAGATATTGAGTAGTTCGCAGAGCACGACCTTGTGTGCTTTGTTTTCGTGCTGTAGATCATTTTATCTTGGGAGGCAGGCGTCCGTGAGTCTCAAAGCATCACAGTGATTGTGTGAGGGGCGAAATCTGCTTTAAGGAGATTGTGTCAAACACAAGACTTGATCTGAATTGTTCATTATTTCACGCATTTAGTCTGTGAGTTTTTAATTATTTGCAGATTTTTCTTTATATATATATTCAGTATTTGTTTATTGCTTTTGCCTATCACTTCTATTTGTGTTATTGCTTATTGTTAGATATGTGTATTATTCCTTTTGCTATATCACAAAAGTAAATTGTTGAAATATATCCAACACAATCCTCCTCTGTTATGGTGTGATAATGTTAGTGCTTTGGCCCATTGCTTCGAACCCTGTCTTCCATGCTCGTACCAAACACATTGAAGTAGACTATCATTTTGTGCGAGAAAGGGTTCTCAAGAAAGATATTCTGGTCAAGTTTATCTCTTCCCATGATTAGCTTGCTGATATTTTCACTAAGGGATTACCTTCTCCTCGTTTTCATTGGTTAACGTCCAAACTCATGTGGAAATTCCCCTTTCGTTTGAGGGGGGATGACAGCACTAGTTGCAGGATTGAAGCAATTGAAGATGAAGGTGATTCCGTTCCAACGGTAACTCAGTCAGATACGGTGCCATTTGAGAAACAGTGCAAGATTGTACATAAGAAACGCAGTCGTTCCATTTAAGTAGAACGGTGTCGTTTTAGTTATGAGTGTGTTTATGTTAGTTATTGCACGTGTACACGTGAGTAAGGTTGTTAAAGTAGATTACGCAGTGTAACAGTTTTCAATTTCTCCTCTCAGTGACTATATATTGTAAATGTTGTGCTTATCTATAATTGAGCCATCTTAATCACAATTGAATTCTGTTAAGAAAGTTTCTTCTCTCTCTCTCTTTTTCTGTTGCTCTCTGTTCTTGCATTCCTATAGTTCTCTGTGTTCTTTCATCAGTGCTACCTTCTTTCTCTCTGCCAAGAACACAACCAAATTTTCCAAATAGAAGTACTACGTTTTTAGCAACTTTTTATGATTTCAGAAACTCAACAACAAGGATTATTATATGTATTATAATTATGATTGCCTTAAAATTCAAGGAATTCGAGTTGGACTCGGATTCGGATTAGCAAATTTGAAATTGATAAAGCAGGGCGATGATGTGTTATAGCCGTTGGGACTTGGGGCTATTGGGTATTTGGTTTGGAGTGTTAAAATGAGAGAGGGTATTTAGTGAAACATGTTTGCTGTTTGGTTTGGGCTGGAGGTGAATTTTAATTTAATTTTTCTTTTGTTTTTTTACTATTGGAAATAGAGTAGTTTTGACTTTTTAGGATTTGGATCACACCGTGCAATTACATTTTTTTTTTTTTAATTGAGAGTGAAAAAATAAAAAGTAAAAAGGTAAAATATTAAAATGTAAAAGAAAAAAAAAATCAATTGATGATTGACTTAAGTATTGCACCGATCTCAATCCAAGATTTAATACTAATTTACTAGGTGGCTTTTAAATTTTTAATGGGTACCCTACCCCCTGCAATTGTGTTTCATTAGGTTTTTAAATTAATTGTCACTACATAAGAAAACGTCATTTGTGTTTTATTGGTCAATACAACATGTGTTTTAAATTAATTGGGAAACCTAATATACTGTACATAAGTTTTGCCCTATGTGTGTGTGTGTGTGTGTGTATATATATATATATATTTTCCTTTGTGATATTTACACTCCGTTTGTTTTGACAAAAAATATTTTTCAAAAAAAATTACTCACTTTTGGAAACTTTTTTTAAGAAAACATACTAGTTTTCCTTGTTTGGATGTCACTTTGAAAATGAGAAAGGAAATTTTTTTTTATTGTGTAATATAATTGTGATAGTTTGTTGAGTATGATGTTCTGGAAAACGTTTTCTGTTATATTGAGCCTATTTTTAGTTGACCACAAAAGTGTTTTCTAGTAACTTATGCTTTTGTTGTACTAAACACCAAAACATACATATAATTTTTCCTCAAAAACATTTTCCGCCAAAACAAACAAAGCATTAATTTTTGTTAACTACTTATTGGTATATTCAGTCTTAAAATCACTAGGGATGAATATGCTAATGGCTTTTATAAGTAAAGCACATCAAACAATAGATGGTGTCTAAGTTTGGAAACGATCTGGCTCTGCATTTGATAAAAGAGGGGAAGCATTACAATTTTATCCATCTCTGGTAGGAGTGCATTAAAAGATTTGTTTATTGCCAAAAAGACAAACATATTTTGCTAAAGGGCAAAACTTAGATACAGTACCCTAAGTGCCTAAGGATATGGCTACTTAATTAAAAAATACACTTCCATCCCATGAAAAAAAATCTACGTGGCAGAATCTTAAGAGGGGAATCTTATGAACAGCACCTAAATACTGTACCTAAGTCATGCCCTTTTACTAAATGTTTTTATGATATTTATGTATATTGTATTTATATTTTCTTCCATCATGTTAGGATAGGCTCTGTGAGAACAAATCACAAATTGTAAAAATTTTAGCATTTGAGAGCTTTTGAATTGATCATGCTTGTTTCTTTTCATTGAATAATTAATTAGTTAGTCACCAACTGATGATGCCGAAAAATCGTCAGTAAGTCACACAGTCCTCACGTACTCAATACCAGACCTGCACAACACAAAAAAAGAAGAAGACCTTACAGAGAGTACCGGTGTGGTACCGACCAAATACCCTCCGAATGTCAAGTTAGAGAACTCTTCACAACTCTAGAGTGCGGGAGCTGGGGTAAATTATGCGTACCTTTGTGAAAGAGGGTTTTGGGGGTTATATAGTGGTGTAGATTTAACCTTAATTTCTTGAAGAGGAAGGCATTTCCTTATGGGGAGAACTCTCCATCAAATTTCTGAATTTTTCGGGATGGTCTTCCTTGTAGATGACCCTCAATTATGATTGGGCGTAGGGTGCAAGGCTTTTCCATATCAAGATTCTTGATGAGCACTTCCAGCCTATGAGTATCGTGCATCCCCCTTTCTTGGGTCCATCCACCTGAGGCCCATCCACTTTGTTGTGTCCATCCATATTGAGGTCCGTCTAACTGAGGTTCGCTTCCTCTGGATCCGTCTGCCCACGAAAATGTGTTCATCAGTCCTGTCATGTCATCAGCCTAATAAAACCATCTACTATGTTGCAAGGTGGGCTTGTCAGGCTAAACAATCAGACATTTAGTCCATTCACTTATGCTTCGTGTTGTCAACTTTGTAGATCTAAAAATACCTTTATCAGCTGCCCCTCAGCACATGGGTCCGTCAGTTTTACCCTGAACGGACTCATGGGGTGATCGATTCTTGCAGTCGTCGTCTCTTTCCTCGGGAGTTACGCTTTGATTGATAGGGTAGTTGAGGGTATACGTTGTGCGTTCTAAGTGGGTGCATTTATTTTTCGAGGCGTCACTTCGTCTCCCGCGCAAAAAATTTTTAACAATATAAATAAATAAATATATATATATGACAATAATAATATTATGTCATGAAGAATAAAATTGAACACACAGGATTGGATATATGATTTTCATTCCCTTCAGAGCACATGGTGTTTATTGCATTGGTCATGACGAGACAGACTTTTGTGAAACACAATCAGTGGCGACTCTAGGAAATTTTTTCAAAGTGTTCCTCAACAAGCATAAATTACACAATCTAATAAAAAGAAAATTTTATATATTGACAACAACAACAATAAAAAAAACACGTAAATACATAAAATTTACAATTGCCTTCTACGAGTTTTCATATTTTGAAATTGTTGCATGATAGTCTCATTATCAATGCTACAAGCTACATCTTTTTCAATATACACAACCAAGCAATCATTCATCCACTGATCTCCCATTCGATTGTGCAGTTCATTCTTTATATATTTCATTGCTAAAAAACTTCTTTCTACTGTTGCACAGTTCATCCACTGATCTCCCATTCTTTATATACATAAAATTATTAATTATTGTTGTTTAGTTGTTTCATTAATTTGTTTGTCTTTTATAATCTATAATTTGTTATATTGTTGTTTCATTAATTATAAAATTATTAATTGTTGTTCAGCCTAACATAATTTAATTTGTATGTCTTTTATAATGTATTGGTTTATTATACTGCTTTGATTATTGTTGTTTAGCCTAACAATAAACTATATTGCTTTAATTTGTTTGTCATTAATTATACTGTTTTAATTTGTTATATTGTTTAGCCCATGTGCTAATGTGCACATTACACTAAAAGAGCCACTGATGACTGATGTGCACATTATTTATGTGTAGCACAATAATTAAAACAGTGTGTAACCCAACCCCATGTGCCCATCCCACCCCACCCCATTCATCAGACAAGCACGCCTAATGATGCCTGATGCCCCCTGCCAATCAGAAAATTTCACAATCACACATTACACTAGTCTAAAAGATAATTAATATCAACACCAACACACTACACACACCAACCCAACGGATAAGATATTAAGATAAAATGACAAACACACTACACATGAAAAGCAACACATTCAAAAAGACAAAAGTAAAAAATAGACAAAAAATTAATAAAGGTGAAGTTTGGTTCGGCCAATGAGAGACACAATTCAAATTTCAAAAGACTAAAAGGGAGAGTTAGTCATATTAAAGAATAAAGAGAGAGAGAGTTTCATCCATTTTATAATTTTCATTTCATTCAATAGAGAGAGAGAGAGAGAGAGACTTAGAGAGAGTCAGAGAGAAAAAGAGAGAGAAAAATGAAATACCTTGAGGGAGGGAGCACCAGAGTAGCCGAGCAAGAAGGCCTGAAGGCTGAGGCCGCTGAGGCAGACTCGATGACGAGGCGACGTCACAACGACCGACGAGCGATCTTCGACGGCGATGAGGGCGAGCGTCGAGCGACGAAAATCTGGACTACCAATCTCCAACGACGATCTGGACTGGATCCAATCTCCGGCGGCATTGCTCTTGCTCTGAGGGACTGAGGCGTAAGTGACGGCGTTGCTGTCTTTAGGTTTGCTTTAGGCCTATAGAAGTTTAGTGATTTCTTTTTCTTTGATAAAGCCTAGTGATTTCTAATTTAGAAGTGACTTGCTCTGTTACCTGTATTGGAGTTTGGTTTTTTTTTTTTTGTTTTGGAGAATCCGTGGGTAAGGTTTGCTACCTCTGTAATCTATTGGGCTTGTCATGGGCTTGGCTTTGTTACAAAGTTTTTTTTTTTCAAAATTTTAGTTCAAAAATTTTTTTTTTTTGGGCTTTTTTTTTTTTTTGCTTGAAAGTAGAGCAATTAAGCAAATAAATTTTTTTTTTTTTTATAATTTGAGGTTGTTCCTAATTTTGTGATTGAGGGTGTTCCTAATACAGAGCAAATATAAAAAAAAAAATTTAATTATTATATAAAAAAAAAAAATTTAGATTTTTTTTCAGGTTAGGGTGTTCCTAAGAACACCCTGACTTGCACGCGGCGTCGCCACTGAACACAATCCCACGTGATACATATTCTAGATCGACTAGCTAGCAATAGCATCAACATGCACCACAAGCCATACATTTCAACACATGGAACACGTTCGGTATATATGGTTATTGTGAAGATCATTTTCGCAAAGGTTGTTGTCACTCTCGATCACAGTGCTCGTGCATCATATATGAAGATCATTTGGCAGAGATTCTTTTATTTCTTGTTGCTACTTGGTAGCAAACTGATTATCTATTTATAACCACACATCTACACCGACAGAGGAGAGAGCGCGAGCTATAGGAAGAGTGTCACCTGCGTATCCACCAATGGCAGCTCCTATCCCTGTCGGGACTATCATTACGCTCATGTACTCCCTCCTTAACTTGACGGAGTGGTTCGGATTGAAGCTGCAAGTGACTCTTAGTTTATTGGACGATTGGGATTTCGCGATAAAGTGAAATGGACGGCCCAGATGGACTGCCATTTTTTTTTTTTGGGAACCGTTAACCCGTATATACTACGGGAAAGAAATGGTCATTTGTTTTCCTGGCTTCTGCTTGTTGCATTTATTGAGTTGGAAAGGTCTTGTCAAAATTTTTGATAAGCTGGAAACCGGACAGCTAATAGAAGGATCCTCATATTCATTTCTTGTGCGCCAAATGCATGAGAACAGGCAAGGAGCCCCAAGGAAAAGAAAAGGTCCAACGCAGGGAATTAAAGGCCGAGCGCGTTTCAGGACGGAAGAATCCTTTTATGAAAATCCGTACCCTGAATGTATATGTAGTTCAAAAGGACGGCCTGAATGACATAACTCCATGACTATACCATTAGATTTAGTGTGGATTCTTTTTGGTTCCACATACCTTTTGATTATAGTTATTCATATCAAGACAAACCACAAAAGACTTCTCTTGGTATGATAAACTGAAATTATCGCGACAAAATCAAGACTTTCCGTCCATGTCATAATGTCGCACAATGTGTGCGCCATACGTTACTTTTCTGATACTCACTAACTAATCTCACCTGCCATCTAAAGCGCGTCAAGCATGCGTAGTTTCTATAAAGCCAAACTAGCCAGATGGCATGTGTAAGTGTAACAAGCAACGATGTTAATATGGACACCTTTTTCGGGTGTATCCGTCCACCTTGTGGACCCAATAATTATCAGATACATTCAAGTATCCCTAACCCGTCCTTCTTGCGAACTTGGTAATAATTTAGGTACGTTTCATCATCCGTCCACCTTGTGGATTTGTTTATGATTAGATGTACTTCATTCTATATCATTCATCCATCCACCTCGTGGGCTTAGTCAATGTATCCATCCATCCTGTGGACATAAATTTGGATGCTTTTTGACACGTTCATTTTGTGGACTTAGTTCATATATCCGTCCATCTTGTGACATCCGTCCATTTTGTGGATTTTATAAATTTTTTATACTAGTTTGTATCTGTCCGTTCTATGGGCATAGTGAATTTTGGATACTAATTTGTATCCGTCCATTCTATGGACTTAGTAAATTTTAGATGCTAGTTTGTATCCATCCATTCTATGGACTTAGTAAATTTTGGATACTAGTTTGTATCAATCCATTCTATGGATTTAGAAAAAATTTTGGAAGGTCGTTTGTCACCTTGGTGACTTGGTTCGATGATTTCTATTTGAGTCAATCATCTTTGGAGGATCTCTTGGATCGTTCATCACCTGAATCATTCATCACCCTGTATGTTGGAAGATTAGATCTTTTACCAAGGTACTCGTTAGTGGATTGGTTCGTCCGTCCACCCATAGGTAAGAGGACTTAAATTTTTACCAAGGCACTTGTGAAGGGCTTGTTTCGTCTGTCCACTCCTTAGGTAGAAGGACTTAGATTTTTGACCAAGGCACTTGGAAGTGGCTTAGTTTGTCCTTCCTCCCGTAGGTAGGAAGACTTAGACTTTTGACCAAGACACTCATTGGTGGCTTAGTTCGTTTACCCACCCGTATGTAGGACTTAAATTTTTTACCAAGGCACTTGTGAGTGACTTGGTTCGTCCGTCCACCCGTAGGTAGAAAGACTTAGAATTTTGTCCAAGGCACTCGTGAGTGGCCTTGGTTCATCCTTCCACCCGTAGGTAGGACTTAAATTTTTTACCAAGGCACTTATGGGTGACTTGGTTCGTTTATCCAACCGTAGGTAGGAAGACTTAGAATTTGGACCAAGGCACTTGTGAGTGGCTTGGTTCATCCTTCCACCCATAGGTAGGAAGACTTATATTTTTACCAAGGCACCCATGAGTGGCTTGGTTCGTCCTTCCACCCATAGGTAGGACTTAAATTTTGACCAAGGCACTTTTGGATGACTTGGTTCGACCATCCTCCCGTAAGTAGGAAGACTTGGAATTTTGTCCAAGGCACTCGTGAATGGCTTGGTTCGTCCTTCCACCCGTAGGTAGGAAAACTTATATTTTTACCAAGGCACCCATGAGTGGCTTTGTTCGTCCTTCCACCCATAGGTAGGACTTAAATTTTGACCAAGGCACTTTTGGGTGACTTGGTTCGTCCTTCCTCCCGTAGGTAGGAAGACTTCGAATTTTGTCCAAGGCACTCTTGAGTGGCTTGGTTCGTCCTTCCACCCATAGGTAGGACTTGAATTTTTTTACCAAGGCACTTATGAGTGACTTGGTTCGTCCGTCTACCCGTAGGTAGAAAGACTTAGAATTTTGTCCAAGACACTCGTGAGTGGCCTTGGTTCATCCTTCCACCCGTAGGTAGGACTTAAATTTTTTACCAAGGCACTTGTGGGTGACTTGGTTCATTCATCCACCCGTAGGTAGGAAGACTTAGAATTCGAACCAAGGCACTTGTGAGTGGCTTGGTTCGTTCTTCCACCTGTAAGTAGGAAACTTATATTTTTACCAAGGCACCCATGAGTGACTTAGTTCGTCATTCCACCCGTAGCTAGAACTTAAATTTTGACCAAGGCACTATTGGGTAACTTGGTTCGTCCGTCCTCCCGTAGGTAGGAAGACTTAGAATTTTGTCCAAGGCACTCTTGAGTAGCTTGGTTTGTCCTTCCACCCGTAGGTAGGACTTAAATTTTTGACCAAGGCACTTATGAGTGGCTTGGTTCGTTCATCCACCCGTAGGTAGGAAGACTTATATTTTTACCAAGGCACCCATGAGTGGCTTAGTTCTTCCTTCCACCCGTAGGTAGGACTTAAATTTTGACCAAGGCACTTTTGGGTGACTTGGTTCGTCCGTCCTCCCGTAGGTAGGAAGATTTAGAATTATGACCAAGGCACTCTTGAGTGGCTTGGCTCGTCCTTCCACCCGTAGGTAGTAAGAGTTATATTTTTACCAAGGCACCCATAAGTGGCTTAGTTTGTTCTTCCACCAGTAGGTAGGACTAAAATTTTGACCAAGACACTTTTGGGTGACTTGGTTCGTCTGTCCTCCCGTAGGTAGGAAGACTTAGAATTCTGACCAAGGCACTCTTAAGTGGCTTGGTTCGTCCTTCAACCCATAGGTAGGAAGACTTAGCTTTGGATGAGAATCAGGTGTTGTTGGCATCCTTGATCATCGGTACCCTTGGTTGTCGATCCATCCCATTGGGATGAGGATTAGGTGCCCATCGGCTTCCTTTTGTAGTGTTTAGCCATGAGGTCATGCTGAAACGTTGGCATTTGTCGTATGCTTTTACGTAGGATTGGGCATCCTTCTACATGGTAGGCCACTAGTACACTGCCCCCGGGACGCGTGATGCCCGAACTTTCAACCTTCGGGATGCGTTGTAGTCCTCTGGAAGTGTCCCATTCTTAAGGTAGAAGGAGCAACTAGTTAAATCTAAAACTGAAGTTGAAAAATTAACTAGTGCCAAACTTGCTGTTAAGTCTAACTCAAAAGAAAAAGACTTTTATATTCCTCCATTTGAAAGGAATAATGAAGAGTTGAAGGCTAATATTGCTAGGATAGACAAAGGTAAAAATTCTGATGTTAACGCTGAAATTTCTAAACCTATGTCTAAAACTCCTCCTAAGAAGAATAAAAATTCTGAATTTGTCCCCACTTGTCATCATTGTCATATTGTTGGTCATATTAGGCCAAATTGTCCTAAATTAAGGTCTTTGTCAACCTCTAAGGTTAGACCTCCTTCTAGGAAGCATAGTAGTTCGAAAACTACTCATGTTTGTCACCGTTGTGGTGTTTCTGGTCAAACTCGTCCTAATTGTTTCAAGTTGTTTCCTCATAAGCGAGTGTCTAATAGGTTTCATCCTTTGTTTAAAGGCTCTGTACCTATTCTTGGTGAGTTATTAAAAGCTTTGAGCTTTTTGACTCAATTTCAGGGGAATTCTAATTCCTCTATGTCCTTTAGTAGATATACTAGGATACGTGCCTTTTCATCTTCATAGCCAAAGACTCGTGCTGTGTGGGTGAGAAAGGAGCCTAAGACTTAATTGTCTTTTCTGTTTGTCCTCTACTTTAATTCTTTCTATCTAAAGTAGGACTCTCTTTACTTGATTTCTTATCTGCTTTGGGAATCATGCTTTCATGCATCTGCACCCTTCTATCATGCCTTCATGCATATGCATCTTTCTTTCATGCTTTCATGTTGTTTGTTTGTTTTTGTTTGGTTGTTTAGTTTTTATTTTGTTTTGTTTTCAAAATAAAAATAGAAAGGAAAAATCAGAAAAATACAAAAATAGTGTGTGTTTTGTGTACATTGGTACTTGTGTACCTTGGATGGTCATTGAAACAAAATTTTCTAAATTTTGTATCTTTTGTAACTTAGATGAGCATCTCTATGCACAACTAAGCAAGTGAGCATTGTGGCTCTTGTTTGTGATGAGTAAGATTAAGTTATCTCTTGTACTTAACACTCGTATCACTCTTTTTGACGGGAAGGACTAGAAAATCCTAAGAGAAAGGCATAAATAACCATCTCACCACTGTTGCCTGCTAATCATGAATGACATTTATGTGCTTCGGCATAGCAAAATTGGAATGTCAAAAGCTTAACATCATTGGGTATTTCTTTTCTTTCTCTTATATGCCCATGCATGATTTGCTTAAAAGAAAAATATGCAAAGAAAAATAAAAGCAAAAAAAAAAAAATGCTTTATATATGATTGCAAGTGGTACACTAGGAGATGTGGGAGTTATAGGATGTACCTCGAAGGTGATAGTCCCCATCAAACAGTTATGATTGTGTGTGAGTTAAAGTGATTTTCTCATATCTCAAATGGTCATAACATGTATACACTTATGCAATCTTGCGATGTTTTTCACACACAACACGCAATATTCTTTCCTACTTTTGGTACATGTGCAGGTACAATGTGATTTGGCCATCACAAGGTTTTACATGTGTTAATGTATGCTCACTAAACTGTCTTGACTTGTTTTTGAAATATAAAATTGGTTAGACCTGTTTAGTGTGTGTGTGTGTTTTGGATCTATGTGCTTAACATTTTTCCTGTTGACAGATGATTTTGAGAGGTTAATATGGTGTTTGGATCATTGGTTGAGTTGCATGCTTGATTGCATTCATGTCTGTGTTTTTCTCTTCTTGAAAAACTGTTTTTAAAAGCTAGCTCGACAGCTCCTCGACACCTAGCTATCTGTCGAGCTTCCAAGCTTTTTCTTATCACAATCTCGACACTTCCTCGACACCTGGTGGGTCGATCAAGAAAGTTCCTGTCCTCTCGATAGCTTCTCGACACCTGGTGGATCGATCGAACCTCATCTCTTGTATCTGGTGGTTTGTTCCTCAACACATGCTCGACACCTGCATCTGTCAACGACTTATATCTCGACACCTACCCGACACCTTCATCTGTCGAGATTTACTGAGGTTCTATATATTCTTCCTTGTGTGATCCGAACCTTATTTCTCTCAATCTCTCTCTCGATAGCTCTATCTCTTCATCTCCTAAACACTCTCATCTCACTCCAAATTTTCTCCTTAAGGTTTCTTCAAGCTTTTTCAAGAGTTTCTTCACTTGGTAAGCTTCTAATCTCTCATTCTTCATGCATTTCATGTTTTGAAACCTAGGTTTTGGGGATTTTGAAAATTTTTGGGGTTTTTCAAAATTGATGAGTGTTTGTTGAAATATTGGGATGAGTTTTTGCTTAAATGAGTTTAAAATCTCATGCATTGCATCACATTAACATAATAACAGTATTATCATGCATTTTAGATGTGTGTAATTGATTGTGTGCTGGTAGGATTGGATTGGGCTAAGCCCATGATGCAATTTACTTTGCATGTCACATGTTCATGCATTTCCCACGCATACGTACTCCATTTCAATATACTTGCGATATTTGAATTGTTTTGGAGCTTTTCTGATTGTCTCTTTTTCTCTCCCTCTCCTTCTGTTTACGTTAGTCGTGTCTATGGCACCGAAACGTAAGTCTACTCCGTTTCGAAATCCTCTTCGTTCTGGGACATCTTCGTCATCTGATCCTACTCCTTCTCATCTTCGGTTTCGTGATGAGGATGCCCGTAAGGCTTTCTCGGAGAACTTTTCCCGACGAGGCATTTATTCTGAACGCCAAGTCATTCTGGCGGACTTCGCCGACACCGACCTTCCCGATGTAATTCACAGTCGGGGATGGGAGTCACTGTGTGACATCCCGGTCACCTGTACTCTCGTGCTTATCCAGTTTTACTCCAACATGCACGGGATTGATCGTTCTGTACCTCAGTTTTTCACTCGCGTTCGAGGTACGCGCTTTCCTGTCACACCGCAGCTTGTTGCGGATGTGCTTCAAGTTCCTAGGGTAGAATTCCCTGACTACCCTGGTGGTGAGCGTCTGCGGACTGTGTCCAAGGATGAGCTCAAATTTGCTTTCTGTGAATGCCCTTCTATTTGGGGTGAGCGTCAGTTCACTTACTGTACGAACTTTGCAAAAGGCCCTCGGTTTTTGAACATGGTCATGACTTTTGTTCTTCACCCTCTGTCTCACTATAACTCCATCACAGAGCCTCGTGCTCGGTTTTTGTTGTCCCTTCTTGAGCATCTTACTATTGATTTCCCTTCTCATTTTATTCTTTCCATTATAGATGTTCATCTGGATTTGGCGTCTCGTGATAAGCTCATCTTTCCTTCTGTTATCACGAGGATATTATGCAATTTTTTCGTCCTTTTTCCTGTGTCCGACCACTTCACTCATATTTGTGCCATAGACGTTGCTATCGTAAAACGTAGCGAGGCGCAGTTTAGGTCGCGACAGACGGATTCAGTTGCTCCCACCTGTCCGGCTCCATCTCAATCTGCTCGATCCACATCCGCTCCCTCCTCTTCCACGAGCGATGTGTCACTAGGAGACATTATGGTGCAGCTTCAGCGCATGGATGCCCACCTAGATACACTCTCTACAGAGTTGTATCAGGTGAATGTCCGTGTTGGCCGCATTGCTAGACGGCAGCGACTATGGGTGGTTTTGCTCCTAAGGCTTCTCCTCCACCTCCTTCAGTAGTTTCTAATTTTGAGGCTGAGGATGATGATGATGGTGATGGTGATGATACTTCTGATGATGATGATGATGGAGATGCTAGCTCTACCGATGAGATGTATACTTGACACTCTACCCTTTGTCACTTGTAACAAAAAGATGGAGTAGTTTTGGTATATGAGAGTAGTCATACTTAGGGGGAGAGTTAGTATAGGACATTTTTTTTGTTAGAGGGAGTGTTGATACTTTTGAGAGATGTAGTGAGGATTTTATGTATCTTTTCTTTTCTTTCTTTTATAGATACATTGTTCTTGTACCTTTGGTTTTGTGACCATTTATTGACATACATTGTACTTTCTTCTCTATATATGGATGTATGTTTTTCTTTCACCTACTCTTACATGTGTTGTTTCTTTTCTCTCTTTATGCACATGCTTCTTATTACGTGTATGCAATCTATTATTTCTGTTTCACACAAAGATGCCTTGATAAGTTTTGTTTAAAGTGTTTCAAAAATACAGGTTGTCAAAGTCTACTTGCCATAAACTCTTTTCTTGCAAAGTTTTTCAAGAGTTTGTGTTAGGATAGATTTTATTGTATTCAACAAGTGAATATGAGTTGAGTGATTTATGACTTCTCTCATATCTCATTTGTTTGTTGTGGTTTTGTCACGGATTGCCAAAGGGGGAGATTGTTAGGACATATGTGATTCACTTGTTAGGAACATATGTCACTATTTTATGAAATTGACTTATCTTTTGACAAAACGCACTTTACTTGTAATTAGGTAGATCTAGGATGTGTTTAATACTTCAAGAAACTTTGTTTCAAGATTAAGTGTTGAACCCATGCAAGTCTGTCCAAGAAACAAGCTGAGAAGTGCAAGATCATTAAATCTCGACAGCTAGCTCAACAATTAGCATGTGTCAAGGTTTAAGAAGCTGTTCAGCCCGTGTGCTCGACACCTTCTCGACACCTCCTATCTGTCGAGGTTTAAGAAAAACAGATTTTCTGTTCTATTTTCTTGGGATCCGTGAATGTGTCTTTGGGCCTTCTTTTCTCACAACCTTAGACATATAAAAGGATTGTTTTAAGGGCCGTCAAAGTGTACATAAGTTGCACAAGTGTTGAGCAAAGTTTGTTCAAGCAAATTGTGTTCAAGCAAATTGTGACCGGATACAGAATTTGCCCAAGTTCATCATTCTTGAAGAAGTTGTTGTGTATGTGCACCATAGGGTTTTGTAACCAAACATCTTCTTGATCTTCATCGTTGGGATGAACTGAAGAACTTTGCAGCCAACAACCTTCTCTAGTTGGTGATTGAAGTCACGCACTGGGATCCGCGCAATTGGTTAGTCACGTACTGGGAGCTGTGCATTAAAAGGGGAAATTGTCACTACAGAACAAGTCCAATTAGGTATTGGGGTAAGGGTTCAATTGTAGGTTGGTATAAGGTACTAGGATTCCTTTACTTGTAACCGCTTGTTGTGATAATAGTGGAATTTCGAGAGTGGTGACCTGAAAAACACTCGGTGGGGTTTTTGCCGTTAGGTTTTCCCCATTTGTAAACAAATCACCATGTCAAATTTATTTTCCGCTGCATACTTAGTTTAATTGGTGATTTGTTTGTGCTACCACGCGTTTGCATGTTAATTTGATTAATAAGTAAACTTGGTTAATTAATCAATTAATTAATCACAAGGGGTCAATACGTTTTTGGCCTATCACCCTCATAGGTAGTCTCAAGAATCATCCAAACTTCCTTGGTAGTCTCCACATGCGATATCCTGTGAAATTCATTAGTAAACACACCACAGAATATAGCGTTAATACCTTTACTGTTTGAATTAGCCAAAGCAAGAGCTGCCTTGTCCCATTCGGACTTGGCTGTCATGGGTTTAACATACCCATTCTCGACAGAGTCCCATACCGACTCATCTATAACTCACAAGAAAGCCCTCATGTGGACTTTCCAAAATGCTTAGTTGCTTCCATCAAAGAATGGTGGAGCATTTAGCGATTGTGATCGATCCATCACAAAAGGGTCAAGGATCACACTCAGGTAATAAAACCATAGCGAGTGTACTCGCTCTGATACCAATTGAAAGCTTGAAAATGTGTTAAAACACAAGAGCTATTTAGACTCCCAAATTAAAGATTACGGCTCGGTTGATTTTACTCTTACTTAAACTAAGTGCAGAAAAGAGTAAATGCGAGCGTACAAACAATAAAACTACTCTAACCCATATTCATCACAACACAGCAGTAAAATGAAAACTAAAAGAGTAGGGAAGAAGAATGCAAACACAAGATAACACCCCGATGTGTTATCGAAGAGGAAACTGAAGTACTCGGCGTAAAACCTCTCCGCCGCCCTTCAAGCGGTAAATCGATCCACTAGACAATCAGTTGGGATACACGAATAGCAAGAGACTCTCTAAGTCTAATCTACCCAATGCACTTAAGCCCTCCAAGCTCTTACTCTAACAAGGCTTCTCGGAACCCTGTCTTGTCTAGCTCTCCGGATCCCGCAATACTCCCGATTGCATCCGCTAAAGCTTGGCTTCTTCCAATGCTTCCCAGCAGCACCAAAACCTCACTTGACACTCTGAAAGGGTGTGGTAAGTGTTTGGGCTATCAACCTCTCAAGGGTATGAAAATGGAGAGGTAGGAGTTGAGGAAAAATCGCAATGGATTGCGTAGAGAAATGTGGGTATAACACTTTCTAACTCTCAAGGATAGTGGCTAGGGTTTTCTCTCTGAAGCACTCCTCAACATCTGTGGGTAATATGGGTATATATAGTGTGGGTACATATAGTGTGTGTTAGGTTCTAAAGACTTAGGAACTAATGTGTTTAGAACTCTAATGTGTATTGTTGGCAAACCATGATCAAAACAGGTTGTTTAGTCTTGTTTAGACTTGCTTAAAGTTGTGTCTTTTATGTAAAGTTGGATTCAAGCTGATGCAGAATTGATAGTGCATTTCGGCCTGGTTCGATCGATCGAAGCTTAGGCTCAATCAATCTAAAATCGGGCAGAATGCGTTTTTCTGTAGAATTCCAACTCAGCCCTAGTTCATTAAAACGTTTAGGGTTTTATGTTTTTGCCCTAGGTGTAAAAGGCAAACCCTAGCCACGTTTTTTTGTTGCTCATATTGCTGTTTGTGTGAATCTCTTGTGAGATCTATAAGGAGCTTTCCTTTACACAAGCTTAGGATTATCAAGAGGAGATTCGTTCAAGAACTTGATGATCATTCAATTGTTGCCATAAGAACTTAAAGAAACTCAAGCGGGTGTGCTTGTACTTGCTGGAGAATCCAAGAAAGAAGGAGTCCGTGGTCTCGGAGCTTACATGTGGTCGTGTTAGTAAGTTTCTACTGGTGGGTAGCAATAGTTAGTGGTCTAAGTCGCTATTGTAAAACTTCGATTCTTTCATAGTGGATTCAGGTTTACCTTGAGGATAGCTAGGTTAAATCCTCCCTAGGTTTTTACCGGTTTGGTTTCCTAGGTCATCATATCATTGTGTTATTTATATTTTGGCTGCTATGCATGATATGATTGTTTGATTGTGATAACCTAGATCTGGAATTTGGACTAAGTAATAACTTGGCTAATTAACTAAGTTAATCCAATTGTATTTTAAGGGGTCTAAAAACGTACAAGTGGTATCAGAGCAGGTAGCTCTTTTGTTTTAGATCTTTTGATCTAAGAGCTGATCCTTGACCCCTGTTGTCATGGATAATTTGAAGTGTCTTTCTGATCATGTTTCTGCTCATGCTTCTGTTGATTTTATTGATGCCTGTGAAACTTTTCCTAAGGAATTATTGAAATCTATGAAAATTGCTAAGAAATTCAAGGAAGAGTTAAAATTGGCTAATCTTGAAAAAGAGGAATTGGTTGTTAGATTAGATGAATCTAATAAAAAGAATGAATTTTTGAGAAATCAAATTTCCGCTCAAGATGAGAAGATGAAAAGCTTGGAACAAGAGTTAGTTGAATCTAAAGCTAAAATTGAAAATTTGACTAGTACCAAGCCTACTGTTGATAATAGAAGTGTTTCTGTTTCTCTTAAGCCTAAAACTGAGAAAGTTTATATCCCTCCTTTTAAGAGGAATAATAAAGAAAAGGCTTATCTTGCTAGGTTAGACAAATGTAAAAGTTCTGATGTAGACGCTGAAGTTTCTAAACCTAAGTCTAAACCTACTGTTAGAGAGCATAATAAATCTGTTTTTGTGCCTACTTGTCACATTTGTGGTGTTGTTGGTCATATTAGACCAAATTGTTCTTTGTTGAGGCAAAAACCAAAATTTGAGACTAGATTTACTGTTAGGAATACTGATGTTCCTAAATTTGTTCATGTTTGTCACTTTTGTGGTGTCTCCGGTCACATTCGTCCTAATTGTCATAAATTGAAATTTAAGCATTCTATGTTTCAATCTAGGATATAAGATGATATTTCTCCTGCCAAAAGTCCATATAAATTGTTTCATATTATTTTGAAAAATTTAAGCTTGTTGGCTTGTGAAAGGAATTTGCAGGATTTCAGTCTTTCTCAGAAGATTGGTGTAATCCTTCAAATACACTCTGCTTCACATGGATTTTCACCTACAAAGCCGAAGACTCGTGCTATCTAAGGTGTGATTGGTCACCTAGCTCTATTTGATTTTATTACCAATTATAGGCGAAGAAAAAGGTCGTTTTTCCTAATATAATACAGATGGGTAAAAAATATTGATTCTTGAGTTTGAAAGTCTGGTTACGTGCAGGGAAGGTGTTAGGCACTTCGCAATGCTTGTCTGGAGATAGTCCTTTGTTTTGGTAAAAACAAGCTTTGATTTTGGAGGAGGTGTGGTCTTTATCGATGCTTTGCTAGCACATTTGAAATTGTTGCTAAATTTTTATGACGAAAATCCAGCAGCATTTCGCCTTATTTTCGCGATGGAAGTCCGTTAGCATTTTGCCTCAGGTGCGTCATAGCACACAAAACACTATCCTTACCAAGCTTTTGCGATGAGATAAGGCAAAAAAAGTGCCCCATTTTCAAGGAAAAAATTTCGTAGAGTTTCGCGTTTGGTGCACTATGGCACACCAGCATGGTTTCGCATCTATGTATAAGGCGCGTGTCAATATGTTGATGTGTGTCACATACACGGGGAAGCCAATGTCACTGACTGACATGAATCGAGACAATCACACCATGATGATCATGCACACAATATAACATGAATATGCACCTACAACAATCGCCTTGAGTGCATACCCATATGACAAGGTTAAGAGCACCTGTGATCTCGAGGGGGTTGCTCTCCTAATCATGTGAGTCCATCTTACAAAGTGCACAACTATCCATAAGCAAGAAGATATAAATATATATATTTATATATATATATATAGCATGCACAATGCAAGTACACAGAGTAGGAAAATAAACCAGACATCGCCTACATCCAAAAGGGTATGGCCCAACAAGGTACATGAAATGTAAAATAGACATTGCCATACCCTAAGATTGCGGCCCAAGCAAGATACAAAGAAAGGAAACCCTAATCTAGGTACATGGTTCTAAAGAAAGGCTAAGAGAGAGAAAGAGATAACCACATGGAGAGGCTAAGCCTCTTAATCTACTGAACATTGCCCTTTTTGGTCTTGCATCTTCTTGCTTGCATTCTTGCCCCTTTTGGCTTGCATTTGGAAGTTGCGCCCTCGCACCAAGTGCGTACATGCAACAACAAAGAAAACAAAAAACCAACAGACAAGCAAAAGAGATAATAAAGAAACAAAGAAAGCACACAAAAAGGACAAACAAGGAAAGAATGCACACAAAAGGGCAGACAAGCACGTTATCAAACAAAAAAGGGTGTCCTAGAAGGACAAATGTAGGTTTGGATTTGGTGTCCATAGTTCCATTAGATTGGAGTATGGATGACACATGTGCCATCAAGAAAAGTTCCTAAAAAGGACTTAGGATATTGTGTACAAAAGACGAGTGCGAACCAGCATGAGATTATAGGTAGAAATTAGGCTTGATGAGACGAACAAGCATACAAAGACACATGCATGAATAGGTAAACAAGGATGCAAAGATGCAAACAAACAAAGAAAACCAAACAAGAAGGCACAAAGCGAGCATGTTATCACACAAAGGGTAAGGGTAAGCATGTTATAAGGCACATAGAAAGGCTAATATGAGAAACCCTAACATGCAAAGCAAAGAAAAGGAGAGGAAGGCAAGCAGCAAGAAATCCAAACATCATGAAGATGTACTCCTAAACATGGTTGCATCCAAACAAGCCACCAAAGGGGACGGATGCAACTAAACAAACAAACTAGCCCCAAAGACCAACAAGCACCAACCCACAAAGGGAAAACAAACAAGAACATGGCAAAGGCCTAGATCTAAGCAAACAAGTATGGATCCTAACATAAACACACGAAAAAAAGCAAACAAAGCACAAAAATGCATAGAGGAACTAATCCAAACCCTTTATTGAAACTTGGGTGTATGGATGTAGGCCTAGACCACTAGATCTAGATCTACACGCTACCCGAAAGCCAAAGCACAAGTGTAGACACCACATTTTGTACCCTTTACGACTCGGGCACCCGTTCCTCAATGATGTTAGAATTCTAAAGCCCAATGTTGGTTTAGGGCCCGATCAAATGGAAGTTGACTTGAGGAAAGTGTTTATGGAAAATATAACTTGTTTTAATGAGCAAATAAACTATTTTTGGAAAAGAAAGGTCACAGAAACCCTAGGGCGTGCGTTCGCATACATGTGCATGCTCTTTGCATGCATGTGCATACATATGCATGCGTGCGCATGCTAGGGTTCCAAAAACTATGTAAGGCAAATTTTCTGCATTTAAACTAGGTTTGGAATGGATCCCACATCGTCTGGGAGCTGCCCTAAACCCCTATTGTTCGACTAAATTAAGCCATGAAATGTACTTTTTCGAGGAGGATGGATTCCGGTGGTAAAACACATAAGATTCACTAGAAAATAGTAAATCAAAGAGTGAGCTTTTCACAAAACATCCTCTAGTCAAGTTTTGTTTGATTGGGACATTTTCTGGTCTTGATCTTTGAGTTCTAAAGTTTACTAACTTATTTTGAATTGGTTGTGACTAGATTGAATGAAGGGAACAGTCAAAATCAATCTCTAGAGAGTTCTAGTGTTGAGGTAAAGTTTCTAACTTTAGCTTTTCGCTCTTTTTTTTTTTTTGTTTCTTTACGTTTTTATATGTGTTTATGTGTTTATAATACGTTTGTTTAGCCTAGGTTTACTTTGTGTTTGTGTTTAAAGCATGTTGGGTTGTTAAATTCTTGTTTCTAAGTTTCTGTTCTGTACTTTTTGGTTTCTGTGTACTGGGTGTGAATTCGTATGCATGCCTTGTGCATGTGAACACATACTCATGATATGCATACACATATAATTGGGCTGTGCACACATGACCTATGTTTGTGCACACATATCTCTGCCCAAAAACCCTAATCTTGTTCCCGCTTGTTTTCCTTTTGTTTTATTTACATGTTTTAGCCTCCGTTTAACCAATTTTGTCTGTCCTTAAGTCTCTACCTTTCTATTTTTAACTTGTTTTGTTTTGTTTTATTCCTTTTTATGCTATTAGGGTTTTAACTTGTTTGAATAGCATGAACATGCATATGAATATGATTATGCATTGATGTATAGGTGCTGTGATGCAGTAAAGTAAGTGAGGTAGGCCATGCATTATCACATGAACATGCATTCTGTTGGTTGATGAACATGATATGGGTGACGAACTTGATATGCTTGGTTGAATCCCATGCTTTTGGTGTTTACATGCTATAATATGTTTATCCTGATCTGCCTTGTCATGTTTCTTCCCTTGGATATATATGCTTATGTTAGGACATATGTGAATCGTGTTAGGAACATATGTCAATGTAGAATTGGCTAATCATTTGACAAAACACGCTTTACTTAGATCTAGGATGTGTTTAATGCTTCAAGGAACAAGGTTTCAAGTTCAAGTGTTAAAACCATGCAAGTCTATCCAAGAATCAAGTGAAGAAGTGTTGGATTTTAAAGCTCGACAGCTGCTCGATAGATAGGGTATCTATCGAGATTTAAGAAACTCAGATTTTCAGTTCTAATTTTCATCCAATCCGTGTATAGATGTTTGGGCCTTCTTTTCACACAACTCTAAACATATATAAAGATTGTTTTAAGGGCCGTCACAGCTGATGCAAGTGAGTGCAACTTGATAGATGCTAGCTGTCGAACTTTAATGACAAGCACTTTTCAGACTTGAATCTTGGACAGACTTGCATGGCTTTAACACTTGAACTTGAAACAAGATTTCTTGAAGCATTAAACACATCCTAGATCTACCCAAATACAAGTAAAGTGCGTTTTGTCAAAGGATTAGCCAATTACATAAAATAGTGACATATGTTCCTAACAAGTGAACCACATATGTCCTAACAATCTCCCCCTTTGGCAATCTGTGACAAAACCACAACAAACAAATGAACATATGAGAGAAGTCATAAATCACTCAACTCATATTCACTTGTTGAATACAATAAAATCTATCCTAACACAAACTCTTGAAAAACTTTGCAAAAAGAGAGTTTATGGCAAGTAGACTTTGACAACCTGTATTTCTAAAACACTTTAAATAAAACTCATCAAGGCATCTTTGTGTAAAACAGAAATAATAGATTGCATACAAGTTATAAGAATCATGTGTATAAAGAAAGAAAAGAAACAACACATGTAAGAGATAGGTGAAAGAACATACATCAATATAAAAAGAATATAAGTACAATGTATGTCAAAATGGTCACAAGACCAATATACAAGATATGATATATCTAAAATAGAAAGAAAAGAAAAAAATACATCAAGTCCTCACTACATCCCTCAATGTATACACTCCCCCTAACAAAAATCTCCTATGCTAACCCTCCCCCTAAGTATGACTACTCTCATAAACCAAAACTACTTCCCCTTTTTGTCACGAGTGACAAAGGGTAAGAGTGTCAAGTAGAAATCTCGTCAGAGCTGGAAGAGCTAGCATCTCCATCATCTTCATCATCGGAGGCAGTAGCATCATCATCATCGCCGGAGCCATCACTCTCATCCGGAGTGGAAAGCACGGTGTAACCGCCCATCTCAGCCTGGTGTCGAGCAAAGCGGCTAACACGGGTGTTCACCTGACACAACTTATCACTGAAAGTGTCGAGGCCAACATCCATGCGCTGAAGCTGCGTCATGATTTCCTCAAGGGTCACACTGCTCGTAGAAAAGGAGAGAGCAGAAGTGGATGGAGCAGAAGGAGTGGGAGGAGCTGCCGTACCGGACCGCCTCGAACGAAACTGCGCCTCGCTCCGTTTAACAGTAGCGGCGTCAATGGCACACATAACGGAGAAGTGGTCAGAAACAGGAAAGGGAACAGAAAAATTGCGTAAAATCCGCGTGATAGCTGAAGGGAAAATGAGCTTATCACGAGTCGTCGTATCCCTATAAACATCTATAATGGAAAGAATGAAATGTGAGGGAAAATCTATAGTGAGATGCTCTAACAAAGAAAGCAAAAATCGAGCACGGGGCTCGGTAATAAAGTTATAATGAGAAAGAGGATGAAGAACAAATGTCATAACCATGTTCATGATTCTAGGACCTTTAGCAAAGGTCGAACATAGAGTAAACTGACGATCGCCCCAATCAGCGGGACGCTCACAAAAAGCAGAAATCATCTCGTCTTTGGACACAGTCCTCAGACACTCACAACCGGGGTAGTCAGGATACTTTACCCTCGGGACATAGAGCACCTCGGATACATTATCCGGTGTGACCACTATGTGCGTACCTCGAACGCGAGTATGAAAGAGAGGTACTAAATAATCAAGTCCATGCAAGTTGGAGTAAAACTCCTGGATCAGCACGGATGGACAAGTGACCGAGACGTCACACAATGACTCCCACCCCCGACTGTGAATGACAGTGGGTAGGTTAGTGTTGGAGAAATCCGACAAAATGACTCGGCGTTTCGAATGAACACCTCGTCGAGAAAAGTTCTCCGAGAAGTCCTTTCCGGCATCCTCATCACGGAACCGAACAGAAGAAGGGGTAGGATCAGAAGACGAAGATGTCCCGGAACTAAGAGGGTTCCGAGACGGAGTAGAGTTACGTTTTAGTGCCATGACGCACTAACGTAAACTAAAGAGTGAGGGGGGGAAAGAAAGATACACTCAGAAAAGTCCCAAAAACAGTTCAAATATATAAAAAATATATTGAATGTAAAGGACGTACACATGAAAATGCATGAGCATGTGACGTGCAAAGATAATTGCATCATGGGCTCAGCCCAATTTAAATCTACCAGCACACAAGCAGTTTAACATATATAACACACATCTAAATGCATGAAGATATAGTTATAATGCACATGGGATGCAATGCATGAAGATTTTAAAGCATTTTCACAAAAACCAACCCAAAAATTTCACAATAACTTCATCAATTTTGAAAAACCCCAAAAAATTTCCAAAAACACAAAAACTTAGGTTAAAAATTCATGAAATGCATGAATATGAGAGATTTAGACATTTACCAAGTGAAGAATAACTTGATTAAGGCCGAAAATCTCTTTGAGATGAAGTTTGGAGTGAGAGAGAGAAGCTTGGGAGGTGAAAAGGCACAGACAGATCAAGAGAGATCGAGAAAATGAAGACCGGATCGTGCTGAACAAATATATAGGTATTCAGTAAATCTCGACAGATAAAGGTGTCGAGAGGTGTCGAGATTTAAAAGCTTAGACAGATGCAGCTATTGAGAAGGTGTCTAGAGGTGTCCACAGCAAAATAAGCTCGATGGATCGAGAAGGTATCGAGGGGATAGGAACATTCTCGATCGATCCACCTAACTATCGAGAGATGTCGAGATTGCGATAAAAAGCAACTGAAGAGCTCGACAGATAGGCTAGGTATCGAGAGGTATCGAGAAGCTGTCGAGATTGCTTAAAAACAGTTTTTCAAGAAGAGAAAAACACATATATGAATGCAATCAAACATGCAACTCAAACAATGATCCAAACAGCATTTTGAACTCTCAAAATCATCTCTCAACCAAAAAAAAAAAAATAGCCCATATATCCCAAAACACACACACACACACACACTAAACAAGTCTAACCAATTTTATATTTCAAAAACAAGTTAAGACAGTTTAGTGAGCATACATTAACACATGTAAACCTTGTGATGGCCAAATCACATTGTACCTGCACATGTATCAAGAGTAGCAAAGAATATTGCGTGTTGTGTGTGAAAAACATCGCAAGATTGCATAAGTGTATACATGTTATGATGATTTGAGATATGAGTAAATCACTTTAATTCATACACAATCATAACAGTTTGATGGGGACTATCACCTTCGAGGTACATCCTATAACTCTCACATCTCCTAGAATACACGCTTGCAATCATATATAAAGCATTTTAATCTTTTTGCTTTTTATTTTTCTTTGCATATTTTTCTTTTAATGAGCATATTATGCATGGGCATATAAGAGATATAAAATAAATACCCAATGATGTTAAGCATTTGACATTCCAATTTTGCTATGCCAAAGCACACAAATGTCATTTCATGATTGGTGGGCAACAGTGGTGAGTGTTAAGTACAAGAGTGATATGAGTGTTAAGTACAAGAGATAATTTAATCTTACTCATCACAAACACGAGCCACAAAGCTCACTTGCTTAGTTGTGCATAGAGATGCTCATCTAAGCTACAAAAGATACAAAGTTTAGAAAACTTTGTTTCAATGGCCATCCAAGGTACACATGTACCAATGTACACAAACACACACTGTTTTTGTATTTTCCTGATTTTTCAATTTTTTTTTATTTTTTTTATATGAAAAACAAAGTAAACAAAACTGAAAACAAACAAAAACATGTTAAACAAAAGAAAGCATAAAACTAGATTAACTCAAAACTTGAAAGCAAAACACACAAGTAATGCAAACAAAAACAAGAAGAGAGAAAGAAAAAGTGATAGAATCACTTGGAGCCATTTTCCTTCCATGCTTTGGAAGAACCTTTCCTTTGAGTGAACCCTTGAACCGACAGTGAGGGGGAAGAATTGAAACCGTTCAAGTTTGAAAGGAACATGAGGGCTTTGAGAAGATCTCCAAGAGGAGTAAAAGATGATGGAAACTGATTCTGGTTTCCCGATGCGATCATGCCGTTGCTCTGTTGAGTGGCTAACCACTTATAGCAATTGGGTCGAGTATGACCGGCTGCTTCACAGTGATGACAGAGATGCTGCTTCTTCTATTTAGGCTTTTGAGAGTTAGCCTTCTTAGCCCTAGGGTTTTTAGCTTCTTTCTTATCCTGCTTAGGGGGTGCTCCTAAGATAGATTTACCATTGTCTATGTTCTCATTAGCTAATTTATTTTTAACAACATTGTTCTCAATTTCAACATTATTACTAAGAGGAACAAAAATAGTAGTGCTAGTAGAAGCAATATTAGAAAAAGAGAGATCATACCCTAAACCGGTTCGATCGGAAGCAGATTTCTGAAGATTTAGCATCTCATTAAGCTTTGCACTTGAAGTCCTTTCCAACTGGGCTCTGACTTGGAACTGTTCTGCCTCAAGCTTCTTAGTCTTCTCAGCCAAAAAGTTGTTCTCAAAACACAGTGCTCCAATAGTCTGATTGGCTTCATCAAACTTTGTGAAAAGCTCTTCACGATCAAGTTTCACATCACTGAGCTTCTTGTTGGCCAGCCTATAAATTTTCTCATGCTTCTCAGAAAGCTTGTACAGTTTCTCATAGGCTGTATGGATATTATCTTGATCATCCATCTTCTCGAACTTGGACTCCACCAATTTCTCTTCTTCATCCACATCTTCAACAATCCCCTCAGTAGGATTGACAGTGGTAGTGAAGGCATTTAGGATTTCGTCATCCTCATTGTCGAAATCATCCTCAGGCTCGATGTCACTCAATGTAGTAGTAAGTGCCTTGCTTTTCCCAATAGTCTTAAGATAGGTGGGGCACTCTTGTTTCATGTGACTGAAGTCTTGACACCCAAAGCACTTTGGTCCTGCGAGAACAGTGTACTGACCGCCATCCCTAGCATCTTTCTTCCCTTTGTCTTGGCTCTTGAACTGAGAAGAACTGGATTGCCTACGGTCCTTGTCGAAACCCTTTCCATTTGCATTCTTCATAAACTTCTTGATTTGCCTGGTGATGTAGGACTTCATCTTAGAATCTTCATCGTCTAAAGACTCATCTGTGTCACTGCTCTTGACCTTCAGTGCCATGCTTTTGCTCTTACCCGATTTACCAGTTCTTGTTAAACCTAACTCATAAGTCTGCAGATTACCAACCAGCTCTGTCAAAGGAATCTTGTCAATGTCCTTTGATTCTTCTATTGCGGCAATCTTGGCATGAAATCTCTCGAGTAGAGATCTGAGCACTTTTCTCACAATCTTGGGTTCAAGAATGGTTTCCCCAAGATTAAAAGCTGAGTTCACTATGTCCTTGAGCTTGGCATAGAACTCATCGAACGACTCATCCTCCTCCATCTTGATCTCTTCGAAGCTTGTAGTGAGCCTCTGAAGCTTCGAATCCTTGACAGCCTTAGTTCCTTCATAGGTTGTCTAGAGGATGGTCCATGCTTCCTTCGCAGTTTCAGTGGAGGATATTTTCTTGAACTCCTCATTAATGACCGCACTGAATAAAGCATTCAATGCCCTACTGTTGAAGTTTCCCGCCTTGATCTTAGCATCATCCCAATCGGCCGGCGCTTCTGTAGACTTGGTCTAGCCTATCTCCACAGCTTGCCATACTTTTTCATCTAAAGACTGCAAGAAAGCTCTCATGCGTACTTTCCAGTATGCATAGTTAGTGCCATCAAATAAAGGAGGTATAATAAGAGACTGCCCTCTATCCATGACAAACAGGGGTCAATGGATCACACAGCAAAGATTAAAACCTAATCAGAGTGTGTCTGCTCTGATACCACTTGATAAGCCAAAATCGAATTGACCCCTTGTGATAAATTAATTGATTAATTAGCTAAGTTTATTAATTAATCAAATTAACATGCAAAACACGTGGTAGCACAAACAAATCACCAATTAAACTAAGTAGACTAGGCTTAAATTGACACGGTGATTTGTTTACGAATAGGAAAAACCTACACGGCAAAAACCCCACCGGGTGATTTTAAGGTCACCACTCCCGAGAATCCACTATTGTCACAACAAGCGGTTACAAGTAAAGGAATCCCAGTACCTTCTACCAACCTACAATTGAACCCTTACCCCAATACCCAATTGGACTTGTTCTGTAGTGACAATCTCTCATTTTGATGCACGGCTCCCAGTACGTGACTAACCAATTGCGCGGATCTCAGTATGCAACTTCAATCACCAGCTAGAGAAGGTTGTTGGCTGCAAAGTTCATCAGTTCATCACACGATGAAGATCGAGAAGCTCCTTAGTTACAAAACCCCACGATACACAAACACAGTAGCTTCTTCACAAGAAAGATGAACTAGAGAAAATTCTGTCTCCGGTCACAATTTGCTTGAACAAACCTTGCTCAACACTTGTGCAACTTATGTCTCCTTTGACGGCCCTTAAAATAATCCTTTTATATGTCTAGGGTTGTGAGAAAAGAAAGCTCAAACATACAATCACGGATTGGAGTCAAAACTAAACTAAAATTCTATTTTTCATAAACCTCGACAGATACCCTATCTATCGAGCTATTGTCGAGCCACAGGCTTCAACAACTCTACAGGTCTCGATAGATGCCAGTTGTCGAGCTTTAATGACAAGCACTTTTCAGACTTGAATCTTGGACAGACTTGCATGGCTTTAACACTTGAACTTGAAACAAGGTTTCTTGAAGCATTAAACACATCTTAGATCTACCCAAATATAAGTAAAGTGCGTTTTATCAAAGGATTAGCCAATTACATAAAATAGTGACATATGTTTTTAACAAGTGAACCACATATGTCCTAACAAGAAGTGTTGGCCCTAATAGGATTGATCCCAAAATTCTTTGTCAAGTCAGGTACTATGCAAATATGACATCAAACTACTAGGATGAACTTTTCACTTTACATTATATTTACATTTGAATTTTAAAGGTACTTCTATAGTCTATGCAAGGTAAGGAAAGGACTACATACTTTTTCTTAGTATCATGCATCTTGGAAATGTTTATTTTGTTAGTGAAAAAAAGGGCTTAGATGAGTAGTTGGGTAGTTTCAAGGTAAAGTTTAATATGACATATCAAGTCTTATGTCATTATGGAATCATTAGTATTTGACCGTTGCATAAACCAAAGATTTTGTCATCCACTATCATGCACATTAAATTAAGCAAGTTTTATTTAGATTGGGAGATGATGAGATATTCTTGAGGTTGGTTTGTATTTTTATAATTAAAATTGTCTTATCAAAGTTAGTGCTAAATTTGATGTCTAAATCTCTTTGATTTTTTTTCCTGTTAAAGTTAGGTTCATGGGTTCAATTTCTTTAGCTGAAGAAGTATTAAGACGAAGAATGTGCAACAGACAACAATCTTGCTTCTCCACCAATTTGCTTCCAAGGAAGGATGATCACACCATTCTCTTTAGTTGGATTTTTTTTTTCCAATTGCTAGAAATATTTTTCTCTCCATCATAGTGGATGTTACAGTTTTAGTTGTTTAGAATAGGCTTAAAAGAAAATCTATTTGTAAGACAACACATATTTTTATGGATAGCATACTGAGTGTTATATACATTTTAAATTTGAAATTCATACCAAGTGTTATTTTTTAAAATTTATAAATTCAATTGCATTAGCTACATACTTATTTAATTAAATTTATTTAAGTAAGACTTTTGAAACAAAATGTTTCTCCAAATATTTACCTAAAATTATTTGAATACATTTGCTTTCTCAGATTCTAATTATTTTTATGTACAAAAAAATTTTGTGGACTCTTACAAAATTTTCATTATTTTTATTTTGTTGAAAATAGATGTACTTTTTTTTTTCCAAGAACCCAAAAGTACATGTACTTATGTAATTCCCGTGCATTTGCACAGGTTTAAAAGCTAGTATATATAAAAGCAGAGACCTTATGCAAGAGTGCATGAGGTCCTGCCATGTGGCGCTCTAATCTTGCATTTAGCCATTTTTACCTCTTTTTATTAAGTTATTTTTTACTGTTACCCAATAGATTATAGTAACTTATTTTTACTGTTATATAAAATATGGGCTGCTCTTGACAATTAAAGCAAATGTTATTCTCTACAAAATAGACCAAACCTTTTTTTTTTCTCAATTTCAATTCAACCCACTTACAAACTCTCTTCCTCCTCCCCCACGTATAGATGATATTTCTAGAAAATCACATTCTCATGAAATTATGTCTTTCTTTTTTCTCAATTTCAATGCAACCCACTTACAAACACTCTTCTTTCTCCTCCATGTATAGATGATAAATCATGTCTTTCTTTTTTCTCAATTTCAATTTAATACGCCTTTGCCTATTAATAATGTTCTATGAAATGTATGCTGGCAAATTCTCTTTGTGATTGACCAGTACAACAAAAATTTATATGAATCTTGAGATTCCTAAAGTTGCTGAAATAATTGATAAGTGCATATTTCTAAAATTTATAATAACAAGAAGGTCTAATAAATAGCATATACTATCTCACAAAATATCATTTACATAATATTTTCTTTAAAAAAATTTAATGATAGGAATGGTCAAAAACATGATCCTATACAAGAAATACCAAAAATTCATACAAAACAATTTTCATAGGAGGATTTATCTTTAAAGAATATGAAGACAATAGCAAAGATAAAATGCATTTTTGGGATCCTATGAAACAGGTTTGTTAATCATTTCAAATTATACTCATCATTTACATCAAAAAATAGTAATACATCATATTATTTACATCAAAAAACTAAAACATAATAACTTCAAAATTCATTGCAGGATGTGAATTGCTAGGATATTGCAACAATAAGCAACATTGATACAACGATGGGTTGGTATTACATTTCGTGCATGCTTTTTGGAAGGAAGGTCAAACCACAATCAGGATCATTTTGGTGTGCAAAAATTAAAATAAAAACAAATCTCCCTATCCCAAGGTTAGAGGCACTTACATTAACTACATACTCTCCATAATATATTTATAATTTATTCATCTCACTATAACTACTATATATACAATTGAAAACTACATCAGATACAAGATGCAAATTAAATTTTCAAATTGAAGTTTTTGATGCAACTGACAAAACAACTTTTGTTATATTTGATCGAGGTGCTGAGAAAATCCTAAATAAATCTGCAAGAGATCTTGCTGAAAAATAAACTGAGGTACAACTTATTTAAATTATTAAATTATTGTAAAACTATTGATCATAATATATATTAAATTCCTAACATACAGATTTGATAGCTCGGATTTGTGTGAAAACACAAGAGTTTGTTTAGACCCCCAAATTAAAATTACGGCTAGATTGCTTTTACTTTAACTTATCTAAGTGCAGAACAAGAGTAAATAAAGCGCAATCACCGGATCTACTCTAGTGCATACACATGAACAATAAACAATAAAAGTAAAGCACAAGAGTAAGGGAAGAGAGATGCAAACACAAGATAGACGTGTTATCAAAGAGGAAACCGAAAAACTCGGCGAAAAACCTCTCCGCAACCCTCCAAGTCGAAATCAATCCACTAGAGAATAAAGTTGGAGTACACGAATAACAAAAGACCCTCCAAGCCTAGTCTACCCAATGTACTTGAGCCCTCCAAGCTCTTGCTACCAACGGACTTCTCGGAGTCATGTCTTCTCTAGCTTTCGGAATCCCGCAATACGCATGATTGCATCCACCAAGCCTCATTGGCTTCTTTTGGCAAATCCTCAAAGCTTCCCCAGCTCCAAAACACTCTCTACACTCTGAAAAGGTGTGGGTTATGTTTGGGTACAAATCTCCTCTCAAGGTATGACAATGTGAGAGGGAAGGAGAAAAGGCTACAATGACTCTTCATCTTCCAACATGTGCTTCTCACGTGCCCTTTTTGTGGGAACCCTTCTCATGAGCTACTCACGAGCCAATCGCGAAACTACACTAATTCTTCATTTCATGCTCGATTCTTCACCAACTTAATACAAAACCCAATACAATAAAATCCCACAAAATACAAGGAACAAAATTAAAGCAATTACAACACTTTTTGTCATGGAATAAAGCCAACATAAAACATAGTTGTAAATCATAACTTTACAAAATTGATATTGGAAAATGAATCCCACATGATTTGAAGAAAATTTTAGGAAAAAAAATGCATTTTCATAATTAATTTGAATGAATTCAATCTAAAGGAAAATTTTGAAAATTATACAATTGCTAAGATTTTTTATGCACCTTCAAATGACAAAAAGGTACGGAAGAAAAAAAAAATACACAATCCAATATTCTATATTAATTCTTTTGCTAAACTATTCATAAATTAACAAAAAATATATATAAAAAATTACAAAAAATTATCACATCACTGAAATTTAATATAAGTGCAAATACGTAATAAAAATCTTAGCGACAACAAATCCGCAAGTTCAAACTTTGTAAGATCCAGTCAAGAATCTTCCAGTGCCAATTCTTTAGTGATTATTACAAATGATGCAATAAAATGAAAAAGTGATGAAAGTTAAAAATGAACAAATAGGGACAAACCAAACTTCAAACGTTGAAGATGAAGAAACAAATGATGATAAAATACCCCCAAACAAACTTAACAAGCGTCGCCATACCGTAATAACAAAGCATTGAAAAAAAAAAAAAGTTTTCGTAATGAAACTCTTTATTACATCATATAATAAAGATCAATAATATGGAATGAATTAATATTCTTTTATCAACTTTTATTATACAAAATTACTCCAAAGTTGTTTTTTTATTGCTCATTACTTGAATTGAATAATTATAATGGATATGTGTGTGCAATTTATAATTATTGCTTCTTATGGTGAACTATTACTTACAAAGTTTTATAACAAATATGCTATAATATATGTACAACATTCTTCAAAAAAAATTTGCAAAAAACATTACAACATTATCCATGCATCATACAAGCAACTTACTAGTTAAGTTATAATATACGTACAACATTCTCCAAAACCATCTTACATAAACCATTACAATATTGTGGATTCCAGTTAGCTCAACTGGTAAAGTTTTTTATGGGAATAAGAGATTTGAGGTTCAATCCCTACCTACACCAAAAAAACTAATTGGTGTCTTGATTTGATGATAAAGAACTATCACTATGAGCAAACGCCATAAGTTGAAACTTTCTCAAAAAAATAAAATTACAATATTATCCGTGCATCACTGCGAAGGGGAAGATGAGATGATGAAGGTGGTGCCTATAGCTCGAAACTATGGCTGTTGAAATGGAAGATTGGATGATTGCGTTGTCTCCTAATATTCTGTGACCTGATTTCTTTCGCAACGCTTGTTTGAAGACTTGGAGGGCCACACACAATAACACCAACATCAACGCAGCCCCATTTCTCTGATATATCCCCAAAAATATCTGCAGCAAGACAAAGGAAAGGGAATCAAGAAAGCCTTGTTGTTGTACAACTAAAGAGGTTAAACTTTGTTATTAAGATTTTTTTTTTCTTTCATGTTTCTTTTAGTTTACTCCATCCATTTATGTCATATATTTTGTTCATAGTTGGTCCTAAGCCTGGTAATAGAGGAGGGCTGTGGTAGATTGATGGCTTGTATGAAATTTAGTCACTATAGACACACATTAAGGTGTCCCTTACAAGCGAGAATATATGTAACCAACCTTGATTAGTCTACCATTGTTGTTGGGACTAAAATTTGATTATTGTCATCATCGTTGTCATTGTTGTTGTTGTTGTTATATTATTCTTTTAACTTATGTTTTGAACAAAAATTGAGATGCTATACCTTTGAAGTCTGGTCTTGAACCATAATAAGTATTGGTTGAACTCAAAATTTTTTGCTGACATGAATCCTTGTGAGCTAAAATTTCATCATGCTGCATGTTCTCAACCATTATCCTATCATCCTTGCTTGCCTCCCTTGCTTCATTTCGCCTTTCCCAAAGATGCCACCAACTAACCACAACACCCCCAAAGATAAAGACACTTGCAAGCATGCAAATTACAAGGAGAAGCGCTTTGTACCACCATGGAGATATGTCATAAGGGTTTACGTAGAAAATATCCAGTAAATACAATAAGATGACAAAGCCTAGTGTAGACGAGATAACATACAGTCCAGACCATATATTATTTCCTGTACCAACCAAAACTGACATGCTATTGCTGTTAGACATAGGAGGAGATGAGTACGTAGCCTCGTGTACTTGACCCTCTTCCTGCAAATAAATAACAACCATTAAATGTCACAACATGAACATGATAACTTCAAATACAAAACAAAATAACAAGGGTGTGAGAGCATCATTAAGCATACCAGTGAAGGTTGTGATTCTCGAGTGACAAAAATGTGAATCTCAAGACTCAGTTTATCCGAAAAAAATGGACAGATTAATTCCATATCGTTGGTAGAAAGAAGAGGAAGCTCATTTGACCTTTTCACAGCCCAAACAATCAAGATGTTTCGAGGCAAACAAGGTTTTCCTTCCCTAGTACGATGGAGAATGTCACTCAAGATAGCCAGAAATGGTGAAATTCCTATGCCACCTGCTACTAAAATAAGATTTTCATACCTAGAGAACCAAATGGTGAAGTTAGTTCATAAAATGGAAGATAATATGAAACTTAAAAGCTTGATATCTAGTAAATTCTAGTGAAATTGACTGTTTGGTTGCATACATCAAGTGATATGGTAATTCATGCCCATAAGGCCCCTCAACAGAAGCTGTTATCTTTGTTCGAGGCTGAAGATGTAGGCCAGCTCCAGAACTATTTAGGACATTTCCTTTGAGCTTTTCTGTCCATTCTCCAATAACCTTTATGAGAACACATAGATGATATTTACCATCCAGAGGACTAGATGAAACACTGAAAGGATGCCACTGCAGCCAAGATAATTCCCGAACTTGAAGGAAAATAAAACTGAGGGCATTGTACCGCAGATCTACATTGTCAAGGAAATGTGTCACAGCTATGGTAACAAGAGAAAAACAAGGAAACTACAAATTTGAGGGGAAGTAGTATTACTCGCAGGTTTTGGAAACATCAATTCCATAGTTCCACAAGGTAGGCACTTGATTGAAATTATATCAACAGTCTTTCGTGATTGGCAGAATCTCAGAAAGCGATCTAGAATGAAAAGAAATATTCCTCCAGCAGGTACACAGAAAATGAAATGGCCAGCATGGAAAGCAAAAAAGACAATAAAGATTACATATAGTTGATGAGTATAGATGAACAACTCAAACTTGTTCCTTCTCACTGGATAAAGTGATGTCATCCACATCAGTAGACCAGCTATCAGACTTATAACACCTGCAAGATGAGCAACACCGGTATCTGCCCACTCTAATATCTGCATCAAACAATTATATATATAAGCAGCGTCATCTTCATATGACCTTATATTTCTTTCCATGAAGGTATTCTTAGATACATTCTATGAAGGAAGAAAAAGCATTTGGTTTAGGACATTGACAGGGGATACAAAGGAGATAGGCTTCTCTTGTTTTTCTTCTGTCATGCTACTCGATGACTTAACTTACCTCTCAATTAAGTCTTGAAGAAGAGGATGAAATTAGTCACAGCCTAGTTCTATGCAATTTAAAAATGGCTTGAACAGAAATTGGAACAGATTCTGTGTGATGAGCATCAAATTAATTAGAGATACAGATAAACATGGCTACAGTAATGGGCCCCTATAACCATACATATAGGTACATATCAGCTTGGCTTGTTCCAAAAGCAAGGAGGCATTCTGACCTATGTATGCATACCAAAATACCAAGCACTACATAAGCTAAAAGATTATGACTACAAGCCAAGACTAAAGGGACTCACTTTTATGCTCGTTTTTTTTTTTTTTTTTTTTAAATCATGAACTAGTTAGAATCATGAATGTTTTGTCATATGAATAAGACAACATGGACAGGAGCCAAAGGTCATCAAAAGTCAGGTCAATGACTTGTAAATTAGCACCATACTTTCATAGTTTGTGTGCGCTAAGTAATTATCAGTGACCATATCATTGAATCAAGAAGATGATATATTAAAAAGAAAAAAAAAAGGAAGAAGAAGATATTTTTAGCAACAATCAATATACAAGGTTGCCGACAGGTGTATTTTAACCACAACACAATCGCAAAATCCCATTCTGAAACTGTTTATAGTGTCGTGCACCATCTCTGAGCTCAAGCAGAACTGCTCAAGAATAAATCTATTTTTAAATTGCAAATCCCACCTCAATCCCAAATTCCCAGCTAGTCCATCTTCCATCAGGCTTCTGATCGAGCTACTTGCTCCAACAAGAGCAACATGAAGGCCCAAGGCCGTTCTGTGAAACTACAGCCAATCTTTATGGAAGTCAAATTGCTATTTCTTCATTCCCATTATTTCTGTCCATAACTTAAATTTTTATTTCACTACTCTTGCATTGGAAGGGATGCGTTGTAGTCCTCTGGAAGTGTCCCATTCTTAAGGTAGAAGGTGATTGGAATCGTCCAACCAATACCTGTTGGTATCACTTGTATTTCCAGTTCCTTAGTGACGACCAATAGTCATGTGTTCGGTAGATGCAGCCTTGGCCAATCAATCAACATGTTCTTTTTCTTCCCTTGGGACTTGTACAAATTCTACCGCAAAATTTTGATTTGTCCGTCTCTTGACAAGGCTAAGGTACTTCATTCACTCTCCTTCGGTTTTGTAGTCTTCGTTGATAGTCCTGTTAGTATAGCTTCGTACTTAGCTTCATTATTGGCCGTCGGGAACTGGAGTCGGATGGTGCACTCTATGACGTCCTCTTCAAAAGATTGTAGGACTACCCCGATCCCTCCAACATGTCTGTTGGATGATCCGTCCGTTCAAACCTTCCATGGGGCTGCTGCCCCCCTGCCTTCTGCCTTGTTCGTCATAAATTTTGTGACGAAGTCAGCTAATGCTTGGGCTGAGGCTAACTTCTCCATAGGGGGATATCTTTCTTCTGCTCCCCTGATCTTGATTTTTCTAAGTTTGAGATTACTACTGAGGAGGATTCTATGGCGACTGTGGCCAGTGACGGGGCAAAGCAAGGAGTGGATAGTGTTGCTATGGAGAAGCAAGATGAAGAGATGGACTCCAAGACTTGTGTTCTCTTCTTTCTTATGTATCTTTTATTTTCTCATTCACTATTTCAGGACAATGGGTCTTTTGGTTTTTGGACGATATAACCTTTTGTTGAATGTATGAACTTTTAATCCGTCTCTTCTCCTTCTGGATTGACTTTGACAATTGTTGAAGTGACTACTATTTTCTAAATGTTTAGTATTATTTGCTCGTCCAAGGTTGAGGTGACATGTTAATGCCTCATCACCTTTTAGTCCTCCCCTTCAAGTCGTGGAGTATGCAGTGACTGAGTATTGGTACTTCGTCACCTTTTCAGTCTTCCACTTTAGATTGTGGAGTATGTGGTGACTAAGTTTAGTCTTCCACTTCGTCACCTTTTCAGTCTTCGTTACCTTTTCTAAATGTTTAGTATATTTTTTTTATTTTATATATCGGATCACATCCAGAAAGTAAAATAGCTTTATTATTAGAAAATAATTGGTCTACATAAGGCCATTCAAGTAGCTAAGGTTTTCAACAACTCTTTCGACTGGCTTAGTCGACGTTTCCAAACTGAAGACGACATTAATGTCAAATAAAACAGTCACACTCCTAATTATAAGTGTGCGTTATTTTCTCAGCTTGTGAGCCTAAAATTTGTGTGCCATAAAACATCATTTTGACATTACACGTATGTCGCTGACTCAAAGTTTTAAGCAAATTATGTCTTAAAATATCCCTATAGATTTCAAGTATGATCCCGCCAGAGTTGACATTATGGCACGAATGTCATTCACGTATATCATCATTTTTTTTTTTTGGTCGTCTACTTTGGGTCGTGGACTTGTTGAGGTGACTAAGTGTTGGTACCTCATCACCTTGTCAGTCGTCCACTTGGGGTCGTGGATTAATTGAGGTGACTAAACTTTGGTGCCTCGTCACCTTTTTGGTCGTCCACTTTGGGTCGTGGACTTGTTGAGGTGACTAAGTGTTGGTACCTCGTCACCTTGTCAGTCGTCCACTTGGGGTCGTGAACTAATTGAGGTGACTAAATTTTGGTGCCTCGTCACCTTTTTGGTTGTCCACTTGTAAGCGACTTAGTATGGTGACCGTCCACCCGTAGGCGACTGTGGTCATACGTCCACCGGTAAGCGACTTAGTGTAGTGACCGTCTACCCATAGGGGACTTTTGGTTATGCGTCCACCCGTAGGTAACTCAGTATAGTGACCGTCCACCCATAGGCGACTTGGGCCATGCGTCTACCCGTAGGTGACTTAGTGTAGTGACCATCCACCCATAGGCGACTTTGGTCATGCGTCTACCCGTAGGTGACTTAGTGTAGCGACCGTCCACCCGTAGGCGACTTTGGTCATGCGTCTACCCGTAGGTAACTTAGTATAGTGACCGTCCACCTTGGCGACTTGGATGATCAATACTTGAGCTGATCGTTCACCACCTCGGAGACATTGTAGAAGGGTAGGCGGTATTGGTGGTTCGCTTTTTTTTTTTTTTTTATCGCAAGTAAAGAAAATACTTCTATTCAAATGGTAAAGCTCATAGGAAAAATAAGTTAAGTCTCAAATAAACAATGTGTTGCGTCAAAATGTGAAACTTATAAACAATGTATGAAAAGGAAATGCATGCAGAGTAAATGTAAACATAGTTGCAGGAAGTGTACTTCTTCAAGCGTTCAGCATTCTAAGGGTGAGGTAGCTTCTGCCATTCAAGTGTCTCTTGTAGGGTGGTTGTCGTCCAAAGGGTCATCTTCCAGTTCCTTAATTGGTCCTACCATCAATCTTTGGTCTTCAATGTTCATGGTGGGCAACTATTTATCCACGTTGGGCATAGCCATGTAGCACTCTCGTGTATCAGCTTGAGCCCCTCTGGCTTATCCTATATTGTACTCCATAAGGACCTTAACCAGGAGGTGGTATGTTGAGGTTGTAGCTCTTAATGCGTGGAGGGTCGGTCTTCCGTCTTGCTGGGTTGCTCCAGTTCTTGCGGATGTTGTATCCCAAGTTCATTTCTAACAAATCGCTGCAACTTCCCTTGACCTACAAGGATCTCTATTTGTTGTTTCAGATCATAACACTCCTTCGTGTCATGTCCATGATCATGGTGGTAATGTCAATATTTGTGCTTTGATCGCTTGCTTGGATCCCCTTTCATCCTCCTCGGCCATTCCAACATGGGGTCGTCTTTGATAAGTGTAAGTATATGGTCGATAGGAGCGTTTAGTGGGGTGAAGCAAACGGGTTGGCTGTTAGAGTGTCTAGGCCTCTTGACTTCTCTTTGGCCAATCGTTCATCGTCCTACAGTATTGTAGTCATCAGTCTTACTTCTCTTCTATTTACTCTTCTCTTATGTAATATTTCGAAGGGGTGGATAGTGATTATGACCACTTCTACGTTGATCATGCGATAAGACTTGATGTTTTGTAGCATAAGGGCTTTATTTTGTTGAGTAAGTCACTCAATCGCAGCCGAGAGTGTCTGCAATTGCCATTCTACAACAGTGGAGGGATTTCCAGTTTCTTGGTTGGCTGATGCCATCAATCAAGTATGGACCGTACAACCTTTTGTCTCAAGGATAAAGCAATGACTGATTACTCGTATTTCCCACAAACGACGCCAACTGATGATGCCAAAAAATCGTCAGTAAGTCACACGGTCCTCATGTACTTGATACCAGACCTGCACAACACAAAAAAAGAAGAAGACCTTACAGAGAGTACCGGTGTGGTACCGGCCAAATACCCTCTGAAGGTCAAGTTGGAGAACTCTTGACAACTCTAGAGTGCGGGAGCTGGGGTAAATTATGCGTACCTTTGTGAGAGAGGGTTTTGGGAGTTATATAGTGGTGTAGATTTGACCTTAATTTCTTGAGGAGGAAGGCATTTCCTTATAGGGAGAACTCTCCATCAAATTTTCAGATTTTTCGGGATGGTCTTCCTTATAGATGACCCTCAATTATGGTTGGGCATAGGGTGCAAGGCTTTTCCATATCAGGATTCTTGATGAGCACTTCCAGCCACGTGAGTATCGTGCGTCCCCCTTTCTTGGGTCCATCTGCCTGAGGCCCGTCCACTTTGTTGTGTCCGCCCATATTAAGGTCCGTCTAACTAAGGTTCGCTTCCTCTGGATCCATCTGCCCACGGAAATGTGCTCATCAGTCCTGTCATGTCGTCAGCTTAATAAGACCATCTACTATGTTGCAAGGTGGGTTTGTCAGGCTAAACAATCAGACATTTGGTCTGTTCACTTATGCTTCGTGTTGTCAGCTTTGTAGATCTAAAAATACCCTTATCACCAGCAAAAAAAAAAATAGTTAGTCAATTTTTACAACGAAGCCCTTTTGGTATAAGGGAAATACGTGGTCTCTCTCCGCTTCAGGTGTGGCAAATGGCTAAAAATGCAATGGAGGACTTTGCTAGCTCTGCCAATTGGGACTTCGGTCCTATAAGACCCTCCCCATCCAAGTGGGTTCCTCCCCCCCAGGAATCCACAAAATTTAGAGACTGCAATGGTCAAGTTGTGGCTGCTCTATGTAAACCGCTCCAAGCATGCTATTCTGCAGAACTAACTGAGGTTATGGCATTAGAGCATGGTGTTCTTCTAGCTCAGGAGCTTCAGCTGCCTCGGATCATATTTGAATCAGATTCACTAACTGCCATACAAGCAATCAGTGATAAGGCTACTGGGAACAACTTTGGGCACCTCATCCAAGGGATCCTTCAGGCCAGAGACTCTTTTGAGACTTGCCTCTTCAAGCACATAAGCAGAAGCTTCAACACAGTGGCTCACGAGCTTGCCCAATATGCCCGTAGGACTGGAAGTCATCACCTCTGGAAAGGAGTAACGCCTTCCTTTGTTATTTCTTTTCTGCAATCTGATATGATGTAGCTTGTTGGTTCTGCCCTGCTTTGCAGGCTTTCTGTATGACTTTCTTTTATTTAGTTTAATACCATCTTTTCCCTTTCAAGAAAAAAATGTACATCATGATGCCCAATCCATGGAGTGATGAAATGCATTAGTTATACGAGCCTATCTCGTGATGCGAGAAATGAAGTGGATCACAAAACCCAATAACGACCTGAAGTGATCGAGATTAATAAAAGACTGGTTACAAAAAGGCCAACACGTATTGGTAATCATCCATAAAATTATTGGGCTTTTTAAGAATTAAGCTCAAACAATACTCAAGCAAGAAAATTTTCAATGGCACATAATAATTAGAATAACAATTAGAACACTCACATCAGTTGGTGTATAATAGAAAAAAGTGTCAAATTTATACTGTTTTGGCTAGAAATGACCCACCTTATTCTTAGATAAAGTCTAAATCTCATTTCATAGGGTTGGATGTTTTCAGTACTTCTAAAAAACATATCCATTATGTCTCTAGTCTTAACCTTTGAATCATTACTGCCAACACTAGCAATAGAACCACCACTACCTTATCTATCTGTAGATACACTCTATCAATGCTGCTTGAAGATAGTTTGCAACATAGTCATTATAAAGCTCAAAAAACCCCTCATGAATAGAAGTAATGTTTCTAGCGGGTTCTAACTCTTCACAGATCTTTTTTTCTTATAAAAAAAGTCAAAATTCTGTGTCAACTTGAACAAAGGATTTAACGCAGCTATGGGCATTAAAAGTTTCACTCATGCCAGTACTTGCCGAACTTTAATTGCATCTTGCGCGCCAATACTCTCGTGTAGTAATTGTTTTCAGCAGGACTATATATTTTTAGTTGGATATTCACTATCCTGATGATTTAATCTTTATCACTAGGCAATCACTTCTATTCTACATTTATATCTTCGTAACCAGGGAACACGTTTCTAAAATCTAAGGTAGAAGCCAATATTGCATAGGTTGTATTCCAACGTGTGAACATTTAAGATCAGTTTCTTTGAAGGTAATTGCAATATCTAGTGCAATCAAATACTTCACACTTTCATGAATACTCTCAGTCACCATTTTGGATCTCACTTAATCCATCTTTTATCATGAAAACAATGATATGTGCATGGCAGTGGTGGCTCTAAGAATTTTATCCAGATGGTTCATTAAGAAATATAAGTTAAAACAAAATTTTATTAAAATAAAACTTGACTATATCGAGTTTCCAACAAAAAAAACGCAAATGCATAAAATTTTACAATTTCTTTCTACGAGTTTTCATATTTTGAATCATTACAAACCCTCTGTATGTCCTAAAAATTAAATTATATAAAGTTATATCATGTTTATATTATACATGCACACATTCGCATACATCACAACTCACACCAAAAAAAAAATTTTATTTAAAAAAAATATTCATAATCAGTATTAAACACACTCACACATATAATATAAATTTATAATAAAATAGACACTCGCAACTCACAAATATTCACTCTTTATTCTTAGAATTGAAGATATCAAGATAGTCAGATAATTAACTGAGATGAGATTCATGAGAGATTGATCTATATGATCTGTGTTGTTGTTTGGTTTTAGGATGGGTTGATCTGTGTTGTTTTAGTTTTGGACTAGATTGGCCTGTGTTATTGTTTAGTTTTGAGTTGAACTTATCTATGATTAGGGAGTGCAAAATTTAAGTCAGGGTATTCAAAAATATTTTTTTAAGTAAAGTAAGCTAATAAAAAAAATATTTTTTTTATATATAATATTTTTATTTTCAAGTCAAGGGTTCATTTGAACCCCCTGAACAACACTTAACACTGCCCCTAGTGCATAGCAATGTACATAAAATATCTTGCCACCCAACATGAGCTTTCTTTTAATTTTAGCTTAATCATTATTACTTGCATTACCCAAGATAATATACACCGTGTTTTTAATCCCCCAATCAAGCAAAACTTGAAAGAGCTCCAGAGTTTGGAAGTAATATATATATCAAATAAAAGTTGAACAAAGTTTCTCTCCAAACTAGTTTGGAGATAAACTCTAGAAACTTCTTATATATCTCTTTTTTGGGTGTGAATTTTGAAAATCTAACCGTTGAATTTTATATTCCTTATGTTCTTAATATGCATATCAAATTTCGTTCAAATCGGATGTTATTTACTATTCGATCAATAAACTTATTTTTTATACATAATTTTAGATCACAAAAACTTGAAATTTTAACATTTGTTTGATAACATAACAATTGATCTTTGATCTTTTTGAAATTTTTCAAGCATGAAGAATATAATAAAAACATGCAATCCAACGGTTAAATTTTTAAAATTCACATTTAATATAAAAATATATAAGGAGTTTGGAAAGAAACTTTGTTCATAAAAGTTTAAGATACTCTTGCAATTTTCAATTAAAGTCAATAAAATGACAAGTGAGATTCATGTACCCATTTGTTTTCTAGATTTTGGAAATTAACTCTATTTGACAGTTTGACACTATAAAGCATAGCCTTCAAAAAGATTTCTCCATCTCATAAGTAGCAATGCAATCATTGCTTGTACTACTTCGTGATATTTTATGTTAATATAGAGTAGCAGTCTTCATACATACATTAAAGATCTCATGCTTGATTATAGGCGTAAATGCACTTTTAGTCCCTACATTTTGCATCTTTTCCATTTTGGTCCCTACATTTTTATTTCACCATTTTTAGTCTCTAAACCAATTAACGCGTTCTATTTTGGTCCTTACCGTTACTCACTTAACAAAAATTGCTGATGTGGCAAACGGAGTGCACTATTGGCACATTAAATGCTGACGTGGCCAATAAAATAATATTAAAAAATGCCACATCAGCATAAAATAATAATTAAAAAAGACACATAAGCATCCACATTTTAATTTTGAATATTTTAACAAAATAAAAAATGAAAAAATTAATTTATTCATTTTTTGCTCTCTCTCTCTTACATTATCTCTGACCCTCTGAAACTCTCTTCTCTCTCAACTCACTTGAACTCTCCTTTCTCAACTCTCTGCTTGGTCGGTGCTTGTGGGTTTTGTGTGCATTTTCCTTTGATTTTTTTTTTTTTTTTTTTTTGTGGGTTTCTGTGCATATGGTGTTGCCGTGGTGGTGGGGTGTTGCTGTAGTGGTGAGGTGGAGGGTGTGGGTTTGTGGGGATCGGCGTGGTGGAGGTCTGGGTTTGTGGATCGGCATGGTGGAGGTCTGAGTTTATGGATCGATGTGGTGGAGGGTGTGGGTTTGTGGTGATCGGTGTCTGTGGTGGACATCGGTGTCTGTGGTGGAGCGTGGAGGCAGTGGGTTGTGGTCGAGGTTTGAGTTCGCGGTGTGGTTCATGGTTGTGGTTGAGGTGTGGGTCATGGTGGTTGTGGGTTGAATCATTTTGGTGGTTGTGGGTTGAATCGTTTTGGTGGTGACGGGTTGAATCGTTTCGGTATGGTTTCAGTTTGGCAGGTTTTGATTGATTTTGTGGGTTTGGTGGTTTGTTGTGATGTTTGGCGATGATGTGGTGGCGGTTCAGTGGGTTTGGTATGAGCTTTTTGGTTGGTTCTCGGTGGTTTGCTACGTGAATGGTGGTGGGTCTTGGTGTTTTTCTGGGTATGTGTTCATGTGATTGAATATTTGGGCTTTGTGTTCTTTCTTGTTCATGTTTAGGATGAGATCAGATCTGAATTCATGTGTATTTTAGGTTCTAATTTTGTTTTTTTATATATTTTATTTTGTTAAAATAGATAAATTAATTTTCAAAATCAAAAGTTGATTGGGATGCTTATGTGTCTTTTTTAATTATTATTTTATGCTGATGTGGCATTTTTTAATATTATTTTATTGGCCACATCAGCATTTAATGTGCCAATAGTGTACTCCGTTTGCCACATCAGCAATATCTGTTAAGTGAGTAACGGTAAGGACCAAAATGGAACGCGTTAATTGGTTTAGGGACTAAAAATTGTGAAATAAAAATGTAGGGACCAAAATGGAAAAGATGCAAAATGTATGGACTAAAAGTGCATTTACGCCTTGATTATATTAAAAGGGTATTCATGCACTGACCATATGTGCAGCTACTTCCCTAACCTTAACATGGTCGTACTTGAATATTGCCAAGTAACTGCCCCTAAACTTGCTGCCACACTCTTGAACTGCCTCTAGGACTCAACTACTTACTATCTTGGGAGTCTTTCCATGCTGTCAGCACACCAACAAAGGTTGTCTCCACATTCAACTGCTTGGTAACCATCAAACCATGCTGCTGCCACCTGTTTTACACATATGCACTTCTTGTGCACATGTTTCAACCCAGCACTGACCGTATGCAAACACAGCTAGCAATCCAATCATAATCCCTATCCACACAACCTTAATCAATGCACGCCAAGTGGAGGGCCTGACCATGCCAATGCCACCATCCCAAATTTAATCACAACCCTACAACCTATCACCACACCACTCATATGTAGCCCAATCATGCTTTGACAAGCATACCACAGCCCAAACTCATATCCCACATGAACTAACATGTTAACAATGTTAGGAATGCATGAGAAGGCCAAAATGCGAGAAAATACTTATGCTATGTTTGGAAGTTTTGAGAGAGAGAGAAGAGTAGAGGGGAGTAGAGGGAAGAAGAGTAGTGGAGAGAAGAGTAGAGGGGAATGGTTATCCTCCACCTTATTTGGATGTTTTTAAAATTAAGTAAGGGAGAGGGGAATAATTAGTCTTTTCATTTGTAATTATGTTAATATGGTAAGGGTAAATTTGATAATTCACTTGGTCAAACATTTTAATGCTCCACTCTCCCTCCAAATCTCTCCAATTTAGGGGAATTAAAAATGAGGGGTTGGAAGGAGTTCAAACCCCTCCAAATCTCTCTCCCTCCTTCCTTAAAAATCATCCAAACAAGGTAATTAAATTACTCTCCCTCCCTCTACTCTACTCCCCCTCCTTCCCTCAACATCCAAACATAGCATTATGGCCTGTTTGGAAGTTTAGAGAGGGAGGAGAGTAGAGGGGAGTAGAGTAGAGAAGAGGAGAGTAGAGGAGAATGGTTCATCTCCACCTTGTTTGGATGTTTTTAAAATTAGTAAGAGGGAAGAGAGTAATTAGTCTTTCTCCTTTTTTGGATGTTTTAAAAATTAGGATGGAGAGTAGAGGAAATGATTAAAATAGACAAATTTACCCCTATTTGAAAATGGACTTGCAATATTGGTCTATTATTAATTTAGAAAGGGTAAATTGGAAAATTTATCTAGTCAATAATTTATCTACTCTACTCTCCTTCCAAATCTCTTCAATTTGGGGGAATTAAAAATGAAGGGTTAGAGGTGGTTGAAACCCCTCCAAACTCCTCCCCTCCTTCCTTAAAATACTTCCAAATAAGGTAATTGAATTACTCTCCCTTCCTCTACTCTACTCCCCCTCCTTTTTTAAACTTCCAAACAGGCCATTAGTCTGGGATAAGTGTTGAACGACACTTGGGGGATTAGGGCAAGTGCCAAACAACATTCAAGGAAGGCCAAACAGTACTTCCCTCCCTTCCCCAAGTGCTGAGTGGCACTCCCTAGCTGTATCAATCCAAGATTCATGTGGCAGCTTCCTCTTATTCCCCTGTGCACGTAAACCAACCTTGATGAGGCAACCCTAGGTCCAGATAGACAATAACTTAGGAATTTCACATGATTGGGAATGTTAGTTATAAGTTAGTTGTTAGAAGATAGATTAGAGTTAGTTAGTTTGGACCCTAGCACATTAATCACACGTGTAATCCATATAAACACATGCTGAATTTAGTAATTGCACATGAGAGAGCAGTGAACAAATGCTATGGGGCCATGTGAGCCAATTAAATTAGGGTTGTTGTCGTATAAACAGGGGCTTGTAATTCTCATTGGCTCATTGAATAAGGAATTCTTAGTCTTGTTTTCTCTTTGGAGGTAGAGATTCCCTCAAAGAAACCTCATCTCGGAGAAGGTGACTCTCTTGAAGAAGTCATACACCTTCATTCATTCATTCATCTCCCATCACATTCAAGAATCCATTCTTAAGCCACCATGGCCGAACCTACCCTTCCCTAAATACCTGATCCAAACCCTCACATCAATAAGTATTCACCTCCACTCAACCATATTTCCACCTACCCGAACCAAGAATCCTTTGAAACCCTAATCCTTCGATCTTCCCTTATCAAGAACATACTTGAAATTCCTTAAGAACACCCAAGCAGCTAGCCCTGCCTTGCACATACACAGCCTACCCATTGCTCATCAATCTGCCCAGTGCCCACAGCACACCCACACAAAGCTGCCTAGGTTCATCATTGAACCTGTTGCCCACAAGGGCCATAACACAGAATTGGCTTGCAACTTGTCAAGGCATGACCATGAATTCATCATATTTACAAGGCCATCAATACAATGACATCTCAGACAACTCATGCAAGATTGCAACACAAAGAGGTCAGCACAGTGCCAGTCTGATGCTGCCCAAAACTTGTTGCTCAGCCCATGGGTTTGTGTGGCTAACATGAGTGCAAGATGCCACCACATATAGCCAGTCATCTCAAGGATCAAGGATCTGACACCTAGGCATCATATAAGGACACATCACAGAGACAAACTTGTGGCCTCAAACTTCTTTAGTTACCAAATAATTAGCAGACACAATGACACATTGGCCGTGCCAAATATGGACATAAACCATCTTGCTATGTGGTTAACAGTGGTAAACTGTAAATTGTGACTCAACCATAGTGATTTTAAGGAATTCAGAAATAAATTAGATTTCTTGATGAGATCCTGAAGGGTTCTTGAATAAGGCTTGATGTTTAAGTGTTTAGATAAAGAAAAGATTGAATCTTGAATATGTTGATGGCTGTTTGGTGTTAAAACAGGGAATAGAACAAGGAAAAAAGATTGATAAAACGCTAGGCATTCACACCTAGGTTTCCTAAGCAATCACACTTCGGTAGGAGAAGCAATCACACTCAAAGCTTTAAATAAGCTGCCAGAATTTTATTAAAATCAATCTCTCTATCAATATTATTGAATAAAATAAAGCCTTTATATAGGCTATTGCTAAGTTCTTTCCTAGAAGGATTAGGGCTCCAAATAACCTATTCCTAGAATGACTAGGACTACTAACAACAAACAAAAAGGATTAAAGATCTACTAAACCAAATAGAAAAAGGACTCAAAACATAAAATAAGACTTGAGTCTTTGGTGTAACCAAGAACAGCCCATTCCAGAATCTGAAAATTAATCAAACTACCCTTGTTTAACTGAAACAGATTCAACAGTTTTCTAACCTAAAAGAACTTAATACTAAGACTCAATAATAACTAAAAAAATAACCTATGAAATTCTCTCATCCAAATCACACTGGTGGAGGAGATAGCAGATAAAACTTGATGTGGTTCTCAAAAACTATCAATTAAATGAAACTGTAGTATCTAGGGATGCAATCCAAATATATCCCTGAATGCCTTAAGAGTGAATTTGTGTTTAGATTAGAAGCTTTCTAGCTTGATAGTATGAATATGTGTCCCTCAATTTGCACCTGCCAGGCTGCAATTTTACTTTGCATCATCCAACCACCACCTCATATACAAACTATAAAGCCATTCAATTCTAATTTGAAGAAATGCTGATTTTATCTTCCCTAAAGCAACTGCTTTCAATGTCATCTCTTCATCAAGACCATTCCAACTAGCCACAACTCCATTTTAACCCCACAGAAAAATCTCAATTTTTTCTGCAACCATAAAGCAGAAAGGGCAATGTGCTTTAATGCTGCTTTCTGAATCTCAACTAGCCGTGAATTCTCAGTGTTGAAAGGACAGAGTACCCAGGCCTAGAATTTATGTTTAATAGCAGCTATAAGCTAACCTGCACCTATTCTTTTGTTAAATACACTACAATTCCACAGTAATATGCTTGTAGTGTATTTGGAATGCAGAATTGTTCAGCCAAGGATTAACTAGAAAGACATATTAGACAAAGAACAAGAGACGGCATGCAGTAATCTGAAATGTCCGAAGTATTTGTCACATAGAATCTCGCATCACACACAGCCATGATTTGAGTAACTAAAATTAGTAAAAGAACTTTCACCAAAAGAATAATTTCCAAGTGTACATAACCCAATCAGGTTCATTGCTCATGCTTGATAGATTACACCTAATGGACTAACAAAACATTAAAAACCAAAAACATTGGATAGCATTTCCACCGTAGAATAAAAAATAATGACAATACCGCTGAGCTTCGCTCTGAAGGCTAAAACTAATAAGGCTATGAGAACTTATAAAGAATATTAAACCCACTATGGATACTTATCAAAAAAAACAATGAAAACCCACTATGCACATTTGCTGCAACTCATTTGTTATGGTACCTGATTGATGACAGAGCAGGACAGGCATTCAATTAGAGGCCAAAATTGCACATCTGCACAAACTCCATATCATTGTCCACATATTTGGTCCAGAGATTCTTATATTGGTTCAGAGCAATGTCAAGCCAAGGTTTCATGTTGCCATTGTAATGAATGACTGCAGCATTGTTGATCTCATCCATGCTAATGCTGGGATTATAGCCAAGCCCTAGCACATGCCAGGATTTATCCAATGACTTCGTTGTTGAGTAAAAGGTGATCAGGCCAGGTGGAAGAGTACCCGACTTCCATAAGGTGTCATCTGCATTCTGATAACAGAATTCATAGAGGGAAAAACACTTAGACAGTGACTTGACAATTCTAGTAACATTACAACTGTACAATTATTTTTTTGATAACTAAACTATATAACTAATTTGTTTAATGATAATTTATTAAAGACAATAGATATATTACACATGCATTATAAAGAACCACCTAAATTAATATCGACACAAATAAGTCCAATAAAAAGAAAACAATCACTTACCAAGTTCTGCCAGTGATGGTACTGCTCTGTGCATTTCTCATGCCTCCAACTATCAAGATCAAATATATTCATCCCATAAGCCCAAGCACAAGCCTTAGGATTGAACTTCTCCATAATACGAGGATGCGAGAAATTCAAATACTGAGCATAGCGATGGAAAGACCCAAAGCAAGTCTCGACAGCCCCATTCACTTTCCCATCCAAATCAATCTTCCACAACCGTGTTAAATCTTTCTGAACCACAACATCATCATCCAAAAATAGGATTTTGTGCAATTTCGGATACATCTCCGGTAAATAAAAGCGAAGGTGATCCAACATTGACAAGTACCTTGAGCTCCTAACTTTCTTGTTATGTGCTTCCTTAGTAGCATTCTCTGCCTGATTCTCAAAGTAAAACCTCTGCAACTTTGCTGACTCCAATTGCCTCAATACTGGCACATATGATGTATTCAAGAAAGTAAAATCCTCTACCGCCTTCATCTCCAAGTGGGCACCCCCTTCCACCGGCCTCATCTTAAACCAAACCTTCATTGCTTCAAGATTCATCCTATCAGTAACAACATGAAAAACATGTTTCCAAGGCTCCAGTGCATTCTTCACCACAGATCTCACTACCACAGATACAGCAATCACATTATCTGAAAATATCGCATAATGATACAAACTCGGATCCTCAAACTCTGGCTTAGGCTCTTCATCATCCGTATAATTTTCTGGATGTGAAACCCTCTCCTCCACAAGCCTCATTGCCAAACAATGCAAGCTCTTTGGAATTGATTTGGCAGCAATGTAGCTCGCAAATGCCCCATTCTTCTTTGCCTTAATCAGCAACTCATTAACCGCAAAGATTGTATCTTGCAACTTCTGAATCTTCAACTGATTATCATAATTCTCTTTTGCCTCCGCAATCATCAATCGTGCAGTCTTTACTTTGTCCTTCACCTCCTTCTCAAACTGCTTTAGAACTTCTTCATCTACCGGGCCATCAGACTCAAACAACGATGCCCGGGAAGGGGGCTTTATCTGAAGATCAGTGAAATTTTGTGCCAGATCATTAAACATCGCCAATTGCCTAGAAATCTCAAGCTTAAGCTTCCTGGCATACGCAGCATACGCATTCACAAGCGTAATGTGATCACTCGCTTGCTTATATATCAAATCCAATCTTGTTTTAAGGGGGTCAGAGTTCAACGCTAAAAATGTGCGATGTACATAAGCATTTCCGGTAGTCGGGAGCCCCTGCATCCAAGGTTGAATCAAATCGTCAATGCAGGCCTTTGCCTAGATGCAAAAATGTTAACTGGGTTCTGCTTAATGTTTGAAATCACCATCTGGGTCTTGCTTAATTTTTGAAATTACCATCTGGGTTTAGCTTAATTTGTGAAAATCCTATCTGGGTTTTGCTAAATTTGTGAAATTGCCATCTGGGTTTTGCTTATTAAATTGTAAAATCTCCATGAGGGTTTTGCTCAATTGAGAAAAATGGTTTAAAAAGTGTGAAAAAGAGAGGAGACTTACAGAGTTGTGGTCAGGGGTGGAAGGATTGGTTAAGACAACAGAGAGAGTGGCGATGAAGAGAAGAGAGAACATGGCGGAGACGAAGATCCGGAAAGAGAAGAAGCTCCGGAGACTGAATCCGCCGAGACAGAATCCTCCTCCTCCGCCGCCGCCTCGGCTTCCTCTGACAGCGACAGCCATTCAGTTCAGATCCAACTTCCCAGATATCGATCTCTTTTGCTTTTAACCTTTGTTTGTGCAAACACTTTAACACAAAGTTTTGTGCGTGTAGTGTGAAAGAGAAGAAGCTAATTATTAAAGAGTTTAATTTTAATGTGTGAGACTGAGATCTGAGTTGAGTTTGAGACAAAGATGGAAAGAAAAGTGTGAAAACAAATGAATGAATAAAAGAAAGGAAAGATAGAGAGAGTAAAGAATTCCAAGTTGGAGCTAGCTAAGGTTGTGGAGTCCTGGATCACGCATAATGAATAATGATGATTAGTTATTTGTTGCTTCCTGCATCATCTGGTAACTAAACAGGACTACCCATATCTTGCCAGGTCAGCATCCAGTTTCACTCATGCGGGTCCTAGCTGACGTGAATAATTGTCTCAATTTTTTTTTTTTAAAGCAAATTTTACTCCTAAATTATATGTAAGAGTTTAACTGTTACCTAACTACAGTAGTTTTTTTTTTTTTTTTTTTATGACCACCCACCTAGTTTATTTTAATACTACTATTACCTACCTGGTTTATTTAAATTAGTATTAGATTATTAGATAAATAATAATAAGATGTGTTTTATTTATTTAAATAAATTAGTTTGGATTATTATTAGTTTTATTGATAGGTTTGATGAAGTTAGTATTTATCTTTATGTATTTGGAAGACTATTTAGTCTGTCTTGTATAATATAAATTCAAATTTTGACAATGAATAAAGAATTGTCATGAATTTTTAAGAAAAAAAATATATATTTTGTTAGCTAGTTTAATGCAGAGGTCTTGACTCTTGACTCTCTCAAAATAGTACATTTATCAAACTAGGAGTTTTTAGTTCCTTCAATGCAACAAACACAAAAAAGGTATATATCAATCGGTATTAGAGCAGGTTGTGATAGAGGACCATTACATGAAAAGATTGGAAGCCATGGTGAGTAACTTGGCTTCTGTGAATTCAAGATAGTAGCAAATGTTTAAAGAAATGAAATAGATGCTGAGATGCTCGTTGTGATGCTTGCCCGCCTTGATCAAATTGCAAGTAATCAAAATTTGGATCATGCAAAAAGTTTACATAACTGAGGTGAGACCGAAAAATCCAACCATGAATTAACAAGTTCGAGTAATTGTTAAGAATTCAATGTGTCATTTGATATTTTCCTAAATCACTCATGTGTCAAGCAACTTTATTGATTTGTATCAAGCTAATTAAATTGATTACCAATGGGCTTTTAAAAGTTTTGATCAGAAGCAAAACAAGATATTCATATTATAATGATATGTTTCGAAGTACATTTATTTATTGGTTTACCTAGTGTTAGTGTACTCTAAATTTCGAATATGATTTTATGACGATCTTGCAAGTGTAAAATGATATCTTGAGGACCTTATTTTGGATTTGAAACCCTAGATTAGATATAGAGTGAATTGTTAAGCCCTGGCCAATAGGGGTTAAGTCATTGGCCTTCATGACCTCATTGAAAAGATCCAATGCTTATTTTGGATTTTGAAACACTAGATTAGATACGGTGTGAATTGTTAAACCCTGGCCAATAGGAGTTAAGTGGGACTTCAAATGCAATCTCATGGCTAACAGGGGTTAAGTTGAAGTTAAGGTAGTATAAGTAATGCGGCCATGGCTAATCGGGGTTAAGTTATACTTAAGGTAGAATAAGTATCTATCAGTCTAGTTACGTGCCTAAATTCATGTAGTTGGGTTTGCAATTGGGTTTGGGTCGTGACAGTTGTAGGACTCAAGTTATCCAAGTTGGGACTCAACATACACTCACATAACACAATCCAATCCAATCAAATTCACTCATTTTGGAATATCATAACCATAGACTTTAACACGCTCATCTAACTCAAGCAAAATATGAAAAATGTGCAAGGATATTGTAGAGAGTAAAATTTTCTACCAATCACAAATTACCACGTCAGACCACTAAATTCATGCAGTACATTTAAAGCGGCTAATTACAAGAAGCCACATATTATTTTGTGGGTGTCACTATTATTATTCAAAGACCAATGACAATACTCCAAGTGTCAAAGAATAAAAATTACAAAGAATACCTGAGAACCAATCAGATGTTAGCATGTATTAATTTAAATGACATAAGCAGCCTAATTAAAAGTTGCCATGTATTATTTTAAATTAAAGCACTATGGCTAATCAAATAATGTCGTGTGTCCCTTGGAGGACAAGACATAAAGTCCCTCCATTTAAATTATGACACATGTTATTAATGATAGCCAATCACGTGTCATCACACCTCCCCAAGACTTCTATATATAGAGACCCTTCGAAGTTTTATAGGGAGATTTTCACACACATTTAGAAGTCTCGAAACTCTGTTGGAAATAAGCTCCAAAGCCTCCAAGAATTTCAAGAACTTCAACCTTTGAATCTTAACAACATTCGAAGAGAAATCATTCAAGTCATCTTCCTAGATCTCAAAGTGCATTGGAATCAAGTCCAAAAGTGTTCAGAAACTTCAAAAGATTGCAAGTTAGTAAAGATCTACAGAGTAGTTGAGAACAAATTTTTCACGCCACATGGCTTCATTTCATTAGCGACCCGCATCACGTCAACACTATCATGGATTTTGGAAAAATCTCTTCTAGAGCCCAAAAGAGCCCATATTTACACAAAAAGGCGTCAAAACCCATGGTTCAAGCTCATAGCACATCATCTCTTTTTTTGGCTCATGATCCAAACTCATGAGTCTCATTGGGGGAATTTTGGGAGTCGTGGTTTGGAGGGCCAAGAAGTATGTTCAGTAAAGCTCCAGTGGTTCAAAGTTGATAAAGGAAAGCATGTTGCTTGGCATATCTTCCCCAATTCCCTGAACTCTGACGGGTCAATGTGCAATAGGTAACATTTGGTAAGCCTCTCGTATCACATAACACTTAAAATGATAAAACTCCTCATGCTCTTTACATAAAAATTAATGTCCATCATATAATATAAGTTTTAAAATATAATTATATCATTTCATATTAATTATATTATTATTTTCATATAAATCAATTCCAAGCATATGACTAAATATACATTAGTATCTCATATCTAGCATTAAATGCTCTCCTTACTCTCCAAAATTTGGTTAAAATACAAAAAGACCATATTTACATCTCTAAGGCTTCATCAAATATCAACCAACTAGTCTATTACTTACCAAAATTATATATGGACTAAACATATAATTTTTCAAGAGAGGAAACTTAGCCGAAAATACCAATAATAACTCCAGCAGAAGCTGTAACAGCTTCTGCACAAGCTGTAACAGCTCCAGCAGAAGCTGCAACAACTTCTGCAGAAGCTGAAACAGCTCCAGCGGAAGTTGCAAACAGCTTCTGCAAAAGCTGTAATAGCTCCAGCAAAAGCTGTAGAAACTCCAGCAGGTTGACACATGTCCTAAAATGATGTCATTTGCCCATTAATATCCAATCCCAGCAGCTGGTTGTCAGAAACAAGAGGATCCCATGAAGATTATCTTGCCATTTTTTAGCCAAACCATGACTTTAATGCCAAATATTTTTTCCTCCAAGCAAGATGTCATTTGGATGATATCATTCAACTGTGACAGCTGTGATCCGTTACAGCTATAACATCAGCCTTGAAGTCTCTAACTTTCTTCTTTTGGATAAAAAAAACAAAATCCCACTAATGGAACCACTTACCTTGTCAAGGACTTTTCCTTATTTGCTAATTTTCCCTTCAACTAAGTTCTGATCTATTTACATAGCTTAACTCTATATAAAGAGGACCAAGCTACACACTAAAGGGGCCTCTCTCTCTCTGATCCCCTCTCTAATCCCTCTCTCACCCTCTTATGTAGAAACTTCACTCATTTTGTTGCAAAATACATATTTTCACACTTCCCCATCTCTCTTACAAAATCCATCTTCATAGATAACAACACAACACACATATTACAATATACCATTATCCATTACCCATCTTTCCCATACTCCATTATTCTGAAACTTCATCATTTTTGCTGCCCAAAACACATCTCTATCTCATTCTTTATTTCTCATACAAAATCTCCCTTCTTAGAAAACAACATAACCCATAACACAAATAATCTCATGTATTCACTATATTTAACCTTCATATTATCTATCTCACACTTCCATATATTTTACAAATACATTCCTCACAAAATGCCCATACATACTTCTCATATATCTTTAAACTCCATGTCTCACAAAGTATACATATACAAGATCCATTTCCAACAAAGTATCTACATGTATTTCTTATACATATTACAAACATCGTATCTCACAGTACATATATTTCTTACCATCTCTACACATCTTAAAACATATCAAAATACTCTTCCAAGAACATATTACAAAAGCCCTTTCTTATGGAAGACTTTTATTTATAATGCTAAAAGCCCTTCTTATGGAAGGCAAAAACTTATTATTAAAAACCCTTCTTATGGAAGACAATATCACTCATACTTGACTAAAAAAACTAAAAGAGCATTACATGAGGAAAATCATTTAAGTGCACGATAAAGAGGATGAACTTAACCAACCTATGCACACGGCTGGACATATTCTCTCTCCCTCCAGTTGCACCCATTTTTCCCTTTCAAACATAAAGTCACCATGAAAGGATTCACTTCACCATGCTGCTAAAATGTTAAGTCCACTGGTGTTGTACGGCTAGAGCTGCAAAGTCTGAAGGTTGCTGAAATGCCAAGTCTACTAATGCTACGGCTGGAGCTGCAAAATATGAAGATAAGTCATTATATTTTATATTCAAATTTATATTATTAAGCATATTTTATTCATTATTATTTTACTGCTAGATGTAAGTTATTTTAATATCATCTCACTATCTAATGAACATGATCTCACTAATACTTCATTAATGAACATACATATTAATAAATCAATGAACTACCATTGAACATATATTATTTGGACATGGACCATTGCCGGACATACCTTATCATGTTGAACATGAACCATGAATCGCAACTAGACATGGACTATTGGACCCATCCCATTATTGGACATTTGACACCTAATTAATTATCTCCTAATATTGGACATCACTTAATATACATAATAATAACGTATCAACTCACCATTTAATCAAAGCTATCATGCTAAGCATATTATTTATTTATTTCAACCATTATCATGATTCTAAGACTTTGGGCTTTATCTATTTTGTAGGGTTAAAAATACACTGGAAGCTATTGGTCTATATGGCCCAATGTCGAGTTTCGGGTTGACCTCCCCAAAACAAATCCGGGCCTAGCAAAGTCACACCTCTAAAGGCACGTGGCTACACGCACAAAAACCGCCCCCGACAAGAGTCAAGCCTCCAAAGCCTTGAAGAACTTCCACTACAATCTTTGAAGACGAAGAACATGAAGAACATTTAAAGAACACACAAAGAACACATAAAGAACACGAAGAACATTCGAAGAATACACGAAGAATGCAAAGAACACATGAAGAACGCGAAGAATGAAGGATTCCTAACAAACACATAGTTAGAGATTCATTGTAATTCTATGATCTTTTGATCCCGTTCTCAATCAAATTGAGAAGCATCTGGTGTTCGAATCAAGTTTATACTTGAATCAAAGATTTTTCAAGGAGATCGAATCAGAGAAGTATTCTTTTGTAATAAGATTCAATTTTAGAAAATTTTACTTACTCATACATCAATACAAATTTACACTTGTGAAACATTGTCAATTGTTTGATTTTCAAACTTGAGATTTTGTGTTTATAGATATGTCTATGGGCCAGTCAATGATTACGTCATACAACATCCGAAACTCTATATGGGTGAATGTCAGAGTGGTGAAAGTTGGGATATAGATTGGAGCACACAATCCAATTCAGGGTCCTAAACTCAAGGAAAAATTTATTCATTAAGCATGCTCCTACCCAATGGGATTTTACTATATTGTTAAGGTCTTTACACGTTTGTTTGTATATGCCAATTCTCATGTACGATGGTGGAGTCTTGTGGTGAACCAAAATACTTCTAAAACCTCTAAAATGACCAAAACACCTCTTAAACTTCTAAAATAACCAAAAATGCTCCCAAAACCGCTAGATTGAGCAAAAAAAAAAAAAAAAAAACTCTAAAACTCTAAAATGACCAAAATCCCCCAAAACCTCTAAAATGATTAAAATACCCCTGAAATTGCTAAAATGACCAAAATGCTCTCAAATCCTCTCGAATGATCAAAAAAATTGAAACCTTTAAAATGACCAAAATACCTTGAAATTGTTAAAATGACCAAAATACCTTGAAATTGTTAAAATGACCAAAATACCTCAAAACCATTTGAACGACCAAAATACCTTGAAACTTTTAAACTGGCCTAAAATATCCGAAACCTTCAAAATAACCAAAAGTTTTGGGTTATTTTTATTCATTTTGAGGTTTCAGGGGTATTTTGGTCATTTCAATGGTTTTGGCTCATTTTTGGTTATCTTAGAGGTTCAAGGGTATCTTGGTCATTTTAGAGGTTAAGGAGTATTTTGGTCATTTTAGAGATTTTCATGATATGTTGATCATTTTAGAGATTTCAACGGAATTTGGGTCATTTTTTAGGTTTGAGTATATTTTGGTTATTTTAGAGGTTTCAATTTTTATTTATTTTTTGGTCATTTTGAGGTTTCTAAGGTATTTTGGTCATTTTAGAAATTTTGCGGGTATTTGGGTCATTTTAGAGGTCTTAGGTTTTTTTGCTCATTCTAGAGGATTTGAGAGCATTTTGGTTATTTTAGCGATTTCTAGGGGTATTTTAATCATTTTAGAGTTTTTGTGGTATTTTGGTCATTTTCGAGGTTTTGGGGATTTTTTGCTCATTCTAGTAGTTTCAAGGTTATTTTGGTCATTTTAGAAATTATGGAAGTATTTTGGTCATTTTACAAGTTTTGGGGTATTTTTGGTCATTTTAAGAGACTTCGGGGCTATTTTGGTTATTTTAGAGGTTTCAGAGTATTTTTGGTTGTTTTGAGGTCTCCAAAGTATTTTGGTCATTTTAATGATTTCGAGGGTATTTTGGTCATTCTAGTGATTTCGTGGGTATTTTTATTAGATTTATATTATTTTTTGGTAATTTTAGAGGTTTCGTGGGTATTTTGGTCATTTGTTAGATTTCGAGTGTATTTTTGAGGTTTTAAGGGTAGTTTGGTTATTTTGGGTCTTCCAAAGGTATTTTGTGGTTAAAGGGTAATTTTGACATTTTTAGGTGTTGAGGCTATTTTTAATCAATTTGTTATTATAATAATTTTAATTGTTTATAAGAACGTTTATGAATCAAGTATATGAATGTTACATTTTTGGATTATGATTGGAATGTAATTAATGAATCAAACACTTTAATCTTGTATTGTTGTAATGTGATTACATGAATCTAAAATTACAAGAATGTAACATTACACCTTGATGTAACATCAAGTGAACCAAACGCCCCTTTAGTGTGTCTTCTCATTCACTATCATTATATTTTATCCTATATATTTCACTTAGGGTCCGTTTGGTTTTGGAGATGGAAAAGTGGAAGAAAAAAAAGGGAATAGATGAGAAAGTGGAAGAATAGAAGAAATTTTACTTTCCCCCCTTTGTATTTGGTTGGGAGTGGAAAAGTGAATGGATGGAAAAAAATGAGTTTGTATAAATTTATTCATATGCCCTTATTGAAAAATAATGTCCAATTAAAACAAAAAATTGGAAAAAAAGAGAGAGGCAATTATCCAAATTTATTAAAAAAGAAAAATCAAGCCCACAAAAAAAGTTAAAAAAAAGAAAGAAAACAAAAGAAGACACTATCACGCATAGGAAAGAAAAAAAATTAAAAGAATAAGCAAAATGAAAGTCCTTATAATTGTACAACATTTAGCATATACTTGTACAGCTGTACAACATTTCATTACTAATAAGTTATAAGTCTAGAAGTTTAGCAGTTGGTCAAAAGTTAACTGCTTCACAGCAGACAGCAATGTTTAGCAGTTATTACAAAAAATGACTGCAGTGTACCAGTGGTGGTGCCACCAAGGAATGGCGTTATGAACTCCCATCATCAAGAACACTGGCGGCGTGGTGGACTGGCATGGCAAGCGGCGCCCAATTAATTGGGACAGTACACAATAACCTAATTTTTTCGATTTCCTTTCTTTTTTTCTTTTTTTTTTTGGTATCTGTTGCTAATTCAGAATTTATTTAAGGTGAATGGGGGGTTTTGGAGAAACGTGGGCTAATTAATGGGCCAGACGGTGGATTGTTTTTTTGTTGTTTTTTTTTTTACCAAATTTTTTTTTTTTTTTGAGTTTCTTTTTCTTTTTGCCAAGGTAAAAATTTTGGTTAAACTTTGCCTAGATTAGATTAAAATTTTGAGTAGCCCATTCTAAATTTTGAGGGAGCAAATTCTCGAGGGGGGAGGGGGGGGGGGGTGTGCTATGAATATATTTTTGTGTAATTTTAAAAATTATTACCAATTATAAAGGAAGATTAATGGAAATTTTCAAAAACTAAGAGGTACCTCGTTGTTTAAAAATCAAGACAGAAAATTGACAAATGGACAAAAGGCTTGGCTAATAAAGTGTGGTTAAAAGAAATATAGATTACTGAATATTCTACAATTAATCTGTCAGGTTTCCCTTGTGTTTTTGGGTTTTCTCATGGGTTGTCAAAAGGGAAAATCGTTAGCATTATGTGTCCATGAATGTTGGAAAACTATTCCCAAAATATGTACAAATGTAACTTAAATTGTAAGTATATAGGTGGCGTTTGTACGGAAGAATCCACATTAACCCCCAACATCCAAATTCTTTGGAATTTGAAGTTTTGCAATTTTGATGCCTGGAAATGTAATTATTCATATGCTTGATTTAGCTATTAGATTCCTGTGAATATGATATTCTTATTCTTGGTTTATTCATAGAAATCTTAAAGGAACATGTTTAATTTCCTCCGAATAAATAATAACAAAATAATATAAATTATAAATTATAACAAATTCATTAAAACTGTAGTCTAACATTTCAAAATGACATGTATGATACAAAAATAACTCTTTAAATTCTTATTCTTTATGGAAATCACAGCATCATGTTTTTTAATAAATATTTTATTTTATTTTAGCATCTAACCAATCCCAAATAGGATATATAAATATTTTAATTATTATATTATAGCATTTATGTTGTTGTGGCGGAAAGTGATAAAGACAAGGAAAGAAATATTGATAATTTGTTTTATGTTTTATCTTCATTGGTTAAACGATATGGGAAAATGGTAAAATTATCAATTTATAACAAACGTAATTTTTTAAATTTGGGAATCTGGATACCCATCTATTTCAAAGGGAATCTATATTTTTATAAGAAAGGGGTTGAATGGGAATTTAAATATCCTTGGCATCTGATTTCCTTGTATGATTTATAACTAAACGTGGGAATCTTTCAACATTTTTCCAAGAATCATAAAATATTATCCAGTACCAAACGCCATCTTAGTGTCTTGTAAACTAATTGAATATCACATTCCAAGATTACTCAAGAAGCTATCAAGTCTACTAGCTTCCTCAACTGTAGCTCGATTGATTGAGGTTCATAATAGCTTGATTCATGCATCGACATCAGTCAATCAATTGAACCTTGAGAAAACTGAGTTCTCAGATTTAGGCCCAAGATGACCTTGACTATGGGATTCATGTCACAAGGTTCCAGAAAGTACAAAAGGTCATTTTAGGTCATCATAATGATAGAGAAAACATAGAGAGAAGAAGAGATATTGTTGCAATTGTTTTTGCTGAGGGTTTTGTTCCAAGCAACATCTCCGACATAGTATTGAAGATCTCGTGGTGTTTATAATGAAGCTGTAGGAGAAACCTTCATCAATCAAGTTGTTATTGTAGCATTAGACATATATTGGGTCTTTGTGCATTGTAAAGATTTCAAAAAGTAGAAGAGTTAAACTAGTTTGGAGCTGTGTGTAGTCACGTGAATAAGTCCTACTATAGGTAGCATTTCTAGGATTGGGTTATATCTTTATTGTTGTACTTCCATTCTACTATTTTGAATTCTTCCATTCGGTGGTGATCGATAAACCCACGAAGAGTTTTTCATATCACTATCTCCTTACGTAACCACCATATCAAATTTATTTTCTGCTACATTATCTAATTATGATATGATTGTGCCCACTATTCACTAAATTAGAATCCATTGCATAATTGACTTTATTAACAAAGTTGGCTGATTTGGATCAGAAGAAATCAATCAAAGTCTAAATTTTCTAAATTCAAATTATAATTTGTGAGAAATTGTTTTAAATATTATCTCCTCTTTAATTAGGGAATTAGATCACCTCACCAAATCAATTAAATTTGTTGACCTCCTGCCATGATTCATATTCACAAGAATTTATTTTTAGATAAAAAAAACATATTTACAAGTATAAAGTTAATTCTCACAACCTCAATTCCGATGTCAATCCACTAAAATTGTTTATGTAGTTTATTTATTTAATGTTCATATTTATCCATCATACATATGGCATTAATTTTATTGCATTTCATATTACCATTGGCTTTAGTAAGACTTAGCATTTATATTATTAATCTCGATAGAACCAAAATTTGTCACAAGTTCGATATCTAGGACCAAAGAAGAAAGAATGTGATGATGAAGAAAATCATTAGTTGTGCTCTCGTTTATACGAATGAACGATGACAAGCTGTTCCGCTATTTATTCTGCAAAGAAAGACCACAAAGGGATAAAAAGAAAGAACACTGATGTGGTGTTGGGCAAGGTTCTTCTGATGATCAAGTTAGCTAGAATGGAGTAAAAAGATTCACTCGCTAAAATCAATCAGAGAGTAAAATGGCTAATAGTTGTGAGTATAAAATTGAGTACCTTTTCTCTTCCTGTTGTGTGGGTTTCATAGACCTTGTATTTATTCTTGTAATGTATATTCACATTTATGGGTTGGAAGACGTTGGTCATAAGTATCAGGCTTTTATTGCCTCTAACAGTCATTTGTTCATTGGAGTTCATACGTTACTCTTCAACTGTTACCTGCATTTAATGCCATTTATGAGTTCGTCCATCTGTCTGATGGATGACCATTACAAATTTACACTCATCAGAATGCAATTATGCAAAACAACTCCAAAAATAACAATAAAGATGTATATCATTGCAAATACAAATAGAAGGCCCTCACTAATATTGAAAGGTTTTCAAGGGCCAAATATTGAGTTAATTTCTTGTGTGTTCAATGTAAATCTTCAACATACATGTAGCCACTAAAATTTACAACTCAATTAAATAAATAAGGTTTTGGATACGGGTTTGCCAAAACTGAATGAATTTACCCTAACAAAGTGGATTGATGAGTTGATGCCTTGGCCATCCTATAAGCAATCCTAGTAAAATTATTCCATCAATTGAAACGAGACTCGCATTCATTGGGGGGAGAATAGAAGAAAAAGAAAATTAGATTCCACTTTTTAAGGCTTTTACTAACAACTAGGGTTACTTGTGCATCAATAAGTACATGTATAATATGCCTTGGAACTAGGAAAGGAAACCAATCTTGGTGTCCTTGCATATTCTTGAACTTGAGTCATAACCTTATCAAGATTCTCATGATTAAAATTCTAAGAATAAATTCCCACTAAGCTAAATTTTGTATCCCAATAATTCTTTCTGTTAGGTTTTTAGATCCCTTTAAACTAGATTGTTTAACCTAATTAATTAACCAAGTGGATACTTAGGTTTATAATTCAGATCTAGGTTAAAATAATAAAGTCATATCATGTAAAGCAGCGGAAAATAAAAACACAGTGATATGATCACCCAGGAAAACTAAACCGGTAAAAAATCTGGGGAGGATTAACCTAGCTATCCTCAAGGTAAAAAGCAAATCCACTATAGAGAATCGAAGTTTACAATAAGACTTAGACCACTAACATCCTATTGCTACCACATGTAGAACTTACTAACATGACCACATGCAAGCTTCGAATCCACAGACTCCTTCTCTATTAGGCCTTTGCAACACAAGCACCCACACTTGTGACTCTGAGACTCCACTGAAAGGTTTAGTAACACAAACTCTCCTGTTTGTGACTCCAAGACCACCCTTAAAGGTTTAGATCTTCAACTATTGTTGATCTTGATGCAGTAACCTCAGATTTACCGGTTCTAAAGATATGAGAGTGATATCTGGTAGTGACTTTGATCAAGGAAGGCACAGAACCTTTCAGATCTCACAAGAGCACCACCAAAGTCATAATAAAATGTGCATAGGGTTTCCTTTATATACTAGAAGAAGTAGATCTGATACCCTAATCCTTTTTGGGCTTGAACTGTTGTTGGGCAGAACTTAAAATTTTGCAAACCCGTATTTCAATTGGTCAAGCCTGTTTCTCGATTGGTCGAACCAGGCCACCGTGCCCGCCCCGCCCCGCCAAAAAAAGAGACCCCCCCCCCCCCCAAAGGAAAAAAAAAAGAAGAAGAAAAAAAGGCAACATCCAACATGTAAGAGGAGGAGGGAGGGTAGTTCAATCATTCATTGCAACTATTCCTCTCCCCTCTATTTTCTCCTTAAATTGGGGAGATAGAATTTCAATAGATTAGAGGAGAAAACACATGGGCCTCACTAATTTTCCATCATAAAATCAATTTTCTCTTCTCTATTTTCTATTCTCTCTATTTCACCCCAACCAAACATACCCTTAAATTTTTTTTTTCTCATTTACAAATTGTTGTGAGGCTTAGGTTTAGTGCATTTAGTGCACTGAACCCGTTCAAATGGTAACATGTATTCAAAAGTGGACACGTCATTATCTCAACAAGTGCAATGAAACTAAACACTCAACCCAAATCTCACCCACAAATTGTATTGAACCGCCTGTCATTGTAAACCATAGTTTAGCCCCATTTCGAGAATTTTTTTTTTCATTTAACATTATTTTTGAAATATTTTAGTTAGTTGTCATGTTTGCAAAGAATGTAGCAAACTAGCATCTCAAGTTTTAGAAAATCGAGTTCAAAATGGAACTTGAGTTTTTAAAACTCGAGTTACATGGGAAGGCTAAGTGATGTGGAAAAAATCCACGTGGAAATCGAGTATTTAAAACTCGATTTCCGTCATTCTTCTTATTCTTCTTTTTCTTCACTTGGTCCGTTCTTCTCCTCTGTTTTTTCTGGGTTCTTCTTCTGCAGGTTCCTTTCTCTTTTGTGCTTGGGTTCCTTTCTTTTTCTGCAGGTTCCTTTCTTCATCTTCACCATGGGTTTCTTTCTTCTTTGTGTTCTTTCTGGTCCGTTCTTCTCCTCTGTTTTTTCTGGGTTCTTCTTCTGCAGGTTCCTTTCTTTTTTGTGCTTGGGTTACTTTCTTTTTCTGCAGATTCCTTTCTTCTTCTTCACCATGGGTTTCTTTCTTCTTCGTGTTCTTTCTATTCTCGTTGGGACTGTTCTTCTTCCTCCTCTATGGGTCACTTCGTCTTCTTTTCTTCTTCAATTTCAGATCTTCTTCAATTCTTCAGATTCGTTTTCTTATTCTATGAAACTCGAGTCTTTAAGACTCGAGTTCCGTGTGGCAAAAATATTTTCATGTTAGCAATCGATCTCGAGTCTTGGAGACTCGATTTATTATCGAACTCAAGTTTTAAAGACTCGAGATGCTAGTTTCCTACGTTCTTTCAAAACCTTACTAACTAAGGATATTATATTCATTCATTACGCTAATATGCAAATATCCCCCCATTTCGAAGGTACACATGTAGATGTAAACCCACACTCGGTGACCTCAAACCATCACAAACTCCAAAAAATACACACATCTGAAAATCTTCCAGGCCCACATTAATGTTGCCGCAGAGACCCATCCGAAAGCCATCCCTCCACGTCTCCAACTCCCATTCTCGATCAAAGAGAGAGAGAGAACCAAAAACTGGGGACGATGTAAGCCGTTGATTATTACCACGTCATGATACATAGTGACATGGCAAAATCAGATAGGTGGTGGATCACTTACTAAAATAAAGAAAATTCCCACCTAACACAAAAATAAAGTGCTAGCCAAATTTGACTCGCCTGTTTCTGTGTCCTTTTATGTATGCAATAAATACGTAATGGGTTTGGTATATAGCTAATAGTTGGTAGAACTACTCTTCTAATTGATATTTTCCCAGATCTTTGCTCTCTTGGGTTTTGCTTATTCTTCCTCAATTTCATTCCTTGTATCAATCACAGAAGAAATACTTCAGGTTTGGATCATTTTGCCTTTTGGGTATTAGTTTATGTATTGTATAGGCATGATATTTGTGCTGTGTAGTTAGATTTCCGATCTGGGCTTTCTTTTTTATGTTTAGTTTATTGGTTTATTGTCACTTAATTATTAATTTTTTTGTGTTAATTCTGTATTGGGTATGTGTTGTTTGTGCATGATCTTGGTGATTTGTGGGGTTTATGTTTTTCTTTGTTTTAAAATGATTGGTTGATAATTTTTTTTTAGAGATGTAAGATTTTATTTATTATTTGGATCGGTTCTGGAATTAGATTGCTTTTGGTTATAACTAGTCATCTGGTATACAATGGGGTTTGGATCTGTGGCAGTGGGTCTTTGCTTGTTTGGTCAAAATTATTTTTTGATGAATGGTAATATTTGATCAAAAGAACACATTTTCAAACACCAAAAAAAAAAACATTTTAGCATTTCATTGCAGCCCACATCAGTTTGCAGAGGATAGATGTGACATCCTATTTATCCACAACATCTAATCCCCAGTTTGGTAAATCTACACTGATTTGTACACTCAGATCTATTAGATGAGACCAGATTCTACTAGTAAAAGAACATTTGAAAAACAAATGATGTTACAATCTCGAACTTATTTCTACAGAAAACATATAGGATGTCCCCTCCATAACCCCATTTAACCAGACCTTCCCTAGTTGTTAGGCTATTTTAAATAGCTAACCAACAAATGAAAAGAGTGTTTAGGGATAGCTATGTGATGCCAATCTATTTCCACAATCAACCTCTTCATTGTTTGATCCTAATTTCATTCCAAGCTGAAGAGCTAATAAATTTCTTAGATTTGGCAAGTAACCACCGTACAGAATCCTCATTTGCTAAGTCAATTTGTGATAACCCAGACTGAAGATTCACCATTGACTCAGATCTAGTTGTAGGGCAGAACCAGTAACCCTGTTTCAGGATACTAGAAACTTTGGCATTCACATTACTTGCAGCTTCCAAGATCTTGGCCTATTCTGTTGGGTTTAACAATTTGCTATAAGTGAATAAAAGTTTGATATTTTCCTTTTTTTTAAAAAAATTTTAATCTTACTTTGATAATCAGGTTGTTCAGGACAAGAGACATTTACCAATTGGTTTATCATCAGACCAAACCACCAATTGGTTTTTGGTGTAGGGGGATTGAACCCCAAATCTCATATTCAAGGATAAGAGACTTTACCAATTGAGCTAACTGGAATCCACTCATTTTTGTTCATTTTGAGACTCAAATATGCTGGTAGTTTTTATTCTTACATCTGTATTTTATAGGATATTGAGGATTCACACTTTCTCTGTTGTTATATTGGACATATTGATTTCCTTTTTCTTAAGGGAACACTCAATTTGATATTTTTTAAAGGAAGACGGAAAGTCAGGAAAAATTAAAATGAATAAATAAAACCTAGTTATTTAAGCATTATCAAAATGTTGATTGTATAAGGGGCAGGTTGAATTCATTGAGGAAAGTACAAAGAATTCAACAGAATCTGTAACTCCAAATATCTTGGCAAATCTGATGTAATATCTTTAGTTCAGGCTAAAGCTTTTGGTCTTTGTATGTCCTTGTTTTCCTTTTTGCTTGTTGTAAGCTTCCCTCGGTGGATGTACTGACCTTTGTAGTTTTTAATTTCCTCCATTGATGTCCAAATGGGTTTCTTTTCATGTTTTGAGTAGGGCCATGTGATTTGTTTCTGTTCTTTTCTTCTTATGCATATACTTACTGAAGAAAATGGATTATACTGTTCATTCAGAGATTCCTGGTTTCATATTTTATTGAGTTTTATTCTTCATAAACTACAGTAATTCTCAGCTTTTATTAAAGAATCAAAACAAGTTTTTTCTTAATGCTCTTGGATCACATTTTGTTTCAATCAAAATATTGGATTTGTCTTACTGGCATCCCACATTTTTGGCAGGAAAAAATATGGCTGCACCCCCCAAGCCTACAAGAATAGGCCTTGCTGGTCTAGCCGTCATGGGCCAAAATTTGGCTCTCAACATTGCTGAGAAAGGCTTCCCTATTTCCGTATACAATCGAACTACCTCCAAAGTTGATGAGACTGTTGAACGAGCTAAAAAGGAAGGGAATCTTCCTGTATTTGGTTTCCATGATCCTGAATCTTTTGTAAACTCAGTTCAGAAGCCTCGTGTCATAATTATGCTTGTTAAGGCTGGGGCACCAGTGGACCAAACCATAAAGACCCTCTCTGCTTACATGGAGAAAGGTGATTGTATAATTGATGGTGGTAATGAGTGGTATGAGAACACTGAGAGGAGAGAGAAAGCTGCAGCTGAATTGGGTTTGCTCTATCTTGGAATGGGAGTTTCAGGTGGTGAGGAGGGTGCTCGTAATGGACCCTCTTTGATGCCTGGAGGGTCTTTTGAGGCTTACAAGCATATCGAAGACATTCTTCTTAAGGTGGCAGCTCAAGTTCCAGACAGTGGCCCCTGTGTGACTTACATTGGAAAAGGTGGATCTGGAAATTTTGTAAAGATGATTCATAATGGAATTGAATATGGTGATATGCAGCTGATTGCAGAGGCATATGATGTATTGAAATCAGTTGGAAAGTTGTCAAATGAGGAACTACGAAGTGCTTTCTCAGAATGGAACAAGGGCGAACTTCTGAGCTTCTTGATTGAAATAACTGCTGACATATTTGGAATTAAGGACGATAAGGGTGAGGGATATTTAGTTGACAAGGTTCTGGATAAAACCGGCATGAAGGGTACTGGTAAATGGACTGTACAGCAAGCTGCTGAACTATCAGTTGCAGCTCCCACAATTGAATCTTCTTTGGATGCAAGGTTCCTCAGTGGGTTAAAGGAGGAAAGGGTCAAAGCTGCCGAAGTCTTCAAATCAGGTGGCTTTGGTGATATCTTGACCGACCAAGTAGTGGACAAGGAGAAGTTGATCAATGATGTGAGGCAAGCTCTCTATGCATCCAAGATATGTAGTTATGCACAGGGGATGAATCTGATCCGTGCAAAGAGTATTGAGAAGGGATGGGACTTGGAGTTGGGGAAATTGGCTAGGATTTGGAAGGGGGGGTGCATCATCAGAGCCATATTCCTTGATAGAATTAAGAAGGCCTATGATAGGAACTCTGACCTTGCAAACCTTCTTGTGGATCCAGAGTTCGCTAAGGAAATCATTGAGCGACAGTCTGCCTGGCGAAGAGTTGTATGCCTTGCTATCAATTCTGGTATTAGCACCCCGGGCATGTCTGCCAGTCTTGCTTATTTTGACACTTACAGAAGGGCAAGATTGCCAGCTAATCTGGTCCAAGCTCAGCGAGACTATTTTGGTGCTCATACATATGAAAGGACTGATGTGGAGGGATCCTTCCATACTGAATGGTTCAAGCTTGCCAAAATGTAAGATTTTAGTTTTGGCGGTATCCACTTGAATGGAACTCATAATAGTCCTAATAAATTTCTGCCCATGACTCTGCTGGGCAGAGCTGACACTACCTCTACTTGGTGAAATTTATGGCAATTATTCTGTTTAATTGCTTGAAGTTTGTTTATGTATTTTTGTCCTGGTTGTGTTTTGGCAGATCCTGCTACTTTTCTTAATGTTTTCTATTGAATTGATCCATTCTATGGCCCCTTTTTTTTAGTGAAGATGTCTTTTGGAGTGGGGTAAAGTACTACTGATTTGTGTTAGAATGTATGAACATGAAATGCCATAAAGAGCCTTATGTTTATGTACATCATTTGGTTCGGTTCTTTTTCTACTGCATATTCGTCTCTCTTTAACTTAAACAACCTATTGAATACCTCATTGTTCCTAAAAATTCCTCGCGCATATTCCACCATGGAGGTGCGACTAGTCTGAATGACGTGCTAGCTTGTTCCCTGATTAACCAAATGAGGGAGAAAGACACTGAAATAGTGTGTTCCGCAGGGTATGAAAAGCCTCCTTGTTCATTTATGCTATATGTCATTTTATTCTGCCTTAACTTCGCTTTACTTTAAGACTCTGTTTCTCAAAAAAAAAAAAAAAAAAAAAAAAAACCTCAATACTCGATTCTAAACTCTATATTTAGCCCAACCCTATTTTACAATCAACCCAAACTGATAAACCCATGGGCTAAGCACGAACCCGGGCAGCCCAATTGGTTATCCCAAATTCAAATTTCACCAAATTACAGAAATGCCACACCTTTTCCGAAAGTTACAAAAGTCCACTCCACTATTTGAAATTACACAATTGCCCGCACCTTTCTCAAAATTATCCACACTGCCTCTTGGCTTGACCAAAATTACAACAATAGCCCTCGACTTTATAAAAATTATCAAAATCTCCTCAAAACCCTCCAAACTTACCAAATACACCAAAATCTTCCAAAATTACCAAAATACCTCTACAACCCCAAAAAAATTGCTAAAATGTTCTTCTAAACCTTGGGAAATGCTCCACATCCCTAAATAGCTCCTACAAGTCTAAATCATGCTCAATCAATCCTAACACTCAATGGTTACCTCTTTAAAGGTGTGTAGTTATGCATAATAATAGACAGTGCGCCTCCAATTGAGCACTCCATTGATCCTAGCCGCTTGATCAAGACAAGACAATAATCTGCCAAGTGGACATATCGAGAAATAAAAAGGTCCTTACGAGTCACAACAAGCGCATTACATGCTAAAAGCAATCAAGATTGGACACGCATGAATTGCCTCTTCCTTCATCTACCAGGGAAATCATTACCATCGGGTCCATCACTAAAAATACAACATTCCCCCTAAAACACGATTTTCCCTATCAGACAGATTAGATTTCAAAATGAAGAGCAATTGATACAAATGTGCTTAATGTTTGATTACACATCACCCACTTGGCTCAGCTTTGCCAAGACAAACTCGGCAAATGACTAAATTAGGACGGAACAACTAAGACAACAATGACCCCTAATGTGCACAAAATATACTAATTAAAGTATTTCCATATGTGCATTGTTAGTCTTAGTTTTATGTTATTTCATATCTAATTCTAAATTATTTATATTCTCTAAGTAATGGAGGCTTAACATTCTTATAGGCTTTATCTAAGGCATAATGGACTTTAACTAAAGTGGGTTTCATCAAGTTATAGTCTTTATCTAAGGTATAAGGATGGACTCTTAACTAAAGTGGGTTTCATCAAGTAAAAGCGCCATCAATATGATAAGTCAAAAGTGGAGTGGGAGTTAAAAGGGGAAAAAAAAAGAAAAGAAAAGAAAGAGAAGTGAAGTATAAGAATTTAGTGAATAGAAAGAGGTATAAATGTAGAAGTGACAACTACAAGATGGTTCTAGGGTTTTATCTTTCAATTAAAAAAGCTCGTGTGGCTTTGCTCTGTCAAGTTAATTTGACCTGACCCATAACAATGTGAGTCGAATATGGATTCATATAAGATTTTGAGATTTTACTATTTTACATATCATTAATTTGATTTTTTTTATTAAATATAATTGTATTCTACATTTAAACTCTCCATTATAATTATAACACATCATTTTTTTTTAAATTAGTAAAATATATAATTTCATAAACAAATACAATCATAATAAATGCTGTGGGGGACGATTTTTCCAACCCGCAAGCAATTTGTCCGCTCTGGGGCCGAAGGATCCGTACGGCTTTGTTCTTTCAAGCGACATGTGTTATAGTGGTACACTCTTGCCTTCAGCTAAGGCTTATAAGACATGAGTGGGGCGCATCTTTCTTCGATGTGGGAGCAAGTCTCAAAAACTGCTCATGTCGCTTGAAAAAACAAAGCTGTGTGGGTCCTTCGGCCCCAGAGCGGACAAACTGCTTGCGAGTTGGAAAAATCTTCCCCCACAAAAAGGCGTTTTTGAGGGCAGTGCCCATCAAAGGTATTGTCCGCTTTGGGTGGTAGTTTTTGAGACTTGCTCTGACCGCACGGTTTTGTTACCCCGAAGGGCATGTCTCTATCACTATAACACATGTGTGTTGTAGTGGTACACTCTTGCCTTCAGCTAAGGCTTATAAGGCATGAGTGGGGCGCATCTTTCTTCGACGTGGGAGCAAGTCTCAAAAATTGCTCATGTCGCTTGAAAGAACAAAGCCGTGTAGGTCCTTTGGCCCCAGAGCGAACAAACTGCTTGCGGGTTAGAAAAATCTTCCCCCACAAATGCTATTAATGGTTATCATAAATCATATTATATTAAACTTTCATGTACATATATTTTCATAGGGTGGAACATTTTCCTTGAAAGAATATTAGAAAATCTTTGAGTTTTGGAATAGATTCTCTTCATTTCATGTATAAATAACTTTGTATTAAATACACTTTTAAATATACCAAATGCAAGACGTTTGGGTTGGGTTTACTTTTTATTGTTTTTTCCAAGTCTTTCATTCTTTTTTATTTTTATTTTTTAATAATGAGGAAAAAAAAATCTTATTACATACTCCCTATTACACACTTCATATACAATACCTTTTGAAATCATATTTGAATTAAAATTGTGAAACCGTGTTTTAAAAACATGATTTCAGTATTGTAGTAATGTGAGTACGATAAATATATGTAATAAAGAGCATCGGACTATCGTTACTCTTCAAGTTTTCTAATTGATTTTATTTACAAGAACAAAGTTTCTCTTCAAACTAGTTTGGAAAAAAACTCTTCAAACTTCTCATATATCTTTATATTGAGTGAGAATTTTGAAAATCTAACCGTTATATTACATGTTATTATTATATCATCAAAAAGTTTTTTTTTTTTTTTTTCCTCACTCAAGGTGCATTGTAGTTTAGGAAATGGCCTCGCCAATTACCAATGAAGAGGGATTTTGTAGACTAGCAGAGTGAGAAGAAAGAATATCATAAGTTAACATGCGGTTGGAAGAAAATTGCAAACTAGCATCTCGAGTTTTATAAACTCGATTTCAGTCTAAAACTCGAGGATTAAAGACTCGATTCCCACTTGGTGAGTTGGAAATATGATGCCAGATAGATCTCGAGTTCTAAAAAGCAAAACCGAGTCTCTAAGACTCGATTTTGGTACTTGAAGAACAACAGACCTGAAGAACAAGAAGAACGATTTGACGACGAAGAACAAAGGAACGATCTGACGACAAAGAACCGATCTGACGACGAAGAACAGAGGAACGATCTGACAATGAAGAACAGAGGAACGATCTGACGAAGAACAAAGACAGAGAACAGAGGAAGAACCGAGATCGCTGGAGCTCCGATTGCACAAAGAAGAACGTTGGGTTAGAACTCAGAAGAATGCAAGGAAAAGAAGTGAAACTTGAGTCTTTAAAACTCGAGTCTTAAAAGTGAAACTCGAGTCTTAAAAACTCGAGTTCCACGTGGATTTTCCACATTAGCTCCCACAACTTACAAATCGAGACTCAAAAACTCGAGTTTTATCTTGAAACTCGAGTTTTAGACACTCGAGATGCTAGTTTACAACATTGTTTTGAAACATGACAACTAACTAAATTTTTTGATATTTAATGTTATTTGGAAAAAAAATTCTACCAATGAAGTGCGGAACATAGATCACTATTCACCGCAAGTTCTGAATCTCCCAACATTCACTTCATATCCCTTGTTTTTCACATCAATTCAATTTCAAAGGTTAGGAAAACTCTCTCATTCTCTCAAACTGAACTCATTGCATGTTCATTTTTCTATGTTCTACTATGCTCTTCTTTTGGTCAAACTGCTTAGTTTTTTTCTTAACACTCTCAAAACTCTGCTTGTGTGTGTGTGTGTGTGTGTGTTTTCCTTTTTAATGTCTGGGTTAGTCTCACTTCAGTTTAGCTCCTTGGTTTTCTGTTTGGTAGCTGGAAAGCTGGTGGAAAGAAAAAAGAAAAGAGAACAGACCAATCTTTTCTTGTGCTTTGGTTGCTTAAAAGTTTAAAAACAAGAAAAGTTACTCACCCACATTCACAACTAGCATTCTACAGGGAACCACACATGGGATAATGTAAAAGATCTCAAATATTAGCTTGAATTGAATTGCCAAGAGCAAAACATATTTCACCAATCATAAGTTGCAAAAAGTTTCATTCTTTGCTGGTGAAAGTGAAACAAGCATTTAAAAACAATTAGATTTTTTTTTGGTACCAAATGTTTTCTTGCAATGCAATGCAATGGATTTCAATTCTTGTTATCCATGAATTACAACTATATTTTGTGTTATCATTTTTTTTAACCTTTTAAATGAGTTTAAGTATGATAAACACAATTTTGATGTGAGGTCTAGGAATTCTGAGGCTATGAATTTAAAAGGGAACTAGTAATTGACCCTAACTTCATACTTGACTGTATTTGAATTGTGATATCTTATGCATGTTTCTATTAAAAGGCAAAGTGATAAGATGTGAGTTGGATGCTGTAATGAGAGCTAACCTTATGCATTGAGTCTGAATCTTAGGTTACCCTAGTGTCAAGTTAATGAGTTAAGGTATTTTACTTGAATCTTTGCCTCTAGGCTAGAATAGGGACAATTTGGAAACAGAAAATAAAGGAAGAAATATACAATAAATAGAATGCAGAAATAGGATACAGATGTGATGACTAATAAAATGCATTACTAGTTATCAAAGTAAAAAAATAAAAATAAAAGGGCTAATCCAATTTTTTTTTTTTATGTGGAGCTTTATTTTCAAAGCTTAAACAATTAGGATACAAATAATTTTCCAATAGACATCCGTCTTAGGTCCTATCTAGAGTGTTCATACAACATAACTTTTGTACTTATTGGTTGTGTTAGTATCACTCCTCTTTATTATCTTCGTTTATATTGTTAATTGATTTTAAGTTTGATGATTTATTGCATAGAAGGTAACTACGTAAATGACGCCTTCCAAGTATAAGTCACTAGAGTAAAGGATGTCATGTTTCAATCTCAATGTAGCAATTAGCATGAATCCAATGTTAGGCCTATTGTAAGTTGTTCTACCCTGAGATGCCCTTTTAATTTGTCTATTTTGTTGTGATTCAAGAAACTGAAGGAATTTTCTTGTTTTACTATACGCGGATGTTGTCTCTGCAATCAGAGAGCAAACTTACCGAAAGTTATGATTAAAACTGTAACTATATTGTCTCATTCTAATAATTATATGCATCTAATCTTCATATGTGTTGATTTTTTCCCCTAAATAGAAAAACTGAAATGTTGACAGAGCATCTAAAAATTTTGGCTTCAAGTTGTGTTGAAAATATGTGGTATGGTCTTCTTTATAGTGTGTTTGCTAGCAGTGCAAGTAAATTTGTAACTTTTGGGTGATCTTGGACAACTTTTATAATAGTCATTGCAGAAAATGTAATTTCTTTGAAGTTTCTACCTCATACTTTTTTCTGTTATTATTATTATTATTTATTACTATATTAATTCAAGGGCAAATTGCTCCTTTCCACACCCTGTTTACACTTAACTCTCATAACTATTGAAACACATGATTGAGTGAGCCCCCAAAGTTATCACTTTGTTTTAATGTCTCTCTTGTTGTCTATTTTGGTGTTAAGTATGATAAAATTTAGCATTGAAAAACCAATTTACCCATCTCCAAAACAAATGATAGATGAGTAAATTGGTCTTTCAATGCTAAATTCCATCAGACTTATTAGCAAAACAGACAATAAGGGGTGAGTGTAACATATTTTTAAAAACAGACAATAGGGGGTGAGTGTAACGTATTTTTAAAATTGAATAGTTGATTGTGCATTTGATATTTCAGGGGGTTGAGTGTAATTGGGTTGATTGTTTATAGTGTCGTGAGTTGTAAATTGAAATTTTCTTTTCCAGACTTTATTAGTGAGTTGTTTGAAGTAGATTGTTAAGGAATGGGAGCTATGGTTGTTGATGGGGAGGAGGTGCTTTCTCTCACTCAAAATAATTTATCTAGCCTTTGAGTGTACTGTCTCTTCTTCACTAATTCATTTTAATGGCAAATTTGTTTTGACTGTGTAGCTTGAGGGGGGGGGGGAGATGAAATTTGGGAACCCTGGAGTCAATAAAAGGAACTTGATGGGTGAGGTTTCATGGTTAGATGAAAAGGAAGGTGCCCAGGAGCATACTAATGAAGAAAGGAATAAGAGAGAGGAAATGAAGTCCTAGTTGGAGCGACTCATTACTATGGAAGAGAGTTCTTGGCAACAAAAATCACAAGAGTCCTTTGGCTTAAGGAAGAGGACAATAATACAAAGTTTTTCCATTGGATGCTGAACTCTTATAGAAGGTATAATCATTTGGGGTTCCTAGAGGTAAGTGGGTTGGTTTTTGAGGAGGATTCATAGGTGAGGGGTCAAGTGATGAATTTCAACAAGAAATAGAAGGATGGAAACCTACAATTGATGGGTGATGTTTCAAGGTTAGATGAAAAGGAAGGTGCCCAGGGGCATACTAATGAAGAAAGGAGTAAGAGAGAGGAAATGAAGTCCGAGTTGGAGCAACTCATTACTATGGAAGAGATTTCTTGGCAACAAAAACCAAGAGTCCTTTGGCTCAAGGAAGAGGACAATAATACAAGGTTTTTCCATCGGATGCCGAACTCTCATAGAAGGTATAATCATTTGGGGTCCTGGAGGTAAGTGGGTCGGTTTTTGAAGAGGATTAATAGGTGAGGTGTCAAGTGATGAATATCAACAAGAAATAGAAGGATGGAAACCTACAATTGATGGACTAGATTTTTATACTATTGAGGAGGTTGAGGGAAGTTTGCTTGAAAGGAGGTTTGAGAAGAAATAAATTTTGCTAGTGAGGGACCTTCAGGGGGATAAAGCACCATAGCATGATGGGTTTACTATGAATTTTTTCTAGCATTGTTGGAGGGTGGTAGAAATGGATGTGTTGGCGTTCTTTAAGGAATTCTATGAGCATGGTAAGTTTGATGCATCCTTTATAGCATTAATCCCTAATAAAAATAATGCTTTCAATATAAGAGACTTTTTGGCCTATTAGCCTAGTTGAGATTGTATATAAGATCCTTGCTAAGGTGTTGATGAATAGGTTGAAAGGTTGTTGGACACATGTACTTCTAAGTCTCGGAATGCATTTGTGGGAGGAAGGAAAATAATGGACTCTGTGCTTATTGCAAATGAATATGTGGATAGTAGGCTTAAAAGTCATCTTTTAGGAATCATTTGCAAGTTGGATATTGAAAAAGCCTATAATCATGTTAATTAGGAGCTCTTCTATTTTTCGGAGAGGATTTGATTTGGTAGTAAATGGAGAGGGTGGATCTGTATGTGCATTTCCACTGTTGCTATTGGTGAAAGTTCTCCTGCAGGCCTTTTTGGTAGTTTGAGGAGTTTTCACCAAGGAGATCCTGTATTTTTGTTACATTTCCTCTAGTTATGGAGGTACTGAGTAGGATGTTAAGGAGAATGGAGCATGTTGGCCTTATTAAGGTTTTTAGGGCAGGTAATGGGGATGTTGATCCTTTATCTCTGTTACTTTTCCTACTAGTTATGGAGATGCTTAAGAGGATGGAGGATGTTGGCCTTATTAAGGATTTTACGGCTAGTAATGGGGATGTTGATGATTTATGTGTTTCTCACCTATTATATGCGGATGATACAATCTTGTTCTATGATGCTAGTACCAAAAAAATTCTCTACATTCAGTTGTTGATGACTTGTTTTGAGGCGGTGGCTAGTGTGAAGGTTAATATGAGCAAGAGTGAGATGGTCCAATAGGAGTGGTGGAAAATATGACCGCTCTTGCTGATTTATTGCGTTGCATGATAGGGAGACTTCCAGTGACTTATCTTGGGATGCCACTCACACTCAGAGCTTCTTTTAAGTCTAAATCAGTTTGGAACCCCATATTGGGGAAGTATGGGCATAGATTAGCAGCTTGAAAGAGGCTTTACCAACCAAAAGGGGGTTGGTTGACCTTATTTAAGAGTACATTTTTGAGTTTATCTATGTATACTTTCCTAATTTACCATCCCCACGAGTGTGGTAACCTAGGAAGCACAAATACTCCATTTTTGTTCAAGTACTAGTATCCATATTCGATACCTCTGGGATACTCTTGCATGCATGTCCCAAATTTTTTTTTTTTTTTTTTAATGTGTCTATACATCTAGGATATGCCAGTGATACGGTCGTAACCCTACCCTTCTATCATGAGAGATAGGCCAAACTTGTGAGGATTTTTACTTTTATTTTTTATATATTGGTTTTAATGTTGAACTCTTGTCTAGTTATCTTTTGTTTGCTCTTTTGGATCTTGGTTTTATCCTAAACATCATTTGATGGCCATGGATTCACTTTATTATCCATTATTGCTCTTAATTGATATATGCTTAACAATATATGAAAACAAATTCTTAATAATATACAAAAAACATATATATAAATATAAATATATTTAATAATTAATTAATACAAGTATTCCCACCGTATTGTAACCTAGTTTTTCATGAATTGTCATATTGTTGTATCTATATCGTACCATACCCGTGCTTCATAGGTAATAACACAGGAATTTCTTGTGGGGTGGTTTAGGGGAGAATTTTAAACATCATTGTTGGTTTAGAATAAGTTTTGCACTCTTATTGCTGATGGGGGGTTGGGGATTAGGAAGCTTGCAACTTTTAATCAAGCATTGTTAGGGAGTGGTTGTGGAGGTTTGGAGTAGAGGAGACACAGTTATGGAGGCATGTAATAGCTGCAAAGTTTGGAGAGGTGTGGGGTGGTTGGACCACGAAAAACCGATTCGTGGCTCTTATAGGTGTGGTGTATGGAGGAGTGTTAATATGGGTTGGGATAAGTTTTTGCAGAACATTCAATTTGTAGTAGTTTTTGGTGACCAGGTTTGTTTTTGTCATGACTGTTGGTGTGGTGAACAACCCTTAAAGATGGATATGATAATTCCTCTAGTTTTGAAGCTTTAGTGGCGTCTTTGTTGGTGAGGCAAACTATGGGGGTGATGAGGAGCTGGGATGTCAGATTTGTTCAGTCTTTTAATGATCGGGAGTTAGATTTGGTGTCCTCATTCCTCCAACTTCTAGAGTCTCACATTCCCATTAGCGAGGGTGGTGCTCAGGTAAGGTGGAAACTTAAAAGGATGAGGATTTTGATATTCATTCTTTCTATAATGTTTTAAGGGGCTCCAATGCTTTTTGATTCCCTTGGAAAGGCATTTAGGGTGTGAGAGCACCACAGAGGGTCTTCTTTTTTGTGTGGACAATGGCATGGGGGAAGATTCTTACTTGTGATAATTTCATTAAGAGAGGTTACACTTTAGTAGGGTGATGTTGGATGTATTGGTGTAGTGAGGAGATGGTGGACCACCTTTTGATTCATTATATGGTTGCATACAATCTGTGGAGCTTTGTGTTTAGATGTTTTGATATTCATTGGGTCTTATTGGGGAAGGTGATGGATGTCATGTTTAATTGGAGGAATTGGGTAGTTAAGCATTTTTTCGGCTATTTGGAATATGGTTCCTTTGTGTTTGATGCAGACTATTTGGAAGGAAGGTAATCGGCATACATTTGAAGATGTGGAGTGTATGGGGTTAGCAACTTTTGCTTTCTCTTTTTTTGATTGGTCTTGTGCATGGGGCTTTACTCATTGTGGTTCTATTGCTACTTTTGTTGACTGATTGTCATTTTTACACGATCCTTTTCCTTGTAATTCTTTTAGCTCCTCTTTGCACATGAAGTTGTCTTTTCTCAAAAAAAATTCATTTTGTGAACTTGAAATGCATTGAAAAACATAAGAAAAGTGATTTGTGCTGCATTCCATAAATAAGGCCCTTTCAATGAGGGATGGTTTGTGGGGAAGGAGTTGAAGTGTAAATATAGAACTCTCTGCAGTTGATTAGTCTCAGAAATTTTAATGGTCCATATGGAACGAGGGTGACAAGAGTTTTAAATTACTTAGTGGCCTTGAAGACTTCATGTCTAGTATTACCATTGCTGCTGAATTGGCCTTGAAGAATCTTTCTGGCGTGGTTTATTATGAGAATAAGCCACAAAGATTATATTTTCAAACCTGTGTTGTGTATAAGTTCACAAGGGAAAAAATTTAGTCAAACATTGTAGGATGGGAAGAAAAATGTAATTAAATCCTAGTCTGTGGGATCAGTGCAGCAACTGGGAGTTGGATGGACAGCTTTATATAATCTTTGTTGGAATGAATGTTGGATGAAATTCTCACAGCTGATTGTTGAGTAAGGGGTATGTAGATCTAGCCAAAAGGATAATATATGAACAAGGAAAAAAAGAAAATTGTATCCAGTGCAGGGTTTTTTTCTGAGTGGAGATTGTTGTGCTTGATTTAGCATATAGTTTTTGAATATTAGTAGAGGCTTTTAAGATTGGTGTTGTCTGATAGAGCCTCCCCCTACTTTTTTGCTTTCAGGAATTTTTTTGGTTGGAAATGAGTTGGTAGGTCCTAGTGCTTCATCGCTTTCCTTTCTCTTTTTGTATACCTGATATGCAAATATGTTGTATACTTTTTCTTTGGTATAAATTAGTTATGGTATTGGAACCATGACTACTATGTCTAGCATCCTTTTAAGCCATGCTAGGAATCTAATTAGATTCTGATGCTTCTTGACTGTGTTTGGATTGGAGTTGGTCTAAGAGTCTGAGAGTTCTGTAATTATTATCAGATCTTAAATAACGCATTACACAAGATAGGGAAATGAATTAAATAGACAAGTTGCTGTTTATGATAGAGAAATGATGTAAAATAAACAAAATATTGAGGCTTTTAGTTCTGTAGGTCTTGCTAGAAAATAATAACTTGCAGGAGAGAGAGATAGACACTGTTTATGATCGGTTACCAAAACACAGCTATGCCGGACCCAACCCGATTCAGAGAATCTATTGCAAAATTGAAAAGTAATTTCCAATTATATTCAGTCAAGGTTGCTTTCGAAAAGTACCAAAGAGCATTTGGATTTTGGTGGATAAACTTTTACACATTATTTCTTTTTATGGTAATTTTTGTTTTATTTACCAATCCACTCCACCACCTTTATTTTTGTGTCATGTCCAACTCCCCACCACCCAATGCCATTCAATCCATCCACTGCTCTAGTACACCTGAAATAATTAATTCTAAATTTCTCACAATATATGCATAGAATTTTTATTTTACTCAATTTTTTTTAACAGGCTTGCTGCAGTATTCATCTTATTGGTTCTTGTTTCAGATGATCACTCCATATTCAATGAAGGTCGAATCTAATGTACAAAACTCTCACTATTTGTAAGGTCTAGGAGAGGTGATTATAGGAAGTGTTACACCTTTCTTTTTTAGGCTAATTTCCGGATTTGAATCCTCAACCTGTCAATTTTGGTGGAAGGCACATCGCACACTCCATATTCAATGTTTCTGAAAATATTTTTGGGCAAAAGGATCATGATGAAGTCTTTGGTGGACTCCAAACAGGTGGTGCGTGCCAACAAAATGCTCAATTTTTGACTCTGCAAGCCATTTTAACGTTTACTGTTTACATTATGATATAAAACTCAATCTTGTTTATTATAAAAGGAAACTCAGAAGACCTGCACTATTTATAGATAAATATGTGATATTCAAGTAAAATGCTCAAAACTTGTTATTTCAAATTTTCTTCAATCTCATACTGGCTAAATTGCTAAGCAAAAACTGGTTGACTTCTTTAGAAACAGAAGAACCAAAAATAGAAAGAGGATAATATAATAACTTTGACCTCCATCTTAGCCAAGCAGATCCATAGAACTAGTGGCAGACTGGTTTGAGGACTCAGCTCTGAGATAAGCTGTGTTGCAGGGAACATCATCCAGGTCTCTTAAAGTAGGGAAAGGGCTATTAAGTTGCATATCAGTAAACATTTGACGAAGTTCTGAAGCTTCCTCCTTCAGCTGAGCATTTTCTTGAACCACCTTGTCATGGGACTCCGAAACATGGTTCAGCTTATCTATGAGCTGGTGGTTCTCATTCCGGAGCCAAACCACCTGTGACCACAGCTCATCTAGGTGCTTCTGCTTGCGCATACGTGAACGGCGGGCAGACTCTCTATTAGATATCATCCTTCTCTGTTTTCTCTCATTGATAAGACTTAGTTGTTGCTCATCAGCTTCATCAGAAGTTGAATTACTGCTGAAAGATGAGGAATGTGGATTTAAGTCTTGAAATTGAGGTGGGAGTTGGAAATTGTATAATGGATTAGGGAACTGGCTAAATTGAAATGTGGATGCTGTATTCTGAGTCATGTTAAAGTTAGCTGGGTATGGAGATGGGTTATTTGAAGAGGCTAGATAATGGAGTGCTGTAACCTCACTAGGCTGCATGCCTGGTGAAACCTATTGAGTTAAAGAATTGAAGGGTCTTGGTCCTTTTGGAGGGGGAGGTGAATTAGATATAGTTTTTGTTAGAAGGAGGAGGGAAGCGTGAGGAGAAGAGGTGTTTTATAGGATGGGAAAAGGTTGATATGGCCCCCACTCCTGTTAACACTGAGGAAGTTTCTTAAAGCTCAGACCAATGGAACATCATGCAGACCATGTTTTTACTTTCACATGTGGCATTAGCATTACATTGATGTATGTATTGTATGATAATGAAAAATTATACAAATTCTTGTATGTTTTTACTCATGCTTGATCCTCTTTTTTTTCTTTTTCTTTTTTCCTAAGAAGAAAATGGGTAGAGGGGGGCAATCTGAGTTAACGTCTTCCACCTAGGTGTGACCATAGTGACATTCTATCTGCTGGGCTCGAGCCTGCGGGAGCAGGATATCCGAATGAGCCATATCTGTGCACCCAGCCCCATCCAGATGAGTCATGCTTGATCCATTTAGTCAAGCAGTGTTTACATGTGTCCATGCATGCCATGATGCACATATATGGGGGGAGCAATTTGTGATGGTGGATAATCATTTTGAGATCAAATATATGCTTACATCAGAGAGAGAAAGAGGCTGTTCACTTTGTGGAGAGTAATTATTTAAATGGAAGAATGTTTTGGCAAAGAGAGTAATGGAGTTCAAGAAGTCAATCTATAATATTGGAGTTTTATTTCCAAGCCAGGTCCATGTTAGATGGTTTTTCACTTAAAAAGGCTCAGCCAATAGCATCATGTGACGTAGGGAAATAGGAGGAAGAAGGTTGGAGAGAAAGGAAAGCTCTTCAGTATTATCCTTAACTAGGAAATGCTATATGAGTTTGATGACTCAAACACCACTTCTATGAGACCAAATATAATAGCTTAACAAGACTTGACCCTAAATTATTTTAATTTTCATGGACCAGTTTGCTTCTCTCTGTGGCATGTTTTGGTACTAATTACAGTCCATGCCGACAGGTTAATGAGGTTTGTACCATTTGTTGCCGTAAACAAAGTTTATTATTAAGTTAATTGTCACCCACGCAATATTTCTTTATCACACACATGAATGGCCAATGGCATCTGTGTTTTTTAAACTGTGAAATAGGATGAAAAGGAAATGGGTTTGATGTGAATCTTTACCAGATATATGTCAATTTCTTAATTTCCATTTGGTAATATGCATATATTTCAAGACAAAAACCATTGGTTTAATAAAACAAATGAAGCCATCATCACTACATAGGATTGCAAAATATTTAAAATATTGAAACGACATCCATTCGAAGCAAAAAAGAGCAATAATTACATAAGCTCAGTAAATGACAAATATCACATCAATTTTATATTCGTGTAAAGATGCATTTCCAGAAAGGAAAAATAAAAAATAAAAAATTTGTTCAGCTTTTTTATTAGTTGATAGTAAAACTCAATCGGTAAAAGGTTAAACAAATTGTTAGTGGTGGCTCCTTGTTTGTCCAAGTTGTTCTACTTTAATCAAAAAGTGGCCAATAGTTTCTCACTGCTTCTTCTTTTTTAAACATCAGTCTAGTACAACATTTGCTAACCTCAATTTTAATATGACAATTAAAGTGAGAAAAGAGAATATGTTCTGGCCTTTTTCCTTAATCACATTTAATGTGGTACTATACTACTATTGGATGTTAAAAAATAAATTTCATGTAGTTCAAAATTCTTAGGTATTTCTAAAGCACGGAAAAATGTGAGAAGAGAGAGCACTATTTCTCGTGCTTCGAGAGTATCTAAGAATTACTCGTACAGTAATTAGCGCGTTTGTGTAGCAGAGGCATATAAAATCCTATTGTCAATTTGATTTACTCAAAATTCAATGAGCTTAGTGCTAAAAATTTCAAGCAGGCATATCCATGTACTAGGGTCAAGTTATGCTACCTCTATTCATGACCATGGAAAGGATTTTTATTTTTTATGGTCTTAGCCACTCAAGTTAGTGTCACTAAGTGGAAAAATCTTGCTATATGGTGGTGGGAATGGAAAGTGAGAAAATGGGTGTACTTTGAAATGCAGTCTCCCACTAAATGAGAAGCTTTCTAATAAAACCATAACCAAACTCTTATTGATGCAAAATGCTCTTCCTCTACACACCTGAGGATGGATCTGGTTGAGTGGATTGAATGGTCAACAATATCATTAGACAGATTAAGACCCCTCTTTCCCTTCTTGTCTTGTGCTTGTTCTTTTCCTTTTTCCGTTTTCCCTTTTTATTTTTTAATTTCCCCTCTATTTCCCTAAATTCTTTTTTGCATTTGGTATGTAGTTGAAGACTTACATTGCGTCTTGTCCAATTGTACTTTTAGAGTATACCATAAAAATAAACAGAGGTAAAGGGTAGAAAAAGAGGGGCTTTACTTCCATCTCTATTTCAAGAACATTTCAAGAACATTGCGTCTTGTCCAATCGATGTTGCACCAACTAAACATTCCAAGCTGATTTTCTTTTTTTTTTCCGTCTAAAGTAATAAGTTTATTCGAAAAGAGCAAAACTAAACAGAGGTAAAGGGTAGAAAAAGAGGGGTTTTACCTCCATCTCTATTTCAAGAACAAAACAAAGGTCTAGAATGGATGATATGGGGATCTACCCCGAAATATTACAAAAAATCCATTTAGCAATAGAGAGGAACCGATCAAGTAGAAAGAACAAGAGAATATACTCAGAGCATAGCTTTTGTTCAACATGCTGTAATGTGTGTAGATAGACTTTGTCCTCCTTTTGTTATAAATAATCTTGAGGGCAATACACCTCTTTTCATGTAATTAGACTTGATTTGGTTTTTGTTTCTATAATAATATATATATATATATATATATATATATATGTAGCGGGAGGATAACATTTAGTGCGTCTCCTTCACACACACAAAAAATTATGTTGGTTTTGTAATGTGTTGAAAATTGACCCTAGTGATATGATGCAATTTAATATCTCAAAAGTTTATTTAATATCCTTTTAGACTTTAAAAACGAAATCGTGGGTTCCAGTTAGCTCAACTGGTAAAGTCTCTGATGGTTGTATAAGAGATCTGGGGTTCAATCCCCGCCTACACCAAAAACTTATTGGTATCTTGGTCTGATGATAAAGAGCTATCATCAGGAGCGAATGCTATAAGTTGAAACTCTCTCTAAAAAAAAAAAAAAAAACGAAATCAACGATTCCATTTTTTTTGGGTAATATAAAGATAGTATATTAAAAGACTGGAAAATGAATTTCATAATACATATTAGATCAGTCTATGGGTCTTTAAACCCTAGACTTCCCATAAATATACAAAATACAAAGATCTAGGGCAAGTCCAATACAATTAAAAAGCATGGTTATTGTTCACGCCCTAAAAAGCTAAACTATCGACACACTTGTTTGCTTCCCGTTAGATACCTACCAAGATCTAGCTAGAATACTCTTGCAATCAGAAATTAAAAGCATTAGAGGTGAAGAAGAAGATGTGGCTTTAGTAGGAAACTTAAAATCTTGTAATGAATCTGTTTAAAGGAACATATTGCAATAGCCTAGATCCTAGACAAGGAACAAGTCGACCTTGACAACCCATAGTTCAGCAATAAGGCAAGTGGTAGTAAGCATTGGTAGCAACTTCCTACATCAGCCTCTCTACCAAATTGAAACTATTTTTGGCTACTAGGAAAAAAAATACGATCAAAGGCTTTATCCAGATCTAAATTTGCTGCCGAAGCTTCTATTTTTCCCTTCTTTTTCGTGAACCAATGTAACACTTCTTGAATAATAAAATTATCATCCAAATTAGGGTGATAAGGCCGACATAATAGCGTGCAAGGGAATGTATGGTTTCAATATTTTGAGCGATCCGTCTTTTGTATAAGATCAAACAACTTTGTGAAATACAAATTGTTTTGACAAGATTTTTTGTGCGAAAATTGTACCTTTTCACCCCAAACTATTTTTCTGATTACAATTTAATCCCCTAAACTATTGAAACGCACGATTCAACCTCCCAATTTTAAAAATATATTACACTTAAATCTCCATCGTTTGTTTTTCTATTTATTCTAACAGAATTTAGCATTGAAAGACTAATTCACCCTTTAGCTGTTTATTTTGGAGAGAGGAATAAATTGGTCATTTAATATTAATTCACATCAAACTTAAAACCAAAATAGACACAGTAAAGACATTGAAACAAAGTTATAACTTTGAGAAGTCAATTGTGTGTTTCGCTAGTTCAGAGAGTTAAGTGTAATTAGGGTGATAATTTAAAGTAAAAAGGTGTAATTAACCTCTTCTTTTTCCTTATTGCTTTTTTACTTTCTTTCTTTTCTTGTAGCCAAAAATAGTTCCAACTTGAATTGTCAAATCTAGGATCATGCGGAACAATAAGGTACAATTATTTTGGTCAATTTAAATAAAGCATGGAAATGCAGGCATACATAATATTTTTTTACTAAATTCTCAAATCAAATTTCTCTAGGTCTCAAACTTTTCACCTGCACACCCAAAACACACTCAAAAATATTAAATAAAAATAAAAAATAAAACAAAGAAAATAAGAAATTGCACTTTGTTTTATTTGTAACTAGCTTATTGCACGGTCTTCTTAATTTATAAGTTTTTTGGTTCTAGTTTTTCAGATTTTGACTTGGAAAAAATATTAATAAAAAATTTATTTCATATTCGGCAATTTTCAATTCATTTCTCTTTAAAATTTAAGCCTAGATGAAACATCTATGCACAATATATAAAGTTAGCTGGAATCCTAAATATTAAACAAGAACTAGAGGTTTAAGTGATAAGTGATAACCCAATAATAATAACATGGGCAAATTACAACTTACCCATCTGTGGTTTGACCAAAATTTAAATTGCCTACCTGTGATTTGAAATTTGACACTCTACCCACCTGAGGTTTGACCGAAATTTAAGTTACTTACTTGTGATTTGAAATCTCATGATGTAAGTATTCCGCTAGATTCTTTTTTATCTTATTTGATCTTGAATTTTTATGTTTGTTGTATTTTTGGAGGAGAGAGACATAAAAGTGGAGTAAAATTACTTATTTAGCTATGTTTTTAACAGAAGTGGGTTATTGAACTCTAACTTAACTAATCTCAGGTGGGTAAAGTGTCAAATTTTAAATTACAGGTAGGCAACTTAAATTTCAGTCAAATCACAGGTGGGTAAGTTGTAATTTGCCCTAATAACATTCATTGTGATGTCTCATGTCTATAATTTGAATCTCATCTCTACCTCTATCTCTCCCACTATTGGTTGTGCATTTTTTAGCATAGCCCTACATCAATAATTTGATACAAATATTTGTTAATCTGAATTATTTGAAATCCATAAATAAGCTTCAAAGAATGGTCTTTTCTATTTTATATTATAATATAAATATAAATATAATAAGCTTTTAAAATATCAAGCTTAAGACCTTAGGTAATCTTAATAAAATCAGGATTAAATTTCCATATAATACTTATAAGTTAACAAAGTCTTATGTCAAACGATATAATAAGAATATGCAGTTATGCACTTGAAAATGTATATATAAAGTCAAAACTGGACTGCACCTAGGTCGGGTGAAGTTCTACTTATTCAAATTGACTACATGTCATAATAGAAGTATAGGATTAGTCAAAACTTATTTGCCCACTCTCACAGCAACTGTTTATGACCAAAATCTATAAGTTTTGTTTTACTTTAAAAATTAAAAATTAAAAACAAACACACAAGAGAGAGGAGACAGGAATTTTGACACAAAATCTATAAATTAGTACAGACCTTCATATATATATATATATATATATATATATATATATATATAAAAGCTTAAGGGCAATGTAAAATTAAGACTCAAAATAAAATATTTTTGTCTTTTTGAAAATTTTCAATGTTTTTGGGTTTTTTTTTTTTTTTTTTTAATAAACAAAACAACCTAAGAAAATAAAACAACCAAAAACTGAAAGAAAACATGTCCACAAATAATTGAAAGAATTATATCAAGGACAAGTAAACAAACACTCATCTTAGAAGATCTTTTCTCACCCAAACAACATGAATCTTTGGCCTTGTAGGTGTAAAACCATGAGAAGCAGAGTGTATTTGAGGAATTACACATTTCTTCTGAGAGAGACAGAAATCCTGCAATTTCCTTTCACAAGCCAACAAGCTTAAATTTTTCAAAAGTATATGAAACAATTTTTCAGGACTTATGGCAGGAGAAGTATCATCACATATCCTAGACTGAAACACAGAATGCTTAAATGTCAATTTATGATAGTTAAGATGAATGTGACCAAGAACATCACAAAAGTGACATACAAGAAAAAATTTAGGAACATCAGTATTCCTAGAAACATATCTAGTCTCAAGTTTTGGTTTTTGCATCAACAAAGAACAATTTGGTCTAATGTGACCAACAACACCACAAAGGTGACAGGTAGGCACAAAAACAGATTTCTTATGCAATTGATTAGAAGGTTTAGACGTAGGTTTAGAAATTTCAGCGTATACATCAGAACTTTTACCTTTGTCTAACCTAGCAACATAAGTCTTTTCTTTATGATTCCTCTTGAAATGAGGAATATAAATTTTGTCTTTAGGCTTAATAGGAACAAAAACAGAAATAGATCTGTTATTAACAGCAAGTTTGGTACTAGAAAAAGTTTCAAGTTTAGCTTCAGACTCATCTAACTTTTGTTTCAAACTTTTCATCTTGAGAGGAAAATTGGTTTCTTAAAAATTCATTCTTTTTATAGGATTCATCCAATCTTAAAATCAATTCCTCTTTTTCAAGATTAGCCAATTTTAACTCTTCCTTGAATTTCTTAGCAATTTTCATAGATTTTTTATATAATTCCTTACGAAGAGTTTCACAAGCATCAATAAAATCAACATAAGCATTAGTGTCTTTTTTATTCAAATCATCACAACCAAAAGCAATAAGACACATAAAATTATCCATGATAGCAAGGATCAATGATCTCACTCAGGACATTAATCCATTCAGAGTGAACCCGCTCTGATACCACTTGTTGGTTTATTTAGACCATTGTACACTCAGATTGTTTAACCTAATTAACTAACCAAGTTGTTACTTAGTTCATTTAAACAGATCTAGGTTAAACACAAACAATCATATCACTAAGTGCGGAAAAGTAAAGAAGACAAGCGATACGATAACCCAAGAAAACCAATGAAACCGTCCAGTTTCAAGGTAAAAAACCTGGGGAGTATTTAACCTAAACTATCCTCAAGGAAACAAATTCACTATATAGAATGGAAGTTTTACAATATATTTTTCCCTAAACCTAAAGCTACCTTTTGTAGTACTTACTCATGTGACCACATGCAGCTTCGAATCCATGGACTTTTCTATCTGAATTGTTGAACACAAACACCCATGTTTGTGACTTTGAGATCCCACTCAAAGTTTTAGATAATCAGCAATAGTTGATCTTGTATGCAACAACTTATACAACTTCGAATCTTGAGTTTCTTCAAGGAATATTGCTGGTAGAAGATTTGAGAGAGCTTTGGGTACAAAAACCCTAGAACTACAATTGGAGGCACAAGATGCACTATTCTCTCTCTAAAACCACTCCTAGGGTTAGCTTATAATGTCCTTTAAAAAAAAAAAAAAAAAAAAAAAAAAAAAAAAAAAAAAAAAAACATATCGCGATTTGGCTCCAAACAGACAAGTTATGGGCTTTTTACGTTTGCTGATTTTTCCTGATCTGCGACACTCAACCGATCGAATAGCAATCGAACAACAAGCAAGAGAACTAGATTGCATCTCACTTTTTTTATCTTGAACTTGAGATTTTGTCTTCGACTTGAAAGTACACCATTCTAACTCAATGAGACTTACTTTTTGTGTCATGGTTTGCCAACACTACAAACTCAAATCCTAATAGTAATGCTGTAGTTTTTGTGTTCGATGCAAATTTGTTTGGTATTTCTTTCTTTGGTTTGTGCTTTTTGGTATTTATGAATCTCTTTTCTTTTTTCTTTTTTTTGGTGAAATAAGAGTATTAAAGGGTGATATTTGTGAGTCTTGGTTTGTTAGTTTTGGTTGGCAGAGATCACTTATGCAAGGTGCAACTTTTAATCTTTGTATTTGTGAGAGAGAACTATTTAGGTGTATTTGGGATTTGGGTTTATAAGAGCATCTCTACACTAATTTGTATTCTACCAAATTTGATATAGTAAAATTTCTTTGTCATCGCACATGAATTGCCTAGCCAGGTAATTCTTAGTGTTCTTGTCCCTATTTTTCTTTTGCTATAGTTCTCTTCATTACTATTATTTGTTTGGAGATATTTCTCATATCCAAGATATTTTCACAATCAATCTTAATAATTTGAGTTTCCACTATTTTATAATAGTAGCTTTACCATTTCTTAAGTTCTTAATTTAGGCCACGTTACTTTTTGTTATTCACTTCGTAAACTAGCGACATTGTGTCAAGTGAACCATTTCGTGCAAATAAAATCTAGTTGAATTTGAAAACACAAAATCTCAAATTTGGAAATCAAACAATTGAAAATGTTTAACAAATGTATATTTGTATTAATGAAGTACAATCCTCTGTATTTTGATTCTATTAAAATAGAATAACCCTCCGATTCAATCTCCTTGGAAAAGTTATCAATTCTTGAATTGTCTTGATTCAAACACAAATTGTCTTGATCTTGATTGGAAAGTGGATTGAAAAAGCTTTGAAACAGAATTGTGATAAATCTTTGGCTATAAGGTTATTAGAAATTCTTCATTCTTTGCGTTGATGAAGTACAATCCTTTGTATTTTGATTCTATTAAAATAGAATAACTCACTAATTCGATCTCCTTGGAAAAGTCTTCTATTCATGAATTGTCTTGATTTGAACACAAATTTTGTTTTGACCTTGACTGGAAAGTGGATTGAAAGATCTTTGAAATAGAATTGTGATAAATCTCTAGCTATAAGCTTGTTAGAAATTCTTTGTTATTTGAGTTCTTCGAATGTGGTGAAAGTTTTTTAGGACTTTAGAGCTTGAATCTAATGAAGTTTCATTGGATCAAAGCCTTTGAAGTTTCTAGGAGGCTTGATTCCTATAAAATTTTGAGACTTAAAATAATGATTTGGATGAATGTTCTTTTTATTCAAAGATCTTGATGTAGAAATTCTTTGGGGCTTTAGAGCTTGATTTGAAACGAGTTTTGAATGTAGAAATTATTGAAGTTCTTGGAGGCTTGAGAACTTTATTCCAATAGAACTTTAAGACCTAGGAGGATGAATGATTTCTCTTCGAATGTTTTTCATATTTGAAGGTTGAAGTTTTTGGAGGCTTTAAAGCTTGATTCCAGCAGAACTTTGAGACTTCTAAATATGCTCCCACAAGACCGAGGAGAGTCTCTATTTGTAGGAGTCTTGGGGAAGGTGTGATGAAACATTATTGGTTTTGAGCGGTGACACATTGAATAATTTAAATGGAAGGACTTATGTCTTGTTCTACAAGGGACACATGGCATCATTTAATTAGCAAAAGCGTCTTAATCTATATATATAATAATAGGTGAAGAAGAGAGAAACTCAAATTAGAATTCCAAATTAGAGTTCTAACTTTGTGCCATGTGTCTAGATTAATGTGGGGACCACACCATAATTATCCTTCCAATTGTTTAATTGAAATATGAAATTGGAGTCCAATTTTGCTCCATCTATCTAAATTTAAGTGAGACCAGGTTATAATTATTCATTAATGCCCACTCTTATTAAAACAAACGCTGTACTCCTTTTTCTTTTCTTTTCTTTTTTTTTTTCTTTTTTTTTTTTTTCTGTTTTTTCCTCTGCTGAATAACACGTTAGGTTTAATCTCCCCTTTCTACAATTCTACATTTTACGTTTAAAGGCTGTGCTTTTTTCTTTTCTTTTTTTGATTTGGCCGAATAACTCTTCCACAATAATCACGAAATCCAAACTCCTCCCTCTCCTACTCAGCAAACAGTGCATTTTGCCAGTTACCACACCAGTTCATGAACCTTAATATACAGCTCCCCTCTTTTTCAATGAATGTTGTGGAATTTGAAAAGGATCTCTCGGGATCAATGATGCATGCTTTTGGGTATTTCTGTAGCTTATATCGGAAGAGGTTCTCCATCTATATAGATTTTACTTTTCTTCACAATTTTAATGGTCCTTGTTTATGCTCTGCAAAACGAATTCTAACCTTTCCTAAGGTTTGATTAGTCCTTTCTTTCATCTGCCTATGCTTTCCTTTCTTTTTGTGAATAATTTTTATTCTTTAATCATATAATTTTTTTGTTTTTGTGTTTGCTATACCCCGTCATTCATAGAAAAGCAGACACAAGAGTGATGAATGGCACCATGTCACTATCTAATCTATGTTTCAGTTGGTCCAATGACTAATTTCTAAGTTACAGTTCAGATGCTGAGCTGATAAGAACACTCATATCCGGTTTAGCAAATGGTCTTTTAAACTAAATTGTTGAGTACTGTAGCTAAGAATAAATAAATAAAAGTCCACACCCGGTTTTGAATTGCTGCTCAAAAGTTTGCAAAAAACTACGGGGTTTGTTAGCAATGTTGAGCACTGTAGTGGTTTGGATATATATAAATATATATATATATATATCATTTTTAATTCCACCCCTATCTCTTTCCAGTTAATTTTTTTTAGGAAAAAAAAAAAAAAAAACTCAGAGTAGTCTCTCTCTCTTTCTCACACATACACAAAATAACTAATTGATATGTTATTTGGCGTTGCTAGAGACTTTGAAAAGCTGGGCATCGGTGGCTTATTTAGGGAGAGACTGGGGAAGAAAAATATAAATGAATAAAAGTTATTAGAATGTCTTATGTATAAGAGAGTGAAGTGTGGAACGTAGGGTATCTTTGCAAAGTGGATAGCTCAAGATAGGAAAGTAAGTTTGTTTCTTCAAAATTTTAATAAATTTTGCAAAATCTAATATCAATGCTCTAAGAATGCTCTAAAGTTAGAAATTTGAAGCATTCACATCCCATTGTCTAAACCATTTTTTCAGTCATATTATAACTAGAAACCCCCAAAAATGCTCTAAATCCCATTAGCTCTCTGATAGGTAATTTGGCCAATTTTTAATTTTTATCATTTTAGGTTATTGTTGCATTAGTTCTGGCTTGAATTAGCTTGGTTTGGTTTTGAATTGAGACTGCTAAGTTTTTTAAATTGAAAGCACTGATCAGCTTTGCAATGCCTAGGATAGTAATGAATATATAGCCTATGTTGTTTATGGTGCTACTCATTTTAGTGATTATAGGCATTCTTTGTTACAAAGTTTGTTTTAGATGAAGGCAAATCAAGCTGAGTTTCAAGGAATTCAAACCGTAAATCTTTTCTGAATTTGTTATTGGCTTCTCACAAGTAGTTTCATAGAATTCCTAAAGATTTGTTCATATGGCATGTTTTGTTTTTCCACATAATTAGTTCCTAAAGCCATACTAGAACTTTCTATCTTCAGTCCCCCAAACTTTTAAATTTTAAGTTTGGCAAGATTCTCCCCCTTGCTGAATTTTTCAGGTTATTCATAGTGTACAATTCCAGTTTTACTATAATATGGTTTTAGATTTCAAATGTTTAATAGACGTGATTTCAAATTAGTCATTAAAGGTGGAAGATATGATAACCAGAAATTGTCCATCAAAAAGATTATATGTCATTCATATACTGAATGTGAGAGGCAGAGAATCTTTCATTAGTTTTGTTGATAACTATGATTAAACTCAACATAAGAACATTTTTTGGGCATCACATTTTTTAAAACAAATTGTGATGCTTGCTGTTGTGAAAGACAAATTATTCTTTGTTTTTGTTGTACTTTGAATGTATTGTTAGTGGACTCTTGCAGATATAATTGGAAAATGTACTGCTCTTGGACCCATTGAACAAGTTCACTTTGATAACGGCTCTACAAATATAAGAAATCTTCAAGTTCTACTACCTCAGTAAGGAACATTTCATTTTACTGCCATTGATTACAGACAATGTACACTTTATCTTAACCTTTTAATGTCTATTGAATGCTATAATGTACCATCAGGGACAAAGAACTAAAAATTTCATTGTGGGATGAAAGTGCTTGAACAATTACTGAAAATGAATTCAAAGATGGAGGTCCTTGTATAATTATTGTTACTTCAACAACTATAAAAGCATTCCAAGGTACCGAAAGATAGGTAGTATATGTATCTATAATGTTTTTTATATAAAAGAAATATGTATAACAAATTCTTCAACGTGTTTTATGGTTTTTTTTCAAAGGCAAACTGAATCTTAACACCACAAGTGCAAGTAAAGTTTACGTCAATTTAGACATTGCAGAGGTTTCTGAGCTTATTAACAGGTTCATAAACATTTACTTTACTAATTCTCTATGATGAGAAGTTTACACTGTCACAAGTGTCTTTAAATCTGAGACTAACAAACACTCAGGACATGTTGTTGCTGACAGCATTCAGATGAAACAATTAAAAGTGCCGGTCAGCCATGATGAAACTATTGCCAACGATCCTATCTGTACTTCAGATATTAAATTACTTACAAGCTTGAACGATGTAACTAATGCCAACATAATAGATGACATCCCTGGAAATACCCAATTGGTAAGAAGAAAAAAACTCATTATTAATTACTTCATCATAACCTTTCTTTCTCATAATGTTTTTCGTTGCCCTTATTAGAGGTTTAAATATTTTTGCACAATGAACAATCAATTTGAAAATGTATTCTCCCCTTACTGTGCAGAAAGATCTTATAAAAAAAAGAACCTCCAAGCAGACTTCTAACAACAACACAAGCAGCTCCTAGAATAAGAAGAAGAAGTAATTGCATATGATATGTCCTAATAATTTTACTTCTATTATGTAATACATATGGAAAAAATATACTTATGGATTAACTTTTCGGTTTGTGTTAACTCAGTTATTATAACTTAACAATGTATTCTTTGGTTTGCATTTTATGTTAGCTTTTGTTCATGAACTTCATGATCTATAACAATTTCTCTTTCCAATTTCTAGGGACTGAGGTGAAATCAATGGGCTTTGGAAATAGGGTCTCATTAATTTCCTGGTTTTCTGTTGAGATTTGGTGCTAAGGATTTTTGTCTTTTGGGTGTTTCTTTTGTTTCTATTTTAATTTGGAGAGACTTGGAATGGTGCCCAGGTTGTTTGGCACTGCATGTGTTTGTGTCATTAATCTATTTGCTATGTATTGAACAGCTTCTAATAAGTTGTTTGAAGTGCACGAATTTTAGCTATACCATTTCATGATGCATTATGATCGTTTATTTTTCACTTGATTTTATACCACATAGAGGAGAAACTTTTTACTATAATTAATCTCTACTTTGTTTTAATTGGAACTCTTACAATACAAATATGTAAGTAAGTACATATATGTAATTGCAGGTACAGAACTACAGCCATGCTTAGCATGCCATCAACCTCGTTGAAATTTATGTTGCATAAAGGATATAAGATTGTTGTGTGTTGTTTTCACCTTGCAATGGCAAAGACAAGATTTAGCAAAATAAGTGTAGCCTCAAGCTCTAGATTCATTATTAGGAGAGAGCTTAATTTCAAACTTGAAGTTATGGTTGTGTCAGTGTAATATTGTCTTTATTTATAATCACTGGACTGCACCACAACAAAACCAATATTCAATACAAATCTACTCATAGAATAAGTGTAAATTGAATGATTGATCAATGTAGTGGTGGAGAACTCATGGGAAATGGGTGGTACAGTTGTGCATGATATACAGTAATAATCTTTGCCATGTGGTCAACCCAATGTCATCGGTGTAGACTATGGAGTACTCTACTTAGATCATAAAGCAAGTGTGATTTTAATTTTTTTTATTAACTGAAAACTTTTATTAAAGAAATCACACAACATCAAAACACAATCAATGCCTCTTTCCTGGTAACAACATCTAAACAGGAAGGGTAGTGCCCAAGATCAAAAGAGCCAACAAAAACATTTTGCAAAGACCACTTGCGAAAATATGGGCTGCCATATTTGCCTCTCTAGGCACCCAACAAAAGGAAAGGCCTGCCATAATTTCCATCTCCCGAGAGTTTAGAAAGGTTTAAGAAGAATTCTACCAGCTGGGAGGTGTTGGAAAATTTAAGACTTCTAGCCTTAACCCCCATTGGCTGCCAAACCAAATTGCTTTGGTCACAGGACACAAGGAGAATAGATGGATAGCCAATTCACTTTCCAAACCACAAAGACTACAGGATTATGGGCATATATTATTGAGACATATGACCTTGTGAAAAATCACATCCTTAATTAAGATGTTAATCCTCAAAGATAAACCCACCATTCCCCTCCCTTCCTTTCTACACACTCAAACCATGCCACGTTGCTAATTTTACAACCTCTCAGTCGCCATTATATCCGTAAGTATACCACATTTACAAAGATAATTGAAATTCATTTTTGCAAGATACAAACTGCTCACTTTTTAAAATCTCCCTCTCTATCCTTCCATCATAGTTTCTTAATTAGTTAAGAAGGTGATCAAACCCTCTTTAAGTACAAACAGTTAGGGTAGTAACAAACACAAATAGGACAAAAATCAATCCTAAAATGCTCAATATGGTGATAACCCCCGGAGGACCATTGCTATTAATAATTGAATTCTTTGTTTAAACAAATAATTTCTGTGATTAATTAGTATTGTGAGCAGTGGAAACTTGGAAAAAAGTGGGAGCATTAATGGATCATCCTTAAACCCAACAACCCCAGTAGGCATGACTGCAACCTCAGTCCCACCAGCTACCGTGATTTCTGCCTCACCTTTTCTAATGTGATTAGCAGCTGAAAAGAAGCAGTAATTTGCCGTTGCACAAGTTAATATTGTATTGGACTACATATTGGTTGTCTAATTCCACACTATTTTTCAGCACATGGTTAAAACAGGCATATAAGAAACATGTAAATAATCATGTAATAAAAAATGAAGCAGAACAACCAATTGAAGATTCAGTAAATTCATTAATTTTTGCTATAACAAAACATTTCATTGGAGATCCAGAAAAATATAGAGAAAAAATTTTCGTAGCTTAGTTAATTTAAAGTGTCCAAACCTTATCAGATTTTTAGATGGTATATAGGGATGTATTTTTGTCAAAGGTATTAGCACGAAATGATAACAGTCTACCATATTAGAAAGAAAAATTTATTGGAGGATTGCCTAAACAGTTTGCGTATCAAGTTAGAGAAAAATTGTTTAATGAAGGACATACTGATTTTACCTATTGAAAAAAATAATAATAATAATAATAATAATAATAAAATCAACCACTAATTTCACCAAAGAAAAAAGTTCGATGGACCTAAACACTAACATTAACTGTAGAGTGTTAATGTTAAGGAATAGAAACATCAAAGATGTACAAGAATCTAACCAAACACTTCACATGTCCAAATTCATTAAGAACCATTTACAATACAAGAATCTGGATAAGTTTAACCATTTGAATATCAAAAATTCATGTATATTCATTTAAAAAGTCTAAAAGCACATTATTATCATTTGTTGTAATTTAATATGATCCTATGAATCTTTAAAAATTATTTTATAAATAGCGAATGAAATATTAGAACACTATTTCAAACAAACAAAAATATGAATATTTTACAAAATCTTCCTAATGACATGTTGGTGGAAATATTTTCAAAGGTGGGAAATGATTCAGCAACATTATTGGGAAATATCAAGTTAAGGTATAACAAAACAATTTTTTCAATGTATATATACTAATTTATTTCCCTCTATATAAGTTATGTAATCTATTAATTCAATTCTTTCCTTTTTATTAATCAGTTGCAAAAGCTTCAATGAATTAACAGAAAATAGATTGATACTCTAAAGAATTTGACTCACTCCATACTTCACTCACCCAGCCCTACTAGATTGCAAAGCAAAAAAAACTGATTTTTTTTTTTCACGTTATCAAGCAAAGAATCCCCATGCACTGCTTATAGTGGGAACATACAAATACTTCTTGAATGAAGAAGTCGTTGAAGGAAAAAGATTCATTGAAGAAGCTATTGCATGTGGCGATTTATTGCAACGTATATTTATGGAGTCATGCTACTTTGTGAATGGCGATTTTATTGCAACATATATTTATGGAGTCATGCTACTTTGTGAATAAAATCCTAAAGGCATTGGAAACCTTTTGGAAGTTTTAAGTGATGAACATGGGAAGCATAGGTTTCTAAAATGTCAAAAAATACTTCGACTACTTGCTGTAGGAATCGCCCTATTTCAAACTCCAAACTTTCAAGCATGCCAAAAAAACTGGAATGGGACATTGGAATTAGGATGAACCTTATCCTTATGGTTATGAAGAATTTGTGGTAACATGCATAAGATGCTCAATCGACCTTGAAATGTTTAAGTTGGTGAACAGGCTTTTTTAATTCTTTTTTTTTTTTTTTTTATTGCAGCATCACTTAAATAATAAAATGCAATATTATGTTGTTTTATTCGTTGTTCGTTAAACTTGGTCAAAGTTTTACAATTATGATTTCCTTAATGGTTTGCCAAAAAACAAAAAAAAAAATACCAATAACATCACTTAAATAATAAAATGCAATATATTTTTTCATTGTTTTATCTAATTCTATCCTCTGTGTGATAAACCCCAAAAAAACAAAAAACAATTAAGCAATAGCATCACTATAATTAACCGCACGGGCTACATACTAGTTTAAAATAAAAATAGCAAAATTTAATTTGACTGTTTATGTCATTTTAAATTAAAAATTAACATGTGTCAACATGTGATTAGCTCTTAGGTATTCTTCATAATTTTTATTCAGTGACATTTGGAAATTTTCCATTGGTCTTTGAATAACAGTGATCCATTAAATAACATGTGGTGTTATTTGTAATTGACCAATGTACTACATGGATTGGATAATATGATGTGGGAGTTTGTAATTGGTAGAAAATTTTCCGCTTCAACATAATTTTATTTTCTTGTTTTGGTATCTAAAAGCACTCACATCAATGCTTGTATAATAATAAAAAGTACCACATTTTAACCAACCAAACTCAAATTTCACCCACATCAGATCATGTAAAGTTGTGTAAAAATACATGGTTACTACAATCAATAACTATGTAAATTTACACTAGTACTTTCCATTTTACATTTAGATTTTTATTCTTTCTTTATGTATTTGAGAATGAAGGAAGAAAATGGATGGTGATTGTTGTATATAAAGAAAGATAAATAATTTTAAAAATCAAGAAAAAAATTGATATTTTAATAAAATGTAGTGTAAAATAAATAATCTAATATGAGGTGTTTTAAAAGTAAACATGTAAAAAATAAAAAATTCTTATACTAAAATAGATAAAAAAATTTTGTACGAGATGATATATATACTCTAAGCACACTAAGGGCTATGTATAAGCTTCTATATTATATAGCCACTTTTAAACCAACAGTACACAAAGTAAACGGTCTAGCAAAGGAGCCAACCAAGAGTTCAATCCTTAGAGCATTATTAGCATCAAACATTCTAAAAAAAATGTTATTTAGACACGTCAAAAAGTTACTTTATCTATTTTAACACATCACTTTACAATACACTTCACATCACATATTATATTCTTTTACCACTTTATTTAATTTTTTTTTTTTTTTTAAATTAATTTTTTATTATTTATAATGAGTGGCTGAGTGAGAGACCGAGAGAGTGAGAGTGACGAGTGGTTGAAAGAGAAGAGGGATATTTTAATATAAAAGAGAGAGAAATGCAACCTATGCCGGTACCATTCTATTGTTTTTTTTTTTTTTTTTTTTTTTTTATGAAATACCATTCTATTGTTAGAACATAGCTATAACAAATGTCAAATTATTTAACATTTGACACATTTTATTGAGGTGAGTTGTTTTGTTTGATGCACTAAATGCTAAAATTTTTTCATTTAGCACATTTACTTGTGCTCTCATTATTTGAAACTAATTATATTTTCACCTGAAGCCCAATCGAATTCTTGATTCCTTCGAAGGTGGGGGTCTTCATTCATTTTTCACCCGAACCTATTTCTTTGTTTTATTTTTGTCGCTCGTGGGCAAAACGACACAACTTCTTTGTTGGGTTGTGGGTAAACGAGGTTGCTTATAAATCTAGATTTGCTTTTTGTTTAATTTTTACTTCCTTTGAGGTCGGGATGGTGGCAATAATTGTGACGTTTTGTTGGATTGCTAAGATCTATTAATTTGGGTTCCACTTCGTTTGAGAGAGAGAGAGAGAGAAAGAGATTGAGAATGGAAGCAAAAGAAGCTGATATATGGAAATATATGTTGAGCTTTGCAGACTCCATGGCAGTGAAATGTGCTGTGGAGCTCCGCATAGCTGACATTATAAACATGCATGGTGGCCCAATGACTTGTCCCACAAAGTAGCTGGTATTCCTGATCCTGAAGATGCACTCTCCCCAGATATCAGCTACCTCACACGCATCATGAGGTTGCTAGTCCGCAGAAAGATCTTCACCGCTCAACAAACATCCGAAGGTGACGAAACTCTGTACGGCCTAACCCACTCATCGAAATGGTTATTGCATGATTCCAATATGAGCCTAGCTCCTATGCTACTCTTGGAGGCCCATCCTTGGCTAGTGGGTCCATGACCATGGCACACTCTTAGCCAATGTGTCAAAGTCGGTGGCTTAGCCTTTGAGAAGGCTAATGGCCGTGAGATTTGGGACTTTGCTTCTGAAAATCCTGGATTCAACAAGTTGTTCAACGATGGCATGGCTTGTAGGGCCAGGATTACTATGAATGCTATTCTTTGTGAGTATAAAGATGGGTTTGGTTCTGTGCATTCATTGGTTGATGTGGGAGATGGGACCGGTAGTGGGCTAGCTGAGATTGTGAAATCCTATCCACACATCAAAGGTATCAACTTTGATCTACCACATGTTGTTGCTACGGCACCCATTTATGATGGAATCACACATGTTGGAGGAGACATGTTTCAAGCCATTCCAAATGCTGATGCAGTTTTCATGAAGGTACGTATATAAGGTTATTGTTTAGAGATGAATGTTTTTTCTTCTTTTTGATAATAAGACCTTATTTTTTTCATCAAATATAACCTTGCGATTGCATGATTTGCTTTACAAATTCACGCATGATCTAATATTGTTCATGGGTATTAGTTTATTTTTTAATTCACAATGAGTTTAGCTGCTCTAGCATCTAGCATAATCTGCTCGAAACATGCATATATGGTTGGATAATTTGACGCAATAATAAAAAGAGCCAATACTTCTTGTAATTGAATTCTGTGTTAGACTTTGATGTTTTGATTATTAAATCAACTCATTTGCTGTTACTAATAATAAGAAAGATGAAAGAGTTCAAAAGCAAATATTTGCGGGCAAAACCTTCAAGTTCTTCTAACTGGCACAAATTTGAAACAGACTTGACGCAATGCAATGTATAACTGGATCCAGTAGGTAAGCCGATGACCAAAGGTCATTCTTGCACATTTCTTTCATTATCAACACTGTTCTTTTTGTCTCGCAGAGAAGGTTTTATTAGAATAATGATTAAATTCTCCAATTTCTTAACTTCTTAAATTTTGGAATCCAGTGATAGTTTTTACGTTTTAGAGATAAGTTTATCATAAATAAGTTAATTAAAATGATTAATATGTAAATTAAGTTTCTTTGTCTGTATTCTAAACCCACTAACACTAATATGCACAGATAAGTCATAATCAAAAGTTTAATGACATTACTACTTCTCAATAATGCAGTGGATTATGCATGATTGGAGAGATGAAAGTTGTGTCAAGATTTTTAAAAATTGCTGAAAAGCAATATCGAAAGAGACTGGAAAAGTTATTATTGTAGATGTTGTGCTAGAACTAGAGGATAATGGTCTATTTGATGACACAGGCTTAGTATTCTATTTGGTTATGATTGCACGCACCTCAAATGGCAAGGAAAGGGTTGAACTCGAGTGAAAGAAATTATTGGAAGGATTCCTTGCTACAATATCATCAAAATTCTAGCTTTACAATCCATTATTGAGGCGTACCCTAAGTGATATGGTTATGATGTAATCCTTGTTATTATAAAGTCAATAGTCGTTAACTCGTGATATGCATGAGAAACTTCAACAAAAATAAGTATTAATGAATAAAAAGTTTTAAATTAAAAAAAAATAGAAAATAATATACCAAATTTAATTAGATTTTATTTACAAAAGATCAAGCCTAATTTAATTAGAATTTGTTTAGTATTGTGTTATGTTGCTTAGAATAACAAGGTTGTAAGTTCTAACATTATTTTCAGGAAATTAATTAGTTTAAACGTAACTAACATAGTTTATTACTATTTTTAACTCTAAAAACTAAATTAAGAAATATATATTAGAATGACAATGTGGAAAATTGAGCTTTGATAAACTTGTGTGTCAACATTAGAAGAAGTACACAAAAAGTTAAAGGGTTTCATATTTTATTATTATAATATTAAGTGTGTGTGTATATATGTATATATATTAGAATGGGAGACATACAAACCTCTGGAAACCATAAATTCCCTGACCAAGCTTTCCTGGCCCAATTCTCTCCTTCAAAAGAACTCTCCTTTCCAGTGCAATGCTCACTCACACAAGGGTAAATTGAATTAAGGCTCAAATCCTCAGTCAGAGAATTAAATGACATTCTTTGATCTATAGACAATCACATAACCCTCTATAGGGATAGCTTTTAAAACCTCCAGAAGCTCATCTATAATAGAGGACGCCTTACTAACATCAACCCGTCTATTGCCAAAAAATAGATCCTTGACTAATAATGATCCAAAAAGAAAACCCCTAAGAAAATCCTTATCAATCCAGTTATCCTTCTAGATGTAAATGTCGCGATGTGTGATCTGTGCATCCCAGTATGCACCCTTCCTAGACATAGGCTCAGCCTCTCAGGTATACGCCACTAACTAAAAGTTAAGGGAGAGAATCGGAGTCATCATCGGGTTTGGGTCCATAAATCATTGGAGCCCTATGCAAAGATCTAAAGAACGAAAGTATGAGTTCAAAGTTATGGTATGGGTTTGGAAAGGTTTTACGCACCCAAGTCCTCCTAAACGAGAAATTATAAGGTCTTCATGGTGGACCACGTCATTTATCCACCATTCCAGTAAAAGACTCTCACTTGTTTAAAATTGTGCAGTTTTAAATAAAAACTAAATACTGAGTGAGTAATTTTAAATAAGTGGGAGTATTTTACTGGAATGGTGGACAAATGATGTGGTCCACCATGAGAACCTTATAATTTCTCCTCCTAAACTAGTAGGTCAACCTCTATTAGTGTTGTAAAGTCATTTATAAATTAGGAGAATATTAAGATGAGCCCTGTACAAATCTTGTGCTTATTAGTTATTACATTAAATGGAATTCCAACAATTGCATATTTTCAAAGATTACATCAAGCAAAGAAGGAAACATATCTGAAGTTCAAATGAAATCAGATATTGGTAAAAGGAAATTTCAACAAATTAGGTATGCATTAATAAGAAAATATTTTATTTTGAAAATAATATCTAAACATATTCGAATCTATCCTATTACAAAGAACCAACTAAGATAATCATGGAAAATAATCCAGTATTACTAATTTTAGGCATTAAGAGTCAAATCGAATCACAAAAATGTGAAAAATGAAACAAATTAATCAAAACATATGCCTATCCTGGGTGTGAGATACATATGCAAACACACCTAAAAATCTCTAAAATGACTAAAATATTCTTAAAAACCTTTAAAATGTTGAAATCCCCACCGCAGAAGAAAAGTTCTAAAATGACCAAAATGCCTTCAATACGTCCAATATGATTGAAATTCGCCTAAACCACCAAAATGACAAAAATACCACCCCAAAATCATTAAAAAAAAATTACCTCTTAAAACCTCCTAAATGAGTACAATATGTCTCAAACTTTAAAAATCACTCTCAAACTTTTAAAAATCACACAAAAACTATTTTAAGAGTTTGTAACTATGCATGTGAATGTCTAACTTTACTCTGATAGTTTATGTTAATTTTTAATTTTACTTTTTGTTTGTTTTATTAGGTTTTTTTTACTGTTTAAGTTTTGTTTTGATTGTGTTTAGGTTGATATTAGCTAAGTGTATTAATATATTAAAGTGAATTAAAGTTGTGTTTAATAGTATGTAAAAAGAGGGAAATTTGTGTTTTTCATAGGAGCCAAACGCTAGAAAATGTTTGATAAATAGTGGCGGCTCCACGTTCAAGTTAAGGTGTTCAAAAAATGTATAAATATTTGTAAAAAAAAGTTTAATGTACTAAACTAACTTATTTTGAACCGACTAAAAAAATTATTGAATTCCATGTCTTGAGAATCACAAGAATTTGGGTTCAACAAATATAAAAGTAATGCTATATTCACAACAATTGTATAATAATTTTACAACAAATCTTAATTAATAAGTTTTTACAAATTCTAATTTGGGCCCAATACTAGCATCACCTTTTTTACTCACCAATAATAGCTTGTCACGTAAGTTTTGTTGTAAAAATGTTGTAGATGTAGCATTAATGTAAAAATAATTCTGGCCCCCAAACATATTCTTTAACCCCAAACAAATAAAAGAAAATATATATTAAAAAAAAAGTAAATAGAGGATTCAAGAGGCCTGTAACCAAAAAAAAAAAAAAAAACTCAAATAATAACAATAAAAATTAGGTAACAGGAAAAATAACCTAAACAAAACAAGACTAGGCTAAACAACAATAAGTGAACAAATTATTCAACAAAAAGCCTATTCAAAAGCAAAAAAAATTAAAATCCCTTAATAATTCAAATTTGTAATTCTTTTAACCCATTAAATAAAAATAATCTCTAATTTCTTTTTTTTTTTTCTAAAAAACAGTATCATAAGAAATATTTTGGTCATGAGTTCTCCTTGGCGACGTCGGTAGCTCTGCTTTCTTCAGTTTTATAGTCACAACAATTTTGCTTTCCTTGGCAACTCAGCTCTCAGTTTTAGCAAATATCATCTGTTGCTCTCTCTCTCTCTCTCTCTCTCTCTCTCTCTCTCTCTCTCTCTCTCTCTCTCTCTCTCTCTCATTTTATTACTCTCATGCATGACTCATATTAGCATTTTCAGTTCATACTTTATCTCTTATCAGTTCTTTTTTTTTTTTTCTTCTTGTTAGTAAAATGATATTGTAATCCTTCATGTATTTGAGTGTTTTTTTTTTATGAGATTGATATATTCAATTTCTCTCTCTATTGAATTTTATTATATAATTTAATTCTCACCGTTGACAAAACCATTAACCAAACGCCAATAAAACATTTTACGTCAAAAGAAACTGAGTCCAAAGTGCTGACCCAAATCCATGTATTAATTTTTTTTAGTTAGGGTTTAAATTTGCAGGAGTAAATCCCTAGGTTTGCTACCAGGGGCGACTGCACTTGTAAGTCAGGGGGTTCAAATGAACCCCTTGACTTGAAAAAAAAAATTATATAAAAAAAACATTCATTTTATTAATTTAATTGCTCTTAAAAATATTTTTGCACAACTTGGCTTAAATCTTGCACACCTTGATCACAAATCAATTTAATACAAAAATCAAACAACATAGATCAGTTTATCCCAAAACTAATCAACAACACAAATCACTCTCCCTTTCTCTCATGAATCTCATCTTATCTCTATTCTCTATCTAACTTTCTATATATCTTTGACTCTAAGAGTAAAATGTGAGTGTTTGTGAGTTCTGAATGTCTCTCTTTATTATAAATTTATATTATATATATGTGAGAAAGTGTGTGTGTGTGTGTGTGTGTGTTTGATACTAATTTTGTGCATTATTTTTTTATTTTTTGATATAATGTTATTTGTGTGACTTGTGATGCGTGTGAAGGTGTACATGTATAGTATAAATATACTATAACTTTATATAATTTAATAACCAAGAAATACAGAGAATTTGTTACATGTGTATATTATTATGATGTTATAATAACTTTTTGTTATAAAACTAGTGATTCAAGAAAAAAAATAGTAAAGTTAGTGATTTTTTTTTTTTTTTTAGAATACTAAATATTTTTAACACACACACATGGGGAGATGAGAGAAGGTTTTTAAAAAAACTTACAATGGTGTATATCCAAAATAGCCTAACTCTTGGATACACAAAAATAATGCTATACAAACTTAACAAAATAAAATGGTTACATCTACATTGACAATAGATAATGATAATTAATAATAAATTATCATGTGACGATTTCAAAATATGAAATCTCATAAAAAGAAATTGTAAAATTTCATATATGTGTTTTTTTTTTTTTTTTTCAATATCACAGTATATTCAAGTTATCTTTTTATTAAAATTTGTTTAATTTAAGTTTCTTAATAACCCCCTCAAGAAAATTCTTGGAGCCGTACTGTTTGCTACCTAACTATGTTAAGAGTATACTACTATAATGGGATTATGGGAACCGACCCAAAATTTTCACGAGTGGTAGATCCAAACGAACTAAGATTTTAGCTTTACTATCCAATATCGAGGCCTATCCAGCATGGAACAGAAATGTTTTTATGGCGCCCACCAATATTGGGCCATATAAGTCCCATTGGTTAAAAATAAAGCCCATAAAGTGGCTGCTCTTGGTCACAGACAAGTATAAACCCCACGGAGATTGGGCCAAAGTCTTGTAGCTTGAATATAATTGAAACATTCTTCAGCCCCAAAACACAAAGCAGTTTCGTAATTTTTATTACAGTATAAATTTCTTTCTTTTTTTTTTTTTTATGAACTCAGTATAAATTTCTTATATAACCCCATGTTTGGTCCTCTCTCCGTTCCAAACATACCATTTTTTTTTTTTTTTTTTTTTTTGGAGATCTTAAATCAAATCTTATCTTTGTCAACAGAGAAATTCATCTATCAAAAAAATACAAAAACAAAAAGATTCAATAAAAAATTAGAATGTTTACCGTTTCTTGTATAATTTAAAAGACTTAAATTTTTTTTTTTTTTTTTTTTTGCCACTGAGAGGTTGGTCATGCTAATCAGGCCTTGGGTTAGACATGGTAAAATAGATCAAGATTCGCAAACCTAACCCGAACCCGAACCTAAATTTTTTCAACCTGAATTAAAAATAAGTTGACCCGTGACCCAACCCCTTTTTTGATGGTTAACCCGACCCGACCCATTTTTTAAGACCTTTTATTTTAGGTAAAAATAATAAAATTAAGACATTATTGGTTTAATTGTTTGTTGTGAGTTTTAAAGTGTACAACTCAAACTTAGTTGACAAATATAATGCACGTTTTTTTTTTTTTTTAAATATCAAATTTTTAATATTTTTTGGATAACGTCATTTAAATACAATTGAGTCCATTATCTAGCTGTATACAAAAAAATTGAAAGATGAATAATTTGAGACATTCTCTTACTTGAATAATACGATAAGTAAAGTTTTTAAATATCAAATAATAAAGTATATGCCAAGATAATCTGATTGCAACAGAGTTAAAAACCTATATTTGAAATTATAAACATGTATGAGAAGCGTTTATAAGTGTAAAAATAGTGAAGCCGAAGTATATCGATGAAATTTAGCATAAATTATGGATGCTTAGGCCTATTTTTTAACAATTCATGATCAAAATAAATTGTTTTTCAAAATAAAACATAATATTTCCTATAGTGTGTGTTACTTAATAATGACATGATATTTATAAAAGATACCATGTATAAATAAGTAACAATTAAAATTTGATGTATATTCTCAAATTGAAACAAAATATCAACCATAATTGATATTAGATTATAAAATTAGTTTTCTAGATTGTAAATTGCTTATATCTTTTTTATTATTTGTTAAATTAGCTATCCAATAAGGCATTTGTAATTTTGTATTATGTTTTGGGATGTTGATATTGTGTAGAAATAAAACTTGCGTGTTTGTTTTAATTAGATGTTCAAAGGGTAGACTAAACTCCTTTATGCTTTTTTGGTTAGCAATATTGGCATTTGTATAATTATTGAACAAGTATTAATTTGTTGAGTTAATCTCATTCTTGATATGAGTGGTGAATTCAAAGTAATGTATTTTATACCAAGTAATTCGCTACTTGATTTTCCAATTGCCAAATGCATTTTTTTAAAAAAAAAATTCATGTGAAAAAATACAAGTTGACTTGTCCTAACCCAAATAAGCCTACCATTTTCTAATTCGTTTAAAATGACCTATTTTGACCTGAACCTAATTGACCCGACCTGAACCGCTCATTTTACCACGTCTACCATGGGTATACTTCCTAGAGATCACCAATTCAACTCGCCATAAGTCATAACTATTATTGTTTGTATAGGTATCGAACGTGCTACACAGGCCCGTCAGGGGATTGTTCTAAAGCCAAATATCTAAACTACCCCTAATAATAAAAAACCTAATTTTTTTTATTTTATAAATTAACTCATATATACCCGCTCCAAAATTTTGTGGAAGAGAAAAGATATACCATTCTTTCGCCCATAGTTTTTTTTTTTTTCACTCATAGTTTTGGTTTTTTTTTTTTTTTTTTTTTTCACCCATAGTTTTGGTTGTTTGGTCATGTTGTGACAGAAAATCCAAAATATAAGTCTAAGTCCATATGTAAAATGCTCGGTATTTTTGTGGAAGTAGAAGTTACATAATCTTTTTGCCCAAAACATGACTATAATTATTTTATTTTTTAATTATAGATAACTGGTAAGGGAGGGTAAGTTGCGATTCAAACCTCGCACATGAAAGCACTACAAAAGATGTCATTATCAATGGATTATCACATGAATCTTTTGACTATAATTGATTTATCCAAAATATCGGATCTATACAAAATATCAGTCAAAGTTTAATATACCATGCATGTCCTTTTTTTTTCCCCCTTTTTTAACTACCATTTGAGTAATGATAGCGCAAATGGTAACTTAATAGTCCTCACTTCTCAACGCAGTGGATAATGCACGATTGAAGTGACAAGCACGACGACATTTCAAAATCCTAAAAAAATTTCCACAATGATCATGATTGAATTGATTGTGTCCTAAAAAGTGAAGAGCTATTGGTTGTATACATATATTGTCTTAAAAAGCTTATGTATACATATATGGAAGATGCGTACAAAAATGAAAAATCACCACCCCAATGTTAATCCCTCACTTAACTTTCTCTCAAGTCTCAACCCCAATTACTGGATGAAAGGAGCCAAAGTTTTGCAGAAATCATGTCTATTTGCATAGCATGGGAACATTGGGAAGCGTTTTGAAACCAATTAACCTTATAAAAACTAAAAAAGTTCCTCAAAAGGTGGTGAAATTATTCAATTATTTGAATAATAAATGTATGTATCACATTTAATTATACATAAGAGAAATTAGTTACAGGATTATAGAGGATTTACAATTACAAATACATGAGATGAAGTTTGAGAACCTAAGTAGAAACAAAAGATAATTACCAATATTATGCTTGTTTCTAAAATTCTAAATTACCTCCGTATTTCACTAAAAAAATTCAGGTTGAATTTTCACTTTTGAATTTCATGAGCATGAAAAAGACAATCCAATCTACGGTAACTATTTCTATATTTTTCAAGAAAATTAACCCATATATGGATTAGTTTGCTTTTAAGTGATCATCCACAAGAAACATCCAAATAGAGTTCCCAATTGCCCAATTTACACATGCTTTAATTTTCTTTATTTGTATAACAAAGTCATTAACACACGCTTTAGGTCTCTCTGTCTCTCTGAAAGTGAGTCCTCTCCCTTTCTTAGGCAGTAGAAGTGTATTGTCCCTTCTAAGGAAGGAAAGTCTTTTGTCTCTCTAAAGTAACAAGTTTACTTTGGAGCTAGTGGTTTTTTGGGGTTTTGGGGAACACGATTAGTAATCAACCAAAGTAGCTAAGACAATGGAGGACTTGGCTGAAAAATGGAATTCTTTGTCTCTCTCAGAGAAGGAGGAAACAGGTTTTGTTTTACAAAGGGACCAACAAACTGGGGAATTCATGTTGGTTGCGCAGTTCTTGACTCCTCGCTTTCTTAACATGGAAATCATGGCTCGAACTTCCAAACAATTGTGGAGGTCTACCAATGGTTTTAAGATTCGTAATCAGAAGGACCATGGTGTTCTATTTGTCTTTGACAATCTGGGAGATGTGGATCGGATTCTTAAGAACCAACCTTGAAGCTTCGACAAACATTTAGTTATGCTGCAAAGGTATAACTCGGAGATTCTGGTGTGGGACCTTGTGTTCAAGACAACTTTATTTTGGATTCAAGTTCATGATATTCTGGTGCGTTTCATGAAAAGGTCTGTAGCTGAAGAAATCTGCGACACGATTGGGGAAGTCCAAAAGTCTACGAGGGCAGTTGATGAGGAAGGTGGAAACTTCATAAAGGTCTGAGTCCTTGTTGACATATCTCTACCATTGTGCCAAGGCAGACTTATTACATTGGAGGGTGGAAGGAAAATATGGATAAGTTTCAAGTACGAACGTCTGCCTAACTTTTGCTTCTGGTGTGGACGTCTTAACCATAGTGATAAAGAATGTGAATTGTGGATGGAAAGCAAGGGAATTCTTAAGCCGGAGCAACAACAGTTTAACTCATCTCTGAAGGCCGCTCCGTACACTGTAGCAGGGAAGGAAGTTATTTATGTTCCAGGATATTATGAGCAAAGGAAGCCTAAAGCTAATGCATCATCTCAGGTTCTGCATGCACAGCCAAGTCCATCGGAGGGGAGAGCAAATAGTGGAGATCCGGTGGAGGAGCTTTCTTCGGAGAAGGCGGCAGAATTTAATGCAGAGGGGATTAATGAAATTAATGGGGGTGAACCGTTGAATCCAATTAATGTGGAAGGAGCAGATGCGTTACTCTCTGATCACGCTACCCAACCAAATCCGGACTCAATCACAACCAAATCACCTCCAATAATTGCTCCTATTTATGAGGAGGCGAATAAGGAATCCAGAAATTCAATCCCAATTTCGGTTATTATGCCAGAATTAATTGATATCCAGGTCAGGGAGATTAATGAGGCATTAATGACTAACGGGCAGAATCCTAATGGGAGTGAGATACCTACGGCAATAGCTATTAGGGTTTTTAACTCGCCAACTCAGCATGCCACTTCAGGAAAAAATCAAAGTACACGTCAGACAGGGATTAGGGCAACACGAGGAAAAAAAAAACACAACCTACGGAAGGAGTAAACAAAATTGGGTTGGCAGGGAGAAGGCTGTAATCGAAGTGCAAGTGGAAGGAAAACTTGGTGGAAAGAGAAGGGGAGTTGCTCATCCGGAGTTACCAAGCAAACATAGGCAGGTTTCTGAGGATGAAGGTGTGTCCTATTTCTCAATGGTGGAGGCTGGTGCCCAGCCCCACCAATCACCATGAGTTGTTTAATCTGGAACTGTCATGGGCTTGGGAACCCATGTACAGTGAACGAGCTTACGGAATTGGTGCGGGTAAAAGATCCCTCTGTCATGTTATTAGCCGAAACATGAGCAGATGAAGCAAGGCTAAAAGAGGTGATGAGAAAAATTCAGTGTGAAAACATGTTTGTTTACCCAAGAACTTTGAGAGGAGGTGGATCAATGTTTTTCTGGGGATCGACTATTGATGTAACTATGGAGGTTTCAGGCACAAATTACATCGATGCATTGTTTCAAGAAGATGATAGGGTAGGGATTGGATTGATTATTCGAGATTGCCAAGGAAGGGCTTGGCACAGGGTCGAAATCATCCCTCTCCCTTTAACTGTCGTGAAGTTTGAAACTTTGGCTACATCAAGTGCTCTACAGTTAGTTTCTGATCTGAGTTTAATTCATAAGGTTAAATGTTTTGCAAATTTATCTCATTATATTAGGTTTCCACATGTTTGTAGAGAAGGGAATAGTGTATCTCACAACCTAGTTCGACATGCACGACATGTCACTGATTTTCAAGTGTGGATGGAAGATGTCCCATTGCACACCATTGCTACTTATTTGGCAGTTTTGCTTACTATTTAATAAAGTTCAAAGTATTGATTTTCAAAAAAAAAAAAAAAAGGTCATTAACACACGGGATCAAGCTCACAAAGTTTGAGCTTGTCCAATCACCATGCACTAAATTTTTTTTTTATATATATAATTTTAAAATAAAAGAAGGCATGCACTAAACTGATTCCTGTGTTGCAAATGTCATGCGTAGATTGAAAAAGCAAAGAAAAAATTTATCGTGACACGTAGTGAGATGTAATTATACCATAATGTGATTATAAAACTAAAGAATGGTAGATATAGGATTAGGGAGCAAGTGAATTCCAAAATTCCAAGTGCCACACAGCCAATCTGTGTACATGCATCATTGACCAAACGAGTCTACTTGTACTGCCCCATGTGTAGTGCTATGTGATGTTTGTTGGTAGTTGGATTTGCAAGCCCTCCTTATTTTCCAATTTATTACATATATTGGTATGGTTAGTGGTTGCAATTTTTTTTATTTTTTTTTATTTTTTCTCTTTCGGTCGGTAAAGAGGATAGCGATTGCACTATTGAGATTAATGGAAAACAAATGATGTTCTTTATCTGGAATGATGGTGGAACTATGTTTCCAGCTTTGGAGTTTAGCAAAGTGGATAACAAGCTGGTTGCACTTGAATAAAATTCAAATTAAAAAGGCTCTAAAGTCGAGACGATTTTTTTTTTTTTTTCATAACTTGTTAGGGTGATAACGTATAATTAGGGTAATATTTTCTTTACATAAATTCACCACTAGTCACAAATCTTGTAGCTCAACTAGTTGGTGCTTTTTGTATTTCTAAGACATCCAAAGTTTAAATCATCTATCTCTCATTATAACTATCAAATTTTTATTAAAGGAAAAAAAAAATCTAAAACTAATACCATTTTTTTTTCATTAATCACAGCATGCTTGCCTCTAGCATAGTGCATATGAACTATGAAGTGCACATGCCAGGTGGACCGTGGATTTAAAATTATTTAAATTAATCCAAACTTGGGTTTTTCTACCTGCTGCTAAGTTGCTCCGGATTGAAAATAAGGTTAGAAGTTAGAACTCAGAAGCCCTTATTGAATGAAAAAACTATTGTATTCCGCATCCCCAATTCTCATTCAATTATCATCACCTGTTTAAAGCAAAGCTAAATTAGTGGTCCACATGGCACAATGGATTTCTTCCTTCTCACTACATAGTGAAATCAATTTTCAAAAAATAAAGCTTTTTTACTCTGCAAATTACATCTGATGTAATTTTAAGTAATGTCATACCACTCAATATTTTTTAATTGAATGCGAATTTTGACAAATTCACCATTAAACAATGTTACACTGCCCAATATTGATATATATTTATACAAGTTTGGTATGATCTTGAATCACACCTTCTTAATATTCCCACTTGATTCAAGTGAATCCCATCAACCAGTTTCCGTTTTAAACCAACATAAAAAAACAAAAAAACAAAAATATATTTATATTTATATTTATATATATATCATCCCTTTAGACTTTTATCTAATTGGGAGTTTTTGGGACATGTTTTCTATATAGTGATAGGGAATAAAGTATTTTGATTTTACAAATGGGATTCCCGTAATGCTCAATCAAGCAATGATCAATCAATTTTTCAGTTGGGTTTTAAGTTGAAAGTAAATGAATGAGTACTTAATAGTTAATACTTTAATAAAAGATTGGTCTTTGTGGAAATATGATCATTCAGTTTGGGCTAGTGATATCCGCGTTCTAGCTAGAGTGTGCCAAAGCTAAAGTCTTACTTTATTTGTATAAGATACTTTAATATGCCAAAGACAAAAATTAAGGAGATCAAAGCATGATTTTAAAGAAGAGAAAGAGACGTCCCTTTGAGCTTATTCAAGACTATTGAGAAAACGTATGAAGAACCTACGTGCTATGATGGATGGATGGATGATGTAAATGCTAAAAAAGTGTCATTCATCAAGTGCTCAAATGTCTTGCCGATTTTAATAAGTTCATCATATGTACTTTGCCAATTGAGAGAGATTTGTCCAACACTTCTACAAACCCCTCTTTATGACCCAGCACACTCTTTGTCAGTGCTACCTTCTCAATGGTTCAGAGTTAAAAAATTAACTTTTGATACCAACCATTGGATCTCGGAAGTTAAAAATGTAAAAAAGTTCAGAGTTTAAAAAATGTTAAAAATTTTGAAAAACTGAAAATGATGTGAGAGGTAGTGCATGGTGCAATAGCTAAATTCCAATCTGAAAAATAAATATCAAGTTTCTTATTTGTAGGCTCTTAAAACAAAATATAAATATTTTGATTTGGATGTTAAAAGTAAAATGTACTGTAATCAGAAAGTTAATTTATTTATAATATAATACATTTTGGTGACTTAAAGTTTTGTCTATCTAGCATTTTGTACCACAAGGCAAAGCATTAAGTCCAAATGATACGTATTAATATATAACAATATTTAGAAACTTATAAAAGTAGCAACTTTTTTTTTATTTAATTTATTGATATCAAAGTAGCAACTTAATTATAAGAAAATCAAAGTAGCAAAGGCAAACACAAGGACAACCCTCAAGTTTTGTGCCAAGTGGCTAGAAAGAAGTGTTGATAGTGTTACAGATAGTTATGGAATTAATTGCAACAAATTGGTCAAGAAAAAGATTATAGCGGTTGAATTTTGATCCCTTAGCCAAAATGGGTGGTTTTAATTTCATGGGAGCAATGTTCAACTCTGTGGACCCACTTCTCTGCTTTTTTATCTTCTGCTTTTTTATCTAATCCTTTTAAATCTGTTGGCTTTTTCTTTTCTTTTTTCCTCACTTGTTAATGACTCAATGGTTCTAAGTTCCAAAGGGCATTTTCCTTTTTTTTTTCTTTTTAACATTTCCCAGAGGCAAATCAAAATGTTATGATTAATGTGATACAAAGGAAATGGCCAAATTTGTATGGTGAAGAGGAATGTATTAGTTACACAATCCATAAAACTACATGGTGGAAGAAGCCTCTTATCTATCTCTCTACAACAAACAGCCTATTTACCGCCTAAACAGAAGGCAAAGAGAGTTAAACTCAACCTCAAATACCTTTGGGATGAAATCTCACATATTTGGCTGGCCCTTAAGTAAAGCCTATCTACGAAGCTCAATGCTGAGAAGTGTCAAACTATAATCAATCCTCACACTCAACTCCGATCAAGAGCACAAAACCATGGTTCCAAAAAAGAGGGTTTTAATGGTCAATCCTTTCCAACTGAATCATATAAAGTTGTGGTTTTAGCCACTCCGAATCCCCGTGAAGTAGTTGAAGTCATGGTGCTGGACCCTTAATTGCTTTAGCCATGAATCTGCCACACTCAAAAGTGACACCAATCTCTCCTGGTCCCGACCACGATTGCCCGAGATCCACACATTTCCTTGCATCTTGTAAGTGGCCAAACCAAATGGAGGAAGAGAGATGCCTTCCCCTTCCTTTCTCTTCCTATCAGAACTCTCAAGGTCATCTTCAAGGTCCATATCTACATAGCAATAGACATATCCACATAGCATATTTAATGAGCGATATAGTTCGCATAAGTACCTTTCTTTGAATGGATACAATTAGAGGGCAAAGATAAAATAAAAAGTCAACAACAAAACTTGTCACCGCCCTTTTGGTTGAACCAAAAATCCAACGGTAATAGGTTGACAGGGGTGACATGAAAATAAATAGAGCCTACCTTGGAATGAGGATGAAAGGGTATGATAGGTGAGGAAGCATGTGGACAAATCCTTTATGGTTCTTCCCATGGGAATGTGATATATTGGATACCTGAAAAATAAAAAATATGAGAAAATTTATTATCATATCTTTTGTATTAATACAAACAAGAGATTATTTGGGGAAATAATCTTTTATTGGTGGTCATAACTAGTGGCAATAACGCTCTATAAATCCTAATAGACCATGTTGAGACTTGAGAGCAATTATTTAATAGAACACTAATTTAAAAACTTAAGCAACAAGCTTAAGGCCAAAAAAAAAATCATATTTTTAAATTTTATTATGTAAGCTTTATATACTAGTTGATAAGAGAGAGAGAGAGAGAGAGACCAAGCAACTGCCATCCAGCTTGCTGGTGAAAGATCCACACTCCTCAATGACATCAAGCCAGGATATCTTTGAGCTAAGCCGTTTATCTGAAAAGTAAGGAACCAGTAATTCATCAATGGAATCAACATACTCCTACATGGTAAAGGGATTCAAGGAATTTAAAGCATGACTAGTTATAATCATCTAGAAAGCTGAAAACCCCAAATATTGAATTCTTCTTCCAAACAATAGTAAAGTTCAAGACAATAAAGATTAAAGGCGTGAACATATGCTAATAAAAATGGTAATTACTTCAAAAGGAAGTAAAATATAAAACTAAGTACAATTATTATCCATGACAGACACAAAGAGAAGAGAGATAAAGAAGTAAATAAGAAAATTAAACATGGAATGAAAAACTTAGTGTCATATTGGAGTCAAAAGTTCCATTGTATCTTTAAAAGATGCCTATCTGAAAAGGATTTCATAATATGATTCTAACAAATCCACAAATGTTCTCATTGTTCCAATCCTCAATCAGTCTTATTTTTTATAAAGAAAAAGGAAAAACAGAAGAGACAGAAAGAAAAGATGAAATGCTAATGAAATGAAAGTAAAGAACATTAAAAGGGCTAATTAAGGTTTGCATGAGAGGAAGATGAACTAGCAAAGGTACCTTATCCATTAGAGGAACTCTTCCATAAGGAGTTGATCTCTCAAAGTACTGAAAATAAAGGTTCCCCAATCTATCATTTGGGTGACAGAGATTGTCTTGCTCAGACCCTCCATCCTCTGACGAACATCCATCCCATCTCCACTTATCACTCTCACTCTCATCGCTGCATGAATCACTAAAGGACCGCGTCTCATAGTCCCCTGACTCAGTCTCTTCCCTGAAAATCTCATTCAAAAAATATTTTCAATATTACTTAGTCCAGAAAACTGCTTCAAATTAAGACTAATATGTTATCATTGATTAATCTAGTAGTAAACAAAATAATTTCAGCAATTCTGTCTAAAAGTGAAAGAATACCCCAACTAATTAAAAATAAACACATTAATGTCCAAATCATCACAGGTTGACTAACCCATATGGGTCCTTGAGCAATTCAATTATACAACCAATTGAAGAATTCTTAACCAATCGATTCGAATGAGTTCAAAAAAAAAAAACTAATAAACTTTAACTAATCCACATGGTTGACCAAAATTTTAAATCATACTAGTCAAGGAATATCATAACATTGGACCTAATCAGAAGAATCATTGCAAATCCAATCAAAGTAAATCAAACTAGGACCTTGCTGGAAGCTACCACTAGTAAAATTCAGCCTGTACGACAATCAAATTAAAACAAAAATAAGACTGCAAATGCAGATACAAGAAAGGGTAGATACCTCAAACCGTGTACAGACGAATTGCTTGTGAAAATCTGGATTGCAGAGAGATAAGGCACATAATACTGAACTAAGGTCTCGCCGTTGTTCAAGGCGACCGGAACTCCAGCCCCATATGCACTCCATTCATCATAGCAATTCCAAAGATCACCTAAGGTAAAATATTCAACTGTTTCTCTCTCCCATGGATGCCATAGACGATTAAGGTTTCTAATCTCAGTCTGCAACCAAAACAAAAAACAAAAAAACAAAACAAAATGATCACATATAGAAATTGATAACGAAAATGAAACCGATTAGTTAAAAACCCACCAAGAAAAAATTGGAAAAAAAAAAAGATACAAACCTTGGGAAGAAATTGGGATTGGACCACAGGGGTTGTGCAGTGAAGGAAGCAATCAAGGTTTGATTGCATTGGCCCTTTATCATAAATCATGGTTTTTAGTGAGATTTTAGAGACAGAAAGAAGCAGAAAATAGTTGGACAAAGTTTCAGCTTCTCTCTTGAAAACAGAGGATACGCAGAAAACAGAGAGAGAACAGAGGATACGCAGAAAACAGACAAAAACAGAAGAGAGGTAGAGAGAGAGAAAGGGAGAGAGAAATTGACGGGATTTGATTTCCCTGTTAGAGAGAGAGCTACCTATAGGGAAAAAAAAAGGGAAATGCGAATTTATTCTACAAAGACCCCTATTTTTTGACCTTTTGACAGCAAATTTCACGGGTACTAAATATCTATCCCTCTTTCTTTCTTTTTTCTTTCTCTCTCTCTTTCACAGAGTTTCTTCGTTGGCAATGTTGCTCTATTCCACAACTTTTCCGTACACCGGAGAGTTTGAATTCCAGCCAATTGTTTCCGACAGAAAAAAAAAAAAAAAAAACAGTACCAAAGGAATGGTTGTTTTTCTCTTCCCTTTTCACACTCTCCCTATTTCTTTCTTCTTCTTTTTTCACTAACCTTAAAGAAAACTCAAGCTCTGCTTTGTTCGAAATTCAAGGAACAGACTTATTGCAAAAAGTCACAGCAATTCAACGTTAATTCTTCAAGTTAAATCAAACCCAGAAAGCAAAACCCGGAGAATGGAAGAAAAGGGTCAGAATTTGATGGGTTTTGAAGGAAAAGAAAGCCCAACAAAGTGCTGGAAAATAAGGGGAAGGTTTGAAAGAGACACAGAATTGGTTTCTTTTAACATAAACCCATGTTTTCTGGGAGAAAAGATCGGTGGTTTGTCCGAGTGGTAACCTTGAAATCAAGACGATTTTCTTAAAGAAAAAAATGTAAAGGAATCAACTTTCACGGAAAAAGAAAAGCAGAGCAAAAACAGATAGAGAGAGCTAGATGGAAATATCAGAATTGTCCAATTGGAATTTGGAACAGAGTTTAGGCACTTTGGGTTCTACTAGTTCTAGAAAGAACGATTTTGTAGAGAATAGGGAGAGAAAGAGAGAGAAATTTGATACCCAACAATAATTTAGGCATCAGATTGCCAGATTTATCATTTATGAGACTCGTCTGTCACTTTCAAAGGGCCTCAACTTTGAAAGATACTTATATAAATTCTTTTTTTTCTATATTCTTTTAATTTTTTCTGTATTCTCTACTCACTCTTTTTTTTTTTCTTTTTCTTTTTCTTTTTTTCTTTTTTGTGGTTATCTTTGGAAGATAAACTCATAAAAGTATAGAACAGGACTGGGTCCATGGCTTGCAGAGAAAGCAGTCTATGATCTCTGAATTTTTCATTCATCAATAATATTAGGTTATAATACTTAAAAAATTGGGAGAGAGGAATCAGTTTTCCACTATTTGACCTTATCTTTTTTTTTTTTTTTTCCCTTTCTAGAGTTATCAAGTATAATAGCTAAAATATTGCAAAAATAAATAATATAAAATTATAGTTATAATATTTATTATTAATAATTTATATAAGACTGATATCATTTGGCTTTTAGTTAACCTCATAATATTATGTAATATTATGTAATATAAGTTTATAAAGCTTTACAATTTTGTATATTATTATTATAATAAATATATATATATAATTGAATTTATATTCTATTAGGCTTCATTAAAATCATGATACATTATTTTTTAAAATAAAAATATATATAATATATAGCTTCATATATAAAAATACTTATATTACATGTAATATAAAATTTTGTGTATGCAGGGTTACCAACTAGTTTAATCAAAATTGGAAGAGAGAAAAAAAAAATTTCCACCACTTGACTTCTCTTTTTTTTTTTCTTTTAATGATCAAATAATACAATAGTTTCATCTCAAATATACCTTGACTCCTTGAGAAATAAAAGTAGAATATTTACTCTTTTATGATTCCTCTAGTTCAATTCCCATCCTTTTTTATGTAGTTGGTAATTGGTAAATCAACTGCTAATCATAATGTTGTGTAAGAAAATAAAAAGTGATATGGAATAAATATACAACCAATGAGAACAATTACCAACCAATGTAGTTTTTTTTCTTTTTTTTGAAAAGAATCAATGTAGTTGCTATTTGATAATTCAATTACTAATGCACCAAGGAACAATTTTACGTAACACACAAGTATAAACTCCAATACAAGTTATATGGAATGAATAAACAACCAATGAGATAGTTTTTGCCCATTTGCCCATTTTGGAGAATAAAGTCAATAAACTAAAAAAGTGTTTGTAATATAAATTTAAAAAAAAAAAAAAAAAAAAGTTAGGATGGAATATCACCTAGAACAGAGAGTGAAGAATTTTAAAAGATTGGAGAAAATCATTTTCTATTGTCTAACCTTTAGAATGAGCGATAGAAACAAAAAACAAAACTTTGGGTCCATTAATAAATATACCAATTAAAATACCAAAGAATAAAATAAAAGAAGTAAGGAAGAAACTGAAATGTAGTAATTTTTTAGTATCGAGTTTGTGTTCTAGCTGTAAAGATAAAGAACGGGAGAGCTACATTTGGCAAACCGCGTGAACGTAACAGTTAGTTAAAGATCGTATCAAAAAAAAAAAAAAAAAAAACAGTTAGTTAAAGAGTATTCAGTATTATTACAAAATAGAATCTCGAAAAAATACAAAGTACAGTAATATAAATATATAATTAAGGTGGACGACGTAGAATGTGTGTTATTTGTGTTGGTCGATTTACGAAACCGAAAAAGTTTGACACCGTCTCTGTGTGTGTGTGTGTTTGTTTGTGTGTGTGACAACGCAAAAACGAAAACTAGATAGATTTAAGAAGCAAAGAAAACACGTGGATAACGAGTACGGCATGGCGCGAGATAGTGTTGGATAATGATAAATAATAAAGCATGGGGCCCCTACTTTCACCAACCGCTTGCTCGCTTGCTCGTTGGTGATAAGACTAAGATAGTTCTATGACAACTAGTTAGAGTAAAATGCCTATTAAGAAAAATAAAATAAAATAAAGCATTATTATATATATGAGGTTAAAATATCTAATCCATTATAAACATATTAAAAAAAGGAGTGAGATTTAGGGTATTGCAGCTTATGAAATTGTAATAAATGGTTGGGATTGAGAGTTTGAAAATGTAACTTTTAATCTCAATTATTAAATAAAAAATATTAAAAAGAAGTGAAAATTTAAAGTTAAAAAGTTAAGAATATAAAAAATTTTGTGAAGGAAATGGAGTTAATTGTACGGTGCAATTACATATCTCAATCCATATTCCTCAATATGAGTAATTAATAAAAATCAACATAAATATAAGAGAATAAAGCATCACACCATCGTAATCCAAAAATACCTAATAATACCCCAAATAATGATCGGAGATATTTTAGCCATAATCTTTGCTCGCAATAATTATTAGAGTGACTTGATTAGTGTTTGTATACTATTTTGTAGGTTATCCAATTTGTAACCAGTTATAGTAAAGAACTAGCCTCATCCAATCACTTGCCAGTCATGACAAGCAATAGATGTAGAACAAGATTGTAATTAATATTTTCCTAAGTCAGTAAATTTGACCCTTGGAAGCCTTGAGATGACCAAGGCTCCACCCCCCCCCCCCCCCCCCTCCCCCCTAGTTGAAGTTAAAATTCTTAATTAAACTGTCTTTACTAGCTAGTTGAAAAATTCCAAAACACCACCGACCCACTAACCTCTACAACCAAGAGATCAGATGGAAAATATAGGCAATTTGATTTAGTGAGTTTGGAAGGATTGTGCGAGTTGACAATATACATTTGCTTACATTGGAACTTCTCTAATTAGGCTAAAAAATAGAACTTTTTAGTAGATATTTTTAATGGGAATTCTTTCAAATATTTCTTTGTTTTCTCTCAAATAAAAAAGGAAAGAAAAAGTTTTTTAAGGGGAATGTTAACGGGTTCATGGGCCAAACAAAATTTTTGAGAGGGATGTGAACTCAAACGTAAAAGTGTAGATTACTTTGATGTATGTTGGAGTGAGATCTTATACGGTTAATAGCTCAGTATTTTAGATAATCGTATGTAGCATTGTGGAACATTATTCCTCAATATGAAATCCATAATCTTGATAAGAGACAAGAAACATCAACTTAAGATAGATTTAATGAAAATTGATTATTTAGAATATCAAGCGTAATTCTTCTATAAAAAAAATATCAAGAGTAAAAGTTTATTGAATTCTTCTATAAAATAATTTTATTAAAAAGTTATTAAATTTATATACAATTGAATTAGATTATAGAAGAATAATGTTTGTTTGTTTAGACCCCTTAAACCAGATTGTTTAATCTAATATATTAACCAAGTGATTACTTAGATTAATTATTCAGATCTAGGTTAAACAAGCATATATCATATCATGCATAAAAGCAGAAAAGTAAATAACACCACGATATGATGACCCAGGAAAACCGATGAAACTAATCGTTTCAAGGTAAAAACTTGGAGAGAATTTAACTTAGCTATCCTCAAGGTAAACACATCCACTATAAGAGAATTGAAGTTTTTACAATCAGATTTAACCCTAAATCTATTGCTACCTCCAGTAGTAACTTACTGACATAACCATGTACAAGCTCTAAATCCACAGACTCATTCTCTTCTTGGATTTACAGCAACACAAGCCACCTTACTTGTGACTTTGAAATCCCACTCAAAAGTTTCAGATCATCATCAGTAATGATCTTGATGCAGCAACTATGTTCTACCAAAACGCTTGATTGTAATTTTTGCTCCGATAGATTCTTGTATAGTTAAAAGGTACAAAATATCTCAGATCTTACAAAGAGTAACATACAAGTCTTTTTAGCACACTCAAAACGTGGCTAGGGTTTCCCTTTTATATGTGGAGAAGTTTAGATGAAATCCTGAACGTTTTCGCGGGCTTTGGCCCTATTTAAAATTCTGTAGAAAACTGTGCCTACAATTTTCGATCGATCGAGCCTAATTCTCGATTGGTCGAGCAAGGCAAAACTTCACTTCTTTTTTCTGCAATCAGCTAGACTTGAACCTTGAAACAACCACCTTTAAGCATTGCCTAAAAACCTAGACTAGACATGTTTTATTCTTGGTTTTCCAACACAATACAAATGTGATTCTGAATATTTAAACCTAAATCTTTAGAACCTAACAAATACAAAAATATATAGTGTTAGTAAAGTGATAGTATCCTTATGATTTTATTTCATTGTGGATAATTTCATGGAGGGGTTAAATTCAATTTTAAATAGTCAATGGATGCCTTGTGTAATTAAATAAAACATATAGTGCAATTATATTTTATAGTAGAATAAAATAAAATTAATAGTAATTTTGGACTGGTTATGAGATAACCAAAGCCCAAGACCCGTTGGAGTTAGACTTATATTTTTCTCTTTCGTCCCACATTAAGCTATGCATAGAAGACCCTTGGAAGGACGGCCATAAGATGAAAAAAATACACTATACATCCATTTCTAAATTAGTTTTCTTATGTAGAAAACCTTAGAGGAGCGGCTACACTAGTTGACGAGGAGAAAATTTGTTTTCTCCTCTTGGTAGCTACATGGTTTCTAAGGTTTGTCAACAAAAGAATATCTCACACTCTCAGCCATCATATAGTCATTGAGGTGTGGATCAAAATGGCACTAGGTTTAATCAAAGTTTTGGGTGAAGATTCAAGAATACTCGGTAAGATTTGTTTTTTTATTTTTTTCAGGGTAAATGCATCAAAGGTACACTTCTCCTCTTGTAAATTCTAGATTCATGCTTGTTTGTGAATATGCAAAATATGAAGTAGATCCTAGATTTATTTATGCTGCGTTTAGCATCTATAAAGATGTATGTGAATTTCCCAACATAAGTAACAACAATAGAATATGTAAAAATGATCTCAATGAGTTAAAAAGAAATTCGATAGCTAAGAAATTTTATCATGAAAATTTTCTTGAAACCAAAAAATAAAAAATTTCAACAACACTAGTTATTTATGTACCTACTTTCAAATCCAAAGAATTTTTTAAAATTTATACGTGGGCCATTGATTTAGCATTGTATTAAATTCGGAGATATCATATAATGAAAAAGTTGTTGAAGTGATGATATGTAGAGCTTCCAAAATGCCTCTTATATATCTTCAAAGATCTTAAAAGAAATCTCATGTGTTTTTCAAACAAAGTGAAGAATTTAATTCATGAATAAATTAGAGATACAAATTTTTGTATAATTCTTGATGATATTCGAGATGGGTCAAATAATGAGAAAATGGTTATAGTTTTAAGATTTGTAGATAAAGATGGCTTTGCGTGTGAGAAAATGTTTTTTCAACTAGTTCATGTCTGATACTATAGCATTAATCTGAAAAATTAGATATATTTTGCATTGTCTCATCATATATAGTCTAGATATTCAAAATACTTCAGGGCAATGATATGACATTACAAGTAATATGCGTGGTGAGTGGAATTGACTACAAAATATGATTTCAAATGATTGTTTATATGCTTACTACATCTATTGTTTCACACATCACTTGCAATTAGCATTGGTGGCAGCATCAAAAGAGATTATCCATGTTCATCATTTATAATTACTAAAATGTCCATTGTCAATGTTGTTGGTGCTTCATTCAAACACGAAGAGCAACTAAATTATATTGGCACATTACAATGGGTTGGAGATACTTGTTGGAGTTCTTACTTGAGATCAGTTTCTAGACGGAAAAAGATGTTCACTGCAACATGTGAAGCTTTACTTAACATCATTGATTAAGGAACTACTCCTTCCCAACAAGGAGAAGCAGATTCATCTTGTCAGGCATTGAATTCATTTAAATTTGTGTTCATCTTTCATCTCTAGAAAGAAGCTATAGAAATCATTTATTCACTTTGTCAAGCTTTGTAGTGCTAGTCTCAATAAATTTTAAATGTCATGCATTTTTTTTCCACCCACTGGAGTATTTATCCAAAAATTCAAAGACGATAGATATAGAATGGTTTACTTATTTTAGTGAAATCATTATGTGAGACACTGTTGGAAAAACACATGTTTGTATCGCATACAAAACATACGCAGCAGAAAATTAACGGATCTACTTCATTTGCAATTGATAACATGTACTATGTAAATTTCAAAATATAAGAACAAGAATGTGTACCTTGGTGCAGTGAAATTCAAAACCAAAGATTAGAAGTACTTGAGAACACTTTTAATCTTCACTCCAATTCCACTTGTGCCCAAGAAGTGTGGTCTCTCAATCAGTTTATATGTGTGTGTTCAAGGGAGAATAAGAAAGTGTCCTACACTCACATACAAACCATTTCATTCTCTTACAAAATTCTGTATGTTTCTCTCGTTATAAATGATTATCTAATTGGGCTAGCCTTTTGGGTCATTCCAATTGGACTTTAGTATGAGACTTGAAGTGGGACCAAAATGGAACAAATAAGACACTAGTTCTAATGGGCCTTGGGCTTTTATTTCAACTCTTGACAAGTCCAAAGTTACCATTAATTATATTTAATACCACTATATAAATATAATTGCACTCTAGGCCTTATTAATAAATTATATCCCAAGACTTTATTGTACATGCAACCCTTTCATAAAATATTCATAGTAATACAAAGTCATGAATGTAGACTGCCACTTTGAAGATTACTACATCTTAATTCTTGAGTACCCAGTTTAATCCTTTAAGTTATTCATCATATATTTATGAAATCTAATTTCGTAAATATATACTTTAGTAACTTTTTACTAAAGTTGTTAGGTCTAACACTCTGAATAACCAAACTCATTAAACTTATCTCAAGGGAATATTTTATATCTCCGTTAAGAGATTATGAATTCCATCTCGAGAATATATGTTCCATCAACGCTAAATGTGGCTGCCCAACATACTGAGGTTTTTATTGTGATTTTAGATTTCACTGCAGATATATCAAAACAACCTACACTTTATGATCAGGTCCATTATTCTCTCAGGATTAAGAGTTCATGTAAATAAAAGTCGTGAGATTTAAGGCCACCCCCTGCTTGACTCGCCCCTCCTCGCTTCGCCCCACGTAGATTTCCCCCGCCCCGCAAAGGTGGTGGGGCAGGGATGGGGGCAAGATTTTAGTCTCGTACCATGGGGTGGAATACCACAAAGGCACATCACAAATTTCAATCAAAAGCCATGGTAGATAGGGATGACAATTTCACCCCGTCCCCCCCCCCCCCCACCCTGCTTGACTCGCCCCTCCTCGCTTCGCCTCACGTAGGTTTCCCCCGCCCCCAAAGGTGGTGGGGCGGGGATGGGGCAAGATTTTAGTCTTGTACCATGGGGTGGAATGAGGATGGGTTTAGATTTTTTAGACCCACCCCGTCCCCGACCTGCCCTGCGTTGATTAAGGTACAAACTTTTTGGATTGTTTTGTTATGTGTTATGATATTGTTTTGTTAAACACTTGGATAATATTATTCAATTTTTCTAAAAATTATTTTGATTTAATAGGATAAACTTAGTTGTAATTTCAAGTATATTTTTATTAATGAAATGTGTTTTATTAAAAATATGTAATAGTTGTGAGGCAAATTAACAAGAAATAGAGTTTTACGAGATGGGGCAGGGTTTCACGGGGCCCCAAGAGGCGGGGAGGAGGCAAGACAAAACCATGCAGGACGGGGACAAAAACTCTATCCTTCGGCCCCACCTCGCTCTACTGCCATCCCTATTGGTAGATTACTTGATTAATAATACCTAACCCATCTCAAAATATTGTTGGGATTATATAATATGATTAGATTTTAAAAAGTTACCATATTATACATCTCTTTTTTAAAAATAATTTATTTATGTGCTATAGATATTATCATTTGAGACATTTACAAAAAAAAAAAAAAAAACATATAATATACATACCTTGACGAGAAAAAAGATTTTGGTTTGTGTCCAAAATTTAGTAGAAGAGCCTGGATTTTGATAAAAAAAATCTTTTTATTATTTATAACTTCATTTTTTCAAATTTTATTAAAAAATAACAACAATTCAATTATAGAATATTCACACATACTTTTATAGAAGGATTTTTTAAAAATAGTTGAAGAAATTTATCAATCCCTTTATAATATTAAAAACCCTAAAATAATCAAATTTTCTTCTTTCCCATGAATTATTGACAAAACTTAAGTACAACAACTTAAGTATTATGCATCTAGTTTCAAGTTAAAATTCCTTCAATGTTGCACTTACACAACTATATAAAACCATTTGAAATTTTATATTTTTACCAAAATCTTTCCTTTCACATTTTTGCAACAAAGAGAAATTTCTCTCCTTTCCCCTTTCTTTCTTTTCCATCCTCTAAAATTAAAGAACCCAATTGCCATTGATTGAGATAGTGGCCTGAAAAGTGCCACTACTCTCTCTCTCTCAACAATCTCCAATATATGATAAAGTTGAGAAATCTTTGATACTTTTATACTTTGGTTGGTTTTAGTTAGGGGAGGGAAGAGAAAGGAAAAGAAGAGGAGAAGGAAAATGGAAAGGAAAGTGAAAAGAAAATATTTCCCACTTATATGTTTGCAAATGGAATGTGAATAGAGATAAGATAAGAGTTTTTTTTTTTTTTTTTTTTTTTGAGAAAAAAGATAAGAGAAATTTTTTTAGAGAGTTTCAACCTATGGCGTCCGCTCCTGATGATAGCTCTTTATTATCAGACCAAGACACCAATCAATTTTTGGTGTAAGCGAAGATTGAACCCCAGATCTCTTATTCAACCATCAGAGACTTTACCAGTTGAGCTAACTGGAACCCACAGATAAGAGAAGATTTGATTTTTCCTTTTCTTGGTTCTCGCAAAGGAAGAGAGAGTATGTATGTTTTTACTTTAATGCCCCAGTAAAATAAAGAGAGTATGACAATTAATGAGTAAAAATACTCCCTCCATCCCAATTTGTTTGTCATGTTTGAAAAGTCAAATATTTTAAGGAAATATCATTTATTGTCTTGTCTATCTTATAAAAATATATAAGTTTACAAAACTACCCTTAAATAAATTTATCAGTTTTTTTTTTTTTTTTTAAAAGAGTTATTCTTAATGAGGCAACTAAAAAAGTGCCCCAATTAGATTGATTTTTCAAATATTTGTTAGTTTTCTTTTCAAATAGTTTTGAAAATAAAGTAGAGGTGTAATAGGAATATTAGTAAATTAATGACTTTTATTTTTAGAAATAGGACATTAATGAGACATTAATGGGACGGAGAGAGTATAATATAGTGGGCCATTAATTTCAAACCGTTAATGGTAACTTTTTATGTTCAAAGTTTTCATTCATTTGTTAAAAGTCTTGTAAGAGCAATTGCATCAGTCCAGCCAAATTCTTCCATCTATTTTATACTAAAAACCTACTTTTTCTATTTTACACTACCACTTTTCCAAAGTATTCACATCAGTTCATCTATTTTACAATCCCCTCTATTTAAATAATAATATTTTTTTTAATTTTTAATTATTATTTTATATTTTTATTTTGTCCCTATCTTTTTATCTTTTCTTTTGTACTTATCCTTTTTTCTTTATTCTTATCTCATCTCTCAGAGACTCAGACCAATCTTTGTCCTTCTTCTACTTCTTTCTTCTTCCTTTCATGGCAAAGTCCTCCTTCTTCCTTTCCTCACGGTCAAATCACCTCCCTCCACAAGCATCTTCTTCTTCCTTTCCTCTTATGGTCAAATCATTTATCCACCACAAGCACCAATCTCCACCACAAGAACCACAAGAATCAAAACTCACTAGCACCACAAGAATCATAACCCACAAGCACCGATCTCCACCGCCAACACCGATCTCTGCTGCCAACACCGATTCACGAGCATCTAGACCCATTTCCGTCGACTCACGAACTCTGATCTAGCGCCACCATCACCGATCCACGCGACCAACACTAGCACCGATCTGTCTCTCTATTGGTTTGTCTGCGTGGGTGTGTTTATGTGTGGGTGTGTTTTTGTATCTCTGTGTTGATTTGTCTGTGTGTTTGTGTTTGTGTATGGGTGTGTTTGTGTGTATCTGAGGAAAAAGATGATGAGAAGAGAAATCAGTTTGTTTTGCACAAAGAAGAGAGAAAAAAAAAAGGCGCAAAATGTGAAATTAATAAAATAATGGTATACACAAACAACAGTAACCGTGCATATATATACGGTTACTGTAACAAATGTGTAAATATATACGGTTATCTCATCTCTCAGAGACTCAGACCAATCTTTGTCCTTCTTCTACTTCTTTCTTCTTCCTTTCCTCATGGTCAAATCACCTCCCTCCACAAGCATCTTCTTCTTCCTTTTCCTCTTATGGTCAAATCATTTATCCACCACAAGCACCAATCTCCACCACAAGAACCATAAGAATCAAAACCCACCAGCACCACAAGAATCATAACCCACAAGCATGGACTCCTTCGACCCACAAGCACCGATCTCCACCGCTAGCACCGATCTTCGCTGCCAACACCGATTCACAAGCATCTAGACACATTTTCGTCGACCCACGAACTCTAATCTAGCGCCACCATCACCGATCCACAAGCGACCAACACCAGCACCGATTTGTCTCTCTGTTGGTTTGTCTGCATGGGTGTGTTTGTGTGTGGGTGTGTTTGTGTATCTCTGTGTTGATTTGTCTGTGCGTTTGTGTTTGTGTATGGGTGTGTTTGTGTATGTGTGTATCTGAGGAAAAAGACAATGAGAAGAGAAGTCAGTTTGTTTTGCACAAAGAAGAGAGAAAAAAAAAAGGCGCAAAATGTGAAATTAATAAAATAATAGTATACACAAACTACAGTAACCGTGTATATATATACGGTTACTGTAACAAATGTGTAAATATACATAGTTTTAAAAGGACTGATGTAGAAAATTTTTGAAATAAAATGTGTAAAATTTGTTACTTTTGTAAATGTTTACATCTCCTGATGTAGATGCTCTAATTTAGCAAGCATCTCTTGATGTTTTATAAAAAATGTCTAATATTTAAATCATTTAGTTCCATTGATGTAACTAAAAAAAAAAAGCTCTCCATTGCCGCCTATTTGGGCAAATCAATAGTGGTGATTGTTCCTCATATTCTTTTCTCTCACGTTAACCAATCAAAGAAGTTGTCTTTTCAAGTGACATATGTCCTTTCCCTTCTCTCATCTTTCACCCGTTCCAATCATAGGATTAGATTGAAACACTTCCTCCTGCAATTAGCTCATTAAGTCTAATGTAAATATTGGGATGGCAGTGCAAGCCTGTTTGATCGAGGGGGAGTGAAAGAAAATAGAGTAGAATTTGTTGTAAATTACTTTATATTTTAGTTAATTTTACTCTACTTTTCTTTACCCTTACTCCTTCTCTCTCATTTCAAACAAACCCTAAGTCCATTAAACCTAAAGTCAGCACTAACCATTGCAAATAGTAATTTTACATACAAAACAAATTTAATAAGATATGGTTGATTATGATTATACATTGAATCAATACTGATACATCAACTACAATTTATCACTTTAATAATCGTAAAAAAAAAAAAAAAAAACAAAACAAAATTTATTGTGTATCTAGACAAGGTTTTAGGAAGAGGTGAGATAAGAGAAATTATTTTTTTACTAAAAAGTTTAAGTTATTATTATTCAATCAGTCTAGAAAACTAAGAAAGAGGGGATCACATGAATTATGAAAAGCGAATTTACTGTTTTTCTTTTTTTGGGGTTCAACTAAAAAAAATATTCCTTTTCATATAATCTATCCACAAATTTTTTAAAATTGCTCCTTGGTAATTTTTTTTAATTTTTATTTTTAAATTGTAAGGAGTTCTAATCGTTGATACAATTTTTTTTCTTCTCCTTCTTTCACCCGTGGATAAAATTGTAAAAAGATTTCACATTTCTCTTTATCTATATATATAATTGGTTTTAAATTACTATATAGATAAAATTAATTGTTTGATTAAATCAATAACTATCTCATTTATAAAATTATACATAAAACATGATGTTATTAATTGAATAATAAAAAAAGATCCGATCAATACAAAATTTAGATTGTGTGTTAAGAAAAATGAGAGCGCATGATCTAACAATGAAATTTTAAATATTAATCCAATAAGAGGTTATTAGGCTAAATTACAAGTTGCACCATCAACTTTGTCTAAAATTCAATTTAGTCATTTAATATCACTTTTATTCAATTTGATCCTCTAACCTCACTTTTATTCAATTTAATCCTCTAACTTTCAATTTTATTTAATTCACTCCTCTTGTTAGTTTTTTTTTTTTTTTTTTCATCAAAATTGAATCGTTAAAGACTCCCTAACGACGTAATTATATATTAAACAGAGTTAAAAGTTAATCTAAACTTGTCCCCAAACTCATCACGACATGATTCTGCCATTGCAAATTTTATGTTTGTGCACAAACAACCTAGACTAGACCACTATCATTGTTAGGTTTGTGCACATGTGATATAACAATATGACATGAAAGTTTTGTACAAAACCTTTCCAAATATATGTGATGTGGGATCCTAGGCTTGCGTCCTAAACGCACTATATACAGGACACAAAGCCATGCCCCCTGAAAATTTGAGACCCACCTCTCTCTCTCTCTCTCTCTCTTAAAAGTAATGATAAAACTCAACTCAGGTGCCCCAGCCCCTCACCCAACTTACATATCTTATCTACCTCCAAAAATCATTACCCATATCTTCCCTCAAATACCCATTTCACCCTTTCATTTTTGGCCCTATAAATCAATGACTAAGGGCACTTTGGTAAAACCCCCTTTCTTCACAAGGGACAGTGCCCTAAAATAACGGTCAAGGTCATGTACGGAAGGGTACTTTGATTTAACTAGTCTCCCTTTTCGTACCAAATTGTAACACATACAAACAAACCCTATAAAAAATGTGAAAAACAAAAAAGAAATCCCTAAGAGAAAAAAAAAAGATTTTTATTTTATTTTTAGGACTAGGCCCCTATAGGGAGTTAATAGCAATGGGGGGACGAGAAAAACGCGGGCGCATGATAGATGTGACATGTGGGGTCCGTGCTAACGAGCGCGCGTGGGTGCTTAGTGCACCACATTCTAACTCTATTGCTTAGCTTGTCAAATCAACCAAAAGGACTTTTTCCCAAAATTTCTGTATCTCTCCAAACTCTCTTTTTCTTTATTTTTATTATTATTTATGTTTGTTTGTAGGCTTTTTTTTTTTTTTTTTTTTTTTTTTTTCTTCAGGTTTCCCCACTCATAAAAAGCAACCCAAAAAAAATAAATTTGAGGTGTTGTCACTTTGCTACCATGTGTGCACCCCACTAAGGCAACCTTAATTAATTTTTGTTGATTGGTCGTACAAATGTGAAATACATATGACTAATGAGAGGATAAGGGGTGGTCATGTTTTGAAACCAGCTTTTATTTGTGTCTGGTTTAGTATAACTTATTTAATTTTTTTCTAAAAATATTGCAGATGAAAAGTAAAAATTTAATAAAATAAGTAAGTGGTTCATATGGGACTCGCAAATAGTAGAAAAAATAAGTAAAAATTAAATAAAATAAGTAAATGACTTATGTGGAATCTGCAAATAATAGAAAAAAATAAGCAATAAATTAACTTATAAGTGCATTACAAGCTATCATTAATTTAAAAATCAGTCACTAAAACATGTTTTTTTAGAAAAAACTACCCAAAAAAAAAGAGTTTCTAAATAAATTGTTTTAAAAAATTATTTTGAAAGCAAGATGTTTTCAAACATAAAATGTTGCTTAGTTAGACCAGTTTCAATTTTCATTTTCAGAAAAAAGATCATTTCAAACATCTTGTTTGTAAGTTTTCTTTTTGTAATCTAAAAACAACTTTTAAAAACTTTTTTTTTTCCTGAAAACAAAGCTCCAAGAAACGAAGTTCTTTATGAAATCAAAGCATATGTACATCATGGTACAATGGGAAGCAAAATTTTAGGGCAGTCTACAAATCACATTCGACAACTTCTTAATTTTTTACTCTCAGTGCTAGATCTACAAACACGTTCAGCTTTATCATCACCGGCATATCATATGGTACTTGTGGAAATCAGATCTTCATTATTCTATTCATTCTTTAGCAAACCAAAAACCCAAAACAAAGAAAATTCCATCTTCACAAACCTTTATGATAACAATAGAAACAAGCACAAGAGTTCTAATAGCATAATAGGACAAGGCGGGCACTAAGTTCCCGTGTGAGGAGGGTGCAAACTAATAAATGAAATTACAATAAAAAAATGTAGTGTCTGATATTGTTTGCATCATCTTTAATGTTATACTATTTAATAACTTTTTATTAAATTTTTATTTTAAAATTTTTATCATTGGATTGTATATTCTATATGTTATTAACATGCATGTTAAATTTTGTACTAGTCAGATGTTATTTACCATTTGATTCGTAAACTCATCATTTATGCATAACTTTGAAGTTTAAACTACAAAAACTTAAAATTTAAACATTTGATTTGTCGGACTGTGAACTATGCTATTTGATCTCAAAATCAATTGGAGATGAAGAAGACACACTCAAATCTTTTATGACCTTCGACATTACACCATGCGGACCTATTTTAGAGTGATTGTAGCGAGTCAAATTGTGGTCCTCCCAACAATCCCTCCCTCACAATGACACTTCTGTGGCTCGAACCCATGACTTTGAATCTGATACCATTTATCGAACCGTAGCTATACCGTTCCACCTCAAAACTAATTGGTGAGAGATGAGAAAGACACACTCAAATTTTTTATGACCTTTGACATCACACCACACAAGCCTATTTTAGAGTGGTTGTAGGGAGCCAAATTGTGGTCCTCTTAATAATCTCTCCCTCACAATGACACTCCCATGGCTCGAACCCATAACCTTAGCTCTGATACCATTTATCGGACCGTGAGTTATGCTGTTCCACCTCAAAACCAATTAGTGATGAAGAAGACATACTCAAATCTTTTATAGCCTTTGACATCACACTACACGGGTTTGTTTTTAGAGTGGTTGTAGGGAGTCAAATTGTGGTCCTCCTAACAATCCCTCCCTCACAATGACACTCCCGTGATTCGAACTCATGACCTTGGCTCTGATACTATTTATCGAACTGTGAGATATGTCATTCCACTTCAAAACTAATTGGTGATGAGGAAAATACACTCAAATCTTTTATGGCCTTTGACATCATACTACGCAAGCCTGTTTGTAGAGTGGTTGTAAGGAGTCAAATTGTGGTCCTCCCAACATGATTGATAATATAGTTATTAATTTTTGATCATCTTGAAAATATTCAAGCATAAAGGATATTAGAAGAAATTGTAATCTAACGGTCGATTTGTCAAAATTCACATCCAATGAAAAAATATTAAGTATAGCATAACATTGCTTAAAATTACATTTAGTGTAACTTGAAGAGACTCAACATAGCATATATATATAAATATATATATATATATATATATAAATATATATATATATATATATATATATATAAAATGTGAGGTAGAGTGAAAATATGGCTAGATCTTTAGATCACATGTTTTGATATCATTTTGTTCTATCCATTTCATTGGCAGAATGGAAAAATGAGATGATAAAAAATGTATAAATAATAGAAAAGTAAGAATGATGGAAAAGAGGGAGGATAGATTTTGGTGGCTCGAGTGGAAAACTACATCCACCCCACTCCTCCCTCTTTTCCATCAAACCAGACAATGGAAAACTACCAAACAGATAAGAAAATTTAAACTAATAAACAGTAATTTAAATAATTCTAATATAATAAATATAAAGAAAATTTACCAAACTAAATTCTACGTGAATTCTTAGAGCATTCCCAATTCAGGAATGCAAAAGCTCCAAAAATGTAAAATAGGAAGCTGTTAGGGTGGATTATTGCATGGCTAGGGCTAGGTTTGGTTGTCTGTGGCGGATTTGTTGTCTTCTTTTTTGGGTTTTGTTTGGTAGCTAAGAAATTATGACGGTGATGGAAAATCGAAGTGGGCTCTGGGTTGTAGTTACCGGCAAAGACTCTCCTCTGGGGTGGCGGCTTGGGTTTGCTGAGAGGTTTTTTTTTTTTGGTTGAAGGATGTGTAAAATATATTAATTTTATGTGATGGATTACAAAATAGAGTATGAGAAGTTGGGTGCAATGTAAGAATGATATAATATAAATAAAGTAACTTTTGAGGAGCTAAAATACTTTTTTTTTTTTTTTTTAACATTCTCGAATGGAAATGTTCTTACATGCCCTGAATTTGGATATCATGACCTTCTATGTCAATTTAATGTGATTATCATATGTTAGATCCGTAAACTCTCTGATATTTTGATACTCAAAACATGACCACTCGAAATTTCCTTCCCAAAAAAAAAAAAAAAAAAAAAATGATACTTGATACTTGTTTTTTCTAATGAGGTCATGAGATATCAAGAGATTGGTTGATTGTGGATAAAACCATCATCAGCTAACAAGACCTCCTTCATCATTTAACTTTTCGCCCCACTTTTTGATTATATGGAACAAAAATTTCCTTCTTAACCAAATAATCAATCTTATAATACTTTTTATATTTTAATAATAAGATAATCATCTTTGGTGCAATGTATATATATGCATTTATATATATAATGTTGGGTGGTGCATTTTAGAATAAGACTAAATCGCATGCATAGTAAGTGTCACTTTGATTACGTACTTAACATAAGGTCTTGATCCACTAACACAATGTGGTATATATGTGGATAATAAAAGGTGTTGGATTATTTTAAGAAAAAATTGCATTGTTTCCCCCGTTTTAAAATTAGGGTTAACAAAATTGTCCTCGTCATTCATATTGTTGTTTATCTCTGTTGCTAGCTGTCATTATGTTAATGCTCTTAGATTATCCAACTGTTACAAACTTTTTTAATTTTCCATGTCTTGAACTAACACGGCACGACATGAGCTGGTCATGACTCACTAAGCTTGATTTATGTTAATAATTAGTGATTGCATGTCGTTATCTGCTTAAACTCTGCAACTTCTGCATTGGTTTAGGCCTAACTCATTTGGATGCCTGTTAATACGGTTTGTTCAAGCCAAGTTGTTCACAAAGACTACTAGTAATGGTTGTAATCTTGGCTAGCTTTAACCCACAGCATCTAAAACACCATCTTTCTGTTTTGTACCCATGGCTCAATTGCCTTTCCTCCTAATTAGACAATTACACTTTTTAAAAGGTAAAACTTAGGTATAAAGTATAATACATTAGCTTCTTCGATTACATTCAAACTTTGACAAGAGTATTATAACTTAACTGGTTAGTATCTCTTTGTGTTTCCAATAGAAATATTTAGAATTTAAATCTTCCTTCCCCAAAGTATCAAATTATAAATTGAAAACCACTAAAGGGTGTGGTCTAGTGGTCTTGGGTGATGCACAAGATGCGCTGAGTGTGCGGTTTAAGGTTCAAGTCTGAATATGGACTCACTTGGGTTGCCTCTCTCATCAGCTCAAGGTCCATTAGTATCCCTTGTCAGGCTGGAAAGCTATGTCTTGTCGTGGTCCCCTGCACCCCAGCATGGCCCCGGACCTAGCGGTAGGGTGCTACTATAGTCACATCTAAGTAGAATTGTCACGTTGGTCGGCCCCCTTACCCCTTTTTCCATCAAAAAAAAAATTATAAAATGAAAAAAAAATTAATTCAAACATATAGTTGAATTGAATTATTTTAATTTTTCTAAAATGGGACCCAATTAATCGTTTTATAATAATTAGTAGTGTTAAAATAATTTTTGTGGCAATTAACAAATTTGCTTTTTGTTATTTTTTTATTTTTATTTTTTGAAACTTGAAATTGTGTTAAAATATACTTGTACTTAAAAAAATGGAGTTCTAAAAAGTTGTACATAAACAAAATAAGCTAAAAGATGAAGAAAAAAGCTTGTGGCGAACAGATACTTGCATATAAAACTGTAAAAGAAATATTGGAAGGCACACTTTATAAGTGGACTAATATAGTGTTGTACAAGTAATGAGCTTGAGCATTGGCCTACAACCTAATAAGTTGTCTAACAATTTGGATTAATGTCAATTAATTTTGTCAATACCCCACAAATTATATTTTCTTACCCAAAAAATAATAATAATAATTAAGGTTTGATGATAATAAGTGCTAAAAAAAAAAATCTGCTGATATTTGTTCATAGCTCGTACGGATTTCTGCATAATCTATCCACCTCCCAGTAAGCTGAAGTATATGTTATGTTCAAAAGTCACGCTTTCCATTCCATCATTTATGTGATAAAACTTTCCTATTATTCATTATATATTGTCAAATACAATCATGACATGCCTAAATATTTATGAAAATTGATAAGGTATGTTGTGATATGCACCCTTTCCTTCTGACATTTTTATTACCAGTTATTGCTTGTCTATGTTTCAATGACATACATGCTTCTTATTAGTTAAGTCTAATTATGATTTTGTTTGTTTTTTTCTATTTATCCTCTGACAAACTTGTTCCCAATCCAATAATATTGACTAAAATTTCTTGTCATGGAGAAAATATAATCTTTTTGAAGCATAAAATGATGGAATTATATATCTTGGAGATAAGTTTTCGTGAAAAATGTCAACTGCCCAAAGCTTAATAGTGGATAGAATTACGTAATCAATCTAATTTCTTGAGTCCTCTCTAGCCAGTACTTTGTCGGCTACAGAATTTCTATTCATATATTATTCAATACATTTATGTAAGATTTTGATCCCAAATGTAAAAGAAAGTTGCAAATGATGTTATACATACATAGCAAAAGTTCAAGAATGCGGGAGGCAATGCAATGTGGGCAGCTGTAATGCTGGGAAGTTGGGTGGGTGGGTTAGTAACCATCAATCCGAGAAATTTTGATACACATTTATTCGCTATTGCACACTCCATACATACACATTCTTTTTGAAGTCATGAAATCGTGTTTTCATGATTTTACAATTTTAACTGAAAACGTGTTTTCAAAACACGATTTCAATCCACGTTACAGTGTATATGTACAATGAGTATGCAATAGCAAGTGTGTAATAATCATTACCCCGTTAATTGTAACCATAAACTAAGCACGAAGGAGCATAAGCACCCAAAAAAAACAAACAAATCAATCCAAAGACGAAAGCAAAACATAGGGGAGGCACCATTGCAACATTTTCTTTCCACAAATTTCAAATTCATAATGATTGAAGTAATAATAGTGATCATTATTAGTACCCACGCCTTTCAAAAATATCCTCAGAATCAGATAGGAGGGGTAGGGGTTTTGTAGAAAAATATGTACCAAAGCCACTTCTGAGGACCACATACGCAATACAATTCTAGACGGTGTGAGTGCTTTGTTTGATTGCCTCTGTGGACACTATGAGAGCCATACAGACTCTTCTCTCCCCCATTAATGAAAATGACAACTTCGTTTCTTTTGTATTTTTAACTTTTTGGTAATGAGATTTTGCTTGTGATGTAACCCAAATTCATAGTTAAAATATATGGGAAAGTGGGTGGATTAAATATATCACTCTAGTTTGTACTGACTCCAAGAATTTTAACGACCCAAATTTGAGTATTATTCGTTTGCTTAACCTTAAAAATACATCCCCCTCAAAAAAAAAAAAAAAAAAAAAACCCTTAAAAATACAAATAAGTGGTACAACTATTTTTACCCTCATTTTTTATATATAAGCACAGGAGCAACAACTGTATTTTTTACCCAACAAACACTTAAACAAAATAAAATAATACGTAATACAAAGTTTTTGTTCACCATCTTTAAAATACACGCGTGAGTTGAAGTCTCACACGGAGAAAAAACAAAAAAGATGAGGGTATAATATAATATAAACTTGAATATTTTTTTGATACATCGATAATTGGGTTAAATACCTTGGCATGTTCCTATTATTATATTAAAGCTTCATTTGGAATCCAGTTAAGTTATGAATCATATGATGCCAAAAAAAAAAAAAATGCAAGTATGCAACTCTCTATTAGAGCATGTCCATCCGGTTGTTCAAAAAACCAAAAAAAAAAAAAAAAAAATCATTTTATTTATTTTATATAACATTTTTACAACACATGCTAAATTTGATTCTTTATTTTACAATACATCACATTAAAATAATCTTAATTTATAAAAAAATAATAAAGTTGCAAAATAGAAAATAAATAAAAAAATTTATACACAAAGTATATAAATTGATTCCACACAAAAAGTATTACTAAATGGGAATCATTAAATGGGATTGGAAAGTCCAAGAATCAGCAAGAGTAGTTGAACATGATTTTAAGGTTGTTTTAGAAGATTCCAACGTATTAGCAAAGCACTTCCCTCCAGGTGTAACTCCAAAATATGCCCTGCTTGAAAGAGACATCGAGTTGCGTAGTCTGGCACTTAATTTAACAAATGACCTAAAGAATTGTTGAAATGAAAACTATACAACTGCAAAATTGCAGAAATCACTTGGAAAGTATCTATCTTTTTCTTCTTTCTTTTTTCTTTCCCTTTCCCTCACTTTTGTGTGTGTCTATTTTGGTTTATTCAAGAATAATTTAGCCTAATGTGTTTTGGTACACAAACTTTAGGAGTATATATAAATGTAGCAATAGAAATTTTAAAATTTCTATTGCTACATTTATATATACTCCTAAAGTTTGAATTAAAATAAAACCATTAAGGTTATTTTAAAAAATAAACATTACTCACATATGCAACATGTGTGTAATTTGATGGATGTTCAACAAAAATATCCTTGCCATTTTCCGTACCCATTTTAAGATCTGAAATTCTCTCTCTCTCTCTCTCTCCACCACCCATTGGCAGAGGGAGGGGGGGAGGGGGGTAAGGGGGCCACTTTCCCACCTTGAAATTTTTATAAATATAAAATTTATATAAAATTTTATATTGTTATTTTTTTAAATATTAGGGTTTAATTTATCACTTTTATAACTATATATATATATATATATTTTTTGGAAATGAACCCACAGGTTTTAATTTGTACACTCCATAAACTATAGAGTTTAAAATGTCATTTTGTAAGGAAATTAAAAGTAGGACAATATTGAACCATGGTGTGCATTGTGTGGTTAACATGAGAACTCGTCGGTTTAAAAGTACGCAACTAAAAAATTGCACAATATAGGCCATGGCCAAGATTACTTTTTTTTTTTTTTTTTTTTGGAGAAATTTAATGATTTTAAATTGATGGTGCATTAACGTGGGTGTAAACATTGAACAATTTTATTGAGAAAGTAAACATTAAACAATTTATTTAGCGGTTGTGATCAACTTAATTGTAAGTAGTAATAATCAATAGGCGAAACTACAATATTAGTCTCTCAAGTTTACCCTGTGTGCGTAATTGGTCCTTCAAGTTTTCAAAATGAGCAATATAAGTCCTTTTACTAACTGCCATTAACAGTATTACTTATGTGGCTAACGGAACAATGACTTGGCATTTTATTTTAATGATGTGACATATTTTTAATTAGAAAATTACAAACTAAAATTACACGTGAGAAACATTATTTACCAAATTAAAAAACTATTTTCTACCAATTGTAACACCCAGCCACGGCTTAAAAAAAAAAAAAAAACACTCAGCCACGAGACAGAGAAGGGGAGAGAGGGAACAACAAGCCTTAGCCGCCGCAATTGCAAGCTCTCCACGTACTCCTCCACATCCACATCCACATCCACAATCCGACAACGACGACGACGTCGTATTCATACCACAATCCCTTAACGACGATGTTTTAGACATCGCCACAACGCTCATGCTCGAAGACATGAACAGGTTCGTGCAAGAACTCAAGGACCCGCGAGCAAAGCGAGGCGGAGATGAGGAAATTGAAGGAGGATCTCGACTGTCAGATCCACGATCAAAAACTCGCTGTCGATATCCACAACATCCCAGACCAACAATGGGAAAAATACGGTGACAATTACCGCCGCCCCTACCGTACGGCCAAGTCTTCGCCATCGTCTTCGTCTTTGAAGGCTTTGGTTGACTCGGAGTGTTTCAGGCTATATTTCAAGGGCTTGGTGAGCGAAGAGAGGGTTAGGGGTATAATGGTAAATGTGGCTGGTGCTGGGGTTGCCATTTGCGATTCTCGGGATAATATGATCTTAGAGGCGAGGAAGAATGTGGAAGCTATGGTGAACGGTGTGGTGGTGAGTGGAGAAGTTGCTGAGCTTTAAGCTCTCATTGAAGCTCTCAATAAAGCTCTGACCTTGGATTTGAAAAGTGTCACCTTTTACTGTGACGATTACAATTGGTGAGTGGAGGAGTGCGTGAAGAGCTTGCGTGTAATTTTAGTTTGTAATTTTTTAATTAAAAATATGCCACATCATTAAAATAAAATGCCAAGTCATTGTTCCGTTAGCCACATAAGTAACACCGTTAATGGCAATGAGTAAAAGGACTTATATTGCTCATTTTGAAAATTTAAGGGACCAATTGCGCACGCTTCAAACTTGAGGGACCAATTGTGCACACATGGTAAACTTGAGAGACCAATATTATAGTTTCGCCTAATTAATACGTCAAAGTTATTTATGCTTAAAAGGTCCAAACATCATACATTAACTGCGTCCAAAACAAAAAGGCAATGATAAGGATAACAAAAAGAAAAAGAAAAAAAAAAGAAAAGACAAAGTATAGTTACAAAATTAATTGTAACTTAAGGTTACAACCTTATTCAATATCTTTTTATTAGAGGTGAATTTTGACAAATATACCATTGGATTACATCTTTTTCTTATAACCTTCATACTTGCAAAATTTCTAGAAAATTAAAGATCAATAGCTATGTCATCAATAAATTGTTTAAATTGCAAGTTTTTGTAATTTAAAATTATGCATAAAATATAAATTTATAGATCATATAGTAAATAATATCCGATTGACACAAAATCTGACATGTGTATTAAGAGAGTAAAGAACATGCAATTCAACGGTTAGATTTTCAAACTATGTAATAATTTTTATTTTATTGAATAAGGTTGTAACCTAAGATTACAATTTTGTAGCTAAACTTTGTCCCAAAAAAATGAGAAGATGCTTTATTTATTTATTTTTTTTGGGAATAAGAAATATATTAAACATGGAAGAGCAATCCAAAATACATTATTGGGAATTATCACTATCTCCTTTAGGGATAGGAGTGATTGAAATCATTTCCTTAAAGTTTGACTAAAGAGTCCATTTAGCAATATCCTAGGCAACAAAATTAGCTTATCTGAAATTATGATTTACAAACTATCCATAAAAAGAGTTAAAAGTAAAATCTATAGCTTCCATGATCAAAGTTTCACTAGTCTAATTAATGAGGTTGGAAAAAATGGTTTTGAAGCAGGAGAAATCACATTCATTGCATCCCCCTTCACACGTGCATGCACCAATAATTTATAACCTATCTCTGCATCTTTTGAAATTGCAAACACATTCCTCCATGCAAAAATAATTTCCCTCATGTGATTTCTCCCAAAAGCAGCTAAGCCAATCTTCTTTTGACACTTGTTTTGTCTTCACCTGCATATTCCCATGCACACTAGGTGACTTTTGTATACCATTTGTCTACTTACTAAAATACCAAAGATTCGAATCTGAATTCTTAGCACCATGGAACAATCATGCAAAATTCAACCCGAACACATAAATTCTTCATGCAGCATTGGCTATTGATGTGCCACAGAAAGCAAGAAAATATAGCAGAAATGGCTGAACATCACCCACAATGCCTTACTTTAACTTTTAAGTAGACTGCATTGCCTGACCTGAAATAGCTACATTTCCACTTTCGGATAGGTAGAGACAGCCCAACATTTCAGATGGCCAAAGCTTTTGGGGGCATCAATCAATAATTCATATTCCCTCATCATGAGTCATGACTAGTCTCATGGTCTATAATATATAGTCTTAATTAATTAACAAAATCTTGCGGATGAATATATATATATATATAGAACCCATTACAATTAACAAAATCTTGTGTGATCGTTGTGTTGCTCACTTGTTTGAGCAATCAATGGAGAAAGGCTCACCAACAAAACTCATGCAATGAACTGAGCATGCAGGTGTGGAGATACCCCCATCAAGGGTAAAATTGTAATTTAAAACCATGAAAAGGGTAAAAATGGCATTTGAGCTATTTGATGAATTTGAAATCAATTCCAAAAGTTCATCGAGTTCACAATAACTAAAATAATGTGTTTCTTCTCCAAAAAAAGAAAAACTAAAATAATGTGTTGATGCAACAATCAAACTATCTGATTAAAAGACTACGTTAGAGGAAATTTGCAGGCTAGTATAGTAAGGGGAAACAATATAATAAGTTAACATGCGTTTGAAAGATTTTTGCAAACTAGCATCTCAAGTTTTATAGACTCGATTTCTATATAAAACTCGAGGCTTAAAGACTCGATTCCCACTTGCTGAGTTGGAGGTATTATGCCACATAGATCTCGAGTCTTATAGACTCAAGTACTAAAAGCAAAACTCAAGTCTATAAGACTCGAGTTTTGTCGGGGAAATTTCATTAAATCTCGGGTCTTATAGACTCGATTTTTGTTGGGCAAAATTTTATAAACACAAATACGCTCCTCAGTAACTCACTGCGCACACTCTCTCACCCATAACACTCCTAGCCTCTAACACTCCTCACACTCCTCAGTAACTCACTGCCTCACTCACCCATAACACTCACACCACATTGCCTCTGATCTCACACCACATTGCCTCTCACTGTCACTGCTCCTCCCTTTCAACAAATTTACTTCTATCACTGCTCCTCCCTCTTAACAAATTTACATCTCAAGTAAGGGTTTGGATTTTATTGTCATTGCAGTTGGGTATTATTTGTTGTTGGGTGTGTGTTAAAGACTTAGTTAAGATACCATGATATTGTGAATATATACAACTTTGTTTTGTTAGTGTAAATTTTTTGACTATTTATTTGCATGGTTTTTGTTAGCAAAATTTATTCATCATTTCTAGGCTCTTATCAAGAATGTGTTTTTATCATGATTTTACAAGGATTTTTGCATTTTTTTTTTTTTTGTATTGGGTACGAAATGGGTAGTGAAATCCATGCCCTTCAAATGAATTGTAATAAAATTGGTATGTAATTCATGCCCTTTGAATGTGTAATGAAATAACTTTTTTTGTATTGGGTATGAAATGGGTATGTAAATAGATAAAATGTTGTATACTTTTACAAGGATTTTGGCTTTTTTTTTTTTTTTTTTTTTTTTTTTTTTTTTTGGTATTGGGTATGGAATGGGTAGTCTTAGCATGACCGAAAAATGATTTGGGTATGAAATGTGTAACGAATGTGTAATGAAATTCATGCCCTTTGAATGAATTGGAATTTGTACTTTGTGTATAGAAAATGTTGTATAGTTTGACTAGATAAAATGTTTTCTAACTAACATAGTACACTTGACTCTAACAAGTTCACAATGACTGTAATTGATATAATCCTATACCACAGTGAGCCGCTTAATAATGCCAATGCGAACAAGGGATTGCCATTTGAAGGGCCGAGTATAAAGTGCAATTATACTCAAATTGATCGTAGGTTGAAGACCCTTGATGAATTGAAGATGATAGTTATGGAAGAATTGTGTGTGAATCCTACTGTGCACAACATACAAATTACTTATCATTCTTCACATGAAGTCCTCAAGCACCAGATTAATTACAAGAATGTGGTATTGAGTTGTACATAAAGTTGGAGCCGCATGCAGAAGTTGGTGTCGAGGAAATCCAACAAACAACCACAAGTTTACATGTTACAGTTCCGATGCTCAATATGAGTATTTTACACATGTAGAGGATGATGATGATGATGACGACGATGATGACGATGATGATGATGACTATGTTGATGAGACTGCTATTAATGGTGAATATTTTGTCGATAAAGATGAGTATGAAGAGAGGATTGAACGAGGGGACTTTTAGAGAGACATTGATGACGATCAAATATTTAACCGTAGTGAAATTGATGCAGACAATGTTATTAGTGTCCAAAATATTACGAACACAATCCCTGTCTATGCACCTCCTGCCTTGTCATTCTCTGCAAATACTTGGGCAAATATGGTTGATCCTTCAAATATTGAGATACCATTTGTGTCTACTTGGAAAGTGGGGATGAATTTTTGCAAAGGGTTGACTTTTGCCAATAAAGTGGAGGTGAAGCGCACATTAACAATTTATGCCCTAAAAGAAAACAAACATTTTGTGATCAGTAGGTCGACGAAGGTCAAACTTTATGCGAAATGCGTGGATGAGTCATGCAAGTGGTATGTTGTGGCAGTCATGAAGCCCAATCTCCACAGACTATGGATGGTCACCGTGTATGTGGGTCCTCACACGTGTATACCGATTGGATTGCAAAATGATGGTAGAATGATGAATTCTAATTTTATTGCTTTAGATATCCTTAAGAAGTTAGGCGAGGATCACACTACCCCAATTAAGCATCTAAGATCTATGATGGAGTCGAAATATGATGGCCATAAGCCTTCTACTATAAGGTATGAGATGCAAAACAAAAGGCGATTGGGAAAATATTTGGGAATTGGGAAATGTCTTACCAAAGGTTGCAAAAGTTGCTACTATCATATGTTGATTAGGATCCGGATACTTGGGTGTTCTATCATACCATACCCACTAGTGTAGATGACACTAGATTTTTGTATTATGTGTTTTGGTCTTTCGGTCCATGCATTGATGGATTCAAATATTGTAAACCAGTTATCAGTATTGATGGGACCCATTTGTATGGTAAATATCAATGAAAGTTGTTGATCGCAATGGCAACCGATGCTAACAACAAGGTATTCCCTCTTGCCTTTGCCATTGTGGATTGTGAGTTAAGGTCTAGTTGGGGGTGATTTTTACAATGCCTCAAAGATAAGATAGGGGATGTGATACCTGACGAAGGCATTTGCATAATTTCTTACCGACATCTTGGTATCAAAAACACCATTGCATCCTAGTCTAGGGATAAAGATGGAAGAACACGAGTATTTCACAGATATTGCCTTCGACATGTCGCTAGCAACTTCAACACACATTTTCAGGACTCAACTCTAAAGTCATTAGCGTTGAAAGCAGGATATGTTACTCAGGCTGTTAAATATGATAACATAATGGAGTCCATTAAACAAGTGGAAATTGAGGCCATTAGGAAGAAGAAGAAGGTGACAGGGAAGAACGGCAAGGAAAAAGATTATCTTCTATACACATACTTAATGAGTGAGTTTGTGGATATATGGACCCAGTCACATGATAGTGGGAGACGTTTTAGGGCAATGACAACCAACATATTAGAGTGCTTCAATGGTGTACTGAAAGGTGCACGAGGCCTTCCTATTGTCGCAATAGTTGAGTTCACTTGGTCCAAACTTGTTGCATATTTCCATGACCGGTACAAAGAAATTACTCATGACTTGTTGGAGGGAAGAGATGGAGTGCATATGCCATGTCCACGTATTTGGAAAGTAGGCATAAATTTGAGAAACACTATGTCAGGTCATTTAGCAATTAACTTACAATATATCAAGTAATTACTTCATACAACATCTGTAGCACTGGAGGGGGAAACCACAGTTATAAAGTTCGGTTACTGTAAAGAACACGTAGTTGTGGGAAATGGCAAAGCATTCAAATCTCGTGTTCACATGTAATTAGAGTATGTGATGTGCTAAGCATTGATTCGACCACATATATTCACCCCTATTATAGTTTGGAGTATGTCATTAACACTTACTCACATGCATTTGCGGTTCCTAAGTCAGAGTCATTGTGGAGGGATGCTATGGGGCCAAAGTGGTTGCCTAATCCAGAATTGTTGGGGGCCGAAGGTCGACCAGTGAAGTCAAGAATAAGGAATGAGATAGATGGAGTCAAGAATAAGGATCGAGAGCTGGGAAGGCAGAGGGAGGACGTAGATTTGATAGAGAGTCAACCCAAGCAGACATGTGGACTGTGTCATGCTTCCGAGCATAACTGCAAAAAATGTCCGGAGTCCCATGGTGCTTCCACAAGTGGTCATGTTCCAAACTAGGTAGGTGATACATGGCAAAAAGTTTAGGATCGGTTAAATAATTGTGGTTAATTCTATGTTTACCTAATGTTTACTATCTTGTCTCCTAACGTGATTATTCTACGTTTTTCAAGCATGCTTCCATGGACGATGTTTTTGTTGTGCTGACCACCAATCTTATCAAAATTGACTACATTGTATTGGCACAATTAACTTCTTGGTTTTTGCTGAATGTACTTGTAATTTAACTATTCTCTATCCAATGTACCTGTTTCAAGTTTGTGATTTGAGTAGTACGATTAGAACTGCAAATTAAGCCTGGTTGGACATGTTTAGAATGTTGATATATTGAGAATGCCTTTTGATGTAATTTAAGTGCATTTACATTGTAAAGCTATGTTTATTAATCAAACCTTAGGAAAGGTTAGAATTCGTTTTGCAGAGCATAAACAAGGACCATTAAAATTGTGAAGAAAAGTAAAATCTATATAGATGGAGAACCTCTTCCGATATAAGCTACAGAAATACCCAAAAGCATGCATCATTGATCCCGAGAGATCCTTTTCAAATTCCACAACATTCATTGAAAAAGAGGGGAGCTGTATATTAAGGTTCATGAACTGGTGTGGTAACTGGCAAAATGCACTGTTTGCTGAGTAGGAGAGGGAGGAGTTTGGATTTCGTGATTATTGTGGAAGAGTTATTCGGCCAAATCAAAAAAAGAAAAGAAAAAAGCACAGCCTTTAAACGTAAAATGTAGAATTGTAGAAAGGGGAGATTAAACCTAACGTGTTATTCAGCAGAGGAAAAAACAGAAAAAAAAAAAAAAGAAAAAAAAAAAGAAAAGAAAAGAAAAAGGAGTACAGCGTTTGTTTTAATAAGAGTGGGCATTAATGAATAATTATAACCTGGTCTCACTTAAATTTAGATAGATGGAGCAAAATTGGACTCCAATTTCATATTTCAATTAAACAATTGGAAGGATAATTATGGTGTGGTCCCCACATTAATCTAGACACATGGCACAAAGTTAGAACTCTAATTTGGAATTCTAATTTGAGTTTCTCTCTTCTTCACCTATTATTATATATATAGATTAAGACGCTTTTGCTAATTAAATGATGCCATGTGTCCCTTGTAGAACAAGACATAAGTCCTTCCATTTAAATTATTCAATGTGTCACCGCTCAAAACCAATAATGTTTCATCACACCTTCCCCAAGACTCCTACAAATAGAGACTCTCCTCGGTCTTGTGGGAGCATATTTAGAAGTCTCAAAGTTCTGCTGGAATCAAGCTTTAAAGCCTCCAAAAACTTCAACCTTCAAATATGAAAAACATTCGAAGAGAAATCATTCATCCTCCTAGGTCTTAAAGTTCTATTGGAATAAAGTTCTCAAGCCTCCAAGAACTTCAATAATTTCTACATTCAAAACTCGTTTCAAATCAAGCTCTAAAGCCCCAAAGAATTTCTACATCAAGATCTTTGAATAAAAAGAACATTCATCCAAATCATTATTTTAAGTCTCAAAATTTTATAGGAATCAAGCCTCCTAGAAACTTCAAAGGCTTTGATCCAATGAAACTTCATTAGATTCAAGCTCTAAAGTCCTAAAAAACTTTCACCACATTCGAAGAACTCAAATAACAAAGAATTTCTAACAAGCTTATAGCTAGAGATTTATCACAATTCTATTTCAAAGATCTTTCAATCCACTTTCCAGTCAAGGTCAAAACAAAATTTGTGTTCAAATCAAGACAATTCATGAATAGAAGACTTTTCCAAGGAGATCGAATTAGTGAGTTATTCTATTTTAATAGAATCAAAATACAAAGGATTGTACTTCATCAACGCAAAGAATGAAGAATTTCTAATAACCTTATAGCCAAAGATTTATCACAATTCTGTTTCAAAGCTTTTTCAATCCACTTTCCAATCAAGATCAAGACAATTTGTGTTTGAATCAAGACAATTCAAGAATTGATAACTTTTCCAAGGAGATTGAATCGGAGGGTTATTCTATTTTAATAGAATCAAAATACAGAGGATTGTACTTCATTAATACAAATATACATTTGTTAAACATTTTCAATTGTTTGATTTCCAAATTTGAGATTTTGTGTTTTCAAATTCAACTAGATTTTATTTGCACGAAATGGTTCACTTGACACAATGTCGCTAGTTTACGAAGTGAATAACAAAAAGTAACGTGGCCTAAATTAAGTGCCTATTGAGAACACCTTTTGATGTAATTTAAGTGCATTTACATTCTTAGCTTCTCTGCCTCTCATCTTTGTTTCTAGTTTACATTCTCAGCTTCTCTGCCTCTCTCATTTGGTCTACATCTCTGTTTCTATAGTTTAGTGCATTGACATTCTCAGCAGGTGCATGCATTTACATTTTTGTTTCTGGTTTGCCTGCATGTCCAAAAAAAAAAATTCCCAGTGGAACTCGAGTTTCATAGACTTGAGTTCCACTAAGTGTTTTTTTTAAAAAAAACATGGCATGCTCTTTGCCTGACTCGAGTACTTTATGCATCTCGAGTTTATAAAACTCGCTTTAAAGAACTCGAGTTTCTTACACTCAAGTTCCACCGAGTGTTTTTTCTTTTAAAAAACAGGGCATGCTCTTTGCTTGAAAACCCGATGTTATAGACCTCAAGTATTGTATTTATCTCGAGTTTTTGAAACTCGCTACGTGTACCTCCCTCCAGTTTTTGTCCACCTTCCCACGCAAGTCTATTGCATGTAGTCTTGCACTGGTGTCAACATGAGTAGGCACCACCTGCACCAACCCAAACTGTCGAAGGACATGGTCTGGGTGGTGTATCTCTACTATGCAGAAACACACAAGTGGCACCCTTGCCCTCCATATATCCCTCCCTGCAACGCAGAAGGCAGGAAGGTAGCCTAAGTCTGCCTCATATGGCTACCACATAACCTATAATAGACCAAAAAACATTTATGATAACATCTTAAAATATGAAACAAAATTAATGGACTTTTTTTGATCACCAAAAAAAAAAAAAAATGTAAACATCACATGTAACAATATGAATATCATTTTTATGAATTGTACATCAACAAATATGAGAAGTGGGAACAATTATTGAAGCTAAAAAACGTACAAAAGAAAACTAGTGTACTTTTGGATTAGGCTTTTTTTTATAGCTTATTTATCTTTGTATAATTTATAAAAATTTGATCTGTAATTGTAATTTTACGAATATAAATTTTTTGTCAATTCTACGAATATAATTGTACGAATATAAATTTAAACTTGCCTCCTGTAATCCTAGATAGGTGTTGCTATAAACTATTAAATTCCAGTCCTTTATGGAATTTGAGGAATGAGGACCACCCACTATTCTAACATTCTTCAGGACTTGGGGATGCTCATCTTTTAATTGATTAATATCCCTACTTGTGGACTCTGTTGGACTTTTTCATTGTGTCCATGAACATAATTAGTCCTCTGGTTGAATACCCCAATGTTTCTTTCAGCATTCAAGTCTTTTGGATATTCTTATAAGCAGTCCTCTAACTAACTATAACTAACTACTATTGCCTCATCAGAAATTATCCTAACTTCCTTCCAAATCAAATATGTGCACTTGCTATGTGCACTTGCATTTGACTAAAACTAGAAAGTTGAAACTTAAAGTTAAAATCAACCAATTGTATTATACAACTTGTCACCAACATTTGAGATTCAAAATGCAGGTACAGACAGCAAGATTCCATTACAAATCTTTAGTCTGTTTTGTGGAATATGGCTAGAGGATATAACAAGTAAAAGAAATAAATTTGCTTCAATCAACATGATTTATTGATAATAAAAAATCTATTTTATTAGTTTGTAATAAAATTTTTGTATTTTATTACCTGGCCCGGCTGCATTCTAACTTATTGCTCGCGATAGTGGACCAACGCCATGCCGGATGGCCTATTCTTCGGGCTTGGCACCCATGCCCACCTACAATTACGAGGGAATAAGATAAGATAAGATAATACCACTTAGTTACTACGAAGAGTACATTGTATAACACAGTGAATATCATGAAAATACTTACTTAAATGCAAGTGGAGCGTTTGGTGCTGGGCCATAATCACATCCAGGTGGGGGCTCTATCTTCGGGCACAAGAATGGGAACCTCACCCATGCCCAATACTGGACCAATTGCATCGCCCCACCAATTTACCTTGCGTCTTTTTGGCTTGCCCGACACAACTCTCTGTACAACCATGTCAGGCAAGCACTACCCCAACTATACTGTGGCAAATTACGGAGGTTCCGCAGGAACTCCAAGAACATCAAATGCATCTTATCTCCCGACTTGTCCATGAAAAAGGTATCCCCAAGTAGTGCTAAAATATAGCGCTGAACGTACTGATGTATCTGAATTTCCGTTGCATTGTCAAGCAGTGGCTCTGCAATGCGCTTAAGAAGCCAACTGATGAGAATTCTTTGCCCCACCAAACTTTTGTTGTCATTCTACGGAACTTGAAAACCAAGCAACTCCTCGCACATAATCCTCCAAGCCCCCCTCCCCACCAGTTGGCCCAACCAAGACCTCATCGTCTATAGGAAGTCCCAAAATAACCTTCATATCTTGTAAGGTAATTGACATCTCACCATGTGGAAGATGGAACGTATGGGTCTCCGGCCGCCATCGCTCAACTAGGGCCGATATTAGGCCATGATCTATCTCTCTGGATGGGGCCATATACAATCCTTCTAGCCCCACCAACTTGATAATATCTATCACCCGATTGTCCAGCATCGATATTTTTGCCATCTCCTTAGAACGACCACGGCACTGGAATGGCCTCGGGTCCTGCAAAATCGATAAAAATCAAAGCGGTTGTTAGAACTAGATATACAACTTTAAAAGAACTTGCTAAAAGTCAAAGAGAACAAAAAAATAAAGCGGTTGTTAGAACTAGATATTTCACCTCGCCATTCCAAATATCGGTTGATCGATGAGCTGGTTGTTGCATCAGCACTGAGTCATCAATGGGACTAGGGCGCACGATCTCCAATCCCTCACCGATCCGAGGATCCATACTACAAAGAGTGCTAGTGTGAGATCATTTAAACACATTGTAACATTTATGTCACACCGTAACATTTATTCATACAACACAAGGAAGCATCAAATATTCAAAAACAAGCAGCACTAGTTGTAGACCTGCCTTATCAGGCAACAAACTGCTTCTATTTGAATACTTAGCACTTAACACATAATCGCGTCTACTCCCTAAGAACCTAATATCTGAATAATTTTCTTTTTGTTTCCTACAATATTTCATCCACCAAAACCTTAATTTAATTAAAAAGTATAAAGAATATGAAAATTATAAAGCTAACTCAATACTATTCTATGATTGCCCATATGAAGTTAATAAATTGAGTAAACATTTTTCTTTACAAATTGGTATAACTAATTAATATATATATAGAGTGATGCAATCATATCACACCTCAACTAGATGAATTTAAGATTATACTAGGAAGTGTTAAATGTTGTTTTATGAATAAGAATAAGAGGGGATAATAATTAACAGGGCCTCAAAAAATTGATACCATCCTTGCAACATGTGTACATAGCTAAAATTTACATCTCAATAAGTACGATTAACCAAAATTACTTATATAATATGCGTGTGTCGACGCTGGGCCCAAAACGGAGAACCGTCGAGCCTTCGTTCGACCACCTGCCATGGTGACACTCCTATGCGCATGGGGCCCGTTGGAGGCCCCTCTCAATGATTGTGTGTGGTTCGCGCAGTGCTTCGGGTGCTCTCTTTCTCGGTGGAGGAAGGTATTTGTCTACCTTTGGAGGTGTGGTAGGAATCTTAGCCAAATTTTAAGGGAATTATCAAAGGTAAGTGAAGTCGCCATCAATCATTGGGTTTTTTTAAAAGTGTGATTGGTCACTTGTTTCTAGTTGATTTTATTACCAATTCTAGGTTAAGAAAAATGACATTTTTCCTAATTTAATGTGGATGGTAAAAAATTTTGATTTTTGAGTTCAGAAGTTTGGTTACGTGTAGGGAAGGTGTTAAGCACCCCACAACGCCTGTCCAAGGATAGTCCTTTGTTTTGATAAAACCTTAATTTTCGGAGATTGACAGAAAAAAACATGATTTTGGCAATGGCTTTCAGGGCTTTTGCATGCATGGGGACTTTGAGGTTTGGCTTTTGAATGGGTGTGGTCCCAATCTATGCTTTCCTAAGGCATTCGGGCAAAGTACCAGATTTCCACGGCGAAAATCCGGCGACATGTCACCTTACTTTCACGGCGAAAATTAGGCATCGCTTTGCCTTAGGTGACATGGACTGTGACAATCACACTGGAATGGGGAGTAGGTATATATACACATACATCATGCATAATGCTAGCATCCCTAGAGCATGGCCTAAAATATAGGTGCAGGAAAGTAAACAGGAGTCGCCATACTCTAAAGATAAGGACGGATGGTATACAGCATGATATACCTAATACAACCCATCTAAGAGAGAAAGAAAGGAGGAAGGAGAGGGGGTTTTAAAAGAGTACATAACCAAATGGGAGAGGCTAAACCCCTAAATCTACCAAACATAGCTGCTTGGCTTATATCCACATGCTCGCATCCTCGCCCTTTTTGCTTGCACCTGGGAGATCGTGCCCTAACTCCATGCGTCCTTGCTCTATGTGTGTACATGCAAAGGCAAAGACAAGAAACCGGTAGACAAGCAATGGAAAGAAAAGATGCAAAGAGCATATGAAAGAAGCATAAAGCAGATAAGCATGGTAGACATGGCAAGCAAAGAAACAAGAAAGAAGACAAACAAGCAAAAAGGCAAACAAAAGGTGGTGTTCGCGAGGGACAAATGTAGGTTTGGATCGAATGTCCATAACTTCATGGTGTTGAAGTATGGACGACACACTAGCAAGCAAGACTCATGCATGGACATGTAAGCAAGCGTGTAAAGATGCATAGAAAGCCAACGGGTGGCACAAACAAGCATGGCAAGCATATCATCGCATGGAGTGGAAAAGGGGAAAGGTATGTACAAAGCAATTGGCATCATGGCGATGCATCCCAAATGGTTACATCCAAACAAGGCCTTACGGGCGTCGGATATAACCACACAACCACAAACCCACTAAGGGCGTCAAGCAAGGCAAAGCCTAGAACTAAAGAGGCTAAGACAAGCATAAAGCATAGAAACAAGCATAAAGCATAGAAGCAAGCAAGTATAGACATGCAAAATAGGAGTGATCCAAACCCTTTGATACAGGCCAAGGTGTATGGACGATGACAAAGACCATAGGGTCTAGATCAGGTCCGAACCAATAGGCCAAAACACAAGAAAAAAGAGACGAAAGTGACAAAAAGGTTACAATAGCACATGACATGACAAACATAGCCTAGGTCTAGGCACACAAACATGGCATGGAGTGCACAAGCACATGGAAGATAGTATAAAGCATGTAGAGAACATAGATCCAAACACACAAGCATTTGAAAACATAGATTTAGACAAGTAGGCATAGAAACATACACATCAACATGTACAAGCCTAGCACATAAACATGGAAGAACATGAATCCAAGCATATAAGCATATGAAGACAAGGATCTAACCGTATAGCATGGAAATACACACATAAACACATAGATCCAAGCAAGGCATAACCAACAACATCATACAAGCATGTGAGCATGTAACCCTAACATTAACATAGAACAAAAAGAGGAACAAAGCATAGGAAACATGGCATAAAGCATAAAGCATGTAGAAAAGACAAATAGAAATGTAAACAAGCATAGAAACATGTGGATCTAGCCAAACACATGGTATGAGACATGGAAGCATGTGGATCTAAACTTGGTATGATAGACATGCATATTCCATGCATGCATATTCCATGCATATTCCATGGGAGAGACAGATCTAGGCACAAACACATGGTATGAGACATGGAAGCATGTGGATCTAAACATCAAAGACATAGGAAAGAGAAGATCTAAGCATAGAAAGCATGGCATAAAGTATAAAGCATGTAGATCAAGACAAATAACATATAAACAAGCATGGAAGAACATGGATTTAAACTAAGAACATGAGCAAGATAAAGCAAGAAACATGCCAAGGAAAGCAATAAATCATGTTATTAAAGCATAAAAGAGCAAGATAAATGCTAGAAAAAGATTTAAAAAGTTAGGGGTGTGGATAGTAGCTAAAAAGCTACATCCGCACCCCTAAACCATAAATCCAAAGTATGGAACCAAGGAGAGGAAGATTAGGGGTAAGACCATTCCTTGTGTTTTTGGTAAAGAGAGAAGAATCAAGAAATTTTGATGTATTTTTGTGTGTTTTTGGTGGAGAAATGTGTTGGGAAGAGAGGAAAAATGCCCAAAAAAGGCCCAAACAGCTCCCAAAAACCCAATTTTTCAGTTCTGGCCCAATCTGGGGTGCCCTGGGCTATTTATAGCCCTTGGCAAGCTTTTCAAGGCACGGAGCACCTTATAGGTGCACCGGCTGGGCCTAGCGGCCCAACAAGGTGCTCCGGGCTGATGTCATTGTGACATCGGCAAATTCGTCCTGTTGCACTTTTTGATTCCAACTTTGGATGCGCATTTGGAGGTCTTCCCGGACTCCGATTGAGGAGATCTTGGTGTCCCTGAAAATATCTGGATGTTCAGTTTTCATAACACTAAAGAAATTAAAATTCCAACGGTCGGATCAAAAGTTATGACTTCGGGAAGTGTGCTAATGCGCTTTTCACGGTTTTTTCAATATCTCAACTATATTAACTCCAATTTCGACCCATGAATAGCCGTTGGAATGAGAATTTGATTATCTTCATAATGGCATTAGTTTCAACTTGTTCTAATGGCTGGATCAAAATTAGGTTTTTTGGGGCCCACTAGGATTCATCTCTGGATCAAACTTGGTCAAAGTTGCTAAAAATCTCCGAGAAGCTCGGGTTTAATATAAAACCATGAAAAATGTTGTTTTGTGAGGATTTTGACATTATTTGACCTTTGGTCAATCCAGGGTTGACTAGGAGCATTTTGGTCATTTTGGTTGAAAAAGGCACTTTGAGTGCTCCGGTGTCCGAAGGGGTTGCGCTACGCCATTATATATGTTCTTGTGACCCCATGGAGAGAAAATGATATTTTTGGATTTTTCAGGGTCCAGCACGCAAATCGAAGGTGGACAAAATACCGTATCAATATCGTGTAATGAAAGAAAAGCATCTATGCATTAACATAAGAGCCTTGAATGGTGATAAGTTCTTTACTAATATTTCCATCTTATAAAGCACATGAAAGTAGAAAATCCTTAACTTTCATTAAAAAGCCATTAGAAAACAACTACTTAGAGCTATCAAAAGACTAGACCTTTACCTTTCTTAGCATACCATACCAATAAACTTCCCAATATCCATTTTCACCTCAGACCAAATGAATGCAAAACCAAAACATACAAAGCTCCCACATACACAAAAAATTTGAATTCATCAAAAACAAAACCAGAACATGAAAAAAATGAATGCACCCAGATGAAAATTCTTGTGGAAATTGAACTCACATAGGAACACCCAGGTGGGCTTTATGAGCTAAAAACTGAAATCCTGAACACCCAAATGGAGATCCCAAACTTTGATTTTAGTGAGAAAGAAAGGAGACAGCTTCACCTGATGTTCGACCACCTAGACGGACATACAACATGGGCTATTCCAAAATCCTAATTCCTATGCAATCTATTTTGGATCTTTATGAGACTGATTTTGGGTGGGGGAGACCCAAAAAGATTGAGGAGATTTCAATTGACACTACCAGAGCCATTCCATTGACTGAGAGTAGAGATTTGGAGGGTGGCATTGAGGTTGGCTTAGCCCTACCTAAACCTGAGATGGATGCTTTTGTTACTTTGTTCACTGAAGGTCTTAAGGCCCTTCCTTGATTCGCTCTTGCTTCAATGTAAGTCTAGGATCACAAAAAAATTCACAAATTGCTTGTGCCTACTATGATTAATGTATATAATCATAAGTTGTGAAAAAAAAATTGTATCCTAGAATTGCTCTTCATTCTTCAGGCTTAAGTGTGCAACATGTCTATTTCTTTTCTGGGAAAGAGGCTTAACATGTTCTAATTTGACCATATTTGCATTTGGGAATACACTTTAAAAAGAGGACCCCACGAAGACATATTACAGACAAAGTTTCAAGAATATGAAACTTAAAAAGCTAACTCAATACTATACCCTCAGAAACTCTAATACCCAACTCAAAATCATTTCTTTCCAGCATTTTTTCCATCAATCAAACACACCAATTAACAACAGCCAAACAAAAAAGGGTACAAACCAAATATAATCCATCAAAAGAACAAAGAAATTGGGTCCAATTATAAATGAACATAGAAATGAAAAAACATACCTTAAGGAGGATTTTGACTGAGGGTCTTAGGGCCGTCGACGAGAGGAGCGTCCCCGGTAGAGTGAGTGAGCGTCTCTGGTATTTGGGTGTCTGAATGTATGGCCGGTGGTGTCTGAAGGAGGAGAGTGTTTGATTTGGGTGGGTTTTGGTGTCTGAAGGAGGAAAGTGTTTGACGGTAAGAGTGTTTGATTTGGCTGTCTGAGAGTGAGTGTGAGAGTGACTGATTTGGATGTCTGAGAGTGAGTGTGAGAGTAACTGATTTGGGTGTCTGAGAGTGAGTTTGTGTTTGAAAGTTTGAGAGTGACGAGTGAGGAAGTGTTTGAAAGTTTGAGTGTTTGAAAGTTTGAGAGTGACGAGTGAGGTTTGAAAGCTTGATTTTAATCGGTCAAAAAACTAGTTTCTATAACTCAAGTTTAAAAGCAAGTTTTATAAACTTAATTTTAATCGGTCCGAAAACGAGTTTCTGTAACTCGAGTTTAAAAGCGAGTTTTATAAACTCGATTTCCACGTGGAAAAATTTGTCCACGTCATTGTATGAAAAATCCCTAACTCGAGTATTAGTAGCTTGAGTTCTGTATTGATCTCGAGTTTTAAAAACTTGAGATGTTAGTTTTCCATATTGTTTTGAAATGTGACAATTAACGAAATTGTTAACAATTTAAGGTTAATTGGAAAAAAAATTCGACTACGTCACATCAAGATTTAACAATTAATATATGTTCTTGCAATTTAGGGATTAAACTATATGATTATGTTTGGTCCTCACATGGATTAAATCCTAGAGATAATTATGAGTTTTGAATTTTAATCCATCTTCTTGTAAGACAAGTGATTAATTTAAGTTTAAAATCCATAAATACCATAAGATTAATCTGAATCATTAAAAGGTTCAAAATTTGGCTTAGTACAATCAATGATTGCAATGACCAAAGACCAGTGGACCGAATGTCAAGGTCCTCAAGGATAGGCTAGCAAGTGGCCATAGCCGTTAATTGGTAGTAATAGACGGTCAAACATCGATGACTACTGTCGATGGTGATAAATGAACGGGTGGCAATGGTTGTCAACAATGTTGGGGAGGTGGTAGTGGTAGCATAGACAAGTTGAAAGGGGTAAAAATGGTGGGGATGAAGTCAAGGCTAGCTTCTTTCAAACATCAATGACTACTGTCGATGGTGATAGATGAATGGGTGGCAATGGTTGTCAACAATGTTGGGGAGGTGGTAGTGGTAGCATAGACAAGTTGAAAGGGGTAAAATGGTGGGGATGAAGTCTTTTTTTGAGAGAGTTTCAACCTATGGCGTCCGCTCCTGATGATAGCTCTTTATCATCAGACCAAGATACCAATCAGTTTTTGGTGTAAGCGGGGATTGAACCCCAGATCTCTTATACAACCATCAGAGACTTTATCAATTGAGCTAACTGGAACCCACATGGTGGGGATGAAGTCAAGGCTAGCTTCTTTCATAAGAAGTTTTATATTGTAGCTTTCAAAAGCGTAAAATATTTTCTACCATTTGGTGTAATTTTTCATTGACCATGGAAAATGTCAAACTGTCTTTTGGTTAACTAACATTTTGTTCATAAAAAAAAAACTAACATTTTCAGTTGCACCAAATACCGAAAAATATTTTATTTCCAAACAAATGAGCTAGGTTCATTCATTTTCTTCTTCTAAAAAAAAAAAGAGAGGTTCATTCATCTTCCTTTGTCTCACTCTAGTTACTTTTCTTATTGTTGCTTATGGTGTTTAATCTTTGTTGAGATTTTCCCTTGACAACAAAAAAAAAAAAAAAAAAAAAAAAAATGACAAAGTTTAATTACAAAATTGGTTATAGCATAAGACTACAACCTTACTCAATAAAATAAATATTACTACATATTTTGAAAATCTAATCGTTGAATTATATGTTATTTACACTCTTAATACACATGTTAAATTTTGTGTCAATTGGATATTATTTACTATATGATCTATAAGTTTATATTTTATGCATAATTTTAAAGTACTATAAAAGCTTGCAATTTAAACAATTTATTGATAACATAGTCATTAATCTTTAATTTTCTAGAAATTTTGCAAGCATGGAGATATAAAAAGAAGATGTAATATAATGGAGGATTTGTCAAAATTCAAATCCAATAAAAAAATATTGAGTAAGGTTGTGACTACAACAAATTTTGTAGCTAAACTTTGTCAACAAAAAAAAAAAGAGGAAAATTTTGAGTCTCCCAATTCTAATATAGCCTAAGAGCATTGGAATCCCATTTTTTAAATGAAGATGAGTAGCTAATGGGATTTAGAGCATTTTTGGGGGGTTACTAGTTATTTTTATTCTTTTTCTTCCCTAGGCTTCCCCCAATTTTTCATCCCTTCCCCTCCTACCATCCCTGTCTATTAGGCACCAATGCCCAGCCAAGTTTGGTGATACCAAGTGGCCACCCTATGGCCAGATTAGCCACCAATGCCCAGGGATTCAAAGTCTCTAGCAACGCCCAATAACATATCAATTCGTCAATTTTTGTGTGTGTGTGAGAGAGTATTCTGAGTTTTTAATTTCACAGGAAAGAGATAGGGTGGAATAAAAAATGATAAAAAAGCATATCAAAACCACTACAGTGCTCAACATTGCTAACGAGTACTGTAGTTTTTTGCAAAATTTTGAATAGTAATAATGCAAAACTGGGTGTGAAGCATGTTTTGTGATTCTTAGCTACAGACCTACAGTGCTAAATAACTTAGCTTAAAAGACCATTACAAAACCGGATATGAATGCTCTCATCAGGTGAGCATCTCATGACCTGTAACTTAGAAATTAGTCATTGGACCAACTGAAATCCTGCTTTCCAAAACTATTTCTCTTAGATTAGATGGTGACATGGTACCATTCATCACTCTGGTATTTGTTTTTCTATGAATGACGGGTATACCAAACACAAATGAATGAGAATAGACTAAAACCTTTCTAAAACATGATGGTAAATAACAAAAACGAAGAAATATAAGAATCAAGGTTAGAGACCAAATAATTCATTGCCGTGCACCTCACCATTTTCATCAGGGAGCTTTTACAGCCTCAGGCCTGGAAAAATCTCAACCCCCCCCCCCCCCCTCTCCCCCCTCTTTTTTTCTGTTCTGGAACCTTCCGTGGATTGATGAAGTAGAAAGCCTGGTTAATTTCAGCATCTCACAATTATTACAGATGTTACTGCAGCAAAAGACCAGGTTCAAGCAAGAGTTTCTATCTATGCTTTGGCTTATCAATTCCATTTCTAGAATTTGGCCCATCAAATCTATGTGAATAATAAATAATCTGCCTGAGGGTTTTACGCTCCAGCTTCATTTGGTTGAAAGGGAAACATAGAAAAAGGAATGAAGAATAAGAATCTGATTAGATTTCCTGTAAAGCATGGGCCTGATTAGATTAGGACATGGTACAGAAATATGCATCTGAATTTTCCAGCCAATAAGGAGCGGGCCTCTCTCACACACGCAACAAATCAAAACTAAATGATGAGTGCTCATGAACTAATAGAGACCAACCCTTAACACAGACAAAGACAGATAATGAAAAGGAACTTGGGATAAAAAGGGGAAAAAAAACTATCTCTTGGAAGTGAAGTAGAGTAAGATAGTGCAGCAGAGTAAGGTGTAAATCTATAATTCATAGGTTTTAACTACAAATTACATTATTCAGCATAAGCTGTGAACAATACAATGATGTACCTTGGGAGTGAACCTAAAATGTACAAACTATATTTCTCTCCTTTCAGAGCCATAGCAAGAAAAAAGAATATATTAGAAACCCTCATTACCAATCGCAATTTAAGGAAATTTTGGTCAAGCCTTCTTACGTCAACAGAGCATATGCATCACTGTAAATGGCTATCGCATTTGAGAATACTGCAAGAGTGATCATGCAGACGGATATGACCTTGTCCTTCCTTGTTGCAATACCATGAGGGTCCCTGGAAACGCTAAGTAAGAGAAGAGACAGAATGTTAAAATGTCATAACAGTGATTAAGAAAACTGTACTCATGGTCTAAGCAATTATTAGTTTGCATGCAGATTACTCCAGTAAATGAAGCATCATTGTAAAATTCTGGCTCCACGGGTCTATGAGATCATTTTTTTAGACAAGTTGGTTCTCTTGAAAGTATTGAACAGAAGCCCACACATCTACTGCAATGGTATGTATGAAATAGAGGTATATATTATCAATCCTCCAGAAATGCCTTCTCCATCTATTTGAAAAATGAATGTTGAGAGTCTTCCTTCCTAAGCTCTCTTCTCTTCTTGAGGTGTGTTAAGAAGGGATACAAATGCATACCCTCCACTATAAACAAATTTTGCAACTCCATCAAGTGTTCCAGCATAGCCATTGACAGTCTTTCCTTAACAAAATAGGGAGAGGGAGAGAGAAAGAGAGAGTATATTTGACATTTTTGCTAACCCCAAAATGAGCGCCCCAGAGTCGCAGACATATATTGCTATAGATTGTGAAACAAACCCAACCCATCATCTACATAATAGAATTTTGAAATATGACTGCAACAAAGTTATGTTTATTCCTAAAGTAAGATATTCTACTATAGAAAATATATAAAAGTAACTTGCCACAAATTTAAGCTTCAAGAAAAAAGATGAACTTACTTGAGACTAATGGAAGCAGGAAAGATGAATGCCAGTAGAACTCCAACAGTTGCTCCAGTGAACTCAAAAGCTACCCACATGGTGGGTATAAATATTGCACCCAAGAGAATAATTACAACAAGCCCCATGCTGATGATTGCAAATCTAAAGTTGTCTGAAGCCAAGGGCCTGGCTGAGGGAAAAAGGAGACCATCCAAGTTGAGCCTCAATGGAAAGAAGGCATGGGAAATACTAGTATGATATGGCCAGCGTAGCTTACACGAACAACATTGTTAAAAAGAGAACTGTAGGGGACACCAAGGTCAGTGTCAAAATTGGAGAGCGAGTCAGAAAGAGTTGAATCACCAAAGAGAAGGAACCCAAACAACCCTGTCATTACATAAACAGTAGCGCAGAGGGCAAGTGAAGTCTGTACAACTCCTATCATCTGTGGAGAATCTTCAAGTTCATTCTCAATTGTGTGAACTGAATATATTCAACAAAGTTTATTACAACACTAATGTGATGAAAGCTAAAATCATAAGCCAAGATGTGAGAAGCTAGGTTACAGAACCAGACCTCCCAACTCAATAGACCTAGTGTATCATCCAAGCATTCTGCCTTTCATATATCACCCTAGATTAATAGAGTTCATATGAATGGTGTTGAATGCATGTTATCCTCAGAAGTCAGATGACAAGCTTTGTTTTATAGTCATTTTGTATGCACAGAGGAACATGTAAAATTTTTTGCAGGACCATGATACAAATACAAGATGTTTTCTGCCTAAGTCTGAAACATGAAGACGGGTCCTTGAGCACTCCCTGACCCCTAAAATCATTAATTTTCAACCCCAAATTATATGTTTTCTGAACAGAATATAAACCTATATGTTTGACATTTTATCCAAAACAACAAATGAGGGGCATATGAACTTTGTTTTAATTTTCTTTTCCCTAACACAGACCATATACATTACCAGGGAAAAAACCACCATATGTCAGATCATATTATTTGGATACAAATCACAAGCCACGAGTGTACTATCACTTGTGCATAAGGAGAGAGTTGGTTTCTTACCATTGTAGTGGCAGACAAGCAAAAACAACCACAGGGACAGCAGTGAAGAGATCACAAAAGGATGCCAAATCAGTGACTCTTGGAAACAGTGTTGGGGTCTCTATGCTTCCCACTATCAATTTGTAAATTGTTACTCCAATGACAACAATAAGGAACAAAACTGCCAGAGAAAATGATATGGCTGATGAAAATCTCAATGAATCTGCAGCCCAAATTAATGAATATCATTAGTGGTAGGAATCATTAAGGATGAACAAGAAAATTAAATTATATACTAACCAATACACTTAAAGCATATCAATGGAACAAATATTGCCACAGTTAAGACAATAAGAACAAAGGCACGTCCAGTCCACCAGTGCTCCCCAAACCACTCTTGTAGAACACCAGAATGATGAACCCCACTGGAAGTGGATCCCAAAAGCACATCCTCTGGTCAACAGAAGTACCATCTAGATTAGTTTGGTAATTTACAAATATTTGATATAAGGAAAAATGTAAGGTAATCTACGAGTCCTACCAGACGCTGCTAAATGATGGTATATTAAGACTAAATTAAGTAAAAGCATATAGGATAAAGGAAAGCATTGAAGTTACACCAATTATTATCAAATACACAATAAGAACACCAATGTTGTTGATGATAACACAGACTTGAAGCAATATTTTCCCAATCCTTCCAAAGGCATCACCCATTAAATCCCCATAAGAAAGTGCTGCCCCAGGCTTGCTAAATCTCACCAACATCTCAATCGATGCCTCAGTCATGAATGCAGCAACTATAATCAGAGCAACACCAAGGAAAAGACCCAACACTTTCAATGTGGCAGGCAAACTCAAAATTCCGGAACCAAAGATGGTACACACCAGATTGAAGACACAACCATGAAAGGAAGCTCCATGAAATCTACTATACCTAGCTTCTTCATCCTGACTTGTGGATAACAAGGGGGCTCTCTCATCACCAACCGGTTCCTCTTTTTGTGAAATGTTATCAAGACTTTCATTAGTCATATTCTTACGTTTCAGTACAGCAAAACCAAGATAGCAGCTCACAGATGTTAGTTTTGAGAACCCAATTAACAAAATTTAAACCAGAAAAAATTGGTTAATTAAAAATTAAAAAATAGGAATGAAAACCCAAATATTTCTATAAAATCTTGGATCAAATCTTGGTAATCACATTCCAAAATTCACAAATTCTGAACAAAGTGGTATTACTAGTATGAAAATTATAATTAAAAAAAAAAAAGACTTTATATACTAAATACAAACGCCCCCACAAGGTTTTTCAAGGACTATACTTGAAAACCACCGCTTTGGCAGATGGCACTACTAAAAGTATTAACTTGAATTAAAACTTGGTAAAACCTCAATTTAAACCTCTTTTGGTATATTTGAGACCCATAAACAGATATGAAAACTTTAATACACTCTTTGAATTTTTATAAATAACCAAAAATTAAATTTAAAAAAATGGTTACTGCAAAAATTATAAAAAGCAAAGGAAGTCTGAGTAAAGTTGAGTTCACACCGACTGAAATACAAAAAAGAGTGTCAAATATCAGTCGGTGTAACAGTTGAATACCCAGAAACAGACAAAGACCAGTTGAACTAATTATGATGAACACAAGACGAATACAGTAATAAGTGACTAGAAAAACAAATATGTAGCACAAGACCATAATTTGATGGAAAAAGAATTCCAATATAACAGTGAAGTTTGGAATTGTATTCAACTGTTATTCAAAGAGACACATATATGTGAGATGTAGTGACAGTGTAATACCCATTTGAGTTTTAACCGGTACGAAGTAGACTCTGTACTGTGCTGTTCCAACTTCCTAGTTCCATGTCTTTTGTTGTTGTTGTTGTTGTGAGGAGTGAATAGGGATGCATTGGCTGGGACCAAAGAATGAATGAAAGAAGAAATGAAACAATAACTATAACTCCAAGCCATTGTCTTCAACACATTTCAATTCAATGCAATTAAAGATGGTTCAGAAAATCAATAAAAACCTAGTCTTCACAGAGACATTGATACAGTACATGACATGAGATGCTAGGAAAGGTAAGTGCACCGCGCTCTTAGTGCAGTGATCACACCACAAGTATAAGTATTTGTGGGGTGTGGAGAGTAAAGACCGGGGTTTTAGTTTCTAGGAAAGAGTTTCACATACATATACACTTAAATTAGGCTATAGTAGAAATTCTATCTTGTAAAAAAATAAAAAAAAATTAAAAAAAAGAAAGGTAAGTGGCAGTAAAAGAAGAAATAAGTCTTCTCATGAAAAAAATAAATAAATAAATAAGAAGTTTAATTACAAATTGGAACCTATAAATTTTCTCTAGTTTCAAAATTTTTTTTTTCATTTTAATTCTTTAACTTATGACCATTTTAAGAGTTTTTCAAACAGTAAAATCTCTTAATAATTAAATAAAGGACTGAAACTAATGTTGCCTACACTAAAAAGAAATTTATTAATGTTTTGGTATCTTGGTAAACGAGTAATTATCATGGCACAAATCATATTATTATTTCTATAAAAAAAATGTAATCCTATTAGTTAACAAGCTGCATTTAAGTCTTAAAAAAATAATTTTTTTTTTTTTTTTAAAAAGAGAAAGATTAAAACGACAATTATTTCTACTATTAATAAATAAAACATAAGATTTTTTTTTTCTTAAAAAAAAAAAAATAGAAGACAACACACCAACATACTAGCAAATAGCAAAGAGCGTTACGAGCTCATCGAGGAATCCATTAAAGAAACAAAACAGCAACACCTCAAATCCTTCATGTACATATTTATAGTTCATTCATATGAGAAGGGTTATGAAATAATTGCTCATTTTGGAATAGTTATAAAATAATGCTTATTTTGTTCCATTTCTTCTTAAGCCTTCTGGAGTAACACTTATTCCTTCAATGAAATTGAGATAAATACCATTTTTATCCCTGTTCTAAAAGAAAAAAAAGAAAAGAAAATAAGGTAAATTACAAATTATACCCTGAAGTTTTGGGTTGTTTGGATTTTATACTTCAAAGTTTCAAAATTTTAATTTTAAATCTTAAAGTTTGATTCTGTTAGCAATTCACACCCCCGGTTAGTTCCTTCAGCTCAGTGAACCCAAATGGCTAGACCTCCCTAACCCATCTCCTCCGCTCATGTGAACCCATCAGCCTAACCAGATCTGGTCCAAGGCAGCAGCCACGGTCACGACGACGACCACATCGACAGTAAAACCATCAGTTCTCTTTCTCTTCTTTCCAGCTCTCTTTCTCTCTTTCTTTTGCTTTTTCTTTTGGTTGTTGTTGCTGGATTTGGACTAGTTGGAGTCTTTTTTGGGATTTTTTTTTATTGATGGATTTGCTCGATTAGATCATTGTTATTGGAATATAATTTATGTGTAATTTGTTGGGCTTTGATAAGGTCAATTTTAAGATTGCAAAAAAATCATCACTGTTGCAAAAGCTAGGAGAAAATGGGCTTTTGCCCCTATTGAGCAAAAAATCAAGCAATATGTCCCTGTTTCAAAACTATTTAGGGGTGTGTCTCTATTTCGATACTCGATCACCGTAAAGCCGAGTTACTTAAGGAACTCGACTATTACAAAGCCAAGTTTTGGGCAGCTTGTTGCCACGCTGGATCGCCACCGTGGCTTTTCTGCAATAAAATATTCCCGCGTTACTGTTCAGAACTCGGCAATTCAGAAACCGAGTTACATGCAGAATAAAATGGAATTTTGAATGTAACGTCTCCAAAACAGTTTGTCTCCCTCCCTCAATCCGATCAGTAGCCACCCTCAGTCTGTTCTGTCTCCCTCAATCCGTTCAGTAAACCCTTTCCAAGTTCAACGCATCTTCAAGTTCTCTTATTTCTATCCGTAGGCGAAGCTCAACCCAAATCCACACCCAAAACTCTCACCATAACCCTCACCATAGCCGAAGCTCAACCCAATCCATCTTCAGAGTTAAAGGATTAGAAACGTATTAAGGTAATTTCTAAATGCTGAGTTCAATTTTTTTTTTTTTTTCCCTTTGCATTTAATTTGAGTTAAGTGTGGCTTCTTAAGTTTTTCTCAGTTAGAATTTTCTCTATTCATTATTATTGTTGCTGTTTTAGCTTTGTTGGGTTTAGTTTTGAACTGGGTTTTGATGCATAACTAGGGCACAAATTCATGTAAAATACAGTTGGCATGACAATGGTGTTCATTATTAGGGAAAATTGCTTTTTAATTCATATAGTTTGAAAGTGTATAAAATCAAACTCTATAATTTCAACAAAAATTTAAAAAAAAAAAATCTAATCTTTACCCAGTTAAGTGGAACTATATTGTATTTGGGCTTTAATATGGATTGTGGGTCTAATTTGTTCTCTTAAAGTAGGAGCTTTAAAATATAATTTTTCCAAATACTTATAATAAACTGACTAGAGACTCAATAAAGCTATAGACACATCTTATGGCAGGAAATGTGAATTGTGTCTCAATTACTTTTCTTGATTTCTCTAACAAAAGGTATAGCTAGCCTGAATTTTATAATTTAAAAAATAGTAGTCATCTTGAAAGCTAGCTAGAGACTTCACTTTCATGACCCGACTTTGCGGATGTTATTGATAATGGGATTACATTTCAGATAGTATGTACTCCACACTCCATCCAAGTTTCTTATTATGAATCTTGAAAATCGGTAGCATTCTCTCAATAAAAAGAGTTAAGGTTTGAATTTTCCTTCTTCACTTGTTGTAAGAGAAAAAAAAAAACTAATTATTTAGCTATAAAATAGATGATTTTTTTTTTCTAACTAATTTGAAGAATAAGAGAAATAGAAAAGATTCATTATCCATAATCTCAAAATTGTTAACTCTTGGCCTGTATTCATAAAAATAAATAAATAAATAAATAAAAAAAATAAAATAAAAATAAAAACCAAAAGAAAAGAAAGCAAAGCTCTTGGACTGTTATGGTCACCAATTCAATGTTCATTTGACACATAACTATGCACACACCATCATTTGATGGTATAGGTCTCACAATTGTTTAATCCATTTAATTAAGCTCGATATTAATTTGATTATTATTAGTTGCCTCCAAAGCTGTGCTTGTGAGTGAGATGTCCATTACACTAGAGTCTCTAATGGCACCTTTACCTACTTCCATGTTTGTCTCCCCCTTTTTTGTTGAAAAAACACCTCACTAGCCACTAACTTACTATGAACCCTTTTCACTTCTTGCTTTATGAAATAAAATTTCTTTTAGAATGTGATGTCAAGTACGGAGGTACTTAAAGATTAGGGGAAAAAGTAAAAGGAAAGAACTTTACACTTTGTTTAAAGAAGGGACATTCTACTACTAAGGTGTTCAATGATATTATGAAGACTGATGGGTGGCAGGGCTTGTTTAGGGGTAAGTTGGTTAATGTCATTCAAGGCCATAGAGGTACTGATCCTAGTTGGGTACCTTTTAATTTTAGAGCTATGTTTTAGTGTTTTACAATGATGTTTTTTGTGGTGCTTGATTGATTCTTTGGTTTAAATTTTGTTGTGTTCATTTGTTGGTTTACTTAGTTTGATTTAGACATCGATTCTCACGTTGGTTGGTTAGGTTGCTTATACATTCTGCAACTGTGTCCTTTTTGTTTATGCCTTGCAGCCATGAACTTTAGGATCAAGTTAGGCATATATGCTCATGCTAGCTGTTTTATATTTTAGTGTTTTACTTTAACTCTTCCTTGATATGATTAAATGGATTGAAATTATTAAGATAATCGGTTGAGTAATTATATCTTTTCAATTTTCTATCAAATCTCTCTCTCACTCTGTTTCTCTTTCACTCTCTCTCTCTCTCTCACTCTCTCTCTCTCTCTCTCTCTCTCTCTCTCTCTCTCTCTCTCTCTCTCTACTTGTTTATGTGAGTTTGTTCTAGAACATTCAATTACCTGCTTGTGTTTACTTGCAAAAGCCAAGCTTTTCTTCACTATTAAACATAGACCTACGTGTCTAAGAATCATGCAAGAGCCTTGTGGGGGTAGGGGGAGGCTGGAGATAACTTGCCAAAATTAGTTACCTTCATAATTATTAAATTGCGTCATTACAATATGGTCTTAATTGTAGGAGTTTAAGCAATATTAGATTTTGTAATAATGTCTTACCCTAGATGCTGATAGACTAGTGCCAACACTAATCATGATACTTTCATAGTTAATATGTAATAAGGTTAACTTATATTCACTTTGAAACAAGTTCTATGTTTTTTGCAAGTCCTGGCTGTATTGGAAATTATGAATGTTTATAATTGCAAGTCTTGGCTGTATTGTTAATGTCTGCCTGCGGTCAATGGTTTATTAACATGATTGCATGCATGTCAGATATGTAGCAACTGCGAAATATAGATCCTGGACCCGCGGTTGGTACACAGTTGACGCAGCAGCTGGGTCATTGATCAACGGCGCTGTGGGAGATGCCTGCCACCGATCAGGTACGTAGTTGTACTGAACTTCAGACATGTCGAAATCGTTTCTTTTTCTTTCTGTAGGTTCTTTGATTATTTGTAAATAGATGTTGGAAATGGTTTCATTTCTCTTTTGGTTTAGGAAGAATTTTATTTAATCCAAAGAGAAAATGGTATGAAGCAGAAATAATTGTGAATTTAAAAACACTCTTTCATTAACAGCATCAAGTCTTATTTCCAGATATATTGAAACTACTAATGCTACAAAAAATATTAAACATTAGTAGTGGCTAATGAAAAGGTATATTCAAAGTCAATAGATCTCATTTAAAAGTTATAGTAATCAATTAAAATGAATCCGCTGCCATTATTTTTCCAAATGTGCACACACAAATAGGCGTGGCTACACATAAGACAACTGACTTTGATTCCTAATTCCCTACTTCATTTGACATAGTGAGGCACTTTGTTCATTCATTTCAAAACATAATGCCCATCACCTTAGTGCTAATTTTAAACAATGTCATTGGTCCTGAATTGATCCTATCTGCTATTGAGCTAGAGTGAATAACTAGTTAACATCGTAACTAACATATTGCAAAATGTTCGTAACTAACCAATTAGCCTACTATTTCTTGCATATTATTATTATGTAGCATTCTTATAGTTATTTCATGTGCACTATCCTAAGACAACGCTCTTTCGTGTGTAGGTAATGCCAAGCGTGCTAAAGTGTAGACGCCGATCTTGTGAGTTACCCCGGCGTGGGCTAGATCCACGGATTGCCCGTTACATAACTGAGGCGGGTTTCAAAGGGTTATTCAAGGTTCCAAACTTGGAAGTTGATCATGTGTTGATCACAGCATTGGTCGAGCGTTGGCGTCCTGAGACGCACACGTTCCACTTACCGCATGGAGACCTTACAAGATATTGAGGTGATGCTAGGGGTTCCTGTTGATGGGTTGCCCATGACTGGGAGTGTCAAGCTGGATTAGCCTCGGTTGTGTCTTGATTTACTGGGCCATAGTCCTCTAGACCCGGTACCACATCCCCATGAAAACAAGTTTATCCTTGCTGGGGCGAGGATAAGAGTCAGCTAGTTGAAGCCATGGTTTAGAGGTCCCCTAGTTGAGGATGCTACTAAAGAGGTAGTGCAGCAACATGCGTGCTATCACATACTCGTGTGGTTGGGGTCCATTCTGTTTATGGACAAGTCGGCAGACCGGGTGTCGATGATGCCTTTATAGTTCCTAAACCCAATCAGCGACGTGAAGAGGTACAGTTGGGGTAGTGGATCATTAGCCTGGCTATATAGACACCTATGCAAGGCATCGAAGATGAAGGCAATGTAGATTGGAGGAGCACTGATGTTGGTGCAGCTGTGGGTGTATTCAAGGTTCCCACTGATATGCCCTGTTACGAGGCCACCACAACCGCCAGTGGAGGCAGGTCCCCTCGCTAATCGGTATGTTATTTGATTAGTTAGATACAATTGTCATACCATTTGTCATTCACCATGCATGTGTCTATAGTTGACTTTAATAATAAATCCATTTTGGCACTAATATCGTTTAGCACATGATAGGTTTTGATTGACATATGATCTTCTTTATTTTGTGAAAAATATATTATAATTTTTAATATAATACTAGTACTACATTTTTTATATACAAACATAATACTAGTACTAATATCTGGAAGTTCAAGAGAAAATATTGGTATCTATTCATTCTCTCTCTCTCTCGTAGAAAAATTGGCACATAACATCTTTTATAATTCCTTTATATGGTTGGATTTAACATTGATCTATACAATCATGTGATTGAAATTAATTGAGGCACCTAAGAGACAATACCAATTGAATTTAAGTTTTATCATAACTTTTAAAATTCTTCAACTCTGCTGGCTTTTAAGTCTATCAAATTTAACTAGATGAAATCATATTATTATGCATCATAAGGATTAGGAGCTAATATTTTAATGTAATACAAAAACTCGATTTGTGCCTACCTAGGGCATATTCTCAGAAATTCACATAGTCAAATCTCTCTTTCATTTTTGCTGCATTTTACTCTTATGCCAGCATTGTTGTTTGATATTAACTAATGAGCATTGTCCAAAATTGTATGTTTACTAGATGGAAGGGGCCGAAGAGCACAACAGAGCATGCCACACATGTGCTAGTTGCGTATCGTGCGTCATTGTCGAGTATACAGGCACACCAGGTATTCTACTGCTTCATGTCATGAGGATATAATTCTCCCTAGTTTTGTTTTTCACTTGGTAGGGTTGTCAACTACTGCATGTGTATAGTTAATAATGTAACTTTGGTTGATTAGACCATATATATACAAGGAATTAGTTAAGAACATTTCACAAATGTGGGCAGTCAATATAAAGTACCTTGATTAGTAATTTTACATTGATGTTTGTGGTTTTGATTCCACACATATTTAGCTGTGAACCCTTAAAATTTCTCCCTCGGTTTCAGCTAGTGCAACCAGTAGTATTCAGGTGCATCTTACCATGTCAAATCCAATAAGAGGGGGAAATAGGTCAAGAATGTCTTAGGGTTTTTAGTGAAGTGGTTCTTCAATGGTCTTCTACATATTTGCTCAGATTGAGGATTAACACAAGTAAGTACGTATTTGATTTGTTTTTTGTTGACCATTTATTCAGGTTGTCTGGGAGCCGTATAGGGATGTCTTAGACTCACTGCCCCCATATTGCACTGCCAGCCGACATATATGGAGGGTCATTGTGCCGTTGATTTATTTTTGGATAGTAGAGGAGCATCATCCCGAACGTGTCTTTCGTCAGTTTGGGATGAAGTAAGTGCCACCGGATCTTGTGGATACGTCGGTTGATCTCCACAGAATATCCCACCAAGGGAAACTAGAGAGGAATTGGGAGCAAGAACATGCTGTCTACATTGACCGATGGGCCCATAGAGGGGAACTTCTTGCCGACGCACTGACATTGGATGGGCACACGACATACCTTGCTGCTTACATGGAGTTGTACCGAAGGATGACCAGATGGTACATTACGCGAAAGTCGGCGTATTGGGAAATCCTGGTAAGGCAACAATTCGATGCTTCTTTTATGGATTGACAATATATGTGTGTTGCTGCATGCATTCTGAAAATTAAGTTTTATGGAGGCATTGAATCAATATTTTGACATTCATTCTAGAGATTCTTGCCACTCGATATGCATTTTTCACAACCAATATGTACTGGTGTGCCATTTCAATAGTAGCGCTATATATGAATAAGCTCATCATGCAGAATTTGTTTCCAAATCGGTCATGAATTACCTGCCAAGAGATATATTCAAAAATCATACGATCTGGTGTTTCTGGTTCATGTGATGTTTGTCGTGTTGATTGTGATGGTTACTTACACCGTTTTTGCGAAAACCGTCTGGATTCGGAGATTGGGGTCTTATGAGGCCTTGCCTACTGCTGCTGCTGATAACAATCATATTCAGATGAAAGCTATGACTGGCACCCACGCTTGATTTTTTGTCTTTCTTTTTCTTTTTTTAATTTAATTTTGCTTGATCTAGCTGCAGTGTTATGTATACATTACAAGAACAGTCACTTCTTTTTTGGTTTAATATGTTGTCTTTGACTGTTTGTTTGTTTTACCTCTTTATTGTTAGAGATATCTCAGTTTACCTGCATATACTTTCTCTAGATTGATTTTGTTTGAATTATTCGTTCTGTTTTTTCATTGATGAATGCTCCCATGATTTTATTACTCATGTTTATATGCTTTAAAGGGTATTATTGAAGCATTTGTTAGGATTCTAGGTAGGGCCTAGATGGGCTTTAAAGATTCAAGTATATTGAAAGAACTTAATTGATGAAGACAAATGGTTCTTTACAAGTTGAAGTATTTGGTAAGCATATATTTTTGTTGGTTTGACACTTTCAAATGGTGATGCATTTTGAGGAGCTTTTTGTTTTTGTACTTAAGCTTAATATGCTCCCACTTGTTGATTTTATACCATAGCATGTTACTTCATCTCCATTAATGCTCAACCAAAGTCTTGTAGTTGGGCATAGGCCTATCTTACCATTTCTCCCACTATATGTTTGCTAGTCTTTTTCATGGTGATTAATATGCCCCAAAATGAACAATCTCTCTCACAGCATTTCCTTGTGTTTGAGTCAATTTTAACTAGTGCAATACGCCGATACCATTGTCAATGTTTTTGATCTTTCATCTTTCTCATGAAAGAGTGCACCATCTGAAGTTTTACTCGTGATGAAAAATTATATTTTGTATGAATTATCCTTTTTAGCATCACAACTTAGATTATACTAATTGTATTAGACTCTCTTTTGTTTTTTTTGTATTGTTGGTGTTATTGTCAATAATTATCTCTACTTTTAGAAAAGGATTCTCAGAGCCTTTAACCCCACACCCTAAATCCTGTAAGTGCATGATAATCTCTGAATATAAAGAGGATTAATGTGTGATAGTTATTGACATGTTAAGCTTGTGGAATTCTTATCAATAACTTACTTCAGGAGACTTGCAAAGTGTGGAAACAATCTTATGTTTTTTGAGCAATCAACTTATTTAGTTTCATATCTACCATATCCCTATAGGTTAAGTTATTTCATCTGTAACTTTAATTTGAGCATGGGGATGGTGAAGCCCAGGTTTTGTTATCAGTCCCTTGATTAGTGTTCCATCCCATCCAAACATAAGATAGATGCGTCAATATTTCAAATTGATTATAAACTTGTCCATGCCTTTAATTGCTCTTCAATTGTTTGCCTCCTATCAATATTCAAGAGACAATAATACCATTAAATTTATTACTGGGTTTCTCATCAATACTAGAGAAGTCATTGCTAAAAATAATCCTGTCATGAGCAAGCTTATGATTTTTTTCAGCAATGACTTCTCTCGTCTGTTTTTGGGATGAGCAAATGCTGCATGGAGAGAATAATAGAACTGCAATAATTTCTAGTATCGATGAGAAAATTGTTAATTGGTGAGTGATGGGAGGCACCCTACGTTTGAGGGGTAATTAGCATGAACATGGAGGCAATTTCAGGCATAAGCCCAGATTTTGTTATCAGATTTAACTGATTATAATTAGAACATACCTGTTGCTTGATCTTTCATTGTTCAATTGAGGAGCAATTAAAGGCATGGAAAATTTTCAAATCGGTCATGAATTACCCGCCAAGAGATATATTCAAAAATCATACGATTTGCACTTAAATCTTTATACTTTCTCAATTCTTAAAGGCATAGTTTTGCACAACACTAAAGTAACCAGAAAAGATTTAACGTGACTCCTTTGTTTCACAGGTTGAGTCCAATGTTACATTACTATTGCAATGCGAACCAGATTCTGAAATGTACAACCACCTGAAGAGTATGCTAGATCTTGTTGGAGAGTTGAGCCGAGTGGCATTGGAGAACACACGTGCCACGGCGAGTGAGGCGAGCATACAGGCCACAAGCCGTGGTGGGCGAGGTGGTGGGTCTAGAGGGTGTGGAGGCGCTGGAGGTCGTGGAGGTGGTCGTGAGGATGAGGATGAGTCGGGTAACTTCCAACTCTAATACCTCCAATTCTTAATGACTTCCAATTCTAGTACTTTCAGTTGTAATTTATTTAGAGGACGTATTATAGTAGCGAAGTATATTTTCATCACAGCCACACATGAAATCCCATTCTGCTGATTTCACAAATTTCAATGGCTCAAACACCACTCTATTACCAAAACTGAAACGATTCTCACTTATCCCGGATCAAATTGACTCAATCCCTTGTTGTCATCTTAATAAATACAATTTTTTTTTGTATAGATGATAAGGCGTTGGAGGGCGATTAGGACATGTATATGGATGGCATCAGGTCATCGCGATGCACGTCTGACACTGCTGTTGGGCCATCCCACCCCGTTGGCCATGACGATAATGCAGAACACACATCCCATGCTCAAGCTGGCCCTCGATCCCCACTACCCACTTGACTGTCTCCCCCATTGTTCAACGGCTCTGCCCATGAAGGTGGCTGTATATTTGTACCCACACCTGGCCAATCGACCCCACCTGTAGTTCAAGCCAAGCCCACCCAGGAACCTTCACTTCCTATCCCTGACGAACCAGCTGCACAGATTAAACAGCTACGGAGTGAAAATATTGAGCCGGTACATGGGTTGCGAAGATCACTCCGCACTGACATACATCCCCCTGGTTGCGGGACCGGTGATGGTAAATACCATGCATTCCCTATGAACTTCTTCCAAATTTATTTAATTAAACAATAAGATGAGAAGCATGCATGCATGCATTTATGTGAAAGGGAAAACGACCCAATGTACATGTATATATAGCGCAGTTGTTGAGATTCTCTTCATTTAGACTTCCATACCACCAAATGTTGCATTAATGTCAAGCTAATAGTTCATTTAGATATGCCAATGGACTAAATGCATATAATATTATCAATAACTGTGAATTAATTGTGAATGACTACAGTTGTGTATATGGTTAATTTTCACAAATTTTACTCTATAAAAACTACTTTTATTCCAAACAATAATGGACTATAATAATAATAATAATAATAATACACATACACGTACACAGTACAAAACATGGTCTATCCCTCTCTTTAAACTCTACTTTGGCTGTTAGGGAATGTGTGAATTCAAGTAATGTGCTTTGCTTTCAATTTCAGGTAAGACGAGACCGGCCAAGGCAGCTGCGAGGAAACAAAAAGATCGTTAAGTTGTTGATGATGTGGAGCATATGGGGGTAAAATTCCTTCCAAAACTGGTTTGGCTTATGTTTCTTTCTTACTTTGTTAGGAACTAACCAGAAATAGTGATCAAGCAATTAATTGCACTCCTAAATAAGATTTTGTAACCTTCTTGCCTCTAACCATCTATTTACGTAGTTTTTACAAAGCAATCACCTACCTCACATAAAAGACAAAATAGATGGTTAGATGCCATGCATAGATTCTTTTCCTTACAAGTATGACTACATTGGTCACTCATCTACCACATATCCAGAATAAATTGCATCTACATATAATTGAGACTTGTTTGAGGAGTACATAAACATTACTCTCTGTAAGGATGGTTGTGGGTTTGGTTATTGATACCACCCCTCACACCCCCCCTCCCTCTCCCCCCAACCCCCAAAAAAAAGGAAAAAAATGGGGGGAAGTAGACAAACAAATTATTTGGTATTAAGGTGAAATATTGAACCCCATTCCATTTGGCTTTAGGTTTTTATATGATTAGTTAGCTTTTTCAGAATTTGTAACAGTTGTAGATTGGGCCCTACTGTAGGGGTCAAGGGTGCTCACGTGGCATCCAAGTGGATAGAACATCAGAAAGATTCCATATTCATAATAGCGCATATTCTTCTTAGGTGAATGAAAGTCTTGACATCAATAAAAGAATTCCTTTGATTACATAGCTTTCAAATATTTAACTATTCTTATGTCTTCTTTGCTTCTTCTTTTTCCTTTTTCAGATAGAGCAACAAGTTAACACGCACACACACACGCACACATTCACACAAACAAATTAGAAAAAAAACTTTTTTTTATTGGTAAGTTACACACGCACCCCAAAGGTACTTGATCCCATGACCTCATCCTTTACCTAGAACTTATAAGGGGAGCACATGCCAATTGAGCTAGAGCTCATTGGCAAACTAGAACAAAAACTAAAGTATATGAAAAGAACAATTGAATAATGTAAGAGACAATACCTTCCCAAGTTATGCCCAACCAACAGCTAGAGATACGTTCAATTGCAATCCCCTTATTAAGGCATGTTGTTTCAATGCATTATGGTCAGACAAGCATCCCAATGCTACCCAAAACTCAAAAAATTTCACCCTCAAGTAACCAAGCCCCTAAAGCCATCTTCTCTGATAGCTGCCTGGTAAAAAGAATAGTAAGTTAACAGAGCAAATATATAGCAAAATGAAATGATCTATATAAGTGGAAAATACAGAAAGATCATACCAATCATTGAAGTCATTTCCATCACTCATGGTTAGGGAGCATATAAGATCTGCAGTTATTGCAATGTCAGTATAGATATTAGCTTCCCATGGGGCCAAGTGCAAAGCTCGCTGATAAGAATATTTGGCAGATATGGCAGCTAAAATGTAGGTTTTCTTCCAAGAAAGAATAGAAGCATTAAAAGTTTCCACATCAAATTCTAAACACTGGACATGTGTCAAATAAATCACTGCAATTCCTAAATGACAAAGCATTTTTTACAAATTCCTTGGGTGTAAAGGGAAAAAGACTACTAAAGGACTGTTCTAGGTGTAAGCTCAACTTCCTCTATGCTTTCTTTCTCCTCCATGTGTTTGTTTTCACAACTTCTCAATATCCTCTGTTTCAAGTCAAATCAACAACTATTTTGCTTAGTCTTAACTGTTGAATGCCTATTTTTTTTGTTTGGCGTGGCAGAAGGGTCAAACTTGCTGGCTACTGCCACATGAAAGCCAATTCATAAATAATGATTTCCCCACTTTCTTAATCCTTTCCCTTATCTATTTTTTACTTTCTTTAAAATTATAAATAAACAAATAACTAAAAGGGACTAGGTAATTTTATGGTAACCAGCAATGGAGCTTATAATTGAAATTTCATTGAGATGTGAATACATAACAATTATTTGACACGTGTCCAAATCCCAAAAGATCCAGTGTATTGGATCTAAAGTTGATTCCTTTACTTAGCAGTTTTATTCTTTGTCTCCTTGTTTGAAGTTGTGAACATTGGTTTCTGTTTTTTTTTTTTTCTTCTTCTAGAAAGATGTACCTTGTATAGTTTATTTTATTTTTACCTTCCTTATTGAGAAAATTATTAGGTCCCTATGACATAGTGCTCTATTTTTCCTATGTTTTTTTTTTCTTTTTCTCATACATGTATTTATATTTGGTGGCATATTTGCAGGTTTCTGTAGCTACTGATGATATTTTTCAATCCTTGAAGACCACCATATTGGAGACTTTTTGGATTATATTTTTGCAAAGCATGTCTTACTTGCCAAGCTACTCAATATTTTTGGATAATTTTTTGCACAGCTAATGGACAATATATTGCACATACAAATGACAGCTAGTGGACAACAACATATTGGACACTTTGTTGGAAATAATATCTACCAATTTCTGTAACTAATGAAGCTCGGCAAACATATTAGGTTCTATATTTGCATGTTTGAACAGCTTCTAGTAAGGCACTATGATATATGTAAAATGACAAATATCTTTAAATGCAATGGAAATGTACATTTCTATATGTGCATAACAGCATATTAGGTAATGAAAAAGTTTGGAAAATGCCTTTTTTGTTTCGTTGCTAAGTGGTGTTCATTTCTGGCTTTTATGTTTCAAGATGGCTTCATTTCATGTTGCAAAATCATAACAGACATGGGGTATATTACATAAGTGTTATGACTTTTCAAATTGCTCGTTATATTCGCAACTTCTTCAAAACAAGTGTATTTTATTGAGCTAAGCACAAAGATATAGAGAAAGTACTTATAGGCTATCCAAAGCCAAGCATAATTACCAAAACAACCTAGCCAATGTTAACAATAATACAAGCAATTACAGGCCAACAGGCCAAGACAGATTCCAAAATAAACTTCTAAAAGGAAACCAAAAGGCTATTCAACAACATTTCAGCCAATCTCTAGTGCAAACTTGAGGCAATATCTCCCACTTTTAGCATAAAAACACATATGGTAATAATACTAGATTCATAAATACCACAAGCAGGAGCCATAGTTTCGCCTTCATTTTGCGCTTCCTTGTCGTGTCGAATCATAAACTTCATCATCCCCCATAACATGGGCTACCACTTCACTGAGCATATTAGTACTCAAGGTTGCAATCCTCATTGCGTGGTCACGCTTCTCAATGGCAACATCTAACTGATACCTCAACAAACTGTTCCTAACGTCTCCATTGCAATAGCTGGTTCCTTCACTTTGAGACGTCCCCCCTGGACTTGATGTCGACATGTTAGGAGATGTCCACGATGGGGAAGCACCATACTGCACGTTCCTACCATTACATTGCAAGAACTCCATGTATACGAATTCTACTTCCCGTCAATCTTTGTATGACCTGTGTTCAACGTTTGCGAATTTATGAACTTGTCTACTTGCTTCTGCCCAATTGTCGTATATGCCAGAAGCACGACCAATGAAAACAACATAGTATCTGCCACCCTAAAAAAGGAACATACAACAGGATTGTATGTTAAAAGCGCATGAGCTGTGCAGGGGTTAGAACTTACCAAGTTTCGAATCTGAGGTATTAGATAAACATGTACCATGTCGCTCTACCAACAAGCGCCGGTAGACTACAGCAACCTTGACATTGCTTGTACCAAGATCTAACAAACAGTTGCATAATCTATAATTGTGCAGCGGTAAATTGTTTAATCACAACTATAAAACATGTGGATATGTTACCTCTAGAATCAAAGGAGGCTTCTCTTCTCCATGTTTGAATGTTTTCTTCTGCTCATACCCCCCAACCAAAATGAAAGGAAGCTGGCTTTTTATATAACAAGGGAATAATACTCGACTTTTGTAAAGCCGAGTACAATACTCGATTATCCATAAATCGAGTTATGTGGAGGTTCGACCCATCGAGGAATTTTTCGACCCATCGAAGACAATCCATTCCCACGGCCTCCCTACTGCCTGATTCGACACCTGCTCGATTCATAGTCGATTCCTATGTAACTCGCCTGTCAGAGAGTTGAGTATGTATAACTGCTGCCCAACCGCTATACGGTACTGTAAATAATACTCGGCTTCCTAAGTGCCGAGTTATGTGTCACACTAAACTCGACGTCGTTATAATTGAGTTATACTCACCAATCCGTACTGGGTTTTAATACTACTCAGTCTCTTAATAATCGAGTTACTAAGGAACTTGATTTACTTAAATTCGAGTACTATTAAATTATCTCATTTCCCCTCCCCCCCCCCCCCCCCTCTGGGACCACTGACCATTTGCCATGCATGAACTCAAAAGTTCCCCTCTGAACATCTAAGTGGAGTTTGAGAGTTCCATGTGATTTTGTCACAACTTCTAGTGCCACCTTCAAGTTCAACTGACCAGCTTCACCAAGTGCAGTAATTGTTTGTTGTCCACGTCTTCTCTGTTCTGTCAACATCTCACCTGACAGGTAATAACTTATCACACTTGTAGTACAATTTATGATAACACAAATTCTTTGAATGTTGTAATAGGAATGGGGGGTCTCTGAACGTAATAATGTGGTACATGTTGCATGCTAGGAATTATCTCCCTTATTTGCAATGCTTCTGAATTCTCATTTGTTTAACAGTATCCTACATGAAACCCAAACACATTGTGTGAACATTTTTGTTTTCGAAATCTCAGTCTGATGGACTGGATGATACAATTATTCAATAGTATTTTTTATCATCAAGACTTTATGGACAAAAAGTTATGATAAAAAAGATGAGTTTTTTAGCACAATTTGCTTAGGTTTTTTTAGCTACATGAACACCCAAACATAGGACATATATAGTTAGCCTACAGTTTCACAATATTACACAGCATGATACAATTATTACTATTTGTGGTTCAGGTCCGTTATGAGTCCGCATTACTTCTACGTTTACTACGACGGGGAGGCATATATTAATGATTTGCATGGGATATCATACTGAGGTCCGAACCAAAAGCAGAAGCTTATTGAAGTGAAATGTGGGATACACATGAGAAAATTGAAACGAAAGATAATGTCAACTTTGGGGTTAGACAAGGTTTCCCATGACATCTCCATTGTATATCAGGCTCCTCAGCAACTAGTGGGTACCCAAGTTTTCTACAATTCAATTCAGTTGCAACGCGACGATGATGTGGACATGATGTGGGGAGTGATAAAGCAGGCACCGCAATTCATAGCTTCTGACTTGTATGTAACTGTTGACGCTGTTGAGTTTAATGTCAACGGGGGTTCGTAGTATGCCAGTGGAGATGGAGAGCAAGAATCAGTTCCTGTAACCAACGTGTACCCTTAGATTACAGTCGAGACGTCTTTGCCCTACAACATTCGACCATGCAATGCGGTTGCTATGGACAATATTGAAGACGCCGAAGTGTTAGGGTCTATCCATACCCGTGAGGGTCGAAGGTATACTCACGGAAATGAAGATGTCCAAACCTACATGGACGAGGCAATTGAAATGGATGACACTCGAGATGTGTACGAGGAGTTCATTGATAATGATGGACCAGAGGACAATCCGGAATTTTTAGATGAACTACAAGTTGAAAACAATGTGGATGCTTGCCCCATTCTAAACCCTACCCCCGAATGGTTCACGTCAAACACATGGGATAACATTCATGACCCATCACCTTCCATGGAAACATGTCTGATGAGTTGGCAACTGGGAGACCAGCTGAGCAAGGGGATGCTATTCAATAATAAAGCTTCAGTTCAGCACACGTTAACCATGTTCTCTGTGGAGCTTAATAAGAAATTTAAGTACATGAAGTCAGACTTCGAGAGACTGGTTGTAACGTGTGTACACGATGCATGTCTGTGATCAGTTTGAGCTATTTGCAGCAAAAGGCACAAGATGTGGATGACATTGGGCGTCTCACTATAAGGTTTGGGATGCAAAACAGAAGGCAGTTGTGACTATCTATTGGGATTTCAATGAGTCATACACAGAATTGCCTCAGTTTCTAATAGCGTTAAAAGATGCAGATCCAACCACAGTGACATAGTTGAAGTGCGACAGCCGTGGTGTGCTGGGAACTTGCACAATTAACTGTGCCTTTTGGGCTTTTGTTCCGTGTATTGAAGGGTTCAAGCATTGCAGGCCGGTGATAAGCATCGATGCAACGCACCTCTATGGCAAGTACAAGGGGAAGTTGTTGATAGCAATGGCAACGGATGCTAACAACGACGTTTATCTGCTCGCGTTTGCCGTTGTTGAGAGTAAGAGCAAGGAGACCTGGGGATGGTTCTTGGTATGCCTGACAAGATTTGTTACGGACCGAACCAATCTTTGCATCATCTCTGACCAACATTCTGGGATAAAAGCCTGCTTTGATGACAGAAGTATGACTTGGTTACAGCCTCACCAAGCCCATCACCAGTACTGCCTCCACCATGTAGCCAGCAATGTTAACACAAAATGGAAAATTTCGGAGTTGAAGAACTTGGTATGGAGGGCAGCAAGTGCAAATCAAGTCAGAAAGTTTGAAGTCACACTAGTATTAATTTGCAATGTCAAGCTAGCTGCATGCACCTACCTTAAAGCTGAAGACAAACAAAAGTGGACACTTGCACACGACGAAGGGCGCCAATACGGAGCAATGACAACCAACCTATTAGAGTGCTTCAATGGAGTCTGAAAGGTGCACGCAACTTGCCAATAACTGCAATGGTGAGGTTCACCTTTTTCAAAGTGAACTCGTACTTTGATGCTCGTCGTAATCTCACTCTAGATCAGTTGGAAGCGGGTCAAGAATGGTGCAAGTATGCCACAGACAAGCTCAAAAAAAATCAAGCGAAGGCAAAGGAACATATGGTGACACAGATGTGCGCATAAGCACGGTTATATCAGGTTGACACACCGGGTAATCCTATGAGTGATGGGGGCGGACAACACACACATAGGGTTGATCTTCGGGGTATGACATGCACATGCGGGAAATGGGAAGCGTACAAGATCCCGTGTTCACACGTAATAGCAGTTTGTGCTAAGTATAGGCACGATGCGCAGTAGTTTATTGCTCCTTGCTATAGCGTGTCTCAACGGTACCACAGCTACGAATCGATATTCCAACCATTGGAAGATAGATTAGAATGGCCGGATCCGAAAGAAACTAGACTAGTGATGCCCAACCCGCGATTAATCCAGAATAAAGGTCAGCCTGTATCCACACGAATCCACAATGAGATGGACGAGGATGATAAGGAGTTACCGAGCTCCCTATGGATCGAGAATGGACCGAAGTCAAGATGTCGGTTATGTCACCAAGAGGGGCACAACTGTAGAACATGTCCTACTCGAAATGCGGAGTCAACAAGCGGTGGAATTGCATCATAGGTAAAGCTTCCATTTCTTAACAACTTTTTTCATATAAATCATTACGTGACTGTATACAAGTGCTTTCTAAAATGGCTGAAAAAACGTTACTATCCATTGACTAAGCAATGAATTTATGGTGACATCGGTTTGGGAGTAATGATTGCAACTCACTAGTAGTAAATTGTTAATAAATCTATGTTGCAATAGTAAGTATTAGGAATAAAATGGCATAAATTTTTGGTTTGAAGATGAAACAAACGTTGGTGTTCATGCGTGGATAGGCAAGTTAGTCCAATTGTTATTTAAATATGATGTTCACTAGAGAATCATGAAATGAGGTTATTCAATAGTTTTGTAACATCCTTCGTCGTAAGTCATGAATCTGAGTGTTGTTGTGGCTATGTTGCTTGTTAATTATTTATATGGATCCATAAACCTAACATATTTGAACTTTTTACAGTAGGTACGGCAGCCAAGGCGAATGGGTGATAACGGATGTACGTTGCGCAGCCAGAAGGATCCCCACCGCCTAAGGAAGCACCCGAACCACATTAGTTCAACAGGCACATGACGAGAAGACGGTGTTATATGAATATGACTTGGAAGTTGATACTAAGCTATGTACTTTGTTATGTACTTATGTGGTCATGCACATTGTTAATGGCATACAAATGTTATGTACTTTCAAGGTTTCACTGAACTAGTCAAGCGAACAATTCAGTTACATGTAATTTGTAGTTATTACAAGCAATGCCTTTTGTTTAGTATGATTTCTAGTTTCTACAACTTGGTGGCAAAAATTATTTATAGCAAGGGCAATCTAAAAAGCAATTATTTATTGCAATGCAGATGAGTTTCATGAAAATTCTAGTTGTAGCTGACTAATCTGAAACATGCTTAGATTAGTTATAGTTGTGGTAGGGTTTTCCACATAACTCGATGGTCTGTTTTTCGAGTTATGTTATAACTCGATAACACTAAAATTGAGTTCTGTACAATCCTCTCTAGATAAACTAATCCCTGGTAGACTACCACCTCGATCAGTCAAGTACATAGTACTCAGCCTTATGAATATCGAGTTCTACTTAAAAAACTCAGTATTGAAGGAGTCAAGTATGGAGGATAATCAGTCGAAACTAGGGTCCAACCAATCAAAAAAATGAAGGAGTGAGGCCAAACTATTCTGTAAAAATCGATTGGTGTTCAATTGCTACTGGATCGGTCAGGCATTATAAAACTCAACTATAGTGTTATTGAGTATTATAATACTCGATTATGTTAGTATCGAGTTATGTGTAATTTTCATATTTGGGCCTGTGGCAAACTATTCTGTGGTATTATTGGTGTTGGACTGCTGCTCTCGACTCCCCACAAAAGCTGCAATTCGATTGCTCTCAATTCCTCAGGCTCGAAAGCGACTTCCCAAGCTCCAAACATCGATATATGCTGAAATTTTGAAATTTGCAAGTTTGGGGATTTTCATGATTTTCGGTGTTGTGGTTTGAAATGGTTCATAGGTTTTTACGTATGCATGTTGTTCATACGATTTGTACCCTTTAATTACATAAACATAGCTGATTTGTAAAAACCCATTGAATTTAGGGTTCATGTGTTCATATGGAATTTGAGGATTTTCATGGGTGTGGGTGTTTTGACGTGAAATATGTAATGGGTTTTTTTGTATGCATGTTGTACACACGTTTTCTACCCTTTAAGTGCAAAGAACTCATGATTTGTGAGAAATGGAAAATTAGGGTTCATGTCTTCATATTGGGAATTTGGGGATTTTGATGAATATGAGTAGTTTTGATCTAAATTGGTTCATGGGTTGTTGGGTATGCATGTTGGTGACACATTCTCTATCGTTTATATTCAAATTTTTCACATTTCCAGAAAATGTTGGTTCAAGGGTTAATCTTGTTCTTCATGGAATTTGGGGTTTTGTTCAATTGGGTATAATTGCATGAAATTGACCACCGTCTAAAGTTTGATGGATTGTTAGTCACTAGTTTTACACCCGCTGCATAATGTGCAATATGGGTTCGTATGTTTTTCAAAGAACTTGACTCCATGGATCAATTTTCATATATTTTCTGAAAATTGATCATTTCAATGCATTCATTCATGCCCCAATTGTATCCATGCATCATGTAGTGGTTGAAGATTGGCATATGTACATTGTGTTTATGTCTCTAACGCAGTTCTAAATATTGGTTTTTTGTTGTGCTTTCATTCTGTTTCTGTAGATCCTAGTTATGGCTCCCAAGAAGTCTAAAACCATTAAAACCAAAGCCAAAAAAGAGTCTACCTCCTCATCTGAGCCTGCAATTGCGTTTGATCAAATAAGTTTTGAAACGGTTACAAACGAGCAAAGGTTTGAAAAGTTAATTCAGTATAGGAATATTTGGCCAGAACGACAAATTAATCTAAATGAATTACCTCTTTTCGTCCATAGGAATCTATAGTGTAGAAACTGGTTGTCTCTATGTAAAGATTTACAACCCCCTCCAGCTGCCCTGATTAGAGAGTTCTATTCCAATCTCCATATTTGTTCTGATGATAATCAGAGTACTTGGATTCGAGGTTAAAGTTTTGTCATAACTAAGAATGATGTATCTGATGCTCTTAATGTACCTCGTGTTTGTAGACCTACTTATCCATACTCAGAGCGTCCTTCTATATATGATGTTATGACTCTTCTTTTCAGAAGATCAGTGACATGAGGATCTAACCCAAGAATTAACTCGAGTGAGTTAACAGAGCTTAATTATATCTTTTTTACGATAGCTTGTCACAATATCTTCCCCATCTCCCATGTCCATACTATTCCTATAGAGAGGTGTTTCTTTTTGTATGCCCTCGTCACTGATGCCTTTATTTGTTTTCCTTCCCTTTTCATTCAAACACTTGCTGAGGCGCATAGGAGCAAGTGTAAGAAGCATGGTCTATTCTTTCCAGTTTTCATCTATAGGGTTCTAAACTTTTTATAGTTAGAAAACTTTCCTTCCCTAGAGTTAATCCACATCACAGCCCCTATAGGGGCTACCTTTCTCGAACAGCGGAGTGTACAAAAGAAGAATGTTGGACTGAGTGTTGGTTCATCAAAAAGACCACGAGTACAGTCCACCGCTGGAGATGTTCATGCTAAGGAGAGTTTTGATGATCCTACAGCTGTTGTTGCTGACGATGGTGACAATGAGGTACATGTTGACATCGCAGGTGCGGAGCCCACCGTTCCTCCTCCTCTCTCTCTTCGTGCTATGATGGAGACCTTTATGACAACTCAAGCAGCTCATGGACAGCTTTTAGATGGGCTTATTGTTGAGGTCGCTGCTTTGAGAGCGGATTTTTCAGAGTATAGGAGTGCTTTTCTACCTCCTCCACCCCCTGACTCTTGATGATTGCCTTTGGCAATACATAACAGACAGGGGAAGTAGGGATTGTAGCTTAAGGGGGAGAGTAGTTTTTGTAGCTTCCGTAGATTATATGAAAGCTATTTAATGTGATTTTCAAGTATTTGTATATTACTATATGTTCTCTTCAAGGTCCACAAACATGGTTTTAATTTTACGATAATATAACCATATTCACAATGTGTGATGACTTTTATATTGAATGATCATTTTCTTTCTTTTTTTTCCTTCAACTGGAATATGGATAAGGTAGCCTTACTGATAACATATGCATATTTGAAGAAAAACTACAGTCATTGAAATGATAACAGAAAGGAACCTACCTCATCAAATGCATTATCGATTAGCTCTGTAATGGCTATACCAAAAAAAAAAAAAGAGATCATAAAAGTATATTAAACAGATATAACAGTGAGCTCAAGCCACCAATAACAAAGTTATAACAGATTTAAAAGTCAATTCCAGTGGCTTCACTTCAGACTGGTGAGTCTTTGATTTAGTTCCCATAATCAAACGTATATGACCACGATGTTTGATCGAACAGTCGAGTAAATATGTATCCAAAATCTACAGTGTAACAGTAACTAGATATGATTACAAGAAATATTTCAGTGTTTCAGGCTGTGGGGCTGCTTAATTTGTAAGAGTGATTGTTCTGAGAGCAAAGTGATGCTTTAAATGTACATATTTATGAGATGTGATTATTTGACAGCTCAGTTTCAAGGTTCAAGATGGCTGTACCATGTGCTATTACCTACTAAGTAGTAGTCACGGATTATGGGAAGAGCGTTTTGACTAGCATCCTTGAAAATGACCGAAAATAATAAACACCGTGAAGTTTAATGTCTTGTGAAAGACCAAACACAATTAATAAATTAATATAGCAAAATTTCAGCGTGAAAGACCAAACACAATTAATATAGCAAAGTTTCAAGATGACCAAGTTTGAACTTTGAAGACATGTCACCAGCCCGCTGCTATAGCACCAACTGTAGTCATATCAAACCCCTTCAACGAACCACATGCACCAACAGATGCCACTGTTCAGCCAAGTCACGTTCACACTTCCGCACGTATTGCTCAACAGCTCAGCACTGTTTCACACATCCACACTTACGTGAATACACAGATGTGCAATTGGATGCACAGATGTCCCATTTACATCTGATGTTGCAACTACTGCCCACATCTGAGAACATTTAAAATCCTGTTCATATAGTGTTTTTTCCAGCCTGTATTGACATGACAAGCCCTAATAACTGAAATTCTAATACTTGGACCATGAAATGAGGTTATAAATGCACCACAATAATGATCTTCTTTCTACCCCACTAACTTCGTAGATTGACTAAGCTATGAGTCGCAACGCCTCAACATCAAATCGTACAATGCGAAACAAGTTTAGATCTACTTTAACAAATGGATCATCACAAGTTCCAGTAAATCAACAACTACAGACATACAAAAACCACTATGGAGGGAAATGAATTGGAAAAAAAAAGAGATTTCGTTAATATGCCAATATACACGTATGAGATTCTTGGAAGCATCGGGCACATCATGGTCGGAAAACCTACAAAACTAAGTACAAATACCACCGTAATAGAATTCACCGTAGCAAAACCACTATGATCAACCCTATACGAGAAGAGGTGTGAGTTAGAGGTGTATTGTCGATGGCACGGGTTACGAGTTCCTAAGGAACGCTCAACCGAGTTACCTAGAGATGAACTTGCCAACATACTTGCTCGTCTTGAACAGGAGAACAATCAAATGCAAAGGTGACTAGACCGTTTTCATGCAATCCAAAAAGCTAGGAAGCATCTAAAGGGGAAGGCGCAAGAGCGAGCCATCAAGTCTATTAATGAAATTACTGTGTTAGATGATGAAAGAGATATTTCAGACTTCTCAGATTTAAGCAATGATGATTTCCAAAAATTTCTACCTACGAACATTAGACGTTGTTGTTAATGTCTACACATTCTGTGCAATATAGAATGTTGTTGTTAATGTCTAACAAATGATAATTATGTATGTTCAACTTTTGCAAATCTAAAGTTTAATTGTTCATTAGTTTTGGCTAAGTTCATATGAAATCACTTGCTCATTTTTTCCCTGCTGTTCTTTGTTGCTACATTTGATTCTTATGCTTTGGTTGGACAATGTCCTCTGCTTTGTAATGTAGGAAACACCTTACGAAGTGAAATGCCTCCAGTTAGATATGTTGCTATTTCCAATATTATGTCTGTGTAATTTGAAATGTTACACACATAACACTCATCACCCAAATTAGATTTATTGCACATTACTTGTAGCAAAATTTAATAAATTCAATACATACAGACTCATCCAAACCACACAGACCAACCACTCTTTCACAGAAAAACCATATGGCTCCTAAAGCAAGGACTCGCCGGAGTAGAGTGGGGCCCAATTGGGACCATCACCGGTCGCCGAGGTGTAGAAACTCACATTTCTTCAAGATAATACTCTCTTCCACCATGCGTGACATGAAACTGGTAATGTATTACATTGCTATGTCATTATGTTGCAATGTTTTTAATGGATTGGCTAAGTTTATATGAAATCACTTGCTCATTTTTTCCCTGCTGATCTTTGTTGCTACATTTGATTCTTGTGCTTTGGTTGGACAATATCCTCTGCTTTGTAATGTAGGAAACACCTTACGAAGTAAAATGCCTCCAGTTAGATATGTTGATGTTTCCAATATTCTGTCTGTGTAATTTGAAATGTTACACACATAACACTCATCACCCAAATTAGATTTATTGCACATTACTTGTAGCAAAATTTAATAGATTCTATACATACAGACTCATCCAAACTACAAAGACCAACCACTCTTTCACAGAAAAACCATATGGCTCCTAAAGCAAGGACTCGCAGGAGAAAAGTGGGGCCCAATTGGGACCATCACCGGTCATCAAGGTGTAGACACTCACATTTCTTCAAGATAATACTCCTTTCCACCATGCGTGACATGAAACTAGTAATGTATTACATAGCTATGCCAGTATGTTGCAATGTTTTCTATTTTGGCTAAGTTTATATGAAATCACTTGCTCATTGTTTATTTACTGTTCTTTGTTGCTATATATGATTCTTGTGATTTTGTTGGACAATTCCTCTACTTTGTAATGTAGGAAACACCTTAGGAAGTGAAATTCCTCCAGTTAGATATGTTGCTGTTTCCAATATGTTGTCTGTGTAATTTGAAATGTTACGATGGTTGGTTTTTTTTTTTTTTTTCATTTAAAGTGAGTTACAAAAAGAACCAAGTTTCTTGACCTGTCACAAGGAAAATTTATTCTCACACAACACACTGTCACAACGATATTTGGTTTACTTAAAAATAGGGTAAAAGCCTAAAAGCCTAATCAGCCTCTAAAATGTTTCATTCAAGTTATTGGTTCGCTGTAGCATTGCTCCAAAACTCCCTAATGTTGCAATTGTGATGATCGGAAGCCATTGATGTAAACCTTGGAAGCACAGTTTTCTTAATGTAATTTTACATTAATGTTGAGAAAATGTAACTAAATTTTGTACCCGCAGAGACTCTCTGAAAAGTTTGTAAGGGAATATGGGGATAAACTCTCCACTGCTCCTAATAGTAGCATTTGCCAAGGTTAGAGAAGGCTAACACAGCTCGGCACTGTTCAGCCAAGTCATGTTCGCAGTTCTGCATGTGCTGCTCAACAGCTCGGCACCGTTGAACCTTGACCACAAGTACCCATCCACACTCACGTGAATACACAGATATGCAACCCTTTGCAATGCACCATTTTTAAGGATGTAGAGCATCCCTGAAAAGTTTATGCATCAATTTTGGGGGTGAGCTGTCCACCATTGCTACACTGATGTTCGCAGTTCTACATGTGCTACTCAACAGCTCGGCACTGTTGAACCTTGACAACAAGTACCCATCCGTACTCACGTGAATACACAAATATGCAATCCTTTGCAATGCACCGTTTTCAAGGATGCAGAACATCCCTGAAAATTTTATGCATCAATTTTGGGGGTGAGCTGTCCACCACTGCTACACTGATGTTCGCAGTGTTGCATGTGCTGCTCAATAGCTTGACACTATTGAACCCTATCTAGTCATATCATCAACACTCACGTCAATACACAGATATGCAACCTTTTGCAATGTACTGTTTTCAAGGATGCAGAGGATCCCTCAAAAATTTAAGAAAAATCTTGGGGGTGAGATGTCCACCATTGCTATATTGATGTTCGCAGTTCTACATGTGCTGCTCAACAGCTCGGCACTGTTGAACCCTGTCCAGTCATATTATCCACACTTACGTTAATACACAGATATGCAACCTTTTGCAATGAACTGTTTTCAAGGATGCAGAGGATCCCTCAAAAGTTTAAGAAAAATTTTGGGGGTGAGCTGTCCACCATTGCTACACTGATGTTCGCAGTTCTGCATGTGCTACTCAACAGCTCGCCACTAAAGAATACACTGTCGAGTCATATCATCTTTATTCACGTGAATACTTACCCTTACATATAGTCACATAAACGTGAATACTTGCCCTTACAAAACTCCTATATATAGTCACATTTACATCTGATGTTGCAAAACATCTACACATACCGATCTGAAGTCACATTTTCCAATGTCAACGCGCAATTGGATGCTACCTCGTTTTCTAAATAACTATAGGAGGGAGAGAGATTCCGATGAGAGGGAATACTATGCCTAACTACGGCAGGAGTGGGAGTTCCGCATGAATGAGTCCAACACTCTGCACGATGATCTCGTGTGACTCGAAGTGCCTCTTGTCGACCGTATCTCGCTCACACTGCCACGGCGAAACATGCACCAATATGAGTGTGCAATGGCTAAAATAAAAAAAGAGAACAATCTTATGCTACTTCATAGGTGCAGGTATCACATGCTACAACTTGCAGAAGAGCTGGCCGCCACAACCAACAGGCAACTCACTCCAGCGGAACGTAACAATGTCCTCAACTACGAGGACTACCTGTCAGAATGAATGCCTATGTACGACATCGTCTACCTAGGTTCTATGTGATGTGTGTATTATGTCTAGGATTAAGTTAATAATGTTAGTACCGTTAGTGTTCGATGTGCTGTGCATGCATATTGTTAGCATCGTGTAAGAATATTTAAGTTTTCTGTGTTATGCGTGTAATAAATTGGTTTGATATGTCGTAGGTGCATATTGAAAAACATCCTGTGTGGGAATATTTAACTTTTATGCGTTATGTGGGAATATTCAAGATTACGAATAACGTGCATACTTCTCACAATCAATAATAAGGTTTACATAGTATGAATGCAACAACAGTGACACACATACATCTAAAACATAGTTAAGGGAAGTAATTCTCCAACAAAGTCCAATTACACCACCACACGATTACTCTTCATCTGACATCTCCACGTCTGACTGATAAATGTCTGCTGCAAGAAGTGATTGCATGTATCGTGCTTGCTCGTACAACTTACACTCCACTAACTCTCGAATCTTGACTTGGGTCCGATATCGATTAAGACGTATCTTCATTCGATTATTTTCTTCTCTTATGCGGTTCAATACTCTACGAAGTTTGTCGATCGTGTCTCTTGGCATCTGCGATGCGAGTCGCCGAGATTACGAATAACGTGCATGCTTCTCACAATCAATAATAAGGTTTACATAGTACAAATGCAACAAAAGTGACACACATACATCTAAAACATAGTTAAGGAAAGTAGTTCTCCAACAAAGTCTAATTACACCACCACACGATTACTCTTCATCTGACATCTCCACGTCTGACTGATAAATGTCTACTGCAAGAAGTGATTGCATGTATCGTGCTTGCTCGTACAACTTACACTCCACTAACTCTCGAATCTCGACTTAGGTTCGATATCGATTAAGACGTATCTTCATTTGATTATTTTCTTCTCTTATGCAGTTCAGTGCTCTACGAAGTTCATCAATTGTGTCTCTTGGCATCTGCAATGTGAGTCGCCGAGGCACTAGCAACTTATAACCAACCAACTCATCATAAAACATTTTCTATTCACGGAGTAACCAAGCCCACTCCTGCCTCATGGTATTGTGAACCCTTGCACTATTTCGTAGATTCGAATCGATTGGATAGTTGAACTCATCTTCCAATACCCAGCAACGACCCATCGTAGTGAACACATCACGAGGCCTATAGATGTAAGGGTTGCCAGAACCAGACATTGACGCTGAATACAATAACATCAAATGATCGAGTTAACAGTGTGCATCAACTGTTGGTAAATAATGTATAGCTGCATAAGATGGTACACGACAAAGACATTCATAAATTTGTGTACTATTACATACTAAAAATGAAATGCTAACACTCACATCTGACCATAAACATTAAACGTTGTTGTTAATGTCTACACGTTGTGTGCAATACAGAATGTTGTTGTTAATGTCTGATAAATGATAATTATGTATGTTCAACTTTTGCAAATCTAAAGTATAACTGTTCGTTAGTTTTAGCAAATCTAAAGATTTTTATTTTTTGTCAATAAAATTTACACCACCAAAGACCCAATATAAACCAATGTACACCCATAACACTCATTCAAGAAAATACCAAAGCACAAGTAATACAAATTAATAAATGAAAATTCTTCTCTAACAAAAACATACATTATGGACGATAAACTTTTGTAATATCTAAAACTACTCTTTACTTACACTATAAAATTCTCTATGAGTTTCTCACCTGAGATGATAGAGAGATAACACCAACTTCCGGGAGGAAATTCTGAAAATGAGGAGATTCTATTCTGTGTATTGATGAGGTGAATAGAAGCATAACTCGGTTATTCTAGAGTCGAGTATGGGTTAATAAACTCAATTTTTTCTTCATCAAGTTAAGCACACGACAAGAACACTTTACGTTCAAACAAGTAATTTGAATTCCCTCAGTAACTCAATTTCACAAGGATCGAGTTTCTCTAGTAACTCGGTTTCTCCATTGCTGAGTTATGAACAATAACGCGGGAATATTTTATTGTTGAAAAGCCATGGTGGTGATCCAGCGTGGCAACAACCTGCCTAAAACTCGGCTTTAATAGTTGAGTTCTTTAAGTAACTCGGCTTTACGGTGATCGAGTATCAAAACAGGGACACGCTCCTAAATAGTTTTGAAACAGGGACATATTGCTTGATTTTTTGCTCAATAGGGGCAAAAGCCCATTTTCTCCGCTAAAGCTATGATAACTCAAAAACCTTCCAAAACATAGTACAAATTGCTTCTTGAAGCCAGCTACTATGATAGTTGTCTCTTGTTTTCCTAATCTGAATTTTACACTCACTCACTATAGTTCATAGATGGTCAAGGTGCTTCATATTGTACGCGATCATTTTATGTATTTTTTTTATCTATGTATTGGGATCCCATTATGTTTGACGAAGCATTGAGAGATAAGGGTTGAAGGTCTGCCTTCGTTGGGTTGTGTTTTTTTTTTTTTTTTTGAGAAAGGCTTGAAACGGTGGATTTGTGTTTTAACTTCGGGTTGAAACAGTGCTGTTTTAAAATGCCAACTCTTCTCCTAGCTTTAACTTAAATGGCCTCACGTCAGCACTTGAGGAGTCACTTAACAGTAGAAATTAACTGGGGGTGTGAATTGCTAACGGAACCAAACTTCAGGATGTAAAATCAAAATTTTGAAACTTTGGGGTGTAAAATCCAAACAACCTCAAATTTCAAGGATGTAATTTGTAATTTACCAAAATAAAATAAAATAAAGGTGAATGATATTATAGTAAAACTATGTTTTTTTTTTCATTATTTTTTAAAACTCCCAAATTCAATAGAGAAGATGATGTTCTACTCCAATCCATTATTTTCAAAACTCTTACACATAGTGTTACCAAATTTTTGAGTGGATTTTGGATTCAAATTAAAACTTTTTAAATCAGTAAACTTGTTCCACATTATTTAAGAGGGTATGTTGTGTGCAATATAATTTATTCCACATTCCCTTAAAAATTACTATGACTTTTTAATGGAGTTTGTGGTATGTCTTTACATTAAAATCTTATTCTCGCTCCCTTGTGAGTGTGAGTGTGCGCGCGCGCGCGCGCGTGCTTGTTTCTAAAAAAAACATTGTTTAAACAAAAAATAGAGATGCCACACAAAGAAAGTGTTTGGTCGAGACTGTCCCAACCCAGAGAGAAAGAGAGAGAGAACCACATGTAGATCCTTCCTAAACCTTCACACACACACATACCCCCCCCCCCCCCCAACCCTTTCCTCCATAAAATACCCTATATTACAATTGCAACCATCCTCTTCCAAAACCCTAGGCCCAAATCAAAATCCTTGCAACAATTTCCCCCAAAATACCACAAACAATACCTCTTTTCCCATCATTGATATCCCAAACCCTTGTCCAAAAATGGCTTGACCAACAACAACCACAATGGTACTGGTCTATGAGCACTAACCCAAGAAGAATGAGATTTTCAGTATCATCTAATAATGAATTGTGAGGTGGAGATTCAACTAAGGATATGTCCTTTAAGGGTGGAAATTTATGTTCATGTGTCTTGTTTTTGTTGCATTGACTCATATTAGTATTTGACTATATAGTTTGGCATAAAACACGACGTGTTTATTAATTGTGTCAAGATTCATCGATTTTAACACGGCCTATTTATTAAACAGACTGATACAACATAACCCACATAACCTGTTTAATAAATAAGTCATATTAGGGGTGACACAACTCATTTGATGAATAAGTCATGTTGTCACATTAACATGTTTATTTGACAAGATTAACCTATTAGTAGTTTTCATATTTTATGAATGTATGAGTAAACAACTAAATTTCAACAAACTTATCCAAAAAAAAAAAAAACTAAATTTCAACACAAAGTCACCAACAAATAAAATATAATTACAACTATAAACTTTGAAAGGTAAATTAGTAAAAGTGACTTTTAGTTAAACCAAATGGCATGAAACGGGTTTTGTGCGTCAAACTTGAATTGACCTATTTATTAAACGGATCAATTAATGACAACCCAAATTTTACATGAACCTATTATGCTAAACTCTAATATGCTAATTTTGTATCATGTTTGCATGGTGTGTACACTAGGGGACTTAGTGCCCATTTGGTTCAGCGTTTTTGGGCAAAAAGTCCCAGTAGCATTTTCAAATTGGGGTTTCAGGGGAAACTAGGCGTTTGGTAAAAACTTGCAATATTGTTTTCGTCCCCTAAACGTGAAAAATCACGTTTTTGCAATCCAACCCAAGAGATGCGATACAAAAATGCAAAGAACACAGTGGAATTTTCGAGAGGGGTTGGTTTGGTTATTGAAAGATGTTTGAGCGTGAGCGCGTGTGTGTGAATGAGAGAAAAGGAAAAGCAAAAAGAAGATAATGGTAGATGCCAGAGAAGATGAAGGTGAAAGAAAATAAGGTGAGAGGAACGTGTGGTTGAGAAAAAAGAGAAGTAAAAAAAATAAATAAATAAAGAAAAATAAAAGGTTTTGAGTAGGCCAAGGGGTTATATGAATGTTGGACAAGAGTACAGAGAAATTAAAAAAAAAAAAAAAAAAAAAAAAAAAAAGTAAGGAAATATGTTTTGTCATTTAGTAATTTACACATCAAAAAGCAATTTTAATATATGCTATCAAATACTCAACATTTTCAAAACTTATTTTTCAACGGTTTTTACCAAGCTCCCTACCTATTAGTTTTGAGAAAAGTCCAAATTCATAAAGTACTAATTAAAACCACAACCTTTTCAAAAATTTCAAAAATCACAGTTACAAAAAGTTGAATCAAACTCATAAATGAAGTAGTCACTTATTTAATTATGCCTCATTGTTAGTATATAATATTAGTTTTTCAAAATATCATCTCATAATATGATAATATTATTATTTTTTGGCTAGCCTCATTTTTTTTTTCTTTGTGTGATGATGTTCTTTTTTTTTTGAGTTTAGTGTCATAATTTTTTTCATTACAATTTGGTTTAAGCTTATGTTCAAACATATTATGCATTTGAGATCTACTAATATAAACTATTTTTTTTTTTTTTTTGCCGTTTGTCATGTCAACAATTTCCATTTAAAAGATAATGACAAAGATTAAATTGACACAATACTAAAAGGATAGAAACCAAATTGACATAATTGAAAGGTTATAGACCAAATTGAAATATATATATATATATATAAATATATTAGAAAGTTTCAAGTTTCAACCTATGATGTCCGCTCCTAATGATAGCTCTTTACCATCAGACCAAGATACTAACCGGATTTTGGTGTAGGCAGGGATTGAACCCTAGATTAGAGACTTTACCAGTTGAACTAACTAGAACCCATAAACCAAATTGAAATATGATGTAAATGATATGAACCAAATATGTAGTTTACTCTTTTTTATGTTTGAATTTTGTTGAATTACAGTTTAACCTCATTTTTTTTTTTTTTTAGGAATAAGAACTATCTAATTAGATTAGAGGTGTTTTTGACATTTTTTTTTAACGATAACTAACTTTCCTAATCCTAATATATATATATATATATTTATATATATATACATATATATTTATATATATATATTAATAGCCAAAACTGAAAGAAAATCTGATTAGATTTCAAATTGGAATTCAATTAGAGTCTAATTTTGTGCCACATGTCCCACCTAATCTAAGCTTTTAAATTTTTGAGCCACGTGTCCCATCTAATCTAAGTTTTTTAATTTTTGTACCAAGTGAGTTAATTCAATGTAGAAAACAAGAAGTCCAATATAAATAAACCATAAAAAATAATAATAAAAACTAATCATACAACGTAGAAAACGAGAAATCCAATATAAATAAACCATAAAAGAAAAATAATAATAATCATATGTCTAACTCTATATATAAAATTAGAGTAAAAGAGAGTTTGAATGATTTTATATTTATGAGCCAGTTTTTGTGTAATTAAAAATAATTCAAATTTATAAGTTATTTATGTAATATACCATGACTATGTACGGTCCAATACTATATATATATATATATATATATATATATATATATAACCAAAACTTAAAGAAAATTCAATTATAATCAAAATTGGATTTTGCTTTTGTTAGCTTTCCATAAAAATTAAATTATTTAGATTTTTGCTGTTATTTTTTCTCTAAACTAATGAACATATTTTTTATACTGTTTTTATTCAGATATTTTGTATGTGAAAATCTTGAACCTAAAAAATTGTAATTGAGCTTAATGATCCCATGCACCTATCTCCATTCAGTTTAGGAGATACTATTGGATCAATCTATTCTTTTTATTTTGTGTTGTATTTAGTAGAATTTCACGTACAATGATTGTTAATTGATATTGTATATGTAGTATCCAATAATGATTTTCAAAATTATATACATAATAGCAATGTAATGAGAAACTTGGCGTAACTAATATTGTAAGGTTGAATTTAATCAACCATTCTGTTGGCTTTATTCCATGCCAATTTGCTTGTAATTCAGCACTTAGAAACCCTGTATTTAGGTGGGAACATGTAAGGGTAGTGTATGAGAGAGTGTGAAGAAAAGCTCAGAAGTGTGTAAACTGCAAGGACTCGCGATTGGATCTCGCGAGTGGCTCACGGCTGGCAAGTCGCCAAAGCAGGCACACGTGTGAAGCATGCAGAGGAGCTGAAGAGTCACGCCAGCTGTTGCACTACTAGACAAAAGTCCTAAGCTGGCCAGGCCGTTAGCTCGTGACTTGAACTCATGACTTAGTCTAATCACAAGGCCAAGTCATCAGTCCACTCTGTTTGGGAAAAACTGACTCTTCGCATTCCATACACACACCAGTATAAATACCCCTTATATCCACGAAATGTAGAGAGCTTCCAGAGAGAATTTTGAGAGAGAAACCCTAGAGAAAAACAAGATTGACTCATCCACAATCTTCATCTTTATTTCTCCAAATTCCTCTACTCTCACCCTCTCCATTGTTACATCCTTGAAAGGTACATTAGCCAAAACCTTTTCTCATCATACCCATATCTGTGAGAAGGCTATTTGGTGCTTGGGAAGCAGTTAGGAAGGGACCAATTGATATTGGTTGATGCTATGGGCTATAGCGGAATCCGGTAAGCTAAAGAAGACAAAAGTTCGGCGTAACCTCGTTGGAGCAAGAAGCTTGGAGGGCTTAGGTACATTGGGTAGATTAGGCTTGGAGGGTCTTCTGCTGTTCATATATCCCAACTTCATTCTTTTGTGGATTATTGACCGCTTTGAGGGCGGCGGAGAGGTTTTACGCCGAGGACTTCAGTTTCCTCTTCGATAACACATCGCTGTGTTGTCTTTGTATTTGCATCTCTCTTCCCTTAATCTTTGTCATTTAATTTCTGCTGTGGTTGTAATTTTATTTGGTTTAGATAGTTTTATCAATTCTGTTTTAAGCTTATGTTCATATTCCGCACATACATTGTTTGATAATAAGCTTGAATTGGTAATTTGTAATTTGGGGGTCTAAACGTTCAAGGTGTTTTACACACTATTTGAACAATCAAATATCATGAAAATTATAAGGAAAACCCATTTTAATACCTCTAAATGTCCTGGTTGAATTAATGTCCTATATGTTTAATAACCGAAGCTAACATCAATAACACCACTTCAATTTATCATTCTTGTCCATATAGGTGTTACTTAACGCTTTGTTTGTTTCGATGTAAAATATTTTCAGGAAAATATTTTCTAATTTTACAATGTTTGTTTTGCAGGAAAATATTTGGTCAAAAGTAAAATATTTTCAGTCAACAAAATCAACCTAAGCAAATTTATGTAAAATATTTTACACTTAAAATTTTGGTAAAACATTTTACATTTGCTCTCTCCCTCGTACCCCGATACTTATCACTCCCTCACTCCCACAGTCATTTTCATGTTAACTCTCCCTCTCAGATTTCTCTCCAAAAAACCCAGCCACCTCCAGTCCCTCTCTCCCACCCATCACCGACTCCAAGGTTTGAGGCACCACCAGCAAGCTCCACCCTTTGCCGGCGTCGCCCATCGCTGACGAAACTCAAGTACTTTTCTGTCTTTTTAGATTAGATTTCTCCTTTTCTTTTCGTTTTTCTTCATCTCTAACCTTTCTCTGGTTTTTCTTAGGTTCGATTTCTACTCCTTGCTGGAAAAACACCTCAAAGTTTCAGGTTTTATTTTTTATGAATCATAATTTTTACACATATTTGATTTCTTATCATTTTTCATATGGGTTTTTCAGTGTTGATTTGGTTGTGTGTTGAATATGGTACTAGTCTCAGACCTATGAAGAAGAAGAAGCAGAGGTTGAAGATAAAGGACAATCAAAACGACAGTGTTTTTCCATTGCAATAGCAAACACACCAAAGCACCATTTCATTAAAGGAGTTTTGTTGACAAAATGCATCATTTATTTTAATGACTGAACTTGAAGTTATGAGTGGATGAAACGATGCCGTATTGCTAAGTTCAAAGAGTCGTTGGCATGGCACAAAAATCTGTTAGAGTTGCTGAACTGTGATCCCTGTTTTTCTGGGTTTAGATCTGCATAATGTGGAAGGTTAATTAAATAGTTATGATCATCTTGTGTACTATAAAAACAGAGCATATAGTTCATTTATAATTATGCAAGAAATATCAATTGGTTAATACAAGTTTACTCTCTTAATTCTTTCTCTTCCTTTCTCTTACTTTCCCTCACTTTCTCAAACTTTCTCTCTTCAAGATTCTTTGTTACAATCTTTCTTCAACTATTGTTGATATTCATTTCTCGTTCTTGCTTCATCAATACATTCTAGTTATTAAGAATTTCTTCATGGTATCAAAGCCATCAAGTGTTGCTGCTCAAAATTCAACAATGGCAGCTTCAAGCTCAACAATGGTTTCATCCTCATCTACTTCTTCAGTATCCTCAAGTTCTGCTGTGAATCTGGTAAATCAACCACTCTTACTCCTGTCTAATATGTCAAATATGATGACTGTGAAATTAGACAATACCAATTATATTGTGTGGAAGCATCAAATCTCCATGGTTCTTGAAACTTACTCCTTATTTGAGTTGCTTGAAGAGCCTCAATTGATTCCTGAGAATTTTCTCAAAGATCTTTCTAGAACATACACTACAATTGTAAATCCAGATTTCTTAGTCTGGAAATAAAAGGAAAAGGCTTTACTTACCTTCATAAGTTCAACTTTGTCTCCCTTTATTCTAGCACTTACTGTTGGGTGTGCTACTGCTATGGAAGTCTGGAAGGTACTTGAGAATAGATTTTCTTCAATCTTAAGGTCTCACATCATGAATCTTAAAGGTGAGCTTCATAATCTCAAGATGGGAAGTGATTTTGTGGATCTTTACTTGCAGAAAATTAAAGTTGTGAGAGACAAGTTGTTGGTAGTTAGAGTGATTGTGGATGATGAAGAATTGCTCCATATTGCTATTAAAGGACTTCCTAAAGAATATAATGCCTTCAGATTTGCTATAAGAGCCACGAGTACTCAACTCAGTTTTGATGAGCTCTTAACTATGCTAAATGCAAAGGAAGAGTCACTTAATGAAGGATTAGAGGTCAAAGATACCATCTTTGCCATGGCTACAACAGCTAATCAGAAATCCAATGGTAGTGGCTATAATCAGTCTTATAATAGAGGAAGGGGCAAAGGCAACAACAACAATAGAAGAGGTAGAGGTGGTAAAGGCTCCAATGGTCAACCTTCATAATCCAATCCTTTCAATCAGTTCCAACAAAACCAACCAGGTTCTGGAGGTTCTAGATCAGAAAGGACAACATGTCAAATCTGTGGAAAGCTTGGACATTTGGCTATAGACTGCTATCATAGGATGGACAACTATGCTTATCAAGGCAAGCATCCTCCTACTAAGCTTGCTGCAATGGCCACAGCATCAAATGCTTGTTTTACTCAAGACCAGCCTGGGCTTGCTGACAGTGCAGCCACTGATCATGTAACAGCTAGCCTCAACCATCTCAGCTTTCCAAAGCCTTACACTGCTCAAGATCATCTCACTGTTGGAAATGGCCAAATTTTGCCCATTACACACATAGGTACAACCCTTATTCCATCCTCTTTCTCTAATCTTCAACTTAATAATGTTCTTAGAGTCCCTTCAATTGCATCAAACCTTGCTTCTGTTCATAAAATTTGTCATGATAATAACTGCTGGTGCTATTTTGATGAAAATATTCTTTCAATTTAGGCCTTGGCCACGGGGAAAATTCTCTACCAAGGCAAAAGTGAAGGTGGAGTTTATCCCATCTATCCTCAACAAGCCTCTCTACTCTCTTTATCACCTAAGGTCTGCAATAATGTTGCTAGGTTTCCTGTTTTCAATAAGTCTCTTTGGCACATGAGACTTGGTCATCCTCATGATCAAGCTCTCAAAAGCTTGTTTCCTAATGTCAATTCTATACTTAATAAGATTAATATTGTGGATCAATCTTGTACTCATTGCTTGTTTGGTAAAATGCACAATTTGCCTTTTCCAAATTCTCAATTTATAGCCTCTTCTCCTTTTGAGCTTGTTCATTCTGACTTGTGGGGTCCTGCACCTGTTAATTCTATTAATGGCTTTAGATATTACATCTTGTTTATTGATCATTACACTAGATTTACTTGGCTTTATCTACTTAAGTCCAAATCAAAAGCTTTTACTAAATTTATTCATTTTAATGCCATGGTTGAAAATCAATTTTCTTCCAAAATCAAAATCTTTAGATTTGATGAAGGTGGTGAGTATACCTCTAATGATTTCAAAACCTATCTGTCACAACATAGCATTACTCATCATCTGTCTTGCCCTCACACACCTCAGCAAAATGGTGTTGTTGAGAGAAAGCACAGACATATCATTGAAACCACAATGACTATTTTATCACAAGCATCTATGCCTTCTTCTAACTGGACCTTTGCAACTCAAACTGCTGTTAGTTTGATTAATCTCCTTCCTACTTCTGTTCTTGGTTGGGTCTCTCCTTGGTCTAAACTATATTCCACTACACTTGATCTGTCCTAACTTAAAGTTTTTGGTTGTGCATGCTATCCTAATCTTAGACCCTACAATGCTCACAAACTTGAACCTAAGACTAGAGAATGCACATTCATTGGATATCCTACTGATTCTAAAGGGTATCTCTATCTTGATCATCAAACTAAACGTGTGTATACCTCTAGACATGTTCTTTTCAATGAGTCTAAATTTCCCTTTTCATCTTCTATCACACCTGTGTCTTCCTCCTCTTCCATTGCTACCTATGACCCTATTTGGTTCTCAAATCAACTCTATTCACATTCCACTAATCAACCTTCTTTGCTTGGTTCCTATCACTCTTTATCTACTGCCCTTCCCTCAGATACTCCAACTCAACCTTTATCTGCCATCTTAGAATCTTCTCCACCTATAATTTCACCTTCCTCTCCATCTATTGTACCTTCATCTGCTGAACCATCCATTAAATCCAACTCAGAACCTCTTCTAGAATCCTTAACTACTCTCCCTACCACTATAGTAACACAACCTTCCTCATTTCCTTCTAACTCTACATCCAATTATCATCCTATGCAAACCAAATCCAAGGGTGGGATTATTAAACCTAAGTCCAAACTTTGTTACAAGGTAGTTCTAGACTATACCTACACAGAACCTCCCTCTTACAAAATTGCCTCTCAATATCCCAAGTGGTGTAAGGCAATGGATGCTGAGTTTTAAGCTCTCCAAAGACAGTAGACCTGGTCCCTTGTTCCTGCACCTCCTAATGTGAATCTAGTTGGCTGCAAATGGGTATTTAAGCTTAAATTGAATAGTGATGGTTCAATCTCAAGGTACAGGGCCAGGTTAGTTGCAAAAGGGTTTCATCAGCAGGCAGGTGTGGTTTTCATGAGACTTTCAGTCCTGTGGTTAAGCCAGCCATTATGAGGTTAGTCCTGGCTATTGCTTTGAGTTACAGATGGAAATTGAGACAGCTTGATGTCTCCAATGCATTCCTTCATGGCTACCTAAAGGAAAAGGTTAACATGCACCAACCCCCAGGCTATGTGGATCCTAAGCATCCTGATTATGTTTGCAGATTGCATAAATCCCTTTATGGTCTCAAACAAGCACCAAGGGCTTGGTTTGAGAGGTTTACCTTTCATTTACTTCACCTAGGCTTTACTGCATCAGTGGTAGATAGCTCCTTATTCATTTTCTACTCAGCTAATACCATCATCTATCTTCTCTTGTATGTTGATGATATCATTGTCACTGGGAATGATTCAGCTCAAGTTGCACATCTTATAGCTGCTCTTGGTCAAGTCTTTGAGCTTAAGGACTTGGGACCCCTCAATTACTTCTTGGGTATTCAAATTACTCAAATTGCCTATGGTCTCACTCTCACTTAGTCCAAATGCACATCTGATGTGCTTCACAGATTTCATATGGAGAACTCCAAAGCTACTAAAACTCCTTGCTGCCCTTCTACCAGATTGGTACCTTATGATGGGGTTGCTCTATCAAACCCTACTGAGTATAGGAGCATGGTTGGTGCTCTTCAATACTTGACCTTCACTCGTCTAGATATTGCCTTCAGTGTTCACCAATTATGCCAATTCATGAGTCACCCTACTACCACTCATCTAGAAGCAACCAAGCATGTTCTTTGCTACATCCGAGGCAACTTGCATTTTGGCATTTCTTTATCCCCTGGACCTTTGACACACACTGCGTTCTTAGACGCGGATTGGGCTGGGGACCTTACTGATCACCGCTCTACAACAGGTTTGCTTGTTTTCCTTGGCCCTAATCTTATTTCGTGGTCTACCAAAAAGCAGAGTACAGTGTCACGTTCTTCAACAGAGGCTAAATACCGTGCCTTAGCAACAATTGCAGCGGAATTGTCTTGGCTTCGAATTTTGTTCAAAGAGCTTAGAATCTTTCTTCGTCATGTTCCTGTGATTTGATGTGATAACATTTCTGCAATTGCTCTCTCTGCTAATCCTGTTTTTCACTCTCGTACAAAACATCTCGAGGTGGATTACCATTTTACTCGAGAGAAGGTTCTTCGCAAGCAATTGCAGATTGGATTTGTTTCTAGCAAGGACAATTTTGCTGATGTTTTCAGTAAATCACTCCCTGCTCCCCTCTTCCAGTTTCACTGGGACAAACTTCTGGTGGATTCCTCCCCTTGCAATTTAAGGGGGGATATTGAAGATGGTAGTAGTCTCAGACCTGTAAAGAAGAAGAAGTAGAGGTTGAACATAAAGGACAATCAAAACGACAGTGTTTTGCCATTGCAATAGTAAACACACCAACACACCGTTTCATTAAAGGGGTTTTGTTGAAAAAACACATCGTTTAGTTTAATGACTGAACTTGAAGTTATGAGTGGATGAAACGGTGCCGTATTGCTAAGTTCAAAGAGTCGTTGGCATGGAGCGAAAATCTATTAGAGTTGCTGAACTGTGATCCCTGTTTTTCTGGGTTTAGATCCACATAATGTGGAAGGTTAATTAAGTAGTTATAATCATCTTGTGTACTATAAAAACAAAGCATAGAGCTCATTTGTAATTATGCAAGAAATATCAATTGGTTAATACAAGTTTACTCTCTCAATTCTCTTTCTTCCTTTCTCTCACTTTCCCGAACTTTCTCGAACTTTCTCTCTTCAAGATTCTTTGTTACAATCTTTCTTCAACTATTGTTGATATTCGTTTCTCGTTCTTACTTCATCAGTACATTCTAGTTATTAAGAATTTCTTCAGTGTGAGATTTTTTTTTTTTTTTTTTGATGATTTTGACATTGGTTGTTTGATATGAGTTAGGGTTTATGATTTTCAGATTTGGGTTTTTTTGGGGGGGGGGGGGTTTATTTATGTGTGGCATTATGATATTTTGTGATAAAATTATTGTAAACTAGTTTATGATATATGTTTGATATCCAAGATTCCTTGTTAGAATTTGAAGTAGTCGATCTGATATGAATTCAATGTTTAATTCCCTTTGAGGCCATGTTTGCACTTTGGTCCTTGGATTAAAGGCCGTTGTAATTCTTTTAATCTTGTTGCCTGGTCCATCTTGATTACTATAAAATTATTCTCTTTCTATTATTTTTGTTCTTTTACGAGTATATAAAAAAATGTTGTTTATATGAGACCAAACAACGTGGTGATCTGTTGTCAAAATCAAGCATTTCTGTCATGTTCATGTTGTTTATTCTTGTTTAATATTAACATCATGTAGGGCATCATTGATGGCCTTACCTCACCAACAAAGGATTTGGCAACAGATTACCACAAGTGCAGTGTTCATGTGGCCCACGTAATCAATCTTCTGCTCTGTTTTGTTCTTCTATGAGTATATAAAAAATGTTGCTTGTTTATGAATAAGGATCTTCACTATATTTAAAATCATACTTTGCTTAGGTAATGAAAGAATAGGTTTATTGGTCAAGTTATGTTGAGGACCCCTTGAGGACGCTAAGTCCAAATTTTAGCATATATAGGAAATAGAGGTGTGAAAGTCTTCATTATGAAGAGGATGCCGACCAGGTTTTCCTATGTTTTATTTTATGTTATGTAAACGATTGTAACATGCAATCTAACCAAAAGAATACAAAACGATAAGATGAGAAAGCATTGGTTGGAGAAATTTTTCAACAAAACCTTCTAACTTGAAGTTGCTAGATACGTTTTGAGAAACATGTTAGTGGTACCATGGTATTCTTTAGGTTATTAATAATTATAGAACAATTCCATATTTTGGAAGGTTATGTGTTAATGTTAGCTATATTGTTGTAGTCTTTGGGTTTTGTTATTGCAAGTATGCTTATGGATGGTTATGCAACACTGATTGACATGGTTTGGAATGGTTATGGGATAATGTTATATTTCTCTGGCTTCTTAGCTTATGGAGCTTGAGCGCCAAATTATAAATTTGGGTAACTTTTTGAAAAAATATTTTCTTTCTGGCTCAAAAGGGCTATCAAACGATATAACCGTTTGGATAGCTGAAACAAATGCCTTCATCATTTCAAATCCAATCAATTAGTCAATGAAACCTGAACATATGGTCATTCAATAATTTAGGGTCTGCATCGATTTTGGGTAGGACCTCCCCTAAGGATGATTGTCAAAATGAGAATTGAATATGACATTTTGCAAAAATGGTGAATATTTTATGAATGCAACGTTTTTGAGATGGGATGTCATGATATGAGTGTTTGGGGATCGCATGTCCCTCATCCTTGGTAAGGGATAGCCACTTCACTCAAACAACTCTTTCCCCACAAAAGGAGTTTTGGCATTGACTTGCCACTCTTAAAAGATGCATGCATTTCAAAACAAAGATTTTTATGATTTGATCCTTTAATTTGAACCTTTATTCTTTGATTTTATTTTGGAATTTCTTTTTTGACAAATGTGGACAAGATTGCAACAAACTTAAGCCAACCGAGACGAGAGAAGGTTTTGTTGGGATAGTGTCTGAGACGAGGTGGCAAGGCCAAACTTGGGTTCCAGTTTTTCTGATGGATGGCATTCCTAATATCCAGAAGCTTTTGGATAGATCCACTCGGGGGATGGAGGTCTCTTCCTCGCAAAGACGCCTTAGATGATTAACTCCATGCTTGGCATACATCTTGGGATGAAGATTTTCTGATCTGGGGTGAAAATTCTTGTGAAGCACAAGTAGCAAACTTCATTTTCATGTGAATTGTTGAGATGACCTGTCAAGGCAACATGCCACATTAGGAACCTAAGAAAGGCAATATGAGAATGACAAGAATGGATGTTAATGCAATTCCCTGATATTTTGATGGGGCACTGTCACCCAGATGTTGAGCAAGTGAATGGTTCTCTGATTGTATCATCACAAATGTTCAGATGTTTTGTCATCACTATTCACTGAAGAATGCGATGCGGGTGACATCTCGTTGGCTTGATTAAAGCATGTTCTTGAAAAAGAAAATAGATTGACTAGAGTTAGCGACATATCAAGGCTATGCCAAACCCAATAATGTTGGAAGTATTTTGGTCTTTATTCGCAACCAATTTCAATCCCTTTACTCTTCTACCATGGTTCATATGTTGGCACCTATCATGAGCAGGTCTTGACATTGTATCGCTGAAGTAGCCAAAGCTGATTTCTTATGCATCCGAGGATTATCAGGTGAATCACCATGGCTGAGGTGGTCCCAATACCGTTGGGAATGTTCCTGAAAAGGAAATGGACAAAGTTAGACAAAGACTTGGGTCATGGCAAGATTCGATAAAATTGGAGACATTTCACAGTTCTCCCTAAATGTAGGCTTGCTTTGCCTTTTTTCCATTATCAATTCGGAAGTTAAACTTCAAAGGAATGCTTTAAGCAGATCGTAGGATCCTCTTATGATCTTGCAAAGAAATTGCGACTACGACTCTTGCTAAAGCTTAAGATGCTTGTTGAGACTATTGTTTAGAAATCCATTCAAAGGGGAGAGACCGTGTGAAAAAGTTGCCCATGTTATATTTCTCTGGTACTTCTTTTAACCACTATTAATATTTATTTGATCCCTTATTTTTATTTCATGCAGTCAATTTCTTTTCCATATCTTATCATCTTGTTACTCTTTGAATAACTTCTTTGCTCTCTGCTTTCCCTTATTTTTATACAGTACTGAATTGACTTGCAACTTAAGGTCTTAACATATTATCCTTAGTTTTTCTTTTGAGTTCTGGCTTCCTTAACTCCAAATCATCACTTTCCCGATTTTAAATTATTATTTCTATTGGAAGCCTTAGCCTGACAAATTGTTGAATTTTAGTCTCTAGTTCATGTGTTTCTATTCTGAATTTGCAGGTTGTCCCTAGATTTGGGCAGGGAAATTTGCGTAGGACAGATCTGCTCTCAGGTTATATTTTTCCCCTACTTTTATTTGCAGTTATTCTCTGATGCAACTCTTTTATGAGTTTATTTGAATTGTATTTTCTCTTTTGTTGTTTAGCTGATATGGGACCGAGCTCTTGGACTGCCACTAGAGAGGCCAAAAAGTGTGTCGGGGGCTGTTTTTGAGCGTAGCCACGTGTCTTCTGCTAGAGGCGTGACTTTGCTAGGCCCAGATTTGTTTTGGGGAGTTCAATCCAGAACTCGACATTAGGCCGCATAGACCAATGGCTTCCGGTGCATTTTTAAGCTTACAAAATAGATAAAGCCCAAAGTCTAAGAATCATGATAATGGTTGAAATAAATAAATAATATGTTTAGCATAATAAATTTGATTAAATGGTGAGTTGAACGTTATTATTATGTGTGTTAAGTAATGTCCATTAGAATGATTAATTAATTGTCATATGTCCAATAATGGGATGAGTCCAATAGTTCATATCCAGCTGTAGTGTAGTTCAAGTTCAATATAATAAGGGATGTCCAGCAATGGTTTATGTCCAAATAATGTATGTCCAGCAGTGGTTCATGTCCAAATAATATATATCCTTTTTTTTTTTAGAATCAAATAATATATATCTAGCTGTGGTTTATGTCCAAATATTACACATCCAGCAGTGGTTAATGTCTAAATAATATATGTCTAGTAGTGGGTACGTTCAACTTGTCAATATTTTTGTATTCATTAGTGAAATATTAGTGAATCCATTTTGTTAAATAGTAAGATATTATTAGTGTAAGTTGCATTTTGCGGTATAGTGATAATGAAACAATATGTACTCAATAATGTAAGTTTATAGATTGACACATAATAACTTATCTTGAAATGGTTTGTGGTTCTAGCTATAGCATCACTTTATATGGTTTGTGGTTTCAACTGTATAGCGTCAGTGAGCTGATAATATTCCAGCGGCATAATAACATAAGTCCAGCAGTACAATGATAATGAAGTAAAATATATTCAATAACGTAAATTTAGAAATAAAGACATAATGACTTATCTTTATGTAGTTTGTGACTCCAGCTGTATAACATCTATGGACTTATAACATTTCAGCGGCATAATAAAATAAGTCCAGCGGTACAATATGATATTATGAGTAATTTCTTGGTGACTTCATGATTGAAGGAGAAAAATTGGTGCAACTAGAGGGAGGGGGAATATGTCCAACTGTGTGCACAAATTGGTTAAATTTATCCCCTTTATCACGCACTTAAATGATTTTTCCCATGTAATGCTCTTTTAGTTTTTAGTCAAATATGAGTGATATTGCCTTCCATGAGAATGACTTTTAGTATTATAAGTTTGTGCCTTTCATAAGAAGGGCTTTTAGCATTATAAATATATGCCTTCCATGAGAAGGGTTTTTGTAACATGTTCTTGGAAGAGTGTTTGATATCTTTTAAGATGTATATAAATGGTAATAAATATATATGTTTTGTGAGATATGGTGTTTGTAAGATATATTAGAAATATATGAGGAAAGTACGTATGGATAGTTTGTGAGGAATGTATTTGTAAAATATATGTAAGTATGAGATAGATAATATGAAGGTTAAATATGGTAAATACATGGCTTATAGTTGCTGGAGTATTTTTTATGTTATGTTATGGGTTATGTTGCTTTCTAAGAAAAGAGATTTTGCAAGAGAAATGGAAAAAGAGATGGAGATGTGTTTATGGGCAGCAAAATGATGAAGTTTCAGAATAAGAGAGTGAGAGAGGGATGGATAGTAGTGGTGTGTAATAGGTGTGTTGTAATGTTGTTATCTAAGAAGAGAGATTTTGTAAGAGAGATGGAGAAGTATGGAAATGTTTAGAGATATAGGCAGTAAGATGATGATATTTCAGAATAATAGAGTGTAGAAGAGATGGGTAGTGGTGGTGTGTTAGTGTGTGGCTCAGTCCATTTTATATAGAGCCAAGTATGTAAGTAGATTAGAATTAGTTGAAGGAAAACTTAGCAAAAAAGGAAAAGTCTTTGCCAAAGTAAGTCATTTCTCTAGTGGATTTTTGGTTTTTAGCCAAAAGAAGAAAGTTTGAAATTTTAAGGCTACTACTGTAGTTGTACAGCAGTTGACACAACAGTAGTTGCTGCAGCTGACAGCTATATAGCAGTAGCTGTCCTGACACAGTTGGATGATGTCAGCTATGTGAGGTCCTCTGCTGGAGAAAATATTCTGCATTAAAATCATGGGTTTGGCTAAAAGTGGTAAGATAACTTTTATAGGATCTTCCTATTTCTAGTATTGCAGCTGGAGGCTAAGGATCTTAGCTTAAAATGGTATGATTTCTTTTATAGGACCCTTGCTTCTTTGGGTATGGCAGCAAGCTGCTGGTATTGGGCATTAATGGGTTGATGATGTCAATTTTGGACATGTGTCAATTGCTGGAGCTTTTGTTGGAGCTGTTGCAGCTTCTGCTGGAGTTAAGGCAGCTTCTGCTGGAGCTGCTGCTGGAGCTTTTGGCTAAATTTCTTTTTTTGGAAAAATATATGTTTAGTCCATGGTTTTATACAATACATTTTTTAGTATATAATAAACTAGTTGGTTGATATTTGATGAAGTTTTAGAGATGTAATTATGGTCTCTTTGTGTTTTAACCAAATCTTAGAGAGCAAGGAGAGCATTTAATGCTAGATATGAGATGTGGGGACAAAGAACCAAGAACCATGCATCTTGGGCTGTAGGTTTAATCCGAGGGAGCTTCACGGGCCGAGCAGAGCTGTTTTTATTAGATGTTCTATTTCAAAAGATTCATACGTGGGAAACAAAAGGAATTTTGTTCGAGGAGGATCTCGTCCTCGGATGAGAAGAGTATAGTTCAAGTGTGTATCCCATCGATTGGAGTGACCCTCTTGGAAGCTCCAATGACAGGGATGGCCTTTGTGAACTTACTGGAAATGAAAATATCCGAAAATATTTAAAGAAAGGCTGCTACCACTACATTAAATGCCCTGCAACTACTTTTCTGGCCACATTTATGTGGAGAAGACTTCTGAACAGTGCTACCAAAGCTATTACAACTCACAGGGAAGCCAAAAAAGATGTCTGATGGGACAAGTAATCAAGTGACGTCTTAGATGAGTGACAAGTGTAAGGTGAGGATGACTAGAGAAGGACTACATAAAGTAACAGACCCTCCATGAGAGAGGGACGGACTTTTAGAAAGAGAATGTGACTTAAATGATACGAAGTCTCCTCGGATTGAAAGAAAAACCTACTGATACAAAATTATCCCAATATGCTTTTTGTCTTTCTCTTAGCTTTTTAATTTGTTTTACTAAAACAGGTTAAGCATAGTCCACGCCATTCGTACCTAATTCTTTAACCCACTCTCTACAAATTTATTGCAGTGGGCTTATTGGGCCCAAGTCCCGTATGTTTTGGACTTAAGGCTACAATTTGTTACCCTACAATTGGCGCCGTCTGTGGGAAGAATTTGTGTAATAGTGAGTGCAACGTTTGACCATGGTAGGATCAAGTCCCCATCAGCAGGAGTCTAGGGGCTCCCATCAACAGGATGCCTTCCATAACCTTGAACGTAGAAGGGATAGAGAGGGTAGCCTGCATACCACACAGACTAGCAGAAGTCACCCTCAAATAAGGAGTCACTTCCCTCAGGGGCAAAGTAACAGGGTCATGCAGAGGGAAATTGATGATTTAAAGCGGAAGCTATGCCATGCACACCAACGACGAACTCCTTCCAGTTCTGGCGTTTCTTACAATGATGAAGAGGATATCACTTATAGACGCAGGTCTAGGACACCACTAAGCGAGTCTTTTTCCTGTGATGAGGAAAACGTTCATAAGCGGAAACGTAAGAGCCCACCTCTTAAGGGCCTGGGAAATGACGCCATGAGCAAGGTGTTGAATCAAATCTCTAGATCCCCCTTTACGCGTCGGATTGAAAGGGCAGAACTTCCTCGACGATTCCATCAACCCACTTTCACCACTTACAATGGCCGAATGGATCCAGTAGAGCACGTGAGTCAGTTCAACCAAAAAATGGCTGTCCACTCTAGAGACGAGGCTTTGATGTGTAAGGTTTTTCCCTCCAGTTTGGGACCCGTGGCCATGAGGTAGTTCAATGGGTTGAAGGCTAACTCTATAAACTCCTTTAAGGAACTTAAGCAGGCTTTTGGCTCTCGTTTTATCACATGCAGCAGGGTACCTCGTCCTTTGGACTCATTACTGTCTCTGTCCATGCGAGACGGGGAGACCCTGAAAATGTACTCGGACAGATATTGGGAGATGTACAATGAAATAGATGGTGACTTTGAGGACGTGGCCATAAGTACTTTTAAAGGCGGCTTACCTACCAAGCATGGATTAAGAAAGTCCCTCACTAGTAAACCTGTTACCAGCGTGCATCAGCTTATGGATCAGATAAGCAAGTACAAAAGAGTTAAAGAAGACCAGCAGCAAGGAAAGGGTAAAGCAAAGGTTAACCCTCAAGAGCGGAGGGATTTCAGGTCGGACCGATTCAATAACAATCGGCCTCAGAGAGAGTTCGTTGGGCAGTCAGATTCTGCCAACACCCAAGTAGTCAACGCAGTATTCCGAGAACCAGTCCATCAGGTTTTGGAAAAAATTAAGAATGAATCGTTCTTTAAATGGCCAAACAAAATGGCTAGGAACCCCATGAGGCGTAACCAAAACCTCTATTGCGAATATCATCAAGATCAAGGACATACTACTAAAGATTGCAGGAATTTATGGGACCATTTGGATCAGCTGGTCCGAGAAGGAAGATTGAAGGATCTGTTGCATCATTCCAGCAGCCAAGCAGGACAGGCTGGGTTTGATTCTAGAAGAGGTGCTTCCTCAGGACCCCCCCTAGGAACAATAAATGTCATCTTCGCTGCCCCCGGGAGAACAAGATCCTGTCCATTCAGAGTGATGTCTGTGGCTCGGTTACTCGCAGAGGATAATAATCTGGAGTCAAAAAGAGCCAAGATGGAAATCCAACCAGTTCTGGGTTTTTCAGACGAGGACAAGATCAGAACTATCCAACCCCATGACGATGTCTTGGTGGTCACACTTAGGATAGGTAGGTATGATGTGAAGAGGGTGTTGGTGGACCAAGGGAGTGCCGTGGAGGTTATGTATCCCGACCTGTTTAAAGGTTTGGGGTTAAAGTCCGAGGATCTAACCGCCTATGACTCCCCCCTGGTAAGTTTCGAGGGAAGAACCGTTATGCCGAAAGGTCAGATTAGGCTACCTGTACAAACCGGTCCTGAGATGATGGAGGTGGATTTCATTGTGGTGGACGTTTATTCACCTTATACGGCTATCGTAGCCAGACCTTGGCTTCACACTCTGGGGGCTGTCTCCTCTACTCTGCATCAAAGGGTGAAGTATCCGTCCGAGGGTCAGGTTAGAGAAATCCTCGAAAACCAGTCCATGGCTAGACAATGCTTGGTGGTTGCCATATCTCATCAACCTGAGGTTGAATCGTCGATAGCTGCTAAGGGAAGTTCATAGCAATTAAAAACTCCAGAGTTGCCTATCAATGGGCAGTCCGAGGAGGCAAAATGTGATGACTTAGAGAAGATCACTATAGGGGATGATCCGGAGAAATATTTTCAAGTCGGGTCCCAGTTGCCGCCTCACGAGAGAGAGGAGTTGATAGAATTTCTTAAGAAGAACGTTGATGTATCCGCTTGGAGCGCTTACGAGGCCCCGGGGGTGGATCCGACCTTTATCTGTCATCACTTAAACGTTAACCCATCCATCACTCCAAAAAAACAACCACCTCGACGCCCATCCAATGAGCATGCAGATGCTGTTAAGGAAGAGGTGAGGAAGTTTAAGCAAGCAGGGGCTATCAAGGAGGTGTTTTACCCTGAATGGCTGGCTAATACTGTGGTGGTAAAGAAAAAGAATGGCAAGTGGCGAGTGTGCGTGGACTTTACAGATCTAAATAAGGCCTGCCCAAAAGATCCATTCCCCATGCCATGAATAGATCAGTTGGTGGATGCGACAGTGGGACATCATCAGATGAGTTTCTTGGATGCCTTCTAAGGATATCACCAAATACCCTTAGCCTTGGAAGACCAAGAGATGACTGCTTTTGTCACCCCCATCGGAAACTACCATTACAAGGTGATGCCTTTCGGTCTAAAAAACACAGGATTAACCTATCAAAGGATGATGACGAGAATGTTCGAGCCTCAATTAGGGAGAAGCATTGAGGTTTACATAGACGATATGGTGGTGAAGAGCAGGGTGGTATCTGAGCACGTTGATGACCTCGGAAGCATCTTTGAAATCTTGAGGAAACACAAGTTGCGCCTAAACGCTTCCAAGTGCTCGTTTGGTGTGGGATCGGGCAAATTCCTGGGATACATGGTAACTTACAGAGGAATCGAAGTTAATCTCGATCAAATTAAGGTGATTAACAATTTAAACTCTCCTCGTAATCCCAAAGAAGTCCAGAAACTTACTGGAATGATTGCCGCCTTAAATCGGTTTATCTCTCATTCAGTAGACAGATGCCGGCCCTTCTTCCTCTTGATGAAAAAGTGGAAGGGATTCAAATGGTCCGAGAAGTGCTCTATGGCCTTCCAGCAGCTTAAGGAGTATCTTTCTCAGCCTCCCATCATGTCCAATCCTCAGGGGGATGAGGTTCTGTTCGCCTACATCGCCGTGGCCCCTCATGCTATAAGTCTGGTGTTGATCCGGGTTGACGGTGACATGCAACGGCCGGTTTACTATGTTAGCAAATCGTTACATGAGGCCGAGGTGCGCTATTTACCATTGGAGAAAGCCATCTTGGCTGTGGTACATGGTACGCGAAAGCTTTCCCACTATTTTCAGGCACACACTATTATCGTCTTGACTCAACTCCCGCTTAGGGCTGTACTTCGAAGTGCTGACTATACGGGCAGGATTGCTAAATGTGGTACAATTCTAGGGGCTTTTGATATCAAGTACATGTCTCGCACCTCTATCAAGGGTCAGATCCTCGCAGACCTGGTAGCCGAATTTGCTGAAGCCCCGTTAGAGAATGTGCCAGCACCGCAGTACATGGATGAAAAATCGGTTGGCATCATCTCCCTGCAAGAACCTTTATGCTGGAAAGTGTATGTCGATAGTGCAACAAATCAAAGGGGCTCTGGATTGGGGCTGGTTCTAATCTCTCCTAAACAACTCAAGATAGAGAAATCATTGAGATTGGGCTTCTTGGCCACTAATAACAAGGCCGAGTACGAAGCTTTGTTGGAAGGAATGTCCATGGTTTAGAGGATGGGGGGAAAAGAGGTAAAGATATTTTCAGACTCTAGATTAGTTGTTGGTCAAGTAAAGGGCGAATTAGAGGCAAGGGATGAAAGAATGCAGAAGTATTTAAGTCAAGTTAAACAATTGCGGTCAAAATTTGAATCATTCAGTCTGCTGCACATCCCTAGAAGCAGTAACACGTATGCAGATTCCCTTGCTACACTTGCAACCTCCTCGGCGTAGGGTTTGCCTCGAATTATCCTCGTAGAAGACTTGTACAAACCCACGGAGGCAGGGAGGAAGTCGGCCCAGATTTACCAAGTCCGAGTGGGACCTAGCTGGATAGACCCCATTGTACTATTTCTGAGAGAAGACCTTTTGCCAGAAAGTAAACTGGAAGCCGAAAAAGTACGGAGAAAAGCGCCTCGCTTCTGGTTGTCCGAGGATCAAAAGTTGTACAAGCGTTCTTTCTCTGGACCATATCTATTATGTGTTCACCCTGAAGCGTCAGAATTAATCCATGAGGAACTACACGAGGGGATTTGTGGGAGCCACACTAGAGGCAGGTCCTTATCTCACAGAGCCATCACGCAAGGCTACTAGTGGCCAAACATGCAAAGAGAAGCATATGAATACGTAAAGAAATGTGATCAATGCCAAAGATTCGCGCCAAGCATACACCAACCTGGAGGGATCCTCAATCCGTTTGTCTAGCCCCTAGCCATTTGCTCAATGGGGCTTGGATATTGTCGGGCCTTTTCCCAAAGCAGCAGGGAACAAGAGATATCTGCTGGTCGGCACCGACTATTTTACTAAATGGGTTGAAGCTGAGCCTTTATCGAACATCAGAGATGTGGACGTTAAGAGGTTTATCTGGAAGAGCATCGTCACTCGGTTCGGTGTTCCTCACACTCTCATCTCGAACATTGGTCTACAATTTGATAGTAAGGCGTTTAGGAGATACTGTTGTGAACTGGAAATTACCAATAGATATTCCACCCCAGCTTACCCCCAAGGGAATGGGCAAACTGAAGCTGTTAACAAGGTCATCGTGAACGGACTGAAGAAAAGGTTAGATGATGTGAAAGGAAGATGGGTAGAAGAATTGTCACATGTTCTGTGGACGTATCGGACCACACCTCGCAGATCAACGGGAGAGACCCCCTTTTCGATGACTTATGGTGCCGAGGCTATTATTCCTTTAGAAACGGGTTTTCCAACGCTAAAGACTAGCTTATTTAATCCAAGCAGCAACAATGAGCTGCTAGAAAAGAGTCTGGATCTTGTGGATGAAAGAAGGGAAAGTGCAATGGTCCAACTGGAGTACTACCAGCACAAACTTAAGCAAGGTTATGATGCCAAAGTAAAGCTAAGGCCACTAGCGCCTGGTGACTTGGTGTTAAGGAAAGTTCTGGGCACCGCAAAAAACCCAGCATAGGGAAAGCTAAGACCCAATTGGGAAGGACCATATCGCATCACATCGAAAGCAGGTATAGGGGCATATTTTTTGGAAGACTTAGACGAACATGTAATACCACGTCCTTGGAATGTAAACAACCTGAAAATGTACTTTTATTAATAAGAATTTTATTTATCATTAAACTCGTGTGTTGTGTGGAGATGTGGAGATTCCCGTTACTAATGTTTGTCATAAAAGTGTTTAAACAGAACCTTAGTCATGCCTGATGTCCTCGGACCAGATGTTTTGGGGAAATTAACACACTAATGTTTGTTATACAAGTGTTTAAACAGAACCTTAGTCATGCCTGATGTCCTCGGACCAGATGCTTTGGGGAAATTAACACACTAATGTTTGTTATAAAAGTGTTTAAACAGAACCTTAGTCATGCCTGATGTCCTCGGACCAGATGCTTTGGGGAAATTAACACATTAATGTTTGTTATACAAGTGTTTAAACAGAACCTTAGTCATGCCTGATGTCCTCGGACCAGATGCTTTGGGAAAATTAACACACTAATGTTTGTCATAAAAGTGTTTAAACAGAACCTTAGTCATGCCTGATGTCCTCAGACCAGATGATTTGGGAAAATTAACACACTAATGTTTGTCATAAAAGTGTTTAAACAGAACCTTAGTCATGCCTGATATTCTCGGACTAGATGCTTTGGGGAAATTAACACACTAACGTTTGTTATACAAGTGTTTAAACAGAACTTTATTCATGCCTGACGTCCTCGGACCAGATGTTTTGGGGAAATTAATACACTAATGTTTGTTATAAAAGTGTTTAAATAGAACCATAGTCATGCCTGATGTCCTCGGACCAGATACTTTGGGGAAATTAACACACTAATGTTTGTTATACAAGTGTTTAAACAGAACCTTAGTCATGCCTGATGTCCTCGACCAGAAGCTTTGGTGAAATTAATGCGTAAAGTGTTAATAGACAATGATATTTTATCAGAATATTTAAACAAGTCCTGAATCATGAAAGGGCCCTCAGATCATATGCAATTGAATTAATTCCCTAACTTTTTTTACAAAGTATTAAATAGATCTTAAGTTACAATAAGTCTTTGTTGTCAGCCTTCGTTTGCGAATAGTAAGTCATCTTTAATCGTTTGCGAATAGTAAGTCATCTTTAATTTCTAATAAAGGCAAACGGAAACCATGTATACAAAAGTAGAGATACAATAGGTATGAAGGAAAAGTCTATTCTTTAATAAAAAATAAGTACATCATAAGTCTTGGCAGAAGCTACATAAAAACAAAATAACAAACTAAAAACAGATCTTACAACTACTTCTTCAAGGATTGAGAACCCTTCTCGGGACCGATAGTCTTGTTCTTGGCATCCCCAGCGTCAGATTTTTTCTCATCTGCCTTGGCCTGAAAAACAATGTCCTTTATGGTAAGGGAATCCTCGGCAGACTTATCTTTGACCAATGATAAGTCTTCCACACCCTTCCCAACAACTCCTTTGGGAGCCTCAGCAGCTATGACAAGGGCATTTACATCAGCTATCTGCTCAAGAGGAGGAAGGAGTAGATTAGTGGCCAGAGGAGGGCTGGTTGGGATCTCTCTGATGTGTTCAGGGAAGAACACATTCTCAGGTTTTCTCAGCTCAGAATCAACAGGGACCCCCGCACGATTAAGTGCTTTTACCCAGGACTCGGTGCAATAATCTCTGCACACTTCAGCTACCTCCTCGGTCAACCTCTCTTCCGTCTCTCCTACCCCCCACTCATAGGCCGCTTCCTCCGCAGACTTAGCAGCTTCCATTGCCTTTATTGCTACCTCTTTAGCTTTCTACAATTCGGCTTTCAGGCTTAGGACGGTTGCTTTCTCGGTAGCCAGATTTAGCTGGGTCGTGTAGAGCAGTTTGCACTGGTTCTCGGCTTGGGCCTCAACATTTTTTAGCCCTGCTTTGGCACTTGAGCATTCGCGCTCTGAAACCTTCAACTTCTCCGCCAGCTGTGCCTTTTCCTCCTTTAGGTTCCCAAGAGTCTTCTCAACTTCGCGTCGAGAATGGGGCTCAGCTTCATATTTGTTATAGGCGTTTCGAACCCACTCTTCGGCCACATAAACTTGCTGAGTGACCTGCGTAACAATAGCAAAAGGGTCACGTATGTGAAAATACTTGTAATAACACTGATAAGAATAATAGCTTTTTAACGTTTAAATTCGTAAAACAAAGTTAGCTTACCAGGGCAAAATCCCTCTTTAATGACATGAAAAGTTCAGGCTGCCTGGTGTGTTTGAGAGCCTCCATATCCCGTGGGAGTAAGAGGGGTTGCTCTAAAACTTGGGCAAGATGGGCCGCGTGACTTCTCTAAGACTCCCTAATAGTGGCATCCCAGGGAATTTGGGCTTCATCCAATTCTATTCGTAGGGCCCAAAAGCGTTGTTGTCGACGCACTTCAGCATCTTCCCTGCTGTCAACAGAGTTGGCCCTATTGTCCTTCGGATCTCTGGTTTTCTGTTGTTTAGGGCCATTCGAAGGGATCACCTCACCTTCTTCTATCTCCTGTATTGGTTTCTTCTTCTTCAAATTCGGGATGGCTTGCAGTCCAAGATCAGCAGGAAAAGGAGGCGGAGGTGGTAGATTACTAGGAGTCTAGGTCTGGGATGTGCCTTTCGAGGCTCCCTTTTTGCCCCTATTGGCTACTAAGCCTTTCAGGGACGGCCTTCCTTTTGAGCTCATCTCTCATTTTTCTTCTAAACTTGTATCAACCTGGGCAATAACTATCTTAGGTTGAATAGCTGCGAAAAGTTTGTCGGATTCGGTCTCAGAATCCGAGAGCTGCACAGGCCTCTCTGGTATGCCTTCTTCACCTTCAAAGCGGAATTGGTCTATTTCTTCTTCTAGTGACAGCCGCGAGGAAGCGATTTCCTCTTCTTCTACAACTTCAGCTCCGAGAGGGACTTGTTGCAATGGAAGTACAAGCTGAGGAGGGATTTGAGGGATTGGTAGTGTGACTGGAGGAAGATCGTCTCGGGCCAAAAAGTCTGGTTTCGACATGTCGATACAGTTAATCCGAGGATCACCAGCTCTGATAGCGTGACCGATTTCTTGAAAAATCCTCGAAATGGGATCGAAATCTAGGACGAGGTGAACAGCTCGTAATTGTTGATCCTCGCTCACGAAAATTTCTGACCGAAGAAGATAGTTGAGGTCCACTACGTTGGTAAAACTAAGCCAAGGAGCAATAAACCTCCTATCTGCAGAAGTAACCAAGAAGTCAGATACGGTTAAACAATGAAAGTCCATTATCAAAAGAAATTATAATGGGAAACATGAGTGGGGGTTAAAAATCTAAATCCTATGTTGGGGGATCTAACTCTAAAGTATCCCACCTGTCTCTCTCTCTCTTGGGTTGGACAGGGTCGACCATAGTGCCATGCCCCTGAAGTGATGAGGTAGTCATCTTTCATCCCTTTGTTAGACTTGGGAAGGCACGAGATGAGCCTAACAATGGACTATCTGGATTTGAGATAAAACCCTCCGTCGGTTTGTGAGTGGCACTCGTACAGATGAACCACGTCGTACCATGTGAGGCCTAAGTGAAGATGCTGGTCAAAAGCATCGATACAACCTAGAATCCTAAACATGTTGAGTGCACACTGATGAGGGCATAGCCTATGGTTGATAAGGTATTCTCGGGTTATCCTACCCATAGGAAGGGTCATTCCCCCTTTTAGGAAGGCTATTATAGGAATGACCACTTCTCCTACTTCTCTAGGTAGAACAATTTCTTCTAAGGAACAATATCGCAGGCCAACTGTCTGGGGTATATGATATTTTTGTTTAAAGGCTTCTATTTTTGCGAGGGAATCTACTAGACGCTCAAATCTACCCATTTTTTACAACCTAAGACAGAGTAGTTGAGTTTTGAAAATAAGGAAGCAAGAACTCGCAGGCCAAGGAGAGAGGCCGAGAAGACAAATTCAAATATAAAAGCTAAAAAAACTTACAGGAGCACGTGCGCTAATATCTGGAAGCTTTCTAGGAAAACCTTCGAAGACTTCTTACAAGAAATAGTGATAGAGATTCGGGAGTTTGGGGTATTTTAGAAGTAAGAGCGTTAGAATTATCTGGAGCGCTTAAAAATTTCTTTGAAGAAGAAGACAAATGGTTTCTCTCAAGGCTTTATATTAAGGGAGAGAGAGAGGGGAAATTATCCCGCTCAGAATTGAAGGAAATATCAGCTGTCGGATCTGCGCATTGCCGTTGGATGCAGGGGACAAGACACCTCCTAGAGTAATTAATAACGCTTCGTGGACTGCGAAGCGTCAGAGGTAATTATGAAACGCAATTAAGTCATATTCCCGCACGTGTGGGTCAAATATTAATTGCCTTTATCGCTTAAAAAGTCAAAACCCCATTTTTTCTCCTCGGATGGGAGGGAAAAACTGAAGTTTTAAGGGGCTATTATGGGGACAAAGAACCAAGAACCATGCATCTTGGGCTGTGGGTTTAATTCGAGGGAGCTTCACGGGCTGAGCAGAGCTGTTTTTATTAGATGTTCTATTTCAAAAGATCCATACGTGGGAAATAAAAGGAATTCTGTTCGAGGAGGATCTCATCCTCGGATGAGAAGAGTATAGTTCAAGTGTGTATCCTATCGATTGGAGTGACCCTCCTGAAAGCTCCGATGATAGGGATGGCCTTTGTGAATTTACTGGAAAGGAAAAGATCCGAAAATATCTAAAGAAAGGCTGCTACCACCACATTAAATGCCCTGCAACTACTTTTCTAGCCGCATTTATGTGGAGAAGACCTCTGAACAGTGCTACCAAAGCTATTACAGCTCACAGGGAAGCCAAAAAAGATGTCTGATGGGACAAGTAATCAAGTGACGTCTTAGATGAGTGACAAGTGTAAGGTTAGGATGACTAGAGAAGGACTACATAAAGTAACAGACCCTCCATGAGAGAGGGACGGACTTTTAGAAAAAGAATGTGACTTAAATGATACGAAGTCTCCTCGGATTGAAAGAAGAACCTACTGATACAAAATTATCCCAATATGCTTTTTGTCTTTCTCTTAGCTTTTTAATTTGTTTTACAGAACAGGTTAAGCACAGTCCACGCCATTCGTACCTAATTCTTTAACCCACTCTTTACAAATTTATTGCAGTGGGCTTATTGGACCCAAGTTCCGTATGTTTTGGACTTAAGGCTACAATTTGTTACCCTACATGAGATATTAATATAGATTTAGTCATGTGATTGGGATTGATTTAAATAAAAATAATAATATAATTTATATGAAATAATATAATTATATTTTTAAATTTATATTATATAATGAATATATAATTATATTTTTAAATTTATATTATATAATGAATATTAAGTTTTAGGTAAAGAGTAATGGGGAGTTTTATCATTTTAAGTGTTATGTGATCATAGAGGCTTACAAAATGTTACCTATTACACACTGACCCGTCAGAGTTTAGGGAATTGGGGAAGACATGCCAAGCAACATGTTTCCTTTATCAAATTTAAACCGCTGGAGTTTTACTGAACATACTTCTTGGCCCTCCAAACCACGACTCCCAAAATTCCCCCAATGAGACTCATGAGCTTGGATCATGAGCCAAAAATGAGATGATGTGCCATGAGTTTGAACGATGGGCTTTGATGAGATAATATTGCCATAAGTTTCAGACCATGGGCTTTGGCGTCGTTTTGTGTAAATATGGGCTCTTTTGGGGTTTGAAATAGATTTACCCAAAATCCATGATAATATTGATGTGATGCAGGTTGCCAATGAAATAAAACCATGTGGCATGAAAATTTTGTCCTCAACATTTAGCCCCCCGAGTGCATGGGCTTGTTTTGCAAAGGCATGCATGAGTAAAGGTTTTGCTTGAAGACTTTGTGGATGAGCCATTTTAAGATTTTTGACCGCTGGAGATGATGGCCGATAGTACTACTAGAGTAGTAAAATAGGTGCTGTTGGACATGTGGTACATTTGATGAAGAGATATGATGTTTCCATGTACTTGACTTGAGAAATGTGATGATGAAGTTGATGATCGCTAGTTTTGATGTGAGCTTTATTTGTTGCTTGTAATTTTGTAATGAATGTCAAGTTAAATGTTCATAAAAAAGATTGGTCGTTGTTGGACTGATAGACTTGTGTAGAGGAAATGCTCCATTGATATAGTTGATACTTTGTTGAATATCTAGTTGTAGCCCCTAGAATTGGAACCCTTTAGACTAATAAATCAAGCCCTCAAGTGTGTAGAGGCGTTGGATAAGCATAAATTGGGAATGTGGGAAGCACCTTGACAAGTTCAGCGGTGGAATCTTGGCACTTTGATGTTTGAGATAGCGCAGGCACTTGCGGTAATGATCTTGTATAATGATTTTTTGCTTGAATATGCTTGATTAGTAGGAGTCTAACTAGACTGCTAGTATTCTGAACATGAGCAACTGGAGTTTTAATTTGGATGTAACCGCTGGATCCCTTGGTGAAAGAGAACATGACATATCCAGCAGTTGAGATGATCATTTTCTTGTAGCAAAGAGATAGTTGAGATCTTCCAACCATAAGGAGCTTGTTTTGTTTGTCTAGGGAGGCTGCTATATATGTGTTCATTTATTGCTAGAGTAATCTTTTCTTGATTTGGATAAATGGTTCCTCATTCCTTGGCAGCTTTGTGACTTGCCAAATATATTAATGATTGTTGAGTAGATGATGATAATTGAGAGCAATGGATCTCCATCTCTTTGTTGGAAGCTTTTAGGAAAGTATGGCTGGTATGAGTTCCAGCGGTAAAATAGTATGAGCCAGATTTGCTGCAAGTATCACTACTGAATCACGACTATTTCTTCTTAGTTGCATGGGCTTTGATAAATAATTTGTCATGGGCTTGAACCATGGGCTTTGATTATGGGATTGAATTCCATTGATAAAATAGTTTTGTCATGGACTTGAATCATGGGCTTTTAAAATATTGCCAAGTAGTATTGGGCTTTTGATAAGATATTGCCAAGCATTATTGGTCTTGGGCTTTGATAAATAATTTGCCATGGGCTGAACCATGGGCTTTGATTATGATAAAATAGTTTTGCCATAGACTTGAATCATGGGCTTTTATTAATTAGTATAATTGTAGAATAAATAATTGCTTTGGTGATATAGTTTTTCATGGGCTTTTGATAAATGTGTGCCATGGGTTTGTAAAATAAATGTATTTTCCATAGGTCTCAAATATGACTTCTATGGGTTTTAAATATTAGTAATACAAGTTCGTATTTCTCCATGGGCTTGAAGTATGTTTGCCATGGGTTTTGGAAAGATGAATAGTGTTACATAAGATAAGTAGCTACTAGGTTTTTTATGAATCTTATGGTAAAGATAAGTACATATATTTGTAAAGAAATCTATGTTGCCAAAGATTATTAGTTTTGTGCTTTTCGTAAGATATTAGAAATAATTTATTTGCCAAGTATTATTAGTCTTGGGATTTTAAGATTTTACGACAATATGTGCCAAATGATATTGGGCTTTTAAAATATTGCCAAGTAGTATTGGGCTTTTGATAAGATGTTGCCAAGCATTATTGGTCTTGGGCTTTGAATGTTAATGAGATAAATAATGTAACATAGGATAAATAATTATAATTTTCATGATAATTTAATTTTTCCATGAGCTTTTTATAAATGATTTCCATGGGTTTTTGTAAAATAGTAAGGTAAAATATTAATTGCCATGGGATTTAAGATAGTTTCCATGGGCTTTTGAATAGTAGAGATATAAATAATGTAATATAGGATAAATAATTACCATGGGTTTGAATGAGGTAAGTTTCATGGATTTATTATAAAGTATGAAGTAAATAAGTGTCATAAGTTTTGAACATAAATTGCTATATGTTTTAAGGTAAAAAAATTTATGGTTTTAGAAATTAGTAACACATATTCATAATTCTCCATGGGCTTGATATATGTTTGCCGTGGGTTATGGAAAGATGAATAGTGTTACATAAAATAAATAATTAAATATAATTGCCATAGGTTTTAAATATAATTTCCATGGGCTTAATTATTAGTGACACACACTCACATTTCTCCATGGGCTTGATATACGTTTTCCATGGGTTTTGGTAAAATGAATGGTGTTACATGAGATAGATAATATGGTATAAATATTTGCCATGAGCTTATGCTTACTATGAAATTTAATTTGCCAAAGGTTATTAACTTTGGGCTTTAAGTATAATGTTTTTGTTGAAAATTTTTATTTTGCCAAAGATTATTAACTTTGGGCTTTGAGTAAGATATAATATATTTTTTTTGTAAAGTGATTTTGGATTTTTTGAAATGATGGTTTGCCAAAAATAGTACTTGGGCTTTTAGTAAAATATTTATAATATAATATTTTCTAAGTATTAATAACCTTGGGTTTTTTTATAAAATAGTGCTAAGTAGTTAGCTTAGACTTTTGATAAAATAGTGCCAAGTAGTTAGCTTGGGCCTTTGATAGTGCCAAGTAGTTAACTTGGGCTTTTGATGTTGCCAATAAGAATTGGGCTTTTTGATGTTACTAGCGAGAACTGGGCTTTTGATGTTGCCAATGAAAATTGGGTTTTTGATAGTGCCATGTAGCAATGGGCTTTGATGGTGCCAATAAGAATTGGGCTTTTGATGGTGCCATGTAGAGATGGGCTTTGATGTTGCCAAGTAGTTGGCTTGGGCTTTTGATAGTGCCATGTAGCAATGGGCTTTGATGTTGCCAATAAGAATTAGGTTTTAATGGTGCCATGTAGCAATGAGCTTTGATGTTGCCAAGTAGTTAGCTTGGGCTTTTGATAAATAATTTGCCATGGATTTGAACCATGGGCTTTGGATATGGTATTTGAATTCCATTGATAAAATAAATTTGCCATGGGTTTAAACCATGAGCTTTGATTATGGGGTTGAATCCCATTGATAAAATAGTTTTGCCATGGACTTGACTCACGGGTTTTTTGAATATTGCCAAGTATATGTTGTCTTGGGCTTTGAAGGGATGATATTTGTGTGTTGGGCTCATAGGGTCAGTTTTGGACTTTGCCAAGTGTTAAAAAAAATAGGGCAAGATATGTGGTTTTTGGGCTTTTATGGGAATGATTTATATTGTGGCCCAATTTGGTAATGAGATAGTAAATATTTGTGGACTAATTTGGTGATGGGATGAGAAATATTTGTGGAGGCTATTTGAGTATTTTTTTTTGGTGAATGGATAAATAGGATCAAGGTATTTTTTGTTGGAAACTTATTTGCTTCAACTGCTGGAGAAGAATGGATTGTCCAGCGATAGGATGAGTTTCTACTAATGAAGCCCGCCTTTTTATACTGAAGTGATGGATAATAATGTGTTTGTCTAGCATGCATAAAGGCTTACTGCTAATGAGGTCATCTGCTGCTGAAGAGATAAATATGTCTAGCGGTGAGAGAGGTTTCTACTGTTGATGCCCTCTGTGGCTGGAGAGATGAATATGTCCAGCAGCTAGAGGGCTTTCTACTGCTGGAGCCCCCTATGGCTGTGATGATGAGTAATAATAAATTATTCCAGCAAAAAAGAGAAGCTTCTGTTGTTGATGCCCTCTATGGCTGGAGGGATGAATGTCCAGCAGTAAGGGGGGTTTCTACCGCTGGAGCCTTCTATGGCTGGGATGATGGATTATAATAAATTATTCCAGCAAAAAGAGGGGTTTCTGCTGATGAGAACCTCTATTGCTAAACTTTGAACCCTTTTTTGTTTTTAGTTGCCACTTCTGTTGGATAGACTTTTTTTTTTTTTTAGGGATAAAAGCTTTTTTTTTCTTCTCCTCATGGGGGCTATATGCTTAGAATAAGCATGTTGAAAGCCTTGGAGTAGCTCACATAGTTGAGAGATAGGTGGTTTGGCATCTCACAAAATATCTTGAACTTTGAGAAACCGCGCCCCCGGCCCCCTTTTTTAGGATGTTAGGCCAAACCCACGTGAATGGGTAGAGTCGTATTATTGCCTCTTAAAATGGAGGTTCGACTAGTTATATTTTCCCCTTTAGATTAAGGGTTTACAATGGAGTCACCACTTATTTAATTATTGGAATAAATAAGAAAACCAAAATTGAAAAATTCCTTATTTTATTTATTTGAAATTGAATTTACATTGATCATAGGAAATTACATGGCTTTGGTCCTAGATACAATCTAAGATAAAGTACATGGCTTTATTTCCTAGTTACAATCTAAAAATCAAAAATTACAAGGATAAACATTGGTCTATCAACCTTTGATCTAAGCTCAGAGGCTATGTTACAAGGTGGGAAGGTGTTAGGCAACCACCTTGTCTGGTGAAACCGGTTTTCTAGACTATGGTGGCTAACATTCATATCACATCATCCAATATGCTATCAATCAATTTGCATGTTGAATTTAAAGTGTGTGCATGTGATAAACCCTAATTCAAGTTATTAAGCATTTCATTTGTATTGAAAAATAAATTCTAGTGAATGTGTGTGGATGGTGATATCCTAGATTCAAGAATTTAAAAGAATTATTAAACAAACATATTTTTCATGTTTTAGATGTAGATTTAAGATCGAAAATAGTGTTATGCATGAACATGTGATGAACAACCAAGAACATGTGAAGAACATATAAGAACAATTAAGAACATTCAAACATATTCAAAAGAATTTAAATGATTATTATCATGCTTTAATCTTAAACTCTCATCATGGTAACACAAAAAACAATTAAGGAAAGGGATTATACCTTCATGCAAGATCCATATGGTGGAGGAGGAAACTCTTGAGTGAGGTCCTAAGGGTAGAGGAAAAGAAGAGTTAGGAGAGGAAGAGTGAGTCTCATTCAATACCTTGAGTCTCAAGAAGACCAAGATATGACAAGACTACTCAACTTCCTAGAACTCAAGAGAGGAGAAGAGAGGGGGTTTTTTGTGTTTTTGAATGGAGGAGAGAGGAGGTTTATATAGTAATGGTTGAGGAAATATGAATGGAATGCCATTTAATGAAGGTTAACAAAGAATCATGAACCTAAACCTCATTTTAGCTTTTGGGAAAATCTGGTGCATTAAATGGAAAGATTGGTGGGAGTGAGGAGTAAGCCAAAATTCAGTTTTCCCGTAGCTGTTGTAACAGCCTATAGAGCCAATTTTGAATAATCATATCTTACTCGATTCTGATCAGAATTGTCTCGTTCTTGTACTCAAATTGAAGCCCCGGATATCTAGTTTCTGGGAAAATTAACCTCATTCACAGATTCAAAATATTATTAGAGATATCGATGAAATGGTGAGCAGAGGTCATTTGTTAGAAAATTATTTCAGCACAATTAACATTAATATGTCCCAAATTAGCTCCCAATTAACATTAAATGGCTCCAATCACTCTCATTTCAGACTTAATTAGTTCCAAATTTACCCTAATTAAAATATAATTACACAAATTATTCATTGAATAATTAATGTTTAACTATCTAGTTAATTAGGTGTGTGCAACCCTACCATAAAATGTAGTCCTAACCAATCAAATTATGACACATCATCGTTCTCAAATTGATTATACTTATAACCAATTGAAATCAATTGTTCATAATCACATATAGTCAGACTCGATTTGTGATAGTGCATCTCAGCCATTAGAACTTGATTCGATGATAACTGTCAATCTAATGATCCGATTAGGGCTTATGACCAGTCGATTTGATTGTTACAATATCAAGATCATTTTGGTGAAATGAGATTAAGAATCTAGTAACCATAATCAAGATGCATATTTCCAAGGTGAAATTACCCTTTTACCCTTCATGTGAGGTTAAATGCGGGTTGCAAAATGGGGTGTCAACACGAACATATGGACCAAGAGATATTGAGCATGTGATATGTTAGGGTTGAGACCTCCTTCATGATATGTGATCTTAGACTTTTGGAGGCATAATAAGGCTAGGCTTTATGACTTCCCAATGGAGTCGCCAAAATGTCGGGGGCCGTTTTTGCGCGTAGCCACGTGTCTTCCGTTGGAGGTATGACTTTGCTAGGCCCGGATTTGTTTTGGGGAGTTTAATTCGGAACTTGACATTGGGCCGCATAAACCAATGGATTCCGATGCATTTTTAAGCCTACAAAATAGATAAAACTCAGAGTCTAAGAATCGTGATAATGGTTGAAATAAATAAATAATATGTTTAGCATAATAAATTTGATTAAATGGTGAGTTGAACGTTATTATTATGTGTGTTAAGAGATGTCCATTAGAATGATTAATTAATTATCATATGTCCAATAATGGGATGAGTCCAATAGTCCATATCTAGCTGTAATATAGTTCAAGTTCAATATAATAAGGTATGTGCAGTAATGGTCTATGTCCAAATAATGTATATCCAGCAATGGTTCATGTCCAAATAATATATATCCATCAATGGTTCATGTCCAAATATTACATATCCAGTAGTGGTTAATGTCTAAATAATATATGTCTAGTAGTAGGTAGGTTCAACTTGTCAATATTTTTGTATTCATTAGTGAAATATTAGTGAATCCTTTTTGTTAAATAGTGAGATATTATTAGTGTAAGTTGCATTTTGCGGTATAGTGATAATGAAACAATATGTACTCAATAATGTAAGTTTATAGATTGACACATAATAACTTATTTTGATATGGTTTGTGGTTCCAGCTATAGCATCACTTTATACAGTTTGTGGCTTCAACCGTATATCGTCAGTGAGCTGATAACATTCCAACGGCATAATAACATAAGTCTAGCTGTACAATGATAATGAAGAAAAATATATTCAATAATGTAAATTTAGAAATAAAGACATAATGACTTATCTTTATGTGGTTTGTGGCTCCAGTCTTGATATCTTTTAAGATGTATGGAGATGGTAAGAAATATATATGTTTTTTGAGATATGGTGTTTGTAAGATATATTAGAAATATATGAGGGAAGTACATATGGATAGTTTGTGAGGAATGTGTTTGTAAAATATATGGAAGTATGAGATAAATAATTGAAGGTTAAATATGGTAAATATATGAGCTTATAGTTGCTGCTGGAGTGATTTTTTATGTTATGTCATGGGTTATGTTGCTTTCTAAGCATAAAGATTTTGTAAGAGAAATGGAGAAAGAGATGGAGATGTGTTTATGGGCAGCAAAATGATGAAGTTTTAGAATAAGAGAGTGAGAGAGGGATGGATAGTAGTGGTGTGTAATAGGTGTGTTGTAATGTTGTTATCTAAGAAGAGAGATTTTGTAAGAGAGATGGAGAAGTATGGAAATGTTTAGAGATATGGGTAGCAAGATGATGATATTTCAGAATAATAGAGTGTAGGAGAGATGGGTAGTGGTGGTATGTTAGTGTGTGGCTCAGTCCTCTTTATATAGAGTCAAGTATGTAACTAGATTAGAATTAGTTGAAGGAAAAATTAGCAAATAAGGAAAAATCTTTACCAAAGTAAGTGATTTCTCTAGTGGGTTTTTGGTTTTTAGCCAAAAGAAGAAAGTTTGAAACTTTAAGGCTGCTACCACAGCTATACAGCAGCTAACACAATAGTACAGCAGTAGTTGTTGTAGCTGACAGCTGTACAGCAGTAGTTGTCCTGACACAGCTGGATGATGTTAGTTGTGTGAGGTCTTTTGTTGGGGAAAATATTCTGCATTAAATTCATGGGTTTGGCTAAAAATGGTAAAATAACTTTTATGGGATCTTCCTATTTTTGGTACTGCAGCTAGAGGCTAAGGATCTTAGCTTAAAATGATATGATTTCTTTTATAGGACTCTTGCTTCTTTGGGTATGGCAGCAAGCTGTTGGGATTGGGCATTAATGGGTTGATGATGTCAATTTTGGACATGTGTCAATTGCTGGAGCTTCTGCTGGAGCTGTTGCAGCTTCTGCTGGAGTTAAGGCAGCTTTTGCTGGAGCTTTTGGCTAAATTTCATTTTTTGGAAAAATATATGTTTAGTCCATGGTTTTATACAATACATTTTTTAGTATATAATAAACTAGTTGGTTGATATTTGATGAAGTTTTAGAGATGTAATTATGGTATTTTTGTGTTTTGACCAAATCTTAGAGAGCAAGGAGAGCATTTAGTGCTAGATATGAGATATTAATATAGATTTAGCCATGTGCTTGAGATTGATTTAAATGAAAATAATAATATAATTTATATGAAATAATATAATCATATTTTTAAATTTATATTATATAATGAATATTAAGTTTTAGGTAAAGAGTAATGGAGAGTTTTATCATTTTAAGTGTTAAGTGATAATAGAGGCTTACCAAATGTTACTTATTACACACTGAACTGTTAGAGTTTAGGGAATTGGGGAAGACATGCCAAGCAACATGTTTCCTTTATCAAATTTAAACTGCTGGAATTTTACTGGACATACTTCTTAGCCCTCCAAACCACGACTCCCAAAATTCTCCCGATGAGACTCATGAGCTTGGATCATGATCCGAAAATGAGATGATGTGCCATGAGCTTGAATGATGGGCTTTGATGAGATAATATCGCCATGGGTTTCAGACCATGGGCTTTGGCGTCGTTTTGTGTAAATATGGGCTCTTTTGGGTTTTGAAATAGATTTACCCAAAATCCATGATAATATTGATGTGGTGCAAGTTGCCAATGAAATAAAGCCATGTGGCGTGAAAATTTTGTCCTTAACAAAGTGTTACAATGGAATGGCTTGAAAATTATTGCAAGAAAGCAGCTTGATTTTGAAAATTGGTGGAGTGTGCATCAATTACTTTGTAATAATGTCTTTAACAAAATTGGGTTTTGCAACACACAGATGCAGGGATATCCCTGCAATTACAAGGTCTGATGGTTTTGTCATATTACAACAAGAACTATTAGCCTTTTTTAGAAATTTGAGTAACCATTTTTCAAAGCTTGAGTTAGAACGTAATTTGATACTGTATGCTGAGAAAGCAGTGAGAGGGAAGCTCTAAGTTCTTGCATTTGAAGGAGTCAGTGAAGGCCTTGCATTTATAGGAAGCCCTTTTAGGTTGAGAAAAAATATTTTAGTGTGTTATTGAAGGTCAAAAAGTTAAAGTTTTTCAGATCTGGGCAAAAATTTCTACAAAGACCTGTCTTTGGTCATCAAGCAAGAGAAGGTGACGAAGTGAAGAGGTCCAAATGCTAACCAATTCAACTTCAATAACTTCAAAAAGGGTCTCTCTCAAATTTTTTTCTCTTTCTTTCATTTGTCCATGTTGGCACTATTACACGATTAAGATTAAGAAAAGTAAGAAGTCAAGAGTTGAATTTGAGAGAGTGGACCAAAGAATTTATGTGCTGCTCAATGCTTTTATACATCATTAATTGTTAGTATGTACGCCACATGAAACCGGTTTTACTAGCTCTAATGATCCCTCGTACGGCTTTATGTATTTTTTGGAAATTAATAAAAAAATGTTTTAAATTTTTACAGTTTTTTTTTTTTTTTTCATTTTACGTTGTGTCAAACATTGGAAAATATTTTACACAGCATTTTCATGTTTACTGCCAAACACTGTAAAATAAAAATATTTTTTTGCAAATATTTTACCTTTGCAAATATTTTACATCGAAACAAATGGAGCATTAACCTCGCTGCCAGCTTCCGGTACTCCTTGTTTAGCTTTTCCTCTAGATTCTAGTGTGCCATCAAATTGGTTTGGTGTTTTGATTTTAGTGTTAGAAGAAAAATGCATAAATGAGTTTGATGTGGGGTCAAGAGGGGCAATTGCACCCCCCCCCCCCCCCTTCTCATCCCCTGGCTTCGTCCTTGATTTTAAGACAAAGTTAGGAAGATCACAAACCTGCTCTTGAAAGCATTTGAGTCACATTTTTATCAATAATTGCCATTGTAACGATTTTAGAGAAGTACATTTCTTGATCAGTCGTCAAGATACAAGACCCATGTTTCTTGTACTCGTGAGTCCAAAATCTTACGTTTTTACTTGATCCAAGGAAATTCGGCCATGATGTATTCAATTTTTTTCTCTAATCCTGCGGTTACCTTCCAAGAAAAAAGGATGATATTAATAAATACCAATAAATAAAGGAATGAGGATATTGTCAACACTCAATACCTTGGAACGAAATTGTTTTATATTGCAACAATTTCAACGAAATTGTTAAATATTGCAGCAAAATCTTTTATTACAACAAAACTCCATTGCAGCGAAATTGTTTTATATTGTTTACAAACTCTAAATTGTTTTATATTCCAACAAAATTCCATTGCAACGAAATTTTTGTTGTAATAGTCTATTGCCACAGACTTTATTGCAACGGTGGGCAATGAAAGTTTTTCATTGCAATAGGGGTTTATTGCAACAATTTCAAGTTTATTGCAATAAAAAAAATTTGTTGCAATAAAGCTTTTTTCTCGTAGTGATTACACATTCATGTCTAGCTAGTATCCTGTGTAGAATTAATTTTTAGGGCAAAAATTATTAATTGGAGCTGATGTTTACTTGTATACTTGTATGAGGCTCAAGAAGAAGTTATAGTAAATGGAAGAGCTCATTTTATAACCATACATTGACATCTAAATCTTTCTAATTTGAAATCAAAACCGTAGTTTTAACTTACAAGGTAATTTTTAAAGGGAAAATCCAAGTAAATTTCAAATTGGAATTCAATTAGAGTTTAACTTTGTACCAAATGTCTCATCTAATCTAAGTTTTTAAATTTTTGTGCCAAGTTAGTTAATTCAATGTAAAAATTGGAATTCAATTAGAGTTAATTTTGCGCTACGTGTCTCATCTAATGTTAGTTTTTTAATTTTTGTTTCAAGTGAGTTAATTTAATTTAGAAAATGAGGAATTCAATATAAATAAACCGTAAAAAACCTAATCATATATATATATATATATATATATATATACCATGACTATATACGGTCAATTACTAACTAATATATATATATATATATAACCAATACTTAGAGAAAATTTAATTAGATTCAAAATTGAATTTTGCTTTTGTTAGTTTTTCATACAAATTAAATTGTTTAGATTTTTGATGTTATTTTTTCTCTAAACCAATGAGTATATTTTTTATACTGTTTCTATTCAGATATTTTGTATGTCAAGATCTTGAATGTAACAAATTGTAATTGAGCTGAACGATCCCATGCACCTATCCCTATTCAATTTAGAAGATACTATTGGACCAATTTATTCTTTTATTTTGTATTGTATTTAGTAGAATTTCACAGATAATGATTGTGAATTAATATTGTATATGTAGTAAAAATTATATACATAATAGTAATGTAATGAGAAACTTGACGTAACCACTATTATGAAAATTATAAGAAAAAAACTATTTTAATATCTCTAAATGTCATAATCGAACTAATATCCTATATATTTTATAATCTAATCTAACATCAATAGCACCACTACAATTCATTACATACTAGTTAATATATAAAGATAGAGATTATACATAGTAAAAATGATGAAAAATCTTAAATAAAAACTCTATTATTACATTAAATAAGTTACAAAATGTTTGCAAAGATGATTCCTACATAAAATTTAATTAAAAGAAAAAAAAAAAACTTATTTTCCTAATCACAATCTAGTAATCTGCCTAAAAAACAGAATAAAATAAACTAAAATAAAGACAGAATATGAAAGTGAACCCAACCGGACAGATAATGATTCGAGTAACGAACCCGCTCGGTCGGTCGGGTATCAGCAATCGAGTACGCATCGCTTATCTCAAATAATAATAATAATAATAATAATAAAAATAAAGAAAATAAGAAAAATGAAAAAAAAGTTTGGGATTTTGCTTATCTTGAAGCTGTAGAGGAAAAAGAAAACAAAAACAGAAGAAAATTGGTAAAATTGTATATATGAAGAAATGAAAACGAAAATAAGAAAATAGTTTCAGTTTTGTTGTTAATCATTCACCTCCGTCGGAGAATCGGAGGAGGTCTAGGGCTTCGTGCTTGCTAGACTAGATCCTCTCTCTCTCTCTCTCTCTCTCTCTCCAAAATTAAGGGTTCTGCAAATTCTTCAGGTACAATCTCTCTCTCTCTCTCTCTCTCTCTCAAATTTTGTTAGAAACTTTACTAATTTCGTTTTTTGGTTTTGGAAAGTGAAAGGAATTGATGAGATAGTGTTGAGTGAAAAAACACGAGAGTTAGGAAAATGAAGGCAGGGAGCGCTGCTAAGTTGATAGTGGACGCCCTTCTGCAGCGGTTCCTTCCCCTCGCTCGCCGCCGCATCGAAACCGCCCAAGCTCAGGTCTCCTCTCCTCTCCTCTCCTCATTTCTCTCTATTATATGATGAACTGAACACCACCACTCCATTTCAATAACTTTATTATCATTGCTTATAATAACATGACATGACATGTCTAATTCACTGCAAGACAATGTTTGTATCTTAAAGCATTAAGATTTGTGATGAATTCTTTTTTCTTTTTTTTTTTCAATGGCCTTATGTTTCGAGTGGTTAACTGATAGATACCAACTCATTTGGACTAGCTTTCTTAATGCATACTCTTACATTGAGGTGTGGGAGTTAATTAGGCGCGGTGCTTATAGGAAATTCCAAATTAGGCTGTATTTTGATGTAGCCCGCTGCTAGTTATAGGACGCCTCAACATAGGACGTAAGTTTATGCTGATTGTCAAAAATATTTGGAGACTAACAAGTTTAATTGACCATACATGACTTCTGATTTTTTTTTTTTTTTTAACATGAATAACCGGAGTTTTGAAGATTATGAAAGGTCAATTCCTAATCTTAAACTCTTCTTCTTCAAAACCTTGTTGGATTGGTTGTCTGTAGTATGGCAGTCATTCTATTTTTTTTTTTTCGAGTTTTTTCTTTGATGGATGCTTGTAATTTGGGTTTTTGATTGTTCTTGTCCCTAGCGTATACTTCCTGTATCCTTGGGTGTCACGTTTTTGATATTCTAATAAAATTTTCTCATTACTTATCAAAAGAAAAGAAAAGAAAAGAATAAGCAATTATTATTATGCATCAAACTTTCTGCAGAAAGGTAAGATTATTCAGATTTTATTTTTTGGGATTTCATAGCTTGGTCTCAATCCATTATAAAGGAAAAAGTGTGTTAAGTGGGGTTGCAAGAGATAGAGGGTTCAAGACCCACAAGGTGCATTTGTAACTTACCAATAAAAAAAGGGTTGCAAGAGATATAAACCTTAATTTTTCCACAATTTCATGGCATGTTTCCTACGTTTTCTGTACTGTGTGTATGATATAGATACCAACGATTTTGTTCTCAATGACCATTCATGTAAAATCTTACCAACATTATTATAGAATTGCATATTCTTTATATATTACCCCATGCAAAACTATGACTCTGAAAGCTGGCCTATGCTGTATTGCTAATATAGATTGATGCTTGTCTATTGTATTTTGTACTTCTTCTTCTTGCTACTTGGGCAAATCACAGGATGGACAGTATCTTCGACCGTCAGACCCTGCCTATGAGCAAGTACTGGATTCCTTAGCCATGATTGCACGCCATACACCTGTACCTCTTCTAGAAGCTCTTCTCAGATGGAGAGAAAGGTGGGCCAAATCCCCTTTTTTTTCCTTGGTTTTCTTATATTGCTAATACAGTCCATGTTGCTTACTTTTATTTTGTATATAATCAAAGGACAAGAATGACATTTGACCTTTCCCCTTCTTCCTTCTTTGAACTCCTTTCCCAATGAACCTAATCTCCACTCCCCGCTACACACTACTCCTTGTGATTCACTCTCTTGGTGAATCCAATTTGAAAGTTTATTATTAGTTTATTCTTTACACATGTAGATGAAATGGAAATCTCAAATATGTTGTAGGTAAATGACCCAATCTACAGCCCAATCACATTTTCAATCAATATTGGCTCATTTTTACTCAATATGACCTTTAAGCCAAGTGCACTCTCTTGGCGGCCTCCATTTGATGTCATTTGTTGATTTTATTGACTCTCTTTCTTTGTGATTGTATTCTTTGAAAAGGGATTGTTCGCATCTTATTATGTGTCTTTATCTCTTCCTCTTCTATAAATTTTTTTTCTTATCAGAAAAATAAAGATCTTTAAGCTTGTTACTACTTCAAAGCAAAGGATAAAACTTCGTAGAATCGTATTCGTAGGTAATCAGGATGTTGAGAATTTCCTCACAAAACAGTTCAATGTCATCTGTGAAAAGGAAATATGAGATCTTCATAATCCCCATGTTTTGACCTCTTACATTAAACCCAACAATAAAACCAATTTCTACGTCCAATTCGCACTACTCATGGGTTAGTAGTTTGAAACGCCACTAGAGTAGTAGGTTGGGATTCCTTATGTCAATTTGTTGGCTTTGGGATTGGAGATGGCAGAAGAGTTAGATTTTGGAATGATATTTGGTGTGGTGAGTCCCTTTTAAATAATATAGCATCACATTTACTCTTGTCGATTGGTGTTGCATGTGGAAGGGTAGTGCGTTACTGTGGATCTCTTATTGCTGCATTGTGCAGTTGGCCATAAACTATGGTCTATTGTCTTCTCTATTTAGGAGTTATTGTGGATTATGTAGTGTGGACGCCAAATTTGACCTATTAATGCTGATTGATTTTGTTGGATTTGATTGATGCTGATTGATACTATTTGATGGATTTGATTCTATTTTATTTTATTTCTCATATCTCTTATGTAATCTTGTTATGAGGTTTTTTTTCCCAATGTCTAATGTGATTTTGGGACCTGTTTTAAAGGGTTGAAAATTCACTATTGTAGATGGTTCTGGATTAATGAAATTGGGTTGGAAGTTTTCTTCTAGTGCCTTGTGGTGATTCCAAGCTAACCCATTACTTGGTGTTGGTTCCAAGCAACCTTAGGTAGTGATTACTAGTTTTTATTTTCCTCAAACCCTAGGTAGTGATTAATAGTTTCTATTTTTCTATTTTCATCCTTGGTAGTGATTCCTAGGTTCTATAAATTTTGTTCTTTTTGTTTCCTCCAACTCCAAGTTCCCTTTTAAGATTTTATTGTCCTCCTGTTTTGGTACGTGTGGTATCTGAGCAAACCATGATCTAGTCTCTAGGAAAGTCAATAAAGCCACCATAATTGCTACCCTCCTCAATTGACCATCACAAGTTCACAAAATAGTCAACCTCCAAAACCTCAAATCAACTCCAAAAAAAAATATAAAAAAAATAAAAAACAACCCTCAATTACCTCCAAAGCCAGCTCAAATCCAAATTCCCCATAATTCATTAAGAAATAAAAAACACCCTCACCATTGCCAACCCAATCTTGCTGCAACCTACAATAGAGTGGCAAGACCCATCCTAAACACCCCAACCGGAGATTTTATTCGTCACGAATCCAGAGGGTCCAACTGTCATTCAACCGTGAACCAATTCGTGTTGAGTACATAACCCACCCAAGTCATCGTTGTCAGCAATAAAAACCACAATTGAACCTCAATGAAGGCCAAACCCATTTCAAATCACCTTGACTCGATCTGGCTTCACCAATTGAGCCCAAGACTTTGGCAACACCCTATAACCGAATTCCCTGCTGTGAGGTGACTTGCCTCATGAAGCTAACCACCTCTACTTCTATTGTCATCAAAGTCCTGCTCTCAATGCCATCTTTGACTTCTTTACAGGAGCCGCCTAGGTCATGTACAAAAAAAGCCTCCTCATTGCAAAAGACAAGCTATGTCACCCTTTGGTTTTGAAGCTGATGGAGGTTTCAGAAAAAAAATTTTAAGTAAGAAAATTCAATTGAGATTCAAGGGAGCAACTCTAGTACATGGAGAATATACAAAGGAGATGCCTAAGCAATTAGAAACAAAAATAAAGTGAAAATATTAGAAAGGCTAATGAAAGCTCAAGGTATCCAGGAACACTAGACAATCCACAATAGAAAAAGTATTAGAAGTCGAATTCCATTCATATAAGTCTTTAAAAAATAAGAACTTAAACTCAATCAAGTTTAGCTCCTTTCCCACAAATTAGTGAGCATTTATCTCTCCAAAGACTCCACATCAAGCATGACAGAACAGCTTTTCAAATCCTCCCATTACCTCTCTTACCAAAATGTCCCTTCCACATGATAATAACTCCATCATAGAGAAAGGCCTTCCCCAAGAAACACCAAACAAGTAGAAAACTAAGACCAAAAATCTTGAGCCACTGCACAGTTGAGGAAAAGATGAGCTACACTCTCATCATGTCTTTTACACATAAAACAACAATTCAAAATAATTTTCCCTCACTTAGATTGTCTATAATCAACGTCTTCCTACACACCATGGCAAGAAAGCCACCCTTTACAAACTTCAAATGCTCTGCCAAGGAAAAGAATTCCCTCCTCTGCTTAAAGCCTTGTGTTGCTTTTCATTCTCCTCCTTGTTTTACTCTTCTAAATATGTTTGATCATTGTATTTGATAGATTGATTATTCTTCTGTTTGAGTACAACCCAGATGTACTTGGTTTTTTATTTAATAAAATTTGTTATTACTTATAAAAAATAAAAAGGATATCAAATTTACAAGAGATGCAACCTAACAACCCCATAGGGAACCATCCAAGGTCTTTGTTGTCTATATATCAAATGGCGAAAGAATTTGATTGACTACAATGAATGAGGAGTTTTAACCTCCTATGTTATTGTTTTCATGCATATAAGAGTTAAAATATATAGTTGATAATCTTCATATATATTTTTTTTTTTTGGGTTAACATAAAAATGGAAATGGCATCACTCTAGTAGATGATCCTATCACTGTGATCTTATTTGGTGTTTGTATTTGGATTATGAATTTTTTTTTTTTCTTTTGTGGGTTTTTTTATTCATTGCAGTGAGTCCCCAAAGGGAGCAAATGATGCATCTACATTCCAAAGGAAGGTTTGTATTGTGATTAGTAGCTTGTAAAATTTATTCCTATTAGCAGACTCATTAATTTTTTATTGTATTTAATATATGTTGACAGTCATGAACCTGTTTCACTAATGCAGTTGGTTCCTTAATTACTAATGATCATTTAAAGACATCATTATCAGAGTACTTTTTGTAAACTTGTGACTATATGACTGTACAGAGAGATATATTTTAGAAGCCTAAAGAAACTCCCAGACCCTTTGTCTTTATATATATAAGAGTTATTCCTTCATCACTGCAGTCAATGAATTGGATTCTATCAATTGACTAGTCCTACTCCCCCCCCCCCCCCCCCTTCCCCCCCTCTTTTTCCCCTGGGCACTGAACAATTTGCCACTGGATCAGATGTGAACAATGGAAGCATTAATTATAACCAACAAATGCACTTTGCAGATACACAGTTAGAGCATAAAAATAATTAAAGTCGTGATTAAAAAAAAAAAAAATCTGATAATGCTATTCGCTGATATGGACATGCTTATTTTGGCCTTTTATTTGACACATAATGTTAACTCGTGCTAGCGCTCTTGTAGCAGTTATATCAATTTTGTGTAAGCTCATCATATAGGGCACATCTAGTAGTGTTCTTGTCTTTGTGGATAGATTCTTTAGGATTGACTTTGCAGATACACAGTTAGAGCATTAGAATAATTAGTCATGATCTTATCAAAAAAAGAATAATTAAAGTCATGAGTTTTCAAAAACTACTCTGATAATGCTATTGGCAGATATGGACATGATAATTTTGGCCTTTTATTTGCTATGTGATTTTAACACATACTAGTGCTTCTGTAGCAATCATATCACATTAGTGTAAGCTTATTGTCTAGGGGACATCTATGAGTGTTCTTGTCATTGTGGATGGATTCTATAGTGGTTGATTTCTAGACCTAGATTTTGAATCAAAAGGTTGGGTTTTTCATTTTTGTCTTTTAGAGCATTGTTGTCCCTTTGTGAAGCTATTATTATCATCCCTTTGAGTTTTACTTATATTATTTTTCACTTATCAGAAGAAAAAAAAAAAAGGATTTTTGTTTGATTTATCATATCATGACTTAGTCCAAATGTTGGATTTTAGTATTCTATTGTCTTTGTTGCTTACCAGTGTTGACTTTTTTGAATTGTGTGCGCCTAGCTATTAGTCACTAACAGTTTATTTTATGATTGAAGAAAGAACTGCTTAAATGCAGTTGAGGGAAAAAAATTGGTTGAAGGCAATGAGATGGCTTTATATCCCTGCAAAATCATTTGGAAAAGGATAGATGGGTGTTGTGTATTCATTTGCTTACTTAGACAGTGAGCTAATCTATTTATTTTTAGTTATAGCTATCATGAGTCTGGACATGAAGGCATTTCAATCTAATCCTTATTCTGCATTTTTTTGTCTGTTTGGCCTCCAATGGGTTAAATCTGCTAGAATTAAAGATGGTGACACTGGTATTTATAAAAACAGATAATTGCTACAGCTCTTTTCTTTGTTGAGACTATGTTTATAGAAGACATCTGGACAAACCTGAATTATCTTTTGATTGTAAAAGACCTTTTTTTTATTTTTTTTTTATTTTCTTTTAATGCATACATTGCATAATTGTTTCATCCGGATAAGTGTGCTTTATTGACCCCTGATTTTACATTGTCTTTATATGGGTCTCAGCTTGCGGTGGAGTGCATTTTTTGCTCAGCATGTATTCGCTTTGTGGAGTGCTGTCCGCAGGAGGGACTCACTGGTTTGTAAATTTTATATATGTATCTATATATATATTTGGATATATTATTATGCTGTTTTCCCCTTTAAAACGGTAATATCTTGTTGTGACATATCGGATTGTGCTCATTACAGAGAAGCTGTGGTCTGGGCTTGAGAATTTTGTTTTTGACTGGCTGATTAATGCTGACAGGTAAGCTGCTTTAAATGGGTGTGGGAACTTTTAGAGGTTATGTGCTCATTCTTTTTTCTTGCATATTAATGACTGTTTGTGATTAAATTTTGGACTTCCTACTTCCCAAACGAATGTGGTTATTTCATCTTTAGGTTAAATATTCAACTGAGTTTGTGAGCTGTATCTACTGTACAAATACTAGGCTCTAGCTTTCATTAGATATCAGTGCAAGATTTCTGGACATTGACACATTTAAGCGTGTGAACAAGCTTATTTTCATTAGTTTATTAAAGCTTATTTTGTTTTTTGTGTAAAAGTATAATTGTACCTTGAAAAAAGTAATGCTTTAAAAAGCTGTACACAGGGCCTTAGTTATGTGGACTATCCAGAGTAAGAAGAATAATTGGACTTTCAGTGGAGTTGAAATTCTTTGTAACAAGCTAAAATCCTTATTTTTGAAACCCTTGTATGTTTTGATGGATGCTTTTTGTAGCTCCAACTCCTTTTTAGATTTTTATGCTCTAATTGAATATTCACATGTAATTTTTTAGAAAAATCTCTCCAAGAGCCTTATAATAACTCAAATGACACCTCTTGGTGTTTTCAACGGAGATATTAAAGGTTCCCAAACCCCCTTCCCCCATTGTTGTAACTATTAAATTATTTTTTTTTAAAGAAAAATTTCTTCTATCACATAACAAGAACAATATTGAGTGCCCATGAGAATCTTTGCTTTATTGTACAAGCCTGCAATTACTAATTGGGAAAGAAATGAAAGAAAAACTTATGAGAGGAATATCTACCTTAATCATATCGAAAGAAATATCTACCACGATTTCATCATGATGATTTTCTAGATCAAAGATACGCTTTGATGCAATGGAACATATAGTTAGTGACACAATCAAAGAAAACAAGATGAGTGTTCCTGCTGTTTTCAGACTTAAGCCCACTCCAATGCAAAGTGTGTGATAAAATTAATACTCGGCTTGATTTATTGGAGGTGTCAAGAATGCCCAATAACCTCAAAGGTAAAGCTTCAAGCACGAATTGTAATAATGTTAGGCACTAAAACCCTTTTTTTTTTTTTTTTTGAGAAACTTAGGGCCCGTTTGGTAACTAAGTTTGAGTAAGGTATTTTGGGTGTTTTTGATATACGTGTGGGTGAAAAAGTGTGTTGAAATGTGTGTAAGTGTGTTTGAAATGTGAAAAATGTGTGTTGAGTAGGGTTACCAAACGGGACCTTAGGCACTAAAACCTAGTGTTGAAATGGAAGTACAAACAGATATTGCTAGGGCAACAAGAAGAGCATACTGTTGCGTTTACAAAACATGCTAGAATAATAGAACCATGTGTAGTAGATTTGATATAGCTTGTTGAAGAGTTAGTTATGTTGCTTACTCTTGAGAAGGAAGATTTCCCACTGCTTGATGAGGAGAAAGTTCAGTTAGAGAACAACAAATCATAGGGTACATTTGTTTTGAATAGTGAGTAGATGCATCTACTACTTATCCAGTCTCTATGTTGCTTGAAGTTAAAAGGCTTGATGAAGTGGAAAAGATTGATACAATGGTGCTTCATGTGGCTCAAGATAAGGCTGTATCATTTGCAATGTTGGTTGCACACAGTTAAGTTGTAAAATATGAAGATTTAGAGTAAAATGCGAATAATGAGGAAGAGAAGAATAGAGAGACAAAGAGAAAAGAAAGAAGAGGTTGAGGGCATTAACTTATCAAGCCCACACCTTAGCATATATTTATATTAGGGTTTATAACAAGATTACAAAAATACCCTTATTAATATGCTAAAATAAATGACGACTAGAACTAACTCTAACTCTCTCCCTCAAGCTGGAGCATACACATCAAACATGCCCGGCTTGGAAGACAAACTCTGAAAGAACAAAGAGAGTGACGATATGTTTCTTCATCAATAAATCCTAAATGAAGTGACAATGCACCTCAATATGTTTGGTATGTTCATGGATCATGGGATTGTTAGCAATAAAGATGGCATCTTCATGAAGTGACAATCCACCTCAATATGAAGGAGAGATTGAACCCATAACATCTCAAAAGCAGTGTGAGCCATAGCTCTATACTCAACTTCAGCAATAGAACAAGCAACAACATTTTGCTTTTTACTACGCCATGTAACAAGCTTGCCACCAACATAGGTACAATAACTAGAGGTGAACCGATGATTAGAACGACTACCAGCCCAATTGGCAACACTAAAACCTGTCACATAAAGAGAATGAGAGGGCTCATACAAAAGTCCGTGCTAGGAGCCCCTTTGAAATAACCCAAAATAGGATAGATAGCTTCATAATAAGGTTGACGAGTAGCTTTCATAAATTGATTAACCACTCCAACTGCATAAGTAATGTTAGGACGAGTAACCCTAAGGTAAATTAACTTCCCAACCAAGAGGCGATATCGACCAAAATCACTAAACAATTCACCTTGCTCCTTATCAAGTTTAACAGTGGATTCTATCCAAAAAAAAAAAGTTTAACAGTGGAATCTATAGGAGTATCAGTAGGACGAGCACACAAAAAACCAGTCTTGGTCAAAAAATCAAGAACATACTTCTGTTGAAACAAAAATAAACTTTGGAAGGAACAAGCAACTTCAATCTCGAGAAAATAGTGAAGAGTACCTAGGTCCTTAGTATGGAATTGTAGACCCAAATATCTTTTTAAGTTAGTTATACCAGCAGAGTTACTTCTAGATATTATAATATCATCCACATAAACAATCAAAACAATAGTGCTAGTGGAAGAGTGACGAACAAAGACAGAATGAGAACGCTGGAAACCATACCCAAGTACAACAACACTAAATCGATCAAACCATGCACGAGGAGATTGCTTCAAACCATACAATGCCTTACTTAATCGACAAACAAGGTGTTCACTACCAGAAACAACATACCCAAGGGGTTGTTCCATATATACTTCCTCTTGAAGGTTTCCATGAAGGAAAGCATTCTTGATATCAAGTTGATACAAGGGCCAAGAGTGACTAACTCAAAAGATAGTAGGATCCAAACTGAATTCAGGCGTGCCACAGGAGAGAATGTTTCTAGATAGTCAACACCATATGTCTGTGTGTAACCTTTGGAAACCAATCGTGCCATAAGGTGCTCAACAAAACCATCAGGGAGGTACTTAACAGTGTATACCCAACGACAACCTACTATGTGTTTGCCAGGGGGAAAGGTAGTACGTTCCCAAGTTTGATTCTTGTGAAGAGCACTCATTTCCTCATCCAAAGCACGTTTCCATCCAAATGAAGACAAGGCCAGCTTATAAGATGAGGGAATAGAAATAGAGGACATAGTACAAGCAAATGAATGCAGCCAAGGTGAGACAAGGTGAAACACGATGATAGGACACAAAATTTGCAGTTGGGTGTTGAGTACAAGAACATTTACCTTGTCGTAGGCAATAGGCAAATCATCAGTTTCTAGAAGAGGGATGGATGAAGTAGGAAACCTCGAATGAAGAAGATGTAGCATCAAGGCCATATGACACAACATGCCTATCCTGAGATCACTAATAAACCTGCAAGGGAGGATTAGGCTGGGAAGCCAAAGGTTTTGGAGGAGGAGATGAAAGAGGAGAAGACAAAGGTACTAGAAATGTAGGAGATGGGAAGGAAACCTCACTCTCATGACTAGAGATAAGATCATGTGACATACATTGACCACGTGAAGAAAAGAATGGGGTGAACTCAAAAAAGGTAACATCAACACTCACAAAATAGGGCGAAACTCAGGACTATAACAACAGTTGCCTTTTTGAGTAAGAGAGTATCCAAGGAAAATACACTTATGAGCTTGAGGAGAGAGTTTATCTTGACCAGGATCGAGGACATAAACAAAAGCAACACAACCAAACACACGAGGAGTAAGTGGGAAAGGAGAACTTGTAGGATATAAAAGTGAAAACAAAGACTTATGATTTAAGATATTAGAAGGCATACGATTAATAAGATGGCAAGCAGTAAGAACAACATCACCCCAAAAATGTTTTGGTACTTGCATATCATGGAATAACAAGGTGTGAGCAACATCTAGTAAATGACGATGTTTTCGTTCAACCACACCATTTTGTTGGGAGCTACGAGGACAACTAGTCTAATGAATGATACCACGATCAGTACAAAAGGAAATCATAATAGATTGTGTATACTGTAGCGCATTATCAGATCAAATAATCTTGATGCGTTTTAAACTGAAAAAAGATTTCATTATAGAATGTGGAAAAAATATGAGGTAGTTCAAATCTCCCTTTTATAAAAAACAACCATGTCGTTCGAGAATAATAATCCATAAATATAACAAAATAATGGAATTCATTCGAAGTAGAAACACGAGAAGGGCCCCATATGTCTGTATGGATTAGTTTAAAGGACTCAGATTGGTGACTATGACCACTACTTGAAAAAGAACTACGATGATGCTTCCTTAACTGACGGGACTGAATAGTTGGTGGAGTTTACCATGGTGTGTGGGTGGTGATTTCAATGCTATTCGCTTACCCTCTGAACATTTGGGGCTGCAAACTTCACTTAGAGTATGCACAAATTTTTTGATTTCATCTCCATTAATGGGTTAATGGATATCCCCTTGGAGGGTGGCTGTTATACTTGGTCCAATTCTTTGTCCAGCTCTAGGATAGACCATTGTCTCTTTTGTCAAGAGTGTGAGGAACATTATCCTAATATTCATCAAAAACAGATGGTAAGAGTGTTGTTAGACCACTTTCTGATTTCTCTAGAGGGTGGGGATATTCATAAGGGACGTAGGCCATTTCGGTTTGAGAACATGTGGTTTCAGGTGGAGGGTTTTGTGGGGAAGGTAAAAAAATTGGTGGGACTCTTATGATTTCTATGGTACTCCCAATTACAGGTTAGCTATGAAGTTGAAAGCTTTAAAGGGTGATTTAAAAAAGTGGAATGAAACAGAGTTTGGTAATGTAACCATTAAGAGAATGAAGTTGTGGAATGATTTGAATGCCTTGGATTCTAAAGAGGAGAGGGTTTCCTTATCTGTGAATGTAAAGCTTGAAAAAGAGAGGATTCGCATGGAAATTGAGAAAACTGCCTTGTTAGAAGAAATTAGTTGGCGACAGAAATCTCAAGGGTACTATGTTTAAAGGAGGGAGACAGTAATACAAAATGTTTTCACTGGATGGCTAATTCTAATAGAAGGAACAACAGTATTGGCAGTCTCAATATTGATGGGGTGTTGATTTTTGGTCAGGAAGTTATTGAAGAAGGTATTACTCGGTTTTAAAAGAATCTTTACTCAGAAGATAAGCTACATCACCCTCACCCAAATGTGCTGAATTTTTCCACAATCTCTGAGGATAAGGCTGGCTGGCTGGAATGGCCCTTTGAGGAAGCGGAGATTTTTGGGGTGGTCAAGGATTTCAATGGAGATAAAGCTCCTAGACCTGATGGTTGCGTTTTTCCAGACTTGTTGGGCCATTATTAAAACAAATCTTGTGGAATTCTTTCAGTACTTTTTTGAGAATGCTTAATTTGAAAAAACTTTGAATGCCACCTTCATTTCCTTAATTCCTAAAAAACTTGATGCAGTGGAGGTAAGGGATTTTAGGCCTATTTGTTTGATTGGGGACGTGTATAAAATTATTGCCAAAGTTTTAGCTAATAGATTGAAAATGGTGCCTAGGGACATTATGTACAAATCTCAAAATGCTTTTGTTAAAGAAAGACAGATTTTAGATTCCGTTCTTATTGCCAATGAATGTTTGGATAGTAGGATAAAATCAGGAGTTCCTGGGGTGTTGTGTAAGTTGGATGTAGAGAAGGCATATGACCATGTGAACTGGGGCTTCCTCATTTATATGTTAGAGCGTTGTGGTTTTCCTGAAAAATGGAGAAGGTGGGTTTCTTTTTGTATCTCTATAGTCAAATTCTCTATCCTTATCAATGGCACTCCTTGTGGTTTCTTTGAAAGCTCTAGGGTATACGATAGGGTAATTTTGAATTTTCTGGAAGAGCCATACTGTAGTGTTTACAAAACATGCTGGAATACCGGAACCATGCGTAGTAGATCTGATATAGATTGTTGAAGAGTCAGTTATGTTGCTTACTCTTGAGAAGGAAGATTTACCACTGCTTGATGAGGAGAAAGTTCAATTGGAGAACAACAAATCATAGGGTACATGTGTTGTGAATATTGAGTAGATGCATCTACTACCGATCCAGTCTCTATGTTGCTTGAAGTTAAAAGGCTTGATGAAGTGGAAAAGATTGATACAATGGTGCTTCTTGTGGCTCAAGATAAGGCTGTTTCATTTGCAATGTTGGTTGCACACAGTTAAGTTGTAAAATATGAAGATTTATGGTTAAATGAGAATAATGAGGAAGAGAAGAATAGAGAGACAGAGAGAAAAAGAATTAGAGGTTGAGGGTGTTAACTCATCAAGGTCACACCTTAGCATATATTTATATTAGGGTTTATAACATGATTACAAAAACACCCTTATTAATATGCTAAAATAAATAACAACTAGAACTAACTCTAAGACACACATTGATTTTTTTTATTTTTTTTTATAAGTAAGAAAAATTGTATAAGGAGAAGATTACTTCATTAAGAAATGAAGTAGCCAGAAAAAATATGTACAAGCAACAAAAAAGAAGAGCAAAAAATTATGTACAAGAAGAAAGGGAATCTAAAAACAGCGGAATGGATTCCCTAGAAGTAAATCCCCATGCATGAGACCAATCAAGCAGGGTTCTTGCAAATAAAGCTGGGAGCTGATCCCCGGTAAGCACCAAATCTTCAAATATGTGATTATTATGCTCCCTCCAAATAATCCACATCACACAATGTGGTACCAAATTTGAAATATTTGAAGAGTGCTTTCCCAACCAATTTCTCCATCCTACCAATAAATCAATAACCCTCTTGGGTAAAACCCAAGTAACACGAACCTATCTAAAAGCAAAACTCCATAACTGAGAAACCTCCCCATAGTGCAACAAGAGGTGATCAAAATTCTCCCCACTGCACTGGCAGAGGCAACACCAATCCACAATTGTAAAGCCCCTTCTCCTCAAATAATCACCTGTGAGAATCTTCCCCATGCAGCTGTCCAAACAAAAAAAGACACTTGGCGTGGAGCCTTCACACCCCAAAAGCTTCTTTATTCTTGGTGTTGCCAAAGATAACTCAAGAGTTGGTGCAAGTACCATGTGCCAAAATCTTATCGTTCAACACTTCAAAAATTTGGGTCAAGTTTTCTCCATCAATGTGAAAATGATGCGGGAACCATGACGAAAATTTTATTCTAATTTAGTCTTATTTAATTTTGGAAGTCAATTGTATTTTTATTAGTCATTTAAATTTTATTTTAGATATTAGTAGTTGATTAGGTTATTAGTTTTTATTTATTTAATTTACTAGAGCCAATGATATTTTTGTAATTCAGTAATTGGAATTTCCCAACTCAAGCATGATTACGGTTTCCTAAATCAATTAGAATAAGAAATAGGGTTAATTTATAGTCTATATAAGCACGGTATTGTACCTCATATGGAGAAAATTTCCAATTTGATTGATTAATAAACTCTCTCTTGGAAATGGTCTAGTGCTAACTCCAGCTAGTCCTAGGTACCAACTCCTAGGTTTGTTCCCTCTAGTTTGATGCTAACTCCAAGCTAGTGTAGGTGCTAACTCCTATGTCATTATCTTTTATTTTCTGTTCTTTCAACTTTATTTTTGCATCCATTTTGGTTTTGATTTTGTTTCGCATCATCTTTCCCAGCTGTTTCTATTAAATTTATCTTTAGTGCTTAAGGGTACCTTTCGAAGATGCCTTGTGTGCATAAGGGTTCTAGTTCTACCCTATAATAGAATTTTATCACTTACCTAGAAGAAGGGAAAGGGGAAAAATAGGAGTTGATTGGCTGTTTGTTCTACTGTTCAGATTGGAAGTTTTATAATAATATCTTGTAAAGAATACTTCCATAAGGATAGATAGTTTTCTATCTCTGTTTTCTTTTTCTATTTTTGGTTACTTATCAAAAAAAAATCCCGTTGTTGTTTTTTTAGTGTGAATTTTGAAGTACAATCATGCTTATGAATCTTATGATCTAGACTGAAACATGTACTGTAGACATTAAGGGACTTGATATTTTCCTTTGGTCAGAATGGACTAGGTCATATACTTCAGAATTTTATGAACACATCATCATAAGCCTTGAGAAGTTTATAATGTGCACATATACATTTTTTCTTATGAATTCAGTATACTCTCATTGCAGGGTTGTTAGTCAGGTTGAATATCCCTCGTTGGTTGATTTGCGGGGACTTCTTCTGGACCTGGTTGCTCAACTCTTAGGTGCCTTATCTCGCATCAGGTAACCCAATCAGGATCTTTAGAACTTGAACTTTTAAAGATTCTGCTCTGATTCAAAATTGTTTCACTGTTATGAAAGTTATTCTGGAAACAGGTAGTCTTTGTAGTGTTTAACTGTTTATATTCTCTCATATTTTAAAATTTTGGCTCTATGAGATATGCAATCATTGCTGCTTAGTTGGATTATTATAAGACTACATAGTTTTTGGCAAACTGAATTTAGTTGTTCCATGATTATGTATCATTGGATGTTGGTCAAGTATGGCATATCTTAGTCTCATCATCTATGGCCTGTTGTGACTTGCTTTTGGGGTAGCTTGAGGAAGAAAATTTTGTTTTCCCTAATGATAGAATTATTGCTTGGTGAATACTCTGAAGTAGCCATTCATACCTTGTATCTGTGATTACATCATTATCATCCTTTTTTGCTTCATTATGTCTGAAATTTCTAAGTTGATGCGAATTTAATAGCTACCTATAAATTGCAGCTATTCCTATAGCTTATTTCTAAACCACACACAACTAAGTTGTGTGCGGGAACTAGCTTCTCTTATTGGAGGAAACCAATACAACTTTATGATAATCTGAATTTTTTTGGGGGGCCGGGGGGGGGGGGGGGGGGTTGTGCTGGGAGAGGTACCAAGTTGATGGCTGCCTGTTTGTCATGACAGTTTTTTTTTTTTTTCCTGGCCTTATCTAGTATATGTCTAAATCATGGTTTAAAATATGATTATAAGTAAAGAGCTAATTCAGCCAAAAAAAAAAAAAAGAAAAAAAAAAAGAAGAAAGAAAGTAAAGAGCTATATTTTGACTATAGAATGCTTCTACTAACCAAAAGAAATATGCTTCTCGTTGCATAAATTAGTTGATTGGGTAGTCATAGTATGAATGTAAGATGGGAGCAACCATCAATGTTTAGTTCTCTATCTCTGGAGTAGATCATATTTAAATTTATGGTTCTTTCCCTTTCCTATTACAGATTTAGTTCTGTGACTGAGCGCTTTTTCATGGAACTCAATACACGTCGGATTGACACTAGTGTTGCCCGAAGTGAAACCCTTAGCATCATTAATGGGATGCGCTACCTAAAGCTTGGGGTATGTGTAAGTTAATTTTTTTTTTTTAGTGAAAATGGCATGGAAAAGATAATGATTTAACAATAAGGTAATTGCCAGGTTAAGACAGAAGGTGGACTGAATGCTTCTGCTTCCTTTGTCGCAAAAGCAAATCCTCTTAACCGTGCTCCACACAAACGCAAAAGTGAGCTTCACCATGCACTCTGTAATATGCTTTCAAGCATCCTAGCACCCCTTGCAGATGGTGGAAAAGGCCAGTGGCCACCTCCAGGTGTAGAGGCTGCACTTTCCCTATGGTATGAAGCTGTTGGACGAATAAGATTGCAGCTCATGCATTGGATGGATAAACAGAGCAAACATTTTGCTGTAAGTGGATCTTAGAAAACGTAACTCCCTTTTTCTTTTATTCCAAGGTTCTGTTTGTTTTTCATCTGAGATGCGGAAATTGCTACCTTCACAAGTTTCATATTCTGTTTAATTTTACCTTCTAATCAGTTTGTGTCATTAAGTAAAAATGACGTTTGGCAAAAACTCTGATACCAAACTGATGCAGGACAGTAGGCTCATTGTGGAGTTTTAGGATAGCTAGGTCTAGGGTTCGTGGTGGGTAAGGCTGGAAAATATTATGAAATTTTGTATTTCTAACTGGGCAAGGGAAGGGTAGAGTTTGGACATGAAACAAAGATAACTAGGGTTTGGGTTGCTGTTCCAGCGTTAGGAACTGTAACCCAAGAACAATAGTTGGGTGGGTCTTCTTAGGTTGAATGGAAGTGTTTCATGGTTGGGCAATTTAGGGTTTTTGGGAATGGATTTGAGAGAGAGCTATTGAAGTAAAATCAGGTCTGATACTGATGGAAAATTGCTCAAAGTTAAAAAGAAAAAGGAAAGAGAATATACTGTCTAAACCTCACACCTAGCAATCCTAAGCATCACACCTAGGGTTTCCTTGATATTACACCTTTGATTAAGGTTGCATTACACAAACCGCCATCAAAAGCTTCATAGCTTCTGAAATTTTTGCATTTTTGCAAAACATATGCAATGGAAAAGAAAGCATTACAATCTGATTTCTACCCGTAATAGGAATTAGACTTGATGAGCTTAGATCACTAGGTCCAAACTAGATAACTATTAAAAACACAATGTAATTGATCCAATAACATAAGAGACCCTTTATATAACCCAATATGTGATAAATAATGCCCCTCTAGAAATAAAATTGCAATAATGCGTCTGATTTAAAATTAAATATAAAGTAAAAAAATCAAATTCCAGCATCTTGCATCATTGTCTTCTGGTTGGAGAAAACTCATGATTACAATGAATCTATGAAGTCACACATTTCCTGTTTTCAGTTTTGTTAGTGTACGTTCCTTTTACCTTTCTTAATAGCTTTGATCTTCTTCTGGAGAAGGGATGAAAATAATGGAATTGATTTTCCCTAGGTGCTTATATGACTAATTTTATATAAATATTTCTTCCAAAAGAATCTTACTTTAATTACTTTGTAATTCCCTAGGAATCAAAACCTAGGCTTGCTTGGAATCAATACCAAGCAAGAGGAACAAAACATAGGAATCAACACCTAAGGTTGGCTTGGATCAGCACCAGACTATTGAATAAATGTTTGAGTGGATAAATGTTTTGGGTTTGTTGTCCTTTAGTTCTTCATTTGAGATTCTTGACAGTAGTACCATCAATGCTTGATGCTGGTGTACCTATTGTATACTTTCTGTATATGTGGGTTACACCTATTTTCTTTTAATTAATGAAATATATACTTATAAACAAATTCTTATATTAACTAGTAGGACTAAACCCTAAGTCTAATTGACAAAAGGAAATCCCAAATGTTGAATTACACAGCCGAACCTTTGGCTGTGATGACAAGGTGCCTTGCGATTGGCGTTCAAGATTGCTGGCGCTTCTTAGAGACCAGTTGTGGGGCTTAGGGGCTTGTTTTGACCGGTGTGGGGTTGTGGGGCTTCCATCAACTTCCAGTGAACTCCGGGGTAGGCTCGACAGATTTTTTTTTTTTTTTGGGGGGGGGGGGGGGGGGGGGGGGTGCTTTGCGATGGCTCAATGAAGGCAACTGGGTGAAGGGTTCTATGTCGTTGTTTTACAGTGGTGAAGAGGGGTTTTGTGGTTGTGGCTCTTGTGTAACAGTGGCTGTGGTGGATTGATGTTTTCTTAGGTATGGAAATTTGATGTAGGACAATAGATTCTAAGATGACGACTTGTGTTTGGGAAACAAAAGAAGATCAAAACCGGATAGGATCTTGGAATCATCACTGAGGGTTTGCCTTGAAAATAGGATAATATAACCTAGGAATGAGTACCTAAACTGCTTGGAATCAGCACAAAGCACTAGAAGAAAATTTCCAACCCAAATTTTATAAATCCATCGTCAATCAACTTCCAAAATTTATTTTAAGGGAAAAAAACTAAATTTTTGGTAAGTTCATATCATCTTTTTTTCTCCCTTTTCATTTCTTAATTAATCTGCACCCGCGCCTATTTGTGTTTATAGTTTTTTTAATCCCCACTAACTATTTTTATGTGTTAGGTTGGTTACCCTTTGGTGACTCTTCTTCTCTGTCTTGGTGATCCTCAAATATTCCACAATAACCTAAGCCCTCATATGGAGCAACTCTACAAGCATCTTAGAGTAAGTTTAACTATTTGGCATTTAGTACGGGGGAACAAGGAAAGTGTGGATATGGTGATATGATTTAATATTCCATGTCCTTCTATAATGTCTTGTCTTGTTTATCTGTCAGTCATATCCATATGGAATTATATTTTGAGTTTTTGGCCATATAACAAAATCTGGGTTAATCGTGCAGGACAAGAACCATCGTTACATGGCCTTGGACTGTCTTCATCGTGTTTTGAGGTTTTACTTGAGTGTTCATGCGGCTAACCAGGCCACAAATCGTATATGGGACTACTTAGACAGTGTAACCTCTCAACTCTTAACAGTTCTGAGGAAAGGGATGCTTACTCAGGATGTCCAACATGATAAACTTGTAGAATTCTGTGTGACTATAGCGGAACATAACCTTGATTTTGCCATGAACCATATGATATTAGAATTGCTGAAGCAAGATAGTTCAAGTGAAGCAAAGGTGATTGGTCTTCGTGCTTTGCTTGCCATTGTTATGTCCCCTTTAAGCAAGCATGTTGGCTTGGAAATCTTTAAAGGTAACTGAAAAATGGTCATAGATCTTGATTATTGTTATATAGTTATATTTTGATATCTCAAGGGCTGATTAGACTTCATCTGACTTTTGTTGAACAGATCACGATATTGGCCACTACATTCCAAAAGTAAAGGCTGCAATTGAGTCAATTTTAAGGTCTTGTCATAGAACCTATAGTCAAGCTCTTCTAACTTCTTCAAGGACCACCATAGGTAATTTTCTTTTTTGTCTATTGTAGAACCAGTCTGCTGCAAGTTTTGGTATCTGGTAACCTTAATTTAAAAAGGACATGGAAATCTTGATTTAAATATTTTGTGTTATTTGCTCTTGATTTGATCTGCTAAATAATTGTATTTTCATCATGTGTTCTTTTCTTTTCCTTTTGTTAGACTTATTATCATTTTTGTTGGTATATGTTTCCTGGGAAAAATTATGATTTTGATTTCATTATAATTGGTGAATGTAGTCCATTTCTATCTGATGTGAATGGGCCAAGCCTGAGCTCAAAATGAGGTTTGCAAGCCCTTTGGATGTACATACCCCAAATGGACTAGGTTCAACACAATTTGTTTAATAGAGCTTTCTCACCTCATAGAAATAAATAAAATTAAATGCAAGTGATTCATAAAGCTGTTGATTAAATGCTTTAAATTCTTGGTTATCTGTTTACTGTATAGTTATGCTTAAATTGCTTACATTTATGTTTTGGTTCCTGCAGTGGCACATGCTAATTGAATTTTATTCTTTCCAGATGCTGTAACGAAGGAAAAGTCTCAAGGACATCTTTTCCGGTCAGTACTGAAGTGCATTCCATATTTGATTGAAGAAGTTGGCCGAAGTGATAAAATCACTGAGATAATACCTCAACATGGCATAAGTATTGATCCAGGTGTTCGTGAGGAAGCAGTGCAGGTACTGAACCGGATTGTAAGATACCTTCCTCACCGTCGCTTTGCAGTTATGAAAGGAATGGCCAACTTTGTCCTAAGGCTTCCCGATGAATTCCCTCTTCTCATTTCAACATCATTGGGACGTCTGCTGGAACTCATGCGTTTCTGGAGAGCTTGTTTATTAGATGATAGACTGGAATATGATGCTCAAGATGCAAAGCACGTTGGGCATGTAAATCAGTTGGCCAAGAAGCCTCCTTTCCACCAATCAGAAGCAATTGAGTTCCGCGCATCGGAAATAAATGCAGTTGGGCTTATCTTCCTTAGTTCTGTAGATAGCCAGATTAGGCATACAGCACTCGAACTACTTCGGTGTGTTCGCGCTTTAAGGAATGACATACGGGACCTAACACTACGTGAACAACCGGATCATAGTTTGAAATATGATGCTGAACCAATATTTGTAATTGACGTCCTGGAAGAACATGGGGTGGGATATACTTTTCTATTTCCCCATCTTTTGCTCCTGTATTTCCTTAATCTTAATTTTTCCCATATCACTTCCTGATCATAATTCGAACTTGATCTTTGGATATGACAGGATGACATTGTTCAGAGCTGCTATTGGGATTCTGGTCGTCCTTTTGATATGAGACGAGATTCTGATGCTATTCCTCCTGATGTGACACTTCAGTCTATAATATTTGACAGCCCTGATAAAAATAGATGGGCTCGGTGTCTAAGTGAGCTTGTCAAATATGCTGCTGAGCTTTGCCCAGACTCTGTTCAGGAAGCAAAGTAAGTGTTTTCATATTCTTCTCAATGCTTGCTTCTGCCCAATGCTGACTTGATCTCTTGGCACACATGTTGTCCTCAACATCAAGTCTTCATGATAAAAATAATATTGGCAACAAAGTTTCTTTCTTTTGTTTCTTTTCTTTACTTTTTATTATTATTATTTTTTTTGTTGACTTGATGTGGTAGATAAGCAGAAAAAATGTTCCTCATTATACTTCATTTGTTTCGGTAGAAACATATTTCCTGGGGAAAGTGACTTGTTTTCCTATGTTTGGTTGCAACTTTGAAAAAGATCCAGTGAACATTTTCAGCTATTTGACTTGCATGGAAAATCAATAATATTTGATGTAGACGTGGTAGTGGGGGTGATGGAGGTGGAGGCACAAAGGAATGGAAACTTGTGGGGGCACCAAAGAATCAGAAGCAGAAAACATTTTCCTCCTCTTTTGGGTTATTTTCTGTTGACTTTGGAAAATTTTCTTTTGCCACAGATTTTCTGACATACTAAACACCAGAAAATGCAGAGAACATTTTTTTGGAAAGTTTTTCCACTGAAACAAAAGGAGTGTTAAATCTCTCATATTTTATGGGTGGCCTAAAATAAAATTCTTATATGTTTCTCTAGTTTGTGACATTTGGGAACATGTTTTCATGTGTGTTAACTGTTAGGTCCCTGTGACTTAAAATGAACAGTTTACAGCAATTAACGAGAAAAGTAATTTGACATGGAAACTACAAAATCTTGTGAGGGTTGATTTGTTACTAATTTGTCCACAAATACTTAGTCTGCACATTTGCTTTCTAGTTTCTGCTCAAGATCTTCAGGTTAAATCAAGTTCACAAATTACAATAATAGGATCTTCTTTTAACAAAATCTTTATTTGCAGGAAAGAGGTTATGGAACGTCTTGCTCATATCACACCTGTTGAGTTGGGTGGAAAGGCTCATCAGTCACAAGATGCAGAGAGCAAACTGGATCAGTGGCTGATGTATGCAATGTTTTTATGTTCATGTCCACCAATGATTAGAGAAGCTAGTGCCTTAGCATCAACCAAAGATCTTTACCATCTTGTTTTTCCCTCCTTAAAATCTGGATCTGAAGCACACATAGTAAGTACTTAAGATCTAATATTTGTATTTCTAGTAGGAAGTTAACCAGCCAGCTATTTCCTACTGCAAATCTGACATGGAGCTCTCAGATGTTCTTTTCTGACACTCAAATATTGACTGGATCATATGTTTAGGAAATTGATCCTGTTTCCTTCTTTCTGTCTTAAATTAAAAATAAAAAAGAAAGAGAGAGAGCTATGTGGTCTGATTAAGACTAATGTCCTATTTTCTGATGATAATATATATATACACCCACATTAAATTTGAGGTAGCAAGCTTTGAATAACTGTTTAATGGCCACATTTATGTGGTTGTTTATCCTTTTTTTTCCCTGAATGGAGGAAAAGTGGTGATAATTGATGTAGTCAAATATCTTATACCTGATCTTATTTGTAATGAGTAATGTGAAATTTTGAGAAGGAAAATTGTAAAGGTGAATGATGCAGCCCTCTAATTAATCTTCCTAGAAAAACCAGCCATAAAATGTTTAATGGGGTAATGTTAGGTAAGTAATTAGCTTGATAAACTACCAATTGTGCTAAAAGGTTAAGTTGACATGAATGGGTGAACTCACTCATTTAACCATTATTCTAACACATCCCTAGGGCCCCGCTTGTGAGATTTTTAACTTTTTTAAATGGAAGTATAGTGGAGATCTGGTTCGAACTTAGGACCACCTGCTCTGATACTATGTTAAACTATCACTTGTCCCAAAAGCTTAAACTAATAGGAAATTGTGAATTTAATCATTTAACCATTATTCTAACACAACCCTTGATTTACATATTTTGGGAACTTAAAATATATGTGGAGTCAACAAGGATTGGTAGACTCTTAATTTCATATCTAGGAACTTATGAAAGGAATTGATTCTGAGAACATCAAAATTAAGTTAGGCTTGTATTCTCTATAAAAGAGGAATGAAAATTGAAGAAGGCTGGCTATCTTGGACTAGAAAAACTTGTCTAATTTATAGGGTTATTCCGTTTCCGGTGGTTTTAGGCTGTATCTACCGTTTCACAGCAAACATATAATACTTGCAGCATTATCTGACTGCATCAAGTGGTATCTAAGAAGAATGGAAACTGACACTGACATGTACACAAAAAAATATAAAACATGGCGATATGGAAATTCTTGAAAAATTAGGACATGCCACAATGAGAATAGGACAAATAATTGATTAACATATAGGTAGGTATATTTTATTTATTTATAGGCATATTTTAGGTTTATTTTGAGTTTCTAAAATAAATAAACACTGTCAAAATCTTTAACAGTATATCTAAAATCAAAGGAATATAAAATAATAATAATAAAAATTACATGTTTGCGATTTTGGAGTGTGTGTGCTTCTTAGGGTGGTATCAAAGCAAAAATTGGTCTGTGGCTTTGCGTAAAAAATGATTGCAATAGTTGAAGCTCATGTGCGGATTTTGGAAAGGAATTGCTTCAATTCTAGTGCTTTCCTAGAATAGCTAGAAGTGAATGGTATAAAATATCCTGTTCAAGTTTTTGAACAAAAGCATTTTCAAGTTTCCAGTTGGTATTGGTATCAAATTGATAAATTACAGTGAGATTTTCTTTGGGGAGACATAGGAGATATGTTTAAATTCCAATTTGTTTATTGGAGAACGGAGATGGGGAATCAGAAGCATGGTAATGTGGGGATGGGGAATCAGAAGTATGGTAATGTTCAATCAGGTATTGTTGGGAAATGGCTATGGCGTTATGCAGTGGAGGCAGATGCACTTTGGGGAGGAGTGGAGGATAAAAGGTATGGAAGTACGTAGGGAGGTTGGTATTCAGATGGAGTAAATGGTCCTTTTGGGGTAAACCTATTGAAGCATATTAGGAATGGTTGGGGGAAATTATCTGGATCATTAAATTTGAGGAGGCAATGGCAGTCGCATTTGATTTTTGCAAGGTTTATGGTGTGGGGACTATGTTCTAAAGGAGGCATTTGCAGAGTTGTATTAAATTGCATGGTCTAATGAGCCATTGGTCTAATGGTAATATTCATTGGGATATGTTATTTTTATTAGAGCCATACATACCACGATTATTTGCTTTTCTATTTTACTTACCAACAAAAAAAAAACAAAATTATTAGAGCCATAAATGATTGGGAGTTAGAATCTCTAGTTTCTTTTCTTGATATAATATTCTACCAAGATTTCGGGGGGGGAGGGGGGGAGGAGAGAATAGGATATGCTGGACACTGACTAGAGATTGGATATTTGAGTCTCAATTTCTACGAGGTTCTACATTCTAATGACGATTCACCGTCTACAAGTTGGATTGGTATTTGGAAATTACTGATCATTTACTTATTGTGAGATTGCTTGGCGATTATGGGTACATGGTTTTTTGTCTACTTTGGATTGATTTGGTTGTGCCTAATAAGGTGATTGATCTATTGGCTTGTTGAAAAGAAAGATTTGGGTGGAAATAAAATTTAGATATTTTGAATGCAATCCCTTTTTGTCTTATTTGGTGCATTTAGAGAGTAAGAAATGCTCGTACATTTTGAAGGGAATGAGAGAGGAATTTTGGACTAGGAAAATTCTCTTCTTGTGCACCATGTATGATTGGATTGCTGCCACTAGTGGTCACTGCTTTTCTAATTTGATTGAGATTCTTTATTTATATTTTCCAATTTTAGATGATAATTTATTAGTGTATTTTTATATACATCCCTTGTACTATAGTTGTGCCCCTATTTTGCATTTATTTAATACAATTTTTTATTAAAAAAAAGGTATTTTAAAATTTGTCTTCATCTCCTGCATTAGAGATTGATTGGAACTTACCTCCAATGTTTTATGATTACTGGAATAACATTTCATTATGGGTGATGGATCTTTTGAATTAAGAAGTAAAGAACTAGACATTATATGTGAAATGATGGAGCTTAAAATAGTAGATGGTTTTGAGATTTATCCAACAAAGTTCTCCTCAAATTATGATGATTTTTTTTTTTTTGAAGTAATTTTGAAGAACATGGGAAGGAGGAATTGAAGATTTTGTTTTCTTAAACAATGCATTTGAAATCAATGATCACACAATAATGTTCAAGCAAGATGAAAAATTTTGGTCTTGTACGGTTAAAGCAGAAATCAATTCAATGTTTCTTTCCTTTTGTCAGCCAGAGTTGTGTTTATTGGCACAAAGCTGCAAGAGATTGAAATGGGTTTGGTGGATTAGCCAAGAGCCGAAGTTAGCAACTGACAAGAAGACAATGAACTCAAGGTTGAGTTCTTGATGATCAGGGGAGACTGATATAGCCAGTTGGTCAAATTTCCTGAATAAATAGTCCATGAAATCTGTAATTGGGTATCTGAGTTAGGTTTAGTAATCAACCCTTGATTTCCATAGTTTGGGTACTCCAACATGAGTAAGTAGTGTGGTCAACATCTCAGTAGGCTCTTAACATCCCATCTAGGAACTTATGAAAGTAGTTAATGGACCGTCTAGAATGTCTATGAGCATTAAATTTAATTTATGATTGTGTTCTCTTTAAATTAGGAATGAAAACCTGAGACTGCCTTTGACAGAAAAGTCATGTTAATACTGGGATTATTCCCTTTTCTTTCTTTTTGGGCTTATCTTTTCTTTTACAGCAAGCATCATATTTGCAGCATTATCTAGCTGCATCAGTAGACCTGTGGGTTTGGTGGTGGTGGGTGCTGACTGCCAACCCTTTCTACTTCATATGTTGTGCTCAAGTTGCCATTTGTCTACCTTGTCTAACCTAATCTCTACCTTGTCTAACCTAATCTCTACATTCACACTCATACATGTACATGTTATAAGTTATAACAGTGTGTACATGTACACACTGTTATAACTTATATATGATGTTTTTTCTCCATTTTACCTTAGGTATTACAAAATTGACGTATTTGCCTAATTGGTGGAGTTCACTCTGCCATTCCCCTCTTCACTGGAAAGCAGCATTGGGATATATATGTGTGTGTGTGTGTGTGTGTAACGCTGGAGTGATTTAAGCCTGAAATTGTCTCACCCAAATAATATCTTTTTTGTACAATTGCTTCTAAATGCTCTAATCCCACAATGTTTTAAATTTTGATGCTTGTGCTTATTAATTGAAAAGACAAAAGAAATCTATGCAATTTTCTTATTTATGTAATTCGAATGCTATTAGATTTGTTCCTCTTGGTTAAATTAATTTTTTCCATTCCAATTTAGCATGCAGCCAGCATGGCTCTTGGCCATTCACATCTTGAAGCATGCGAAATTATGTTTGGTGAGCTTGCGTCTTTTATTGATGAGGTTTCTATGGAGACAGAGGCAAAGCCGAAATGGAAGGTTGGGAATTTGTTTTAATTTGTCAAATGTCCTAAATTTTCTGATTGTCATTTGTATATTCATAACCAGCATAGCATTATCATAAGATTACAATAATTTGTGGTACCAACAATTAAAAGACGAAACAGGCAATCTGTTTTGCTAACTCAATACAGTTTTTGAGTAATATGAGTATACAAAAGAGGTTTATGTGTTTGGGTTATCTTATTTTCTTTGGCTTATTTTGGTTAAAAAATAAGTTGGGTAAATGTACAGTTATAGCTAGAAAAAAGTGTGGCATTAAAAAACTATACCAAGCTAAACAAGTTGGGGGGGGTGGGGGACCCCAGCCCAAACGTAAAGAACAAAATCTCTCTAATTTTAAATTGACAAATTATGATTAAATCAATGACGTTGTAGCCATTTGACTTAATGAGTGAATGAAAATTGCAAATGCTTTAAGGTAACTGGTAGACACTCTTAAGTGAGTGAATGACAAAAAGAAATCCAAACTATACTGGAGTGCAAGGGCATGGCTCAGATATTATGACATCCAAAAAACTCCCAAGTTGGGAAAGAGACCACCACAATAGAGAATCTTTATGCACACTCAGAGAACAGGACAAACCGAGAACTAATACCTCAATCTCTGGAGCTGCCTATTTTCTTGAGAGGCTTAAGGCTGTGGAGGGTATTAGGATGCCAGTCACTTGCATGGTTCTACCAACCTGTTCTGATGGGTTACACCAGTTGATCTGTTATCAGACATTGAGATTCCTTTGGTAAATATAAATAGATTTTCCTATTAATTGGTCCTGTCAAAATAACCCTTATCTGACATATTCTGTATGAATGCTTGTTGTTTTATGAAGGGCGCCCCTCCTAACCAAATATGGAAAATATGTTAAATAGCATATTCTGCTTTAGTTCATTTCCAGTTCATTGTCAAAAAATTCTAGGTAGTGTGGTTTAAGAGTGGGCAACAGCTGTTTTGATTCTTTGAAGAAATTTGCTCACAGTTCCTTTCTTTTGCATTAATAATTACTAAAAATCTTCTTTTTCCAAATTTTGGATTTCAGTCAAGATGACTTACAAAATATATCACTCCTTTGGATGCAGAGTCAAAAGGCTCGCCGTGAAGAACTCCGTATCCACATTGCAAATATTTATCGGACTGTTTCTGAGAATATCTGGCCTGGCATGCTCGCTCGCAAGCCAGTTATCCGTCTCCATTATCTGAAGTATATTGACGAGGCAACCAGGCAGATCTTAACAGCAACTGCCGAGAGCTTTCAAGAAATGCAACCTCTCCGTTATTCACTGGCTGCTGTTCTAAGATCATTGGCCCCTGAATTTGTTGAGTCAAAATCAGAGAAATTTGATCTTAGAACTAGAAAACGACTATTTGATCTTCTTCTCTCATGGTGTGATGACACAGGCTGTACGTGGGGTCAGGATGGTGTTAGTGATTATCGACGTGAAGTAGAACGCTACAAGTCTTCTCAACATGCTCGGTCTAAAGATTCTGTAGACAAAATATCATTTGATAAAGAATTGAGTGAACAGGTTGAGGCAATTCAGTGGGCCTCGATGAATGCTATGGCTTCACTTTTATATGGACCTTGCTTTGACGATAACGCAAGAAAAATGAGTGGGCGGGTAATATCTTGGATCAATAGTTTGTTCATTGAGCCTGCACCTAGGGCTCCATTTGGTTACTCACCAGCTGATCCAAGAACTCCATCTTATTCCAAATACACGGGTGAAGGTGGTCGTGGAGCTGCTGGTCGTGACAGGCATAGGGGTGGTCATCATCGTGTTTCATTAGCAAAATTGGCTCTAAAAAATCTTCTACTTACAAATCTGGACCTGTTTCCTGCCTGCATTGACCAGGTAATAATGTTGTTCTTTGATTGTTGTGCAGCACTTTCCAATTAGTATGCATTTTACTATTTGATAAATTAGTATGTGGGATGCTTGTCAGTTTCTTTACAAGGAACTAATTATATATATATTATATATATAATTTTTATTTTTTTTCCTTTTTTCCCAGTGCTACTACTCGGATGCTGCTATAGCTGATGGTTACTTCAGTGTGCTGGCTGAGGTCTACATGCGCCAAGAGATACCTAAATGTGAAATCCAAAGACTCTTGAGCCTGATCCTCTACAAGGTGGTGGACCCATCTAGACAAATTCGTGATGATGCCCTTCAGATGCTGGAGACACTTTCTGTTCGTGAATGGGCTGAGGATGGTATTGAGGGTTCAGGAAGTTATCGAGCTGCTGTTGTTGGCAACCTGCCTGATTCGTACCAACAATTCCAATACAAGCTCTCATGCAAACTTGCCAAAGATCACCCTGAGTTGAGCCAGCTCCTCTGTGAGGAAATCATGCAGAGACAACTCGATGCTGTTGACATAATTGCACAACATCAAGTTTTGACATGTATGGCTCCATGGATTGAGAACCTTAATTTCTGGAAACTCAAGGACTCAGGTTGGAGTGAAAGATTGTTAAAAAGCCTTTACTATGTGACATGGCGACATGGAGACCAATTCCCTGATGAAATTGAGAAATTATGGAGCACAATTGCTAGCAAACCTAGGAATATTAGTCCTGTTTTAGATTTCTTGATCACAAAAGGGATTGAAGATTGTGATTCAAATGCTTCTGCTGAAATAAGTGGTGCATTTGCTACATATTTCTCGGTGGCAAAGCGTGTAAGTTTATATTTAGCACGGATATGTCCTCAGCGGACAATTGATCACCTGGTATACCAACTGGCTCAGCGTATGCTGGAAGATAATGTTGAGCCAGTCGGGTTAAGTACAAACAAAGGTGATGCTAATGGAAATTTTGTGTTGGAATTCTCCCAGGGGCCTTCAGTGGCCCAAATTGCAACAGCTGTGGACAGCCAGCCACACATGTCACCATTACTTGTCAGGGGTTCCCTTGATGGTCCACTTAGGAATGCTAGCGGAAGCCTGAGTTGGCGAACAGCAGGTGTTACAGGACGAAGCGTCTCAGGCCCATTAAGTCCAATGCCTCCTGAGTTGAGCATTGTTCCAGTAAATCAAGGCCGCTCAGGCCAGCTTCTTCCAGCTTTAGTTAACATGTCAGGGCCTTTGATGGGGGTTAGAAGTTCAACTGGAAGTTTGCGGAGTCGCCATGTTTCTAGGGATAGTGGAGACTACCTCATTGATACTCCTAACTCTGGTGAAGATGGATTGCATTCTGGGGTTGCAATGCATGGCGTTAATGCTAAAGAACTTCAGTCAGCCTTGCAGGGTCATCAGCAACATTCATTGACTCATGCAGATATAGCATTGATTCTACTTGCAGAAATTGCATATGAGAATGATGAAGATTTCCGTGAGCACTTGCCTCTGCTCTTTCATGTCACATTTGTTTCAATGGATAGTTCGGAAGACATTGTGCTTGAGCACTGCCAGCATTTGCTTGTTAATCTGTTGTACTCGCTAGCAGGCCGTCACTTGGAGCTGTATGAAGTAGAAAACAGTGATGGAGAGAACAAGCAACAGGTTGTGAGTCTCATCAAGTATGTCCAGTCAAAGCGAGGAAGCATGATGTGGGAGAATGAGGATCCCACGGTAGTGAGAACTGAGCTTCCCAGTGCAGCACTTCTCTCTGCATTAGTCCAGAGCATGGTGGATGCCATCTTCTTCCAAGGAGATCTGCGTGAGACCTGGGGGGCTGAGGCACTCAAATGGGCTATGGAGTGCACATCAAGACATCTTGCCTGTCGCTCACACCAGATTTATCGTGCTTTGCGGCCTAGTGTCACAAGTGATACATGTGTATCACTCCTCCGTTGCCTTCATAGGTGCCTAGGGAATCCAGTTCCTCCAGTTTTGGGATTCATCATGGAAATCTTGTTAACGTTGCAAGTAATGGTGGAAAACATGGAGCCAGAAAAGGTGATACTCTACCCTCAATTATTTTGGGGGTGTGTAGCTATGATGCACACAGATTTTGTTCATGTCTATTGCCAGGTGCTGGAGCTCTTCTCACGTGTGATTGATCGTTTATCATTCCGAGACAGAACAACAGAAAATGTGCTCCTTTCAAGCATGCCTAGGGATGAGCTCGATACAAATGTTGATATAGGTGACTTCCAGCGGGTAGAATCTAGGAGTGGCTATGAGCTACCACCATCTAGTGGGAATCTGCCAACATTTGAAGGGGTGCAACCTCTTGTGCTTAAAGGACTCATGTCAACTGTTAGTCATGGTGTTTCTATTGAGGTTCTCTCACGTATCACAGTGCACTCATGTGATTCTATATTTGGGGATGCTGAGACCAGACTCTTGATGCACATCACAGGCTTGCTTCCCTGGCTCTGCTTGCAGCTTTGCAAGGATCCACTGGTGGGGCCTGCTTCACCGCTTCAACAACAGTACCAGAAGGCCTGCTCTGTTGCAGCCAACATCTCCATTTGGTGTCGAGCAAAATCATTGGATGAATTAGCTACTGTATTTGCAGCCTACTCCCGTGCTGAGATCAAAAGCATTGATAACCTTCTTGCATGTGTTTCACCATTGTTATGCAATGAGTGGTTTCCAAAGCACTCAGCTTTGGCTTTTGGGCACTTGTTACGGCTACTGGAGAAAGGGCCAGTTGAGTATCAGCGAGTGATATTGCTCATGCTTAAAGCCTTGCTCCAACACACCCCCATGGATGCTGCACAAAGTCCACACATGTATGCAATTGTGTCCCAGTTGGTAGAGAGCACTTTGTGTTGGGAGGCACTGAGTGTGTTGGAAGCCCTTTTGCAAAGTTGTAGTTCGCTGACAGGTTCTCACCCACACGAACCCGGGTCATTTGAGAATGGGCTTGGTGGCCCTGATGAGAAGTTGCTTGCTTCTCAGACCTCGTTCAAGGCTCGCAGTGGACCCCTACAGTTTAGTATGGGTTCAGGGTTTGGGACAGTTCCAACACCTGCACAAGGGGGCTCAACTGAATCTGGTACGTCACCTAGAGAGGTGGCTTTGCAAAATACACGTCTAATTCTTTGGCGGGTGCTTGACAGCTGTGCTCTAGGGAGGAGAAGGGATTACAAAAGGCTGGTGCCTTTTGTGAACAATATCGGGAACCCATAATCTGCAAAAGCCTGTTTCTTGCTTTGTATCTTGGGTGGAGCACTGGGGAAAGTTTTAGGTGATGAATATGTATATAGCCATCGTAAAGTAGTGATTTTTGTAGTTAGGGTTGTAAAATGTTGTTAGTTCCAGTATTTATGATCTTTTGTGGTAGTCTGCTGTCTTGTATCTCTTCTCTATTTATGTTAATTATAATTTCTTTTTCTATTCTCAATGGAAGTCCTGTCATTTTTTTTCCCTCTTCCAACTGAATGCACTGTGAGTTTAGATCACTTGACCAAGTTAAAACAGTTTAGTTGGACTCATGGGATACTGCGATTCTAATGGACTCAAAATGTACATAATTTACTTCATTGAATGATATCGGTTCTCATGCTTGTGGTTCATCATCTAAGTCTAGGAGAAATTCGGTGGGACTTTTCCAAGCTTAGAGATAGTTCTATGAGGGCTTTCAACACCAACCAACCAAAAGCTTCACAAAACATCTCAACAGAAGAACAGGGGAGCCTTGATTTTTTTTTTTTTTTGGAGGGGAGAAGGACAAAGTCTTGTGTGGAAAAACAAAAATTCTAGAGCACTAGAGTTTTTGCCACTACAACGGGCCCACGATTATCATATGACTTGAGCAGTGGGTCGCAACCGCACCTTGATCATGGGTTGCGATGATGGATTGATGGGTTCAAAGGCTCACAACAAGGTCTTATCATGGTTGATGGGGGTGGCCTATTTATAATTTTCCACTGCATCAATTAGAAAATATAGAAATGAAACTGAAAATATCTTCTTCTTTTTTAAGACATGATTTTAAGATGTATTTTTTATATACATTCAGCCAAACAAAACTTCTAGTGGATCCCATGGTTGTTTTTAAGCATCGGAAACAAATTTATAGGGTCACAACATATCCACAGCCATGCAGCTGCAAAACTTGTTTAAAGTGGTCTGACTGAACTTTTTAAGTCTTAACAGATATCCATAACCATATATTAATTGGCTGATATACGAAAATTAAATGATGAATACAATCCATTCAGTCCTAGTTATGTCAGTTAATATGTATCATATGAAAACAGAAATTAGTAGTTAAAAGTAGACTTAATCCATAATTACATAAATTCCAAGTATCAAAACTTTGAATGTGCCAGCAAGCCAGATGAGAGTTGGGAATTATGGCATCATCAATATTATTATATAAGGCAATTTGTGTTCTTTTGCAACTTAAATTTCCCATCACATTCGTCAGGGAGAAGGGATGACGCACAAACTGATAGAAAGAACTATGCAAGACCCATCGAGGATATGCACTAGCATTTCTATGACTTAATCCTATTCCCTCACAACAAATACCAATAACCAGCACAAAGCAAGACAACAATGCACACCAATATGCATATACACCTTAATACACTTCTAAAAGTACCTTTGTACATTGAGTATGGGTCTTTATTATCACTATAATTCAACTCAAGCCCTCTTAGAAAACCTTGATTTTCTTACTGGCTTCCAATGGATCCCACCATGATGTTCCTTTCTCTGGAAGCATGACCATACCTCCTGCCTGGGCATGTCTTCAGATGACAAAGCACATAACATGAGAGATCATTCACGGGGAGATGTATTCCTTTTTATCAAGGCATAGGCATCACTGTATATGGCCACCAAGTTTGAGAAGACTGCAAGGACTATCATAAAAACAGCCAAGATCTTGTCCTTCTTTGTTGCAATGTTGTGTCGGTCCCTGAATCACCAAGTAAAAACAATTTACAACAAATTAATGATTTATTAGCAATTCCATCCATAAATCATTAAAAGTAAAAATAAAAACACCAATGACAGATATCCTGAATAATCCCCCATGTTAAGTCACAGAGAACAATAAACAGCAGGTGGAGCCAGTAGAGAGTATGTTTAACATTATTTGATACAAAAAATAGTAGCAACCATTCAGAATTCTTGATATCAATTAAATAAAAGGGCTAAAGAATCACAGTGGTCCATCATTTCTATCAAAAGGTTAACACATTTTCCTTCACAGGAAATCACAGTCCTAGAAATATCCATAAATGCAAATTGAAAGGCCTTAATATTGAATTTTCCTTGCCTAAAGAATAAGTTCACATAAGCTAATCAACCATGAATGCCTGGACCAAACCATGATCTTTCTGCAATTTTTATTTATTATTTATGGGTAGTCACATACGTACCCAAAGCCCCACCTCCACCCCATTCTTATGGGGGGGAAACATGCCAATTGAGCAAGTGCTCATTGGCTTTCTGCAAATTCCAATATCCAAATATTGAAAATGAAATTAAAATTTTACATTTGAAAAAGTTAGAGAGAAATAAAATGTCTTTCTGCAAAGTAAAAATGTTGGGAAACTCACTTAAGGGTAATGGCAGCAGGGAAAATGAACCCAAGGCAGACTGCAGCAGTCGCTCCAGTGAATTGGAAAGCATCCCAAATGCTAGGTATGAAATTTGCACCTAAGAAGATAACAGTGATGAGCCCAATTGAGACCAATGCAAACCTAAGATTGTCCAGAACCAGAGGCCTTGATGTGGGAAAGAGAAGACCATCCAAGTTGAGCCTCAATGGATAGAAGACAATGGGAAACACAAGCATAAGGTGAGCAGCATAGCTAACGCGGACAGCATCATTAAGCAAGGAACTGTAAGGAATGCCAAGGTTGGTGTCGTAGTTGGCAAGCACATCATCTAAAGTTGCATCACCAAAAAGAAGGAAGCCAAAAAAGCTTGTCATTATGTACACAGATGAGCATAGAGCAAGTGAAGTTCGCACAACCCCTTTTATCTGTGTAGAGTCTTCAAGTTCATTGTCTATGCTATGAACTGCAAATAAAGTGCGCAGGAGTTAAATCCCTGTTATTTACATGCTTCACAATTGAAAGGTCAAAGAACATGAAAAAAAGAAACCTCCCATTTCAATCAAAACAACTAGAGCTTATTCCAACCCTGGAAACTTTAACTCAAAGTTAATAGGATGATCTAATGTACAAACCAGAGCTAAAATACAGATACCAAACATCACTTTTTAAGTTGGTTCCTTTTATGAAATTGCAAAGCCCATCATGGAAAAGGAAAAGATCAAATACAGGGAACACTGATTTTCATCTTTCCTCGTCAACACAAAACAACCTGATTGGTTAAAAATGTTATTCACAAGCTCAAAAATCAAAGACAATTTTAATATTAGGCTGCATTCAAGTTGCAGAGAAGCAATGCCAACTAATCCAAACTACAGTCAGTTCAACCAAGTTGATTCAAAATTTTACTATTGCTGACTAAGGGTCCATTTGGGTACCGCTTATATTGCTGAAAACTGAAAATACTATACCAAAATAATTTTTAAATGTGTGAATAGTGCCGTGAGACCCATTTTTAATGAAAGTTTTGTTGAGAAAAGAGGTTTGTGAGTCTCGTGAACAGTGCACGAGACCCACTGGTTACTCAGAAACGCGCTTCTCCCAAAAAAAACAAAACAAAACGCAGACGCAGGGACGTGGATGCAATCCAAATGCATACTAAGTCAGTAGTCTTGATGGTGAGTTTTTCTTCATCCTTTTTTGAATTTTTTTTTTTTTTTGAGTGGGGAGGGTGGTGTTTACTTCTATTTCATCCAATTCCAACAGAAACACCAGGATGTAGGAAATGAAAAAAAAAAAAAAAAAGATTCCTATAAATGAGTAAACAGCTTCCATACCGTTATAGTGGCAGATATATGCAGTAACAAGGACAGGGACAACAGTGAAGAGATTGAGCAATGATGTCAGATCAGTAACATCTGGTATCAATCTAGGCATCATAACACCTCCACTTATCAACTTGATGATTGCAATTCCAACAGTAATAACAAGAAACACAACTGCCAGGGCGACGGATAAAGCAGATGTAAATTTCAATGAATCTGTCACCACAGAAAGAAGACATATAAGATCTCCACAGCAATGCACAACAAACATAACAAGGCCAAAGAATATGAAATAAAGCCCTATGGCCAAGCTACACAAAGGTTGTTAAGAGGGATATAAGCATTTAAGAAACCACATGCAAAAGACAAGGTATGAAAACTCAAAGCAAGAGAAGGCCTTTGAGATATGGTGAATTGCTGTTACACCATATTCAAATCACCCAGATGTCACAATACTTTTCCAATTTGAGAAGAGCAATATACCAACTTATATGTTTTATATTCTTGCAGGGGCAAGTATCATTGATCAAATCCAAAGAAAATAAGGTTGTCAGGCTGCAAATCTCTATTGCTAGTTAATTGCTATGTAGTAGAAACTACTAGTACAACATGCACATACCAATGAATTATATCACTTATGAAAAAATAAAGTGCTAGTATGATAGTTTCAATAAAACATCAGAGATTGATAGATCTGATTAGTGTTCTACTTGAGGTAGAAAATTAGAAGTTAGATGGAGTAGTTCAGATAGCAGCTGATTAAAAAATGGTTTATGAGTAAGGAATAACACTAACCGATTCGCTTAAAGCATGCCAACGGAGCAAATATACAAACAGTTGTGACGGAAAGAACAACAGCACGCCCATTCCACCATTGGTCTCCAAACCAGCCTTCAAGGACACCAGCATGGTGAACTCCACTTGAAGATGTTCCAGAAAGCACATCACCTTCAAGTAATATAAGGATACAAATTTGCAAAATTAATCAAACATATTTATAGCTTTCCCCAAAAAGTACAGGTAAGCAAATAAATCTACAAAAACCTTCCCTAGATAAGGTACCAATAACACAAATGAAACTGAAACAGAGATTTGTAGGAATGAAATATAAGTCATACCAATAATAATCATGTACACAATGAGTACACCAATGTTGTTAATCATAACACATATCTGCAGCATAATCTTTCCATATTTTCCAAAGGCATCCCCCATAAGACCTCCATAAGAAGATGACTTTCCAGCCCGGCTAAACCTGAGGATCAACTCAATTGAAGCCTCAGTCAAGAAGGCCATAAAGATGATCATGACAATCCCAAGACCAAGCCCCAACACTTTCATTGTCGCCGGCAGCGCCATGATCCCAGCACCAACAATTGTGGTAGATAAGTTGAACACTGCCCCAGTAAAAGAAGCACCATTGAACTCATCAAACTCAGCACCATCATCATCTTGCCTCTTAGGCAACAAGGGTGCTTTTTCATCAACAATTGATTTGTTCTTTCTTGACTTCCTCTCCTTCTTAGGTGCAAGATTTCCAATCGTCATATTCTTCAAGTATCTTCAATAAAAGTTTCACACCAAATATGATTAGCTTCTAAATTGTATAATTCTTGTGAGTTAGAAATCAAATTCAAGTAAATTTGCAAACTTTTAACAAATACTAACCTGTAAAAATGGAAGAACTTCAACACAAACTATTGAGATCCCTTATACTGATTCTCAATCCACAAGAAGATATAATATTCAAAACAAATAGCTAACTTTAGAAAAAAAAAAAAAAACCCACTTCTTTCAAAGTTCCAAAAGAGGCAGATCTTTTGCAAATGGTTCCAAACTAACAACAAGAGGGCTGATACTAAGAAACCCAGAAGAAATTTCAAAACCCCAGAAGGGAAGTATTGAAATTAAGCTTGGAATTTGGCTAAATGATTTAATACACACAATTGATGAAGAAGAAGATTCAAACCCAATTCCACAAACCCAGAATGTCTTGTCTCTTCAAAGATAAGCAAAACCCCCCCAAATCCAAACAAAACACAGAGATTTCTGAAATAGAAACAACAAACTTGAAAACCCCAAAAGCAGAAATTGATAAAAATTGAAACTTTAAAATTAAAACCAAGAATTATTGGTTCTAGGATGGGATGCTTGGCTATAAATTTATAGAGAATGTGAGAAACCGTGAAACAAAAGCACACGTAATGTTTTGTACATTTGTACAGTAAAATATAAAACTACTAATAATTTTATATACGAATTGACTGAATCATGAAAGCAAATTATGACTATAAAGACAAAGAAAATTCAGGGATTGGCTAATGCAGTATAATGGTCCAAATTACAATCAATCTTTAAACGATTCCCCATTCACAGACAACCATTGACGTCAGCATCAACACCAACATTAACAACAGGGTCTGTTTTTTTTTTTTTTTTTTGATAATTCAACAACGGGGTTTGGTTTGGTTTTTTGGGTGACCAATGGAGAGAAGCTTATCAAAAAAACAAAAAAAGCTCAATTATTGAATTTGGGATTTTGGGTTTTTATCTTTTAAGGCAACAAATTGAATTTTCCCAGAAGCAGAAAAATTCAGAAATGAAATGCATAAGATATTTATGTTTTCCAACTTTTTATTAAAAAAAATAAAAAATTCGAGGAGAGACTAATCACTAATGTGCTTTTCTTATATACTAATATAATGATTTTTTTGGGGCTAGAATATAGGAAAGTAGAATGGTAAGTAAACATTACAGGCTGAGATTCTCAATAGAGTATTTTGGAAAACTTTAACTGTAAACTTGTTAGAATCTTTAACTTTAGCTATTAAATAAGAGGTTCAGATTCTCCTATGTTATTAGTAATGTGCAGATTCCAGTGAGTTAATCTAATGGCGGTTTGTTTTGGCAATAATATTTTCTAGAAAATGAGTTATTTTTTTAAAAATATTTTTTATAAAATTATCTTATTTTTTTATATTTAATAGCAACTTTAAATGAGTTGATAAATAATCTCTTAACTTTCCTTATTTAGTTTACGTGAGATAAGATAGAGTTGGTTTCCAAAAAAATTTAGTGGAAAAAAAATCTTTAAAAATAAATCATACTTTTTTTATTGACCAAAGATTATTTTCTTTTTACTCATTGTTTCTGATGCTACCAAACACAGAAAAATAAGAAAAATTATCTTTACACAAAATTTTCCATCTAAACATACAGAGTAATAAAATTATGAATAGCGCTGCCAGCACAATAATTTCACAACAAAATGCTTAGGTGGCAAATTGTTATTAATTGTTATCTTTTTTATTTTTATTTTTTTTTAGAATACTAAATATTTTTAACACACACGGAGAGAGGGGAGAAGGTCTTAAAGAAACTTATAGTGGTGTATATCCAAAATGGCCTAATTCTTGAATATACAGCACAGGCTTTAAACCTCTTTAACTTACACTCATTTTCCAATGTGGGATTTACCCACTGTTTTTTATTTTGAGAATACTAAATATTTTTAACACACACACAGGAAGAGGGGAGAAGATCTTAAAGAAAGTTACAGTGGTGTATATCCAAAAAGGCCTAACTCTTGAATATACAGCATAAACTTTAAACCTTATTAATTCTTATCTGAATTCACTAATGATGTATCTTTTTTACTTACTATTAACAATTTAACTACTGAACTTTATTATGAAATTGTTATGCTCATGATTTTTTTTAAAGCTATTTATTTGTCATGGAATAAAGTATACTCAATATCCTTTTTAAAAATAATGAAAATTAAGTTATTCTATATTCTTAGCTACAAATATTTAGAATATTACTTCTTTTCAATGTACAATTTAGACAAACCGTGCTTATTTCTTTTTTATTTTTTATTTTTTTGATAAACCAAGGAACTTTGATTAAATTAGACTACAGAGTTTGGGCAAAGCCTCTCAAAGTACATGCCAATAACATCAAAATACAACAAAGAATTAATTAATATTAATATTCACAAGTGGAAAAAATGAGAGGTGAACCGGGATTATTTCTATATCATTAAAATATTAATATCAAATATATACATAATTATCACACTTAATTAATATTTATTTATTTTCTCAAAAAAATTAATATTTATTTGAAATTGATGGAAAGACAAAATCTAAAAACTCATTTAACAATCGGAATTTTAGTCTATGATACTCTAAGTAGTGTTACGAGGATAATATTTTTACAACAATTTTACAATAAAGCCTTGGTGTCAACTTGTTAAAAAATTTAAAATTAAAATATTTACTAGATGACATATTTATTGATCTTTGATCAGATAAAAATTTTCAAGTACGTAAAATATAATATGAAAATGTAATCAAAATTCACATTAAAAAAAATTTGTGTAACATTGTTTAAAGTGTACCTAACTCTCTCACATAAAAATAGGAGACAACAAAAAAATTTTACCAATTCAACTAACTAGAATCTATAGTTTACAACTTTACATACTATGTTTAAGTGTTCATTTAAAATTTATATATAACAAAAGATTTTACCAATTCAACTTACTAGAATCTATCTTCTCAAAAAAGAAAAAAAAAATTAAAAAAAATAAAATCTATAGTTTACAACTTTACATACTAGGCCCTTTTGGATATACACCACTGTAAGTTTCTTTAAATAATCTTCTCCCCTCTTCCCGTGTGTGTGTTAAAAATACTTAATATTCTCAAAAAAAAAAAAAAAAAAAAAAAAACCTTTACATACCATGTTTAAGTGTTTACTTGAAATCTATATATGGGATTAATAGTTAGCACAAGATATTTCTTAATTTATATTTGTAGATTCAACCATATCTTGCATCTTACCCACCCACCCACATACACACGTGTGTGTATGTGAACTAAATTTTTGGCATCTATTTCATTAAGATTACCATCATGCCAAAATAAGAGTCGACAAAATATTTTACCAATTCAACGAACTCGAATTTATAGTTTACAAATTTACATACCATGTTTGTACATTTACTTGAAACCTATATATGGGATTAGCACAAGATATCTCTTAATTTATATTTGTAGATTCAATTATATGTTGCATCTTGCCCAAATAATATGCTTATAGTATATTTATTTGTGTTTATTACTATCTATTAACAGGAGGCCATTCTTTTTCCTATCAAATACAAGATTTCTTATGACTCAACTAGGAGATCAATTGTTTCTCAAAAAAAAAAAAAAAAAAAAAAAAGAGAGATCAATTAGTATTATTTAAAAATACTAATAAGTATTTATAACTAGGAGATCTATTTGTTAGAAGTATGTGGTTAAATGATTAAATTAACTATATCTCAAAAGTTTAAGCTTAAGCTTTTGAAACAATTGATAATTTAACATGGTATAAAAAGATAAGAGGTTCTGAGTTCAGCCCACATGTGAGGGGGAGTGTTAAAGTATGTGATTAAATGATAGGTAGTTTCGGCCCACGTGTGAGGAAGAGTATTAAAAGTATGTGGTTAAATGATTAAATTTACCATATTCCAACAGCTTAAACTTTTTGGAACAATCGGTAATTTAACACTGTTAATGAAGTAGAGGCACATTTTCCTTGATTTTTTTTGCTAAATATGAAGTGGAGGAGCATATGATTAATGTCGACTACATGTTTTATAAATTAATCAAAGTGGATATCACTCAAATCCCCATGAAATAATATATACCAACCAGGTCCACAAGTCCTTGAGTATCTTCCAATCAGGTCAAAGGGCAGCTAATTAAATTTCTCATTATTCCTGTTGAAAATTTGTGGTGTTTATTTGAATTGTCTTTTTGAACAGCAAGTCCATAAGGGCGATTTGCTAAAATGAAAAAACTAAAATGTGGTGTGCCACAAATTATATTAAAGCCACCGCCACAGAAGTGTGAAAGCCAAAACTAATTAACATAAGGACAAACTATAAACAATGCCTGTGGTGTGCAAATTGCTAATTGCCATTGACCCTTTCACAATAGAAAGAAATAAATATGAGTTTGTTTAATTTTGTATACTATATGTTTGATTATATGTTATTGTGTGCTTTACGTAATAGACCCATAACCCATGGTCAAGAATGAAAATTTGGACTAAAAAGAGGCTTTGGGATTGAGCAGAGGAAACATTCAAGCAAAAATCAGGCAAAGGTATTATTCACAGACACCCTTTGAGGTCAACATCAACACCAGCATTAACAGGGTTTGATATGTTTTTTGTGAACAATGGAGAGAACTTTAACCTTAAAAGCCCAATAATTGAATTGGGGATTTTGAAATTTTTAGTTTTGAAGGCAACACACATTGAATTCTGCTCAGAGATAGAAATTCAATGTAATGGATATTTGGACGGTAGCCACTTAGATATTAAAGTGCTTTGGTTTGTTTTGGTTGTCCAATGCAGAGAACCTTAACCTAAAAAGCCCAATGAATTGGGGATTTTGAGTTTTTAGTTTTGAGGCAACAAACATTGAGTTTGCCCAGAGATAGAAATTCAATGTAATGGATAATTGGAAGGTACCAACTTAGATATTAACATGCTTTTCTTAGGTGAGTTGTGCCACAAAATGTCAAAATATTTTTATAACAATTGAGGTGTCAGATCATCATAGGTTAAAATAAAATGAAAAAGATTATACTAAGATCCACCATAATTGAAAACAAAAGTGTTGTGAGAATGATGTGACATTTTATTGTGTCTCTAGACTTTCTCTTCTTAACTACTAATTTTACGATTTTTTTTTTTGGCAAAAAGATAGGAGGGTAGGATGGTATACAAGATAGGCCGAGATGCTCAAAATATTTGGAAAATTTTTGCTATAAAATTCGTAGAATCTTAAATCTTAGTCATTACTTAAATTAGTTAAGTCTTTTGTTTTCACTTAGACTTGACTGATTTGAATTTGGATCTGATAACCCACTTGAACATGAAGACTAAATTAGTATGAGTATGAATATTTTTTTTACTCGTAAAAAAAATATATATAAATAAGAAGAAGAAAAAAAAAAGATCCGTTGAAATGATGAGCCGAGTCGGGTCGACCCCAAGGTCACATGGGTTGACCTTTTTTTCAAAGGGATTTTTTTTTTTTTTTTTTTTTTTATACAAGATAGAATTCTACTCTAGCCTAATCTAAGTGTATATGTGTGTGAAGCTCTCTCCTCTTTTTATTTTATTTCATTTATTTTTTAAGTTTTTCTTTCTTATTGCATACACTTAGATTCTTTTTTAACGAGGTCAAGGTTTGAATGGTTGAGTAGCATTGGACTATGTAACTATTGGGCCACATATTAGTCTTATGTGAATTAAGAAAACCCAATAAATAATTTTAATTAATCACAAAAAATATTACCAAGCCAAAATATCAATCACATACAAGAATTCAAAGATTTACGAAAAAAAACCATTTCTCTTTTATAGGAAAATTTTCGAGATAAACTCTAAATAAATTCACTATTATAAAATCAATTATAATATCTTATCCAATTTATGCCTTACTTATTGAGATTCACATCAAATATAATAATATGCAATCTCTAGGAATTCTAATGAACTTAAATGAGATCTTCACTTGTTCTAGATACAAAAATTCTTCATGGTTGTAGTATTCAAAAACCTTCCCCAAAGAGAAAACCCAAAAAATTAATTCCCTTGTGTTTGTTTAGTAGCTAAAGAAAATCTTTCTTTTCTTTGCTCTCACACACATGTAAGACCCCCCTTGTTATCTAACTTCTTTGCATTAATCCAAGTTTCACAAATTCTCATGAATTTGTGAGCTTTGCATAAAGCTTAAAGAAAACCTAAAACTTGTCTCTTTTTGCGCTATCTCTTAAGTGATTTTTTTCCCCTCTCTTGATTTCAAACTCATTTTTAAGATTCTTCCCCTTTTCCTACAAGGGAGGCTCTTTAGCCAAAGTCATCAAATCGTTTGCATTATTGTCTATTTAGAAGACCTCAATTCCTATTCCATGGTAGATTAGGAATATACTACTCCTTTGACAAAGAATACCAATTACATATTTATGTATTATATAACTTTTATTTTGAGTATTTTTATTTATTTATTCTCTTATTTGTATTTAAAAAAAAAAAAAACAAAGACAATATTATCATATTTTTATTTGTATTTATTATTATTATTATTTTGCATGTGAAAAAAAAAAACCAAGTTGACTGACTTTGAAAAGATCTAATAAGAATCATAAAATTTGTAACCCATTTAAAATAATCTAAATATGACCTAAACTCGATTTCATCGAACTCAAATCCACGCATTTGCCAAGTTTAATCTCACTTTGATCATTAGATTCCCCCCCCCCCCCCCCAAGTTACAAAACACCAAGCATGAATTAGATTCAAAATTTTATTATTAGAAGGAGGAGAGACTCCCGCAAAATTGTAACTGTCATTGAAGCTTTTTATTTTTTGGGTAAGTTTTGGTTTAGTAACTCATATAAACAATTTCTTAAATAATTTTTTTTTTACCTGATTAATGCCCCTTAGAACCTTATGAAAAAAAAAAGTAAAAATAAAAATCACATCATTTATGTTTAATCAATTGTCATTTTGGTCCAATAAGTTTCATTTTTGTTATTATAAGTTCACATTTGCTACCACCATTAGCCACTATTAAAAAATTTACCTTTAAAAAAGACTAACAATGACAACAAATATGAATTTATAGGACCAAAAAATAATAATAATTGACCAAACTTAAAATATGTAATTTGTATTTTTGTCTTTTTTTTTTTATAAAGAAATTTAATTATTTTTTAATTATTTAACAAGAGCTATGGACAAAAGTAATAGAAAGACTAACAATGATAGCAAATGCATACTTATTATACCAAAATGACAAAAATGAAATTTACAGCTTTAAAATGAGAATTGACCAAAATTTATAGTGTAATTTGTTTCATCCTCCCTTGAAAGTTACTATGACTTTTGGGTGGAGTTTATGGTGTGCCTTTGTGTTAGAACCACGTATCATTTCCCTTGTGTGTGTGTTTCTTAAATAATAATAAAAAAGTAATTATCCCATATTGCTTAACAGTTCATTTGGATTAAGGGAGAATAAAGTAAAGTAAAATAGATTTGCAAAATTAGTCTATTTTCAGCCAACTCTACTCTACTCCCCTCAATCCGAACGGGCCCTAAGATAGTATGTTGTATGTAGTATAATTTACCTCACCACCTCCCTTAATAGTTATCATGACTTTTGATTAGAGTTTATAATGTATCTTTGTATTAGAAGTTAGAACTGCAATCTCTCTCTCCTCCGGGTATGCTCTGAGAGTGTGTATGTTTCTCAGAGGGGTCTTTTTTTCTTCTTTTTTTTGCCAAAAACAAAATAGAATTAATGACTCTGCTATCTTGAATCCCATCACACAATAATGTAACGTATTTTTTTTATTCTTCTTATCCAAAACAAAATGATAACTATGAAGATAAAGTTAGTTCTTTTGTAGAGGAAAACTTGGATTTGAATTTCCTTCCTCCATTTGTTATAAGAAAAAAAAGCTATTATTCTTATTTATTAAAATTATGAATAAAAATATAAGAGACGCGATGATAAAATTATATAGTTATTTTATTTTTATTATTTTTCTTGTAAAACTTTTTTTTTTTTATACAAGATAAAAATTCTACTTTAACTTAATATAAGTGTATATGTGTGAGAAGCTCTTGTAAAAAGCCAGATGGTGCATCATCAGCTGCTACACCAGTGCAGCTCAGCTTGCCTCATAATGCAGTAGCTAGTGCACCAGGTGATGCAGCATCAGCTGCCACGCTAATGCAGCACAGCATGCCACACAGTGCAGCAGCTCGTGCATCAGAGCTGCCTAGACATGCACTGGACCAAGCCAGACAAGAAAATCAATTGCCAAATGATACAAGAACAAGTGAAACTCAGATTGAAGCTTCAAGTAGAAGTCCAAGGATCTTGCCTTGTGTTTCAGAGTTAAAGAAATTGAAGAGTTGTAATTTTTCATCTAAACGACAGTGTAGCTTACCTGATGTGTGTACAGAAACGGTGTGTAGTTTTGTTAGTTAGTTTGGTTAGTTTTAGTCAGACACGTGTATGAGTTTGTTGTGTTTGTTAAGTTGTGTTCACACGTACATATAGCTGTTAAGTTAGAGTATATATATATATATAGTTGTATAGCTACTGGATCAATCAATGAAATCATAATTTTCAGCTTTCATCAGAATCAATTTCTCATAGCTCTTTCTTAAAAACTTAAACTCTAGCCCTTATCCTTACTCCACAAGAACTTTATATTTGTGGAGTAACCATTACGTCAAAGGTATACGGTGATTTATTGTAAAACTTTCAAACACACAAAAAAAAACTAGAAAAAAAAAGAAGGGCATCACATTCCTTTTTTATTCTATTCAATTCCTTAATTACCTATTTATTATATTCTATACATTCCCTCTACAACGTGTTTAAAAGGTTGCATTGAGATCATTATATAGAGTGGAGCACCCAAACTTCCATGGCCTTCCCCTTATGTTTAATCCAGGCATGGTAAGATCTGTTTGTATTGTGATTTGACTAAATTAATTTAAAATTGATGTCTTCATTGAAAACATAAAAAATTACCAATCAATTGAATTATAAGACTCTACCTATTATTTATACAATCTAATGACATTAGGAAATAGTAATGCTATAGTAATAATTCAACGAATGACAGTGGCAGATTATTCTATAATAAATATGAGGTTGTGGTTGCAAGAAGGTTTTAGTAGCCGACGAAAGGCATGGCAATTTTTTGGAAATTTCCCTCTAGTTGCTGAGGTGTACCTCATTAGTTAATAGTCACTCATGGACAAGACTCAAAGATTATTTTATGGAAAAACAAAAGCTAAATTACAAAGGATTTGCAACTTTATTAAAAGTTGGGGTGACCTCATTAGCCAAAAGATGAATCTCCATCACAAGTTTTTTTTTTTTTTTTGTGTGACATATGATATGAATCATGGTGGATAGTGAATATGATGGAGATTGGCCCATGAGCCCATTTACCCACCAAGAGTCACACTAGGCAATTGATGAGGCACAGTGTTAAAATACTAAATAAATAGATAAAATATACAAGATTTCACTATCAAGTAGGTCTATTCACTTGGACGCGGCGACACGCAGAATGGTCACATTTTATTGGGTTTTGTAGTTTGGACTTTGGACACGATTTTGATTTTTATTGGGTTTCTTAGAGTTTTTTCAGCTTCTCTCAATTTTTGTACTGTTCAGAGAATAAACAGTAACATTTAACTTTTACCTACTCACTTTTTCAAATACACTTCCAACAGATTCTCTATCTCATTTTCTATCTTATTTAAATATTATTTCTTCATTTATTGTTTATTCTTTTTTTAATCATCATTTATTCTTTTTTTAACAACTATATTTTTCAATGAGAAGTGTTATGTTCACAACATTTTACGTAATACTTTTTACAACAAAATTTATGTGAAAAGTTGTTACTAATTATAATTTGAACCCACCACTGAAATTATTTTTTTACTCGCCAATATTAATTAATAACAATCTATTACTTAAAATTTATTGTGAAAATATTGTAAAAATATTGTGGTAGTATTTTTCAATTAGGATTTTTTATTTTTTATATTATTTTTCTTCCTTTCATTTCATTTTCATCCATGTTTCATTTCTTTTTTTCTTTTTCTTGTTTTTCTCCTCTACACAAGACACACAGCCCCCCTTCTTTTTATTTTCTTTTTCACCTCAAGAACATTCCAGCGCTTCACATCAGAGAAGAGAGAGAGAGAGAGAGAGAGAGAGGAGAGATCGGCTTGGGCCTCCACCGCATGCATCTCCACCGCCGCTCCAACATCTCCACCGCTGCTCGTCGTCCTCCCCACCGATCGGCTTGGGTCAGATCAGCTTGTTCTTTCTTTTTCTTTTTTTCATATTTGCTTGTTCTAATTCAACTTTATTTTAAGAATTGGATTTTGTTTTGTGTTTTGTGTTTGGATTATGTGAGAAACGGGGTCAGATCGGCTTGTTCTTTTTTCTTTTCTTTTATTTTCATATTTGCTTGTTCTGATTCAACTTTATTTTAATAATTAGATTTTGTTTTGTGTTTTGTGTTTGGATTATGTGAGAAACGGAGAGAATGAGAGAAAAAAATAAATCCGGAGAAAAGAAAAAGAATTAATATAATAGTGGCTGTGATAATTTTTTAAGCAAAAAAATTGATTTGAAGGTGCTACAGTGTTCTCTAGATTTAGAGAACTACTGTAGCAACTTCAAAAAAAATTTGGAGAACCTGGGCGTTTGGAGAAGCTGCTGGAGCATGAACAGTAACATTTGGTGGTCCAAAAATGGCTTTACAGTGGCTGCTGGAGATGCTCTTAGTTGTTTATTACAAAATTGAGGAGATTGGATTGGGATAAAATATTTCAACACAAATTCAAAGGGTTAATTGGGTTGCATTTAACTCAACTAATAAAATTTTCTGTGATTAAAAGATTTGAATTTCAAACCTCATTTACAGCAAAAACTAATTGATGTCTTAAAATGATAATAGAGAATAATAATTATGAAGCAGACATTACAAGTTAAAAATTTATCATATCTATATCTAAAAAAAAAAAAAATCAAACTGTAAAAAAAATTTGTCAAATTTACATCCCTATTAACACAGAACGTGTCACATATTTGTGGACACTAGTGGAAATGGAAAATCCAAAGTGAAATCAGCATAGATGAGATGACAAAGGAGTTCTTCCAACTAAAGAAGTTCTTAGCCATCAACTTCACCTAGAAAATGATGTGTGGCTTTTTTGTAACGAACAAATTAAAACTCTCCTGCACATCCTTATATTATGTCCATCGACCTATTGTGTGTGGTCTCAAAAAGTGTGGCCTTTAAGATTTAAGAGGGGGTGCGATCATACAAACACTATATCTCTACGCAATTTCAACCAGAAATTTCTGAATTAGAGCTATTATGACTGTATCTAAAGATGTAAAAATGAGATTGTGTTGGAAGGCAAGTCATTGGCAGTTTCGATTAGTAAAGTTGGTGTATGAAGAACATGTAAAAACTTGGGATTCACTTAAACCAAGCTTTAGAGGAAACTCAGCCCACCCTAACTCCCTCTTGGATGAGTAAGAATAAATTTTGATGTGGCAACGAATTACTACACGAGTCAAATTGGATTTGACTAAAATTTGATGCAACAGCAAACCATTATGTTCTGCATCTTAACAAATGAATGTAGTATTACAACTGTGAGGCAAGAAACTCTCTAGAGCAACAATGGGAGTATAACCTTGAATGAATTGATTCCCCCACATAATTTACTTTAGAATCCTGGCTCATAATAAGTGGTTCTTGTAGGGGGTTAAATTGTATGGTGATTGGGTGAAGGGTATTTGATGGAAGCTCTCACAAAAGAAGATCTAACTCGCTAGTACCTACACACAATAAACGCAGCACCATTGTAGGAGGTGGTAGTGAGCTATCTCAAGATTAAGTTAGAATTGTGGAAGATATTAAATCTAGTGGAAATTCACCATTGCCTTCTCATATTGTTTTTTGTGGATGTGACAAGTCTCTGATTGTTTTTTTGGTTTAGGTGTGCGTCTATAATAATTGGGATTCCTACTGAGGGGACAGGTCACATCGCATTAAATGCTGAGTGAGTGGTTAGGTATAATAAATATGATCTGACTAATCTTACAATCTGATTTGTTTTTGAGAGTTACCTCATGATCGGTCTTGGTGAACGATACATCGAGCTGATTTGCATGTTAGCCTCATATACCGACCTCCTACCTACTTACACATGTTGATGGTGAAGTTATTATTTCTTGCCCTTGAGTCATTTATTAACACCCCCACAATTCCATTAGACAAAAGTTTATAAATAATCAAGTGAGCCACGGTTTCTTGCTGATCCTTGGCAAAATGCACAATTTCATTAGACAAAAGTTTATAAATAATCAAGTGAGCCACGGTTTCTCGCTGATCCTTGGCAAAATGGGCCTGTCTATGACTACCTTAGCTCTCCTTAGCATCCAAATCCTTTCATTGCCAACACTCAACACTCAAACCCACAACACACCTTAGTCCTCCAAATCAGTATTAACAACACTTCAAAATCCTAATAAGAAAAAAACAACAATTCAAAATCAATTTAGTTTTAATACATGCTACAAATGGTTAATAATTCCGTGTGCCTCTATGCCAGCTGTCATAACATTAACAAGTTTTCTAGAGCAATTACATAATCCATATAAAATTCATTTTGTAAGGAATAAAAATTTAGATGATCAACTAAAAAAAGCAATTCTAGAAGTATCAAATACAACTACTAGATAACCAGTTGTAAATACATAAAAATAAATGAAAATTTATGACATCCAAATTCATTAAAGCGACAACTGATATACCCCTTCTAACACAATTGTGGGTGTTGCATGGTTTTATTAATTACCATGTAGTGTGTTAGAGGAGTTTTTCTCCAAACCGATTTGAAAGTAAATTTTTTCCTTATAAAATTGATGACTCTCAGTGCCTCCCTCTTTCAATGAATTTTTTTTCCCTCCGTTTCTTTGATTATATTTTGTTTGTTCATTTAAGTAGTTATTTATCAGTGATATAAATGTTTTAAATATGGCTTTCACTTAAAACTTTAAATGTTCATTTATGTAAGAATTTTCTATTTCGGTAATGCTTTAATAGAAATAGTTAATTTAACTCCTTTTTTTTTCCTCCTTAAAGTAACATATGATTACTTTCTTGGTAATTTTTTTTCAAAGAATTAGTTTTATTTACTTATTTATAATCTATCTAGAGTCTAGACCAATGAACCATGTCTCAAATGGCACTTCCTTCTCATATAAGAATGAATGGAAGATGTGATAATGAATTCAAAACTCATTGGGTGCATGTATAACTTATTAATAATTTTTCTGGCTAAAATGCAAAACTCACTCTTTAAGTTTCACCAAAATTCATTTTAGTCCTCTAATTTTGCTTTCGTTCATTTCAGTCTTTTAAGTTTCAAGTTTATTCAATTAAGACATTTCCTTCAACTTCCGCTATTTTTTTTTTCTAAATAGAAAATATTTTGCAATCATTAATTGAATTTTTTTAAATTTAAAAAATTTGAAGAAAAAATTAAAAATTTGGACATTTAGCCGCAAAACAGAAGTTGATAGAGGTGATTTAATTGAATAAACTTGAAATTTAGAGGAATGAAATAAACAAAAGTAAAGTTAGAGGACTGAAATGAATTATAACGAAACATAAAGAATACATTTTGCATTTTAGCCTAATCTTTTTATAATCAACTAATTTTAAAAAAAAAAAAACTAAAACTAATATTTAATTTAAAAAAAAACTAAAGCTAATATTAAAATGTTAAATGAGATAACAAAAAATAAAAGTCATTGTAAATAATCCAAAGTTATTATTACCTTTAAATTTTGAGTTTTTTTCTTTGTCTAAATTTGTTTACTATTTTATATTATCTCATAAATTTAAAAATTTACAGAATCTAGAAAGTCTAAAACAGACAATCTAGTACAAAACCATATCCATTTGAGTCATTTGACTAATCGAAAAAACCATGTCCATTTGAAGATATAGACTAGTTGTATTAAAAAAAGAAGAAGATATAATAGACTAGTAGACTAGTCGCCTTAAAACCAGGACTCTCGACGTAATAGGTTCACTTCGTATTTCGTAATAACAAATATAAAATGAATTTATTACGTCAAAGTGGGCCCTCACACAAAAACGACGACGGTTGTGTCTTATAACTATTAACTAAAAATTAACGTCCTATTTATAGTATTAATTAGCTAATTGCCAATTGGTAAAGCGAACCAATACATTTCTGTTTGGTGCTCCGGTTGTTTTTCACCTTGACGGTTCTCTTCTCGTACTTTCCTTCATAAGGTAACACTTTCTCTCTCTCTCTCTTCTGGTAAATTCAATGTTTTTTACATTTCCTCATTGATTTTTGGAAAATAATGTGGGTTGTTTTTATAATCTCCAATGTTTGGTTTTATGTGTCATCAGTGCAAATCATGAGATGGGCAATTTGTAGTTTCTATGTTTGGTTAATGAAACTTCTTTTTTCAATGATATATGGGAAATTTAGGATCTGGGTGTTTCAAATTTTCATCTATTATGGATTATTATAAGCTATATAAAGGTTTTATTTTATTTTATTTTTATGGCTGAGATTATGTGGCATGCTGCTATTGGAAACTGATCCTTCATGGGGTAACCTGTCAACTTTTTTAGATGGGTGTTTAGGAATAAGGATTGTTCATTCATTGAATAGTTTCAAGTTTTTTTGTAGAGGGATTCTTTTGTTGGTTTATGGAGGTAGTTTGAGAAGTTAGAAGAGAAATTTGGATTGGTTTGAGGTAGGAAAATGGTTTCCTTGTTTGTGTTTTGTGCATACGTGCGGAGTTTTTGATTTGTTCTACTTACTGTCACTGAAGGGTGAAACTTGGATTGGATTTCTAGTGAGTGTTCATTTATAGTTATAACTTATATATAAGTTAAGTTGTAAATTTTAGTGAAGATATTTAAGGAAATTAGTGAGTTTTTTTTAATTATTGATTAGTAAAATGCACACCCAATGGCTCTTTGAACTAATCACCTCCATGTTCTTATAGGGAATGACATGTCATTCGAGGTAAAGCTTATTGGCTTTAGAGTTTTTGTTTAGTGCAATTATTTGTTTTTTTGCACTTGATCCTGCTCTATTGCCTGAACTGGGAGATCTTACAATGTATTGAAATGGCTTTGGGAAGAAAATTTTTTGCTTTATATGATATGGAAGTGAACCACTAAGACAGCTTTGCCAAGACATAGTCAAGGGCAAAACTAAGATTTTATCTTTGGGGGGGCCAAACCATGAGCCAAAAAAATTTGACTACTTAAGAATAAGAAATATATTAAAATGCAAACCTAAATTAATATATGAAAAATAAACTAGAATTTATTTATTTGTTTTTTTTAAGAAGAACTAGAATTTATTTAGTAATAACAAAATATGAACAAAATAAAATAAAATAAATAAAATAATTGTTTCTTAATACATTTCAACTCAATCATCTATGATCTATCAAAATAGAACTTGATGTTTTACTCAAATCTTGAAAGTCATTTATGATTGATTATGAACCTAATTTCGTAGCAATTTCCCTTTCAATGTACAAAATCCAGGAATTTTTTAGAACATTACCTTCCATTTTGTTGTTAAGCCTAGTTTTGACAATATTCATGGCTAAAAATGCACATTCCATAGTTGTGGTTGAAACTAGAAGAGCAATTACAAGTACATCCACAAGTTGATAGTGTTAGGCTACTGATTTTCTAGTCCTTATAAGCCATTTGCATAGTAAAAATAATATTTGATAATCTTTTGAAATAAAAAAGCAAACTTACATTATGCTTATGATGATGAAGTTCCAGTTCCAGTTCCAATAGTAGTTTTTCATGATCTATGAAGTCAAGCATATAAATTTTTTTGACCAAAACAAATATAATCAATTCTAAAAGATTTATGTGCCTATAGAGGAACCATAGTTGAGCTAAGAATAAACATCTTTTCATCTTCACTAAGCCAAAGATTTTTTTTTTTTTTAAATTTAGAATCTATTGTAGCACAGAAATGTCTACTTTAATAATGATGCTCAATTCAATTGTAATTTGTAAAGAAATCTTGTTGATGATGAGCTCGACCTTGTTTCTCAACATAAGGAGCATTCGTATTGGGGAATTTATGTTGCATTCCTTAAAAAATTATTTCGAAGTGGTAAAGTAAAAGCAACTCATCCATCGTGTCTGAATTCTTTTAACTAAAAAAATATTTAGTTTTACCAAGTAAAAAAAAAGTGTGGGTTCCAGTTAGCGTACAATCTCTTGTTGTCAAATAAGAGATTTGGCATTCAAACCCTGCCTATATCAAAAACCAATTAGTGTCTTGGCCCAATGATAAAGAGCAATCATCATAAAGTGAATGCCATAAGTTGGAATTTTATTGTATTTATCAATAAATAAATAAATAAAACCCAATTGTAGGTAAAAAAAAAAAAAAAAGAAGAACCCAAGCAATCCTTTAGGTGGAGCAAAACAGCATCGCAGCACCCAAATCCCAAATTCCCAAAATTTTAACATTGGTCATAAAGAGAAAATAATCTAAGTGTCATGCTAAACACATATATAGGTTAGGTGGTGAGGTGGCTATGTTATTTTTGGGTTCTTTTGGCCAGCTTTCTATTTTTCTTTTTCTTTTTCTTTTTTTTTGGGGGCGGGGGGTGGGAGGAATAGGGGAATTTAAATTTTTTGGGTTCAAACTTTCGAATCTTATATATACTATTAAATAGAAATTACATTCTGGGGGGGGCTTGGTCTTATAATATTTTCTGTAACTGGACATAGCTGAGGTAGTGGTGGTGCTGAAATTGATATGGCAGTGGCAGTGTCAGTGGTGAGGATGATGGCACAGTGGTGTTGGAGGTGGTGGTGAAAGGGTGGCAGCAGTGGCTGTGGTGGGATGGTGGTGGCATTTGTGAACTGATAGTAGAAATAGAAGTAGTAGTTTCTGCCATTTTCATTCTTAGCGAAAACATGAAATATTTGCTTCCTCTATTCTCTGAAATTTTGTTTCTGTTTCCCATTATTTGGAAACAAATTCTCCTTAGCTAACTGTAGTGCATTAATTTTCATGATATTTAGATAATTTACAACTGTTTTCCTTTACAACTTGCTCTAATTTACTTATTCTTTTAGTTCATTTTCCAGGTTTTAAGAGCTAGACAATTGCAATGGAAACCGATGCTTTTGGTGAAGCAAGTGTATCTCATGATGATGTTGATACTGGTTATCCAGAGACAGAGTCTAATAAAGTTGACTCACTTGAAGGGAGTTCATCTAACGGAGAGGTTGTTGGAGAATTAGGAAATGCTGGGGAGTTTCTAACAAGAGTTGAATTAGATTTAGCATGTTCTTCTGAAAAATTGGTTAACCTAAGTGTCCTTATGATGCAAGTGGCGACCAGGGAAAGTGACTATGAAGCCTTTGTGTCACGGGGAGAATGCATGTTGGGTAATTCTTTTGAGAAGGCTTTGGAATTTGATCTCTTATCTGGAATTTTAGATTCAGAGGTGCAAGAAGTGGATAAATTCATGTCTACACTTCAAGCAGATGTAATTAGTGCCCATGAGATAGTATCTTTATTCAAACACTTGGGAGAAACTTTTGTGGAAATGGAAGGAAAGTTGTGTGATTCTGAACTATCTTTGAAGCAGTCGCAAGATCAGGTCTCTGAAATTAGGGTGCAATCTGCGAAGTTCCAGAGGATCTTGGCAAGTTCTAACCGGGATGAACATTGTAAGTATAGAAAGTAAATGTAGTTTATAATAACAAATAATCGTTATCATCATCATCATAATTTTTAGTATTATGGATTAATATGATCATAATATGAGAGGTAGCTGTAGAAATTCATGGAGTGGAACAGGTTTGTTTGTGCTGAAGAAATGTGAAGTTGACTATAAGCAGTGAAAAGGCTTTTTATAATCATTCTTTTAATATATTATAATATATATTTTTTTATATGTTTACCACTCAAATGGCTGAACCACTATGGCAGCTGTATGTGGCAACTGAACATCTTCAGATCGTTTTTATAATTGAATGGCTCAATTCTGTTCTTCCTAATGAAGATTTGTGACAGATTAAGTTTTTCTCTCTGGTGCTGTTATAATTTAGTGCAATATTAGATGAGAAGATTTTTAATTGTTATGTTGGTATCTCAGTTTCTAATGAATGCATGTTGACAGGGAATAATGATAAAGGTGTGGACTTTCCGGGGGATGATCAATTTTTGGATACCTATGCAAATATAAAAATGCAAACTGCTGAACAACAAAGACATATTCTCAGGCTGCTGGAAAAGTCTTTGTCCAGAGAGATGGATCTTGAGAAGAAGTTGACTGAATCAAGGCAAATTGAAGAAGAATTGAAGCTGAGGCTACATTCTTCAGAGCAAGAAGTATTTTTCCTAGAGGAAGAAGGAGCAGATATTTGGGAGAGATGGTTCCAGGCAGATAATGCCTCAGAAATTCTGATGGGAATTTCAAAAGAACTACTGGGTCGTCTCCATATTTTTCAGTTTAATTTGAATGGTGCTGTTCAGAGGGAAGCTGAGCTAAGACGTGAGCTTGAACGCACTACAGAACAGTTGAAATCCAAAGAAATTAATTTGCACAAGCTTGAAAGCAGTGAAATGGACAATGTTATTGAGGGTCTGAAAGAAAAAATATCTAAAGCAGAAAGTAGGGCAGAAAGCGCTGAAGCCAAGTGTAAATTATTAGCGGAAACCAATATGGAACTTAAGGATGAGCTGGGTCTTGTTAAAGACGGTGGTAATATCTCTGAGAAGGTGAATCTACTTGAGAGGCAATTGCAGGAATCTGATTATCGGCTACAGCATGCAGTGGCATCTGCTGAAGCTGGTGAGGAGAAGCAGAGCATGTTGAATTCTACAATTGGAGACATGGAGAATTTGATTAAGGATCTGAAGTTGAAGGTTTTAAAAGCAGAAACTCGGGCTGATAGTACCGAGGAGAAATGTATCATATTATCCGAATCTAATATGGAGCTACATAAGGAACTGAGCTTTTTCAGTAGCAGACTGGAATCCTTGGAGGCTTCTTTGCATCAAGCTGAGGAAATGAAAATAGCAAATGCAAAGGACATTGCTACCCGGAAAAAAGTTATTACAGATTTAGTCATGCAACTGTCAATTGAAAGAGAGCGCCTTCATAAGCAGGTATGGACCAATTACATGTGTGATTTGATTTTTCAGATCAAAAGCTGGTTTTATCTATAAAATGTCCCTTTTTGTTGTCTCTTTAGCATTTACCTCCTAAATTTAAGTATCACCTGAAGTATATATTTAATATCTGCATATCAAAATTAAGCAAAAGTATAAAACTATTCAATAATCAGCAACTTGGTAGTTACTAACTAAAAACTAGATAAAAGATTTTTTGTCCCTATAGTCTCACTTCAATCCAATATAGAAAAGCCTTGATGAATCCTATATAAAAATTTAATAAACTAAGTTATGAATGTTCTGCTTTCTTAAACGAAAAAAGTTGTATGTTTTTGTGTTTTAAAAAAATTAAAAGTGGGGACTGCACATGACTCACAAATTATGCTTTTCAATTATTGGATTGAGGCATATGTTTAGTCTTGTTTTTGTGTAAAACTTTTAGTGGAGTTTAAGAATAAAAAAATGTAGAAATTTGGTTATGGTAAGAATAACACCAAGAACAACAACAACAAAGCCTAAATCCCAAAACTTTGGGGTCGGCTTTTTGGTTGTAGCAAGTCTTAAATATGAGGGTATGCTTCTAAAGATAAAATGGAGTTTTTCTGAACTCAGCACAGTTCCTGCAGACTCAAGATATTTTGTGTGTTATGTGCAGATATCTACATTGACAGTGGAGAACAACAATTTGCTACTGAAGTTACAGCAGATGAACATGCACCACCCTGTAGATATTGGCCATAATGGTCGAGGGAACAGTGAAGAATTTTCATTGCCCAAGCATGATTTGACTGATGTTACTTGTGCAAGAGAAAGTAAGGAAGAAGTGACTGAGTTGTCGGCTACTGGTTCCATGGTAGGTGCTTCCTATTTATTTATATTCTTCTTAACAGTGGGTCGATTTCTTTTAAGCAGGTTTAAAGCTGCCTTATTCTTGTCAGGGTATATAAATTTGTCATAGATGTTTGATCTGCTAACTGCCTTTAACACTTGTTTTCAAGCCCAACCCCTTCCCCAAAGACTTAGGGAGACAGATCTTTTTTGATGACGTGGAACCTCACCAAGGCAAGGCCCTTTGGACCTACTTTTGGGGAGTAAACCACAGATACACGACCTCACCTGCCAGAACCGTGTATCATGTAATCCAAGGGAACTCCTAGTGGGGATCAAACCCAGGATATTTGGGTCTACAACTCATCCCAAGCCTCCAATCACTAGGCTGCCCTACACCACTCCATAAGTAGGAATTGAAGAGCCTTTCAATGTCCTTGACCACCTTTACAGTCAAAATAAAAGTGCTTTTCCAATACACTTGAATGCCAAAAAAATAAACAGATTGTATAAGCTGCAGTCTTCCATAAAAAAGACAGCCTTCTAGCAGACCATGTGTTTATCCTGGTAGCAATCTCGTTAGCCAACAGTTTACAAACATTAGGAGCCAATTTACCAGAAATGAGGGGCAGGCCCAAGTACTTGACAGACAAAGAGCCCTCTTTAAAGTTTGAAATTGTCAGAATTTTCTGCTTCATTTCACTGGTAACAGCTGAGAGAAAGATCTCAATCTTTGATGGATTAACAGCTAGGCCAGAAGTCAGTTTGAACTGAATAGTAACATTCTGAAAGATTGAATGGAGCCTTCCTTTGCAGTAGCAAAGCGCATCAAATCATCAGCAAAACAAAGATGAGAGAGTGCCTCCTTATCACACCTAGAACGATACTTGAATCTGTCCTTTGTCCCTGCCAACCTACTCATCATTTTTAAGAACACCTCCATAGCTATAACAAACAGGTTGGGTGAAAAAGGATCACCTTGCCTAAGACCCCTTCCACCTTTAAATTAATCCACCAAGGGGCTGTTTATTGCCACTGAAAACTTTGGTTAAGTAATACAAGATTCAATCTAACCAATGAATCTATGAGGAATACCAACAGTGGCCAAAGTGTCGAGTAAAAAGTTCTAATAAACTATTATAGGCTTTCATTGGATCCACTTTTCTTGTGCATCTCAGTGAACCAAGATACCTGTGGTAGTTCCTCACCAATTCCTAAGCTAAATGCACATTCTCAGTGATGCTTCTTTTGGGTATAAATGAAGTTTGAGTAGGACTAATCAGATTATGAAGAAAAGCCTTTAATCTGTTAGCCAAGATCTTTGTGGTACACTTTTTGAATTGTATCGCAACAGGAAATTGGTTAGATTTCTAAATCAGATTTACATTATATGCTTCATTACACCTGCATAGTCAATTTCTGCCTAACTCATGATTCTCATAGTTACTCAAGAAACTCCAATTGGGGAATAAAAAAATCCTTAATTTTCATAGAATTTTCACCCTTAACTCTAGTCTCTAATAAACATACTAGGTTTGCCCTATGGATTTAAACCTCTAACATTCTTAACCTCTTTTTGTTTGAAAGGGTCATTTAAACCTCTACCATTCCAAATACGAAGCTTCATTGGCTTGTATCAAGGAAATGGCAAACATCACTCTCCAATTGGAGAAGCACATGCTAATCTTCCTGATCCACATAACCAACATTTTCCTTAGCTTTCCCAGCTTTCTTCGGCTTTAATTTTGCACCCAGCTTCAAAGTTGCATCTAAAAACTCCTGTTAAGTATTCTGCCCTCTAAACCTTGTCACAACTGCTATAAGGACCTTCCACATCCTTCATCAGTATCCTTTTTCCAACGGCAGATTTAGATCTCATAACAGCATCATCAGAGTGAGCAGTTCTGGCCCCTGGAACCCTCTTCCAAGAGGAATTTTTTGGGGAAGCAGGGCCCGCAACTTGATAGCCTCAAGGTTTTTCTCATCTTCCTGCTTTTCTTTAGACTTTACCTCCAATCGAATAGGAGAAATACTACTTCTAATCTATTCTCATTTTACACCATTACTTGTTACCAGACTTCTTTTTTTGTTGAAAAGTACCATTCCTTCATTGGTTTTCATTGATCTAGAGAAACATACAATAGGGTCCCTAAAGAGGTTGTGTGGTGGGTTTTGGAAAAGAAATGAGTTCCTATGAAGTATATTAAGTTGATTAAGGATATGTACAATGTAGTGGTAACTAGTGCGAGAAGAAGTGGAGGAATCACAAGTGAGTTTCCTATCACAATAGGTTTGCATCAAGGATCACTATTAAGTCCATATCTCTTTGCACTAGTGATGGATGAGCTCACTAAATCGATCCAAGAGGAAGTCATTGGTGTATGTTTTTTGCAAATGATATAGTTTTAGTGGATGAAACTAGAAGTGGAGTTAATGCCAAGTTAGAAATTTGGAGAGATGCTCTAGAATCTAAAGGCTTTCAATTAAGTTGGACTAAAACAAAGTACATGGAATGTAAGTTTAGTAAATATAGAAACACAAACAAAGGGTTAATAAGACTTCATGATCAAGAGATACTAAAGGGCGAAAACTTTTTATATCTTGGATCAATAGAGAAATTGAAGAGGATGTGAATTATAGAATAAAAGTAGGGTGGATGAAGTGGAGAAGCGCATCGGGAGTGTTGTATTATTGTAGAATATCTATTAAGTTAAAGGGAAAATTTTATAAGATTGTTATATGACTAGCTATGCTTTATGGCACCGAATGTTAAGAAGCAACATATTCTTAAAATGAGTGTAGCTAAAATGAGAATGTTTTTTTTTGCAACATATTCTTAAAATGAGTGTAGTTGAAATGAGAATGTTTTTTTTTTATAAGTAACGGAAAAATTATATTAAAGAAGAACACAGCCCCTTACATGGGAAATGTACTAGAGAGGCAAAAATATCAAAAAACCAAAATGAGGAATGATAGGATTCAAAATGAGGAAATTTTCCTAAAGATAGGGGTAGCCTCTATTGATGGAAAGATGAGAGAAAATCACTTGACCTCTCCACCCTCGCCCACCCCATCCTTACCCTCTCCACCCCCCTCCTCCACCCCACCCTCTCCCTCTCCCTCAACCATCACCTTCTTTCTTTCCTTTTTTGCCACCCTCACATTTTCCCTCTCCTTCCCCCATATGCTTTCCTTCACAGTTCGGGCTTTTCCCATATCCTTATCCCCCTCCTCCACCACTGCCTTTGCCCTCCCCTCCCCCACCACCTCAGGGGTCTAACCAAGCTCTGCCTAAACAGCCGTCCCTTGTACCTGCACCTTTAACCATACCAAGTCCTCCCTCTATCGAAACCTCTTTAAACATCCCTCCTAAACCTCAATCCTTTGTCCTTGGGGGTAGCAAGAGGTCTTTTCATGTTGATGCAAAACTTTTTTCTTTTTCTTTTGATGGGGGGCGGTCTGATTCGTATACCATACATGAGACACGTCGGAATGTTAAGAGCTCTATTTGGGTTGGACGTAGGGGCATAGAGTGGTTACTTACTTGTCTCAAAGATATACGAGATTGGGTGCCTAGCCATGTTTTACTTTGTAAGAGATTCAGGGAAAATGGGAAGTTGTTAGAGTTTTGTGGGAGATCTAACAAAGCTGGTTTGTTTGTTGTTATTGCAGTATATTTTGGTGGGTCTAGGAGAGGTTGTATTATGATACCAGCAAGCTCTAATAGAGCTGGTTGGTCTTTGTTTCAGAATGAGCTTAGGAATTTTTGCTCTATACTCATGAAGGACTCTGTGGCCACCCTTCTTGCTTCTGGTCTAAATCACAACTAGTTGAATAGTGACCTGAACTTGGGATTCTTTTGGAGAATCTTGACTGTGCTCGGGTGGAAGGATCCTTCAGATTCTTCTGCTTCTGCTGGGTCCCCATGGATCACTACAGCCACCACCGCCTTCCCTTTGTGGTTGGGCAAGGGGTTCCTTTGCACTTCTAGCTCATTTTAAGTGAGCTCCAGGGTTCCTTTGCCTTGGAGCCATGCTCTGCGAAGGGACTGCTTCTTCCCTCTTCTTTACCCAATCCCCAACAGAGTCGCCAAAATGTGAGGGTCCTTTTTTGACAAAGTCCAGGCCCAAATTGAAGCAAGGACCCTGGGGCCGGTTGTAGTGATTTGAAAGGATTGGGCTTCGTTCACAGTAGCTAAATGGCTGTTTACAAACCAAGTGATGCACAGAGCAAGGATCCTTCAAGAAATACATGCTAGCAAGCAAGAATATATTAGAACAGCAAGCAAAAAAAAAAAAAAAAAGGCAGCAAATGGGATAACGGAGGACATGAATAAATGTTAAAGATCCTTATGTCAATATTAAATATTTCGTTGCTTTTTCTCAATTACAGATTACAAAATGCTCACTAAGACATGTTACAAGGTCCAAATAAGCTCAAAAATTATAGACTTAGATGACTATTCAAGCCTCTAAGACTTGCAAAGTTTGAATCCCTTTGAATCCAAGTATGTTCTATAGTGGTTGTCTGGGATACCGGGAAATGTCTTTCTCTCATTTTCTACTTTTATGAGTTCTCACCGGGTTTTCTTCTATGATTTCGTTATGATCCCCCCTTTTTGATGTTGGCTGTCTTCCCTTCTTATAGTGTCATTCCAAGGGCCCTATTAATTCCCCTCCCTTGCTCCCTTGGGTACCAGAGCCCGTTATGTGCCTATCACCCAGAAGACTGATTCTTTCCCTATTCCTTATAATTTCCTCCTTTTGGTGTTGTTTCTTTGAAAGCCCATGGCTGACTTTCCATTCCAGGGTGTGCTTTAGGGAGCAGTTCTTGATTTCTCGCTTTTTTTTTTCCAAATTTCTCACCCTTTCAGACTCAGCTTTTGGTCGTTCTCTCTTTGTCATTTTTCCCAAGTGGGCAGAATCCATTCCTGCTGGGTTGAAGGTTTTCCCTGCTACCTCTCCTTATAGCTCCTCATTCTGGGTTCCTCAAGGTACCATCCTTTTGCTCATGAATGGCTATCCCAAGCTTTCAGCTTTCTTACTGCATCACTGGTCGCTTGAGAAGGACATATCTGCCCTTCGTTTCTTGTGGCTTTTTGGTATTCCCCTTGAGCTATCTTAATCCTGCCTTACACGTCCTGGGGATCCCGCCTTAGTTCTTCCCACTGGACTCTCTCCAATTCTCTAGTCTAGGCGGGCTGGGCCTTCTCTCTTTCTTCCCTTTATTTTATGAGTTCTAAGGCCTGTCCAATGTGGGTTTTAGGCTGATCATCCTTTTCCCTTTTGGTAAGCTTAATCCTTTTCAGATTCACCTTTTTTTATGGTCCATTGTGTTATTTCTTTGGGCCTTGGTGTTGTGATTTTTTGGACCTCAATAAGTAGGAAAAGTTTAAGCAAGCTAAGCTTGAAGAGGGTGTTGAGGGTACTGAGGTTGGCTTTGAGACCAAGAAGAGAAAAAATGCAAAATCTCAGAAGTAGTTAGTAATTGCTGAGGAACCCGAGAGAGTAAGCTCCCCTACAGTGGGGAAGGAAGTTGGACATCTTTTAATTCCAAGGACTCAAGTGAAGACTAAGGTAGAGTCTTCTCTCCCTCAGGTTCTTATGAGTTCTTCAGCCTATGGTTCTTTGGGATCCCCTGACTTTGTACCTCAGTCTCCCTTAGTACCCTCTGGGCGTACCCGTAGTAGATAAAAGACCCTTGGAAACCCTATAGAGAAAGAGAGAGAAGGGCGAGACCTCTTTCCTTCTCTCTTTTATTTTTCACACTAGCTTACTATTGTTGCTGCAGCTTTTTTTTTTTTAACTGATGAGTGATTATTTTCCTTCCAGTCCAAGCGTAAGTCAAACCCCAAGAAAGGCAGAAGTCAATCGTCTGGTGATGATGTGGTATGGCCCTCTTCTACTCATGCCTCTTTCTGTTTATTTCCATCCCTTTTCTGGTACTGTGTATTTGTGATGTTCTGTGACTTACCCCCTTTTTTGTAGGTGGAAGTACCTCTTCCCACGGCTGGTAGGATTTTGGAGGAAGAAGTGGTTACAGCCCCCCTTGCTGCATTCCCAAGTGTAGAAGAGGGGCCCCCTAGTGGTGGTATAACTGAGGAGGTTGGGCAGCCAATGCAGGGTGTCGAGGCTACTCAGGGTCCTGAGGCTTCCCAGCTTCCTGTTTCCCAAGATCCTCAGCCTGAACAGACTTTCAGTCCCATCAAGACTGTGTTACCTGAACCTGTTTTAAGCAAAGAAACCTTGGGGGGCGCGTCTCCATCCACACAAGCAGGTAAGCCCCCATTTACCCCTTATAAGAATGCTTAATCTTACTCCTCTTGCATCCCCTTCACTTTTTTTTTTTTAGAGTTCTCATTTTTCTCTTCTCCTTTTAAGTCAAACCAGTTTAAGATCTGCCCTTGAGGCTGCCTCTTCTTTGGAATCAGAAGGTTCTGTAGGTGCGTGTTGTTCACCTTTACTGTGCTTTCTCTTCTTTCCCCTTTTTATGCTCTTCCTTTGTCTTTTCCTTCTATGGCGAAGCCCCCAGTGTCTTTACCTTCTTTTAGCCATTTTGCCAAGGTTTCTTCACCCTTTCTCCAACGTGCTGTGTGTTCTTTCACAGAGTCTTCTAAGAAATCAGAGGAGCAAGAGGAAAAGGCTCCACCCCAAGAAGCCGATACTGGTTCCCCCTCTTTTTTTTTTTTGCTTTTCTTACTGTACCTTTCTTCCTTTGCTCTTTCCCCCTTTTTGAACTATGTTTGTTTTTGCAGGTGTGGACACAGGTGTTAGAGATCTTGAGTTCATGGTTCCTGAAATGGCTGTGGGATTTGCCCGGATTGCTGAATAAGCAGGGACCCCTTAAGCCGTCCAAAAGGTTGACAGTTCCCTGATCCCTACAAGTGGAGATGCTACAATGGGGAAGACTCTAGAAGTGGCTATTTTAGATCCTGACTCAGGGCTCCCTGCCTTCTTGGCCTGTTTTGATCTTTTGGAGTTCAATAGCCTCCCTACAAGCCATTTTCATCGCTTTGGGCCTTCCTATGGCAACTTCTTGTGCTTCTCCATGCCTGTGGAGGTTCTACCATTGCTGGAAGGGTTACTCAAGATCCATGGAGACTTTACTAGTGGTTTTAAGGGAGGTGTGTTTCTGGGCAACATTTTGATGAAGTTGTTGTGTTCTGTGCTGATCTCCCTAGGGGATTCCTCTCTTAACTCCTTATTTGAAGAGAAAATTTTGGAATGGAGGGGAGTGGAGCAGGATCTTTTAGAAGCAAAGTTTAACCTATCCTTCTTGCTGGAGTATTTGCATTCACTGGTCCACATGCTATTCTAGAGGTGGGCTTCCCAGAGTATAGATGTTGAGATTGCCGCTGCTGAGGAGGCTCTAGCTCGTGCTCACAAGGTTTTGCATGATTTGAAGGTTAAAAGGCAGAGGGTTCTCTCTTCTTCAGCCATTCCTGCCATTTCTTTAGACAGTTCTCTACTGGCCGGCCTCATTCCTTATTAGCCTTTTCCTCTTCTTTTTTTATTTTTTTATTTATTTTTTTTATTTTATAGCTAATTTAGATGTGTATTTTCAAACAGTTTGGGTTGTATAAGCTTTATCTTTTTTTGTTAAACACTATTCCTAGTTTTTCCTCCTCATTTTCTGTGATATGGATCTGTATCTGTGTTGTCTCTTTTTTTTTTTCAAGACTACTTCTAGCTTTTAATGGCATGTGGATCTGTTCTTCTCTTTTTGTATACTCCTTTTTTTTTTTTTTTTTTTTTTTTTTTTTTTTTTTTGCATTGAGTCCTGGGCCATGGTCCTTACAAGTCTTACTATAAGTCCTGGATCAGGTACCCTGGTGGTTGTTTTGCTGCGCAGGTACTGAACAGGGTACATTGGGTGTTTTCCCTCCTCTTTTTTTTTTTTTTTTTTTTTTAAGTCCCAGATCATGAACCAAGCAGACCTTCTTTTGTCAAATACTGGGCTAGGTATCCTGGGCACTTACTTTTGCCCATGATCCTAGGCCATGTGTTTTGAACTAATTGTGGGGTGGGTCCTGGGTCATGTGTCAAGATTTTTTTTTCTTTTGCATTGGCCCAGGTACCCCCCTTAAGTCTGCTCATATTTGGGCTTTGAAATATTTAATTTAACAATAACTTAAAGGGAGTAAAAGAGATTTCATTGAATTAAAGCACAATTACCATCTAAGGAACACAAAAAAGTTATCAAAGATAGCAAGGATCACAGAATGTCCTTCTACCCTGGGTTCTTGAACAAAATTACTTAAACAAAAATTCATAGCAAAAGCAAAGGATGATGAAACACTTAGCAGGTTGGGGAGTTGGCAAAATACCCACTATTGTGGGCTTCCCTGATGATGTAGGGTCCTTCCCACTTTGGAGAAAATATGGAGGGTTCTAGGAGGTTTCTTCTTACATGTTTTGCTGTTCTCAACACCAGCTGCCCCTCAGTGAAAGCCCTTGGGTGTACTGATTGTGCATATGCCTTAGCCATCCTTTACTGGTACCTTAGACTTCTTCTTCTGGCTACTTCTCTTTCTTCCTCTAACCCCTCTAGATCTGCTAATCTCCTTTCATTGTTTGCTTCCTCGGTTTCCTCCCGGTTTTCTTCAAGCACTACCCTTGGTGTAGGGACTACTAATTCCACAGGACTAATGGCTTCTGTTCCATAAACCAAGGAGAATGGTGAGAATCTTGTGGCTATTTTCACAGAGCTCATGCATGCCCAAAGTACGTCTGTCAAGTGGTCACTCCATTTTCTTCCATACTCATGTTTCATCTTCTTAAGGATCTTCAGCATCACCCTATTAGTGGCTTCAGCCTGGCCATTTCCTTGTGGGTTGTATGGTGTAGATCTTCCATGCTTGATGTAATATGCCTCAGTCAGGTTCTTCATGTCTTTATTTATTAATGGGGTCCCATTGTCACTGATCAGCCTCTTGGGGATCCTGAACCTTGTGATGATGTGTTCTCGAATGAAGTTTACCACGGCTGCTCTATTGGCCTTTTTCAAAGGGATAGCTTCTACCCATTTTGTAAAGTACTTAGTGGCTATTTGGATCCATATGTAACCATTGGAAGGGGGGTTTATAGGCCCTATGAGATCAAGCCCCCAAGTGTGGAAAGGCCATGGTGTTGTCATATCTTGCAGTACGTTTGGGTGAGTGTGGATTGCATCTTCAAGAACTTGGTAGGCATGGCATGTTTTGACCAGTTCCTCGGAGTCCTTTTTCATTGTTGGCCAATAGTACCCCAGTAGTAACAACTGCTTGTAGAGTCTTCTTTTCCCTGGGTGACTTCCACAGTCGCCGGAATGGACATAGCCAATCCCAAAATTTTGGGACTAAGGCTTTGTTTGTTGTTTTTATTTTTGTACCATTCCTTCATACCAGACTTTATCCTCTTTCTTTGCTCATGCTCTGTTAGAAAGACCAAAACACCTTACAATGAAAAGGTATAGGTGGCTTCCAGGGGTATTCTATAGAAGCCTCCAAGAGTTGATCCATCAAGTAATTCAACTAGTAAATAATCTGAAAGTGCATCCTCAAGCCCAAATTCCACACAAATGTTGGCAAACTCGAGCCTCTTCTGCTGATCAGTGATAGCATCAGCAAAAAGGGGCTTTCCAATATTTGTGTGGAATTTGGGAGCCCAAAATTTAATTGGTAGATGCCGAACTTAATCCAGATTGGAATCTTATTATATCTTATCTTTTCCATCTGCAGCCCAGGGTTCCATTCTCTTAGGAACAATTGCTTATTAGCATTAGCAACATGCCACATTTTGGCCTCCAATCAAAAGTGAAAACCTCCATCCCACCAAATGATATTCACAGAGCTTCAACGGACTTCTTTACTAGATAAAAGGGGATTTGTGTCCAAACACTGTCCAAGTAGCAAGTAGACCATTAAAAAATGCTTTATTCCACAACCTCCATATTTGACAACAATTCCCCCATTCTTTTTAACAGGAGCATGGAATTTCCAAATGAGCAGCTTCCCTTTATCCAATTTGAAACAAAAATTGTTAAATCTTGAAATTGGGTCCATTTCCCTTGAGCATTCTGATCCACCAATTCTTTACACATATTCTGAACTGCAGAGGACTCGGAGACTTCCTGCATACCCAACCCCTCCCAATGCTTCAAAGAGATTCCAGCCTTGCCTCTGCCTCTCCCCGTAGTCTTCCTCATGAGTAAATAAACACTAATTAAAGAATTTAAAGATGAGAATTTGGATCAAGAATCACAGATAACTCAAGAATTTTCAACCGCACATAGCATGCATGATTCTAACATGCACTGAGAACATCCTAATCCTAGCTAACTAACTGCCTCTCTCACAATACCAATACTTGTAACAAATGATTTACTCCCTGGAATAGATGTAATCTTTTAGGATTCCAATTTTACAAAAGCTTCAAAAGCTGTCAGCTCAAATCTCAAAAGCTGTCCTAAAATGCAGCCAACCCTAACTGTTTTTTGTTTTTAATTTTAATTTTTTTTTTAAACTCCATAGAATAAAAGAATAAAGTATGTGGGGAAAAATAGAATAATTTTATTGGTTAGATATCTGAAATATCCTCATTCTCCATCATCACCCCTTTTTTTCTGTTTGAACTCTGTTTTACTGAAAATTATATTTTCAAAGTATTTGGAATTGAACCTTGTTGTTATTGCTGTCTTGCCTATTTCTTTGTTTCCAGCTGGACAAGAATCAGATAAGTGTTCCAGTTGGTATGACCAAAGTGGTGTCTGCAAATTCTACATCAGAGCTTGAGTCAGTGAGGAGAATAGATGCAGGGCTCCTGAACTTTAAACATGTTTTAATGGCGATCATCATCTTACTGATTTCAGTTGTAGCTTATTTAATTCAAAAATAAATTTCCTTCTTTTATTTTATGTTCGTCTAAAGTTTTGTCATCACCAATAATAGAAAGGTTTTCATCAGTGCTTTTCTTGGTGTTTATATTCTCTCTTCTGTAGTGCGTGTTATTTCTCTCCTATGGTAGTTTTGTTGTTAACCAGGGGTTTAGAGCCTCGAAAAAAAAGTGTTATTTTTGTTGTTAACCAGGGGTTTAGAGCCTCGGAAAAAAAGTGTTATTTTTCTCAAATTTTGTGAGAAATGCAACCTGTTGTGCCTAAAGCACAGATTTTCATTAGCTTAATAACTGAATACATACAAACAGAAGGCTTTGAGTTTGAGGATAACAGGATGAGCTTTGTTATGTAATTATAATATGGTTGGGAACCAAGTGAGAATGATATATCTTGCCTGGACTGAAGACAATCAAGAAGTTAGCGTGGAAAGTGCCCACCGTTTTTGGAGCTCAACATTCTGGCCTTCTGCACAACACAAGTATTCTTGACTGGTGTTTAGCCTCCAATCCATGATATGGTTGTAAAAAATGTTTAAAATAATCCATTTATCCCCCAAATAAGAAGGAAATAAATTTTCTGGAAAAAAAAAATGCTTGTTATGGAAATTATCTCTCCTGTAAGTGTGCTTTTGATGTAACTTATTTTGGTGAGGTGAAAAACTGAAAATAAGCCGAGGTTTGACCAAATTTACGGGAATTGTTTATTTCTGGTAACTTATTTTTATAATGCAATACAAAAATTTAAAATCTAGCTTATTCTTTAAAAGTTGAAAGTTAGATTATCTGAAATAAAATTGAGACAAAAAATTGTGTGTAGCTTGCAAACAGTATATAAAATAAACAAAAAACTAACTTATAATCATTCCCCAAACACACATATAAAAAGTGTAATTTTATAAAACTAGTAACTAATAAGGTGATAATCACATCATATGAAGGTGGAGACAAGTTAAGTGCCATACCTATAGCTCATCTCTACATGAGGCGAGATATTGAAATGGTTATTTTATTATTATTATTATTATTATTATTATTATTATTTCTTGAGAAACACACTAATTGCTAAATACACATACTTTTAATTATACTCTCTCAATTGAAATGGTTATTTAGCCAAATAAATTCAAGAATATTGCTATATTTTGATAGTTTAGTCAAATAATTCATATATACATTCACAATTTTTGTTTACTGTGACAAATTCACAGTGAAATATAACAAACAAAATATATGCCATTGTAAATAATTAAACCTTAATTTTTTTTTTTTTTTTTTTTTTTTGAGAAGGAAGACTTTTATTGAAATAAACTAAAGAGCGGCCAAATCGGCCTGAACAAAAAGTAAAGTGCGAGATGGAACATCCTCCATCCACACAGTACAACTTGGTGATGTCAAAGCTAGCCTAGCTAAACTGTGAGCAATTTTGTTATCATCTCTCCTTATGTGAGAGTATGACAATTCTAAAAATGAACCGGAAAATAACGACACGTCGTTTATCAAATGGGCATAAGGAGCTAAACCATTATCCTTACATTTTAGGGCCTTCACAACCAACACCGAGTCACCCTCAACAATAGCTCTATGGAGTCCCAATTCACTACCAAACTCCACTGCCTTACACGCTGCCATAGCCTCAACTTCCACGGGTTGATATGCCTGATCCAGCTGCTGCACAAGTGACGCAATAACCTCCCCTCTACAGTCCCGAACAACTACTCCTATCCCAGATTTGTTGTCTGCGTTTGATAGTGCACCATCGTAATTGATCATGTAAGTATTTGGAGCAGGTGCTGTCCACTTAGTCTGAGGCGTTGAAGTGATTTGGTTCTGCCTGAGATTGAATCTCCGGATCTCGTTCCAGCTCTCCTCTGCCTTCTGTTGCAAATCTTTGGTAAGGCAGCAAGTGTGATTCAGCCTGAGTCTGTTTCGTTGATTCCAAATACTACACACCTGGATAGCAAATCGGTCCATTGGCTTCTCATTTTCAAGAATCCAGCTGCACAACCCTTTAAAATCAGCAAAATGCGTCGTTGATCGAAAATTCCATCTGTCACCTTCCCACACCTCATCCAAGCCCGTGCAACTCCATAGTGCATGCAAAGTGTCCTCTGCTTGTAAGGAGCAACGGTCACAGCTGGGATTTTGTAATATGGTTCTCCGGACCAGATTTTGTTTTGTTGGTAGTGAGTTTTTACATGCACGCCACAACATGTTCTTATATTTGTTTGGAACTTCCAGGGACCAGATGCACTTCCAAACTTTCTTATCCACTTCCGAAAGAGTGCTAACCTCTAATTCCTCCCAAGTCCTTGAGAAACTTATACCCCGACTTGCAATTGTACTGCCCGTCTCCAGTGAATGGCCAAAACAAAACATCTTCTGTTTGGCTTTGAGGCAGTGGTATCTTACGAACAAGTTCCGCTTCAGCTGGTATGAACATCCCCTTGATCATTTCATCATCCCATTTACCCGTGCTGTTGGCAATCAGGCAGTTTACTGGCGCATTTTCCATAGACTCTATGATTGGGGAAGAGACTAATGGTGGTTGCTTTATGGCAGCCAATGATGCTGCCATATTTTGATATTTTTTCCATTGCCCACCCTGAATCTGGCACCCATTTGGATCACCTCTCTCCCCTTCAAAATACTTTTCCTGCCGTGGAACCGTTGCCGTCTTTTGCTTCCATGAACGAACAATGGGGAAAAATCTGCCTTAAAATTCTAAAGAAGAGTGTCTTCATTATGTACAAGCCGCCACGTTGGCTCTAAGCAAAGAAGAGAAATATCAAAAGCAGCCAGCATCTCTAAATCCCAATCCTCCTTCTAGTTTTGGTTTTGTCAACTCCGACCATTTGACCTTAATGTATTTTTCTTTGTTACCTCGCTGCTCTCAAAAGAATTTTTTTACCATTGCTTCAATTTCATGGCATAGGCCCAAGGGTAGTTTAGCATCTCATGGCATATGTTGGAATGGCTTGAGCAATTGCTTTGATAAGTGACTTTCTACCGGTTTGAGAAAGTGAGCTTCCTCCCACCCTCAGAATTTCCTCCAAACCCTCTCCTTAATATAGCTAAAGCTTGCTTTTTTGTCCCTTCCCACCAACGGTGGCAGCCCCCACATCTCTCATAAGACCTTATTTCATTCACACCCAACACATTTTTGATCTCCTCTTTAACATCGTTGTTTATGATTCTTGCTAAATAAAAGAGAAGTCTTTTCTATTTATTTTTTGTCCCTATTAATCTCCTCATATTCCGCCAAAATTTTGAGCACATTTCACATTCTGAGAATCGTTTACAAAAAGCAAGCCGTTATCCAGCAAAATGGCGGGTTAGCTCAGCCTCTCTGCAAATCGAGAAGTCGTTGATTTCCTTTGCTCGTGCAGCCTTTTGATTGCTTGCGTAATCCTTCCGTGCATACAAGAAGAGTAAGGAGAGAGCGGGTCTTGTCTTATGCCTCGTGTTGATTTACATCCCTTTGACATCACCGTCACTGCACTCAGCATGGACCGCATAAACACACTCCATGATCAAACCGACCACCTGAGCAAAATCCCATTTTTTCCATAAGTTTTTGAAGATACCTCCATTCCACCCCATATGCCTTTGCTCATGTCTAGCTTTAGGGCCATAAAACCTCGTTTTCCCGAATTATGATTTTTCATACAATGCAAGGTCTCAAAGCTATTAAAGATTATCCGAATAAGTTTCATTCTTTGCAAAATGCATTGGATGCCTGCTATAAGTTCTGCATGAATTTTTTTTAACTGCTTGTATGACTTTGGAGAATATTTGTTAAACATTACATAGGCTAATATGCGATATTGAGAGACTGTCTTTCACTTCTTTGGAATTAAAGTGACAAATGTATGATTTATTGGGTAAGGTAGTTTACTGCAGATTCACCAATCTAGTATCAGGAAGTCACCTCACTTTGAAGATAATTCCATTCCACCCTGTCATATGCCTTGCTCATGTCTAGCTTTAGGGCCATAAAACCTGTTTTCCTGAATTATGATTTTTCATACAATGCAAGGTCTCGAAAGCTATTAAAACATTATCCAAATAAGCCTATTCTTTGCAAAAGGTGACGATACCGCTATAAGTTCCGCATGAATTTTTTAATTGCTTTGTAAGGACTTTGGAGAATATTTTGTACAAAACATTACATAGGCTAATATGGCGATATTGAGAGACTAAAACATGGTTCTTCACTTTTGGAATTAAAGTGACAAATGTATGATTTATTGGGTAAGGTAGTTTACCTGCATTCAGCCAATCTAGTATTGTGGAAGTCACCTCACTTTTCATAATCCCCCAAAAATGTTGGTAGAATAGGGGTGGCATCCCATCAGGACCTGGTGCTTTTAGAAGTGCCATTTGGTCAAGTGCTTCTTGAATTTCCCACTTCATGAACTCCCCCATTAGTTGTTCATTAATCTCATCTGTGACTAGCCTTGGAATAAAGGATTGAGAACTTTCTTCAATGGCCGAATTCCTTGTAGTGAACAACTCTTCAAAATACTCCACAATGGTGTTTCCAATCGCTTCTGGTTGTTCTTGCCAAATACCCCTTTTATCTTCAATTCCAAGAATGAAATTTTTCCTAAATCTTTGAGTTGCTTTATTGTGAAAGAATTTGGAATTGCTATCACCATTTTTCAACCATAACACCCTTGATCTTTGGCTCCACATTCGAGTTTCCTTGTCCATGAGAACATGAATTTCAGCCTTCAATTCTCTAAGACGAGCATTATCTCCCCTCCTCATTGTCTCAGCCTCTACCTTGGCTAGCATCTTTTTTTTTCCTCCAATTCTCGCCTAACATTTCCAAAAACATTTTTTTCCCACCATTCCAAATCCTTGCTGCATTTTTTAATTTTTTTCATGATATCACCTTCTTCACCATTCCTCCAAACCGCCTCCACAATTTCTCCACAACGTGTGTCAGATAGCCACATCTCCTCAAAACGAAATACTTTCTTCCTAGGTGGAGCTTCCAATCCCGAAAGATTGATAAGGAGTGGAATATGATCTGATGACATACATCTGAGATGAGACACCCTTGAGCCTGGAAATCCTATGTTGTAAGTTGTTACAAGATGTTATTGATTTAGTAAAAAAGTAATTTCAGTCTTAGGTTCAAATTAAAACAAATAACAATCACTTATAATTTATTGTGAAAATATTGTGTACGTAACACCTCTCAATTAACCTAAGTTAAGAACAATACCTAACCAAAACGACATTCGGTAATTCCATTGTTTGTTACTTATGACTTTAGCAAAAATTGAGGTTGAATTTCAAACATGATGCGAATACGAAGTCAGGTCAAATTCCCGAAGCGGTTAAAACAACAGATGGGAAAGCGTCAACGTTGTTTGTCTGTCACACAAAACGCAATTTTCCTTTCCCCAACATTTTCCCGACATTGTTTCTAAAACTTTCTCGGGTACCGAACAGGGGAAAAGCTCTCTCAGCGGCTACAACGAAAACGCGCTGTTCAGAGACAGAGACAGTCGAGGTCGAGGAGGATAACCATGAATAAGCTGACGAGAAAATGGCGAAATTCTCATGACGATAGATTCTCTCTCCCTACTCTCGACGATTCTCGCCCCATCGACACCCAAGGTCTCTCTCTCTCTCTCTCTCTCTCTCTCTCTCTGTTTGGTTACTGAGAAAACGAAGGTAGAGAAAAGAAAATTCAAAGTTTGAATCTGGAAATCTTGCTTTTTCTCTAAAAAAATTTTGCAGAACAGGAGGAGATGATTCGATCATTTGAAAAGACACATGCCCAACAGAGTCGCCTATGGCGGGTAGTTATATCTGACTTGTTTCTCAAGCAACAAAATGGGTTCCACTTTATTTTTACTATTTAGCTCAAAAATGAAATCTTTTTATTTTTATTTTTATTTTTTGGATTTGTTGGCAGAGTGTGTTCGCAGCAATGCTGTTTTGTTTTGCAGTATTTCTATTGTACTCAATCTTCCAGCAAGCTTCATCTCCGTGGGATCTGGTACGGAAATCCTTAATATTGCTATTCCATGGTTTTGGCTTAGTAGTATTAGACGAATTAGATCTTCTAGGGGCTAATTCCATTATGGAGTTTCTAAAATTCTATCCATCTTTTTTGAATTAAGTTGGTTGGATTTTGTCACATTATCAACTATCACCATTTTAGTACCTCTTTAAATTATCGGTGCAGTTATCTGGTTATATTATCTAAAGTGGCAAATTTACTGAATTTGTGACATTTGTTAGATTAATGGTGGAATGATTAAATTAATTCATTTCCGTTTTACTTTATAGTGGTAATTTATACGGTAGAAAAAAAAGGGTGTCCTGAGTTCGAACTAATTCCATTTATGATTTATCTCTCATTTAATGTGAGAAATTCCACCTTTTGAAAACTACTCATTGAGGGGGAATTTGGGCCTACTTGTACATAAGGGGAACAAATAATGTATGTCTTAATGTAAGGATGTTGGGAATCAGTCTCTTCAAAACAAATTGGGGGTAAGGCTGCCTACCATGACCTGTCCTAGACCCCACAAAAAGTGGGAGCTTTGTGCACTAGGTATGACCTTTAATGTAAGGGCGTGATTTGTAATAGGAAAGACAGTCATTTTGGAGATGTCCTTAATCATATTTTTATTGATGAATCAATTGAATATTATTTCACAAAAGAGTTCACACCAAGAGCCCAAAGGCCCAGAAATACAACAAACCATAGGTACACCTCTATATCACCCAGTACCAACACAGTACACAGCCATAAGCTTAAAACCAAAAACAGAGCAAAGTACTCTGCCACAGCTCTAAACTACAATTACAGTAATATCCTAAACTATTGCAGAACCAATATAAGTCGTAAGGCTATTCAGCTACACAGAAAGGAGGTCAGGAAGTTTTGCAAAGAATAGCAGGATTTATGTCCCATTTGCAGCATAATATCCTCATTATCCTGTTAAGAATTTATTCTTCTACTCCCCTTTTGCTCTCTATTCTGCTTTTAACATCCTTCCTAATAACCTTGATGTTTTGCTTCTCACTCTTGATCCTCTTTGAATGAACAATAGCATTTCTCTGCTGCCATAAATGATAGACAGCAGCCCACCAGGCTATCTTACATATGGTAACTCTAAGACTATGCCCTACTAGATCGTTAACAACCCAATCACTCCATTCCTTCCATCTGCTTTCAGCATCTGAGATCAATCACAGCTTCATTACACTAGCCCAGATTCTACCAGAGAATGAGCTTAATCATCGATCCTAATATCTTGAGCTTAGTATGTTTTGGTGAGCTATTGTAGGTTACTGAAATCTTGGCAGAATGCTGTTATGTTGATCATGGAAAACTCTAGAAAATTGAGACATGTAATTCCTCGAATTTTCTGGATAAATGGAGCTCGTTTGTTTCTGTTTTGTGGCATTACAACAAAATTAGCCAATAATATCAAGTTTAGACTAGGGGTTATGTAATTGCATACTGTATCTCATGACTATTTCCTTTCAAAATTAGTGTTTGTTCAATTGATTGTTTAACCTTTTTTGATGAACAGCGTTATCATGCTTACTTCATGGAGGAGGTTGACTCATGGATGGTTATATCTGCAGGTTCATTTTTTTACTTATATCTTTTTCTTCTTTTTCCATTCATTTTGGGATGATTGCATGTCATTTATTGTTAGACTATTGTAGCATTAATATCAACTGTTCAACTAGTCTTCTGTAATCAGCATTTATGTTTGGCCCTTGCATATGAGGTTCTTGTAATACCTTCCTTTGTCTTGGTTATCAATCAAATTCTTTGTTTCATGAGAACGTACCTGTTTGGTGGCCAGGCAACAGCTTTTTATATGTTCTTCAATGTATTAGTTGAGTTTTATTTCTTCCATTTGGAGTGAGGAATTTTGAAACCGGATGTTGTGAATCTTGTGATGTCATGTTTTTTACACGGTTGGTGTTGTTAAATTCATTTCAGATATAACACTGGTTTTAAATTTGAACAGATTGGCTAGCTGTTTTAGCATGTTCATTCGCCATCATAGGGCTGCTTCATAACTCAAAGTATCACAGGCAATGGATTTGGTACTCGTGCTTAGCTGGAATCATACTGGCAATTTTCTGGTTATATTACATGTTAAGGTATTTCAAGTTCTCAAAGTTACCTTTTCACAAACTCAAATAAGATAATATTATGAATATATTACACACGGAGTATGTTGATATAAAATCTCTTGGTCTCTGTCCTCCCTCATTTCTTTCGCTTCACTGCCTTTCTTTTTCTTTTTCTTTTTTAAATTTCTTGGTCCCTGTTCTAACATGGTACAAATGCAATTATCCTGAGTTGCTGATTTCATTTTCAATTTGATGCCATCTTTTTCTGCTCTTTGGATTCTCTTCACATAGTGAAGTGTGTTTTAGTGTTTATATCCTGCTGGATGTTCTAATTTGTTAAGTGCAGTGATCTGTTTACTTATTTGATACTTATTTGGGTGGTAGATTGCCAAAGTTCCGGTGGGATGTTATCTGGCTTCCATTTGGGCCACTTGGGTATGTTATTAACTTATTTGTCAGCATTTTTCTATTACAATGTCTTCACTGAGAAATAACGCATGCATGGAATCACAGCGGAGCTGGAGTATGTCTCTATGTAGATCATCTACTATTGGAGTCATCAGAAGAAATAAGAAAGCTTCGAGCCTATACGTATTCTTACAAAGCCTATTAAAAGGGAATTTTGGTCATTGTAGTGGGGTTTGAGTTAGTTTTTAAATACAGAGGAGACAGATGAAGAATATGTGCTCCGGTGACGTTTGTTGTTATCAAATACTTAATTAAGTTCTTGATGGGAATGTACAAAATCATTGTGTAACAGTAGATAGTACTTCACTGGAATTTTGTTTACAAATTTTGTGATTGAAGACTATTGGCAGTAGAGATTGTCTATGTAATTTGTTAGTTATTATCAATGGGTGGATGAATTTTTCTTTTGTCGTTTATAACAATTGGCCTCTCTTGCGTTCTCTCAAAATGACAAAAATACGGACTAAATGGCATAGTTTTGTTTAAATGTTCGAGTACCTACAATTGTTTTTGGCTTATATATTAAGTTAAAAGGGGAACATTTTAGTGGCTACAGATACGGTTTCTTCTTCTGGAATGACAAAATTCTGTTAACCGGTATATAAAATCAGTGTGCATGTCCTATCAAAATTAGTTAACAATAACCAGAATCATACCAGAAGAAACGAGTACCAAACATGGGCCACCAAGAAATTCATAAGCAGACAAACAACGAAACAAATAAAAACTTTTAGGAATGGTCCCTCTTTGTTATTTGAATAAAAGATGGTTGACAATGCAACAAGGGAATATTTGGCGGGTATGCAGTTCTTAATTGCAAAGTGGATGAAACTGGACTCCGTGAACCTTATCTGTGGTAAATTGACATTTGGGCAATAGGCAGCAACACAAATTTCTTGTATTTAAAGTGGTTCGTATATCTAATATTATGTATTTAAAGTGATCTGTGTATCTAGTTCAATGATATTATTGTACTATATGGAAGAAGATTCAAGTAGAATCTGTATTTCCTCCATTTCTTTTTATTACTAGACAATATTTAAAAAAAAAACCAAGAAAATACATATTCTGCCCGACATTCTGGTATGTTCATAACATCTAAAGTTCAAATCCATTGTAACTATTGAATTATTAAAAAATAAAAATAAAACAATACCCAACATTCTAGTATGTCCATGACGTCTAAAGTTCAAATCCACTCTCCCCTATTGTAACTATTAAATTATTATTAAAAAAAAAAAAAAAAACCTATTGAATTATTAAAAAAAAAAAAAAACAATATTATAGATGTTATTCCATTCCAAGGATGTTCAGGAAAAGCTGATATGTTTTTTAGTCTACAAATTCATATGTTAAGCCCTTTGAATTTAACATAAGTTTAATCACCACATCGACAAGCAGACAGTCATTTAGCACCCAATGTAGCATCTTTTGACATTTTCCTTTCTGGCTATTGTTTTTAATCATTTCGGTTGTGTTGCTACAGCAAAGACATGGCATTTAGCATCCTGCCTTTTCATTGATCTTTCAACATTGATTAAATTTTGAATAAAGCATAAAACCTAAATAAGTATTCCAAGCAAATACATTATTGATTCATGAGATGTAAAAAATGCCAACTTGATCATTTTCCCAGTAGAGCCACCCCCTCCAACAAAATTTTTTTGGTGTCAAATAATCTGGAATGCATCTAAATTTTTAGCCATCTCACCATATACCTCTAGAGAGTCTGTGTTTGTCATGTAGTCCAGATGCCTCAAAGAATGTCACGTTGTTTGCCGTAAAGACAACAATGCTAATCCTCCAAAGGGAGAGCAAAAGGAAGACAGTTCAGCAACCTTTTTACCAATGGAAAATGAATATCCAGCAAAAGCTAGCTGCAAGCAAGTAATATCAAATATGCATCAAAAAGACATACGCACACAGTCCAAATGAAATTTTAGTCAGATATCCTTTACTTGTATTTATCGGTCTGCCACCAAATCCAAACAGCCATCAAACAAGTGGAATTTTTGTAAAAAACTCGATCATACTGTGTAGCATTAGAATTAGTTCTAACTACAACCAAATAAAAGTACCAAAAGCCAGCAATCTAAAGATTAATGATGCAAATATCTGAAATAACTTGCTACTCAATACTAGCCTAAGGTCATGTAATCTTTATCCAGCCTATGAAGGGCAGGGTTTTATTTAAAAAGATAAAAGATTCTTCAATGGTGCTCAATCTGTACAATCACTACAGTGAAATGTAATCACTCTTCCTTTGCATTTTTCATCATCATCTTTCTTCGTCATCATCTTTTTTGCCAACAACGCTAACCTAGGTCAAATCTCTCCAACCTGTACCCAAAAGAAAATTAAATAAAAAGGTAAAAATGTTAATAAAAAGAAGTAATCCTCAAGTTCAGAGTAAGTTTATAGTTTAAACTTGACAGGCTAATTTCTTTAAAAATGAGACTATGCATGTAATTACAACAAAAAGAAACAACTTATAAAATGATAGATAAATAGCTATATAAAACGCTAAAAGGGAGACAGACTTCTTTCTATCATGCTTTATCTCAAAAGTTTATATGAAAGGGCATGGATTAACTTTTAAAACCTCTAAATCTGCCTAGAGATTGTTTTACAATTCCCATATTCTTTTTCCTCTTTTTCAACTGATAAAAAGAGAAGAAAGATCAATCCAAGTTTGAAATAACATAATACACACTTTTTGATAAGTTTAAGCTGTCTAAGTGTCTATACCATAACAATGCATATAAGATGGTACCTTTAATCTATAATTGGAAAGTTACTAACATGTGCTGGAAAAATTAGTAAAAAATGGGATAGCAGCATCTTTCTGCCATAATAATGAACAAGTGGGACGCGTTGCATTGTCTATTGGTAAGTATGAACATAGAATGAATGCTTCTTCTCTTCAAAATAAAGTGATCAAAATAAAAATCATCAATGCAATATTCCTTTGCTCATAAGAAAAAGATTCTTAGTTTAACTAAGCAAGAGAACAAAGTCATAATAATAACAAGATTTTGATAAATTAAAATTAAAAAAAAAAAAAAGTCCTTGTTAAACTCATTAACCCATCAACCCATCGATAGCTTCCAGAGACTGCAGAATAAAGGTCATTGCAGCAGGAAACTATGTTAAAAATGCAACAAAAGACTCTATCTATAACCACAGTGACTACTCTTTTTGCATTATTGCTGTGTTGGCTGAAGAAAACAAATAATTAATAGCCATTCAGTCATGTGAATGAAGGAACATCTACGCGCAAGTGCGCACACACAATTATATCATCTAGCATCTGTTATATTAGAAAACAAGAAGGGTTATATCATGTCAGGCTAAAAAAAAAAAAACAAAAACAAGGCAACAATCCTTTGGAATTAAAAACTTAAAAAATTGCTGACCTGATCTACTACCTAGTTAAGAATCCACTTTTTCTTTTTCTTCTTCTTTTTATTTTATTTTATTTTGTGAATAGTTAAAATTCCACTTGGTTGCATAGCTGACCAACATCTCAAATGCTAGTTTAGGAAAATCGCATTGAATTCAAGATCAATGTACCTTTTTCATCTTAAGTATTTTATCAAGTGACATGAATACCACAGGTCAACTTAATCTCTTGATAAGGTAGTGAACTGGAATTTCATCTTGATACACCTAAAAGGCCCTCACTGTGCTATGTAATTGCCTCTGAAAGTTATAAAAAATTATGGAAAACTAGAATACCAAACAGGGCATTCTGCTTAAAACAAAAAAAAGTACGGTCGTATGTGGGAAACTTGACAAGAAAGTTATTTAATCACTCAAAATAGAAGAATAAATCAGTAATAGTGGAACCAAACCCATTTATGAAAATTGAAATGGAACATAGTATGGGATTAAGAACAAATGGAGATAGAACATAATATAAAATGTTTTACCTTGCTACTCCTCGACCTTTTCTTGAGCATTTTCCCCAATTCTTGGAGACTGCGAATGAGCACCATCATAAGCATTTGGCGAAACTAAACTTTCCACATATAAAGTCCCATCAAATTCACAATGACCAATAGGGGAAATGTATATCCTCCTATAACCATTTTCCTTCAAATTGTAGGCATCCAATTGCAATCCACCTTTGAGCATTATCGCTTCACCATTCTTTGCAAAGCATAATGGTACCGAATATTCACGAATATATTCCGGCTCCATCTCTAGCAAAACAGTGGCGAATTTAATCCAAGACACCTCAGCTCCCTCTTCCTTCATTGCCCATACCTCAACATTCTTCCCAAACAAAGAACGACATGCACAAAGAGACTCTCCTAGAACACCCAACAAAGGCCCTTCAGCAAACTTGCAATCAGGTTTTGGCAACTCACGAAATTTCTCCTTCACCAAATCAAAGGAAACAATAATGAATTTTGTCTCTTTTGTATCTTCACGTTCTGCTTGCCAATAAACAGACCCATTAAACAAGGTCCCCACATCATCAACAAGATCAAAACTATGACCACCATAACAAACCCTCTTCCAAGAATTGGTTTTGAGTGAAAAGACATCTACACTAATCTCATCAGATCCATTTCTTGGAATTACTTTAACTAACTTGTAATCATCATTGCAACAGTCATAACCAAAACCATAAGAACCTAATCCACTGCCACTGGGTTCTTGTAATCTCTTGTACTCTCCTATACATGGGTTCCACATGATAATGTCATTGTCACCTATGCCTAAACACAACAAACCATTACAAGAACCAAGAATCCTAACCCCACGCAAGGAACCCATTGCAACTGGGAGTTGAAGATTCTTTACAGCAGACTTTTCATCATCATCACCACTAACTAAGGCTTCATAGTCCAAAGATTGGATTTTGAACCAAAACATGAAATACATAAAGAGTTTGTGTGACAGTTTTTGTTTAAGGTGCATTTTGATGAAGTGGGGGTCAGAGAGAAGAGAAAGCCATGGCTTTGAAACGCACCTGAACTGACCCAGAGACTTAACTGGCAGTCTTGAAAGTATCTCTGCTATGACTTCGTTTGGAAGGGTCGGAATGGCCATTGACATAGACATAGCCATGGCTTCAGTCTTGTTTGCATGCCTTGTTGTCATCATCACCATTGTTGTTGTGTTTGCCACAGTTTTCTTGACTTTCTTCACACGAACACAGGTTTGTGGGCTTGTTTTTGTCTCATTGTCTGGACCAGTGTGATCTCATCCAAAGCCAGTTTTATCCATATCACTTTTTGTTCAGTGCCTTTTTATAGAAGCCTTTTTTCTCTCTTTTTTTTTGGGTTTAGGATAACGTGAAAACCGCTATGCTGAGTCATGTATTAATTGAAAGAGTTATCTTACGCAACGTTCTCAGACGAAAATACCGTGATTTGGCAGAGTCAGCGGTGATTTGGAAGATGTTATACGTGATTTTACTTTTTAGTTTTTAAACAACATTATACATTTTTTTACATATTTTTTTACCTAAATATATTTCTAAAAAAAATACAAATAACGTTACTAGAACAACGTTACCCAACAATCCCTGTCTCCAACACGCGGATAAGAACAAAATTTTTATAATAACATAAATAAATCACAACTTTTGCCAATAAATAGTAGAAAAAAAAGTAATGGTTTTATTTAAAGTAAGACTCTTACTTTAAATAAAACCATTACTGTAAGAGACAACTACCAAACCATATTCTTGGTACGATGGTCACTCCACAAATATATGTGCTTATGGGGTGTGGGAGTAAGATTAAAGTTCAAGTCTCCCGAAAGCAACTTCACACATATATGCACTTAGATTAAATTAGAATAAAATTTTTATCCTCTATAAAAAATATAAAAAATAAAAAATAAAATAAAAACATACGACTAATCTAATTGTGACAAAAATTTGTGACATTAAATGTGGTATTATAATTAATTCTTAAGCTACCATAATAAAGTAGCTTTAGCTTTATAGTAAAAGTGAATTCCATGTGATCATAAAAAAAAAAAAAGTGAATTCCATGTGATCTTTTCATTTTAAAAGGAAAGCTTACGTGCCACATATTCAAGCTTATCTCATTAGATATATTAATAATATCAGTCCTGATAAGAAAAAAAAAATTTTAAATAAAATAACTGTCATACAGTCATAGTCAAACTTTTTTTTTTCTTTAAATAAGTTTTTTTTATTTTTTTTAATACAATATTGAAATTCTATTCTAACATAATCTAAGTGTATATGTATGTGAAACTCCTTTCTAAAGACTTGAACCTCAGTTCTTACCTCCCACACCCCACAAACACTCATACGTATGGAGTGACCATAGCACTAAAGGTGTGTGGTGGTTTTAAACAAATTTGATACCCAACAAATTTCATAATGTTTTTAATATCATGTTGTGATCAATGTACAATAAAAATTATGTTAATAATAATCTCATCTCATATAAAAATGATATCATATTAATTACAATCTTCTACTTAAAATATTATGTAAAAAATAATAAAATTTAGTGTATTTTTATCTTTTTACTCATAATAGTACTAATTGATAAATGAACCTGATGGGGATCAACTTAAGGCTAACCCATCCTTAGATGTCGTTTATGACCATATAACGTCCAAAGAAAGTAATCTAAGAATGATAGTGAACAGCACTCATCCCTTAAGAACGAGTGATCCAGTCCGAAATTCCTTCATGGACGATTAGATATATGGACGAGCATATGTATAGGCATAGACAACTAAATTATACTTGATAAATCCTACGAATAATTCTCCAAAAGTTCCACATAATCATACCACGACACATTGCTCTTACTACGTGGAAGAGACTCCTCAGATTTCACTCCACATACCCCATTCTCTCCGTTAACCGCCCATATCATCCACGATGATAGTGGATCCAAACAAGTAGACCCACTACTAACTCTCTATAAAATGAGTAGATCTCATTCACTCAAGGTAAGTTCTAACTATTCACTATTTTCCATCTTTGTGTCCTAAAGAGAAAACTGATTTAACTGCCGGAAGGTCCTTGGTCGGGTCATACCGGTCACCTTTGACAGTTCTTTTTTTTCTTTTCAGAACTCATAGCCATCGCCATAGCCTGGAGCATTCTAGCCTACTGATTTTCCATTAGAACCAATTGGCATTTCCTTTTTTTTTTTTTTTTTTCCTTTAAAAAAGTAGTCCACTTATTTTATAACATCTCTCTCATATTGTGCGAATTCCACATGTGAATTAGGTCCACACAATATGAGAGAAATGTTGTATATAAATACTTAAGATATATATTTTTTCACATATTGTTTTTCACATATTTTTTCACCTTCACTCATCTCTTCATGTGTGTGTGTTAAAAATACTTAGTATTCAAAAAAAAAAAAAAAAAAAAAAAAAAAAAAAAAAAGAAGAAGAAGAAGAAGAAGAGAGAAGGTACTTGAGTTAATTGCAACTTTTTTTTTCCCTATAATTAGTAATTTTCCTCGTAAGCTTCAAAACTAAGCAATATGCAAGTGCGCACTCACAACTATTGGTAATAAGCCCTATTAAAAAATATTGGTAATAAGCATTTTACTGCCGATTATTAGGATTTTCTTTGAATTGAATTGATTAAAAAAATCAAAATTTTTCGAAAATATGATCAACAAAAGTTTAATTGGGATGGGACAAAGTGCTAAATAACAATAGCGAAGAAAGGTCATTAGTTGCAAAGTTTATGAGACATTGCAAGTAACAAATGCACCATGATAAATGGGAAAATACTGTTTGCTCAACTTTTTACTTGCTAAGTTTTTTTTGTTTTTTCATTTTTATGAGCTCGGTGTTGTATTTTGGACCTATCCGTGCGGACCAAGCCTCAATATATTTGAATTACGTATTTTAATAATTTAGACATGACAATTTCTAATTAATAAAATCGTCAAAGAAATGACGTGAATTGAAATCCCATCTATAACTAAAAGAAAACCAATTAAAAAACAATTATCATGAAACATACCTCATGAGTTTCAAATAATATCATACAAATGCGATCCTATTCAACACAAGGGGAAACCCCATTAGAGAAGCCAGACCATGCTAATCGAACAAATTATCAGCATTGTTTTGGAGTCTCCAGACAAATTTCACAAGAACTATTTTGTTTCACAATGTAATCTGTTCAGCAATGAATACTACATTGCGTATCACCCCTAGAAAGTGGTGCATCCTACCCTAGCTGACCAGAGAAAAAATGGGTATACATATATGTTACAAGCCTTCATTGGGGCCATATATAAATTTGTAATGTAGTTCCTCTTATTGTTCAAATTTCCAGCTCTTGTGAAGGTAATATGCACCACCTCACATCCATCCTGACTTGTGTTGGAAACCTTCATACTTCTCAACTATATTTAACTTGGCTAAGTACATCTCCTAAGATTTCAGGGTACTCCTTGAATATCTCCACAAACTAAGACCTATGACCGCCATACCAGCAATGCCTGCTAAAATCTGCCACAACAAAATAGAATAGCAAAAATTTGAGATACAAATTTCAAAAAAAAAAATATATATATATATATATATATATATACACACACACTAGAGTGCACCCTCGTCAAGAGATAACAGGGATGAAATGGATTAGCTTACATCTTACCCCCCCACCCCTTCTCTCCCCTCCAAGAAACGAATGGTAAAGCAATACGCATCAGGGGCAGATATAGTCAAATTAAAAAATTAGGAATTTTGCTGAAATTTTGGAACGAATTAACAATATACACATTGAGAATGTTGTAGAACTTCTAGAGAATATTTAGAATGTTCCAAAAACTCTTTAGAGAATAATGGCATGTGCACAGTGCACTAGATACACATAAGTGGTAAAACATGCATAATCATGACTGACCTTTGCATCTCTGCGATAACTGGTCTTAGTAGATCGAAAGAATGATTTCAGTAACTTAAAGCGTGATGTCTGGGGCATTAGAATCACTGCAGTGTACTGTTTTTTGCAAGGATAAGGTAGTATCCTCTGAAGTGCCAACTTTGCTGTTTCTGGTGTCAGAGATATTCTAACTTTGGACCGCCCATCATCTATAATCTGCATCAGAGAAATTATTACAGATTTAAGTCTTTAAGATTTTTTAAAAAGTATAATACACGTTTCTACCCTACTGTTGTTAATAAAATGGCTGCATACAAATGGAGGCTTGGAAGTGAAGATGAAGTGCTTGCTGAGCTGCAATTACATGCCCAAGCATTACATTTTCTTTCTTCAGCTAAAAGATGAATAGAAACATGAAGGTATGGTGGATACTTAAAATCGTGACTATTCAGCTAGAATGTTACTGTCATTGCCAATCCTCAGTAGCAATATTGTTTAGAGAAGTATCCAAACTATTAATTGCTTGGAACTACTTTTTATGTTAACCAGGTCAGCTGTATTTGAAATTTTTACAAGCAAAGAAAGATTTAGGCGAAAATACCATTTTGAGGTCACTATTAATTTGGTCTCTAAATTTAGGTAGCTGTCAATTTGGTCTCTGCTATTTTCAACTTGTAGTCTATTTCCACTAGTGAGTTAACCATAGAGACCAAATTGACTACTACCAAAATATATGAACCAAATTGACAAGGGACAAAAAATGTAAGTACCAAAGATTTTTTTTTTTTTTTTTTTTCGCTAAAGATCTTAAAACACGATATTAAACTTGAAATCCAGAACTCTATGCATAAAATAGTAAAGTAAGGTGCAATAAATACTAAGAATTCTTATTTGCTACACTTCAGAAGCCAAGAAGACAGTTAGCTGTATGCATCTCTCACCACATACCGTTATTCTGAATATTCTTGTACCTTAAGGGTCCATTTGGTTAGGAAATGGAAAAGTGAGAGAATAGAAAATGGGGAGGAGATGAAAATGTGGGAGGATAGAAAACTTTTTTGTTTAGTTGAGAAGAAAAATAAGAGGATAGAAAATGTAAATTGTATAAATTTACTCCTATGCCCTTATTACATAATATATATGATGCCCTTATTACATAATATATATGAAGTAATTTTTTAATCACTAAATAAAAAGATTATTTATTATTAATTAAAATTAATTTATAAAATTTAACATATTACACATATTATATTATATTAATTTTCTGTTATTATAATTTATATATAACAATTATTTTTTATTTTTTAATAGAAACACTATAACGAAAGTGTTTCCAATGTTAAGGAGTGGAAAAAAACCAGGACAGAGACGTTGTAGTGGACAAAGAGCAGAAACATTGTGTTTGAAAGAGAAGAATAAGATAAGATTTATTTGAAACAAAAAAGAAGAAGATAAAGACGTGTGGTTGGTAGTTGTAGTTAACATTATAATGAGAGGGACAAAAATGTAATTGCAACAGGCTGAAGCAACAGCCAGCACAATCACTAGAGTTTTCTCTCCAAATTGGAGAGATTACATTTTGGTGGGCCCAGGGAGAAAATACTTGAGCCCCACCAAAATCTTTCCCCTTTTCTCTCCAAACCAAACAACCCAAAACACTATTTTCTCTTCCCCATTTTCTATCCTCCCTGTTTTCCATCCAACCAAATAGACTCTAGGGCCAAATAGAAACATAACACATTGCCAATGAGTTTAAACTCAAATGCCACCTCCTCCCACATAAGAATGGGGTAAAGAGGGTAAGGTTGTGGGTTCAAAAACCATTGGGGTACACTTGTAAGCTTATCAATAAAAAAAAAAGAGTAACACTTGTATGCAAACAGCAACTTAGGCTGGTATACAAACACAGTTACAACCACCAACCTCAAAAGAAGTGCCAACATCACCAGAATAGATTCTTGATTGGTAGCTGCGTAAAATCCTGTCAAGCCAGAAGTAATTTTCCTGAAAAAGCATAACTAAATCAGCATCAGGAAATGAATGGTAGTAAATTGCTCTCATTTCTCACATCCATGACCCTTAATGCTCTGGGTGATTGCCAAAAACAGATGAGAAGAAAGTGGAAAGTTTTAATGCAAAGCAAGTTGAAAATGGTGTGTCTAAGAATCATATAGCTTTTTCTCCATCTTTATGACAACCATATTTTTTGATAAGTCATCTTTTTGACAACCATATGGACCACATTTTTATGAAACACACAGCTATGTAAAGAAAATCTAACCTGAAGCCCATTTTCATGGGCTCTTTGCTCAATTTCAAGGATGGTTGAAACATCCTCATCTGTAGGTCCTTCCTCTTGAAGAAGTAATATCTCATCCAGAGCAAGATCAGCCTGTTAAGAAATATACCAAGAGCTAGAAAGTGAGCAGATAGGCCACTGAATTATTAGACCAAAAACCAAAAATAAAATACAACTATAACAACCTACCAGCTTTGCGGAGATTGCTGGATCACAAGAGAAATTTATGCTAATATCACCACGAACATTACCAGTTCGAGAAGGTTTATTACCGCCAAGAAATACTGAAACACTGGCAGAGTAGATCTGAATGCAGAGAGGCAATTAAATAAAAACAAGGCCAACAAATATTATGATCAAAAGAAAGATAAATGGCATGCATGCAGACCTGCCCATGCTTGAAACGCAGAACCTGCATTAATTTTGTCTCAAGAAGTTTGCTCAGGAACCCAACAAAGTGAATCTCTTCTACCTGCCATTATTATTATTATTATTATTATTTTGGGTTTAATTTATTCTATTTCACAGATAACTCACTATAAACCATCAGTAAAATGAAAGCCAAGAAATGCCTGATGGCAATCCATTACAGAAGTATTTAATTGATAGATCTAAAATTAGACACATACCATGGTTCCATTTTTCAGCTCCACAGGAAAGCATAGCAGAACTGAACATTGTGCTTCCACCATCGGGCTCCGGACCACTTCTCTACAAACATATCCAATGGTTAAAAGGGATTTGAATTCTAAACAAAATAAAAAAGAGGCATCCACACAGGAAAATTCCAATGATGTTTCAAATGTCAACAGAAATGTATGGAAGCAACAACATTCAAAGATGACAACAAAGAGGAGGAGGATTTAAGAACGGGTGTCCTGTCAGAGAAAAAAAAGTGGAATGAATAATTCCTCCAAAGAAAGAAGATGAGAAATCTTCACTGTAAAGTCAAGGATAATTCAGGATCATTAGCTGGTCCAACTGAATCCATAGATGACCCTACCCTTCCTATTACATTCCAGAAATATGTTCAACTACTACCATAACTCAAAATTATATGGCTGTATACGAGCATGAGTGTGAGATTGCACACATTTGCTGATTACCTAATTATGGTTGATGGAAAAGTGAATGGTAAGCCTTTGAGGTCATCACGGTTAAAATGCATAGTAGGTTCAGGAGGCCTTGGTATTCCACCCTGCATGAAGAATCACAAACCCAGTTAACATGGAATATTTACCATTCCATGCCTAACTAGAAACAAAAAGAATCTATTACTTACCAAATACTGCAATATTAAGGGAAGTGCAATCGTCGGAACAATATTCCCTACAATCACAACAGTAAAAGTTGATGGATCTTTGAAACACTTGTTGAAATATTCACAAGCTCTTAATGGATCAACTTTTCGAAGGTCACTTATTTTAATGGGCTACACAAGGAAGAAATTGACAGCAAGTTAGAAGGAGGGTGCACCCATCTTGAATCAGTAATTTTTAAAACAGGATATCAGGCACACCTTAAAGAAATAGGAGTTTCCATAGTTGAGCTCCTTCACACGGTTTGCAAAAGCAGTGTAAGGATCCCTCTCTTGAGCACGAACTGCTTCTTCAGCCATTTGCATCACTATTTTGACATCTTCTTCTCCTGGTGTTACATTTGTTGTAAATAGTTGATAGACAAGCTGCCAGAGCCAGAACAGCATAATTAGAACTGAAAAAGCCATGAACCCAAATAAAACCCAGATCTGGTTGGAAGGATGGACAGGCACAATAGGAAGCAACAACTTTGTGTACAATCCCCAATATGCAAGCTTAACAAGTTCTAACAAATGAGACTTTGGACATGAAACAAACCTGCAAGGCAGTTTCCAGGTCTGATGGTGAACAATCACCATAGAAACTTCTCATGTATGCTCCAAGATTCATACCGACTTCAGCTCTCTTGCCAGCAAGCATGTCCATTAATACTGATGGTCTATAACCAAATACACCAATTTCTCCAGCAATGGTTGGTCCCATTGAACAAGAGAAATATTCACTCTCTGGGAGTTCTGATAAACCCCCATATGAGAAGCCTGTAAAGATAACCTGTTGGAACAAAGAGCCAAAAGAATTATACATAGCACCTGAAGTCATGCTCAGGTTTAGATCATATATTCACTTTTTTTATTTATATGTAAGCGAATCTTTATTGAAAGAAGCTGCGAAAGTAGCCACAACAGCCAAAGACTACAAATCAGCAGAACAGCACCCAACCACAACAAGACAACCAGCTGTAACAAGATCAGGGTACAAAGACCCAACCTAATATACCAAGTGCAGAACAAACCAAACACCCAGCTCAAAACCACAGCCAGGACACAGAAGCAAAGCCATACATAATAATCACTTCTGTAGGCCAAAAAATAATTCACAGCCAAAAAGTATAGAACAAGAGCCCCTGTATATTTGAGGTAACGTCAACAAGAAACAAGTTCTACTCTCAATGAGAACAGGAAACAAAAAGGAGAATTGATAAATGCCCCTTCACAAGAGCCTTCAAGTAATCAAGTTCTCTCGATAATGATTAGTCTCCTTTAAGATGCACCAGGGAATATAAAATAAAATAAAAATGAGAGCATAAAAAGAGGAGAAAAATAAAAGGAAGTTCCTCTAGGTTTCAAACTTGACCTTCAGTCTTGCAATTACACACTATAATAACTCCTGCAAAGATTGAACCTAAATTGGATTCAAGTTCATATCCCTCTGCAACCAACACTTAAGCATGTAATCCTAATCCCCAAAGTCCACATATAAGGCAATCTATGCCCTCCAGATATGATAGACCAATTTCCAGATCTTTCGTGCTTCTGCTTACAATAATGAAAGGAAAAACATAAAAATGGAGACTTACTCCCCAAATGACTGGAAAGGAACCTAGTCGACCTTAATCATATCACATATAGGAGTATTTCAAATCCATTTCTTTCTAAGATCTAAGTGTGAATTTTATAGCCATATAATTAGTCTTAAAATGAAATTATATGATATGAAAGACTGAAATTTACAATAGAACTAACCTTTGTTAGTTGAGTTTTAGTTCTCTTACTAGTAAGCACTCATTCTTCCAATGATCTGTATCATTTCATAGTTGACCAGGCCAATCCACTAATTTTTTTCCATTGGAAATCAAAATACCTTTGTTTATATTCCTAAAGTTTTCATAGTTGTTTCATCTCATACCCAACTTAAGACACTCATCCATTAGTTCCTACCATAAAAAATGTTAATCTTATGCACAGGACTTCAAAATGCAAGATTTACTTCTATGTTTCTCCCAACTCTATCCAATAATTGTTTCTATGTAAGTTCAAAACTTTAAGAATAAACAAATACGTCAGACCAACAAAAACTCATAAATATAGCGAATTGAGGAGGTAATATAAATGAGATTTTACATATAATTCCATTAGATAGTTCTTTTCACTACAGATATTCCAATACCTATACGGTTTTATACCTGATCATCAAGAAAGTCTGTACACTTATAGCAAACTCGCATGCCATTTGATAGAATTAATTCAGTAGCTCCAACAATTGGATATTCAAACTGCTGCACTATATTCCTGAGACAAATTATTTGCAAAAAAAAAATTACATTCATATAATCAAATTGCAAACGTGATCTGTTTTGTAGATTCAGATCCTCCTAAGTAGCACAAATGAGCTGTCTCATTGAGCTAGTAAGGAATATAGAAGAAAAAAATGAATGCATCATGTATCAAACTACATCCAAAGACAAATAAAAGCTAGTCAATGCAGATAGGGAGAGTAGTATTGTAACGACCTAAGAAAAAGCGTTAGCCACATCTGCACTATACCTCAAAAGGACTAGTCACAATTGAGGCTTCTTGTAGTTGTTAATAAAGCCCAAATCTACCCAGTAAATACCCGATGTGGGACTCATCACATATCTACACACATCACACAATCAATCAAATTGAGTCATCACAATCTCCCCCACTTAAATCCCTAACGTCCTCGTTAGGGCCCATTTCGTGGGGTAGTGTCTCTAAGCCTACACGGGATTACTGGGCCGACTCTGATACCATATGTAATGACCCAAGGAAATGCGCTAGCCACATCTGCGCTATACCTCAAAAGGACTAGTCACAATTGAGGCTCCTTGTAGTTGTTAATAAAGCCCAGATCTACCCAGTAAATACTCGATGTGGGACTCATCACATACCCACACACATCACACACCCACACACATCACACAATCAATCAAATTGAGGCATCACAAGTATACAAAAAATAAATAAAATAAATATCTACAAAATACTGATCTGCAAAGTGGTCCAACTTTACCCCGAATTTGGCTTTGAATTGACAATTTCTTCTGGAATTTGTTCATCATCCCAACGAGAAATGTTCCTCTCTTCCTCAAGAATATTGATCCTCAACACTACATTCTTCAGATCATCTACTGTTGCAGAAGCTCGAGGCTCAATTGTCTTTATGACACAGCTGCATGATGTTCTTAACTTTTCTGAATATTTGGATACCTCTGATGCCGTTATATCTATGCATATAAGAGAGCATGGTGAGAACAACCATATATATTTTCATACTTGGTCTTTTTCAGAAATCTTAGAACCAGTGCATTTATAGATACAATAATAGTTACTAACAAGGTAGAAGAGTTTTCTGGAGTTGAGCCTCATATTCAATCCCAACAACAGGTTCATTGCGCAGAAAATGCTGCAAAAAAAAAAAAAAAAAGACGAATTTTTTATAGTGACTAAAAATTCAAATTAACAATAAGATGTCCCAAGAAACTACAATTGGGATATACTTGTAAATATTCATCCCGCAAGCTTGTTGATTGCATTTGATCACGCTCCAAGTAGGCAGATTCAATCTCTGACATCAGTAAGGCTCGAACAATAGATATTTCACGTTCTGAAAAACCATGTTGCCGTACCTTTGCAACCTGAAGCATAAGAGCTGTTATTAAAAAGGTAAACATTTTGAGAGAGAGAGAGAGGGAAGATAGAGGAAGTTCTATAAACAGATAAAAAGCAGACCTCAATCAGCATCGACTCTAGGGCCTCAACAGTTCCTTTTTCTTTACAAGATGAAGTCATTATATAGGCCTTTAACGGACGCACTAGAACATCTGCAGCAGCTGAGCATGAGAAATAGGGTGGATCCCTTCTACGAGAGATCTTAAAGAACCTTTGGTTTAGAGCATAAAGAAACATGGATTCCGCAAGTAAATCCCTATAGTCCTTCACCGTTTTCAGCTGATCCGCTTGCATCTTATAGCTAATCATAACTGCAGACTGTTTTTGAATAAAGTCAAGATATTGCTATTAAAATTACAATTTCCATGTGAAAGCCTACTACTCACATGCTCTCAAAAATGTGCAGAAATATTTGTATGAACCAAGACTAAAATTTATTCTGTACTAACCCCAGCAGCTTCAGATTCAACAAAACATGAAAAACGTGGTTCCTCATGAGATGGAACTGTAAATGTTGGTATAAGAGGAGGCTCAGGTGCCGAACTCTTTTGTCCGAAATGAGTCTTTATCAACTCAACTACACTCTGTGAGAGAGAGAGAGATTGTCAATAAATCTTAACCAGAAAACCTAGGTTCCAGTGTGAAAATTTATACATAAACAAAACAAACCTGCGTATTAGAAAAATCTCCAACAGCTATCACTGCCATATTAGAGAAATGGTACCACTTCCTATAGAACTGCTTCACAGTCTCATGAGACACTGTCCGAATTACCTTCTCTAATCCAATCGGTAAGCGCTCAGCATACTGCAATCAATCAGAGGATATAAGAAGCAACATGAAATGATAAAACAAGGAAATTGAAAGGCCAAAAGCAGTTTGTGTATTACGGTGCTGCTATATAGAAGCATTATAAGAGAAGGCTAGTAAAAGTAAAACATAATTGCATGTACTCATCAGGATAGCTAGGAAAGAGAAATGTTTTAGCTTTTATGCAATAAATGTGCAATTCTATCTGCAAGAGAGCCTCAACAATGAATTGATACAATAATTAATCATTAAGATATGAAATATTAACAAATTTATTGTATTTAATATCAGTACCTGGGAACCTTCCATCATCAGAACCCAATGTGCATCCTGCATTCTTCCAGCAGCATTCCGATTCCCTCTGTACTCTTCCATTACAGCTCCTCTTTCTTTTTCCAAATCATCTTTTGAGACTCGAACCTGCATGGAACAAGTAAATATACGAAACGAAGTAAAAATTTCAAAAGTACCAAACATGATGGATATTAATACCTCCGAACTAAATTCTGCCAGGACCGAAATGGCTTGAGATAACAGTTCAGGCTTGTCAACGGGAACAAACATCTCATATACAGTGTCATCAGCACAAGTTACTGCATTTTGACAAGCACCAAATTCTGCCCCAATACTTTCAAGGAATTTGATAATATCATGGTTTGAGTATTTCTTAGTGGCACTGAAGGCAAGATGCTCAACTATGTGAGCAACTCCACGTTCATCCTCCTCTTCCAAAACTGATCTGCCATGAAACCAATAAATTAGCTTGTTTGACATTCTTTATATATATAGTCAAATTCAAGTTACACCTAGTTTAGTTCTTCTTTTTTTTCTTTTTTTATAAGACACCTAGTTTAGTTCTTTAATAATACTACACCACTTAAAATTTTTTTTTATTGGACTAATATTTAGAAAATCAACTGTTCAACTACACGTTCTCTTTATTCTTGAGACACATGCCAAATTTCCTATTAATCGGACATTATTTACCATCTAAATAAAAAACTCATGTTTTATATATATTTTTAAAGTACAAAAAACTTGAAATGTAAACATTTTATAGATTGTTTAGTTATTGATCTCTGATAATCTTGATATATTGCAGGCATGGAAGATATAAGGAGACAATCTAATCCAACGAAAGATTTGTCAAAAAATATATCCAAAGAAAGTTTTTAAGTGGTATAGTATTGACAAATTAACACCGGGTATAACTTGAACCTAATATATATTTATATATATAATAAATATATAGCCTTCAACTTAGATACAAAACCTATCTATTACAGTGAGCTAGCTTAGACCAAACACTCTATATATCAGGTAACACTTCTTCCACAAAAGGAAAATTTATTAAAGAAAGGAAAACTCAAATAATAAAGCCTCCTAAAGAATTACAGTTGTGGTTTAAGAGATCCATGAAATCAACTAAAGAGTTACAAGATACCCCAAACATAGTACAACATTCAAAGAAAAAATGCAAGAAAATATGTACGATCCCAATTACAGATATCTCAATCCTTTGAAAGCTCAATTATTCTGCTCTCTCCACAAATTTTCCACGTAATACAATGAGGAGTCACATCATATTTTAATACACAAGAGATTACCAGTACAGCAGGTGGATGAGTGACAAATGTACTTGTTCTCCTTGCTCAATGCCTAGGGTTTGAATCCCACTATGACCAATGAGCTATAGCTCAACTGATAATTCCTCCTCCCCTAATAATGGGATGGAGGGTGAGGTCATAGCCCATTGGATGCATGTGTAACTTACCAATAAATAAATAAAAGAGTACGAATCCCACTGTGCTTATTTTGCAGTGGATGATACCTACACTTATGGCTCAGTTGAGTATAACTTTCTAGTCAGTCCCTGACACACCATCCTACCCTTTTTCCTAAGTGGGAAAAAAACCCTCAAGAGATTGTGATTAGTGGCTTTTTATGAGAAATCCAAATAAAATTTTACATTGGGTGTTTTTCATTTTCAGAAGGTAAATATCATAAACCAAATTTGAATTGCATTTGGGTAACATACATATTCTATAATCTCATGGTAAAAGTAACTTTCTCTACCGTTCTCTTAGCTCTTATAGAGGATGCTAACATGCCATTTAGTGTGCGTTTGGGAATTGATGAAAAAAGTTTTGCTTTTTGCTCTTCGTCTCAGCGCTTTTGCAAATAATCTAGCTTTTAGCTTTTTGTAACACAATTAACATAAAAGTTACCAAAAGGCAAATACGATATCTTTTGATAAACAATATGCAAATAAGCTATCGGAAATAAGCAATTCCCAAACAAACACTAATTAATTGTTCTCAACCCAAAGCATAATTCACACTGCTCCACACATTAAATAGGTCATCAAGTCGAAATTTTGCCAAGTGGGTCAAACCCCATACCCCAGATTCTTGCAGTACATAACCGATTCAAACAATTCCCCATTTGAAATAGCATACTAAACTACTATCAAACTCACCAAAACTCAAAACACAGCCGCATATAATCAAAATCAAACCAACCCAACAAACAAAAACAACTGTTGGGCACATGCATATATATATACAAAGTACAACAACAAAACCATAGTCCCAAAATTTTGGGGTACACTATGGACCCTCAATAGATTAATCAATGTCTCCACCATTCTATCATATATATATACATATATATAACATCATAATCAATCTGCATGTGATCTTTTACTGATTCTGCCAATATTATTCTACATATAAAGCCAATATATGTAAAGCACTTTAAAAAAGAAAAAGATAAAGGAAGAGATAAAAAAAGGGAAAAATAAAATTACCCAGCTTTGACAGCAAGAGCAAGAGCAGCTCTCATTCTGGGTTTAGAATTGGAACGGACATAGTAAAAGAGACCATTGTCAAGCCTGCCATAGTGAACACCAACAGGTTGTTGAGCAAGGACTTGGTCCATGTCCACGTTCACTAGCTTCAGGGACCTGAACCGATGTTTCTTTGGGATCTGTGAGTTCTCTGCCGGAAGCAAATCCATCCCAGATAGACAGACAGTATAAACCCAAAGAAAGAATCAACTGTTGAAAAATTCTGTGTTTGTGTGTTCGTTCGTTCGTACGTACCCACTAGGCTCTTCTTTATAAGCAAAAAAAAAAAAAATTGGTTTTAGCAGCAGCCAAATGCTTCTTTTATATTTTAGTCTACTCCACTGGCTAAAATCAAATAAGATTAATTTTGGCAATGTTCTGGTGCTGCTTTGGTACTTTACTCAACTGGGTTTTGATCTTTGAGCATCATTGTGGTTTTTGGGTCCACTCTATCGCTTTGACACGCAAAGGGGTCACGTACATGATTGTGTGTTTGCACTTTGCAAAGAAAGACCATCAATGGACCTCACATAACAATTATATTATTAGGTCAGGTTGAGGATAGCCGGAGGATAGGTCCTAGTCTTTTCAAACTATATTGAATTGAATTCCTCACTTCCAAAAAAATATTTTTTTTTATATGATAAAATTACAAATTTCCCCCTTCTTAATCATAGCATTACAATTTTTATTTTTGGAATTTTTAATGGTAATGTTTGATTAGGGGTATTCATCAAACCCATTAGCTCAACAAAACCAACCCAATCTAATCCAACCTGATGCCTCAGGTTGGCTTTATTGGGTGGTTGAGTTGGGTTGAGTTGAAATTTTATTTTTAGTCTTAGATAAGGTCGGGTAGATAGTTTTTTCAACTTATCTGACTCATCATAACCTGTCATGTATATAAGTTCATTTCATTACCATTATCTTAATTTTTTTTTTTTTAGTTTGATTTATTTTGATATTTTGAGAAGTAGTTTTGATAATTTTGAAAATTTGGTCTATAATTCAAGCATATTATATGAATGATAATAATTTATATAAAAAACATTTAAATAATTGATGTGAGCTTAATTTTTTGTAAGGCTTAGAGCATCCACAGCAGTGGAGCTAAAAATTTAGCTTTTTAACTCCACCAAAAGTTACTTAATCTATTTTACCTACACACATGCTGCAGCAGTGGATCTATTTTAGCTTTCAACATAATAAAATAATATAAACATCACAATAAAATAATATATCCCCTATAATAAAATAATATATCCCACTACCCAAAAAACATCCACAACACCAACCACAACCACCTCTACCATCAGCCACAGCCACAACTACACCCACAACCACCACCACCACCACCAGTCCACAGCAGGAAAAAAAAAAAAAAAAAAAAAAAAAAAACCACCAATCACAGACAAAATAAAAAAATCACCAATCACAAACAAAATAAAAAAATCACCAATCACAGAGCTGGGCTTCGGTGAGGAGGACAATGTCAGCGTGGGTCTGATCGGCGGAAGAGAAGTGGGTCTGAGGCGGATGGGTCTGATCAGCGGAAAACCAAAGCAATGGTCTGATCGGCATTGGGTGAGCGTTGAGATGGAGGACTAGGTAGAGGCGTGGGTCTGATCGGCGGAAGAGAAGTGGGTCTGAGGCAGATGGGTCTGATCGACAGAAAACCAAAGCAATGGTATAATCGGCATTGGGTGAGCATTGAGATGGAGGACTGGGCGGAGGCGTGGGTCAGAGACGTGGATTGGCGGCTTGGGGCTTGGGTTGGCTTGGGCTGGTGACGTTGAGGCCAGCAAAGGCATAGGTTGGAGACGCTAAGATAGAGAGGTGAGAGTGTTTGAGAGAGAGAAAGGCACGAAGTGACTGAGAGAGAAAGAACCACTTTTTATTATTTTAATCCACCCGGGAGTAAAATATTATTTTTTTTGTTTAGCTCTCAGCTACAATGCACATCTATCTATAGATGTGCACTGTAGCAATAGAGCTAAAAAAATAAGTTTAGCTCCACTGCTGGAGCATGCTTTTTGGGTGTTTGGGAAGCTAAAAATACTAATATGGCTTTTTAGCATCACTGTTGTGGTGCTCTAAAGCATGTATGCATAATCCATCAATCCAACACAACCCAACTTGATCCATGTGAGTTGAGTTGGGTTAAAAAAAAACCTTCCAACCTGACCCATGCATACCCCTATATTTGATTTCTTAAAATTTGGATTAAAATTAGTAATTAAGAGTTTATCCAAGTTAATATATTTCACATTTTGAATACATATTTTCAATTAAATTTTAATTCTTCTAGTTTTGTTGTATTACAATTTAGTAACCTCTTGTAGTTTTGTTCTATTATAACTTAGTATCATAATGTTTTAATTGTTACATTTTAACCATCTAAAGTTCGGGTAAAAATGAATTCATTAAGAGGTCTTTGGATAAAACTCTAATAATTTTATTTTGGTACAAATGAAAATTTATGAATTAATTGTGATAAGGTCAAACCACAAGGGGATAAATTGTAGTCTCTAAGAAAAAAAAATTTTTTTTTTTTGGTAGAGGAGGATATATGCATTAAAACTAAATCAGTCTATTACAAAAGGGCCCTTCGATATCCAGGGTGCAAAGCCGATCCACCACAGGTGGTGGATGGGCAAACAAAATGAAAGGGACATCACTATTACTACCAATACGGGCTAAGGCATCCGCACATTGATTTGCTTCCCTATACGTGTGTTCAACTCGCAGATTTGGGAACTTCCTCAAGAGGAGCCTGCAATCAATAAGCAAGGGTTCAAGAGATAAATTAACAATAGAGTTTTTCATCAATTGAACAATAGCAAGAGCATCAAGTTCAACAATAAGATTCTATATGTTCTCCATTGCTGCCATTTGCAACCCATCCCGAAGAGCCCATAGTTCAGCCGTGACACTATTCACCTTCCCACAATTTCTAGCAAATCCATTAATCCAGTTACCATGTTCATTCCTTAGTATTCCTCCTCCCCCCCCCCCCCCAGCACTATTACGGGATGATCCATCGGTATTTAGTTTCGCCCAACTAGCTAGTGGCTTCTGCCATGAGATTGCCTGTATGTGCTTCTCGGTCTGCACCTTACCCGCAACTGCTATGGCAAAAAATTCAGCTGCCTTCCGTCTGCATTGCATATGAAACTCCTCATCAACAACACCTTTTCTGAAGATGTAAGCATTTCTGTGCAACCATAAATGCCAAACACCCATGGGGAAGATGATCTTCCATGGTATACCATGTTGGGAGCTCACGGATGTGCAATTCAGATGAAGCCAGACCCCCAAATCTTCTAAAAAATACTTTCTGCAATCAGCCGGCACTCTTAGCTTATTCCAGAAATTCCTTGCATAATGACAGTCCTTGATGATATGTTGAAGCCTTTCAGCTTCTCTTTGACAAATGGGGCAGATTGTATCAAGAGTAAAACCTCTAGAACCCAACACTTCGCAAGTAGGCACACTATTATGGATGCTCAACCATAAAAAGAACATAATCCTAGGCGTTGTGGCAGCCTTCCAAATCCACTCACAAGCGATAGACGAAAGGTTCAAGGGATTTAACCTTTTAGCTAATAAATAGGCAGATTTTAAATTAAAGGATCCATCCTTTGAGAAGGCCCAACAAGAGACATCTTCTGTGTTCAGATCCAAAGAGAAGGGAACTTCTTGAATCTGATTGCGCAACTCTTCCGGGAGTTCAAAAGATAACACACTCTGAAACCAATTACTTCCTTGGTCTCTAATATCAGCTACCAGCAAGTCGGTTTCCTCCCTAGTCAGAGGGCCTTGAATACAGGATCTCAAAGGGCCAAAAGGGAGCCAAAACTCAGCCCAAAGGTTGGTTGAGGCCCTATTTTTAATAACCCATTTAAGGCCTCTTTTAAAGATAGGGCCCCCTTTCTTGCATGCAGCCCATGTCCTGGAACAAGGGAGCTTCCTACCCGCTTCAGTGATTCTCAGGTCTGTGAAGTATTTGCTCATCAGCACTCTTGCCCACGGAGCTTCTTGCTCATTAGCTAGCCTCCAATAGAGCTTTGCAAGGTATGCTTCATTCCTAGATTGCATTTCCACCATTCCGAGTCCCCCTCTATCTCTAGGAAGAGTCACAGTATTCCAATTTACAAGGTGGAGCTTTCTTTTCTCCTCCGTTGACCCCCAAAGAAATTCTCTATGCAATTTATCCACAGCTTGGCACACTTTGATTGGAAGCGCGCAACATTGCATGTAATATTCCACAATGGGAGTGGAAGCCGAATTAATAAGCACTCTCTTCCCTGCAGGAGATAAAACTCGAGCCTTCCAACCAGCAAGCTTGTCATGAACTCTCTCAATCACGAAATTATAAGCATTTCCATTTCTCCCCTTATGAATTATAGGAAAGCCTAAATATCGTCCCAAGTTGTTGGTGGCTTGGATGCCTAGTTGCTGGTAAATATCCAATTTCACTTGAACACTAACATTCGGAGAAAAGAAGATTTTTGACTTGTTCTTATTAACTTTCTGCCCTACCATATCACAAAAGGAATGACCGCCCTTATATTGTATACAAATCATGTGAAATTTATAAAATTTATTTAATATTTAAGGAATGACCGCCCTTATACTACAACTCTACAACAAATTATTTTTCTATTATATTTTTTTCTTACAACAAATGAAGAGAGAGGGGGATTTGAACACATGTTTTTCTTATAATTGGGGGAATCAGATAATGTCACTAAGCTACAAGATTTTTTGGTTATAGTATTGTAAATCATGCAATATTAAATGACATCTCACATCAATAAAATAAAATTATTCAATATTAAAAATGTGGGGTCAAAGAATCTGGCCACCCCAGCCCACTTTATACTATGCCCAAGGCCCATGCCGAGGAAGAAGAAATGCCCGAGGACGAATGAAGAAAGTCCTAATTACCAAGAAGCATCGCCGAGGACAATCATGTCCTTAGCGAACCGAGATCATAGAAAGGAAGAGCAGCACGCCATCAAGGGCAGTCTTGTAGAGCGTCCCAAGAAAAAGGATAAGTACAGCAGGTCAGCCATGGGAGCCTAGAGGAGGAGCAATTCAAGGAGAAGATGTCACCTCCACATTAAATGCCCACAACTAACGTTCTGGCCGCATTAATGAGTAAATGACCCCTGAACAGTGCTGTTTTGGTTGCTGCAACTCACAGAAAGTTTGGAACGGCGGTTGATGGGACAAGCGCTCAAGTAGTGACCTGCATGATCAACAAATGGAAGGCCAAGATCAATCGAAAGAGGGTATATAATGTAAAGAACTCCTCCAGAAAAAGGATGGGCGATGGGAAGTAGAAAACACTGTAGCAACCTGTATCATCTTTGTATCCCCTGTAACCAAGCATTGAGGAAATAATAAGAACAGATAGCTCCTCGGACCAGTGTCCAGGACAGATTTTCACACTTAAAGCCTATTTTCTTATTACTTAGCTTACCCATAACCATGTTCATTCGTTGCGATCCTCACTAAGGTCTAGTTCTCAAACCCATTCTCTACAAAATCTATTGTATTGGGCTAGTTGGGCCTGAATCCACTTTTCCAACAATAGAAGTGATCAGACCCAGTCCCTACAATTGGCGCCATCTGTGGGGAGAACTTGTGTCTTAGTAAGGGTAACAATCAAGCATGGTAGGGCCAGGCCCTCATCAAGCAGGTCCCCACCAGCTTGAACCTGCTGGATCCCCACGACAAGGTAACTTTCCCGATCCTGAGCGTGATCGAAATGAAGAGAATGGAAGGTTTCGAGAGGTGTTCACACCACTCAAATGGGCAGTAGCCACTCTCGTGTGAAAAGTCACGTGCTCCAGAGACAAAATAACAACCAGCCTATGCAACAAGAAGGGGTCAAAAGCCACGCATCTCAGGGGCGGAATGATAATCAGGCCATGCAACGAGAGATAGACGATTTGAAGAGAGAGTTGCGCCATGCACGACGAAGGCGGTCTCACTCCATCCCTGACATGCCCTCTAGTGATGAAGGCGATGATGACTATAGACGAAGATCACGAACCCCCCCAAGTGAGACCTTCTCTCACGAAAAAGAGCACCAATGGAGGCATGCACGTAAAAGCCCGTCTCCCAGGGGCTTGAAAAACGATGCCATAAGCAGGGCACTGGACCAACTCTCCAAATCACCGTTCACGCGCCACATAGAGGGGGCTGCGCTTCCTCGACGTTTCCAGCAGCCAACCTTCATTCTTTACAACGGCAAGACAGACCCCGTGGAGCATGTGAGCCAGTTTAACCAAAGGATGGTTGTCTATTCTAAAAACGAGGCACTGATGTGCAAGGTCTTCCCCTTAAGCTTGGGGCCAGTGGCGATGAGGTGGTTCAATGGTTTAAAGGCGAATTCCGTAGATTCGTATAGGCAGCTAACTCAAGCCTTTGGCTCTCGCTTCGTTACAAACAGCAGAGCTCCTCGGCCCTTGAATACGTTATTATCGCTGTCCATGGATAATGGAGAAACTCTGAAGGCCTACTCGGACAGATATTGGGAGATGTATAATGAAATAGACGACAATTGTGACGATGTCACCCTCAGCACCTTCAAAAATAGCCTCCCAGCTGAGCACGGCCTGAGGAAGTCTCTGATTGGCAAGCCCGCCACTAATGTGCGCCAACTGATGGATCGAATCGATAAGTATAAACGAGTAGAGGAAGACCAGTTGCAAGGAAAGGGAAAAGAGAAGGTTATCCCTCAGGAGAGGAGGGATTTTAGGTCGGACCGACATAACAGCAACTGCCCGAGGAGAGATTTCGTGGGGCAATTCGGAGTAACCAGCACACAGACTGTCAGTGCTGTATTCCAAGAACCAGTACACCAAGTGTTGGAGAAAATAAAAAATGAGCCATACTTTAAGTGGCCGAATAAGATGGCGGGAGAGTCCATGAGGTGTAATCAGAACTTTTATTACCAATACCACCAAGACCACGGGCATACCACGGAGAACTGCAGGAACCTTTGGAACTATCTGGACCAGCTGGTCCGAGAAGGAAAGCTGAGGCACCTCCTGCATCATTCCAGTGGTCATTTGGGCCAGACCCATCAGGAGCCCTAAAGGGATAATGCCCTAAGGCCACCCCTAGAGACAATCAACGTAATCTTGGCTGCGCTAGGAAGGACAGGCACGCGCCCCTCACGAGTGTTATCTGTGACTCAGCTGCTTGCCGAAGAGTCCTATCCAGAGCCGAAGAGGGCCAGAGTGAATTCTCACCCAGTCTTGAGTTTTTCAGAAGAAGACAAGGATGGAACCACCCAGCCCCATGACGATGCGCTATTGATCACCCTCAGAATTGGGGACTACGATGTGAAAAGAATGATGGTGGATGGCGGCAGTGCTACTGAGATAATGTATCCCGACCTCTATAAGGGGTTGAATTTAAGACCGGAAGATTTGATGCCCTACAGCTCTCCTTTGATGAGTTTCGACGGGAAGCTTGTTATTCCAAAGGGCATGATTAGGCTGCCCATCCAGACCGGCCCAGAGAGAGTGGAGGTGAACTTCATCGTGGTGGACACCTACTCTCCATATACAGCCATTGTTAGTAGGCCTTGGCTCCATACTTTGGGGGCGGTTGCCTCCTCCTTACATCAAAAAGTGAAATTCCAGTCGGAAAACTAGGTTCTTGAAATCCGCGGTTGCTAGTCTACGGCAAGGTAGTGTATGGTGGCTGCCATTTCACATCAGCTTGATGTAGAGTCCTCGGCCTCTGCTGAGACGAACTTGTAGCAATTAAAGGACCCGGTGTCGCCCCCTGATACGGCCGCCAAGGAGGCAAAATGCAAAGATCTAGAGAGAGTGGTCATCGGTGGTGACTCGAAGAAGTTCTTTCAGGTAGAGGCTCAACTGCCTCCCTAGGAGAAGGGCGAGTTGATTGAGCTTCTCAAAAGCAATATTGACGTGTTTGCATGGGATGCTTGCGACGCTCCGGGGATTGATCCAGCCTTCATTTTTCACCATCTCAACGTCGACCCATCCATCACACCCAAGAAGCAGCCACCTCGGCGCCCCTTAAGAGAGCATGCCAATGCGATTAGGGGCGAGGTGGAGAAGTTTAAGCGTGCAGGGGCTATCAAAGAGGTTTTTTACCCCGAATGGTTGGCCAACACCGTGGTAGTCAAGAAGAAAAGTGAGAAATGGCGGGTTTGTGTAGACTTCACGGACCTAAATAGAGCATGCCCAAAAGACCCATTCCCCATGCCTCGGATAGACCAGCTGGTGGATGCAATAGCGGGCCATCCTCGAATGAGCTTCTTAGATGCCTTTCAAGGCTATCATCAAATACCACTAGCCCTGGACGACCAGGAGAAGACAGCCTTCGTGACACCTACTTGGAACTATCACTACAAAGTAATGTCGTTCGATCTGAAGAACGCAGGGTCCACTTACCAAAGGATGATGACGAGAATGTTCGAGCCGCAGTTGGGCAAGAGCATCGAAATCTATGTTGCTGATATGGTGGTAAAGAGTAAGGTAGTGTCTGAGCATTTAGGAGACCTCGACAGTACCTTTAGTGTCTTGAGGAAGCACAAGCTGCGCCTAAATGCCTCCAAATGCTCATTTGGCGTGGGATCAGGCAAGTTTTTAGGCTACATGATTACTCATAGGGGAATTGAGGTTAATCCTAACCAGATCAAAGCTATTAACGATCTAAAACCACCGCAAAATGCCAAGGAGGTTCAAAAGCTTACTGGAATGATTGCAATCCTAAATCGATTCATTTCCAGGTCAGCGGATAGATGCAGACCGTTCTATCTCTTGATCAACAAGTGGAAAGGGTTTGAATGGTTTGAAGACTATATTGCGACCTTCCAACAACTCAAGGAATACCTGTCTTGGCCCCCTATCATGTCCAATCCTGAGGCTGATGAAGTTCTATACGCATATATTGCCGTGGCCCTCACGCGGTGAGTTTAGTGCTAATACGGGATGACAACGGCCTTCAAAAGCCAGTCTATTACGTGAGCAAGTTGCTGCATGAAGCTGAGGTCAGATACTTACCCCTGGAGAAGGCCATACTAGCTATGGTTCATGCTACACGAAAGCTTCCTCATTACTTCCAAGCCCACACAGTGGTTGTCCTAACCCAACTGCCCTTGAAGTCCGTACTTCGGACTGCTGATTATACTGGGAGGATTACCTTATGGAACACAATCCTGGGAGCTTTTGACATCAAGTACATGCCTCGGACCTCTATAAAGGGCCAGGTCCTAGCTAACTTAATGGCCGAATTCGCTGAACCATCAGTAGAAATTGTAGTCGAGGATCGAAACATGGGTGGAAAATTGGTTGGGGTAGTCTCTATGCCAGGACCCCCATGTTGGAAGGTGTACGTTGATGGCGCAGCAAATCAAAGAGGATCTGGAGTGGGGCTAGTCCTAATATCTCCTAAGAATGCCATCATTGAGAAATCCCTAAGACTGGGGTTCTCGGCCACAAATAACGAAGCCGAGTACGAGGCCTTATTACAAGGAATGGCCATGGTGTAGAAAATGGGAGGAAAAGCAGTAGAGGTGTTCTCGGACTCAAGACTAGTAGTGGGCCAGGTGAAGGGAGAATTGAAAGCCAAAGAAGCAAGGATGCAAGCGTACTTAAGCCAGGCCAAACGCTTGCAGTCAAATTTCGATCTTTTCAGCTTGTCACATGTCCCCAGAAGTGGAAACACCCATGCAGATTCATTGGCCACGCTCGCTACCTCCTTGGCAAAGGGTCTGCCTCGAACCATCCTTGTCGAGCATCTGGATAGAGCAAGAGAGGTGGCAATAGGCATGGTCCATATCCATGAAGTTAGAGTGGGTCCTAGCTGAATGGACCCTATAGTGAGGTTCCTCAAAGATGATACCATGCCCGAAGAAAAGCCAGAGGCTAAAAGAATACGAAGAAACGCTTCTCGATTCTGGTTGTCCGAGGACCACAAACTGTATAAGCGCTCCTATTCTGGGCCATATTTACTGTGTATTCACCCAGAAGCAGCAGAATTACTACTTGAGGAACTGCACGAGGGGATCTGTAGGAGTCACACAGGGGGAAGATCTCTATCACACCAAGCCCTTACCTAGGGATATTGGTGGCCGGGGATGCAGAAGGAAGCCCTGGAGTATGTTAAGAAATGTGACCAGTGCCAAAAGTTTGCCCCAAATATTCATCAGCCTGGAGGAGTCCTTAACCCCTTGTTCAGTCCATGCCCGTTCACCTAGTGGGGTCTAGATATTGTAGGCCCTTTTCCTAAGGCGGCCGGAAACAAGAGATATCTGTTGGTCGGCACAGATTACTTCACCAAATGGGTTGAAGCTGAGCCATTGGCCAACATCAGAGATACGGATGCTAAGAAGTTCATCTGGAGAAACATCGTTACACGATTCAGAGTCCCTTGAACCCTCATTTCAGATAATGGACTCCAATTTGACAGCAAAACTTTCAGAAAATATTGTTGCAAACTGGGGATCACAAATAGGTACTCAACTCCAGCTTATCCTCAGGGAAATGGGCAGGCCGAGGCTGTCAACAAGGTCATAGTCAACAGGCTTAAGAAGAGACTGGATGAAGCCAAGGGAAGATGGGTAGAGGAGCTGCCACACGTCTTATGGACTTACCGGACTACCCCACGACGGTCAACAGGTGAGACACCTTTTGCCATGACTTATGAAGCCGAGATTGTTATCCCTCTAGAGGTAAGCTTCCCAACGCTGAGGACTAGCTCTTTCACTCCAAGCAATAACGATGGATTGCTAGAGAAGAACCTAGACCTGATCGATGAACGAAGAGAAAAGGCAGTGATCCAGTTGGCCTACTACCACCAGAAGCTCAAGCAGGGACATGATGCCAATGTGAAGCTGAGACCATTGGCACCAGGGGACTTAGTGTTGAACAAAGTCGTGAGGGCTACCAAGAACCCATCCTGGGGAAAGTTGGGGCCCAATTGGGAAGGACCATACCGAATTACCGCGGTAGTAGGAATAGGTGCATACTACTTAGAAGACTTAGATGAAAAAGCTGTACCTCGTCCATGGAATGTAAATAACCTAAAAAGGTATTATTATTAACAAAGGCATTTCTCTAATTCAAATTTTTAGGTCCATTTTGATTACATGTCTTGCGTTTTGGCAACCATCTAAGTACTAGACAGAACCAAGATCGTGCATGGTCCTCGAACTCAAACCTATGGGGAAACTAACTACTTCAAGAAAAATCTAAGTACTAGACAGAACAAAGGTCTTACATGGTCCTTGGACTCAAACCTATGGGGAAACTAGTTATTTCAAGAAAAATTTAAGTGTTAGACAGAACCAAGGTCTTGCATGGTCCTCGGACTCAAACCTATGGGGAAACTAACTACTTCAAGAAAATCTAAGTACTAAACAGAACCAAGGTCTTGCATGGTCCTCAAACTCAAACCTATGGAGAAACTAGTTACTTCAAGAAAAATCTAAGTACTAGACAGAACCAAGGTCTTGCATGGTCCTCGGACTCAAACTTATGGGGAACAGAACCAAGGTCTTGCATGGTTCTCGGACTCAAACCTATGGGGAAACTAGTTACTTCAAGAAAAATCTAAGTACTACACAGAACCAAGGTCTTGCATGGTCCTTGGACTCAAACCTATGGGGAAACTAGTTACTTCTAGAAAAACCTAAGTGTTAGACAAAACCAAGGTCTTGCATAGTCCTCGGACTCAAACCTATGGGGAAACTAACTACTTTCAACAAAGGCCTGAGCGATTAACAAATTCCGAGCGTTGTGTAACTCCTCGGACCACAACCTTTGAGGAAATTAACAAGCCCATGAGCATCACTTAAGGCACTCTAAAGTACATTGAACGTAACTTCCTTGCGTAGTCGGTAGCTAATTGTTTCCTTGAGGTCAATAAATTTTTGGAACATACTTCTGAATGCCCTTGCACATTGTGCTGTGGCATTAGATCTATGGGATTTAAAAGTTCGTCTTTATAAGTAGTATGCGCTTAGCATTTTAAACCCATTATGATAACCAACTCATGAGGTATAGAATTCATGTTATAAGGTTATTGCCTTTTATAGTCCGTTCAACAAAAGCAAGTCGTAATAATAGAGTGGCCCAATTGTTAATTACAGTCTAAGTGAAAATTATCATTATGGACTTTACATTTTTAGGTTGCTGTTTCAAAAATGGAAAACAAGTCACACTGTTGAGACTGTTTAGCTAATAATCAAAGCACAAGTTATATAAATAACAAATAATCAAAACACAAGTTATATAAATAACAAATAATCAAAGCACAAGTTATATGAATAAACAAAACTCATCATAGCGACAATTAACACACGAAAAGGGAATTGCATATATTCAATCCGAGCGTTCCATTACAACAGTTCAAATACTTAAAAAAGGGGGAGGGGAGCAAAGGCACAACAAAGGCAGCCTATTTCTTTAACTTGGTCTTCGTTGTACCCTTGGAAGGTTGGTCTGAAGTGGCCTCAGGGTCCTCGGGGCTTTCACCTAGAGGAATAGCTTGCAGAGGCACTACAAGGAGAGCTATCTCCTCAACATGAGAAGCCTGGGTATCAGTTGGAGGCTTTGCAACATCATGGGGTACTCCCTGGCTAAGGCCCTTAGTTATCTCGGTTACCCTAGATGGCTCGGCCTTCTTGGCAGGCTCATCAGAAGAAGTTAAAATAAGGGCAATGTCAGGATGGCATGTCTCAACCACCTCGAGAGAAGTGCCAGCCTCAGAGCTAGGAGGGCTGGGATCTCGGATGGCAGGAGGGTAGTATACATTCTCTGCCTTCCAAAGGTCAGATGAAGCCTTAACTCCAGCTTGTTTGAGGGCTTCATTCCAAACCTGGGAACAGTATAGCCTCCACACCCCAAGTACTTGAGCCTTGAGAATGGCCTGTGTCTCATCCATTCCCAAGGCATAAGCATCCTCCTCGGCCTTCTCCTTGGAGCTCTCGGCCTCGGTCCTGGCAAACTCGGCCTCCGCCTTAGCCCTCAAGGCTTCATCTCTGGCCCACTCTGCGGCGTTCCTGGCCCCCTCGACCTCGGCCAGCTTCTTCTTCAGATCAGCAATTTGCTCATTGGCAATCTTCAGCTGATCCTCAACCTCGAGTAGGCGCCTCGTCTGGTCTTCAGCCTATTTTTGGGTGCTGGCCAGGCCTGATTCAGCACTGTCTCTGGCCCTTGTCATCTCCTTTAGGTCCTCCCTTGCCTTCGCGAGATCAGCCTCGGAGTTTTTAAGGGTCCGCGTGGCATCCAAGCACTTGTCACGCTCGAATTCCAGGGCCCTACTCTGATCATTGGCCAACTCTTCCAACCTGTAAGTGGCCTGGACAGCCTGCCAAATTGAAACAAGTTCACGATAAGATGGAAACTAAAGGACAAAGATCAATAAAGTCGTAAATGTTAGAAGTCTTACCATGCCCAAGTACCTCTTCATGTTGAGGAAGACCTCCTGCCTCCTCATATTCCCCAGCCCGGCCATATCGGTGGGAAGCAGCAAGCACCTCTCTAGTGCATCAGCCACGTAGGCACCTTCGTCCCCTCGGAAGTCCTTGAGTGAGGCGTTTTCCATCAGAGGCTCCCCATGAAGCATTGGGGCAGGAAGTCAAGCCTGGGGCTCGGACTGCGTGGCGACTTCCTTTTCTTGGCCCTGATGCCCGACTTTCAGTTGTTTTGAAGCTCGCCGGGCTTCATCTTCCTCCTGAGAGGAGCGAGACTGTCCCCCATCCATGGGCTCTTTGTCTTTGGAATCCCTTTTCCTTTTTGGGTCAGTAGGCTCGGGCCGAGGAGGCAAAGTTGGCTGGGGAGGAGGAGGAAGTTTGGCCCGAGGGGATGACGACTTCGACTAGGTGGAGGATGACCTGGTCTGAGCAGGTTGAGACTTGGGAGGAGGAGGAAACTTGGACTGTGGCCTCCTCGGCGCATCCTTCCCCAGCTGGCCCTCAATCAGGTCAAGCAGGTTGGTTGAGGGTTTCTTCTTAAAACTCATCTCGGCCTGAGAAGAAGTCCCTACTGATGAGAGGTCCGCTTCAGTCAAACTGGGGTCGCCCAAATCACCAGAGGGATCTTCGAATAGATTATCTTGATCAAATACACCAAAATTGTCCTCGGCCTCTACAGCTTGAGGGGACGAGGAAGGGCCTGCTAACGAAGCGCCTTCTGGAACGGGGATCCTTCGGGAATCAATAACCCTTGTTCTACTATGGTGATTCTGTGAAGCTGAGGATCTTTGGCTCTGATCACGTACTTCGGAGCCGAGAATGATTTCTGGATGGGATCGTACCCGAGGATCTTGTGAGCGGCTCTGACTTGATTATCAGCCTCGTTCACAAAAACCTCCACCCTAAGGATGGTTGCTAAATCTTCCCGGTTGACCAAGTGAAAGTGTCGGCCAAAGGCGTGTGGATCTGTAAAAAAGAAAGTACATTCGTGTTAGCTGCCAAACAGTACAAACTATAACAACACAAAAGATCAACCCTCTCCTACTCTGAATACCCCACTTGGTGCCCCCTCTTCTGTCGGACAGGGAAGGCCGTTGTGCCACCTCCCTGACACGATGAGAAAGTCCTTATTCAGCCCCTTGCTAGAGTCTGGGAGGCATTGAACAAGCCGAACCTTGTCGTCCCTCGTTTTCATATAGTAGGATTTACCCTTTAGGTGTTGGAGGTTGTAGCACCAGTTTACATCGTGATGGGTCAACCTCAACCTCATTTTCTCATCTAAAGCGTCCACACAACCCAGGATCCTAAACATGTTGACGGCGCACTAGGTGGGAGCTAATCGGAAATGCCTAAGGTAATCCCTCATCACCGGCCTCATTGGGATTCTCATACCACCTTCGATAAAGGTGATTACGGGAATCACCACTTCACCATCTTGCTTCCTAAAAAACCACTCCCCTTCCTCACAGTATCTCAAGCCTACATTACTAGGAATCCTATAATCGGCAATAAATTTCTCCATTGCCTCTTCAGACTCAACCAACTTTTTAAACCTACCCATCCCTAGGAACGGCTAAAGGACTCAGGGAAGGACGAAAGAAAGAGAGGAATAAGAGAAAAAGAAACTTAGAGGAGAGAAAATATGAGTTAGAGAGAGTAGAAACTTACAGAAATGAGGAAAAGCTCCTCGGACAGGCTTTTTATGCTGAAAAGAAAGGCGAGTTGGGCTGGAGATTTGACAGAACTCAGGATACGTGCGCAAGAACTCTTGAATGTGAAAGTAAAGAGGTGAATCGGTTCAAATGAGCATTTATACCTTCGATTAAAAATAACCGTGCAGGTTTTCCCGCCCATAAAGTTAAAAAATCCCCACCGTTGGATCACCATCACACCATTGAACGTGGGGAGCACAGAGCCGCCAGAATTTAATGAGGGCGCGCTCCGTATACCGAACCGTCGGGAACGTGCCTTGGACAAGCGAAATGGCTCTGGCGCTGACGAAGGACAAGACTTGACAAGCCATGATAAAGGCCCGAGGGCATCAAAACCCTTCTTTCCGTCCGAGGATCCGGACAGCAGGATTTTGAGGGGCTATTGTGGGGTCAAAGAATCTGGCCACCCCAGCCCACTTTATACTAAGCCCAAGGCCCATGCCGAGGAAGAAAAAATGCTCGAGGACGAATGAAGGAAGTCCTAATTACCAAGAAGCATCGCCGAGGACAATCATGTCCTCGGCGAACCGAGATCATAGAAAGGAAGAGCAGCACGCCATAAAGGGCAGTCTCGTAGAGCGTCCCAAGAAAAAGGACAAGTACAGCGGGTCAGTCATGGGAGCCTAGAGAAGGAGCAATTCAAGGAGAAGCTGTCACCTCCACATTAAATGCCCACAACTAACGTTCTGGCCGCATTAATAAGGAAATGACCCCTGAGCAGTGCTGTTTTGGTTGCTGCAACTCACAGAAGGTTTGGGACGGTGGCTGATGGGACAAGCACTCAAGTAGTGACCTGCATGATCAACAAATGGAGGGCCAAGATCAACCGAAAGAGGGTATACAATGTAAAGAACTCCTCCAGAAAAAGGATGGGCGATGGGAAGTAGAAAACACTGTAGCAACCTGTATCATCTTTGTATCTCCTGTAACCAAGCACTGAGGAAATAATAAGAACAGATAGCTCCTCGGACCAGTGTCCAGGACAGATTTTCACACTTAAAGCCTATTTTCTTATTACTTAGCTTACCCATAACCATGTTCATTCGTTGCTATCCTCACTAAGGTCTAGTTCTCAAACTCATTCTCTACAAAATCTATTGTATTGGGCTAGTTTGGCCTGAATCCACTTTTCCAATAGTAGAAGTGATCAGACTCAGTCCCTATAAAAAACATTATGGAAAACATTTTTGGGATTTTTTAAGAATATTAATTTGGTCCTCAACTATTGGTAAAGTTCAGGGTGATTATTGAACTATTAATTATGATAATTTAGTTTGACTTAAATATCGATTAACAAAATTAGCTGATGTGATAAATGTAGCACATACAAAAAGATTATTATGAAAAGTGTTAAAAAAAAATTTAATCAAGTCAATTTCAATTATTAATTTGATCAAAATTAAACATAAATGAGATTCAATGATGGCATTTACTTGATTAAAATTTGAAGCTTGAAGTACTAAATTGACACAAGTAAATAATAATGAATCAAAAATTGAACTTGACGTGATGATTGGATTATCAAATTAGTAATTTTTCTCCTTTCCTTTAAATTCCTACACGCCTAAGTGCATAAATATTATCCTAATTAATGACATTTTTTTTTTTGCTTGAATGAAAATGATTTATTCAAAACAAGAGGATTACAACAAAAGGCCATCATCCACACAAACACACTAGAAAGATGGGGAGAACCAAATAAACCATTTATCATTACTAGCTAGTTAAGTCATGGGCAATAGAAGGAACATGACTCAAAGGATCAAGAAATATTCGAGATTTCCTCAATTAGATTGGATATTTGCCAAGAAGGAGCAATGGCAGGAAGGCTTGCCTCACAATTAATTTCGATTGAGTTTTTGGGTGGATTGGTCTATTGGGGGTCCCTCTTGAAGGTAGTTGAGAATTGGTTCTTAGCTCTGTGGTGGCTTTGTGCTCTTGGAACCCTAGGAAAATGCCTCCTTGAATTCCTAGCATAGATGGGATTAGGCATTAGGTATATAAAAGTATGCCTAATGACATACTTTTATACCATATACAAGAGTATAAAAATAAACTATGACTAATGCCATACTTTTATACTATATACAAAAGTAACCAAAAAAATAAATTATGACCAAAATATCATCAATGATTTTAAAGAGATCACACTTTTAAAAGTTCTCAATAGACGTGAAAAATATGTCATTAATCCATATATTCCAAATTCCATTTACTTTAGTAATATACAAAAGTAACAAAAAAAAATGTTTTAAGACCAACATACCTTCAATGATTTTAAAGGGATCAAACTTTTAAAAGTTCTCAATGGACATGAAAAATGTGTCGTTATTACAGGTATTCCAAGTTCTATTTAATGTAGCAATGGTTCATGAAGTTTTTGAGATATTTTATTGGTAGGAAATATAATAGTCTAATCAAAAGTTGTGACTTGTGACGCCAATTATACATATATAACAAATTACACTCAACAAAAAAGTTAAAGCAAATTATTAACTAACCAGATCACATCTTCTCTCAAAAAAAAAAAAAAACTAACCAGATCATTAATTTGAATGAAAACCAATATAAATCATCATTAAAAATACTTCAATTTACCTTTCCCTCGATTATTTTTTTGTTAAATGAGACAAATAGATAAAGCTCATAAACAAAAACTATGAACCTACCAATACATTATACCAATGTTCCATTTGAAAACTTAGTGTGAAAATCATTTTATTCCCCACGCAATTTCTTTTCCTTCTTTATTTGTAGACCGTCTTTTGTGCTATGTTGAGATGCTTTAATTAGTTTACGCTTCTTTAGCTTATGCTTCTTATTGTTCCAAAAGAGTTGAAATTTTTGTCATACTTTGCGGCGATCTGTTGGTTCCCTTTCTTTCTTTCTTTTTCCCCTAAAGTTTAGACAAATATGAATTCTTATTCTTCAAAGGTTAAAATTCTTATAAATAAATAAAAACAAAGATGGACAAAAAGCTTTTAGCTTATTTTTTTTTTATACAAGCTTTTAGCTTATTAGAAAGCTTTAAGTACGGAGTAATGTTTTAAGATTTTTGAGAATGTTGAAATTTCCGCATCATTTTCATTTCAAACAAGAATTGGAATCCTTTTTTAAAATAAAAAATTAAGAACCCAAAAAGATGCTGGATTGAAAAAAGTCATAAAATCTTAGAGTTTTCTACTTTTTCTATTTATTATAATATAATAATGTTAATGCTCAATAAAAGCATTCAAATTACATTTTAATTTTCTGCAAAGTGTAATAAAAATAAGATTTGATATTTCTCTTTTTTTTTTTTTTTTTTTTAAATCTAACATTTACTATCAAATAGATTGGCTACCCACCATGGGGGATGGGGTTTGGCCCTATAAACCAAGTGTGGGGGCCTTCCTCCTTCATAGAGGCTGTGCAAGCCCATTCAATTTCTAATTTTCTATGTCAAGTGTCCCTTCTATTACTTCAAACCCATTGAAAACAATTTAAAGTTCATTTAAAGCTAAATCTAACTCATTTCAGTTAAAACTCATTTAAATTTAATTTCAATACATTTGGAACTAATCCAAATTTTCTTACCAAAAATTATTATTAATTCTGATATACTAAATTTACATGAAAAAGATTTCCATGTTAAAAAAAAAAATGGATGTTCATTTTCAGTATATTTTCATAATAGTTTAATTTTCATAAATTATTTGAAAACATACAATAGTATTAATAGGGAAAATTTGAAGAATTTTATCAGTATTAGTTTGAATTTTGTAAATTCTAATATTATTATTGCTGTTGCTGCTATTATTATTATTATTCAAGCAAAAAATGTTAATATTTATTATCAATATTGTATAGCGAATATAATATGAAATTATGAAACACTACAGTTGAAAACAATTTTTTAAAAATAAATTGAAGTTATGAAATTATTTGTTAATCGGGTTTTTAAAAAAGATGAGACAAAATTAAAATCTACATTTATAATTAATACCCCATGTTTTGTAAATGCTAAAAATTTGTCTAATTTTTTTTTTTTTTTTGAGATGTAAGATAGAAATATATATTACTAACCAAATCAAGGTTACAAGGAACCCAAATGTGCTTGGGAAATAATGATTACTTTGGTATTTTTTGCTACTTAGTTGAGGAAATAATGAACAATTTATATACTTTACAAAATGTTAGCATTACAAGGTTTAAAGAATTGACAACCATTCAAAAAAGAACATTAAGAGCATTAAAATCAATTTATCTAAAATTTTCTCTTTATACTTTTTTTTTTTTTTTTTTTTGCTAATCAATTTTCAAAACACCCACATTCAATTCTTTATTTCCTTCTTCATTTTATGAAAATATTATCTATATCTATATATTTATATCTAAAAATTGAAGCGTAGCATTTATTGCTGTTGAGCTCTTGTTGCACCATCTCATCGCCACATCATTGGCCACATAATTATTATTTTCTTATTTATTTATTATTCCTATTTTTTAAAAATATATAAATAGATTATTGACTTTACACATTCATCTTGGGCGGTTTTAACATTACATATAAGTTTGCTTTTACATATTCATCTACTTTAATTTAGAATTTATTTTTATTCTTTTTTTAAACAAAAAAATATAAATAGATTATTAACTTTACACATTCATCTTCGGCAGTTTAACGTTACATATAATTTTGCCTTTACATATTCATCTACTTTAATTTAGATGTTTATAACTAAATTTTATATTTCTCTTTTTTTTAATCTAATATTTACTATCAAATAGATTGGCTACCCACCATGGGGGATGGGGTTTGGCCCTATAAACCTAAGTATGGGGGCCTTCCTCCTTCATAGGGGCTAAGCAAGCCCATTCAATTTCTAATTTTCTATCTCTAAGTGTCTTAAACTACTTCAAGCCCACTGAAAACAAATTATAGTTCATTTAAAGCTAAATCTAACTCATTTTAGTTAAAACTCATATAATTTAATTTCAATACATTTGGAACTAATCCAAATTTTTTTACCAATTTTCAATATATTTTCATAATAGCTTAATTTTCATAAATTATTTGAAAACATAAAATAGTATTAATAGGGAAAATTTGAAGAATTTTATCAATATTAGTTTGAATTTTGTAAATTCTAATATTATTATTGTTGTTGCTGCTATTATTATTATTCAAGCAAAAAATGTTAATCTCTATATATTAATAGGTTTCAGAAAGTTAGTTATCACTATCTAAATTATCAAAAATACCCCTAATTTAATTAGATATTCTTTATTCCTAAGAAATAAAAGTGAGGTTAAAATTGTAATTCAATAAAATAAAATAAACTATTGGATAAATTTCCTCTAACTTCCCATTATAGTCTTAGACAGATGCAAATTCCTCACCTATTTCTAAAAAACAAAAAACATCCAATCTCACAACTCACAACTTCTCACCCCACGTCTAATGAACTACAAATAAAAACTCTTCTCAATTCTTCCCAATAGATGAACGTGGTGTACAAGGAAACTTCCCATTACAAACAAATAACCTTCCCACCCTTCCTATCACAAACTATAATCTCTTCCCCAGGATTACTATTCCTAAGAGCACTCACAGCAGTGGTGCTAAATAGCTATATTGCTATTTTTAGCACCACCAATCACAAAAGTGGAGCTGCAACAGCGGAGCTATAGTAAAAAAATTTGGCTTCTCAGCTACAGTGCACATCTAAAGATAGATGTGCACTGTAGCTCAAAGCTAAAAAAAATACTATTTTATTTTGTGTTCACACATGGTTATAATTTTTTTTTTCTTTCTCCTCCTTCCCCATTTCTACCCTTTGCTCCTCTCTCCCCTCAGTCGGTCCTTACACTCTTCATTTCTTCCCATTGCAAGCTTCAATTCCTCCACTCACCACCGACCTAAGCCCCTGCCCAGCGCCGATCTTTCTCTCCGTCGTTTTCTCTCTCTAGATCGAATCCAAGCTCAAATGATCTAATGATTTTCAGTTTTAGTTGATCTGGTGGGTTTGGTTGTGACAGCGCAACGGCGGGGGGTTAGCCGTGGTGGGTTAACCCTCTCTTTCTCTATTTCTCTCTCTCTCTAGCCCTCTCTCTAGATTGAATCCAAGCTTTATTGATCTGATGATTTTCGGTTTTTGCTGGGTTTTGGTTGATATGGTGGGTTTAGGTTGTGATTTGGTTTTGGGTTTGTGATTGGGTTTTGATTTGGGTTGAGGTTGTGAGTGGTGATGGCAGTGGCAGTGGGTGTGGGCGGTGGTGGCTGGTGGCAGTGAGTGTGGGCAGTGGTGGTGGGTTTCGTTTTGCAGTGGTTTTTTTATGGTGGGTTTCTAATGGTGGGTGGTGGCTTGAGTTTGTGATTGGTGATTTTTTATTTTATTTGTGATTGGTGATTTTGTTTGGTTTGGGTTGAGGAAAAAGATTAAGGATTTGGGTTGGTGGTTTTTTCTTTGCTGTGGACTGGTGGTGGTGGATGTTTGTGCTATGCTGGTGTTTTTTTTTTTTTTTTTGGATGTTTTTATTATTATTTTAATGAGTTATTTGTATTATTTTAATCAAATAGCTAAAAATATAGCTCCATTGTTGTGGGGTGTGAAGAGGTAAAATAGATAAAGTGACTTTTGTAGGTGCCAAATAGCTATATTTTTTGCTACACTGCTGTGGATACTCTAATTGAAATATGAATTGTGTCAGGCGGCTACTCTTTGTATAATGCAGTGTTTGTGGTTTAATTGAGTAGAAGAGCTAGAAAGTTTTGTGCGGCACTAAGGGAAAAAAAGTGATTTTTAATGTACTATTTTTTTTTCCTTTTTAATGATTATTTATTTATTTATTTTGGGGTTTGAACTGTTTTCTCTTCATATCTGTTTGTACTACCTTTTTTTTTTCATTTGAATAAATGTCTTTTCTTTGTCCAAAGTAAAAATCACTAAGCGTGTGGTTTAAATTTAATTGAATAGAAAAGAGAAACATACAAAAAATAGAAATTAATTGTTTCAAGCAGCTACTTTTTTATATAAAAGCAATGTGCATGTGGTTTAATTGAATAGAAGAGAGAAACACAATAGAAAGTTTTGTACGGTCCTAATGAAAAAATGAACACCAAAATAGCATTGAAATGACATGTTTGTGTGTAAATTTGTTCATTTTTGTAGCTAGCCTCTGACACTATTGATTGTATTAGCAATTCATGCGTGTGATGAGGCTAGTATTTATTATGAATGTTGTATAGTGAATATACTATGAAATTATGAAACACTACAGTTGAAAAAAAAATTAAAAAATAAATTGAAGTTATGAAATTGTTTGTTAATCGGATTTTGAAAAAAGAAGAGACAAAATTGAAATCTACATTTATAATTAGTACCCCATGTTTTGTAAATGCTAAAAATTTATCTAAATCTTTTTTTTGAGATGAAAGATAGAAATATATATTTACTAACCAAATCAAGGTTACAAGGAACCCAAATGTGCTTGGGAAATAATGATTACTTTGGTATTTTTTGCTACTTTGTTGAGGAAATAATGAACAATTCATTATTTTTTGGCAAGAAGATAAGTCAAAGAGGAAACTTGTACCTTTATCTATCTGTAGAAAAGTAAATGCAAATCTTATGGGAAAAAGAAGGACCAATCAAATTTTCAAATGCTAATGTCTTGTCCTTTGAAAGTTCTAAGATATTAAAAGAAAAAGAAAAAAATGATCCGTGCAAATCTAGATAATGGAAAATGTCAATATTTTGTTGCCAGACAAAATGATGGTGGAGTATGGGCCAATCAGTTAATCGGTAGTTAGTAAATGTTAATACTAAAAGAGAGTTAAACAATTAGACAAAATCCCATTCTGGGGGGTTCTTCTTCAAGAGTTGAGCTAGGTAGTTTTTGTACTTGGAAATCTTTGGTATGAAATTAGACATATAATTAACAATTCCAAGAAACTGTTGTATCTGTTTGGCAGTAGAAAGCTTGTTTGGAAACTCTTTAAGAGATGTAGCAATATGTGGCTGTAGAGTATACTTTCCATCTGAAATAGTCATCCCCAAAAACTCTATTGATGTTTGCCCAATGACCATTTTTTTTCTCTGAAAGCATAATTCCTTGAGATTTCACTAAATTATAAAATTCAGCGAGCAATTTTTCATGAGATTCTGCATCTTTGGAGAAGAGAAGAATATCATCTACATAGATCAATGCATTTGCCAAGAGAGGTTGAAACAAGGTCACCATTGCTTTTTGGAACTGAGATGGAGCATTTTTTAGTCCAAAGGGCATAACTGTCCACTAGTAATGATGATCTGGGATACAAAATGCTGTTTTGTATCTGTCTTCCGGATGAATTCCTAACTGTCAAAATCCTGCTTTAAGATCAAACTTCGAGAACACTTTTGCATTTGAAAGATGCTGGAAAAGAGCACTTTTGTTTGGCAAAGGAAACTTATCATCTGCTAGAAAATGATTGAGATCTTGGTAGTTGATTACCAATCTGAGTTTTCCTCGGATTTACTCAGCATGCTTGTTAACATAAAAGGCTTCACAAGCCCACGGGGAAGAAGTGGGTTCAATGAGTCCTTTAGTGAGGAGTGTGGAGATCTCTATTTTGGCTAGAGCCAAATGTTCTGGATTCATTCCTCTGTGGCTAGCTTTTATAGGATTGACATCTTCATTCTTTTTAAAGAGAAGGTGCATGAAAAAGTCTGGATTCATCCACAAGGGATTTGGATTTTTTTGTAAGAACTCAGAATGGCTATTTGCACAACAATCATTAATGATCTGGAATCTTAGGGAATCATAAGGATCAACAACGAACAAGTGAGGAACTTGGGTCCAAGTAAGGAGACGTTGTTTATGTGAAAGTCCTTTTGATGACCATCTAAAGCTAGGTATTTGGTGAAGGATATCAAAGCCTATAAGAAGGTCTCTGCCAGTGAGAGGTGATCCAAGGACTTTTTGTTTTATGGTAAGGGTTGGGAAAATTCTAATGAGTATGGGTTTGCATTTTTTTTATTTTTTTTTATTTTGTGGTAATTGGGAAATTTTGTCCATTTGTTGCACGAAACATCTGGTAATGAGGTAACTAGAATTCTTCAGGTAAAATTTTGGTATGAATGATTGTTGCTGTTGTTCCGATATCAAAAAGGGCAATGACAGAGGTAGGTCTGGAATATGTGTCAAGGAGAATGTGGACTTGGGCAATAGGAATGGGGCTTGCCAAAGAGACTAAAGCAAGCTGAGATGTATAGATGGCTTGAATTTCTGGGTCTGAGGTTGCTGATTCAGAATCTGAGTCTTCTTCTGTTGTAGAGTATCCCATGACTACTAGTGCTTGAGGAAAATATTCGTCATCTAATGAATAGAGTGATTCTACATCAGAAAAGGGAGTGTCTTCTGCATGAATCCAGGCTTGCTCAAGAAGCTTTGTTGCCTTTTCTCTCTTCGGGCAATTTTTTGCAAAATGTCCTGGTTTTCTACATACAAAGCAGACTTTGGAAGTCTTTCCTCTAAACTGCTTTTTCTTGAGGAATCTCCATTTCTTCTTCCTGAAAAACCTTTTCTTTGGTTCTGCCTGGTATCTCTTCTTTAAAGAATACTTCCTGAAGTGGCTTCTCTTTTTTATTGAACAATCACAGCTTTTTTTTATGACATTTTATCTGTAGATCTTTCCACTTGCAACTGTCCTTAAGTTTATTGTGAATCTTCTCCATTTCTAAAATGAACTTCCTTTAGTTGCAGAGCTTTTCCAGGGCAATAAGTATATGTTGATAAATTTCTCCCAATGAGGCTTGATTCAAAGTTATTCTTTGGATATTCACCATTCGAAGGGTTTTGTCTCCTAATGGTTCTGGAAGAGAATTGAGAAAAGTCTGTTTGATATTCACATCATCCATGCCATTGATGGTATAAAATTGCCTTGACATCCGATCAAAGTGTCTTTCTAAATCTCTCCTTTCAAATAAACAACATTTCATGGCAAGAAATTCTTCTCGTGCAACTTCTGTGTAGTGTGTTGGTGCCCCAAGGAATTCATTATGAATAATTGTAAAGAAATCTTCCAATGTTTGAGAATGGGCTGCATGCCTTTGTCGAAACTCTCCTAAGGAAATCCACCATTCTCTTATCTAAATTGTTCTTGTATTCAATTGTGATAAATTTATATAAGTGTGACCTCCTCAGACAGGGAAGTCATTCAGCTTTATTTTCTTTATTCTTGCTTGATCACCTTCCAAATCCATACTAGCCGTTGTTACATTCATTAGGGCCTAGTTCTTCGACCCATTCTCTACAAATTTATTGTATTGGGCTCATTGGGCCAAAATCCCATACATTTTACGTTTGGGCCGCCAAACGTGTCCCTACAGTTAGCATTACAAGTTCCTCAAAAAAAAAAAAAAAAATTACATACTTTACAAAATGTTAGCATTACAAGGTTTAAAGAATTGACAACCATTCAAAAAAGAATATTAAGAGTGCATTAAAATCAATTTATCTAAAATTTTATCTTTATACTTTTTTCTATTTTTGCTAATCAATTTTCAAAACACCCATATTCAATTCTTTATTTTCTTCTTCATTTTATGAAAATATTATCTATAGTTGAAGCATAGCATTTATTTCTGCTGAGCTCCCATTGTGCTACCTTATCGCCACGTCATTGGCCACATAATTATAATTTTTCTTATTTTTTTTATTCCTATTTTTTTACAAAAAAATATAAATAGATTATTGATTTTACACATTCATCTTGAGCGATTTTATCGTTACATATAATTTTACTTTTACATATTCATCTACTTTAATTTAGAATTTATTTTTTATTCCTTTTTTTAAAACAAAAAAATATAAATAGATTATTGACTATACACATTCATCTTGGGTAGTTTTCACATTACATATAATTTTGCCTTTACATATTCATCTACTTTAATTTAAATGTTTATAACTAGATAATGAAATCAATGAATAATAAAAAACCAAAAAAATAATGTCTATACATACCTATACTATATATAATAATGGAAGTTTTGTAATAAATTTTATAAAGTTCTTTATGCACTACATCTTTAGCATCTTTTCTTATTTTTCGTTTTTTTTTTTTTTTTTTTTTGCAATTCTTACTTTGTTCAACTTTTCATCTTTTTCAACCATTGTCTTTTAAGTTCAATCTTTCATCCCCTCCAATAATTTTTTTTTAAATTTTTTATTTGATTTTCTTTAGATTTAAAATTTTTTTTCCTTTATATATTCTTAAATTCTACAGTTCACTTTGTTCAAACTATTTTATATACTTCCACCCTTCCCCTTCCATCTTAATTTTCATATAAATTTATCCACAACAAAAAGGTCATTATTGTTTCAATCACTTTTTTTTTCTACTAATGGTTCTTTTTGTTATTGTTGATTTAATTGTCACATCACATTTTTTTTTAATCTTTTTGATAAATTTGTATCGACTTTTATGCATATTTAGGTAGTTTGGTATTCCAATTTCCAATCACAAGTTCTTTTTCTTAATCCCATTGGTTTGATTTGATTTGGTTTAATATTTAGTTGTTTTGTAAGTTAGAATTTGATTTTTTATAGTGATCAATTTAGATGTTAAACAATGAGACTTTAATAATTTTTGTTTTTTTGTTTTTAAATCCTTTGGGGGTAGACAAAGTACTCTTAAAAATTGTATTAGAAGTATTCTATAATTTCATTTAAGAGAAAAACAATGGTTAGTCAAACGAAAATAATTGGATGGGTGACATATTTTAGCTTTTGCAATTGTATTTTAATTATTATTATTATTATTTTATAACAATGTATATATAGAAATTTAATTCTTAGATTTTGCTAATAGTTGTTTATTTGATAATATGTTTTTGGTGGATCAAATTGCAATTTCTGCAAAGAAAATAACCTTAATAGATTATCAATAACAATTTATTTTCCTAATTGGTCCAATTAATCATTGTTAAGTTTTATTAATTTTTTTAGTTACATTTTTCGTGTTTTGGATTGTAGGGCAAAAAAATTAAGATTTGAGAAAGTTTTTTTAAAACTAAAAAAGAATAATTTCTAAATTTTATATTCTTTTTAATGATTCACAAAATGTTATTAGTGACTTTTTATTAAAAAGTGAATATTTTCATTAACATGCCTTTTGAATTTATGAGAAAAATTGTATTATTTTTATTTTGGTACTACAAAATTTATATTTATAATTTATGATTGTTCCTATAATAAATAAAAATATTAATTTTCAAATTAATATTTATGATTGTTCCTATTATATTACATTTATAATTACGAAATATATTACTCTTTATTAAATTAGTCCAAATTATAAATAAATAAATTTAATAAGAATACTTTAAAAAAATTAAAACGCGGGAGCTCGTTCCCGTTAACAATAGGCTTAAGTTCCATAAAAAATAAATAAATAAACAATAGACTTTTTATTTTATTTTATTATTTTGGTGCAGTCCATGATAAGTAACTCTGGAGTCTGAACCTCCACCAAGGTTGAGTCTCTCTTTACAGTCTTACTCTCTTTAGCAGCTATGAACAGAGAAGGTGCAAGTTAAGGAAGAAAGCAGTGGAAAACACTAGCCTTCCACACACACAACTACTTTCCTGTTGCTAACATACGCCGTTCCTCTCCAACTCCAACCTTCCAAACTTTTTTTTTTTTTTTTTTTGGATGCAAAGCATGCTTATCCTACACTCCTGCGCACCATTTCCTCAACCGCCAACCATTCTATGCCCCAACTTTTCCCTCCAAAACAACCGCTTCGCGCCATTTTTGTTGACCGTTAAGCTTTCGAATCCGAGCTATGCTCGAACCAAAACGTTTCTGTGTAAAGCTAATGGGAGTAGAAGACAGAAATTAAATACCCACAACTTGCAAAGAGAAATTGAAGAAGAAGATGATGAATTTGAAGATGAAGATGGAGATGGAGATGGAGATGGAGATGGAGATAGAGATGGAGATGAAGATGAAGATGAGTTTTCAGCTTGGGGTAGATTTAGAAGGAGAGAAGAAGAGAAAGACTTCGATCGAGACCCCGAAATTGCTGAAATTCTTGGTCATTCTGTGGACGACCCGGAAAAGTTTCGGTCCAAAGTAAGCTATGCATTGTGAAAACTTATTTTGAGGAAAAAATTTCACGGGTTTTTGTTTTTTCACCTTAAAGATTTGGTTTTTAGTGTTGGTTTTATGTTTTAAGGGTGAATTATTATATGGGTGTTTTTGTGTTTTGGTCTTTGTATTCTTGGAAATGTTTGACATGGATTGTTTTAAGGGGATAGCAGATATGGTCTTGTGGATTTTGGGGATTTTGTGTGTGTGTGTGTGTGTGTGTGTGAGTTGAAATGGGGTTTATTGGATTGCAGATGAAGGAGAGGTTGAAGAAGAAAAGGAACAAAATATTGCAGGCAAAGGTTGGTTCAGCAAAACCAATGAAAGTGACATTCAACAAGTAAGTTTGAATACATGGGACATTAATTATGTGGTTATGCTATTGCAAATTCAGTGGTACACAAGGTAATGGTGATTTTGTGCTAACTATGCACACACGATTGCTTTCCATAAGATTTGTGTAATATTTCCAGTCTGTGTTGGCAGCTTAGCGCTGAATTGTTTAAAAAAAAAATACCACCTTTTGTGGGCAAGCAAACCAAATTGAGGAGAGGTTACTAGGAACACAAGCTCTGAAAGCATATTGATGTCACTGCCCATTTTGTGAGGCTCTGGAAGGAGACAAAAAGGGATTTGATTGGTTCATTTACATAATAATGTATGGAAATTGGGAGCCAGAAATTTGGGGTATCACAAATGAATTTATCCATGAAAATGCTTGAAATTATTAATAACCAGTGACATTGAATTACTGCCATCATGTAAGCTTATAATAGGCCATTCCAGCCAAACATGTTTTCTCCAAACAAACCATTTTAAAACTGGGCTTATTCAATCCTTGTTGATTGATAATTGGTAGGATTGGATTTATTAAGTCATACTGATAAGTTGAGTACATAAACGTTTTTGCATACACCATTTATGGTTGTGCAGTCCATCATGTTTGTCAGTTGAACAAAGTTTCCTCAAGGTCAGCTGAACCAAGTTTTCTAAAGGGCCAAAAGTTCTTTAACTGCCTTTTTTAGATTCTTGGACTCAATATCTTCCATCAACTTCTTTTCTTTTTCTTTTTTTGACTGAAGACGAATGAAATCTTCCATCAACTTCTAATCATGGAGTTATTACAACACTTACATGTCATTTCCTCCTTCATAAACTTACTCTTTGACAGCTGGTGCTTCCAGATTCAAATACTCAGACTCATACATATGGCTCGAATTCTACAACAATCCGTTGGAGAAAGATATTACTTTAATTTGTGATGTACGTGACTATTCTCTAACTTAACAATAACCTCTCTGCAAGATGAAGTTAATGACTTTATTTTTTGTTCTTTTAGTATCCTGGTTTGAAGTCCAGTGACTTAATTGATATGTTTGTTTGTAGACCATTCGATCATGGCACATAATTGGACGTCTTGGTGGATGCAATTCTATGAATATGCAGGTAAAATTTCATCTTCATAAAATTTTGATCCAGATACTTGTCATAGCCCCACCATATATGGAATGCAAGTTTATTTCCAATAGCCATATGGGTTCTTTGTTACTCACACAATGCTCAATGTCATTCCTGCAGCTGTCACAAGCTCCTATGGATAATAGACCAAGTTATGATGCTATTCAGGGAGCAAATACAACACCAACCGCGTTTTACAATATTGGGGATCTTGAGATTCAAGACAACTTGGCACGAATCTGGTGGGGACCGTTTTAAAATTCTAAATAATGGATGCAAGTTTTCTCTATATCCTTGATGATGCTCAATTTACATGTGCTGATTTTTGTGTGTGGGTGTGTATAATTTCAAAGGGAAGTAGATGCAGATTAAGGCGTTACATATATTATTCGTGCACACATAATACGTGCACACAACCACACACAAACAGAAGATTGATGATTATTCCTCATAAATCTGATAATTTTTTACAGGGTGGATATTGGGACCAGTGAGCCATTGCTTCTGGATGTTTTGATAAATGCATTGACACAGATAAGCTCCGAGTAAGCTCAGCACATTTCATTTCTTTTCAAAATTTTTTGTTAGTTTTATTGACTCAGTTATTATTATTAAAGTTTGGACTGGAAATAATTATCTTCCTGCACACAATCCTTTGAACCCCACTACAAATAAGAAATTAGTTTATACGAAATAGAAATTTCAAGAGAATGATAGTTGCAGATTTCCAAGTACTGATTAATTTGTCTCTACATTTCTGAGTGTTTTTTTTTTTTTACTTAGGAATGTGTAGTTAGATATACGCATATGCATATGTTAACGGCTAGGATTGCTTTGTTCTCTCTTTCAGCTCCTTAAATGGTCTTGCCTTCTTAGATAAGTTTTGTTTCTGATGTTAGTCTGTTGGTTTTTTGACCGTATTTTTGTGTGTACTTAAAAGGTTCTTATGTTCTATCTCAAAAAAGCTTCTTACCCCTTTACCTTTCATTTAACAGCATGGCTGGAATTAAGCAATTGACATTTGGTGGATCTGAATTTGAGAACTGGAAAGAGAACTTGAAATCAGAGGATGCAGGTTACAGCGTACACAAGATTTAGCATACTTGCTGTACACCCAGGGAAATGTTGATGAAATGGCTACATTCTTCACTTGCTTAATTTCTTTGCCAGTTCTAAGGGGCAAGGACTGGATGCAAACAGTCTTGAATGCAAATATTATAGACCATAGAGTGCTGGTTTTAGGCACATGTACCTGTGTTGAGTGTAGAAATGTATATTTCAGACTGGTAGATCAAGAGGAGGCACTAAGGGAAGGCATTTAAATTGGTTGCAGTCTTATATCAATTGATGAAAATTTTCCCTTTTCACTTTCCTGCTAGGAAACACGCTGATGCGTTATCGAAGAGAAAACCGAAGAACTCAGCGAAAAACCTCTTCGCTACCCTCCAAGCGGTAAATTGATCCACTAGACAATAAGTTGGGATACACGAATAGTATGAGACCCTCCAAGCCTAATCTACCCAATGTACCTAAGCCCTCCAAGCTCTAACTCCAACAAGGCTTCTCGGAACCGTGTTTTGTATAACTTTCCGGATCCCGCAATAGGCGCCGATTGCATCCGCCAAGCCTCACCCGCTTTTTTTGGCAAATCCCCAAAGCTTCCCAAGCTCCAAAACACTCTCTATACTCTGAAAATGTGTGGATTGTGTTTGGGTACAAATCTCCTCTCAAGGTATGACAATGGGAAAGGGAAGGAGAAGAGGCTAGAATGATTTCTCACTAAGGATAAGTAGCTCTCTCTCTAAAAGATGGGTGCGTGTGTTGTAGAAAACCTATCTAAGGTTTTTTTCTTTGAATGGTCTCCTTTACATTTGTGGGTAATGAGGGTATATATAGTATGGGTGAAGGGTAAGAAAGTCACACTTAAAAATCCTCCAGGCAGAATGTTTCGCAACTACCTCACAGGAAGGCCTTACCTGCGAGACGCTCGCGAAACTGACAGCCTGGCACGATTATTCAGCTTCCAGCATGTGCTTCCCACGTGGCTCTTTCGCGGGTTAGCTTCTCGTGAAATCCACATGTTCTTCAATTCATGCTCGATTCTTTACCAACTTAATACTAAACTCAATGCAATAAAATCTCACAAAATACAAGGAACAAAATTAAACTAATTACAACACTTTTTGTCATGGAATAAAGCCAACATAAAACATAATTGTAAATCACAACTTTACAATCTCCCCCTTTGGCTATTCCGTGACAACACCCTATAACAGACTCTAGACTTAAACGTGAGTTTGGGAATAATGACAAAACTCACTCACACCTAAATCTAGAAACTGTGATGAACTTGGAACATATAAACCTGTAACCTGAAACACTTGCACATAACACATTAGACCCTCAAGGTAAATCAAGTGATAAAAGGACAAGAATAATGTAACAAGTAAAAAGCGATCAGGTAAACATGTTGTGAAACATGTGAGCAACTTGATCAAACACATGGTAGTCATATGGAAATGACTACAATGATCATATAGCAAAGCAAATGATCATCCAAACATACAACCAATAAAGTACAATAGCATAAGAATGTATGCATGACCAACATATAAACACGATGCGATGAGAGCAACAAAGCATAGATACTAAATGTAACTCAAAGCACCATAAAGCAATGAGAAAACGAGCAAAATATAAAACAAAACAAAACAAGGTTTACTCATAAAAAATGTCTCTCCCCCTTGGTATATGCATCTCCCCTATGGCTTTCTCCCCTACGAATGTGCACTAGGTAAAATTTCTCCCCCTAAGAGTGTGCACTAGGTAAAATTTCTCCCCCTAAGAGTGTGCACATGAGTCATATAGAAATGACGATACTCATCGGTATACTCTCCAGTGTACTCTCCCCATTTTTGTCACGAATAGACAAATTAATCAAGAGGAAGGAAGGAAAGAAATGAAAATATGAACAAGGGTAAAAGATTATGCATGAGGGGTGCAAGATGAATGGGAAAATGAAGCTCAAACAAAAGGCAAAAACATCTTTTAAAAAAAATTGCTACAAAGCATAAAGTACATGGCATGCTAAGGATGATAGAATAAAGTATAGACCAAGGCATGACATAGACACAAGACCATGTTATATGTGCTAAGAAGTCTAAAAAGACTTAACTAGCATGAGTGAATGCAAAATATGTCAAGTGTTAGAGTATGTGCAGCAAGGTGCATCTAATGTGCATCTAGTGTGCATATGAGATGCATAACCAATGCATGAGCAAGCACTCATGGGGCAAAGTGTGTAAAATACACAACCAATGATCAATACATGATAAGCATGCATAATCATGGTAATCCCCAAAATTTGGTACTCGTCGAAGTCCAAAACAAGGAGAAAATGCCATTTGGGCATTTTATCAAACACTTGGAGTGCACACACTACACATGTATGTTAAATAATGCATGAACATATGAAAATCTTGCCTAAATACATGTTATTTATGCCACAAGGGGCCAACAACCAAAGAAAATCATCATTTAAAACAAAACCCAATCAAAAAGATTGACAAAAAATAAGTTTTCCAACTCCCATTTAAGAAAATCCCAACTATGAACATAAAAACCTCAAAAACATAATCTAAGGATCAAAATCAATTAAAAGAGTTAAAGATTACTTAGAAATGTTAATGGAATGAAAAAACTTGAATTTAGTTGGGTTTTGATGTAGAAACATTAAAACATGGGTTTGGGAGAAGATGGGAGACGTTTAAAACAAATGTTCCACGAAATGCCCTTTAAAAATCTGATTTGGGAATTTTCACGGGAAGCTTACTCGCGAAATTACTTGCGAAATTCTCGTGAAAACACCTAGAAAACATGTTTTTCACTCAAAAACAACTTGAAAAATTTTGAAAAACATGGGTGATACAAATCACTTCCAAAAGCAAACAAAAAGAATAAAAATCTTTTTGGTTTGATCCACATATGGTTAAGCACACACACACATCACATTTGAACATGTACAATCACACAAATGAAATAAGCATTCATTGAACATTAGACTTGTGTGTTGTGTGTGTGTATCAAATATGGAGTAGTCCTTAGTCTAGAGTGAAGGTTCAATGATCAATTCAATCAAGTCATACACAATCGGTACTAAGTCAAGTGGTTTATCTCAATTATAAAAATGAATATATATGACCTCCCACAAGATAATGATTACAAAACTTAGAAGCTTTTCATTTGGCTTCTATACAAATCATAACACTTTATCATTTTTGAACAATACATCTCATTGTGAGATTGGTGCTTAAAATTTTTGATATTTCAATATTGAGAATAAGTCTTTGGCTTTTTGAGCACTATACATTTCAATAAAAAATCGTTTTCCCTTTTTCCTAGTCAAATACTAGTATGTGCGACGGTTTTTGCAGCTCATTATCTCTTTTCATTTTGAAATTTACATTTGTTGAGCTCTTTGAGCAAAAATATAAAAATAAAGTGGGAAGAGACATAGGCACAAGTCTATGCAAGTATCAAGACCATCAAGACTATTGACCAATCATTCATGACAAGCTTGAAGATCGATTTACAACAATCACACATAGTTTTCAAGATTTTTCCCACAAAGATATATATGCATACAAAACAAGCTAAGCTCGTAAATGCACTACGCCATTAGTATGAAGGTACTAGGCCAAACTCACATGAGATATGTGTTCAAATATATACAATCAAACTTTTTGAATTTTTTACATTTTTATGTGGTTTTGGATTTTTACACACACAAAACAAAGACATAAAAGTAATATCAAAAGTAAAAACAAAACAATGCATATAAAGAGATGCATGATGCACAAATGCATGACAATGAAGCATTTAATGCATGAAGGGTCCTACACAGATCGAAAGAATAAGATCAAGGACCAAGAGAGTAAAAACTCAACCATAGGAACCCTTCCTCATCCAAACAGAACGATTGTTTGGAATGAGTGTCTCATGAGAAGTGAGACAAGGATTGGAAAAATGAGAACCGGAGATGCACATAGATAATGAGGTAAGAACATCAAAAACTTTCTTAAAAAACTTTCCATTTTCCCCCAAATTCAGTTTAGCTTGCAAAGCACAACTTCCAAGAAGCTCAAGTTTCTCTTTTCTTTTAATTCTTTTAAGAGCTTGAAATTTAGAGCAATGAGGTCTAAGATGACCAAGGGCACCACAATGGTGACAAACAATGGGTTTAGGTCCACTAGGCTTTTTAGGGAAGGATCTAGCACCATGGTTTTGTTCTTTCTTCAACATGGGGCATTGAGGTCTTATGTGACCGATCACACCGCAATGGTGGCAATTAGGAACAAACTTAAATCCACTCAATTCCCTAGGATGAGGCCTAAACAAAGGCTTAGGCTTAAGAGCCTTTCTCTCCACATTTTGATTTCTTTTGTGTGGAGGAATGTACACCGATTTGTCATTTGAGGTAGAACACACAATAGGCACAAAATTGGATACCACAACATGATTGCAACATATATTTTCTTCCTTTTTAGCAACAAGTTCAGCAATCAAACACTTGGCATGCATCTTAAGAAATTCATTTTCACATTTAAGATCATCAACAAGTTTGTTAGATAAAACAAGTTTAGCATTCAAGTCCATATTTAAACATTCAAACTCTTTCAGCTTTTCAAGAGAATTTTCAGCAAATTTCTTATATTTCTCAACTAATTAATTAGATTTATTGAGCTTAGCAATCAAATCATCCTTTTCACAACAAAACTTGCTCAAATTCTTATGAAACTTCATAGCCTCTTTCTTTAAGAGTTTGATGTTAGGAATATCAACAACACCCATAGATTCATGTAACATGTCATCACAATTATGAGAATTAATACTCATAGAGGCATTTTCACAAACACATGGCATGTTACAATCAACAACATCCATAGAAGCATACAAAGTATTATCCATGGCAAAACACACAAGGGGTCAAGGATCACACTTAGGTAATAAAACCAAAGCAAGTGTACCCGCTCTGATACTAATTGAAAGCTCGAATTTGTGTGAAAACACAAGAGCTTGTTTAGATCCCCAATTAAAAGATTACGACTAGATTGCTTTTACTTTAACTTATCTAAGTGCATAAACACGAGTAAATGAAGCGCAATCAACCGATACTACTCTAGTGCATAAACATGAACAACAAACAATAAAAGTAAAGCACAAGAGTAAGGGAAGAGAAAATGCAAACACAAGATAACATGCCGATGTGTTATCGAAGAGGAAACCGAAGAACTCGGCAAAAAATCTCTCCGCCACCCTCCAAGCGGTAAATTGATCCACTAGACAATAAGTTGGGATACACGAATAGCAAGAGACCCTCCAAGCCTAATCTACCCAATTTACCTAAGCCCTCCAAGCTCCTACTCCAACAAGGTTTCTCGGAACCGTGTCTTGTCTAGCTTTTCGGATCCCGCAATACGCCCGATTACATCCGCCAAGCCTCATCGGCTTCTTTTGGCAAATCCCCAAAACTTCCCAAGCTCCAAAACACTCTCTACACTTTGAAAAGGTGTGGCTTGTGTTTAGGTACAAATCTCCTCTCAAGGTATGACAATGGGAGAGGGAAAGAGAAGAGGCTAGAATGATTTCTCACTAAGGATGAGTAGCTCTCTCTCTAAAAATGGGTGTGTGTGTGTTGTAAAAAACCTATCTAGGGTTTTTCTCTCTGAATGACCTCATTTACATTTGTGGGTAATGAGGGTATATATAGTATGAGCGAAGGGTAAGAAAGTCACACTTAAAAATCCTCCAGGCAGAATGTTTCGCGACTACCTCATGGGAAGGCCTTACCCACGAGACACTCGCGAAACTGACAACCTGGCACGACTATTCAACTTCCAGCATGTGCTTCTCATGTGACTCTTTCGCGAGTTAGCTTCTTGCGAGCTTCTCGCGAAATCCACTTGTTCTTCAATTCATGCTCGATTCTTCACCAACTTAATACTAAACCCAATACAATAAAATCCCACAAAATACAAGGAACAAAATTAAACCAATTACAACACTTTTTGTCATGGAATAAAGCCAACATAAAATATAGTTGTAAATCACAACTTTACAAAAGAAAAAGTGAAATCTCTCTATTTCTTGATTTCTTCACGACAAGTCAACAACATCCATCTCTTTTTCTCATCTCCATGTTGCTAACCCTACTTATCTACCAATTTAACAATCCACAGTTCACAAACAACAATCTAACGGAGGAAACATACCTACACAGTTTATAGATCTACTTCGAAGAGATGTATAAAACACACATCTAAAACAAAACCCATGTTGAAATTAACCAAAATATTCAATCAACCATCACTTATCCCAAAAAATCTAGTACCACAACTCTGATGTGGCAAATTGTGAGTGGTAGAGAAAAAAAAAATAGTGATTTTATATGAAAGTGACAGGCAACCGATCATAGTTTGCCATATAAAATAGTTATAGAAAAAGTTGTGGGGTAGTAATGATTGTGGTCCTAGAATTTACTCTCACTTACATGAAACCTCCAAAATCTCAAGACTTAACAGCAAAGAAGAATATCCACAAGCCCTCTGCCTTCCACCCATGACCTCATTGTTACTTGGGGGTAATCTTCTCAATCTGTGTACCCAATACCCTTGCACCAGCCATAGAACAAGTCAAGCTCATCAAACTGCTTGCAAACTCGGCAAAATATCTCGTAGATCTTCACACAACCGTGGACCTCTTGCTCCATGAAACGGTCAACTAAGATAACCATTATTTTCTGCTATGTCATAGAATATTGGGAAACTCTTTCACAATGGGGTAGAGAGCCACTATTACAACCCGGTTGCTCCGATCCAGAATATTATCATATATATAATCATTTAGAGCTTGTTAGCACAAAGTATGGGTAATGCTAGACAAAACATTTTTCACAAGCTGAAATAACACAAAAAGTATAAAATAAAATATATAAAAAAGAAGCGTATTTGTGGTTTGTGCACATGAAAGACGTTTATAGTTCAGCAAAAAAAAGACGTTTATTGTATACGGCTTAAGGAAATTTATAATCGAAGTGGTTTTAAATAAGAAGAGAGTATTAAAGACATTTTTATAATTATACATTACAGGTCCTATGTTTTAAAAACGCTGGTTTAGCTGGCACTCGCGTTTTCTAGTATCGGTCTTTACCTACGTTTTGAAAATAGATCTTTCACCTATAGTGACGATTTTTAAAACACCGCTAAAGGGTTTTTTTTTTTTTCTTTTTGAAATTAACTTTAGCAGGTCTTTCCCCTATCATGGCACTTTAAAATGCCGCTATATATATAGAAATATCTAGGGCTGTCCACGGGTCGGTTCAGACCGGGTTTGGGGTTGACTCGCAACCGACCCGATTGGATCAAGTGTATGAAAACTAGACCCGCGGCCGACTGAATATTCGGGTCGAAACCGATATCTCAGGTCATCGATTGATTGGGTCGGAGCTGTAGGGTGAATTCAGATTTGGAGATCAACACAGAAGAAATCAGACCCAAACCTAAAAAAGACAGTTCAAAAGTCACAACCACAATCCAAAACTAGAGAAATCAAATGAAATCAAATAAAACCAAAAATACCACAAACCCAAATCTCATCTAAGATTGAAACCAAATAGCACCAAAAACACCACATTCCTAGATCTGAGATTGAAATAAAGAGAGAAAGGGGAGACCCATATCTGAGATTAAAACCAAATAGCACCAAAAACACCGCAAAACCAAAATCTAAGACCGAAAGAAAGAGAGAGAAAGAGGAGACCCAGACCTAAGACTAAAAGAAAGAGAAAGAAAGAGGAGAAATAAGACTCAACTGGCATCGCCACCACTCCTTCCTCCCACCATCACCGCATCCATCACTGCATGTCTATATCCATTGATTAGTAAATTTCATTTGACTATTTAATAGACAAGACAACATGTGTAACCAAAAATAAATAAAACAGAAACTCACAGCACGATGAAATGAGAGACAGAATCTCCGACTTTCGCCAACAAGACTGAATCCAAAAGTCCGATACCGAAAGCGATTTGAGCTCACCACCGATGTTCGGCAACCACTGGTTAACGAATCCCACATCGGTGAGGTAAAGATCGTCGGACTCGCCCTCTACGTCGTCGTACGATATTTTTCCGAGCGATTTCTCGACGCCGATCGATACCGACCGGAGGGCTCGGCGGTGAAGGACCAAGTTGCTGATGATGGTCTTGAAGGGCGTGACCGAGGGCTCGGTCTCTGGGGCTCGGGATTTGAGGTAGCGTGACAAGGTGCAGAGGAGGTGGATTTTCGAGACCTCGCGAGAGAGCGAGTTGAGTGTCCTCGAGACGAGTCGGCACCGAGCGAGCTCCGATGAGTCGCCGAGTCGACTCAGGATTTCGATGATTAGAGGAGGAGGTAGCTCCTCCATGGAGAGGAAGAAAGATGGGTGGAAATGGAAGTTGGTTATGGCTTTTTAGTTTTGTTTGGGTCTTGTCTGAAGAGTCGTTTTATTCATCGTTGACACTTGTTACAATACGTGGCGTTGAATTTTCTGGATCAGGTAGATTGGTAGTTGCGCTCTCTCTTTGTACCTGTCTATTTTAGCATAATCTCTAATTTTACTTAACAACTTTTCATTGTTTTCAAAAACATTGGCATGAAATTATTTATTTTAAACTCTATTTTATTAAATATCAATTTTTCTTATTTTGTTTCTAATTTTTTTTTAATTATTTCTCTTTCTTTTCACACTAGTAACACTACAAGCATTATCCACTCTCGTCCTTCTTGTATATATTTGCACATATAGTGTTCGTTTGGGAACAACTTATTTAGCTAAAATTGAAAATTTTTTACTAAAAGTACTGTAGATAAAGGTAAAAGTTAGCTGAATAATACAGTGGAACTCATGAATAGTACCAAAAAGTGTAGTGGGATCCATGAATAGTAGCAAAAATAAGTTGAAATTGCAAATAAACTGAAATTTTTAGTTTGTCCCAAACAAACACATACTATAGCAAAAATACATTTTACAGCCAATGGATACATAAGCTAATGTATGGTCAATCTGGAATTAACGAAACAAGGTTCGTCTTCATCAACCTTGTTGCCTCACAAAGCAACTAGCCCAACTAGCTAAAGATCGTTTGGAGGAGTACAAAGCTCTGACGCCCTCCCCAAAATCGACCAACAAAAACAGCAATCTAAATGGATTCCACCACCTCAAGATTTATTTAAGATAAACTATGACGGAGCGGTTTTTCCTACCGAAAATAGATTGGGCATAGGTGTGGTGATCCAAAATAACAGGGGGCTAATTATGGCGTCTTTAGTACAACAATTACCCCACGCTTACCAAGCTGCTGAGGTTGAAGCTATGGCGGCATGCAAAGCTATGGAGTTTGGCAAAGAGATAGGAGTAGCTAAGGTTATTCTCGAAGAAGACTCGGCAATAGTGGTGAAAGCTCTATGCTCTAGTGACAAGGGATTGGCCTCTTACGGGTGGTTGGTCTGGGATACTACTTTTTACTCTGGTTTCTTTTCAAAATCGTCTTACTCTCATGCTAGGAGAGAAGGCAATAGAGTTGCTCATAGCCTGGCTAGATAAGCTGTGTTTTTTCGAGATAGTACAGTGTGGATGGAGGATGTTCCACACATCACTTCTTCTTTTGTTCAGGCTGGTAAAGCCACCCTTTGATAACTTTAATAAATGATGTCTTCCTTCTCAACACAAAAAAAAAAAAAAAAAAAAAAAAAAGAGCTAATTTGAATGTTTTTTGGGATTGATTGGGCAAAATTTGGCCCTTATGCTATTTCATAATATTTGATGTGAATGCTCTAATGTGTAAAAGATTTGTGTTTTCCAAAGTGTATGTTTTGTACAAATTATGAAAAATACAAGGATGAAAAATAAAAATAAATATTTTTTTAGAAGAAAAATAAATTTATTTTATTTAGTTGAAAAGAATAATAAGACAATGGAAACTATAGTTTGTCTTAATTTACTATTATGTTCCACGTGGATCGGGTTAGACCACGGGTTGGACGTTTAAAAAAAAAATTAGAGCATTAGAACAACAGATTTATAAGATTACCAACACAAAAAACAACATATTTATAATATTATTTATGTTGGTGATCAAACTTGAGTATAACATCAAACCAACACAAACTATTTATTAGTGCATTAAACCATATAATATATACTTTAAATAAATATTAAATATATATATGGGTTGGATTGGGTTAGGCAGATTTGTGAATTTGTTAGGCGAATTGGTGGGTATGCACATCCCTAATAGTAATTAACTAGCTATCCCTCTCTACCAAACACACATGGTGGAAAACATAAATATTTTATATCCTCTCATTTTTCCATCCTCCCAACCAACAGAGCTTAAAGGTGGGTTTAGCACAAGGAAATTGGAAATGTGGTTACTAGTTTAGTTTTTTTTCTCTCTCTCTCTCTCTGGTCATTTCATAAGATAGAGGAGGACATCGAGGCTTACATGAAGCCTTGCTTGGTTTGTCAACAGAGGAAGACAAAAAGGAAAAAGAAAGCAGAATTACTACAACCTCTACTGATTCCAGAACAATCTTGGAAGAGTGTATCTATGGATTTTGTAGGGTCCCGATTTGTGGCCCAGACCCAAAGTGTATGGGATCTCAGCCCTACGAACCCAATACAATAAATTTGTAGAGAGTGAATCAAAGAACTAGGCTCTAATGAGGTGAACAACGGCTAGTATTAAGTTAAATGGCAATCAAGCACAAATAAGAGATATTGATATCAATGGACTTCCAGTCCGAGGAGATTAACAACTAGATGTACTGATCACAGTTGGATGCAGAGACGATTTTATGTTGCTATAGTGTTCTCTCTCTATTTTTCTGATCCCCTTCTCATGGAGGGTCTTTCACCTTATATAGCTCCATTTGGGTCATCTTGATCCTATACTTGTTGATCATCTAAACCCCTACTTGAGTGCCTGTCTTATCAGACACCCCATTTGGCTTTATGTGAGTTGTGGTAGCCAAGGCAGCACTGTTCAGAGGTCTTCTCCACATAAATGCGGCCAAAAAAGTAACTGCAATGCATTTAATGCGGTGGCAGCATCTTTTCCTTAGATATTTTTGGGCTTCTCTCCCCCTTAGGTGTTCAGGAGGCACGTTCCTGCCGTGGGAGCTTCTTGGAAGGATACTCTAACTACTGGAATACGTGTTTGGACTGCATATGTCATATCAGAGGAGGAAATCCTCCTCGAACCACCTTCCATTTGTTCCTTACTCACGAGACGTTGAATTGGAACTCTTGACAACTATTTGCCCCTTCTCGAATCATTCAGCGTCCTTGGACAAAGCCCAAGGCCCAACTTACTATTTTAGGCCTTTATCCCCATAATAACCCCTCAAAATTCCGATTTTTCCCTCTCATCCGAGAAGAAAAAGTGGGGTTTTGATTTCTAAGGGGTGAGACCAACTAATTCTTTGATTTACACGTGCGGGAGTGCGGTTTTATGTGCCTCATAATTGTTGCTGACGCTTAGTAGTCTACAAGGCGTCATTAATTGCTTCAGGCGGTGTTATGCTCCCCGCATCTGATGGTGAGGCACCAATCCGACGGCTAATATCTTCCCTAGAAGTTTGCGTGGGGGTATTCCCACTTATCTTCTCACTCTATATAAAGCCTTGAGGGAACCCATTTTCCTCTTTCCTTCAAAAAATCTTCAAGTGCTTCAGAGAACTTTAGCGCCTCGCCTCATAAAACGCTTTATACTCTTGAGTCTCCATAGCCATTTCCTGTAAGAAGTCTTCGAAAATTTTCTGAAAGTTTCAGAGATTAACATACATGTTCCCGTAAGTCTTTATTTGCTATACTCTCCTTTTTCTTCTCGGCCTTTTCGTTTATTTAGATGGGTAGGTTCAAGCACTTAGTAGACTCACCGGTCGGTATGGAGGGTTTTAGGGCTAAGTACCACATTCCACAGGGGGTGGTTTTAGAATATTGTCCCCCGGACCGAGTAATAACTGACAGGGAAGTGGGTTGAGTCGTCATTCCTATGATTGCCTTCATAGAGGGAGGAATGACACTTCCCATGAGTAGGATAACTAGGGATTATTTGATTAACCACAGATTGACCCCTTACCAGTGCACCCCTAACCTATTTAGGGTCTTGGGTTGCGTAGACGCTCTCAACGAGCAGCTGGGCTTAGGGCTCACATGGCACGATGTGGTTCACATGTACGAGTGCCACAAGCTCGCCGGCGCGGGATACTACCTCAAGTCCCGGTCCGAGGTCGTCAGGCTGATATCCTGTCTCCCCAAGTCTAATAAGGGCATAAAGGATGACTACCTGATTGTCTTAGGGGAGTGGAGCGACGGTCTTCATTGTCCAACTCGGGCAGGAGATCCAGGTGGGATACCTTTAGGATCAGTCCCTCTGGAAGGGGGTTTAGCCTTGTTAGCTCTATTCCTTTCTACTTTTGACATTCCATCTTCTTTTGGTGATAATTCTATCGGTCTGACCATGGTCTCCTTCTCGGATGTTTCTGCAGATAAAAGTCACGTTGCTCCGAGACTCATTTTGTCAACGTCCAGGCCCTCAATTATCTTCTAAGGTCAGAGATTTTTGTGAGTAAAGACAGACAGCTACGGGCTGCTCATCTAATTTTGGATTACGAGCCATTGTCTCGCATCTTCCAGGACGCGGGCCAAGCAATAAGGGCTGGAAGTTTCAAATTGGCTCAGATTGACGTCTCCAAGCCAGGTTTCTTGGCTCAGAGGGATCTTCCCCCAATTGCACTGCCACTTCGACAAATTCTTCCTGAAGTAGCGGCAATACCTGAAAAGGAGATTGCCTCGTCTCGTCTATCACTAGAGGAGGAGATAGATAAATTCCATTTTGAGGAAGAAAATAATCTGAGAGCTACTCCCATCAACATCTCGGACGCTAAGGGTGAGACAGATAGGAATTCTAGTGTTCGTACTCCAATTCTAGTGATCGCCCGCCCAGACAGCTCCTCCGAAGAAGAGGAAGATTGTATGGCGCTGAACAAGGGCAACAAGAATTTAAGAGAGCTCATGGCTTCCAGGGGCAAGGAGTCAACCTCGAAAGGAGCCTCTAAGTCCCAAGTTCCCCCCAATCTTCCCCCTCCTCCTTCTCAGATCCCGACCGACCTCGGCCTGAAGTCAGTTGTTGACCTGAAGAAGAAAAGGCTGCTGAAGGGGCTCGAGGAAGGTGAGGTAAGTCCTCGGAAGGGGACAAAACATCAGAAAGTGGTCCAAGAATCTCGGGACAAGAGGTCTCAATCTGTGGATAGTCGAGAAGAACAGAACAGGGTTGATGTGTGTATGACACAGCGCACATAGAGTCCTCGGCTTGAAGTGGATGGGACTCCAATTCCTTGGAATGCCTCGGTTCGAGAATTTCAGAAGGGCCAAGCCGAATATATAGCTAAAGCCCTGGAGCAGCCTTTACTCCTCCCAAAGGACATGGAAGCTTATAGGCGTTTCACGCAGAACGATCTCTTTCTGTCCCTAAAGAGGGACCTTGTTATGGTAAGCGATCTACGTACTCATGAATTTAGGCGCTAAATCGTGTTTTCGTTCTTTTCTTTTCTTCTTCTTTTTTTTTTTTTTTAACTTTCATTTTTTTTTTTGTGGTCTTTTGGGGCAGATAACTCAACAAGTTTTCGTGGCCGAGGAGTGGTATCGTGACGCTCGTAAGCAGGCCGAGGCTGAGGCCCTCACTCGTGCTGACGTTGAGAAATCATTGAGGGCTATCAAACAGAAGCAAACTGAGCTGTCCAAAAAGTTAAAGGAGGTGAACCAAGCTCGCTTAAGTTCTGAGGCCAGTTTGAAAACTGTAGAAAGGCAAGCTGAGGATCAGCGCCAGAAGTTGCACTTGATTGAGATAGACCTGGCCACTCAGAGACAGTTGGTCCTAGATCTCAGGGCCGAGTTGCAAAGGGCCAAGGACGCACTTCAGTTAGCCAAGGAGGCAGCCGAGGCTGAGAAGCAGGCCTCTTATCAACTTGGCATGGAGGAGACGCAGATAAGGTTTGCTGAAGAGCTTTCAAAGGTGTGCAGGGACTACTGCAACGTGACATGGGATAGGGCCCTTAACGTTGCAGGAGTCCTTGTGGATTCTATCTAGAGGCAGCCTGGGAGTATTTATTATCATCCGGATATCCGTGAAGTCCCCGAAGCTGTTTCTTCTCCTCCTGCCCTTGTTCCAGAAGAGTCCGAGCAGGCGCCTGCTATCTAAGAATCTTTTCCTCTCCCCGAGGCTTCCAAGTTACCCAGCCAAGTTGGTGATCAAGGCCAAGGAGCCGGGGTAGAGAAGGAAAAGGGTAAGAGTAAGGGGAAAAAGCTTTCTGCAGAAGTCAAAGGTGCTGCCAAGGATAGTAAAGCTGCAGCCAAGGCGAAGGAAGCAAAGGCCGAGACTCAGGAAGTTGACCCCAAGGCCAAGGATGCTCCTACTTCCCAGCCGAGCCAGAAAGAAGATCCTCCTGCTCCTCCTGCTGAAGCTTAGCCCTTAGGATTCCTTTCCTAGTCCCTTTTGTAGTAGTTTTTTTTTTTTTTTTTTCCTTTTTTTTAAAATGACACTTATGTCAATGTGTACAATGTACTTTCTTTATCACTTAATGAGAATGTTCTTCATTTCATCTCTTGTTCTTTTGCCTTACATAATTTAAATTTTATTATTTTTATACATAGCATTGAGCTGCCGTTACTGTGCCTCCAATGAAGGCCAGCAATAATATGGTGCTTAATAGTATAAGTAATGTGATTAAGTACCATGAGCAAAATGGTGTATTAGGTATTTGTATTGTGAATTGAATCTTATGTAATAAGGGTTGTTATTGATAGACTTATATCCTGTGAGGAAAAATAAAAGAGGCAGACTACATGCATCTTGCTCACCACTAATGCAAATAGATATAAGTTCAAATCTGCTTAAAGATTTCAAGTCGAGGATGTAAACATAGCCTTGGATCTGCTCTGACCTTAGGTTCTGTTTATACGCTAGTATAGATACCTTTGAGTATTAATTTCCCCTCAGCCTGTTGTCCGAAGAGCTATGCAGGACTTAAGTTCTGTTTAGTACTTGAATAGATGACAGAAGTAATTAATTTCCCACAAGCCTGTGGTCCAGGGAGCCATGCAAGACTTAGGTTCTGTTTAATACTTGAATATATGACAAAAGTAATTAATCGATTGAGCGACAGGAAGCACGATGCCTTTACACAACAAAAGAACTTATTAATAAAAGAAATTTTCATTAATAATAGTACATTTTCAGGTTGTTTACATTCCAAGGGCGTGGTATTACATGCTCATCTAAATCTTCTAGAAAATATGCCCCTATACCTGCCACTGAGGTGATGCGATATGGTCCTTCCCAATTGTGTCCTAGTTTTCTCCATGCTAAGTTTTTTACAGTACCCAGAACTTTCCTCAACACCAAGTCACCAGGCACTAGTGGCCTTAGCTTTACTTTGGCATCATAACCTTGCTTGAGTTTGTGTTGGTAGTATGCCAATTGGACCATTGCACTCTCTCTTCTTTCTTCAATAAAATCTAAGTTCTTTTCTAGCAGCTCATTGTTGCTGCTCGGACTGAATGAGCTGGTCTTTAGCATTGGAAAGCCCGTTTCTAAAGGAATAACAGTCTTGGCTCCGTAAGTCATCGAAAAGGGGGTCTCCCTTGTTGATCTGCGAGGTGTGGTTCGATACGCCCACAGGACATGTGGCAGTTCTTCCACCCATCTTCCTTTCGCGTCATCTAACCTCTTCTTAAGTCCGTTCACTATGACTTTATTAACGGCCTCGGCTTGCCCATTCCTTTGGGGATAAGCTGGGGTGGAATATCTATTCGTAATTCCCAATTCACAGCAGTATCTCTAGAAGGCCTTACTATCAAACTGAAGACCATTGTCCGAGATGAGAGTGTGAGGGACCCCGAACCAGGTAACAATGTTCTTCCAGACAAATTTCTTAGCGTCCACATCTCTGATATTCGCTAAAGGTTCAACTTCAACCTATTTAGTAAAATAGTCGGTGCCAACCAGCAGATACCTCTTATTCCCAACTGCATTGGTAAAGGGGCTAACAATATCCAAGCCCTATTGAGCGAATGGCCAAGGGCTGGTCAACGGATTGAGGATCCCTCCTGGTTGATGTATGTTTGGTGCAAATCTTTAGCATTGGTCACACTTCTTCACGTATTTGTATGCTTTTTTCTGCATGTTTGGCCACCAGTAGCCTTGCGTGATGGCCCTATGAGATAAAGACCTGCCTCTCGTGTGGCTTCCACAAATCCCTTCGTGTAACTCCTCCAGAATTAGTTCTGAGGCCTCAGGGTGTACGCAGAGTAAGTATGGTCCAGAAAATAAGCGTTTATACAGCTTCTGGTCCTCGGATAGCCAGAACCGAGAGGCTTTTCTCCGAATCTTGTCAGCCTCGGTCTTCTCCTCGGGCAAGATGTCATCCTTTAAAAACAGTATTAGAGGGCCATCCAGCTAGGTCCTACCCTAACTTGGTGGACATGGATCACTTCTCTCTTCGTCACTGAGGGTTTGCATAAGTCTTCTACAAGGATGACCCGGGGTAAACTTTGAGCTAAGGAGGTGGCAAGCGTGGCCAAGGAGTCGGCATGTGTGTTTCCACTTCTCGGGGTATGCAGTAAGTTAAAAGAATCGAAACGTGACTGTAGGAGCTTAACTTGGCTTAGATATCCTTGCATTCTTTTGTCTCTTGCTTCTAATTCCCCATTCACCTGGCCAACGACTAATCTTGAGTTCGAGAACATGTTTACTGCTCTTCCGTCTAGTTTTTGAACCATGGACATCCCTTCTAGTAGGGCCTCATATTCGGCCTCATTATTTGTGGCCGAGAAGCCCAGTCTTAGTGACTTTTCGATGGTAATGCTTTCAGGGAAAACTAGAACTAGCCCCACCCCGGAACCCCTTTGGTTCCCTGCCCCATCAACATATACTTTCCAGGATGCAGGTCCTTACAAAGAGATTGTGCTAATCGATTTTCCATCAATGTCTCGTGTCTTGGTTACTTTTTCTAATGAGGGTTCAGCAAATTTAGCCACCAAATCTGCGAGGACTTGGCCTTTGATGGAAGTATGGGGCATGTACTTGAGGTCAAAAGCCCCTAGAATCGTACCCCACTTAGCAATTCTCCCCGTGTAATCAGCACTTCGAAGTATGGATTTGAGCGGAAGTTGGGTTAGGACGATAACCGTGTGCGCCTGGAAGTAATGGGGAAGCTTTCGTGTAGCTTGAACCACCGCTAAGATGGCCTTCTCTAGTGGTAAATAACGAATCTCGGCTTCATGCAATGATTTGCTCACGTAATAAACTGGTCGCTGCACGTCGCTGTCCACTCGGATTAGTACTAGGCTTACTGCATGAGGGGCTACAGCAATGTAAGCGAACAAGACTTCATCGACTTTGGGACTGGACATGATCGGTGGCCGAAATAGATATTCTTTAAGTTGTTGGAAAGCCAAAGCACATTCCTCGGTCCACTCAAATCCCTTCCATTTATTCATCAAAAGGAAGAAGGGTCTGCACCTATCTGCCGATCGAGAAATAAAATGGTTTAGTGCAGCAATCATTCCGGTAAGCCTTTAGACCTCTTTGGGATTCCGGGGCGGTTGTAGATTGTTGACAGCTCTGATTTGATCGGGACTGACCTCGATTCCCCTGTGGGTTATCATATAGCCCAAGAATTTGCCTGATCCTACCCCAAATGAACATTTGGAAGCATTGAGGCGCAGCTTGTGTCTCCTCAGAACTTCAAAGATGTCTCCGAGGTCTCTCATGTGCTCGGACACCACCTTACTCTTTACTACCATGTCATCTATATAGACTTCAATGCTCTTGTCCAGCTGCGGCTCAAACATTCTGGTCATCATCCTCTGGTAGGTGGACCCTGTGTTCTTCAAAACAAAAGGCATCATCTTGTAATGGTAGTTTTCAATGGGAGTGACAAAAGTTGTCTTTTCTTGGTCATCTACGCCCAGTAGTATCTGATGATATCCTTGAAAGGCGTCTAAGAAGCTCATCCAAGGATGGCCCGCGGTCGCATCTACCAATTGATCTATCCGAGGCATAAGGAACAGATCTTTTGGGCAGGCTTTATTCAGATCCGTGAAATCTACACAGACTCGCCACTTTCCGCTCTTCTTCTTTACCACTACAGTATTGGTCAACCTAGGAGTGTCAATGTTCGACCCAACCCGCGAACACGACACGAACCCGACATGGGTTTTTGCGGGTTAGGGTTGAGCCTTAATGGGTTTGGGTCATAAACGGGTCAACCCGAAAGCGACACGATAAGAAACGTGTCATAAGCGAGTTAGCCCGCGTGACCCATAATAGACACATTTGACACGCCAATTTATTTGTATCAACCCGAAATGACCCACTTAACACAACCCGTTTAACTCGTATAATAAATAAATAAATAAATATTTATTTTATTTTAGATTTGTCAAATACCTTTTATATTCAACATATATTTTAAATTTAAAAAGAAAAGTGAGTAATTACAAAAACTTACAAGAGATATAATTAGAAATTGAAACTTTACAAATCCTAGATCTTTAAACCCTACAAATCCTAAATCTCTAAACCTTTTTATAAATATCTAATTTTATTTTTTTTATTTCAGCTGTACTACTCACTCTACTATATGATAGACTCACGCCCAATTCTCAAACTTAAAGTCTCAAACCGGTTATTGCTCTCTCTCTCTCTCTCTCTCTCTCTAATGTGTTTAGTGAGTTTTAGAATTAAAGAAAACCGTTTTCTTGGTGTTTCAAAATTCTGCAGTAATTTTTTCTGCACAATGTTTTTGTTCTATAAACTTTGAACTCATGTGCTGTTATTAATATATGAGATATATTAACTGTTGATTAAGGCCACGATTGTAGCTTTTGTCTTGTGCTATGTGTTTTTTTTTTGTGTTTGTATTAGTGTTGGACACCGTTTGCATATCTTGCAAGTGGGTTTATTGAGATAGTTTATAAACTAGATCTAATGGGTATTGCTTTTAAAACTATTGAGGCATGATCATATTTTGTAACTACTAATACTTATATATATATATATATATATTTTTGGCATAGAACTTGCACAAATGAAATTGGATGAGCTTGTGGAAGATGTTATGAATTTGGACATCAACAAAGAATCTATGGATGATAATCGTAGTCATAGTTAGGATTGGTCTACTGTTTGCTCCAATTCTTTCAATATTGATACTTAGCATTTGGCTAGTTTTAAGGATATTATATTTTTGTTGAACTATGTTATTTCATTTTTGTTAAACTATGTTATTTTGAATTTTGGGTTGAAATGTATGCACTTCTTTTAAAGTGTAAAGAACTTATTTCTAGATGAATGTTATATTTTTGTTGAACTATATTATTTTGAATGTGGGTTGAAGACTTGAAGTGTATGCACTGCTTTTGAGATGTAAAAAAAATTATTTCTAGATGGATATTATATTTAATATTATGTAGGTACATTCGTGTCAATCTAACACGACTCGTTTATTAAGCGTGTCAAATGGGTTGGGTCAGGTCAACCCGCCTTATTAACAGGTTGGGTTAGGGTTGAAGGATCACGACACGATTATTAAATGGGTTGGGTTAGGGTTGAGTCATTTAGTTGAATACCCCTACCTTAACACGACACGAACTTGACATGCTAACCCGAATTGACACCCTTAGGTCAATCACTCTAGGTAAAAAACTTCCTTGATAGCCCCTGCTCTTTTAAGCTTCATCACTTCGTCTCTAACGGCGTCAGCGTGCTCCTTCGACGAGCGCCGAGGTGGTTGCTTCTTGGGGGTAATGGATGGGTTAACATTTAGATGGTGGCAGATGAAGTTCGGATCAACCCCTGGGGCCTCGTAGGCATCCCATGCAAATACGTCCACATTTTCTCTGAGAAACCCAATTAGCTCTTCTCTCTCTTAGGGAGGTAATTTCGAGCCAACTTGAAAGAACTTTTCCGGATCACTGCTAATAGCAACCATTTCTAGATCTTCGCATTTTGCTTCCTCAGTTGATCCATTACAAAGCAATGCCGAGGTTGTTGATTGCTATAAGCTCCTTTCAGCGGAGGCTGAGGCCTCAACATTGGGTCGATGTGAGATGGCAGACACCATGCACTGTCTGGCCATGGACTGATTCCCCACAATCTCTTTAACCTGACTCTTCGACGGATACTTCACCTTTTGGTGCAGGGTAGAAGAGACAACTCCCAAGGCATGAAGCCAAGGTCTAGCCACAATAGCTGTGTAAGGTGAATAGGCGTCAACCACAATGAAATCCACCTCCACCACGTCCAAATCGATTTGTATGGGCAGTCTAATGTGGCCTCTTAGAGTAACGGTCTTTCCCTCGAAACTTACCAGAGGGGAATCGTACGCCCTTAAGTCCTTGGTTTTAAATTCAGCCCCTTGAACAGGTCAGGGTACATTACCTCCACATCACTGCCCTGATCTACAAGCACTCTCTTCACATCATATCCTCTTATCCTGAGTGTGATTACTAGAGCATCGTCATGGGGTTGGATGGTTCCAATCTTATCTTCATCCGAGAAGCCCAGCACCGGTGGGGCTTCTTTCTTGGCTCTTTTTGACTCCCGATTGTCGTCCACGCCGAATAGCCGAGCCATAGACATCACTCTGGAAGGATAGGAGACGGTCCTTCCTGGAGTAGCGAGAATGACATTTATCGTGCCTATAGGAGGTCTTAAGGAGGTGTCTCTCTGAGACTCCGGATTCGCCTGTCCTTGTTGACCACTGGTATGATGCAAGAGGTGCTTTAATTTTCCTTCTCAGACCAGCTGGTCCAAGTGATTCCTTAAGTTCCTACAGTCCTTGGTGGTGTGCCCCGGTTCTTGGTGGTATTGGCAATATAGGTTTTGGTTGCGCCTCATGGGATCTCCTGCCATCTTATTTGGCCATTTGAAGAATAGCTCATTTTTTATCTTCTCCAGAACCTGATGTACTGGCTCTCGGAACACAGTATTAACTGCCTGCGCGTCGACAGATCCGGATTGCCCTGCAAAGTCTTTCCTCAGTCGGTTATTATTATTAAATCAGTCCGATCTGAAGTCCTTCCTCTCTTGAAGGACAACCTTTGATTTTCCTTTACCTAATTGCTGGTCCTCTTCAACCCTTTTGTACTTGTCGATCCGGTCCATGAGTTGGCGCAGGCTGGTGACGGGCTTTCTTGTTAGGGACTTTCTTAAACCATGCTCGGTTGGGAGGCCGCTCTTGAAAGTGCTGATGGCGACGTCATCAAAGTTACCCTCTATCTTATTGTACATCTCCCAGTATCTGTCCGAGTATGCTTTCAGGGTCTCCCCTTCTCACATGGACAAAGACAGTAGAGAATCCAAGGGCCGAGGAACCCTGCTACATGTGATGAAGCGGGAGCCAAAGGCCCGAGTGAGCTGCTTAAAGGAACTTATGGAGTTTGGCTTCAGGCCATCAAACCATCTCATCGCCACTGGTCCCAAGCTGGACGGAAATACCTTGCACATCAAAGTCTCGTCTTTGGAATGAACAGCCATCTTCTGATTAAACTGGCTTACATGTTCTACGGGATCCGTTCGACCATTGTACATGGTGAATGTAGGTTGATGGAATCGCCGAGGGAGCTTAGCCCCTTCTATCTTGCGTGTGAAGGGTGACTTAGAGATCCGATCCAAGGCCTTGCTTATGGCGTCGTTTCCTAGGCCTTTACGAGACGAGCTTTTGTGTTTGCGTTTATGGTGGTGCTTTTCTTCATAAGAAAAAGTTTCACTTGGTGGAGTTCTTGAACTTTGCCTATAATTGTCGTCCCCTTCATCATTAGAGGACGTATCAGAACTGGAAGGGGACTGCTTTCGTTGCGCACGACGTAGTTTCTTTTTTAAGTCATCAACCTCCTGCTGCAGGGCTTTATCACCATCTTGCCTTTGGGACACATGGCTTCCCACTCTAGAATGGCTTCTGCTTGTATGGGTAGTACGCACACTACCTTCTCGATATCTCTCCTGATCCCTTTCCCATTCAAGGTTAAGAAAATTGTCCTACCGTTGGGAACTTGCAGGCTCTGTTTGGTGTGGACCTGTTTGGTGTGGACTTGCTTGGTGTGGACCTGATCCCACCATGTTTAACCGTTGCACTCACTGGTGCACAAGTTTTCCCCACAAACGACGCTAATTGTAGGGTCCCGATTTGTGACCCAGGCCCAAAGTGTATGGGATCTCGGCCCTACGAGCCCAATACAATAAATTTGTAGGGAGTTGATCAAAGAACTAGGCCCTAATGAGGTGAACAACGGCTAGTATTAAGTTAAATGGCAATCAAGCACAAATAAGAGATATTGATATCAAGGGACTTCCAGTCCGAGGATATTAACAACTAGATATACTGATCACAGTTGGATGTAAAGATGATTTTATATTGCTATAGTGTTCACTCTCTATTTTTCCGATCCCCCTCTCATGAAGGGTCTTTCACCTTATATAGCTCCCTTTGGGTCATCTTGATCCTACACTTGTTGATCATCTGAACTCCTACTTGAGTATCTGTCCTATCAAACACCCCCTTTGGCTTTCTGTGAGTTGTGGTAGTCAAGGCAATACTGTTCAGAGATCTTCTCCACATAAATGTGACTAGAAAAGTAGCTGCAATGCATTTAATGCGGTGGCAGCAGCTTTTCCTTAGATATTTTTGGGCTTTTCTTCTCCTTAGGTGTTCAGGAGGCACGTTCCTGCTGTGGGAGCTTCTTGGAAGGATACTCTAACTACTGGAATACGTGTTTGGACTGCATACGTCATATCCGAGGAGGAAATCATCTTCGGACCACCTTCCATTCGTTCCTTACTCACGAGACGTTGAATTGGAACTCTTGACGACTATCTGCCCCTTCTCGGATCATTCAACGTCCTCGGACAAAGCCCAAGGCCCAACTTACTATTTTAGGCCTTTATCCCCACAGATTTCATTAGGGGTCTTTCCCAAAGTCCAAGGACACAAATCAATTATGGTGGTGGTTGATAGGTTCTCCAAGTGTGCAAACTTCATCCTTGCATCGCATCATGCCCTGCAAAGGAGACAACCCAACTTTTCTACGAGCATGTGGTGAAGTAAAGCACTAGGGGCTACCATAAGGGTCTATTTGGTTGGGAGGATGAAAAAATAGGAAGATAGAAATGAGGAAGGATTGGAAAAGTTGGTGGATAGAAAAAATTTAGTTTTTCCTCCTTGTGTTTGGTTGAGGGAGTGAGAAAGTGAAGAGATGGAAAACTCTTTTGTTTGGTTGAGTAGAAAAGTGAGATGATAGAAAATGTAGTTTATATAAATTTACTCTCATGCCCCTAGTACATAAAAAAAAAACAAAATTTTAATAGTTTCTAAAAATTAATTTTTTTAATTACTACAAACTTACAAACTAACACGACTAATAAAAAATCTAGCAAAAAAAAAAAACTAAAAATAATATATATAAAAAAAAGAAGCAATATTAATAAAATATTGAAAAGGCAGAACAAGAAAAAAGGAAAAAAGAAAGGAAAGATAAATAGCTCCAACCAGTATAGTGAAAAGGCAAAACAAGAAGAAAGGAAAAAAGAAAAAGAAAAAGAAAAAGAAAGAAGCAGTAGCACTAAGCCAGTAACATTTCCAAAAAACATAAAATAAAATAAAATAAAGAAAAGGAAAGAAGCAATATTAATAAATAAAGAGGAAGGTAAATGAGTAAATTCACAACAAGCCCACTCCCTCCCTCCCTCACTTTTCTCTCCAGTTTTCTCCCCTAATTTGGAGAGAAAACTTGTTCTTCTTAAATGGTGGGCCCACTTCCCCACTCCCATTTTCTCCTCCCCAACCAAAGACCATCTTCTCCCCTTTTCTCTCTTCTATCATTTCACCCAAGCCAAACATATCATAAGACATAAACGGTGACAAGGACACTTGATTTATGGGCAGGTTTTGGATGATGTTCAACTTGATGGGGTTTGAGTTGAAGTTCTCCACAACAAACCATTCGCGGATAGACAGTTAGATATTTTATTTCCTTTATTGGAAAATTTTAAAGCAATATTTAGACATAGTTTATAATGGGCGTTGACAAGTTATTATTGCATGTCACAAAATTTACTGGCACAAATTTTTATTATTTTTTAATTGAATATAATATTTAAGATTAATAATAGAACACAAGATTTTATTTGATATTTTTCAATTAATTTTGTTTAAGAAATATAAAAATATTTTGTAGTTTTGCTTTTTGGAGATGTATATTATGTGAAATTTATTATTTTTCTTTAACCTGCTACATAAATTTCACTATATTAATGATTTTGTTAACTAAATATTTATTGAAATTTTTAGATAAATTGTTTTGAAAATTAGGTATATCACATATCAATATATGATATATAAAGTACATTATATTAATACAAAACTTTGTTTTTTTATGGATGAATTCACAATTTTAGTGATTATCTAATACACAAAGTTACTACTAATGTGAATTTTTTTCCTAAAAAGTAAGTAAGACCTTACTATCTGTGGGGACAAATAACCAAGAGTCACGCATCTTGGGCTGTGGGCTTATTCCGAGGAAGACTCATGGGCCGAACAGTGTGACATTTATTAAACATTCTACTTTCAAAAGATTCGCACATAGGAAACGGCGATTCTGTCCGAGGAGGGTATAGTCCTCGGATAAGAAGATTTCGGTTCAATGATGAATCCCAGTGGTTGAAGTAATCCTCCTGGAATTCCCAATGACAGAAACGACCTTGGTGAGCTTACTGGGAAGGAAAAGATCCCCGAAATATCTGAAGAAAGGCTGCTACCACCACATTGAATACCTTGCAACTACTTTTCTGGCCGCATTTATATGGGGAAGACCTTTGAACAGTGCTACCAAGACTATTACCTCTCACAGGGAAGTCAAAGAAAAGATCTGATGGGACAAGTATCAAGGGGCGCCTTAGATGAATGACAAGTGTAAGGTTAGGATGTTTAGAAGATGATTATATAGTGTCACTTCCCCTCCATTGTAAAGGGGAGGCCTTTTCGAGCAAAAAGAAAAAAGACCAAAAAGAAAAGAAAAGAAACAAAGAACTAGAACGTGAATTACATAAGAGGATTCCTCCTCAGACCGAAATAAAACTTACTTATGCCAAATTATCTCGATATGCTTTGGGCCTTTTGATCAGCCTTTGAGTTCATTTGTAAGAATAGGTTAAACGTAGTCCTCGCCATTCAGACCTAATTCTTAAACCCACTCTCTACAAATTTATTGCAGCGGACTTATTGGGCCCAAGTCCTGCATGCTTTGGACTTGGGTGCACAATTTGTTGCCCTACAATTGGCGCCGTCTGTGGGAAGAATTTGTGTAATAATGAGCGCGACGTTTCACCATGGTAGGATCAAGTCCCCATCAGTAGGAATCTAGGGGCTCCCATCGACAAGATGCCATCCACAATCTTGAGCGTAGAAGAGATAGGGAGGGTAGCCCACATACCACGCAGACTAGCGGAAGTCACCCGCAAATGGGGAATCACTTCCCTCAGGAGCGGAGTAACAGGGCCATGCAAAGGGAAATCGATGATTTAAAGCGGGAGCTACGCCATGCACACTAACGACGAGCTCCTTCTAGTTCTGGCGTTTCCTCAAATGATGAAGATGACGTTACGTACAGACGCAGTCCTAGGACACCGTCGAGCGAGCCTTTTTCCTATGACGAGGAAAATATTCATAAGCGGAAACGTAAGAGTCCACCTCTCAAGGGGCTGGAAAATGATGCCATGAGCAAGGCGTTGAATCAAATCTCTAGATCCCCCTTTACGCGTCGCATTGAAAGGGCAGAACTTCCTCGGCGATTCCATCAACCCACTTTCACCACTTATTACGGCCGAACGGATCCAGTAGAGCACGTAAGTCAATTTAACCAGAAAATGGCTGTCTACTCTAGGGACGAGGCTTTGATGTGTAAAGTCTTTCCCTCCAGTTTGGGGCCCGTGGCCATGAGGTGGTTCGATGGGTTGAAAGCTAACTCCATAAATTCCTTTAAGGAACTTACGCAGGCTTTTGGCTCTCGTTTTATCACATGCAGTAGGGTGCCTCGCCCTTTGGATTCTTTATTGTCTTTGTCCATACGGGAGGGGGAAACCCTAAAAACGTACTCGGACAGATATTGGGAGACGTATAACGAAATAGATGGTGACTTTGAGGACGTGGCCATCAGTACTTTTAAGGGCGGCTTGCCTGCCGAGCATGGATTAAGGAAGTCCCTCACTGGTAAACCTGTCACCAGTGTGCGTCAGCTTATGGATTGAATAAGCAAGTACAAAAGGGTTGAAGAAGACCAGCAGCAAGGAAAGGGTAAAACAAAGGTTAACCCTCAGGAGCGTAGGGATTTCAGGTCGGACCGATTCAGTAACAATCGGCCTCGGAGGGACTTCGCCAGGCAGTCAGATTCCTCCAACACCCAAGCTGTCAACGCGATATTCTGAGAACCAGTTAATCAGGTTTTGGAAAAAATTAAGAACGAGTCGTTCTTTAAATGGCCGAACAAAATGGCTGGGAACGCTATGAGGCGCAACCAAAGCCTCTACTGCCAATATCATCAGGATCAAGGACATACTACTGAGGATTGCAGGAATTTAAGGGACCATTTGGATCAGCTGGTCCGAGAAAGAAGATTGAAGGATCTGTTGCATTATTCCAGTAGCCAAGCAGGATAGACTGGGTTCGATTCCAGAAGAGGAGCTTCCTCAGGCCCACCCCTAGGAATGATAAACGTCATCTTCGCTGCCCTCGGAAGAACAGGATCCTGTCCTTACAGAGTGATGTCTATGGCTCGGTCACTCGCCGAGGATAGTAAGCTTGAATAAAAAAGAATCAAGATGGAAACACAACCAGTTCTGGGTTTCTCAGACGAAGACAAGGTCGGAACTATCCAACCCCACGACGATGCCTTGGTGATTACGCTTAGGATAGGTGGGTATGATGTGAAGAGGGTGTTGGTGGACCAAGGGAGTGCCGTGGAGGTGATGTATCCCGACCTGTTTAGAGGTTTGGGGTTAAAGTCCGAGGATCTAACCGCTTCTGACTCCCCCCTGGTGAGCTTCGAGGGAAGAACCGTTATGCCGAAGGGTCAGATTAGGCTACCTGTACAAACCGGTCCTGAGGTGGTAGAGGTTGACTTTATTGTGGTGGACGTTTATTCTCCGTATACGGCTATCGTGGCTAGACCTTGGCTTCACACTCTAGGGGCTGTCTCCTCCACTTTGCATCAAAGGGTGAAGTACCCTTCCGAGGGTCAGGTTAGAGAAATCCTTGGAAACCAGTCCATGGCTAGACAATGCCTGGTGGCGGCCATATCCCATCAACCTGAAGCTGAATCGTCGATAGCCGCGGAGGGAAGTTCATAGCAATTAAAAACTCTAGAGTTGCCTATCGATGGGCATTCCGAGGAGGCAAAATGTGATGACTTAGAGAGGATCATTATAGGGGATGATCTGGAGAAATATTTCCAAGTGGGGTCCCAGTTGCCGCCTTGTGAGAGAGAAGAGTTAATAGAATTTCTTAAGAAAAACGTCGATGTATTCGCCTGGAGTGCTTATAAGGCCCCGGGAGTAGACCCAACCTTTATCTGTCATCACTTAAATGTTAACCCGTCCATTACTCCGAAAAAAGCAACCACCTCGACGCCCGTCCAAGGAGCATGCCGATGCCGTTAAAGAAGAGGTGAGAAAGCTTAAGCAAGCAGGAGCTATCAAGGAGGTGTTCTACCCTGAGTGGCAGGCTAATACTGTGGTGGTAAAGAAAAAGAGTGGCAAGTGGTGAGTGTGCGTGGACTTTACCGATCTAAATAAGGCTTGCCCAAAAGATCCATTCCCCATGCCACGAATAGATCAATTGGTGGACGCAACGGTGGGACACCCTCGGATGAGCTTCTTGGATGCCTTCCAAGGATATCACCAAATACCTTTAGCATCGGAAGACCAGGAGAGGACTGCATTTGTCACCCCCATCGGAAACTACCATTACAAGGTGATGCCTTTCGGTCTAAAAAACGCTGGATCAACCTATCAAAGGATGATGACGAGAATGTTCGAGCCTCAATTAGGGAGGAGCATTGAGGTTTACATAGACGATATGGTGATCAAAAGCAAGGTGGTATCCAAGCATGTTGATGACCTCGAAAGCATCTTTGAAATCTTGAGGAAACACAAGTTGCGCCTAAATGCGTCCAAGTGCACGTTTGGTGTGGGATCGGGCAAATTCCTGGGATACATGGTAACACACAGAGGAATCGAAGTCAATCCCGATCAAATTAAGGCGATTAACAATTTACACCCTCCTCGTAATCCCAAAGAGGTTCAGAAACTTACTGGAATGATTGCCGCTTTAAATCGTTTTATCTCTCGTTCAGCAGACAGATGCCGGCCTTTCTTCCTCTTGATGAAAAAGTGGAAGGGATTTGAGTGGTCCGAGGAGTGCTCTAAGGCCTTTCAGTAGCTTAAGGAATATCTTTCTCGGCCTCCGATCATGTCCAGTCCTCAGGAGGATGAGGTTTTATTCGCCTACATAGCCGTTGCTTCCCATGCTGTAAGTCTGGTGTTAATTCGAGTTGACAGTGGTGTGCAACGGCCGGTTTCTACGTTAGCAAATCGTTACATTAAGCCGAGGTGCGCTATTTACCATTGGAAAAGGCCATCCTGGCTGTGGTCCATGGTACGCGGAAGCTCCCCCACTATTTTCAGGCACACACTGTCATCGTCTTAACTCAACTCCCGATTAGGGCTGTACTCCGAAGTGCTGACTATACAGGCAGGATAGTTAAATGGGGTACAATTCTAGGGGCCTTTGACATCAAGTACATGCCTCGCACCTCTGTTAAGGGTCAAATCCTCGCAGACCTGGTGGCCGAATTCGCTGAAGCCTCGTTAGAGAATGTGCCAGCACCGCAGCACATGGATGAAAAATTGGTTGGCGTCATCTCGCTCCAAGAACCCCTATGCTGGAAAGTGTACGTCGACGGTGCAGCGAACCAAAGAGGTTCTGGATTGGGATTGGTCCTAATCTCTCCTGAACAACTCACAATAGAGAAATCGTTGAGGTTGGATTTCTTAGCCACCAATAATGAGGCCGAGTACGAAACTCTGCTGGAAGGAATGAATATGGTTCAAAGGCTAGGGGGAAAAGAAGTAAAAATATTTTCAGACTCCAAATTAGTCGTTGGTCAAGTGAAGGGCGAATTAGAGGCAAGGGATGAAAGAATGCAGAAGTATTTAAGTCAAGTTAAACAGTTGCGGTTAAAATTTGAGTCATTCAGTCTACTGCACATCCCCAGAAGCAGCAATTCGCATGCAGATTCTCTGGCTACACTTGCAACCTCCTCGGCGCAGAGCTTACCTCGAATTATCCTCGTAGAAGACTTGTACAAGCCCACGGAGGCAGGGGGAAAGTTAACCCAGATTTGTCATGTCCGAGTGGAACCTAGCTGGATGGATCCCATCATATCATTTTTAATGGAAGACCTCTTGCCGGAAAATAAATTGGAGGCAGAAAAAATACGAAGAAAGGCACCTCGCTTCTGGTTATCCGAAGATCGAAAATTATACAAGCGCTCTTTTGCCGGACCATATCTACTATGTATTCATCCTGAAGCGACAGAGGTCATCCTAGAAGAGCTACACGAGGGGATTTGTGGGAGCCACACTGGAGGCAGGTCTTTATCTCTTAGGGCTATCACGCAAGGCTACTGGTGGCTAAACATGCAAAGAGAAGCACACGAGTACGTAAAGAAGTGCGACCAATGCCAGCGATTCGCACCAAACATACACCAACCAGGGGGGATCCTTAATCCGCTAACCAGTCCCTGGCCATTCGCTCAATGGGGCTTGGATATTGTCGGGCCTTTCCCCAAAGCAGCAGGAAACAAGAGCTATTTGCTGGTAGGCACTGACTATTTTACAAAGTGGGTTGAAGCCGAGCCTTTATCAAACATCAGGGATGTGGACGCTAAGAAGTTTATTTGGAGGAACATCGTTACTCGGTTCGGGATCCCTCGTACTATTATCTCGGACAATGGTCTTCAGTTCGACAGTAAGGCCTTCAGGAGATACTGCGGCGAATTAGGAATAACGAATAGATATTCCACCCCAGCTTACCCCCAAGGGAACGGACAAGCCGAAGCCGTTAATAAAGTCATAGTAAACGGACTGAAGAAGAGGTTAGATGATGCGAAAGGAAGATGGGTGGAAGAATTGCCGCATGTCCTGTGGGCCTATCGAACCACACCTCGTAGATCAACGGGGGAAACCCCCTTTTCGATGACTTATGGTGTCTAAGCTGTCATTCCTTTGGAAACTGGGTTTCCAACGCTAAAAAGCAGTTCGTTCAGTTCAAATAATAATGATAATCTGCTGGAAAGAAGTTTAGATCTCGTTGAAGAGAGAAGGGAAAGTGCATTGGTCCAATTGGCGTACTACCAACACAAACTTAAGCAAGGATACGATGTTAAAGTAAAGTTAAGGCCACTAGCACCTGGTGACTTGGTCTTGAGGAAAGTTCTGGGCACTGCAAAAAACTCAGCGTGGGGAAAGTTAGGGCCCAATTGGGAAGGACCATATCGCATCACTTCGGAGGCAGGTATAGGGGCATACTTCTTAGAAGATTTAGACGAACGTGTAATACCTCGCCCTTGGAATGTAAATAACCTGAAAATGTATTATTACTAATAAGAATTTCCTTTATCACTAAACTCGTGTGTTGTGTGAAGAAGTAGCTTATGTTTATTATAAAAGTGTTTGAACAGAACCTTAGTCATGCCTGATGTCCTCAGACCAGATGCTTTGGGAAAATTATTACACTTATGTTTATTATAAAAGTGTTTGAACAGAACCTTAAAAGTTAACACACCTTTGGGTTACTAGGTAATAACATTCCATTAGCATGATCGAATAAATCTTAAGTTATTGCAAGGCCCTCTGACCATGCACAACTGAATTAATTTCCTAGTATTTTCTTTATATAATGCATTCATTGAAACTTAAGTTATAACAAGTCCTTGCTGTTATTCTTCATTACGAAAACGTCGAGCCTTAAAATAAGAACATGTTGTGGTCATCCATTATAAATATTTTTTGAAAAGCCTTAGTATATAAATAGGAAGTCATCTCAAACTTTAACAAAAGCAAATGACAAAAGTATAAATGCAGAAGGTAAGAAAGACAAGTCTATTCTTTAATTAACAATAGAATAAGTACATCATAAGTGTTTGCAGAAGCTACACTTAAACAAAAAAAAAAAAAAAAAAAAAAGAGAAGGGCTACACTTAAACAAAAAAAGAAATTTTTACAGCTACTTTTTCAAAGACTGAGAGTCCTTCTCGAGACATATAGTTTTGGTCTTGGCACCCTCAGCATCAGACTTTTTCTCAACTGCCTTGGCCTGAGAAATAACGTCCTTGATGGTAAGGGAATCCTCGGCAGATTTACCTTTAATGACTCCCTTGGAGGCCTCAGCAGCTCCGACAGGGGCACTTGCAGTAGCTATCTGCTCTGGAAGAGGGAGGGGTAGACTAATGGCCATTGGAGGGCTGGTCGGAATTTCCCTGATGTGTTCAGGGAAAAACACGTTCTCAGATCTCCTCAGCTCCGAATCAGCAGGAACCCCTGCATGATTAAGTGCTTCCATCCAAGTCTCCGTGCAATACTCCCTGCACACCTCAGCCACCTCCTCAGTCAACCTCCCCTCCGTTTCCCCTACCCCGCGTTCGTATGCCGCCTCCTCCGCGGACTTAGCAGCTTCCATCGCTTTTAGTGCTGCCTCCTTAGCTTTCTGCAATTCAGCTTTCAGGCTTAGCACTGCTGCTTTCTCAGTAGCCAAATTTAGCTGGGTCGTGTAAAGCTGTTTTCTCTGGTCTTCGGCCTGGGCCTCAACATTTTTTAGCCCAGCCTTGGCACTTGAGCATTCTCGCTCTGAAATCTTCAGCTTCTCGGCCAGCTGCATTTTTTCCTCTTTCAGGCTCCCAAGAGTCTTCTTAACTTCATGGCGAGAGTGGGACTCAGCCTCACATCTATTCTGAGCATTTCGAACCCACTCTTCGGCCACGTAGACTTGTTGAGTGACCTACATAACAGTAGCAAAGAAGACATGTATGTAAAGGCAAGTATAATAATACTGGTAAGATCAATAATTTTATAACGTTTAAATTACTAAATAAATCTTGCTTACCAAGGCAAGATCCTTCTTCAAGGACATGAAGAGCTCGGGCTGCCTGGTGCGCCTAAGGGCCTCCATGTCCCGTGGGAGCAAGAGGGGTTGCTCTAAAGCTTGGGCCAGATGGGCTGAGTGACCTCTCTAGGACTCCCTGATTGTGGCATCCCAGGGAATTTGAGCCCCATCCAACTCAATCCGAGGGGCCCAGAAGCGCTGTTGTCTGCGCACCTCAGCATCTTCTCTGCTATCAACAGAGCTTGCCCTATTCTCCTTTGGGTCTTTAGTCTTCTGCTGTTTGGAGCTCTTCAGAGGAATCACCTCGCCTTCTTTGATCTCCTGCATTGGTCTCTTCTTCTTCAAGTCAGGGATGGCGCGAAGTCCAAGATCAGCAGGAAGAGGAGGCGGAGGGGGTAGATTGGCAGGAGCCAAAGCCTGAGATGGGCCCTTCGAGGCTCCTTTCTTGCCTCTGTTGGCTACCAAGCCTTTCAAAGATGACCTTTCTTTCGGACTCATCTCTCCTTGTTCTTCTGAGCTTGAATCTACTCGGGAAACAATTAATGTTGGCTGGATAGCTACAGAGAGTCTATCGGCGTCGTCCTCAGAATCCGAGAGCTGCATCGGCCTCTCTGGTCTACCTTCTTCCCCTTCAAAATGGAACTGATCTATCTCCTCGTCTAAGGACGCCCGTGAAGAAGCTATTTCCTCTTCTTCTGCGACTTCAGCTCCGAGAGGGACTTGTTGTAATGGAAGCACAAGTTGAGGAGGGATTTGAGAGACTGGCAGAATGACAGGAGGAAGGTCGTCTCGGGACAGAAAGTCGGGTTTTGACACGTCGATACGGTTAATCCGACGATCACCAGCTCTAATAGCGTTTCCAACTTCCTGAAAAACCCTCGAAATGGGTTCAAAATCTAGGACGAGATGAACAGCTCGTAATTGTCGATCCTCGCTCACAAAAATTTCCGACCTAAGAAGGTAGTTGAGAGCAACCACGTTGGTGTGACTTAGCCGAGGAGCAACAAGTGTTCTATCTGCAAAAGTAACCAAAAGGTCAGGTGCGATTGAACAATGAGAATCTATTGTCAAAAGAGATTGTAATGGGGAAACATGGATGGAGGATAAAAACTAAATCCTATGTCAAGGGATCTAACTCTAGGGTATCCCACCTGTCTCTCTCTCCCGAGTTGGGCAGGGTCGACCATCGTGCCATGCCCCTGAAGCGATGAGGTAATCATCTTTCATCCCTTTGTTTGACTTGGGGAGACACGAAATGAGCCTCACAACGGACGACCTGGACTTGAGATAAAATCCTCCGTCGGCTTGCGAGTGGCACTCGTACAGGTGAACCGCATCGTGCCAGGTGAGGCCCAAATGAAGATGCTGGTCTAGAGCATCGATACACCCAAGAATCCTAAACATGTTGGGTGCGCATTGGTGAGGGCATAACCTATGATTTATAAGGTACTCTCGGGTTATCCTACCCATTGGAAGGGTCATTCCCCCTTCTATGAAGGCTATTATAGGAATGACCACTTCTCCTGCCTCTCTAGGTATAACGATTTCTTCTGAGGAACAATACCGCAGGCCAACCTCCTGGGGTATATTATATTTCTGCTTAAAGGCTTCTATTTTGGCTGGGGAATCTACTAGACGCTCAAATCTACCCATTTTTTACAACCTAAAGGCAGAATAGATGATTTCTGAGGGTAAGGAAATAAATAGGGAGGCCGAGGAGATAGACCGACAAGCAAACTCGAATACAAAAACTAAACAAACTTACGGGATTACAAACGCTAGTATCTGAAAGCTTTCTGAGAAGATCTTCGAAGACCTCTCACGAGAAATAACGACAGAGATTTGGGAGTTTGGCGTTTTTTAAAAAGACAGGAGCGTTAGAGTTCTCTGGAGCGCTTGAAGTTTCTTTGAAGAAGAAGGTAAATGATCCCTCAAGGCTTTATATTAATAGAGAGAGAGAGAGGGGAAATTATCCCGCTTATAATTTCAAGGAAGATATCAGTCGTTAGATCTGCGCATCAACCGTTGGATGTGGGAGACAAGACGCCTCCTGGAGTAATTAATAACTGCTTCGGGGATTGCGAAGCGTCAGAGGTAATCACGAAACGCAATTAAGTCACATCCCCGCACGTGTGAATTAAATATCCCGTCTTTATCTCTTGAAAGTCAAAACCTCACATTTTCTCCTCGGATGGGAGGGAAAAATTGAAGTTTTGAGGGGCTATTGTGGGGACAAATAACCAAGAGTCACGCATCTTGGACTATGGGCTTATTCCGAGGAAGACTCATGGGCCGAACAGTGTGACATTTATTAAACATTCTACTTTCAAAAGATTCGCACATAGGAAACGGCGATTCTGTCCGAGGAGGGTATAGTCCTCGGATAAGAAGATTTCGGTTCAAGGATGAATCTCAGTGGTTGAAGTAATCCTCCTGGAATCCCCAATGACAGAAACGACCTTGGTGAGCTTACTGGGAAGGAAAAGATCCCCGAAATATCTGAAGAAAGGCTGCTACCACCACATTGAATACCCTGCAACTACTTTTCTGGCCGCATTTATGTGGGGAAGACCTCTGAACAGTGCTACCAAGACTATTACCTCTCACAGGGAAGCCAAAGAAAAGATCTGATGGGACAAGTATCAAGGGGCGCCTTAGATGAATGACAAGTGTAAGGTTAGGATGTTTAGAAGATGATTATATAGTGTCACTCCCCCTCCATTGTAAAGGGGAGGCCTTTTCGAGCAAAAAGAAAAAAGATCAAAAAGAAAAGAAAAGAAGCAAAGAACTAGAACGTGAATTACATAAGAGGATTCCTCCTCGGACCGAAATAAAACTTACTTATGCCAAATTATCTCGATATGCTTTGGGCCTTTTGATCAGCCTTTGAGTTCGTTTGTAAGAATAGGTTAAACGTAGTTCTCGCCATTCAGACCTAATTTTTAAACCCACTCTCTACAAATTTATTGCAGCGGACTTATTGGGCCCAGGTCCTGCATGCTTTGGACCTGGGTGCACAATTTGTTGCCCTACACTATCTATAATTCAATAGTATATTCAAATTCAATCGATATGCTAAGCAAAGGAGTCCAAGTGTTAACCAAGTGAGAGTGTCATCCTTTATGGTGCCTACTTCCTGTGGGAGTTCAAGTGTATTGCCCGTGCTTAGAAGAAAAAAACTACAAAATTATTATAGCAATATAAATTAGTCATATTTTTCGATAAAAAAATTACACATATTTATTATTAAAGTTAATATTCAAAATTATATATATTTATTTTACGAGAAATGCTACCTTTATAATATTTTCACAGCACTTTCATAACAAATCATAAGTGTCAAATTATTATTGATTTTAATTTAAAGTTGCAGTTTAAATTACTTTTTTGTCCACTCATAACAACTTATCACTTAAGATTTGTTATAAAAATATTGTGAAAATTTTATGGACATAACATTTTTTCTTCTTCATATTGTTAATAATAAAGGTAAAATTAATTACAATATTTCTCCAAAAACAAAAGTAAATTAAAATTATTAAATTGATATACTTGATAAGTTAAGCAAAAAAGGGCGCAGCTTTTGTCAGTGCCTCCAGTGCGCTGTATCTGCTGCGATTATGACTCGGACCATACCAAAAAAAAAAAAAAAAAACACATTTTCCTCTCTGAGACAGTTTGTCAGTCGAAAATGTCCATGCTATCTATTCGAATATCCAAAATGCCACTCAAAATCAAAAACCCCCAAACCTCGCAGAACTCACTGTGTGACTGTCCGACTTAGGGGTTTTAGGCTTTCAGGGTAGAGAGAGATGGGGAGGAGAATATTGAACGATGCGTTGAGATCGATAGTGAATGCGGAGAAGAGAGGAAAAGCAACGGTGGAGTTGAAGCCTATCTCCAATGTCATTTCTTCCTTTCTCAAGATCATGAAAGATCGAGGTAAATCTGTACTATTCCTCTCTTTGCCGATATGGGTTTTCTTTATAGTTCTACTTTTTCCATTGCTTCAATGAAATTTTCCCATTTATACTTTTGGATTCCCTTATTATTTGAAATCGTGGTGGGTTTGTATAAATTAAGGATCTTTGCAACTTCAATGGTTTAGTTTTTATTTATAATATTTGTGTTTGTAATATGATATTTGTGTTTGGTTTTTGGTACTGAAGTGATAATAGGTTGGTGGGTACTTCAAATTATTGATGTCATAATGTTGGAGCTACCAGAAATGGTGGACACTGAGTTATTAGAGTGTTTGGAATTGGAAAAGGATGGTGGATTGTCCATTTCATTCCTACCCATAAAATTTTTAATGGGGTTTGTTTTAGAAATCTGGTATGCTAAATAGAGTGGTGGAGGATTGCATCATGGTTCTGTTTCATTTCATGTGAATTTCAGAGCATTTTAGATTCTCTTTTCAATGTTTGTATAGTTTGAAGTCCATTGCTGTTACACTCAACTCAAGGTTTGGTTTTTTTTTTTGGTGTGTTTTCATTGGTCTTGTATATGTTTCTACTCTGAACTGATACAGGTTTAAGCTTTTTTCATTTTTGGTAATGCTTGCATCTGGTGAATTTTGAAACCGTTGTCTTATCCTCCACCTATTGTGGGAGGAGGAAGTACTATTAGATTTAGAGCTCATGTACTTTTTATTTTTATAAGTAGCTCATATGCTGGGTCTAAGCCAAAATTCTACTTGTTTTATTATTATTTTTCAAGTACTGGTGCATTTAGTCTTATTCTTTGTCCAATATTCCTAAAAGACGAGAGGTTGAAACAGTTTCCATAAAGTAAGAGGGAGATAATTTAGTTTAGAACCCTTGGGAGGTCTCTTTGTAAACTCAGAATTGTAGTTCGTAGTCGGTGATAAGATTAGGTGTTTCATCTGCGAAGACTATAACATATTAACTAAGATGATTTGTCTTGATCATGGAAGTGGAGACTTCTAGTTGATATGTTGATATGTTTTAAGAGTTAAGACATATTGAACTGGACCACTATGAGATTTATTATTCTCCTAACGACTGTCAATTGAATAATAAATGTCACGACTTCTATTCACATGAACTCTTAATCCTGAGAGAATAATGGATCTGATCATGAAATGTAGGTTGCTGTAATATATCAGGAGTGAGATCTAAAGTAATGGTCAAAACCTCAGTATGTTGGGCAACCACATTTAGTGTTGATGGAACATATATTCTCAAGATGGAATTCATAGTCTCTTAACGGAGATACAAAATATTCCCTTGAGATAAGTTTAATGGGTTTGTTATTCAGAGAGTTAGGCCTAACCACTTTAGTAAGGCTAAAGTATATATTTATAAAATTGGATTTCATAAATATATGGTGAATAACTTAAAAAGATTAAAACGGGTACTCAAGGATTAAGATGTAGTAATCTACAAAGTGGCAGTCTACCTTAATGACTTTGTATTACTACGAATATTTTATGAAGGGGTTGCAAGTACAATAAAGTCTTGGGATATAATTTATTAATAAGGCCTAGAGTGCAATTATATTTATATAGTAGTATTAAATATAATTAATGGTAACTTTGGACTTGTCAAGAGTTGACAGAAAAGCCCAAGACCCATTGGAGCTAGAGTCTTATTTGTTGGGGTTTATGCCCTAAAATCCAATTTATTGGCATGTCATAAATAATTAAATTGTTTAATTATATGAGACTATCCATTTATGAACTAATTGGACATTATCTTAATCCATGAGATGCATAGTATGTGATTTATGTGAAAAGTCACAGAAGATATAAATCACAAGTTCTTTGTAAACTCAGAATTTTAGTTCGTAGTCGGTGATGAAATTGGGCATTTCATCTGCGAAGACTGTAACATATCAACTAAGATGATTTGTCTTGATCATGGAAGTGGAGACTTCTAGTTGGTATGTTGATATGTTTTAAGAGTTAAGACATATTGAACTGGACCACTGTGAGATTTATTATTCTCCTAACGACTGTTAAATTAATAATAAATCTCACGACTTCTATTTACATCAACTCTAAATCTTGAGAGAATAATGGACCTGATCATAAGATGTAGGTTGCTTTGATATATCAGGAGTGAGATCTGTAAGTTACGGTCAAAACCTCAGTATGTTGAGCAACCATATTTAGTGTTGATGGAACATATATTCTTAAGATGGAATTCATAGTCTCTTAATGGAGATATAAAATATTCCCTTGAGATAAGTTTAATGGGTTCAGTTATTCAGAGAGTTAGGCCTAACCACTTTAGTAAGTAGTTACTAAAATATATATTTATGAAATTGGATTTCATAAATATATAATAAATAACATAAAGGATTAAACCGGGTACTCAAGGATAAAGATGTAGTAATCTTCAAAGTGGCAGTCTACATCCATGACTTTGTATTACTACGAATATTTTAATGAAAGGGTTCTTCTCCTGTTGCCCTGTTGATGGAAAGTGATAACCTATTTTGTTTTGGATTTTCAGAATGTATTATGGACACCATCGAGGTTGATTGCTCGCTTGGGAAAAGAAATTAATAACAAGAGTTCATACCTCTACTGGGCATACAAGGCAAGTGCTTATAGCTCTATATTTTGGGAGCAGGCCCTTTTTCCCTTCTTACCATGTTTCTTAGTCACTTTTTTTTTTGGTTGTTTTTTATTATTTATTTTCCCCTAATTTTTCTTATTTTTATGTTCAACATTGTTCAATGCTAGTTAAATAGTAAGTTCAGTGGAACTCATGGGAATGCCATTTTATTACGTTGCATTACTAATGATGCCTATAATCCCAACCTTCTAAGAATTTTTGTTTCTTAAATTTTTTACTACATATGAGAAATTTTTTTGCAAGACTTCTGGTTCTCTTGTAACACATCAGTTTCATTGACACCTCAAGCAACTCAAACCCTATCCAAAGCGGTCTACATCCTTTTTTTTTTTTGGGAAAGTAAAGTGAACTACATTGAAGGAAAGAGAAAGAGAAGAAATTGTAACAGTAAAACATATTAGAAGAGAGTATTAGAAAAAATAAATAGAGGTGTTTATGCTTTAGTTATTTAAATATACAAAAGAGAGCTAACTTTAGATTTCTTTCATCTAGATTTTTCAGATGCCTCTCTATTGACACTGAGATTCTAGATACATATATTATATATTTTCTGTGTGCTCCAGACTCTGGACCATCCTGTAACTTGCTGCTACTTTGATGTTAGGTTTTGGTAGTATCAGAATAAGTCACGTAGCAAGTTTATCAAGTTTAGCTGTGGGAAAGTATTTCTGGACTAAAAACCATAAACACTAAGATGTCCTGTAATAATCTTCTGATGGGTAGGTTAGCTTTCATGTGTTACAGAAGTTGCATTTCAATTAGGAATGACGACTCAAATTAAAAGTTAGTATTTCTATGGATGGTTTTTGGCTGTTGTAGTGTATTAGATGGTGCCATTGTTGTGGTCTTTATGGTAATCTAGTAGGTATTTGAACTCTGATCAGTTGTGAAGCATTGTTCACTTGCTACTTTGAAGTAATTGCTCAACATAATGCTACAGAAATGGTTATTTTGAGATTCGCAGATATTTGATTTTCTTTGTCGATCTTTTCCAGAACAACATTCCAGTTTACTGTCCAAGCCTAACAGATGGCTCACTAGGGGACATGTTGTACTTCCATTCCTTCCGCAGCCCTGGTCTGATTGTCGACATAGTTCAAGGTATGCATATCCTTTTTCAACGATCTTGTGAGCCGGTATTTAACAAGTAGAGAATTGAAACTACAAACTCTTTGAACAGACATTAGAGCCATAAATGGTGAAGCAGTACATGCGAATCCTAGGAAGACTGGCATGATAATTCTTGGAGGGGGGCTCCCCAAGCATCACATTTGCAATGCCAATATGATGCGTAATGGTGCAGATTATGCCGTGTTCATTAATACTGCACAAGAGTTCGATGGGAGTGACTCTGGAGCTCGTCCTGATGAGGCTGTATCATGGGGGAAAATACGAGGTTCTGCTAAGACTGTTAAGGTATATTGTGTTTGTCTCATCACTGCTTTGGTTGTTGCCTTCTAGCTTTTCTTCTCACTTGTACTAAAGCAAACCTTTAGCCTTTTGTTCTCTTTACTTTTATGGATTAGTTGTGTTGCTTCATCTCTGTGTTTGCGTATGTAATAGAACTTAGAAGTGCAATGAATATACTATTCTAAGTGTTTGCTCTTTACTTTTATGGATTAGTTGTGTTGCCTTCATCTCAGTGTTTGCATATGTAATAGAACTTGAAGTGCAATAAATATACTATTCTAAGTGTTTTCCTCTTGACTCGATTGCCAGGTACATTGTGATGCAACCATTGCTTTCCCTCTACTGGTTGCAGAAACATTTGCCTCAAAAGAGAAAGAATTCCATCAAGAATAAGGCTTTGCACAATTTTTCGCAAGGTGTATTTTCATTTATTACCGTATTCGTACTGCTCTTGGTAGCTGAAAAATAGAAAATCCATTCAACAGCCAAGACCACGTCTCTAGCAAGATCAGGTTTCTTGATGATTAGCCCTAAAATATGTACTGTGGTGATGGGGTTGGGAGGGGGGCTTTGGAGATGCTAATGTATGGTCAGGAATATAATGGCCTTTAAAATGATTTATTTGTGTTTGGCTGCTTTTGCACCAGAAAATTGTGTGTATATCCGCTATATGCCAATGCTCTGCACCGTGTGAAATTGTGAATGTTGAGTTAGATGACCATACTTCTGTGCTATCAAATATCACAGTAGGAATGACACTTTTGGAAGACAATTGTCTTTAGGCTTATGGAAAAGAACAATGAATTGGTCAATTTATAAATTGTTGGCATTAAGTACTTGTGTTGAGGACGATGGATTCAAATCCAACTGACAATAGATTCAACTCGTATTAGGGGGAAAGGAGGAAGAGAAACATTGAATGGTGCGAATTTATTTACACAGAAAAGGTACCTAGGCCATTTAATGTAAAAATGCAGGTACTCGGATTGGATTACTTATCCCAAAAAAAAAAAACAATAAAGCTACAATAATTGCATCCTCACAAAAGAGAGATTTTAGCTGACAATGGAATACACTGTTTTCTGATGATAATAGCTAGGCAGAAATTGTCAAACCATCCTCACCCCCTTTTATCCATAAGGAAGAAGTGGGTGAAGTCACCTGTACTTTTAGTAACCTGAGGCTCTGATGATTCCAAAATCACAAACTGATTTTCAGTCTTCATATGACTACTAATATTTGAAGGAGTAACAATTAATGCGAGGTAATTCAGGTGCGTTTACATTCAAACTCATAAACAAGTAAAATGCAGAGAAGTTTCAACTTCCAAGCAGTTCCTCATTAGAGACGCCGCCTGCAGATTGTGATACCATCACCCAAAGAAGCACGTGAAATTTGGACACGAGGATCAACTGCAATTAATTTGTTAAACTCAATTATTTTCTCCCTTATCTCTCTCCCGAATTCTGGAACCAATGCATCAGGAATCACAACTGATCCTCTTCGGAGTGTGTTATCATAGACAACTAGGCCACCCACCTTTAACAGATTCATCAGCCTCTCATGGTAGTTCCAGTAATTAACCTTGTCAGCATCAACAAAAGCAAAGTCAAAACTCCCTTCGTTTTCATGCTGCAAAAAAGAAAGAGAAACTTGAAGACTTTACTGTGGTAGTAAACTGATGAGCTGAATAAAATTTAAAACTAGAGGAAATAGAGATAATAAGATCATATTGTGGCAATCAGGAAAGAATATTAATAATAAAAGGAAATATATCCTTACATTTTGCAGTAGCTGATCAAGAACTGGTAAAGCTTCCTACTCAATGAAATCAATTTTGTCTGCAATACCAGCTTTCCTAATAATCGGCAACCCAATCTCAAATGTCTCCCGATTTACATCTATGGCTATAATCTACAGTAATGTATGGCAAACCATAAGTAATTTTATAGGTAACTATAAGATACTCACTAAAGACATCCATCACAGACCTTGCCGTCCTCAGGAATTGTAAGAGCAGTGAGGAGAAGAGAGTATCCTGTGTAAACTCCAAGCTCAATAGTTCTTTTTGCATTAACTAGCTTCAACAGCATGGCCATCAACTGACCTACATCTGGTGCAGTACAGTAAAAAGCCCTAAAAATGAAAAGCTAATTATCTTTCTGGAATCTGTGAGATAAAAAAAATGCTTGAAACTCTCCACCAAGTCATTTTAAAGGCATAATCAAGAATGGGTGCTATAAACAACTTCACTAATTCTTTCAGTGCCAACTACTGAATCAGTAAGATGATTTACAATATGCACATCATTCTTTGTCTTGTGCACCATTTCTTAAAGTGGGATATACCACATGAATTAATTTGTTCCATTTCATTCCCATGGCCTTTTTTGGATGAACAAGTGACTTTATTCAAAACAAAGAAACATACTTACAAGCAAAGTACACAGCTGCTAAGCTGCAAACACTCTACACTTGTACAAACTAGTTAAATTTAACTGCTACTTCAATCAACTTTAGCTACCTTACTAACCTACTGCACAAACACCAAATTACTCTTCACTTTCTAGATCTTTTGATTCCCCATTTACACCTCACTTATAATGTATTTTGTCATCTATAGAAAGGAGATTCCCTCTTCACAACATAGGACTCTATTCAAGATTCAGTGGTTCCAACACCTCTTATGGTGCCTAGGCACTGAGGTTCAAACCCCACCAGTCCCCTTCCTGCTATTTACCTATAAAAAGAAAAAAGGATTGAATACAATAGCTCCCTCTATTCTCCACATGAGCACTAACTTCCAATCTGATAGTATGAACTATACCATCCTCTGTTTCGACTTGGTCACTGAATTCTTGCATTTTTTTGAAGCTAGATGCAGCACATAGTTGCATTCCAAGCTAGATTGAAGAGAACAACTCTTTTCTCCCCAATCAACTGTTTCAGCTCTCCAAGTGGGAAGCAGCTCCTGCAGAAAATACAAGCCGTATCACCATTGTAACCCCATTGCAGCAGCCTATCCTGAATGACCAACCTACTTCTGTCTGCTAACCAGCCAATAAAAGCATATCTAGGGACAACAATGGAGAACCATATTGACTTCTGGTCACTTGGATCTAATTTCATTCAATGTCTCTGCACAAGTGAATTTTCCTGATTGGAATGGAATCCAAATGGCCTGGTCCTTCTCTTCTTAATCAGAGGAAGCTTGTTTTGAATTGATACTAGAGCTTCCAATCTTACAGGCTTCCAGATCCAATCTCTTTCTTGCAGCACACCTGAGACTGGGGTATTCATACTGCTGGATGCATCATATACAACTCTAAATCCATATTTTGAATGCCAAACTCCTTCAGAATGCCAACTGTACGTCATAGTTGAATATTTCTCCCATCTTCCACAGCAAACTACAAGAATGGCCTTGCTGTACTTCTAAGCCTTAGGGTTTTCCTCCATCCCCAACTGTTCTCTTGAGGAATCTTCACAATCTGAAAACCTTTTCCTTTCAAAAGGTTTGTGTGCACCCAAGCAACCCATATTAAGTCTGTTTGTGCACATGGCATTTTATAATTCTAGAAATTTGAAATTGTTTAAGAATTTAAATGGCATCCATTTATAACTAAAGTAATTTCAGGATTATGGACTTAGAACGCATCATTTTTGTGGTTTTACTTTTGCATTATCAAAGGAATATTCAGAAATTTCATTTCATGCTGAGGTTTATAAACACCTAAAAAATAACGTTGACAAGAGTCAGAATATACAAAAGGAGTCAAGAACTGTAGTAGAAGATAGAACTAGAATCAAGTTCATAAGAAAGAAGAACAATTACTTTGGATAGCTAGCAGTAACATGCCTTAGCTCCTTCAGAAATTCTGATTCACGTGGGTACACACTAGTCTCCAGTATGTACTACAACATCATTGAAGAATGAAACTGAAAATTCAAACGGCAAAAGTGCCCACTTGGGGTGGGGGGTGGGAGGGGGGGTTGTTGAGGAAAATGGTGCAGTACCTGATACAAATCTTCACTCTGCAATATATTGTGAGGTACCTTTTCCACAATTTTCTCCATTGCTTCCTATAAAGAGGTAAATGAGGACGACTCACTATAAGAATTATATCATTTAGAAAGGACAACGATATATAATACCAGCAATGTATTGTTTTCAAAGAGAAAGAAATTTATAAAACCTCATATATATATGTAGATCCAAACTTGAATGAAAAAAAGGGGGTCAGCTAAGGAAAATATGTAAATCTCCTTCTTGGCACTACCTTTGGAGAATACACCGAAGAAAAGAAAAGAAATGGAGGTTTTCAGTTTATCTTATGTTTCATTGTTTGCTTAGTAATTGAGAGAAAATTATTCAAAAATTTCAGAAATTTTCTCTCCACAATAGGTTAGATTTGGATTGAAAGTTGGTAACAAGAAAAGAAGTTACTGAATAATTTTTTAATTTTTTTTTCTCTGTAATTTCCTTCCATTTATTGTACATAACCAAACATCATTACATAATTCTTTTCTTTTCTCTCATTGAAAGCAAACTAAACAGTTGTAAAGTGTTGCCAAGAATAGAGCCATAGAAATCTCAACGTATCTATGACATCAGGAATAAATGTTGATTATCCTGGCAAAACGGACTGAATCAACTCCTTCAGCCTCATCAAGCAGTTACTCTTGTTTTGTGAACATCAACACTGCAATTCAAACCAACTAGTTCACTTATTGGAGGCAAATAATTCCTAGCCTTTGCAAAATGCCTAGGTCTTTACTACAGATCAATTAACATCATGATCTATGATACAACTATCCTACAAAATTAGTCATTTCCCAGCACAATGTATTGCACCTTAATGCCTATCTTGTCCTATTGCTTCTTGGCATTCCTATTTCAATATTGTCAGATGCAAAACCTCAAGTCATTATGATTTTTGATTTCTCATAGATGTATCATTTTTTACTCATAAAACATCTGTATTACTTGGACCAAAGGGGTCCTATGAAAACAAAGGACACAAAAAGAAAAAGAAAAAAGAAAGAAAGAAAGACTGTATTAGTCAAAATTCAATATGATGCCCATATATATATCAAATGTATCAAGTTTAGCAAAAAAAAAAAAAAAAAATCAAATGTATAACATAAAAAACTTAGAATATAGTAACAATCACCCCAAAAAAGATATAACACATAGTTCTAGATGAAGTGAATAAGTGCCAAGATTATATATAGAATTTAACTAAGTTGCACCTGGCTGCAGATTTATCTTGTAAAAGTTCTAGAGAGAGAGAGAGAGAGAGAGAGTGGTTGTACCTGGCTGCAGACTGTGGTGTGAATTGGGGTTTTACCTTCAGCAACTGGTTTTTCTGGGCTACTGTCTAACACTAACACTTTACGTGGCTGACAGTTGACTTTATCTGTCAATCATTGCTGTCTGAAACCCTTTTTGTCTGGACGTTACAGTGGTTATTGTATCATGCTTTCCAGTAGAAACAGAATTAATTAAGGCTTCGTTTTATTCACCACTGATAAAATTCTTGTACAAAATATGTTCCTTAAATCTCATACTGTATTTTTAACAAGATTATGCATCATGAGAAAGTTTAAAATTATATCCTAAAAGACCTTGCAAATTAGACCATTACAGGAAAGTTGTGAATTATTAATTTAGGGGTGGCAAAATTGGACACGACCCACGAACCCGACCCGCGAACCTGACACGACATGACATGAAATTAGTAAGTTATGGGTTGAGGCTTAACGGATTCGTGTCATATTCAGGTTGACACAGCTGACCCATTTAATAAACGGGTTGGGTTAATGTTAAATATATAGAACTCGTTTGACCCATCTGACTTGTTTAATTAAATGACATTTTACTAATATACCCTTCAACCTCTAGGTATATAAACTTATTAGTTGTTGTGATTTATTTTCTTTGACATATTGTGATTGATTATTTGTGATATTGTGATATGATTTAGTTTTGAATGATTATTTGTGATCAAATTACTCGTTAGTTTTGAATTTTATATTAAAAAATTTATTTGTTTGTTTTTCATAATTTTTTTTTTCTTCATTTTGATAAAATCTAATAAACAGGTTGACACGACTGACTAATTTAATAAATGAGTCGTGTTAGAGTTGAGGAATCTTGATCTGTTTAATAAACATGTCGGGTTAGTGTTGACCTATATCGTCGAATACTCATGAGTTGACATGACACGAACCCGACACGCAAACACGAATTGCCACCCCTAATTATTATTATTATTTTTTCATTTTGTTTACTTAAGATTTTTTAAAACTTTCTTAAAAAAAAAAAGTTTCTATATCTATATTCTATATATTACTAAAAGTTGAAACAGAACATTTATTGTTGCTAACCCTCTTGTGAGCCACGTCAATGTAGCATTTCAGTCCACTTCGGTACATTCCGGTCACATTCAGTCTACTTCGGTTCAATTCAACCCATTACGGTTCTGTTCAGTCCACCTTGGTTTATTTGGTCCCATTCGTTCCACTTGGTCAATTCGGACCAGTTCGGTCCATTTGGTCTTGAAATATAAAATGAAAAAACTAAAATTACTTTAAAATAATATTTTTTGGAATGTGATTTTTATTAATTTAATTTGTATTTCATTAAATTATTTAATAATATATATACTATTTAAAAAAAAAATTATTTGGATGATAAGTGCTCTGTATGCACTTAACCGTCATAATTACTATCTAACTGTTTTTGTTTTTATTTTTATTTTTATTTTGAAGTTCCTATTTTATAATTAAGTTTGTCTAATATAGTTATTAACAATGTGTTTACTTAAAAATTTATGTTCATTTTGATGTTCTTTTCTATGTTGTTATATCTTATTGGCTTCCTGGTGATTGGTAACTTAATTGCCATTTTGAATTTACGTGTCATGACAAAAAACTCAATTATAAATTCATCCAAAAATTTAGTATTTCAAGTTAATGTGCTTGTAATATTTAAAGATAAAGCATTGCTACGCTCCTATTAAATCACATCAGCGTAGTATTTCGATATATTTTGGTCCAGTTCGGTCAATTTCAGTCCACACCAATCAATTTCGTCCACTTTGGTGATGCTTTGGGAGGAGATGTTTGTGTAGAAAGAGAAACTGCTTTATTGACAATTATGTCACATTCTCAGCGTAATGTTGGTGAGTTCTTGATAAAATTACATTTTTCTTATGTTATTGAAGTTTTTTTTTTCCCTAAAATAAGTGATGAATTTACTTATATCTACTTATTCTTTAGGTCATTTCAAACAAATAGAGGATGAATTGTATGTAAGGAAGACTAACAACAAATTTCAACTACACATTATATTATTTACAAAATACTTCGTCTTAGATAATATTGAATGTAAAATGCACTATATTTTCTTAAAAAAAAAAAAAAAAACTTACAAAATTTCAAACACTTTCAAATAACAAATGTAAATAGCTTAATTTGAAAATTTAACATATTGTATCAACTATACTTTGTTAGAAAATAATTACATCATTTTAAGAAGTTTTGAGACTAACTCTTATAAGTCTCATATACTATTTTCATTTTTCACTTAAAAAAATAAATTATCAATTTTTTCTGTGTACTGCGCCCAGGATGCGACTAATGTAAAGAAAAATTGAGGGTGGATCACTTCATGTCAATAAATCTTCCAAACAATCTCTAAAAATTCTTAGTGCTCCCTGTTTTTTAATAAAAAAAAAATGGCAAGTGCTTAGAGGGACCTTGGGAGAACAGTATGGAAATAATTTTTTGATTATAAATTAAAACGTTGGTAACATCATCAATAATTTGTATTTTGCTTATGTCTCATTATTTCTTTGGTTGATGCCTTCAACTTTTCTTCTAACGTGCATTATAAATTTTTCTACAAACACAAATCTGTAGCTTTGTTTTTTTTTTTTTTTTTTTCAATGAATAAGTTGCTTTATTCATACCAGAGAAAATATTACCACCTGTTAAGCAGGAGACACGAACTCTCAGTTGACATTGCAACACTTCACTCTTTGGCTCAGCTATCTATAAATCTACCTCTTCCTACTAATGACAGGACATTAATATAATACTATACTTACTGATATGTGAGATTGTGCATGTTAAGTTAGATGACCATACTTCTGTGTGATCAAAGATTAAAAGTAGGAATGGCACTTTCAGAAGATAACTGTCTTCTGCCATTGGGGAAAGAACAATCAACAATGTATAGAACAGTTTATAAATTGTGGGCATTAAGGACTTATGTGTTTAGACAATAGATTCAAATCGTATTACTTAAAAAGAGGAGGAGACGAAGCAAAACATCCAACAGTTCAGATTCAGTAACACAGAAGAGCAGCCTAGGCCATTTATATTTAGGCTAAAATACAGGTACTGGGATTGAATTACTTATTGCAAAAGCAGCAGGCGTTGTACCCTGATTGGCATGATGTATATCTTCCTTAACTGGTCATCAAATGTACACAAGAACAGATTATCATTTGGATAAAAAGTGGAGAAAATCATAAGAATGAACCTTGGGCTTATTCAAACAAAAGGGGAACTTCAGAGAGAGAGAGAGAGAGAGAGTCCTTTGTTGAAGATGATTTCAGATCACAATGGAAAATATGCTGTTTTCTGATAATAGTAGCTAAAAACAGAAAATGCCAACAGTTCTTTTTGGTCCACAAGGAAGACCTGGATGAAGCCATCTGTTCTTTTAGCAACCCCAGCTTCTGATGTTTCTAAAACCACACACTTTTCATTATATGAGAACTAATATCTAAAGGAGTACTAATCTAAGCGAGGTAGTAAAGGTTCAATTATTACATTCAAACTCATAAAGCAAGAAAAATGCAGAGAAGTCTGAAGAAATCATTCAGTAGATACGCCTGCAGATTGTGATACCATCACCCAATGAAGCATGCGAAATTTGGATGCGAGGATCAGCTGCAAATGATTTGTTAAGCTCAATTGCCAACTCCCTCTCCTGTTTCCAGAACTCTGGAACCAACGCATCAGGCATTGCTACTGTTCCTTTCCAGAGTGTGTTATCATAGACAACTAGGCCACCTACCTTTAACAGTTTCATCAGCCTCTCATGGTAGTTCCAATAATTCACACTGTCAGCATCGATAAAAGCAAAGTCGAAACTCCCTTCATTTTCAGGCTGCATAATTCCCCCCCACCCCAAAAAAAAAAAAAAAAAAAAAACAGGAAGAAGAAGAAAGAAAGAGAAATGTGAAGACCTCATTGTGGTCTGTGGATAATAAATTGATGAGATCATAAGGTGGCAATCATGAAAAGATTAATAATTTAGGGAAGGTCATTCTTACATTTTGTAATAGCTGATCAAGAACTGGTAAAGCCTCAGACTCAATGAAATCAATTTTGTCGGCAACACCAGCTTTCTTAATTACTGGCAACCCAATCTCAAATGTCTCCCGATTTACATCTATAGCTATAATCTGCAGTTTTATTTGGCAAACCATAAGCAGTTTGATAGATAAGTATAAGATTATCACTGAAGACTATCCATTACAGACCTTTCCATCCTCAGGAATTGTAAGAGCAGTGAGGAGAAGAGAGTATCCTGTAAAGACTCCAAGTTCAATTGTCTTTTTTGCATTTACTAGCTTCAACAACAAGGCCATCAGCTGACCTGCATCTGGTGCAGTAGCCATCCCAGCCCTAGAAGTTGACAAGCTAATTATTTTATTGAATGCAGAGAGATATTGATGCAGGGAGCACTAAAACAACAACAACCTTAAGATGTTATTTTTGAATTTGAATTTTAAATTTGGGTTTAATGTTGAGGGTTTTAAGGGATTTAATTAGGTATTTTCTATTGGAGTAATCCCTAAACCATTTAAAGTAGTGATCTTGTAATTGTGGAAGGCAGTATGATTTGGAATATAAATTATGTTTTGAGAATATGTCTCTATCTTTGATTGGTGGTGATGCCAAACATCCTTAGGTGGTGACTGATGCCTAAGGTTTTTAGGCAGATTCTAGGTGGTAAAGCCTAGAGTTTATACTTTTGTTTCTTGTTAATCCTCATTTTCCTACACTTTCCTGCATTGGATTTTTTTTTTAATAAAAAATGTTTGGAAGTCCCCACTAAGTCATTTTAAACTGAGTCATGAGTTGTTGCTATAACCAAGTATTGAACCAGTTAGATGATTTGCTATATTCTCGTCATCCATTGTCTAATACACCATTTCTTAAGGTGGTATTCAAATACCACACGAACAAATTTGTTCCATTACCTTCGGCATTTCATAATTCTAGAAATTTTTAAACAGTTTGATAGTTTACGTGCGTTCCATTTATAATTGAAGTCATTTCAGGATAACAAACTTCTAATTGCACCATTTGTGGCGTTGCTCTATTGAAGGAATATTCAGAAATTTCATTTAACGCTGAGGTTTCTAAACACCTATAAAATTACATTGACAAGAGTTTGAATATACAAAAAGAAGTCAAGAACTAAAGTACACGAAAGAACTAGCATCAAGTTAGTTAAGAAAATTTCTCAAAAAAAAAAAAAAAAAAGGTTGGAGGACAATTACCTTGGATGACTAGCAGTGACATGCCTTAGCTCCTTGAGAAAATCTGGTTCTCGTGGGTACACACTAGTCTCCAGGATATACTGCAACATTGTTGGAGAACGAAATTGAGAATTCAACCAAGAAAATATGAAAAAAAAAAAAAAAATTGGAGAATGGTATAGTACTACCTGATACAAATCTTCACTTTGCAATAAACCCTTGGAAGGACTGGTTACCTTTTTCGCATTTTGCTCCATTGCATCCAATAATGGTCTAGGGTAATGATGAAGAATCACTATAAGAGCCAAAATGAGTGTTTTCTATTCCTAAAAACTAGTAGCTGTCCTCACAGAGTTTTAAAAGTTGTATCTTTTCACTTGTGACCTTTTCCTAACAACTAGTTGCTATCCCAAGTCCTAACAGAGTTAAAAGTTATGACTTTTATAAGTGACCTTTCAAAGGTCACAAGTCACCCTTCAAAGGTGTACGTATTTTCATTGGTATTATCTCTTCATTGTTTATAAAATATTCATTCATATTCATTTTTTTCACAGATTGTTGCAGACCTTAAAGAGAAATTCACAGACTTATCCAAATAAAGAAAAAAAATTTCTTTGCGTCTCTAAGCCTACTTCAATCCATGTTTCTTCCATTGTTTTCCCTTAATTTTCCAATACTCCCAATAGTGACGAAAAAGCATAAATGGCCAATTTAGAAGACCACCTTCAAATTAGCCATATGAATGTATCAATTGAAAATTTTAGAATATAATAACAACCACCCAAGAAAAGATACAACATGTCAACATATAGTTCTAAATGAAGTGAATGCTTGCCTAAATTATATATAGAACTTAACTAAGTTGTACCTGGCTGCAAATTTATCTTGAAAATGTGTGTGTGTGAGAAAGAGAGAGAGAGAGAGTGTGTGCAAATGGTGATACTTGTACCTGGCTGCAGATTGTGATGTGAACAATGTTGGGTGCAAGTTCTTAAATATATGGCTAGGAGTAGAATTTAGTGTTTTACTTATGTAGAGATGTTACTGTTATGCTAGATATGAACAAAAAACAGAGTATTGCAGCACAACTATTTCATTGTAATTTTCATTGTTCTTTTTCCGGATGTTACATGCTTCATTTTACAACTCACATCTATATATAGATGTGTTAGGAGTTTAGGATGACTACAAGTTTCAAGAATACTACAGAAGTTTGCTTCATTTTAAGTTTGCTTTATTTCTCTTTAATTGACACTTGTCCATGAGGTGTCAACTTGCATGCTTGTTCAATTTTTCTGCTGCTGGATTCTTCATTTGTTGACATCTAGATGATACTTAGGGACACACTTTGACAATTACAAATTACATTTTAACATGAACAAATGGTTGAACCAGGACCCTGATATTGTATCTGGGTTCCACCTGCAGCAACAGGTTTTTCAGGGCTGCTGTCTAACACTTCAATGTGATTGATCTGTCAATGAATGCTCTGTTGTCTGAGTGCATTTTTGTTCAGAAATTAGAAACGCTTATTATAATATGCTTGTGAATTTTTTTTTCCCACGTTTGTTTACTTAAGCAAACGTTTCTTTTTATTTTTTATTTTAAATTTATTAGAATGCAATGAAAATCTGAAAGCGGATCACTTCATGTCAATAATGCTTCCAAACAATCTTACAAAAATTCAAAGTGCTCCCTATTTTTAATATTGAAAATGGCTAGTGGTTAGAGGTAGCTTTGGAAAACACTATGGAGATAATATTTTTATTATAACAAAAAGACTCTGTAACATCATTAACAATTTGTGTTTTGATTGTCTGATTATTGCATTGCATTTGGTTGCTGCCCATCTGCTTTTCTTCTAACAATATAGTGCTATTCGTCTGACATTCAAAATAATATGAAAAAAAAAAAAAAAAAAAAAAAACAGCTGACTTCACACAACTTATTCCTCCTTTAATGAGGTGAAAAACAATAAATATTTAATGATGATATGGATAGTAGTGTTTTTTTTTTTAATTATTAGATCTTTTAGAAATCTATGGTGTAAAAACTGTGTAACTTTTGCAAAGTTACCATTTGGTTTCAGAGCATCAATTGGTGAAAGAAAATTTTGAATGATGTAAGATGATGAGCTGGTGCATACATCCCTGCAAAGGCTTCTGCCAGTGATACAAGCCTCTCTACTATGATGAGAATCCAGGCGTAAATTGGATCATTATAGGCTAGGCTTGAGTAGGGTGTAGTGTTGTTTGTTTGGTCTGTTAGTTAGTCTTTGCCTGGTTGTGCCAAGGCAGGGGTGGGTTTGTATTTTGTGGTGTTTTTTTTGGGAGTTTTCTTTATTTGCTTCCCTGTTGGCAGCCCTGTTGCTACTTGCTAGTGTTGGCGTTTTGAGTTGTAATTGTTTGATTTGGTTTTAATAATATCATCTTATTCATAAAAAACTACAGAAAATTTTGACAATTCTCTTTGTCCGTAAGGAGGAATAAGTGAGTGAAAGCCATCTGTTTTTTTTTTTTTTTCTAGTGATTCCAAAACCAAACAATGCTATTCATGTGAGATTCAAACTCATTTACATTCAAACCACACCATTCATATGCAATCTTAAGGAGTAAAAATCTAAGCAAGGTAGTTCAGGTGCATTTACATTCAACCTCATAAAGCAAGTAAATTGCAGAGAAGTTTCAAGCAGTCGTTCAGTAGAGACGCCTGCAAATTATGATGCCATCACCCAATGAAGCATGTGAAATTTGGATGCGAAGATCAGCTGCAAGAAATTTGTTAAACTCAATTGTTAACTCTATGTCCTTTTTCCTGTGCTCTGGTACCAACGCTTCAGGCATTGCAACAAATCCTCTCCGGAGTGTGTTATCATAGACAACTAGGCCATCCACCTTTAACAGTTTCAGCAGCCTCTCATGGTAGTTCCAGTAATTAACCTTGTCAGCATCAACAAAAGCAAAGTCGAAACTCCCTTCATTTTCGTGCTGCATATCCCCCACCCCCCGCAGCCATAAAAAGAAAGAAAGAAAAAGAAATATGACAAGCTTATTGTGGCAAGCATGAATGAAGATTAATAATAAGAGGAAGTTAATCCTTACATTATGTAATTGCTGATCAAGAACTGGTAAAGCCTCAGATTCAATGAAATCAATTTTGTCTGCAACACCAGCTCTCTTTATTACTGGAAATCCAATCTCAAATGTCTCCCGGTTTACATCTATAGCTATAATCTGCAGTTTTATATGGCAAACCATAAGCAGTTTAATAGATTAGTATACAATTCTCACTGAAAAATATCCATTACAGACCTTGCCATCCTCTGGAATTGTAAGAGCAGTGAGGAGAAGAGAGTATCCTGTGAAGACTCCAATTTCAATAGTTTTTTTTGCATTTACTAGCTTCAACAACATGGCCATCAACTGACCTGCATCTGGTGCAGTAGCCCATATAGCCCTAGAAAATGACAAGCTAATTATCTTTTAGAATGCTGAGATTTATTAAAAAAAATGTTTGAAAGTCCCCACCAAGTCATTTTAAACTCAATCAAGAATTGTTGCTATAATGGAGCATTGAACCAGTAGATGATTTGCAATATGCCTGTCATCCATTGTCTTGTGCACCATTTCTTAAGGTGGTTGCAAATCCCACACGAACTAATCTGATCCATTTCCTTTCCAAGGCATTTCATATTTTTTGAATTTAATACAGTTTGATAGTTTACATGCATCCATTTATAACTGAAGTCATTTTGGGATAATAAACTCTAATTGCACCATTGGTGGTGTTGCTCTATCATAGGAATATACAGAAATTTTATTTTACACTGAGGATTCTAAACACCTATAAAATTATCTTGACAAGAATTTGAATATACAAAAAGAAGTCAAGAGCTAAAGTACACGAAAGAACTAGCATCAAGTTAGTTAAGAAAAAAGGACAATTACCTTGGATGACTAGCAGTGACATGCCTTAGCTCCTTGAGAAAATCTGGTTCACGTGGGTAAATACTAGTCTCCAGGATATACTGCAACATTGTTGAACAACTAAATTGAGTATTTAACTAAGAAAATCTGAAAATTAGAAAAAGGAGAATGCTATAGTGCTACCTGATACAAATCTTCACTCTGCAATATACCCTTAGAAGGACCAGGTACCTTTTTTGCATTTTGCTCCATTTCTTCCAATAAAGTACTAGAATAATGATGAAGAATCACTATAAGAGCAAAAATGGATGTTTTCTATTCCTAACAGCTAGTAGCTGTCCTAACAGAGTTTTAAAGGTTGTCTTTTCAGAAGTGACCTTTCAAAGGTGTATTTTCATTGGTATCTCTTCATTGTTTATAAATAATCATTCATATTCAGTTTTTTTTAAAGATTGTTGCAGACTTTAAAGAAAAATTCATAGACTTCTCCAAATAAAGACCCTCTAAGCCTACTTCAATCCATGTTTCTTCCATTGATTTCCTTTAATTTTTCAATACCCCTATACCAACTAAAAAGCATAAATGACCATTTTAGAAGATCACCTTCAACATAGGGAGGGAATGGATTAGCCATATGAATGTATCAGTTAAAAAACATAAAATAAAAACAGCCACCCAAGAAAAGATCCAGCTTATAGTTCTTTTTTTTTTGGACTGAAATGATAGAAAGCTTATTATAGTTCTAAATGAAGTGAATGCTTGCCTAGATTATATATAAAGCTTAACTAAGTTGTACCTGGCTGCAAATTTATCTTGAAAACGTGTAGTGAGAGAGAGAGTGTGTGCAAGTGGTGGTACTTGTACCTGGCTGTAGATTGTGATGTGAATAAATGGTTGAACCAGGACCCTGATATTGTATCTGGCTTCCACCTGCAGCAACAGGTTTTTCAGGGCTACTGTATGCTGTGTTGTCTGAGCGCATTTTTGTTTGGAAGTTAGAAATGCTTATTATAATATGATTGTGAATTTTTTTTCCCTCGTTTGTTTTTATTTTTTTTAAAACTCTTTAGAATGCAATGAAAATCTGAAAGCGGATCACTTCATATCAATAATGCTTCCAAACAATATTAAAAAAAATTCAATTTGGTCCCTTTTTTTAATATTGAAAATGGCTAGTGGTTAGAGGTAGCTTTGGAAAACAGTGTGAAAATAATATTTTTAGAGAATACCTTCAGTCTGAAGCTGGCACAAAAGGGATTGTTTATGCCACCAATCAGGAGCTGCCACGTCAGACATTTAATGAGAAAGCAGTACACTCTATCACACAGGATTTTAACTCAATTAAAACTAAAATCATCAAACATGTATCAGATTAGAAGCAGAGACCTGGAGAAACAGCACCAATTAATTGAATAGTGGAAAGGTCCTTGGGCCCTGGCTAAGATGGTAAAGGTGAGCAGTGGGGTCAGGGAAGATCTTAAGTTCAAATCTTTCCAATTAAACTAATTTGACAAATAGTAGAGAGCCTTGATATGGTATTTAATGATAATAGATAGTATTTCAAGAATGGGTTAGGCGTTGGTGCTGTTTCTCCAGGTCTCTGCTTCTGATCTGATACGTGTTTGATGATTTTAGTTTTAATTGAGTTATAATCCTGTGTGATAGAGTGTACTGCTTCTTCATTAAATGTCTGACGTGGCAGCTCCTGATTGGTGGCATAAACAAGCCCTTTTGTGCCAGCTCCGGACAGAAGGTATTCTCATATTTTTATTATAACAAAAAGTCTTTGTAACATCTTTAATAATTTGTGTTTTGATTGTCTCATTATTGCTTTGCACTTGGTTGCTGCTTGTTGGGTTATATATTGACCCCATTTAATTAATCTAATTAACTAAAGTTGATTAATTAGTCAAATTACATGCAAATCAGATTAAAACACAATTAAATCACCAAACTAAATAGAGTGCAGTAGAAATTAAGTTTGACATGGTGATTTGATCACGATGAGAAACCCTTGTTAGCAAAACCCCACCAAGTGAATATCGAGTCACCATTCTTGAAGAATCTATTAAGGGTATGTTTGGTAGACTGTAATAGGCACTATAATGTAATAGTTATTCCTATGGTTTAGCTATTCGGTAGTTTTGTTATATTTTTATTACAGAGAATAATAATTCCTTATGAATAGTTATTCTTTAAAATGAGGAATAACTATTCATCTCTAAAAGGGATGTAATAGCTATTCCTTAGTAGGTGTATTAATTTCTACAATTAATATATTTCTAAATAAACAAACTTTCTATATGCACATAACAATTATGAAAATAAAAAAATCATAAAAAATAACTAATCTTTCTTTTAAATTTAAAAAATATTATTTTTTAGGAAATATAATTATATGAATAAGACATTTCCTAAAATATATCTTAAATTTGATTTAAAATGTTTTCATTCCATTGTCTTTAGGGTTCTATTATTGTGTTGTCACCAAACAAATGAATAGTAATAAGTATTATATTACATCATTTTGTATTCCTTGTAATATCTATTTCTATTCCTATGTAATAACCGTTACAATCTACCAAACGTGCCCTAACAAAAAAAAACCAACTATAGGTACAAGGAATCTTACCCTACATGCCTATCCTAAAGTACCTACTTATAGTAGAACCTATTGAGCTATACCAGTCTCAACTATAATCCCCAATTGGACTTGATCTTGTAGAAGACTTCTTCTTTGCACGAATCTCCCTATTTGTGAGAAGACTTCTTCTTTGCACGAATCTCCCTATTTGTGACTAACTCCACAGCAACCTTTTTGATTGTTGTAACTTTACAGACTTCTTCAATCCATGCTCAGATGAACTGGAAGTAGCTTTGCACAAAACCCTAGGTGCACAAATGTTGCAGCAACTCCTATTATGCATGAGTCTCTTTGTCTCTCTGATGACGGCTTTAAAATATGTCTTTTATATGTTCTGGAACCCTAGTACACTAATCCCTAGAAGGCCAAGTCATCATGGGCCAAAAATTGAATTTTACATTCAAGTTACTCGAGGCTCGATAGATTGAGAGGTGTTGAGCAGGTATAAAGGTTCATTAAATCTCGATAGATCAACAGGTATCGAGCAAGTGTCGAGATTTACAGTTTCAGCTTTTCTTGTGTAGTTTCTTGAGCAGTCTTGTGTCTTTAATAATACCACTTGTTAATCACTTGTTGTACTTCTTAAACACACTAGAAACAAATATTCAATTACATATAAAATGCGTTTTGATCTCAGATATGCCACATACCCTGGCCATCTGCTTTTCTTCTAATGATATAGTGCTATTCATGTAAAATTCAAACTCATATGGACAAAAAAAGAAAACAAAAGGCTTCATACACTTATTCCTCCTTTAATGAGGTGGAAAACAATATATATTTAATGATGATATGGATAGTAGTGTTTTTTTAACCGTAAGAGTTTTTAGAAATCTATGGTATAAAAAATGTATAACTTTTTTATTTTAGAGGATCAATTGGTAAAAGTCATTTTGAATGATGTGCTAGGGCATACATCCCTGCAAAGGTTTCTGCCAGTGATACAGGCCTCTCTTCTATGCTGAGAATCCAGGTGAAATATTGGATCATTATAGGCTAGGCTTGAGCAGGGTTGGGTTTGTATTGTGTTGTGTTGTTTTGGGAGTTTTCTTTGTTTGCTTCCCGGTTGGCAGCCCTGCTGCTAGTGTTGGCGTTTTGAGCTATAATTGTTTGTTTTTTTTTTTTAATAATATCACCTTATTCACAAAAAAAAAAAAAAAAAAAAAAAAGTCAACATTTCTTTTTGTAAATAAGGAGTTATAAGTGACTGAGCCATCTGTTTTTTAGCAACCCCAACTTCTGGTGATTCCAAAATCATGTGACATTCAAACTCATTTACAATCAAAACCAAATTACTCATATACCATCTTAAGGACTAAAAGTGAGGTAGTTCAGGAGCATTTACGTTCAACCTCATAAAGCAAGTAAAATGCAGAGAAGTTTCAAGAAGTCATTTAGTAGAGACGCCTACAGATTGTGATGCCATCACCCACTGAAGCATGTGAAATTTGGATGCGAGGATCAGCTGCAAGAAATTTGTTAAACTCAATTGAAATCTCTCTGTCTTGTTTCCTGTGCTCTGGAACCAACGCTTCAGGCATTGCAACAAATCCTCTCCGGAGTGTGTTATCATAGACAACTAGGCCATTCACCTTTAACAGTTTCATCAGCCTCTCATGGTAGTTCTGGTAACTAACCTTGTCAGCATCAACAAAAGCAAAGTCGAAACTCCCTTCATTTTCATGCTGCATATCCCCCACGTAGCCATAAGAAGAAAGACAGATAAAGAAACATGACAAGCTTATTGTGGAAAACATGAAAGAAGACTAATAATAAGAGAAAGTTCCTCCTTACATTCTGTAATAGCTGATCAAGAACTGGTAAAGCCTCAGACTCAATGAAATCAATTTTGTCTGCAACACCAGCTTTCTTAATTATTGGCAACCCAATCTCAAATGTCTCCCGATTTACATCTATGGCTATGATCTGCAGTTTTATATGGCAAACCATAAGTAGTTTAATAGATAAGTATAAGGTTCTCACTGAAGAATATCCATTACAGACCTTGCCATCCTCTGGAATTGTAAGAGCAGTGAGGAGAAGAGAGTATCCTGTAAAGACTCCAACTTCAACTGTCTTTTTTGCATTTACTAGATTCAACAACATGGCCATCAACTGGCCTGCATCTGGTGCAGTAGCCATCATTGCCCTAGGAAATGACAAGCTAATTATCTTTCTGAATGCTAAGAGATATTAAAAAAAAAGAAAAAAAGAGAAAAAAGAAACTTGAAAGTCCCCGCTAAGTCAGTTTAAAATCAGTAATGGTTGGTTGATACAAACAACTTCAGTATTTCTTTAGTCACCAAGTACTGAACCAGTTAGATGATTTACAATATGCCTGTCATCGATTGTGTTGTGCACCAATTCTTAAGGTGGTATTCAAATACCACATGAACTAATTTTTTCTGTTTCCTTCCATGGCATTCATAATTCTAGAAATCTTAATTTGATAAGTTACATGTATCCATTTATACCTGAAGTCATTTCAAGATAATTAACTTCTAATTGCACCTTTTGTTTGTCTTTCCTTTTTTGGTTTTCTCTATCAAAGGAACATGCAGAAGTTGCATTTCATGTTGATGTTTCTAAACACCAAAAAAATTACCTTGACAAGGGTACACGAAAGAGCTAGCAAGTTAGTTACAATTTACAAAGAAGAACAATTACCTTGGATGACTAGCAGTGACATGCCTTAGCTCCTTGAGAAATTCTGGCTCACGTGGGTAAACACTAGTCTCCAGGATATACTGCAGCATCATTGAATAACGAAATTGCGAATTTAATCAAGAAAAGCTGAACAAAAAATAATAAAAAATAAAAAATAAAAAGAGAGAATGATATAGTACCTGATACAGATCATCACTCTGTAACAAACCCTTGGGAGGAGCACGTACGTTTTCCACATTTTGCTCCATTGCTTCTACTTACTGTATATTTTAATGAAGAAGAATAACTAAAGAATGATATCATTCAAAAAAGGACAAGGGTTATAAAATTCCAGCAGGGCAGCAATTTCATTGTTTATGAAGAGAGAAAACATAACTGCATATATATCTTAATCTCATGAAAAAAAAAAAGAGGGGCCTTTTTATACACATAAATCTCCTTCACAGACTTATACTAATACTATGTTTGGTTTGCCACTAAGAAAACAAAAGAATAAATTTTTTTGAATTTCTCCTATTGTCATTGTTAGGTTAGTAAATAGTTAGGGAATAGAAAAGATTCAAAATTTTCCTCATGTAACTAAAATTGTCCCTCCAAAGATAGATGATATTTTAATAGAAAGTTAGTAACAAGAAGAAAAGTTACCAAATTTTTTTTTCTTCTGTCTAGTTTCCTTGCATTTTCTCTACATAACCAAACAGCATAAAATAATTCTATTCTTTTCCTCTCTCTTATTTTCCATTGTTCATTTTCTCTCATAGAAAGTAAACAAACAGGGCAGAGTATATATGTCATCAAGGGTAAAGGTTGATTATCCAAGGGAATTGGACTGAATCAACTCCATTAACCACATCAAGCAGTAGTCTTGTATACTAACAAGAAGAATACAATTCAAACCAACAAGTTCAACTACCAGAGGTTCCAAAAGCCTTGTGGTTCAATGATACTGTCCGGTTTTCCTATGAAAGAGAATCTGTGTTCGAATCCCTTCTCCCCCACTTGTTGTAAGAAAAAAAAAAATTCAATTACCAGAGTCCTTAAACGATTAATCCCCAGTCTTTGCAAAATTCCCAGGTCTTTAGTACTGATCAGTTATAAAACATCATCATCTAGGCTACAACTATCTTCTCAAATTAGTTATTTCCATCACAATGTTTGCACCTTAACACGTCTTATAATCTAACATTAGTCTGTTATATTATCCTCTTTATATTTATTTTAAACCAAACATTATGATCTATATTTCTTGTAAGTGCATCAAAACACTCAAAAAACCAATCTTTGTATTTCACTTAACCAAAGGGGCCTAACAAAAACAGAGGGTATTACTCAAAATTCGATTTTTATGTCCATACACCAAGGAAAAAAATAAAAATCATATATGGTCATTTTAGAAGGCTACCTTTAACATGGGAAGGGATTAAATTAACCATAATAAAGGAAAATATAGAAAATAATCACACCTACCCACAAAAGATACATAGAAATTATGTAGTTCTAAACTATCCAAAAAACACAAAAAGAAAAAGTTCTAAGCGAAGTGAATGCTGCAGAATTATTTTGAAAAAGGTTAGAGAGAGTACCAATGGATTATGGTGTGAAAAAAATGGTTGAATCAGGAACTGAATTGGGCTTCCACAAGCGCCACACAGTTTTTCATTGCTACTTCCTCCACTTTCATAAGGGAAAGTGATTTACGTGTCAAACGGTCAATGAGTCGTGAGTGCTGGCAGAGACTGCAAGTCAGAAAAACTCAAAAAAGTGAAAAAAAACAGTTACTATTTACGGTTATTTGCAAAAAGACATCTCAACTATAGGGATACTTGTGTTTTTACACCCCCCCAAGCTATAAAAAGTTCCAACTATTACCCAATTTGTAACAAATCTAGTCATTTACACCCTACTGTTCCTCTTGATGATGTTAACTTTAATGGCCATTGTCCGAAAATTAGATGAAAAATCTGTCCTATCAAATTCCGATTAAAATGCCATGTCAGCTTGAAAAAAAACTTATTTATATTTATTTATTTAACAAATGAGCCAAGCTCAAGTTAATATTTAGGCTTGATAATTAAATGAGTCAAACTCAAATATAAACAATACAAGATTGGTTATCTATTTTTTATAAGTTCATAACAAAAATCATTCTAGCTAAATAATATAATTTTAACTACAATCTATTTATTAATTATTAGCATAGATTAGTGAAAAAGGATAAAAAAATAGCTATGATGTTTATTATATATGAGAAAAGAAATAAGTTAATCAAGGGGCTTATGAACAATCTTGAGTTTGGTCAACAATAAAATGAACCAAACTTGAAAATTTAATCTAATTTGTTTATAAGTTCAAATTTAGCTCGTTTACATTCTTATCCACAATGGTGTACTGTGCAATTTAATCGGTTCGAAAAAGGAAATGGCCTTGGAACTGGAAGAATTGGGTAGCATAGAGATGTGTAAATAATGTAATGCTTTGCCTACTCCTTTGTTATATGACAAGTATATGCTATTGTTTCTTAAGTGTTATTGGTAGACGTGGCAAAACGGGCGGGTCGGGTCAATCAGGTTGCGAGTCAAAACAGGTCAATTGGGTTGCGGGTCAATCGGGTAGCGGGTTGGGTTGGGTTAACCCATATTTTTCAAAAAAGTTTTTTTTTTTTTTTTTTTTTTTGAAATAGATGCATTCTGTCAATTGTTTATGAGTTTCTCAATTGTGATTAGATTCTCACTGGTGATACTATTACCACTAAACACTTGATACCCAAATTTAGTGCAACTCTTGTTCCAGCTTTCTAGAAGCTAATTTTGGTATAATTTTCGATCTATTTAAAGTAGGAAGAGAAAATGAAGGTGGCAAGTAAAGAATGACAAACTATAATGGAGTACAACCAGCTGATGTATACATCCAATTTAGTAATTTACCAACACGTATAACATGCACATGCATTGTACACTAATATTAAAGAATTGGGATTTCCCTTGCTCCTCACCAAAGCCAAAGGACACTACGGTGCTGATATGAACTCATCAAAAGCACAATTCGTGCACTTAAGTCTCTAGATCCTCCATTCATTCATTTTGATTTACGGCTGTATAATTCATTATCCTGCAGCAATATATAGAAAAGCCACCCAGTAGTAGCTAGCAAGACCAGCTTAATTAGCTTTAAAGACCACCAAAACAAAATGGCTGTTAGAAGGGGAATCCTGCTAGTAAGCCAGAGTTTGCTTCTACATTCACACACATGATAGCAAACTTGTAAACTTGTAAAAAGTATAAAGTTTACATTACTAATAATATCATTCACACTAATAATATCATGGACCATATCAAGTTATCGGCCTTCTCAAGTGCACATGTTCCGGTTGCATTTAAAATAATAGTAAAGTTAGATTACTTAGAAAGATAAACTAAAAAAAAAAAAAGATTTAAAAATAGACATAACATATTATAAAATAAAAATTGTGGTTGTGGTTGTCACGTTTCACTCTTTGTCTTTCATGTTTGTGAATTGTGCCTTTGGGCTTTGGCTTTGGACTACAGCTAAGTTAGTCAATGAATGAGATTTTTCTTTTTTTTCCTTTTTTTAATGGTTGTGTTGTGTTGTAGCTAGTAAATAGTAAGTCAGCTAGTCAATGAATGAGATTTTTTTTTTCTTTTTTTTAATGGTTGTGTCGTGTTGTCTTGTCTCATTCTCTCATGTCATGTCTGTGGAAGCAGTGGAGCTGAAGCTTTATTGGTTGATGGTTTTGAAGCTCAAATAGTCAAATTGCATGTGAAGCTATTGTCTTGTCTTGTAATTTATTGACTATTGGTTTGGTTCTAGTGCTTTGTGCTTTATGCACCTAGTATAAAAATGTAGTTTAAATATTTTTTTAGTGAATTTTTTTTAACAGGTCGGGTCACGGGTTATCTGGGTTGGGTTGGGTTGACCCGCAAAAAAATCGGGTCGGGTCACGGGTCAACCCGTTTTTGCTTTGAGTCAAAAAAATCGGGTTCGGATCAGGTATTTTTTGAGTCGGGTCAGAAAATTCTGACTCGTTTTGCCATGTCTAGTTATTGGACTAGTTCCTCTTTTGATATGTGGATCATCTTTTAATTTAGTTTTTCCAATATTAATAATTATCAAATTTCATATTTAGACAAAAAAAAAAAAATCATATTATGTTAAACTTTCATATGAACTAGTAAGTTGCCCTTTTGTGATATTTTATATAAAATGGTTTTGGATAATGTTGTACATAACTACATATATTATAAAGAAAAAGTAAATTAAATTAGAGTAAAAAAACATATATATTTTTAGATATTAAAAATTAGTTTAGTAGCTTCATTGCATATTTGTAGCCTTCTTAAGGTAAGATTATTATTTTTTTAAATCATGAAACCAAAAATAAATGCAAAAAAAATAACAGAACCATGAAAATCAACTAATTTGTTCTAGTCACATATTTCATACTATGAAATAAAAGTATGTCCAACTCTTTGACTGTCTTCTACTCATCAATAGTGTGACATTAAGACATGGTGTGAGTAAGTGTGTATGCATGTGTCTTATAGATGATTTAAAATTAAACCATGGTAGAATATGGTTTTACATTGCGCACCAAATATTCTCTCTACTTATATACCCAAAACAAAAACTAACTAACCAAATTACCTAAACCTAAATCATATATAAGCCCCTAATTTAAAAAGAAAAAAAAAATTACCCGTAAAGGTTTCGGTGTCTTGATGGTGGTGGGAGGCCAGTATAACGGAGGTGGTGACCCCTCAGATTCCTCTTTCTCTCTCTCTTTCAAATGTTTTGTTAGTCTCAGGTCTTTTATTTTGGTAATATATAGTGAAATAGTACGTTTTATTTAACAATCCACAATATTTTTGTGCCTCTCTATTTCTCTCTAGAGCCTCGTCTCATTAGTTATTACTATTAGTCCTTACTCCTTAAAAAAAAAAAAAAAAAAAAAACTAAAACAATGGGTATGCTAAAAGACATGAAGAATAGTGAAAGGTGTGGTGTAAGCTTAGACAATTAATGAGATAACAGTAAAATAAGTTAATGTGAACTTTTGGGTAACAGTAAAAAAAATTAATGAAAGAGGTAAAAAAAGGCTAAATGCAAAATTAGAGTGCTATTTGGCAGGACTTCATGCATTCTCGCATGAGGTCTCTACTTTTATATATAATATTGATGATTGTATGGGTTACCGACTTATAACAAGTATTTAAAGACGCTTTTGTGTTTTGCGTCAACTTGCTTGTAATAATTGTGAGTAATGCTACCTACATTTTTTTTTACAAAAAATTTCACAATCAATGAATTGTCAAGTTATTATTAATTATCATTTAGGCTCATTACTAACATCACTTTATTGTCTACTAGTTACAACTCCCCACTTCAATGATTCTGAATAATTTTGTGAAAAAAAAATGTGATTCTAGACTTGTTGATTTTTGTAGTCATGTTTAAATGATAGGATAAGGGAAGGAATTGCACTTTGGAAGAACTTATCTTCTGCCTTCGGGTAAAGAGCAATAATTTGATAAAATTATAGACTGTTGGCGTAAGGACTTCTTTGTCAAGGACAATGGATTCAAATCCCACTACTAGAAAAGGACGAGAGGAGATCTCCTCCTTTTCAAGTAGTGGGATTATAAATATATAAAAAACAGCAAGAGGGACCGCACCTCACTGGCATGACACACACATCTTTAAGTTGTCATATAAGGCAAGAAGGTATATTCTCATTGTGATAAAAAAAACGGGAGAAAATAATGAGAATGATCCTCAGGCTTATTCAGGTAAAAGAAACTACAAAAAATAGACAGTGTACCTCAAATAGTTTTGGAGGAATTTCCACCAACCTACAATGTGACAATTTACAAGACCATCCTTATGCATTATTTAAACTAGTTTGTAATTTTATGCATATGCAAAAAATTACTTAAAAGATATATATTAAGATGCACAATATAATTCTTACATATATAATTTAAATATTATTGATAGTCATTCTTATAATTTTTTTAAAACTCTTTAAGAAGTCTTGTAAAAATATTATTAAGTAGAAAATGTAAATTATCCAATTTCAATTTTTTTTTTAATTTTTTAATTTTTTATGTTTATTAATTCTAGACACTTTGGTTTTTGTATACAATAACTCACTTGGATGGATATTTATGATATGGTTCTACATTTGACTCCAAAATTAAGAAATAAAATTCTAAAAATATATAATTTAGGAAACATGGCGTAAAATTGAACTTCAATTGTAAAATATAGTTAGATTTTCTCTAAGCTTTGCCTATATATATAAGAGTCACATAACTCATTAAAAAAGTCATGTGATTAAAACTACGTATGGATAGTCTTTTTAATCGTCATATAGTAAATTGGAGGAAAATAGCTCCAAATCGGTCAAAAACAAGTGAGAATGTTGGGGAGAGAAAATCTTGGAATAACTCCTATTGATAGGGGTGTCAATGTTCGACCCAACTCGTGAACACGACAAGGGTTTTTGCGAGTTAGAGTTGAGCCTTAGCAGGTTTGGGTCATAAAGGGGTCAACCCAAAAACGACACAATAGCTACACGATAAGAAACGTGTTATAAGCGGGTCAACCCGCGTAACCTACAATAGACACGTTTGACACGCAAATTTATTTGTGTCCATCCGAAATGACCCATTTAACACAACTAGTTTAACTAGTATAACAAATAAATATTCATTTTATTTTAGATTTGTCAAATACCTTTTATATCCAATCTATATTTTAAATTTAAAAAGAAAAGTGAGTAATTACAAAAACTTACAAGGGATATAATGGAAAATTGAAACTTTACAAACCCTGAAGATATTAAATTTTTGTTGAACTATGTTATTTTATTTTTGTTGAACTATGTTATTTTGAATTTGGGTTGAAGTGCATGCACTTCTTTTGAGGTGTAAAGAACTTATTTATAGATAGATGTTATATTTTTGTTGAACTATATTATTTTAAATGTGGGTTGAAGACTTGAAGTATGTGGACTACTTTTGGGATGTAAAAAAAAATATTTCTAGATGGATGTTATATTTAATATTATACAGGTTGAAATGGGTTGTGTTATATTCGTGTCAACCCAACACGACCCGTTTATTAAGCGCGTCAAGTGGATTGGGTCAGGTCAACCCACCTTATTAACAGGTTGAGTTAGGGTTGAAGGATCATGACACGATTATTAAATGGGTCGGATTCAAGTTGAGCCATTTAGTCGAATACTCCTACCTCGACATGACACGAACCTGACACGCTAACCCGAATTGACACCCATACCTATTGAGTAGTTAACATAAAATATTGCTCTAAGGAGATAGGTGCCCGTGGGGACCAAAGGAGCCCTTGGAGCCATTGATAGTGTCAACATTCTTTTGTTGATATGGTAGAAATGGGTGAAGCAATCTGTATCTTAGCAACATCAGCATCTTTTGATTCAAAGTTGCAAACAGTTACATATGATAAGTAATATGCAATGGAGTAATAATCTATGCTGGCTACTTCGGGTGAATTTTACATTCAAGCTCATAAAACAAGTAAAGAAATAAATACTTGTGATGCTGCTTAGTTTGTTCTCACGCATTTCCTTTCTATAGAAAAAAGAAAACAAAGTAAAATACAGATTAAATCCAAGCAGTAATTCAGTAGAGACGCCTGCAGATTGTGATACCATCACCCAATGAAGCGTGTGAAATTTGGACTCGCTGATCAGCTGCAAGTAATTTATTAAGCTCAATTGTCAACTGTCTGCCCGGTTTCATGAACTCTGGAACCAATGCAACAGGCATTGCAACTGACCCTCCCCAGAGTGTGTTATCATAGACAGCTACCCCACCCACCTTTAACAGTTTCATCAGCCTCTCATGGTAGTTCCAATAATTGACCTTGTCAGCATCGACAAAAGCAAAGTCGAAACTCCCTTCATTTTCATGCTGCATAAGCCCCATACCCCGCAGCGAAAAAAAGAAATAAAGAAAAAGAAACATGAAGACCTTATTGTGGCAAGCATGAAAGAAGATTAATAATAATAAGAGGAAGCAATCCTTACATTCTGTAATAGCTGATCAAGAACAGGTAAAGCCTCAGACTCGATGAAATCAATTTTGTCAGCAACACCAGCTTTCTTAATTACCGGCAACCCAATTTCAAAAGGGTCCCGATTTACATCTATAGCTATAATCTGCAGTAATCTACAACAAACCATAAGTAATTTAATAGATAAGTAGAAGATACATAAGATTGTCCATTACAGACCTTGCCATCCTCTGGAATTGTAAGGGCAGTGAGGAGTAGAGAGTATCCCGTGAAAACTCCAACTTCAATAGTCTTTTTCGCGTTTACTAGCTTCAACAGCATGGCCATCATCTGACCGGCATCTGGTGAGGTAGCCATCATAGCCCTAGAAAACGACAAGCTAATTAATTTTCTGAATGCTGTGAGATAAAAGATACTTGAAAGTCTCCAGTAACTCATTTCGAAGGCATGCTCATGAATGTGTACCATAACAAGTTCAATAATTCTTTCAATGCCAACTACTGAACCAGTAAGATGATTTAGCCGTATCCATGCCATCCATTGTCAAATGCATCATTTCTTGAGGGAGTATTTGAATGTCACAAGAATCAATTTGCTTCATTCATTCACATTGCATTTCTTAATTAAAGAAATTTTAAATAGCTTAACAAGTTACATGGAATCCACACAGAAATTTTCATTTTCACGCTGGGGTTTCTAAACACCTACTAACTACTAAGTTACATTTATAAATTTCAGAACATACAAGAACTATAGTAATTGAAAGAACAAGCACCAAGTCAGAAAGAAGGACAATTACCTTGGGTGGCTAGCAGTGACACGCCTTAGCTCCTTGAGAAATTCTGGTTCACGTGGGAAAACACTAGTCTCCTGGATATACTGCAACATTGTTGAAGAATGACATTAAGAATTTAAAAAAGAAAAGAAGAAAAAAAAAATTATCAAAAAAGAAAAGAAAAGATGAACACACACACAAACACACAAAAGAATGGTATTGTACCTGATACAAATCTTCACTCTGCAATAAACCCTTGGATGGGCCAGATACCATTTTCGCATTTTGCTCCATTGCTTCCAATAAAGGCCTAGGGTCATGAGGAGGAATCACTATAAGAATAATACCATTTACAATGGATAATAATGATAGGATATACCAGCAATAGTATTGTTTATGAAGAGAGAAAAATTAACAAATCTGCATATATATGCTAACTCAAATATTGTGAATCTCCTTCACAAACCTGTGTTACGTTTAGTTAAACACTGAATAAAAGAAAACAAAGGAAAAATTTTAATTTCTCTTATTTTTTCATTGTTTGGCTAGTAAGTGAAAATCGACAGTGAGGTAAAAGAAAATAAAGATGGAAGAAATTGTTCAAAAATTTTCACTGGTCAAGTCAACTAAAATTTTCTCTCCAAAAATTGACGAGAAGGAAAAAGTTAACAAATGTATCTTTCCTTATCTCTAGTTTCCTTCCATTATCTCTACATAACCAAACAACATGAAATAATTCATTTCTCTTCCCTTCTTTAGTGTCTAACCTTCAGGGTGTTTGTCTTGTCCACAATAAAGCCTGTCATAGAAAATCTCAAAGTGTACATATATATATACATGACATCAGGGGGATAAAGGTTAATTGTCTTGGCAAAATGGACTGAATCAACTACTTCAGCCCCATCAAGCAGTACTCTTTTTGGAGAACATCAAGTCAAACCAACTATTTCAATTAATTCCCAGCCACTGCAAAATGCTCAGGTCTCAATTTTAATATCATCATATAGGTTACAACTATTTTATGAAATTAGTCCTTTTCCAACACAATATTTTGTACCCATTGATGCATATCATGTCTTATTGACTCCTGGGCATTCTTATTTTAATATTGTCACATAAGTCCTTTTCCAACACACTGCATCACTTTTTTTTCACTCAAGAAACAACCTCGGTATCAAAAAAGAAAAGAAAAAGAAACAACCTCGGTATCTTACCTGGACTTGGACCTGGACCGAAGGGGCCCAACAAAAAACAAGGAACCCCAAAAAAAAAAAAAAACCAAAACCAAAACCAAAACAAAACAGAGGGTATTGATCAAAATTCAATTGTATGCCCGTATGCCAGACAAAAAGCATAGATAGCCTTTCTAGAAGGCAGGCAGCTTTTAACTTCGATTAGTCATATGAAACATCTAAGATACAAAACTTTTAGAAGATAATAAATGTCACCCAAAAAAGAAGAAGATTATATATAGAGAAGTGAAGCATGCCTAGATTAAGTTATACCTGATTTAGTAAAGCAAATGAGGGAGAGAGTACCCAAGGGATAGTGGCGTGAGGAAGGAAATAAATGGTTGAATCAGAATTCGGGAGTCAGGAGTCAGGAGTCAGGACCCTGAAATCGAATGGAGGATCTTACCTACAGCAACCGGCTTTTGGGGTTGATACAAGGGTTCTCAATGGTTGGATGCACAACAACAATAAATCATTACTCCTGAGAAAGAGATAGATATCGTTTTGTTTTTTTGTTTGGTTTACGTCGGTACTTTTTTACTGTACATGCTTTTTTTGTTTTAAATATTCCGTAGTAATCTCCACATTTTATTTAGTTAATAGATGTTGTGGCATTTTCTTATTAAAACAAAAGAAAATTCTAGTTAAAAAAGTATTGAAAGTAAGCCAAATCTTTGTTTTGTTTATGAGGTGACCAGAAAATAGAATAAATGAGAATTATTTTTTATGACTATTTTTTTTTTGTGTGTGTGGATAAAATACAAAACTCACCCTCTAAGTTTCACTACTTTTCATTTCAGTTCTTTAAGTTTAAGTTTTATTATTTCAATCCTAAGTTTCATTCATTCACAATGAAGTCCTTCGTTAACAATCTGTTAGTTGTTGCTGTTATCCCACCCAAACAACACCGATTTTTCCCTTTATTTATTTTTTTAATTAATTAATTATTTTTTTTAAAGTTAATTAAAAAAAAAAAAAACAGAAATTAATCAATGTCATCCCTCCCATCTGAAAGAACACAATTGCAATCCCACCCACCCACCTGATACCCCAGCCCAGCCCGATACTGAGAGACATTGAGAGGGAGAAGGAGAGCGAAAGAGAGATCGAGAGGGAGAACAGGGAACTGGAGCCACATAATCTGTACAGTCCGATCAGAGCAAAGCCGCCCAAAGTCTTCCCTTTCAGTCTTATGGTTCCCAGAAAATGTAAATACCTTGGGCACATAAGCTTCCCATGGCATTAAGTAATCTCCCACTTGAGTTGCTAAATGAGTTGACATGTTTGAACTGGATCCTCCTCATACTCTGCACCTTAGCAAATCTGAAAGAAAAGCTCTGGAGGAGGAAATCCCCCATCAAAAGTTTCTAGGGAATCTGTTGCTTTCCACCACCATAATTCTATAATGACCCACTGCTTTGTTACCAACTTAGGATTTGGTTGGATAGAAAAAAGAAAACTAAGGAAAGAAATTGTTAGTATCAAGATAGGCTTCAGATGGAGGGACAACGTTCATTCTTTCGGTTTTTTTTTTATTTTATAATTTATAATTTATTTATTTGAAGTTAACGTTTTTTTAAAATTAATAAATAAATATAAAATATAAAATTAAAAATTAAATAAAAGGCAAAAATGGTATCTTTTGGGTAGATAACTACATCAACTAACAAATTGTTAATAGAGAACTTAATTGATGATGAATGAAACTTAAAAGATTAAAATGACAAAACTTAAACTTAGAGAACTGAAATGAAAAGTGGTGAAACTTAGAGGGTGAATTTTGCATTTCGGCCTTTCTTTTTTAATTAGAAAATTCTAATACCAAATAATTGTATTGTTGTACACAATTTTGGGCATAACTGGTGAGTTGTGAATGGTAAAGATATGGACCCACGTGGACCCACCACCACACCTTTACCACTCACAACTCGTCACATGATGAGTTCTGGCTAAAGTCGTGTACAATTATGTGGTCCTAAGATTATTCTTTTTTATTAAAATTTCTTAAAATATTTTAATATAAAAGTGATTTAAATGAATAAAATAAAAAAGATTAGTTGAAAAGTTTTTATTTATTTATTTATATTAGAAACAAATGGTCACATAATAGATATGGAATGAGACGAGGTTCTAAGTTTTAATAGAAAGGTCTATTACAAACTCTACTCAAGAGCCATGATAATTTTAAAGGGAGAATGATATGTCTTTGTGTTAGAATCTCGTTCTCTCTTCCTTGTCAATTTATATATAGTGGGATGGGTTAAGTTAAACAGGTTAAAAAACTACCAACTTAAATTTGATTTAATTAGAGACTCAAAATAAAATTTCAACCCAACTAGACCCATATTTTAACCCAAATTAATACAACCTATATGGGTTGAGTTGACCTGCATTGGATAGGTGGCTGTGCTTATATATTTCATACATCGTAAAAAATTGGACTCTTTCATTAACTATTTAAAAATTAATTTTTTTTTCAATAAATTATTACAATTCATTGTAATATGCCTAAGTTATTTTTTGAATTTTCAAATTCATAATTAGTTCTTAAAATAGCAATAAAATAAAATAAGTGGGTTAAATTGAATCATATAGGTTGAAAAAATTATCATCTCAAGATTTAAAATAAATTCTAAATCCCAATCCAGCCCAACAATTAACAAAAAACCAACTTAATTTTGGACAAAATTTAGCTACAAAATTGGTTGTAGCTTAAGGCTACAAACTCACTTAATAAGATAAATATTATTATATATTTTGAAAATCTAACCGTTGAATTGCATGTTCTTTACGCTCTTAATATACATGTCAAAATTTTTTTTTATACAATATACATGTCAAATTTTATATCAATCGGATATTATTTACTATATAATCTAAAAGTTTATATTTTATACATAATTTTAAATTACAAAAATTTGCAATTTAAAAAATTTATTGATGATATAGCTCGTAAGTTTTAATTTTCTTGAAATTTTGCAAGGATAAAGGATATAAGAAGAAGATATAATCTAATGATGGATTTGTCAAAATTCACCTCTAATAGAAAGATATTTAGTAAGGTTGTAGCTAAATTTTGTCCCTTAATTTTTATTAAAATTTTTTACTATGATAATCTTAAATCCAAACCTCTGTGTTTGGGTCTAAATCCCCAATTCAAATCCAAACCCAGAAATAAATCTAATCTTGTCTTTTGTAACCAAACAATCTCATTCTCCCACAACAATCAGATCTAGTCGCCCCCCAACATTTATGGCTTTTAAATCTCCAACACCATTCAAATTTAAAGAGATTGAAGCACAGGAAGAATGAAGGGAATAGTTGGAATGAGACTATCGTGATACTATGAATGTCCTTCAACATTTCTTTCGTAATTTTCTATGAACAATATATATAGGTTAGGTTCAAGTTATACCTGATATAACTCTTAGAGTTATATCACTCAATAACTTATTATTAAATTAATATTTTGAAAATCTAACCGTTGAATTACATGTTATATATATATATATATATATACACACACACATACATGCACACACTAGTATTAAGCCCGTGTTATGCACGGCTTAATCAAGAATCATGTGTAAATTAATGAAAATAAAAAAAATAATTTTATTTTAACTAAAATTAAATAGATAATAAAAATAAAGTAATATTTTACTCTATTTTTGCAAACAAAAAAAAAATTTACTTTATTTTTTAAAACAAAGTAATCTTTTACTTTAAGTTATATAATGAATGAATATTGTGTAAGATTAAGCTTTTATTAATAAATAAAAAATCATATATAAGTCCAAAATTAATTGAATGGAATATGGTAGATAATTATGCAACTAATATAAAAGGAGATGCCTAAAAAAATTATAAAGTGACTTTGCATAATTAAAGCCCATATTTAAATGAAAAACCTTGAATTCAATAATTTTAAAAAAAGATTCAAAGCATATTTAAGTGATAACCTCAATATAATAGTTAAGAATTATGAACAACCCAACTTACTAAACATTAAAAAATAAAAGTAGATAAACTTACATAAGAATTGAATTTTTGACTTTGAAAGTGAGGGAGGAGGCACCGAATTTCACCCTATCAAAACTAAATGTGTAAATATAAACTTCAAGAAATATTTTTGAGAAAAACTCAATACCAACAAAATTGGGAGTTTACTTTTTGAAGCGATGATAGATACTTGGACGTTCAAAATATTAATAAGAAAAATCATGAATTTGACCTTATTATTTATAGTGACCTGAAAATCTAAAGATGAGAGTCATGGTCTAATAAAACTATTATCCATAATCATTCCTATATTTATCTAACAAACAAAATTTCAACCGCGGTAAACTTCAACCAAAAAAAAAAAAAAGTTGATAAGAAGTTATTTCTATTTAAAACAATAAATTTAAGTTGTGAAGAAGTTGATATAAAAATCAAGTTTTTAACGTTAATTACAATTATTTTTTTTCTGTTATACTGTAAAAATCAAGTTGTTAACATTATTAGCTTTTTTTTTTTTTTTTTTTTTTTGTTATCCAAAAATTTGATATTTATCCAAAAAAATAAATTAAAGCAAAATATATTTGAAAAAAAAAAAGTAGATAATAAATTTAACATCAATTCTTCCCGTGTGTATATCCTCCCAATGAATTTTTTTTTTTTTTTTTTTTTTTTAATTCATGGGATTAGCTATACTTCTAGGTACACAACTACACATTTTAATATTTTATGCTTTGGATTTTTTTCTTTCTTTCTATCCTATTATTTTAGGCTTTGTTGATAATATTTAGATAGACACAATTGTAGGTTGTAGTTGTATGGCACCAACCAACTAAATTTACCTCTCAAAGAAAAAAACCAAATAAATACATGTAGTGTAGTAATTAAACAATAAGAAAGTTGCTGCTTTTTTTTAAAAAAATTTTATAATACACTACACTAAAAAAATAAGGATTAGATGGATTAGATGAAAAATTTGGATTGTAATCAAATTAAGATTTATATTAACTTAGAAATTTTAGAAGAAGAAAAATACTAAAATTTAAAAATCTAAAAAAATTTCTGCAATTTGGTAAAGCCACTTAGCATAATCACAACTTCTAAGCCCAACTTTTATTATATAGTATATAATATATATATTCTATGTTTCTGATACGGGATCAAGAGTTATTTTTAGAGGGATTGCCGAAATTTTGGTCAAAGAATTTCTGGCATAATTGAGATTCAAAGGAAAAAAACTCACAAAAACTCAAACCGTGGATGACGATGACTTGATTTGATTGGTGTGGAAGAATGAGATTGTTTGGTGACAAAGACAAGATGAATGTGTTCGGTTAGAGTTGTAATTGCTAATTTTTTTATAAAAAAAAGAATTATTGTTTTTTTTTTTTTTTTGATAATTCGATAGTTGGGAGGAGAGTTTTGAATTCGGGATGTTTTCACTGGAAATATCAGGAAGTGTCAACTAGTTGCGTTGACTTTAAATTGTTTGATTGTAATTTTTTTTTATAGATACAATAGAATTTCAACTTATGATAACCAAACCGCTCTATAATGATTGGTCTTTATCAATTGATTTCGGTGTAGGCAAAATTTATACCCTCTATCAATTGAGATGTCTTATTAGGCTATCTCTTAAAAAAAAATGTCACTTCATTGATCAATTATACTAGCCTCTGAGCACGCGTGTGAGCGTGTGCTCAGAGGCTAGTATTCCATAATTATAATCATTTTTTGGCAATTTTGTTAATGCAGTGATTAATGTTTTGATAATTGGAAGATAATAGGAACATAGTTATATTACAAAATTATGCGTTTATGGTGTGATGAGTATTATGCATTTCATCACACTCCTAGATTTTTTTGTGATTGAAAAATGTAATAATTACAAATTATAATGGATGCAAATTATTAACATTTACCCAAATCAGAGTATCTATTTAGTTTTTTTTTTTTTTTTTGGATAAACTTGAGGATGTTAAATAAAATAATTTTTTTTTTTGATAGGAAGATAAACGTATATATCTATTTAGTTTTTTTTTTTGGATAAACTTAAGGATGTTTTTAAAGAATTTTTTTTTGATAGGAAGATAAACATGAGGGTGATTTTTTTAAAAGGAAAAAAAAAAAAAAAAAGCAATGTGGGGTTGTTTAATTTTTTTTTTTTTTGAAGAAGTGGGTTAGTGGGAGAGTGATCCTAATTTGCATCTATTATAATTTGGGATTACAATAGTAATATATATTGCTATTCTTTGAGTCTCTATGAGTATTTGCTTCAATTTTTATTTACTTACAAATTTTTTGGCCTCAGATGTACATCCTAAATTGCTAATTTTTCACCATTGGAAATTCTTTTATTTGTGAGACTCTAAAATTTATGACCTTATAAGAGATGAATGAATAAAAAATTATTATACTATACCCAAAAAACAAAAAGAAAAAAAGGGCCTCATTGCATGGGAAAAGTGCGTACGATGAGGATTTTTTTATTTATTTTATGTCTTCTATATTTTTGTTTCTCAAAAAACAAATTGTTAATTGTTTACACATGTGACAATTCCATCTGAGGGGAAAAAAAAAAAACAGAAGATGCATTTAGTTGGTAATCTAGTGGAGCCCCAACAATATTGCCAAATTCATATTGAAAGAAAAAATTTCGGGATCCCTAGCATGTTGCCTTATTTTGAAAATTGAAATATATACACAGTTACAACTTGCAACTTATACATCCCAATCATTCTTCTTAATCTTCTAGATCAACCCGCTAAAAGCAAAAAAAAAAAAAAAAAAAAAAAAAAAAATCATAACTTATAAATAAAAAGAATTAAAATATTTTTTCCTTACGAAATCCAACAAAGAATATAAGTCAACAATAGTAGATGAAGATATAAAAATAAAAAATTAGATGTCTCATACTCCCTTGCATTCATCTGGGCTCTTTAATGAGGGATTATGTAACATCCTGTCTCCAATTCATCACTATTGTCAACTATTCCACAATCAATCTAATCACTCAATGATAATCTCTTTCAAAATGTGTCTTCTCTCTGTCAAAATACATAAATAAAAAATAACCTTTGGAAAAATTATATCAATATGACTCACGAAAAAAAAAAAAAAAAAAAAACTGAAAATGAAATTAAAAGTAAGAGAGCGTGAGAGGAAAGAGAGTTACCTAATCGTGATTTGTGAGAGGTGGATTAACTGTAGAGTATACCATTTAATCTCTTTCAAAATTTAATAATTTGCATTCATTATAATTTGGGATTATTACATTTTCTAATCATAAAAAATCTAAGGGTGTGATGAAAAAATTATTTCACCTACAAATGCATTATAATGGAAAACATAAAAGGTGTGTATAAATATATTCTTATATTGGTTGATAAGAATAAAATATTAACCAATGTTTCATTTTTCTTCTATCATGTAGTCAAAACACAAAGCAGTATATGTCAAGGCTAAAAAAAAATTCAACCCAACTTAACCCATTATTAATCCACAAAAATATTGAGTTAAGTAAATTTTGTCAAGTTGATTTCATTTTTCTTTTCTCATGCAGTCAAAACACATATCATATGCAGAAGTAGCATATGTCAAGGCTAAAAACAAAACAAACAAACAAAAAATTTAACCCAACCTAACTCATCAATCCACAAAAAAAAATTAGTTTATTAAATTTTGTCAAGTTGATTTCATTGTTATTTTCTCATGCAGTCAAAACACATATCATATGCAAAAGTAGAATATGTCATGGCTAAAACCAAAAACAAAAACTAAAAAAAAAAAAAAAAAAAAAACCCAATATAAAAAATAAAATAAAAAATGATTTAAGCCAATTTTGTCAAGTTGATGAGTTGGATGCAGTGGAAAAACTAACAACAACATGAATTCTCAATAAATTAGTTAAGGTCGGTAACACGTAGTCTTTTATATTTGAAGTCATATTTTCAATTTGCTTCTTTAATTCATCCACATGTATGTTACTTCTATTTCCCAAAAAAAGAAAAAAAAGAAAAAAAGAAGAAGAAGAAGTATGGAGAAGTAGAGTACCAAAGATGAAGTTGGTAGAACTATTCCTAGCAACTTGGTTCTTGGCAGCATCACCTATTGCTCATTGCCAGTGAAAAGGCAACATAGGAAGGCGTCATTCTGTTGCCCTGCTTGTTGGTTATTATTTCCACACGATCACGTTGCCACACTGCCACGCATGAGTACGTCGTCCCAAGATTAATACCGATTGCAGGACCCTATTCTTCACCGGTCATTCTTATTTCTGATACGAACCCCACACACACTTTGTCTCAATTGTCACTGAAAGAGATGTAGATGCAGAAGAACAGTTAAGTCTTTTTTTCTTTTCTTTTTTTGATAGGAACGGTTTGTGTTTTTGGTAAGCACAATTGCATTTGGTGGTAATGATTCCTCTTTTACATTGACTTTAAAACCTCCAATGTAGGAGAGAAATGTATACATCCAAAACAAATTAACTGAAAAATGGAAAATATAATCCAAAATTGAGAGAGGAAGAAAAAAAAAAGAATAGAAAAAAAGTAGATAAGAACCTGACCCTACAATCTCATGTTTACTTCCCCTATAAAGTGTATTAGACTCCAAGTGCAAAATTAATTTAAAAAAAAGAAGAAAGGAAAAACCCCACAATTGTTAACACGGTAAACTAAATACCACGACCATAAAAGGACACTCCCTATTTAAAGGGTATTGGACTTTAATGGCGTTGTAAAGCAATCTTATTCATAACCTGGTCATCGCAATTCAAAAAAACAAAAGAAAGAGAAAAAAAAAAAGTAATTCCCACAATTGTTTACCCAGTAAAGTAAATACCACAAAAAATACCTAGAAGATGTTATTGATTGAACTGTACTGAAGACAAAGTGATAAACCCACATGTATAAATCACAAATTAAGCAAATCCTAACCTGGTGCGAAAGTAACCTTTGACATGGCCATGAATTAATTTGGATAAATCTTCTCACGAGTGGTTATCATTATGGCAAAAATATAACTCCATGTAACTTGCATTTAGATAAAGGAAAAATAACTTGTGATTGTGGGAGAGTGGTAGTTTTATCCGAAATTTTAGCATATTTTACTTGAGTTTTTAAACGTGAAGTTATCTAAAACTTGTATTGTTTTTAAACTTTGAATTTGAAAAAAGAAAAAAAGGTGGTTGGGTAGGTTTTATTTATTTATTTATTTATAAAACGTAGGATATATATATATATATATATATTTTTGTTCAAAATAGAAACGTTGTATAGATAAATTTTTTGATAGAATGTCGTTTTTTGTCATTAGGTTTTTTGTTTTTAATTTTTATCAATTTAAGATTTTAAACCATTTCTTATGATTTAGAGATAAAGATAAGTTTCTATACTATTATTTAAGCGGCTTCTCCTGTTTGGATTTCTCATTTTTTAGTTTAAAAATATCCCTACATCCCTATGTTTAAGTAGAGGCAAAACTAAAGGACAATCTGGTAAAAATGCAACTCTAACTCCCACTAAAATATTGCCTAAAAAATAGGACCACTCTCCTAATAATTTTCAAATTGATTTATTCACTTATAAATTAGATTTTCAAAATAAAAATTATATATATATAAAATAAATAAAAAAAACACATTTTTTTTTCTACAAAATAGGACCACTAAAATTAAGGGTATTTCATTAGTTGTTGTTGTTCTTTTTTTTTTTTTTACTGAACTTGAGGTTTTTTTTTTAAAGAATAAAATATTAGAAACCTGTGTTAGAATAAGTGGGTTAGTGGGAGTGGTCCTATTTTGTAGACAATGTTTTTTCAAATTTGTCTAAAATTTAGGACTTTTTAAAATAGTAATTTTATATGTCTAACCATACTATTTAAGCTTTACAAACTAGTAAATTTGAGGGTGTTTTGGGCATCAAAATTGATGAATCCAAACAGGAAAAACTCTTTAAATAATAGTAATAGTATAGATATATAGACAAGAAAACAAACGGAGCTAGACAAAGAGAGTAAACCAGACTTGGAGATGTTTTGTACCACTAGTTGCTCTTGTGGATTCATAGAAATGAGACTCTCATGTGATTTCGAGAATTGTGTTCCTCCCCAGATGTTTTGGTTCGGAAAGTAGCTGATTTCAAGATTCAATTCTTGGAACTGAATGATAGAAACAGTATAGGGTTGCACAATATGTTTCAAAACTTTGTGTAAAGCTCTGTACTAGGGCTACTCTTGGGTTGGTAGTTTTGCTATAGGGCTGCAACTTTTCTATGGTAGGACTAGGATGGCGGAAACCACCTCCATCCATGTTTCTCTGAGTTTTTCTTACTCAGGTTTGTACAAGTAATATATAGTTTCTGTTGGTGCAAAAATGCTACGACATTTTCTCTTTCAATAAAATCTTCTATTGATTTTTTTTTTTTAGAAAAATAAAAAAGATCTTAAGTTTCACTGTGCAGGCCATTATATATAGAGAGATGGCTATATATATAAATATATATTTATATATATATAAATATAAATATATTAGTTTAAGGATAATGGCAAATCTCTTCTAATATTAAGTTTCCTAAAAAAACACATGAAACCTAGGACAATTGTTAATAAATCTCGTGTTAATTATTTTAATAAACAAGGGTCATGTTAACGGATGCTCTTAAGACAATTGTTTTATTTATTTATTATTATTTTTTTTTTTTTATATGCAAGATAGAAATTCTACTATAACTTAATCTAAGTGTATATGTGTGTGAAACTCCCTTCTAGAGACTTGAACTTCGGCCCTTGCCCCCCACTCCTCACAAACACTTATACTTGTAGAGTGACCACGTACCAAAGGTATGCGGTGGTCCCTTAAGACAATTGCTAATAAACCATATTAGGAAGGGTTTTACATAAATTTTATGAAAAATATAAAAAGTTGTCAACAAAATTAATTGATTTATTATTTTTCCATAAAATATTTCTAAAAATGGTTCTTAAACTAATGTCCTTAGGTCATTTTTTAACATTTCCCTATAAACAAAACCTAGATGGTATATTTTGTTAAAACACTTATTATTACTTTATTTAAAGAAGTTGATAAAAATGAATACATTGTTTTTATCTAAAAAAATTGCTGCAATTTAGTGTAGCCATTTGACATAATCATGACTTCTATATATGCCCAAATTTTATTATACAGAATATAATATGACGTTCTTACGACAAAATTAACCAAAGTACATTCAAAGTCTCTTACGAAATAGTCCAATTCTTTAGCAGTTGTTATTGAACAAAGACTGATGACAAATCATGGTCCAGTTTTTATTTCTGATTTCAACTGGTTCACAGAAAGCCTTGTCTGCACACATTTTTAGTCACAACTGAGTGAATATTTAGCAAATTCGCCTGCAGATCAGGACGCCATCACCCACTGAAGCATGAGATATTTCAACACGAGGGTCAGCCGAGATGGAGTTATTGAACTCAATGGTAGATTGTCTCCAAGCTCTTTTCTTTTCTGGAACATCCTCTTCAGGTAAAGCAACATATCCTCCCCACAGTGTGTTATCATAGATAATTATGCCTCCAACCTTAACCAATTTCGTCATCCTCTCATGGTAATTCCAATAATTAACTTTGTCAGCATCAACAAAAGCAAAGTCAAAACTCCCTTCATTCTTTGGCTGCAATGTAACATATATAGAGTTAAACATTCTAATTCTTGAAAAGTGATCATGAAAACTAGAACATTTTTTTGGTGAAACTTAGAAAGTGCAACCACTACTAAAGCTTACATCTTGTAGAAGTTCATCAAGAATTGGTAAAGCTTGTGACTCAATAAAGTTAATTTTGTGCTCAACCCCCGCTTTTTGTATAATTGGCAATCCTATCTCATATTTTGCTCGATCAACATCTATGGCTGTAATCTGCAATTAGGCATTACAAGGACAATGTATTTAACATACATACTGATCATGAATGGTTTGCATACCTTGCCATCATCAGGAATTGTAAGGGCCGTGAGGAGAAGAGAGTATCCTGTAAAGACCCCAATTTCAATTGTCTTCTTTGCATTCACTATCTTCAAGAACATGGCAATTAGCTGACCTGCATCTGGTGATGTACCAAAGTATGCCCTGGATAAGATATTTGTCACTCAACCTGTTAGAAGTAATCACGTGAAAGTATAGCCCAGAGTCCCCACTGTCTTTTTATTTTTTGGTACAAATGGAAATATTATAGATCACCTGCAAATTAGTCCAGTATAGAAAAACTCAGCTTTATCAAAAGCTAGCAAAGTAACCACCACTAGTAGTAGTGGGGAATCAAAAATAGCAAAGTCTATGAGCTATCTAGCACCCAAGAGTCCCCAATAATAAAGATATGTTTTATTGGTTCAAATGAAATAGTTTGGATTCCGATTAGTTAGATTTGTTTGAATTAGGATTAATTCTAATTGAAGTTAGTATTCATTTTTTTATCCAATTGAAAGTTTGTTATGTATAAATTCATATGCTGACAAAAAATAAAGTATTGTCACGATTTCCTAAGTGACAAATGGTCCACTAGTCTAACTTAGAGATTTTTTTGTTCCGGTGGACAACCTAGTGCAAGTGACCCCCTTGTTTTGTGTCATCCCAAATTCCATTATGTTCTAACTTAAACTGGCATTTTGGAAGAAATTTTATCATTCCTGGTGTAAATAGTATTCTAGACTGGAATTAGACATTGCTAGAGAAAAGACAAAAAAAGGAATTGGGATCCGGTGCAATTGCACCATACAATTAGCCCATTTCCTTCACATAATTTTTTACATTTATACATTTTAACTTTAACTTTTTACTCTTTTTTTTAATACATTTTTTATTTAATGGTTGAGATTGAAAGTTATTTTTTTTCAAATCTCAATCTCAACCATTTATTGCAATTGCATTGGGTGCAATACCACCTTATCTCAATCCATTGAAAAGCTGAAAATTAAGACAAAAAAGAGTGAGGGTCACATGAAACCATGGAAGTTCAAGAAAGTTTAAAGAAAAGAACCTTCTAGGACAGTTCATAGTTTTCCAATACCCCTGCATACTTCTTTATTTACATATATACCGGGTGTGATTCATTTTTTAATAACCATTAACCATATTTGAACGTAGTTTTTAGTAACCAATCTCATAATTACATCACTTATTCACTTTTTTAAGGAATTTATTTTTATACTCTAAAAATAATTAATTTAAATCATATATATATATATTTATATATATATATATATATATATATATGGTGCATAACCCTAAAACGGTGCATTGGAACACACCCACATTGAAATTTTCCGTTCCCTTAGTCAGCTCTAAACGGCTTAGTCAGCCCTAAACGGCTTCTGGAACGGAATTCAAAATCTTGATTAGAATCATAAAACTAGGGAATGAAGTAGTTGTAGCAGAAAGTTTGCTCAATCATCTCTATTTAGTTGCAGTTGCGACAGATTATGGAGAGATCTGGATTATTCAACAAGTTCACCATGTCTCCATTGCACAGAGAAGGAGAGAACTTACAAGCTCATGCAAAGGCCAACCATAAAAGGCATTGTGGCAATGGAGGATCACAAAAGACTGGTAATACGTACAAAAGGAGGAAAACTATAGTTCCAAATGGATTGCCAAGTCATTGCGGCTAAAAAGTAAAAAATATGTCTTAAAAGGATGGGCAAGTATGAAGTATCGTCACAAAAAACCAAAAAAAAAAAAAACAAAAAGTTCCAACAAATATACCTTTATGTCATTCACCAAGGAAAATTAAATGCATGTCATCTTAAAATAAAAGGAATGAAGAATTCAAGAAAGGGAGGTTGATCGAATCCAAAAAAGACAACATGTAAGAAACCAAAGAAAGGTACTTCGAGGCGAAAGAAGACAAAAGAACCATGAGGAAAAGAGTGTCATTTTAGAGGGGACGAATGTTATGAGTCTAATTTATTTTGGTTAGTATTGGGTAAATAATGATAGATATGTTTTATTGATTCCCTCGGTAAAACTAATCATGATTCATCTTAATCCAAATGGTAGTTAGTATTTATCTTTTATCCAAATGGAAGTATGTTCCTTATAAATTTAGATGTTGACAATAAGTATAGTCATGATTTTTTAAGTTATAAATTGTTAGTTTAACTCGGAGAACTAGACTCTCAAAATAGTTAATTATATCGGATTTGAAGTTCTTTAGCAACCAACAAAAAATTGTATCCCTTGTGACATTGTTGGTAAAAATGCAAGGAAAAGTTGAAAGTCCATTACTTCATATCAATAATGCTTTCAAACAATCTCTAATGGTCTGTATGGATTGAGGGAGAGGAAGGGGGAGTAGAGTAGAGTAGAGTAGATTTGGCACAAAATTAACTTATTTTTAGCCAACTTTACTCTACTCCCCTCCACTCCCCTTCCTTCCTCCCTCCCTCCATCCAAACAGGCCATAAATGATTTTGATGTGAATCATGTGAAGACAAAAGAAAATGAAGAGAGAGAGAGAGATATTTGGTGGTTTAGCGTTGTTTAAGATAGAAAGAACTATTACAATGGTTGGGTTGCAGTAGCTTTCCTCAGCTCCTTAAGAGGCTCTAGTTCTCGTGGGTACACACTAGTGGCCAGAATGTACTGCCAGATTAATGAAAAATTAGATTGAACGTCGTTGACTTAAAAAGAAACAAAACAGCTAAACTCAAGAAAAAATGTCAAGAAGATAATAGACAGTACCTCATATAACTCCTCACTCTGCAAAATTAAAGGGTTTGCCAGATTTCCTTGCTTTTTTGTGTTCTCCATCTATATCCATGTGCACAAGAAAATTATGACATTTCTCTAAGCCTTTGTTTGGAAGGAAGGAATGGAAATGAATGAAAAAAAATAATTTTATAATATTCTTCACTTTCTTTGTTTGGGAGTTTTAATGGAGGGAATGAAAAGTCCATTGACTCCATTCCCTTGTTCGGGAGTTAGATTTAATGGGTAAGAGGGAATACTCATTCATCTTTTTTCCTTTAAAACCTCAAATTTTCATTCTCTCGAAATTGGAAGGAATGAGAGAGAATAGAATTAGATTTAATGAATTTTTTACTAAAACTCTCAAAATACCCCTATATATTCAACCCTTTATTTTAAAATAAGGGTCTAATAGTAATATTGTCATAAAATGAATTTATTCCATTCCCTCTATTTTACTCCCAAACAAGATTACTTACATTCCATTCATTTTCATTCATTTCCATTCTTTTATTTTAAAACATCCAATCAAGGTTACTTAATTCTATTTCATTCCATTCCTTTCCCTTGCTTAAATACATTCCATTCAATTTCATTCCCTTCTGATCATTTCATTCCATTCCATTTTATTCTCTTTTGAACTCCCAAACAAAGCCTTAGGAAAAGAAGTTGCTAGTATAATAACTTTTCTCAAAGGTATTTAAAATTTTTTTTGCTAAAACTTGTCTACTATAGTACTCAACATTCATGCTAAGAGAAGACACACACATGACAAATCATAGTCTCTTAATTATGAGAAAGATTTTGGTTCGGGTTTTTTCAAAATTTCAAAATTTTCTGCTTTGTATGAATTTTCAAAAGTTTTTTTTTTTTTTTTTAAATTTTAAAAACAGTGTCATTTTGGAAGTTAGAGGACCGAAATAATCAAATTTATTTATTTTTCCTAGGACACTTTGTGAGAGCTCTAGCCACCTTGACGTACTAGCAAGGGAACAGGGTCAACAAAAGTCACAATAAAGGAAGTTCATTGGGTTTGTGTTTTGCCTATAGTTGATGGTTTGAGCCCAACTCACAAAGATATAGGACTTGATTGAATTTTGAGCAAAGTTAAAAGGTGCAATTTGTAATTTAGCCAAAAAAATTACCAAGCATCTCGTAGTCTAATGGCATGTTTGGTTAAGTTGTGTATAAGTTGGGTTGGATTATGGTTGTGGTATTTTTCAACCCAACTCAACTTCTCTTGTTTTAGAAATCTTGAACCCATAATAACTTTAAAAACCGAACCTAATTCGTAGTGATCGAATTAAATTGGGTTAGGTTGTCACATCGAGACCCACTTTTCTAGACCTAAAACAAGAAGGATATCATTCAAATATTTAAGTTAATCATTGAATAGTTTTTTAATTTTCTTTTATTTATAAGTGATTAATTATTATAATTTACATAATTCAAATTTCATCAAAACTAAATCTCAATAATCAAAATTAATAAATGTAAAATTCATATATTCTTTAAATGGTAAAATGCACAAGTCTCCCCGGATTTGGGTCTATTGCAAACTAACCCCAATATTATCAATTTTGTATTATAACCTCCAAGGTTTAAGAATTATCCAAAATGACCTCTTCATCTTAATTTCATTAACTATAATTGACAGAATATTGTCATTTGCTATGCACATATTATTTTTAAAACATTGTTGGTTTGTTGTGATGGGTGTATGAATTTGTGTAGTGCTTTGTCGTTATATTTAGAAGATGGATTGAGAAAAATAAATGAATTAATGATACATTGACAAACCAATTCTTTTCTTCTTTCACAATTGAAACCTATGCAAAATGAAGTTTTGAAAAAATATTTTCAAAACCAATTTTTAACCTTTTTTTTTTAATGTGAACCAAATAGTCCCAATGATATGAAAATTTCCTAACTCCAATATATATCTTCTTCTTCTTTTTTAAGTTATAATGGTCTTGAAAAGGCTAAGAAAACAACGGTAGAAGGAGATATACTTTACCAATTAATTAAGTGTAACCATATGTGGTTGGTCTAGTGGCTATAGTTCTTAATGTCTCATGAGATTCACAAGGCTATGAGTTTAAACCTCTAGCTACCATATTTGGACCTTGAGATTCTTTTCCCTAATTATTTCTTGTGCGCTAAGACATGAGTACTATACACATTTTAGAGAATAGTCAGGTACTCGAAAAAATATGAATACCCTCGTAAAAAAAAATAGAGATGGTAGGAATTGAGGAAAAAAAGAGAACTAAAAAGATAAATTACCAAGCTGGTTTTTTTTTTTTTCACATTAAAACTTATATAAAAATATGCTTTGAAAAGAAAAATATTCAAAACCACTTTTTACCCTTTTTGGAAACATATATATTCTAAAAATGGTGAACTAAACAGACCCAGTAGAGAGTAGTATAAAAGATTCCTAACTCTAATATTTTTAAAGAAAAAAAAAAAATAGAAGTGGTCTTGAAAAGGCTAAGAAATTAACCATGTAGATGTAGAAGGAGATTTCTTTTACCAATTCCCACGAGATGGATGGGATCTTTCATACTCATAGACCTTGATACGTAACTTGGCTTTTTGAAACTATCTCATAACATGGGAATAGTCATTATTATTCTAAAACAATCTCATAATATTCAGGTTTCTCACTCATGATTAAAACAATAACAATATTTATTAAAAAAAAAAACATGTTGACGATCCAAATGATTTGAGTGCTTGAGAAGAATATAAAATTTTATTAAAAATTAAAATTTGGCAATAGAGATGGATGGAAATTACCCAGAGGAAATGGTTGAGGACTCACCCTGAGTCTGAGTTCCAGCACCAGCAAAAAATGAATTTGATTCAAGTACCATTCTGGAACCACACATTTATGATATATCTGTATAACCAAAAACAATATTAAAAAAAAAAGAAAGAAAAAAAAGGACCCAAATCATTGTAACAAAACAGTGAGGTGTGTCTCAGTGTGTGTCCCCACTCCACCCAAGGACAAAACCACTCTTGGAGGTTAATCCCCCTTTGAAAAATGAGTATGAGTTAAAGAGGTTTAAAGCCTGTGCTGTGTAGACCTTCTCCCATCTTCCCGTGTGTGTTAAAAATACTTAGTACCCGTTTGGATTCAACTGAATGTTGCATCTACATTTTGCGTTTTCAGACCTTTTTTTTTTCCTTGCGCGTGAACAGTAATATCACATGATTTTACTGTGCAGGGGACAAAAAACACTGTTCATGTACTGTTCATGTATTTAAAAATATTAAAAATGGGTCCCACGGCACTATTCACACATTAAAAATTATTTTGTTACAGTGTTTTCAGTTTTCTGTTTCAGCAGCAATAAGTTCAATCCAAACGGACCCTTAGTATTCTCCAAAAAAAAATTTAGTGTATATATATATGAGATGGGTTCAAGTTACAGTGTAATTTCACAAGAGTTACACATTTTTCGGATCATTGATTTGTATTAGATCTAAGAGTGAAAAAAAAACTCATTATCATGTCATTATTGTTCCCTATAAATTAGTAATTAAGTCATTAACTCTTCTTATTAAAAAAAATAAAATAAAAAACAGCATTATCACATACACCGACCCAATTCGACACAGCCTTGGCCACGAATGATTGACTAAAAAAATCATTGTACTCCCTGATTAAAATTACACACCGACAAGCATGATATGATCTACCATTCCCAGCCATTAACTTGCCTTTGTACACATGACATGAGCAGTAACTGACAATTGATGGTTTTTGTTTTTATCCTTTACCCAAAGTATATATCATACCTTGTCAAAATAAAAAGTATGATAAATCATTTTTGACAAAAATTCACTCATGTCTATTCCACTGTCCTGCTGCATTCCAGTTCTTTTTCCTTCTATTTATATATTAAACACTTTGATTTTTTCGAATTCAAGTTTTAAACTTTAACAAAATATAATTAAAAAAAGGACACCATGGATAAAAATAAACAAGAAAACGATTGAAGAAAAGTCCCAAAACGATAAATTTTTTATAATTCGACAAAAATATTGAATTTCTTTTCCATTTTTTTTTCCTTCTTTGTTCCTTTGCGGCAGCATGTTTTTTTTGTTTCCTAAACCAGCTCTCTGAACAAGGCCAGAAGCCAAAACAGAAAATAAAAAAATAAAAAAAAAAGGTTCATACTCTGCTCCATCAAAGTCCCTTCTAAAAATCCTTTTCGCTTCGATTCATTCATCCTCAACCTCTCTCTCTCTGTACATTTACTTATTTGCTAACTACTACAATTTAAAGAAAAAAAAAACCAAAGACCCAGTTTTTTTTTGTTTTTTCATCCCCTTCACAACTAATCGATCCTACTAACTCCGATTCTCTTCACAGCCACTTCCCTAAACCCATCTTCACCTCTTATACCCATACCCATGTTCATACCCTCACTTCCTTCTTTATCATCTCCTGCATCACCGCCATTAACTCAACACTCAATTATATAGGAAAGAATGGATATAATATAATAAATAAATGAACGAAGCAATCAAACACTCTTGTTTCCTGAACACAAGACCATGTGAGAGAGCAAGAGAAGATGAAGATGACGATGGAGAGAGTTAATGCTGTTTTTTATTTTTCTATTTTTAATAAGAAGAATTAATGACTTAGTTACTAATCAATAAATTTATATATATATATATATATATAAATATATATAACCGAAATCTCTCAAACTCTCACCATTATTCATGTCAGCATAATATTTAAAAAAAAAAAAAAAAAAAAAAACGTAATTGAATTTTTTTTAACTCGACTCTGCCTTTCCCTTTCACGCTTTCCCTTTCACGAAGACTCTGCCTTTACCTTTCACGATATTGTGCCTTCTCTTCCAGCTCCTCCTCAATCAGACCCACGGCAAGCCAACAACAAAGCATCATCACATCGCATCGCATCTGAAAACCCACCAACAGACATCTTCTTCCTCAAAATCGATCTCCTTCCTCAGACCACCCATCATGAACACTATAAAAGTAATACAAACCTCAATATTTTAACATTTGAATTATTCTTTTGACATTCTCACGCTACAATCTCCTTCCCCCAAAACCCAAAACTCAGATCATTTAAATATTATCCACACAAAAAAACCCATAGAGAAAAACGGAAGTCGATACCAGATAGCTGCTCTCAGCTCCATCTTCTTCATCTTCTTCGCCAAGACTCCTTTCTTTCTTTTTTGCTCAAGCTCCTTTCTTTTTACTTTCGTTCTTTTGTCTTCTCAACCTTATTTTGTTTTGTGTGCCTTTGCCTGATCAAGCCTGTGAAGCTTTCAAATTCAAGTTTATATGCCTCTTCCACGTCCATCAAGTGTTAACTTCGTGCGCTTGCATTATTTATTTTATCATTTATATTATTTTATATTTAGTGTTGATTGTTTATTTTATTATTTATTTATTTTATATTAAGTATTGATTGTTTATTTTATTAATAGCGCTATCTCTTTTGACAGTTCTTTTGATAGTAGTGCTTTTAAATAGCCGTGTATATGTTTTGTGGTTTACAACGACCACTATTAATGTTTTATAATTTTAATTTACATTTAGCCTCTTGTTTTGTTTCTCTCTTTGTATTAATATGAGACTTTTTTTTTTCTTTTGTTTGTGTTTGGATATAATTTAAGCTTATGAGTTGTATTTTTGTTGTTGGATGGGTTAACATATTTGCTATTGTTGTGGTTCATCATGATTAATTAGAAATATTGAATAATTTGTTCTTTAAATTTGTCTTTCATACATTTATTAAATAATTGAAAATGTTAAACCTTCCTACCTAATAGCTTTTCCATGCATCGCACTGGTTAGCGACTAGTTTTTAGAGAACAATAGATACATGACTATAAGTGTTTTTTCACCCTTAGATCTAATACAAATCAATGGTCCAAAAAATGTGTACACCAGGTGTAACTTGAACCCATATATATATATATATATATATAAATGTAGGTATTAATTTTAGCAATTTTGTTCAATAAATTTACACTTTGCCCCCTCAACAATATCATTAATTCTTTTGAAAGTAATACTATAGTAACAAAATTTTCTACAAAATTTTTACAAACTGTTAAGTTAGCAAATTCTTATTAGTTCACATCTGAGATTACTACTCACATCACTTTTTTACATAACAATAACTACTAACCACATCAGCAATTTATAAAAAACGTTTGTAACTCTAGCATTTTCATCATTTTAAAGACTACAAATTTATTTATAGATATAAAATCTAAAAAAAAAATACAAGCCCAGAAAATTAGCCCAGCAATAAAAATTACCAATTGCAAAAATAAAAATAAAAATTAAGTCCAATCAACCAATTTTACTCAAAACAAACAACTCGGCCATTAAAAAAAAATTTTAAACCAACTAATTTTATCCTTACCTAGCAGTACACATCAAAGACACAAAAAAAATAAAAAATCAAAATAAAAAACCCTCACAGCTAAACAGCAGATTTAGAAGCCAAAACTGCAGCACGCAGTCAGTAGCAAAACCACCCCCCTAATTCCCAGTCCTGGCTACGCCTTGTCTCCACCCCTCTATGTCTTTGAAGAATTTAGGACGATAGAAATTATTTCGTTAATTAACATCCCATTGAGCAGTCTTTTTTTTTTTTTTAAGATTAATATCACTTTGGGAAAATTATCTATTTGTTCCCATACCTTTTAAATGTGTTGATATTGTGTCAAAAAATGATCCTTAAAGTGATAAAATGCTAACCTATTTCTCAAGAAAAAAAAAAAAAAAAAACTGACTTGATTAATAGCCAAAATAAAATATTAGTTTCATTTCATGTAAATTGCCACCTGCACTGCCATGTTACGATGGCCTAAATGAAATAAAAGCTTGCTTAGTGAGTAAGCTCACGTGCAAACACATGAGGTTTAATTTGGGATCAAAATCACTCGCAATAGTAGTACGATGACACTGGTGATTGGACTGCTTCACTTTCTTCAATTATGAAAGAAATTTATTTATTGTCATAACTTAATGACATATATATATGCAATTGTGAGTGGTGGAGAAAAAGTATAATTAATGGTTCATCAATCATAGTCACACATGTCATCAAATATGAAAAGTTGTGGTAAAGTGTGTGATATAGAATAACTGCTTTCATATGAGTCCACTGTTGAGACTATTTTATTGTGTATCAATCATTGCTTGACACATTAGTTGAGTCATGAGTGTAAAATTTGGTGTATCCCTAGATTTATAGAAAATATTTTAGTTTTTCATCATGTATATTTAGAGCATCCGTAGTAGATGTTGCATAAATTATGCCATTTTACCACATTAAAGACCTACTTTATTATTTTACCACATCATTTTACAACACCCCATTTATCAGATGTTTTATAATTCCATTCTATACATTAAAATAATATTACTACATATTAAAATAATATTTACACTCTTCACCACAATCAACAGCCATCTGCCAACAACCAACAACCACCACCACACAACCACCACATCCTCCACAACCAAAAACACAACTCAAAGCAAATCCAAGCAACCACCGGACCAAAACCCCAACCCAACCAACCCATCAACAATCAAACTCAAGTAACCACCACCAAAACCCACAACGCTGCCGCAACCAACCTCAACCCACAATGCCGCCGACCTAAAACCTTGACCCACAACCCATTGCCCACCAACACCAAATCGGAAGCCCCACCACCACCACCACCTCAACCACAAACCCCGACAAACCCACCGCCTCCACACCCTCACCCACACCCACTTCCAAACCCAAAACCTTCATAACCCAAATTCCAAACCCACCATCTTCATCGCCGACCCACTCATCAACAACACCGACAGCCACCACCGGCCATCACCCCCACAGCCCACCACCACTGCCACTGTCACCGCCCATAGCCCACAGCCCACCACCACCATCAGATCAACCCAAATTGCAGCAAAAAAAAAAGAAACCCACAACCAGAGAGAGGCAGAGTGAAAGGCGGACAGAGAGGAGAGGGAGGAGGGTGAGATCGACGGTGGCCTCGGGCTGAGCGTCGGCGAGATCGAGCGTGGCTGAGCGTCGGCGAGATCGAGCGTGGCTGAACGTGGGTGAGATCGAGCGTGGCTGAGCGTGGCTGCTCAAGCGTGGCAGAGCGCGTTGTCGTCGTCGGAGCTACGCTGTCGTCGCTGCCGGTATCCCGGACTGGTTGAAGAGAGAGGGAACTGGTACAGGGAGAAGAGAGAGGGAACCGGAGAGTGAGAGAGAAGAGAAAAGAAAAAATGAAGAGAGAGGAGAGAGAAAAGAGAATATAAAATAATAAAAATTTTGCAACATTTGTCCGTACCGTTGCAAATTTGCAACGGTACTGTAGCTATGTTGTATAATTTTTGAGATTTGGCACATCTCATAAAGCATCATTTTTGTGTCTGGTGTGGTAAATGTGCCAAATATTTGGCATTTGGCACATTTACCACACCTACTGTGGATGCTCTTAGCGCAAGGAATAGAAAAGTGAAATGATAGATATTAAATTACTATTACGCCCTTATTGCAATTTGAAACAATAAGGTAATGAGGGTAAGTTTTTAATTTCATTATTCATGGTCACTCCTCAAGTTGAAAGGAAACAAATTGGTGGGTGGGTGAAAAATCACCGATCACTATTTTCTTTCCAACAAAAAGATAGATAATTGGTTAAGAAATTCATAACAAGCACTCGTGCTTGTAGGGATGAAAAGATTTATTAATAAGTTCAACTAGTTGTCTATAAATACTCAGCAAATTCGCCTGCAGATTAGAACGCCATCACCCACTGAAGCATGAGATATTTCAACACGTGAGTCAGAAGAAATGGAGTTATTAAACTCAATGGTAGACTGCCTCCAAGCTCTTTTCTTTTCTGGAACATCCTCTTCAGGTAAAGCAACATATCCTCCCCACAGTGTGTTATCATAGATAATTATCCCTCCAACCTTAACCAATTTCGTCATCCTCTCATGGTAATTCCAATAATTAACTTTGTCAGCATCAACAAAAGCAAAGTCAAAACTCCCGTCATTCTTTGGCTGCAATGTAACATATATAGAGTTAAACATTCCAATTCTTGAAAAGTGATCATGAAAACTAGAACATTTTTCTACAACATTTTTCTGGTGAAACTTAAAAGGAGCAAGCACTACTAAAGCTTACATCTTGTAGCAGTTCATCAAGAACGGGTAAAGCTCGTGACTCGATAAAGTTAATTTTGTGCCCAACCCCCGCTTTCTGTATAATTGGCAATCCTATCTCATATTTTGTTCGATCAACATCTATGGCTGTAATCTGCAATTAGGCATTACAAGGCATAAGGATTTTGCCAAGACAATGTATTTAACATACATACTGATCATGAATGATTTGCATACCTTGCCATCATCAGGTATTGTAAGGGCCGTGAGGAGAAGAGAGTATCCTGTAAAAACTCCAATTTCAATTGTCTTCTTTGCATTCACTATCTTCAAGAACATAGCAATTAGCTGACCTGCATCTGGTGATGTACCAAAGTGTGCCCTGGACAAGATATTTGTCACTCAACCTGTTAGAAGCAATCACATGAAAGTATAGCCCAGAGTTCCCACTATCTTTTTTTGGGTACAAATGGAAATATTATAGGTTAGCTACAAATTAGTCCAGTATAGAAAAGCTCAAATTTATCAAAAGCTAGCAAAGTAACCACCACTAGCCGTGGGGAATCAAAAATAGCATAGTCTAGCACCCAAGAGTCCCCAATAATAAAGATATATTTATTGGTTCAAATAAAATAGTTTGGATTCTTATTAGTTAGATTTGTTTGAATTAGGATTAATTCTAATTGAAGTTAGTATTTATTTTTTATCCAATTGAAATTTTGCCATGTATAAATTCATATGCTAACAAAAAATAAAGTATTACCATGATTTCCTAAGTGGCAAATGGTCCGCTAGTCTAACTTAGAGATTTGGACTCCCTCAAAATAGTTCATTTATCACATTTGGAAGTCTTGATTTTCTCGAAACAACATATTAACACTAGGTATTAGAGCCAAAGCTTTGAATATCATTCCATTTTGGCCAGAATTTTTCGTTCCGGTGGACAACCTGGTGCTCTCGGCTCATGTTTACTAGCGTCCTTGATGGGGCTGGGTGCACAACTATGGTTTATCCAGATCCCCTGCTCCCATAAACCTAGGCCCAGCGGGTAGAGTATTACTATGGTCACGCCTAAGTAGAAAACGCCAACTCAGGTCACTCCCTTCTACCCATTTTTCATTCATTTAAAAAAAAAATGATATATATTTTATATTGATTTAAATAAATTAGTGTGGATTAGTATGAATCATGATTAGTTTACTGAGGGATTATAGGAAGTTAGTATTTATCTTTTATCCAAATGAAAGTATTTCTATAAATTTTGATGTTGATAACAAATGAATTATAGTCATGATTTTCTAAGTTACACATTATTAATTAGTCTAACTTAGAGGTCTAGACTCCCAAAATAGTTAATTATATCAAATTTGGAAGTTTTAATTCCCTTGGAGCAACCCAAAAAAAAATTGTATCCAGTGTGACATTGTTGGTACAAATGCAAGGAAAAGTTGAAAATGCTTTTAAACAATCTCTAAATGATTTTGATGTGAACCATGTGAAGACAAAAGAAAATGATGAGAGAGAGAGAAAGAGAGAGAGAGGGGGCAATTTGGTGGTTTAGTGTAGTTTAAGATAGAAAGAACTATTACAATGGTTGGGTTGCAGTAGCATTTGCCAATTTTTATGTATCTACATTCTACAATATAAATTTACATCGTAAGTACAATGCATACATAGAGATATTGTGAAAATGTTGTGACGCATGTGTCAATTCCTTATAGGTCAAAATAAAATAAAATAAAATATCATACCGAGATCTAGCACAACTAAAAATGTCGTGACATTTTGTTGTTATTTCAATATTTTCACAACTATTGAGGTGTAAGTTCCTTATAGGTCAAAATAAGATAATAAAATATTAGACTGGATCCACCACGGTTGAAAATAGAGGTATTGTGAAAACGCTGTAATATTTTGTTGTATTCATAGACTTTTTTCTTTATGTTGGTTTAGTCAAATTTAGTAATCTATATATAAAAAGAGTGAATGAGAAAAGCTATCATAGTTTCACTGCAGTAGTTTTGGCTTGTTCAATTTTCACTGTTTTGCTGGCCGTTTTTTTTTTTTTTTTGGGTAAATGTGTAGAGCTATAGTAGATTTGCTACATTATTTTTGGTTTGTCCAATTCGCATTGTTTCACATTATAATAAAAAATTAACACAACAAATTGGCACAATATTTTTACAATTGTTGGGGTGTTAATTCCTTATAGGTCGAAATAAAATAATAAAATATCATTCTAGAACCTACCACAACTAAAAATAAAGCTATTGAGAAAAAAGAAGTGCTATATCCATAATATTTTTTACAATACTTTCATAACAAATCATAGGTGGTAAATTGTTTTTGGTTCTAATTTAAACTTACCAATGAAACTACTTTTTTGCCCACCAATAACAACCTGTAACAACCTACTACTTATGATTTGTTGTGAAAAAATGTCATGAACATAGCATTTTTTTTTTTTTTGTGAAAATATTAAGACATCTTGTTGTCGTTACAATATTTTCAAAACTGTTGAGCTGTAAATTCTTTACAAGTCAAAATAAAATTATAAAGGTATTATGAAAATGTTGTGTCATTCTGTTGTGTTTTTTGAAATTTTTTTATGGTTTAATCAGCTTTGTTGAGCCAAAATTCACTGTTTCACATACAATTTTCTTGAGTTGATTTTTTGTATTTTTTTTTCTTTGCGCACTATTTTAAATAAAATCACATAGTTTTACACTCAAAGACAAAAACAAAAACATAGGATAAAAACACTTTTCATCCTTTATGTTTGGGGTAGTTTACAATTCCTCCTTAAACTTTAAAATCAAGCAATTTTTCCCATAATATTTTGGAAGAGAGCAAATATGTCATTGTTAGGACATATGTGATTTGCTGTTAGGAACATATGTCAATTTAGAATTGTCTAATCCTTTAACAAAACGTACTTTACTTGTAATTGGGTAGATCTAGGATGTGTTTAATGCTTCAAGGAACAAGGTCTCAAGTTCAAGTGTTAAAGCCATGCAAGTATGACCAAGAAACAAGTGAGAAAGTGCTGGATTTTAAAGCTTGACAGTTAGCATCTATCGAGGTTTAAAAAGCTGCTGAAGCCCGAAGCTCGACAGCTAGCTCGATAGATACCCTATCTGTCGAGGTTTATGAAATTCAATTTTTCAGAGCTGATTTCACTCCAATCCGTGAGTATGTGTTTAGGCTTTCTTTTCTCACAACCCTAAACATATATAAAAATTATTTTAAGGGTCGTAAAAGGTTGCGCAAGTGTGAAGCAAAGTTGTGTTCATGCAAATTGTGACCGGAGACAGAATTTTCCCTAATTTATCTTTCTCTTGAAGAAGCTGCTATGTTTGTACACCTTAGGGTTTTGTGACCAAGGAGCTTCATGATCTTCATCGTGTGATGAACTAAAGAACTTTGCAGCCAACATCTTTCTCAAGTTGGTAATTAAGTCGTGTACTGGGATCCTTGCATCTATTGGTTAGTCACGTACTGGGAGCCATGCATTGAAAATGAGAAATTGTCACTACAAAACAAGTCCAATTGGGTATTGGGGTAAGGGTTCAACTGTAGGTTGTTATAAGGTACTGGAATTCCTTTACTTGTAATCGCTTATTTTGATAATAGTGGATTCTCGAGAGTGGTGACCTTAAAATCACCCGGTGGGGTTTTTGCCGTGTAGCATTTCCCCATTCGTAAACAAATCACCGTGTCAATTTAATTTCCGCTACACTTTAGTTAATTGGTGATTTGTTTATGCTACCATGCATTTTGCATGTTAATTGAATTAATTAATTAAATTGGCTAAATCAATTGGTTAATTTATCACAAGGGGTCAATACATTTTTGGCCTATTAAGTGGTATCAGAGCAGGCACACTCTGATTAGTTGTTAATCTTTGCTGTGTGATCCATTGACCCCTATTTGTCATGGATAGAGGACAGTCTCTTATTATACCACCTTTATTTAATGGTACTAACTATGCATACTGGAAAGTACGCATGAAAGCTTTCTTGCAGTCATTGGATGAAAAGGTGTGGCAAGCTGTAGAGATAGGCTGGACCAAGCCTACGGAAGCGCTGGCCGACTAGGATGATGCTAAGATTAAGGCGGCAAACTTCAACAGCAGAGCACTGAATGCTCTATTCAGTGCAGTCACGAATGAGGAATTCAAGAAGATATCCTCTACTGAAATTGCTAAAGAAGCATGGACCATTCTCCAGACAACCTATGAAGGAACCAAGGTTGTCAAGGATTCAAAGCTTCAGAGGCTTACTACAAGCTTTGAAGAGATTAAGATGGAGGAAGATGAGTCATTCGATAAGTTCTATGCCAAGCTCAAGGACATAGTGAACTCAGCCTTTAATCTTGGGGAAACCATTCCCGAACCCAAGATTATGAGAAATGTGCTCAAATCTCTACCTGAGAGATTTCATACCAAGATCACCGCGATTGAGGAATCAAAGGATATTGACAAAATTCTTTTGACAGAGTTGGATGGCAATCTGCAGACCTATGAATTGGGGTTGACAAGGATTGGGAAAACAAGCAAGAGCAAAAGCATGGCATTGAAGGCCAAGAGCAGTGACACTGATGAGTCTTCAGACGATGAAGATTCTAAGATGAAATCCTATATCACGAGGTAGTTCAAGAAGTTCGTGAAGAATGCCAACGCAAAAGGATTTGACAAGGACCGAAAGCAATCCAGTTTTTCGCAATTCAAGAGTCAAGACAAAGGGAAGAAGGATGCTAGGGATGGTGGTTAGTACACTATTCCCTCAGGACCAAAATGCTTTGGGTGTCAGGGTTTCGGTCACATGAAATAAGAGTGTCCTACGTATCTCAAGACTATGGGGAAGAGCAAGGCACTTGCTGCTACGTTGAGCGACACTGATCCTGAGGATGATTCTGATAGTGAGGATGATGGAATCCTAAATGCCTTCACTGCCACCGTAAATCCTACTGAAGGGATTATTGAAGATGTGGATGAAGAAGAGGAATTGATGGAGTCTAAGTTTGAAAAGATGGATGAGAAAGATGACATCCACACAGCCTATGCAAAGTTATACAAGGTCTCAAAAAAGCATGAGAAGTTGTATAGGTTGGCCACCAAGAAGCTTAGTGAAGTGGAACTTGAACGAGAAGAAATTTCCCCTAAGTTTGATGAAGCAAATCAGACCATTGGAGCACTGAGATTTAAGAATAATTTCTTGGTTGAGAAGACCAAGAAGCTTGAGGCAGAACTGTTCCAAGTCAGAGCCCAGTTGGAAAGGACTTCAAGTGCAAAGCTCGATGAGATGCCCAGTCTTCAGAAATCTGCATTCGATCGAACCGATTTAGGGTATGATTTCTCTTCTCCTAGTATTGCTTCTGCTAGTACTACTGTTTTTGTACCACCTGCTGATAATATTGAAACTGAGAACAATGATGTTAAAAATGAATTAGCTAGTGAGAAAATAGACAATGGTAAATCTATCTTAGGAGCACCCCCTAAGCTTGATAAGAAAGAGATCAAGAACCCTAGGGCTAAGAAGGGAAACACTCAAAAGCCCAAATAGAAAAAGCAGCATTTCTGTCATCACTGTGGCGCAATTGGACATACTCGACCTAATTGCTATAAGTGGTTAGCCACTCAACAGAGCAACAACATGATCGTGTTGGGAAACCAGAATCAGTTTCCATCCTCTTTTGCTCCTCTTGGAGATCTTCTCAAAGCCCTCATGCTCCTTTCAAACTTGAACGGTTTAAATTCTTCCCCCTTACCGCCGGATCAAGGGTTTGCTAAACGGAAAAGTTCTTCCAAGGTGTGGAAGGAAAATGACTCCAAGTGATTCTGTCACTTTTTCTCTCTCTCCCCTTCTTGTTTTTGTTTTTGTATTACTTGTGTGTTTTGCTTTATTGTTTTGAGTCAATCTAGTTTTATGCATTGCTTTGTTTAACATGTTTTTGTTTGTTTACTTTTCAGTTTTGTTTTATTTTGTTTTTAATATAAAAATTAAAAAAATTGAAAAATCAGAAAAATACAAAAACAATGTATTTGTGTACATTGGTACTTGTGTACCTTGGATGGCCATTAAAATAAAGTTTTCTAAACTTTGTATCTTTTGTAGCTTAGATAAGCATCTCTATGCACAACTAAGCAAGTGAGTTTTGTGGCTCATGTTTATGATGAGTAAGGTTGAGTAATCTCTTGTGCTTAACACTCGTATCACTCTTTTTGACGAGAAGGACTAGAAAATCCTAAGAGAAAGGCATAAATAACCATCTCACCACTGTTGCCCGCCAATCATGAAATGACACTTGTATACTTCGGCATAGCAAAAGTGGAATGTCAAATGCTTAACATCATTGGGTATTTCTTTTTTATCTCTTATATGCCCATGCATGATTTGCTTAAAATAAAAATATGCAAAGAAAAAAATAAAAGGCAAAAAGAATCAAAATGCTTTATATATGATTGTAAGTGTGTATTCTAGGAGATGTGGGAGTTATAGGATGTACCTCGAAGGTGATAGTCCCCATCAAACAGTTATGATTGTGTGTGAGTTAAAATGATTTTCTCATACCTCAAATCGTCATAACATGTAGACACTTATGCAATCTTGCGATGTTTTTCACACACAACATGCAAAATTCTTTGCTACTTTTGATACATGTGCAGATACAATGTGATTTGGCCATCACAAGGAATACTTGTGTAAATGTATGCTCACTAAACTATCTTAACTTGTTTTTGAAATATAAAGTTGGTTAGACGTGTTTAGTGTGTGTGTGTGTGTGTGTGTGTTTTGGATCTATGTGCTTAACATTTTTTTTCTTGTTGAGAGATGATTTTGAGAGCTTAAAATGTTGTTTGGATCATTGGTTGTATAGCATGCTTGATTGCATTCATATATGTGTTTTTCTCTTCTTGAAAAACTGTTTTTAAGCAATCTCGACAGTTGCTGGACACCTCTCGACAGCTAGGCTATCTATCGAGACCCTTCAGTTGCTTTTTATCACATTCTCGATAGCTTCTCGATAGTTGCTTGATCCATCGAGATACCTTCTGGTTGCTCGATAACTTCTCGACAGCTTCCTCAATCCATCGAGATTCCTTTGCTGTGGACACCTCTCAATAGATCCTGGATAGCTCTTCGACAGTTAAAAAGCGCCTTTTTAATTCTCGACACCTCTCGACACATCTCGATCTGTCAAGATTTATGAAGTTTCTATATAAAGGATCCTCACGATTTCAGATCATTTCTCCTCGATCTCTCTTAATTGCTTTCAGCCTTTTCACCTTCCAAACTCTTCTCTCTCACTCCAAACTTCATTCCTAAGAGTTTTTCGACCTCGATCTTGTTCTTCTTCGCTGGTAAAGTCCTTAATCCCTCACTTTATCATGCATTTCATTCCTTTTTACCTAACTTTTGGGATTTTTGAAAAATTTTGTGGTTTTTCAAAATCGATGAAGTTTTTGTGAAATTTTTGGGATGGGTGTTGCTTAAATGGTGTTTAAAACATCTTGCATTGCATCACATTTGCATTATAACAATGTTTCATGCATTTAGATGTGTGTTTACTTTGTTGCAATGTTGTGTGCTGGTAGGTTTGTATTGGGCTGAGCCCATGATGTATTTAAATTTGCATGTCACATGTTCATGCATTTTCATGCATACGTACCTTCATTTCTTTACATTCTTATATACTACTGTGTTGGTACTTTTCTAATTGTCTCTTTCTCTCTCTCTCTCTCTCTCTCTCTCTCTCTTTCTCTCTCTCTCTCTCTCTTGCGTTAGTCTGCTCTATGGCACCTAAACGCAAATCTACTCCGTCCTAGAACCCTCTGCATTCTGGGGCATCTTCTTCCTCTGACCCTACACCTTCTTCTGTTCAGTTCCGTGATGATGAAGCCTAAAAGGACTTCTCGGAGAACTTTTGTAGATGAGGCATTCATTCGGAACGCCACGTCGTTCTGTCGGACTTTTCCGACACTGACCTACCCACTGTCATTCACAGTAGGGGTTGGGAGTCACTTTGTAACATCCTGGTCATTTGTCCCTCAGTGATCATACAAGAGTTTTACTCTAATATGCACAGAATCGATACTTCAGTACCTCATTTCTTCTCTCACGTTCGAGGTACACGCATCGTAGTCACTCCGAAGATTGTCTCCAAGGTACTACACATTCCTAGGGTAGCGCATCCTGACTACCCTGACTGTGAACGTCTGAGGACAGTGTCCAAAGACGAACTCTTGTCTCGCTTCTGTGAGACACCTTCTTAGGGTGACCGTCAAAACACCCCTTACTCAGGCTTTGCAAAAAGTCCGAGGTTCCTTAACATGGTAATGACATTCGTTCTTCATCCTTTTTCTCACTATAACTCCATTACAGAGCCTCGTGCTCGATTTTTGTTGTCCCTCTTAGAGGATATCTCTATCGACTTCCTTTCTCACTTTATTCTATCCCTTATAGATGTTTATAGGGATACGGCGACCCGTGATAAGCTCATTTTTCCTTCAGCTATCACGCGGATACTTCGCCATTTTTCCGTCTCCTTTCCCGTGTCTCCTCATTTTTCCGTGATGGGTGCCATAGACGCTGCTACCATTCGACAGAGCGAGGCACAGCTCAGACCGAGGCGGCCCCAGACACAGACAGCAGCTCCTCTAGCTTCTATCGCTCTATCCACCTCCGCTCCTTCATCTTCTATGGGTGGAGTGACACTTGAGGCCATCATGGCACAGCTTGTGCGCATGGATGCTCGCCTTGACACTCTCAGTGATGAGTTGTGTCAGGTGAACACCCGTGTCGGTCGTATCGCGCGACGACAGGCTGTCATGGGTGATTTCACTGTTGCTTCTTCTCCATCTCCACCAACCTCAGAGGATGAGAATGACAATGGCTTTGGCAGTGAGGATGCTGATGAGGATGATGGTGCTAGCTCACCCAGTGATGATGAGATGTCTACTTGATGTACTTGCCCTTTGTCACTCGTGACAAAAAGGAGTAGTTTTGAGATGAGAGTAGTCATACTCATAAGGGGAGGGTTAGTATAGGAGATTTTGTGTTAGGGGGAGTGTGTATATGAGGGATGTAGTGAGGATTTTTGTATCTTTTCTTTTCCTTTTATTTTAGATACATTATATCTCTTGTACATTGGTCTTGTGACCACTTAGTGATAGCATTCTCTGTACTCATCTTTGATATATATATATATATATTTTTGATGATGTTGTTATCACGTTTCACCTATCTTTACATGTGTTGTTTCTTTTCTTTCTTTATACACATGTTTCTTATATAATGTATGCAATCTTATATTTCTGTTTCACACTAAGATGCCTTAATGAGTTTTGTTTAAAGTGTTTCAGAAATACAGGTCGTCAAAGTCTACTTGCGATAAACTCTCTTCTTACAAAGTTTTTCAAGAGTTTGTGTTAGGATAGATTTTATTGTATTCAACAAGTGAATATGAGTTGAGTGTTTTATGACTTCTCTCATATGTTCATTTGTTTGTTGTGGTTTTGTCACGGATTGCCAAAGGAGGAGATTGTTAAGACATGTGATTTGCTGTTAGGAACATATGTCAATTTAGAATTGGCTAATCCTTTGACAAAACACACTTTACTTGTAATTGGGTAGATCTAGGATATGTTTAATGCTTCAAGGAACAAGGTCTCAAGTTTAAATGTTAAAGCCATGCAAGTCTGTCCGAGAAACAAGTGAGAAAGTGCTAGACTTTAAAGCTCGACAACTAGCATCTATCGAGGTTTAAAAAGCTGCTGAAGCCCAAAGCTCGACAGCTAGCTCGATAGATACCCTATCTGTCGAGGTTTATGAAATTCAGTTTTTCAGAACTGATTTCACTCCAATCCGTGAGTATGTGTTTAGGTTTTCTTTTCTCACAACCCTAAATATATATAAGGATTATTTTAAGGGCCGTAAAAGGTTGCGCAAGTGTGAAGCAAAGTTGTGTTCATGCAAATTGTGACCGGAGACAGAATTTGCCCTAGTTCATCTTTCTCTTGAATAAGCTGCTGTGTTTGTACACCTTAGGGTTTTGTGACCAAGGAGCTTCGTGATCTTCATCGTGTGATGAACTGAAGAACTTTGCAGCCAACATCTTTCTCAAGTTGGTGATTAAGTCGTGTACTGGGATCCGCGCATCTATTGATTAGTCACGAACTGGGAGCCGTACATTGAAAATGAGAGATTGTCACTATAAAACAAGTCCAATTGGGTATTGGGATAAGGGTTCAACTGTAGGTTGGTATAAGGTACTGGGATTCCTTTACTTGTAACCACTTTGTTTTGATAATAGTGGATTCTCGGGAGTGGTGACCTTAAAATCACCCGGTGGAGTTTTTGCCGTGTAGGTTTTCACCATTCGTAAACAAATCACCGTATCAATTTAATTTCCGCTGCACTTTAGTTAATTGGTGATTTGTTTGTGCTACCACGCATTTTGCATGTTAATTGAATTAATTAATTAACTTGGCTAAATCAATTGGTTAATTTATCACAAGGGATCAATACATTCTTGACCTATCAGTCATATTGTTATTTTCTCAGTTAAACCATAATGAAAGCGTTTAAGATAGAAAGAACTATTACAATGGTTGGGTTGCAGTAGCTTTCCTCAGCTCCTTAAGAGGCTCTGGTTCTCGTGGGTACACACTAGTGGCCAATATGTACTGCCAGATTAATAAAAAATTAGATTGAACGTCATTGACTGAAAAAGAAACAAAACAGCTAAACTCAAGAAAAAATGTCAAGAAGATAATGAACAGTACCTCATATAACTCCTCACTCTGCAAAATCAAAGGGTTTGGCAGATTTCCTTGCTTTTTTGTGTTCTCCATCTATATGCAAGTGCGCAAGAAATTATGACATTCCTCAAAGAAAAAAAAGTTTCTAGCATAATAATTTTCCTCAATGGTATTTTCAATTTTTTTTTTTGCTCAAACTTGTCTACTATAGTACTGCACATTCATTCTAAGAGAAGACACACACACATATGACAAATCATAGTCTCTCAATTAAGTATACTCAAAGGTATAGTTACCGTTCCAGCATAACAATCTCAATCACAAAATTTCCAAGAAAGGGAAAAACAACAAACACTCATGATAAGACAAAACGTGGTGTCAGGAAACAGAACATGCATAAATAGAAAGAAAATAAAACATGTCATGCACTTTAAGAAAGTGATCTGTCAGAGACTTCTGAATATCCATGCTTTAACACAGTAAAGAACTAACCAAACCAAAGCCCTGAACCTGAATCACTGATATTTTACTTACTCTGCTCTTAATTTCAACGACTTCCTTATGTTTCTTCAATATGGACTCGGTTCCACCATTGTTGTAACCTTTGTTTTAGCGCTAGACCACTTTGAGAAATAAAAGTAGTGTGAGAATGAGACCCGTGCTTTTCAGATTTCAAAGCTGCAACTTTTTGTCCTCAGTCGTTCCTTTCTTGTTTGTCCTTTCTCGTAAGCTATGGCTCCTTTGGTTTGGTCATGACTCAGTTTTCATAACTCAATACTCATAATTTATAACTCAAACTCAAAACCCATAACTCTTAACCCAAACCTCACTTTATCTCAAAAACTCCAAAATTCTTGTTTGGTCACATAACTCAATAACATAACTCACATTTTGCCACCATAACTCATTTCAGAAACTGAAAACACCAAAATTCTGTTTTCAGTTTCCATCATCCATCACTCAAATTTTTGAGTTTTGAGTGATGGAAACATCACCCAAAAACCAAACCAAACTAAACAAGATTTTTTCGGTGGGACCCACACGTTTTGAAAACTCTGTGATGAAAACTGAATGATATCACTTAAAATCATGGTAATCCAAACAAGCCATGTTTCCTTGGGATATTTCCAAGCGATGTTTTCACTCGTACAAACTACAAAGAATCTTATCTTCTTTGATCATTATGATTTGTCAAATCAAAACGGATTGAGATTTAAAGTTGGTATGGATGGTTAAGATTTAAAGTTGCAAAAAGCATCTTTAAATCTCAACCATTAAATATAAAAAATGAGTAAAAGTAAAAATAAAAGTATAAAAAAAAGTTGTGAGAGGATTGGGTAAATTGCATGGTGATCCCAATCCAATCTCAACTACATATGCAGATGATTCGTGACCACCCAATTTGAAAGAGTTGCCCACTCAAGATATTTAGATCCCTAATTTTTACTGCTGATGTCAATTTTATGGTAATCACTAATCACAAAATGTAAATCCCAATTGTGTACAAGATTAGCCAATTGGCATTAGCATGCATGGATAAACATTAAATAAAGCAAAACCATGTAAAATCACAATAACCCACAAGACAACAAAGTGTTTACGAGGAGGAAAACTGAGTATTAGGCGGAAAAATCTCTCTGAGGCATCACAGTATCAAACGATCCACTTAAAAAAAATGGTTGTAGTACATCTTACATACGAAGTCCTCTAAGTAAAGAAGTAAAAAAAAAATATTCTAACAACCGATTTCTCTAGTCCTTTCTCTCCTCTAGTCATCAAATCTGCAATTGAACCTCCAATTGCAAACTCCAAGTCTCTTCGGCTGTTTTGTAGTGGCTCCAATGCGTCCCAAGTGAATTGACACAAAAACTCGAAAGGTTGGTTTGTGTGATAGATTTGATCTCCTCTCAAGAATATGGCAATGGTGAGAGCATGAAGATGGAGAGATTGATTTGGGTTTTGCTCTAAAGTTATGGGTTCTCTCAAAAATTTTCAGATGAGACTTTGGGGTAACAAATTTGTGGGAAATGGAGCTTATATAGGTGGGCAAAAAGGTTGTATCTGTAGACAAAAACGTAACTGAATTGTCTCAGGTTCAGTGAACAACTTCAATTTCAGCACATGATCTTTTCACCTCACCAACTTAATACAAATAAATTTGCACAAACAAATGGAAATTTAGACCAATAAGATACAAATAAGTTTGACATGGAATTAACCAACAATTATAGACCTTACACAATGGTGCTCATGATAAGTCGTAAGTGCCACTAAAAAGCCATAGTAAGTTCTTGAAAAAGTCAACCGTTAATAATTAGTCTGAGTGCCACTTTAGTAAGTTCGTGAAAAAGAAAATCGTTATAATTATATTACTAGTAGACCCAAAATTTTTGATATAACTATTTTTAATGGAGTACAATTAAAATAGTATATTAGAGCATTCCGGTTATGCAAAAAATAGAAAAATTTACATTTTATTTCACTAAAAACCCATTTTATCTATTTTACAACACACTATACATCTATTCTATATTTTACAATATATCACATTAAAATAATCTTACTTTAATGCTATAATGGGAGAGAGAAGAGAGAAAGTGAGACAAGAGAGGAGACTGAACATAAAAGAGGAATAAAAAGAAATTTACATGTTGTTACAATACTTATGTATATTTGCTTAAGCACTATAGCAAGTTGTTAATGTATCATTTATTTTGGCCCAAAAATTTTAAAAATTTAAATGAGACACATGGTGCAAAATTGAGAATTCAATTAAAATCTAATTGAATTTTCTTTGAACTTTACCTCTTAATATATATATATATATATTGATATATAGATTTTACCATGTGAGCACATTACAAATTATAGGAGAAAATCTATCATGTATCCGATACATGTATTTATTCTTTCACATAAAAGTGGGTCTCACATGTATGAGGTCTACTTATATGTGAGAGCCTGAGAGGGTGGATACATGCAACCGATAAATGTAATACCATGTCCAAATTATTAGTCTCCCAATTATGTATCCTTAAAGTAAAAGCTATCGATTATAAAATAAAATAAAAAAAGCAACGGTTACCGTGCCTACACATCAATCTCAATCACAAAATCCCCAAGAAAAAGAGAAACAGCATACCCAAACGACGAGACATTTTTAACTATACTGGCAATCCTGATATCAGATTATAAAGCTACAAGTGCAACAAAAACGTGGTGTCAAGAGACTTCTGAATATTCATCCTTTAACACATAGTGAAGAACTAACCAAACCACAAAGCCCTTAAAATTTAGCCCCCCCAAAAAAAAACCATACAAATAAAATGAAGAGAAGGAGGCATACCTTGTAACTTCTGGCTTGGGGAAAAGAAGAAGAAGAAGAAGAAGAAGAAAATATTTGAAGCTTTGAATTGTTAAAAGTCTATTGTTTCAACAACTTCCTATTGTTTCTTCAATACAAACTCAGTTCCACCATGAAAGCTCTCTTATAGACTTTGTTTTAGACTTTTAGTCAAGGGCCTCTCGCAAGCTTTGGCAATTTTCAAGTTTCAACTATAATAATGTTCCCTTGCATAAGGCTTCCTCAGTCCTTTCCTCTAGTTTTTATTTATTTTTATTTTTTTTATGTTTTTCATAAGAATATTTCCAAGCCAATGTCATCAAAAGCGTCGGTGACTAGTATTTTTTTTTTGAAATGGTACGCATGGTACAGCTAGCTCACGTATGCTTCTTTGACAAGTAACAAGTAAACAAGATTAATTCCCAGGGAAAACTATTTTTTTGTTCTTTTTCGTTAGCTGCCAACCATTTTAATATGTCAAACTTCAAATAACGTAAGCAGATGAAATAACCAATCCATTAGGTGCTCAAGAATAAGTCGTAAGTACAAAGTACCACTCAAAGGGTATAAAAGTTCGTCAAAAAGACAATTGTTGTTATTATTATTAATATATTATTGTTATTAAATTCTTGGAAGGACAATTATTAAATTACATGAAAGATATATTAAGCTACAGTAGCACTAAACAGGCTTGCATTTCTGCAAATAAAGACAATAGTGAGTTTGACAGCATCTAATCCCTCAACATGATCCTGTCCATTGCTGAACTAAAAGTTTACGATAAACTCGAACCTGGTTATTTATGATAAATCTAATAACACAAAATTTTCACAAAATTTTTTCATAACTTAATGTGATTGGTTTAATAAAAATGATGTTCATAATTGATCCATGTAAAGATGATGTTTATCCAATCAAAGGACATCTCCAGGAGGGGTGGCAAATGAACCGGTTGGGTCATAAATGGGTTGGGTGTATAATTACCCAACCCATTTAATTAGTAACCCATCCATTTGTTGAGGGCCTTTTGTGAATCCAGGTAGAAAGAAGAAAGGCCCAATAACAAGGGCAGCAAAAAAATTGGCAAGCAGATAGCAAAACCATTAGACCCAAGCGGCAAGAATAATGGATCACAGGCCCATTAAACAAACAAATGGGCCTTGAAGAGGCAAGTGGGCTTAAAGAAACCCGGAAAGAGAGAAATAGCATCCCATGGGCAGTGTATGACGTAGAAAAGTGAGAAAGGGCCACCGCAGGCTCAAAGTAATGTAAACTAAGAAAGTAAGGGGTTCATGGCAGGCCCATGAACCCCAAGGATGAGAATAAGGTTATTGGGCCGGGGAAGCCCAATGAAGTTAGTAAAAGCCAATGGGAATGCAGAATTAGCAAAAGGGTTAAGGAAGCCCAAAGAAAGCAAATGGGCCAGGGATGCCCAAGGGAAAACAAAAGGGACACAGGAGCCCATAAATAGGAAAACCCATGGTCATGTTAAGCCATTGGGGAAAGAATACACGGCAGGCCTAAAAGGGCCCTGCAGGATCAAGTCATTACAGCAGGAATGACAAAGTAATATGGCAGGACATGATGGCAATCAAGAAATAGGCTGGAAGAAGTGTAAAGCCCAGTATCAAATGAAGCCCGGCCCCTAAGGGGAGCAGGGAATTATAAAACAGCCCACATAAAAAGACGAAGAAGGGCGGCAGGCTGTGCAGGCAGGCCTCCATACCACGGTGGATGAGGGAGCAGCAGGCAGATTTTTTGGACATACATGGGAGGAAGGCACGCGCAAGGCCCAGACCTCACCAGCCTATACCCAGCCAATACAGGGCACAGTGAGGTTATGGGTCAAAGGTAAGAGGGCATGGTTTGGTGGTGGGGAGAAGGGAAGACCTATTTAGAGGATCCTGCCAGCGCTCTTTTGGGGGAAGTGTCCTGCTGGGATGACACACCACCCAAACGGGCAAAGCTGAGCTGGGCCACTAGGTGCATGCCATGAGGGATAGGGAGAGAAAAGGCACCTACACCGTAGCAGGATGGGAGTGCCACGGCAGACTAACAAACAAAATAGTCCTCTTTGTCTGGTGATGGGGAATGGCACACAGACGTGGTGGTTGGCAAGAACACCCAGACCAGACAAAGGCGGTTAAGGGCTAAAATGGTAAAATCCAGTTACGGTAGGCACTATAAAAAGAAGCTCTTGCTGTGTATAGTAGAGGGGGGGAAAACAACGATGGTGAGGAATTTGAAAGCTAAGAAGTAGAAACAAGGAGTAACAAGGAAAAGAAAAGATAAAGAGAAAAATGGAAAACAGAGAAAGAAAAGAAAAAACAGAGAGAGTTAGTTTTGCAGGCATGCACCAATAGGTTGTTTCCCTCTCTCCCTCTTAAAATCCTGCCCTCTGCCGAAAGTAAAGAAGGGGATTCCCCCGGGCACTAACCATTCAGGTCCGCTTCCCTCAAAGTGATTAATTTTCGTGGCAGGATTCCTTTCCTAGGAGATTAATTACGTTGAGAAGAGGCGTTCTTCCCTCTCTGGTTTTGGGTCTCGCTGACCTAGATTTATTTCTTCTTTTCTTTTTATCTTTGATTGACCCACATGTTGAACACTTATTGCCTTCTCTAAGTTATATTTGTTGTGATTATCATTATGAAATATGGATTAACTGTTTACTATAAGCAAGAAGACAGAGTATTCTTCTTTTTTGTTTTACTATCATGTCTGCTTGCCGTAACTCATTCAGAATAGCTCTGCCTGCCATAAGAATGTTCCTGGCAGACGAGGCATAGTTTGTGCACAAGCCGGACCGATTTAAGTTCCAGTTAGACCGATCTCAACTCCCTTACTTAGAACACTCAGGGTCTAGTACCGCAGGAGGCAGCCCAGCCTAGTACAATAATAGTACCGTATGAGGCAGCCCAACGCACAATACAAAAAAAAAAAGGCTCCTACATTTAATTGGCGACTCCACTGGGGAGTTCAGGAACAGATAGGGACAAGAGCCCTTGCGAACAAATGCCTCCAAAGTCTAGGACAACGCGAAATATGAGTGCTGTACTCGCCTGCTTTGATCAACTTGAAGTTAATGACCTGGGTCCTGTAGATTTCTGGGGCTCTGGGCCTATTTATACAGATTTTCATGGCTTCCAAGTCCCCGAGGACTGCGTTTCTCACTTGGTGATGGTTTATAGCAACCGCGGTGATTTTATGTAGGGATTCCATCTTGGCCGTTTTGCCCGGGAGTATTTTTTGAAGATGTTGGGGAGCGTGATGAATGACATTGAGCACAATTTTGTTGACACCGTCTCCACCGAGAGGATCCTGCAGTGGAGAGCCGCAATTCAGGAGCTTATCAGTGTGGGTTTTGCTGTGGAGTTCGTTCTGGATCATCTCTGTAAGGTTGCCCGAGCCGTTTTTATAAGGAGAATTCAGCCAGCCATTGATGCTATTGATGCCCGAATTGAGATTTTGAAGAAGGAGGCAGCTGACTTGGAGGGCCGTCGCGAGCGCCTTCTTGCTAGCATTGGTGGGCCTAGCCGCTTTGGAGACCAGACTCTCATTTCCGAACTCCTTTGATGATGATGCAGTTCCCTTCCCCCTTTTTTGCTTTCCTTCTTTTATTACTTCGTCCAGAACACCTATATGTTTCCTATAGCATTTATTTGGCGTGTGTTTGCCAAAGTTTGGGTTTGTAATTATGATGCTACACTTTGCTGTTACTTTTTACTATTGCTATGACATAGTGCTAATACTTTGTACTTTTTCATTGCATACTCATGAAAGCACTTTACAATTTTTGTCTTGTGATATAGTCACTTGAAGGAAAGAAAAAGGTAAAGGAAACATAAAAGCTTTTAACAAAACAAAAGAAAGGGACAACCACATAACTTTTCTTCTCAGGCATAATAACGTATCAGCCACTTTCCGTTGATGGGATCCATCAAGTCTCTGCCATCCGTTTGGGTTAGACGGTAATACCCACTTTGATGCGCTTCCCTTATCACAAGGGGTCCTTCCCACCTGGGTGCAAACTTAGATGGTCCTGCCAGGCCTCACCTGACATAGTCTGCCATCTTCAGCACAAGTTGTCCTTCTGTGAACACTCTCTCCTTAGTCATCCTGCCGTAGGCTTCAGTCATCTTTTGTCTGTATCTGCGGCTACGCTCCTGGGCCTTTTCTCTCTTTTCATCAAGCCCTTCCAGATCTTCACGTCTTTCTGCCGCAAAGACTTATTCTTCCTTTTCTTTTTCTTGCATCTGCATGACTCTCAGGGATGGAGTTATTATTTCTGCTGGGCTTACTACCTCAGTTCCGTAGACTAAGGAAAAAGGTGAGAAACCAGTGGCTGACTTTGGTGAATTTCTATAAGCCCAAAGAGCGTCTAGCAGGTGCATTGCCCATCCTCCCGTATACTCTTGGCTCATCTTATTGATAATCTTTATGAGAGTTTTGTTTGTTGCCTTTACTTGCCCGTTCCCTTAAGGGTAATAAGGCAATGAACGGTGGTGTTTAACTTGGTAGAACTCTAGCATCTTCCTTATGTCACTGTTGACAAATGGCGTGCCATTATCACTGATAATCCTGTGGGGAACTCCAAACCTTGTAATTATATTTTCTTTGATTAAGTTTGCCACTGCTCCTCCCATGGCTTTACGGAGTGGTACTGCCTCCGCCCACTTAGTAAAATACTTCGTAGCTACTAGTATCCATATGTATCCACGTGATGGTGGGTTCACTGGTCCAACCAAGTCGAGCCCCCAAGTGTGGAAGGGTCATGGTGTGACCACGCTATGTAAATTCTACGAATGGGTGTGGATCAAATTGGCTTGTACTTGGCAACTGTGGCATTTTTTTACAAATTCTGCTGCATCTCTCTTCATGGTAGGCCAGTAGTAGCCCATTTGCAGTAGGCATCTGTAAAGCTTTTTCTTTCCTTGGTGCTCCCCACACTCTCCTGAGTGTACTTCTTTTATCATTTCTCTTGCTTCTTCAGGACCCAGACATCTCAAAGGGTCCCCATCATACCCTTTTTTGAAAAGGACTGTATTATGCAAAAAGTAACGCGTTGCCAACCTCTTACGCTTGTATCTTTCACTATGCTTTTGTGGCAGGATGTCTTCTGTCAAGTACTGTATGAATGGGCTTCTCCAGTCTTCGCTGATGAACACAACATAACTTTCCTCTCTGTCTGCCGCGAGTTGGCAGGTCCTGCACTGGGTTTGGACTTGGTCTGCTTCTTTACCCATGCTGGGCCAATAGAAGCCTGCCCTTTGAAGTCTGCGGTAAAGGCTGACCTCCCCGCAGGATCCACAAGTCTTGTCATGTACATCTTTCAATTTCTCTGGGCTTCCACCTGCCCCACACATCTGGACAAAACCCCACCTGGCATCCTGCGGTACAGTTCTCCCCTCACCAGGGCGTAGTCTTTCAGTGCCTTTAGTTCTGCGGCAGCTTCTTCCTTCATCAAAGCTTCCTTTATGAAGATCCACCAATCCCCTTCGCACTGTTCCTCTTGGAACCTTTCTTTCAGCACCTCAATTATAGATTCTTCCCTCTTGCTGATCTCTACTCTGGCGCTATCCCTTTCCAACATTATTTGTGATCCTAGTGCAGCCAACGCATTGGCAAACCGATTTTCGTTCCTTGGAGCATGTTCTATCTCAAAAGTTAAAAACTTTTCTTCCATTTTCTGTGCCATTGCTCTGTACGGGGCTAGGCTAGGTTCTTTTAGGGAGAAGCTTCCCTTGGTCTGGCAGACCACTAAGTTCGAATCACCCAGCACCTTTAAATGCTTGACTCCCATTTCAAGGGCCGTGGCAGCCCGGTTAGGTAGGCTTCGTATTCTGCCGTGTCATTTGAACAGGGGAATTCCAGCTTGAACGATAGTGCTACTGCTTTATCTTCTTCATGGTACAAAACTACTCCCACTCCTCCGGACTAGGTGGTAGAAGACCCATCAAATTTCATTACCCATTGTTCCCTGACCTCTTCTGCCATAGCTACTTCCCCTGGGACTTTATCGCCCAGTGGGAATTCTTCTTCTCTTGGAAACTGTGCCAATAAGTCTGCTATAGCCTGGCTTTTTACCGCCCTAGGTGTCCCCATTCTCAAGTCGTACTGTGACAACTGCAACAACCACTGGGATATCCTGCTAGAGAGGATTGGTTGCTGTAACAAAGCTTTAATGGTATGGGACTTGGTCATCAACCGTACTTCGTAGGCCAGGAAATAATGGCGTAACCTCTGTGAGGCATATACAATAGCCAAACACGCCCTTTCTACTCTTGGGTAACGAGTTTCTGCATCTTTTAAGATGCGACTGATGTAATACACTGGTTGCTCAACGCCGCCTCCATCTTCTTAAGCGATTAATTTACCAATGGCATACGAATTGGTGGCCATGTAAAGTAGTAATGGTTTTTTGTGGATTAGGGCCTGCACCGTTGGGAGGTTCACCATGATTTGCTGCAGCCTCCTGAAGGCTGTCTACTGCAGCCTCCTGAAGGCTGTCTGCTGCGCTTCTCCCCATTCAAAACTTTGCCCTTTCCTGAGCAACTTGGTGAAAGCCGACGTGATTGATGCCAACCCAGGGATGAATCTCCGGATATACGAGACTTTTCCCAAGGAGCTCTTTAGTTCTTTTACCGTGGCTGGAGGTCTCATAGTCGCTATGGCCGTGGCTTTGGCTGGGTCTACGTCTATTCCCCTACTGTGAACCAGGAAACCCAAGAATTTCCCAGAGGATACTCCAAATGCGCACTTAAGAGGGTTCATTCTCAACTTAAAGGCTCTGCATCTTTCGAATACCTTTCTCAACACATAGAAGTGCTCTCCTCTTTTCTTTGACTTAACCACTATGTCGTCCACATAGTCTTCTAATTCCTGATGCATCATTTCGTGAAATATGGCCATCATCGCTCGCTGGTAGGTTGCACTTGCGTTTTTTAACCCAAAGGGCATCACAGTGTAGTAGAAATTGCCCATGGGTGTTCTGAAAGCAGTCTTCTCCGCATCCTTTGGTGCCATTCTGATCTGGTTGTATTCGCTAAAACCATCCATGAACGAAAACATGGCCCTTCCTGCCGCAGAATCTATTAGTAAATCCATGTTTGGCAATGGGAACTCGTCCTTCAGACAGGCTTTGTTGAGACTGAAACCTACACAACATCTTATCTGGCCATTCTTCTTCTTCACTGGTACTATGTTGGACAGCCAGCGCGGGTGTTGAATAGGCTTGATGAATCCTGCTGCCAGCAATTTCTGCACTTCTTTGACTATTTGCCCCTCTATTTCTGTGTGAAATATCCTAGCAGGCTGGGCCACCGGCTTGGCCTGTGGGTCCACATTCAACGTGTGTGCAACTAGCCCAGGGTCTAACCCTGGCATTTCACTGTAATCCCATGCAAAGATGTCTTTGAATTTTTTCAATAGCAGTACCAGCTCTGATTTTTCTTTTTCTGTCAGACTTGCACTAATTAAGATAGGCCTTGGTTCTTGTGAACCAGACCCCAGGTCGACTTCCTCCAACTCTTCCTCTGCCACAACCTGTGCATCTTTTTCTGCCATAACTCCCTCATCCTTTTCTTTTTCATTTTTCAAAATTTCTTGAGCTATGCAACACGCCAAACTCCAGTGTTTCCATTCTTGTGTGGGGCCCGCTCGTATCTCACTTGTGGACCCCGCGCACCTTCATAACTTGTACATGATCTTGCCATTAGGGCCTCGGACCCTGACGCATTGGGGTGTGTCATCTGATTCTGCGGCGGGCGCTTCTTTCCTCTTCCTCTTTCTTGCCAATAATTCTTTTAGATCAGGCTCTAGGTCATCTTGGATGTCTTCCCACTTAGGTACGAAGGTACCTCGTGGCTTTGAAACTGAGCTTTCCCCAGATGGAGCCCATTGGTCGTAGAACATAGTTTCTACTAGATGGGCTTCTGCCTGCTCAAATGGTGAGGGGTTTGCGGCTATGCGTATCATCTTGCCATACAATCTTCCTTTTACACACTGGTGATAAGTGGATGGAACCAATCGGTGCTTGTGCAACCATGGTCTTCCCAAAAGCACATGATAGGATACCTTTGTTTTCACCACATGGAACCGAGCTAGAGAAGCTATGGGACCTACTTTTAGCCATAGCTGGACGTGGCCCGTGGTGTACTCGCCCCTTCCGCCGAATCCTGTCACTTCCATTGGGCAACCCTGAATCTTTCTTTCTGAAATTCCTGCTGCTTGTAAAGTGCTCAATGGGATGAGATTTATAGAAGCACCTATGTCTACCATGGCCCTTTTTATGGGGATTTGATTTATGGAAGCTGCTAAGTATAAGGGTCTCCTATGATCTGGGTATCCCACCTCCATGTCCTCATCACTAAACGTGATTTTTGTTGACTCCTATAAGAGAGCCCTGTCTTTTGGGATTTCTGCGGATAAGCATTCTACTCCTGCACTGGAGGCGATGCTTACCAGGGCCTCCGTGGCTATTTTTCTTTCCTTCGTTGTGAGCCCCAGTTGGTCAAATAAAATTTTGAACTTGGAGCTCTGTTGTAAAGTGGTAATGGCCGCCGCAGGCAGGGCTGGGTTTTCTTCCTCGTCCTCCCCTGGGTCCGCGCAAATTACCATTGCCGCTACACTCTTCCCTTTGTGGTTTGGGAGCGGGTTTCTCTGAACTTCTTGCTGGGACAGTTCTAGGGCCCCCTCCTTAATCCTACGGTGCACTAGTTTGCGGAGCGCCCAACATTCTACGGTAGGATGTTGTACGTAGTTGTGTAAATGACAAAAGTGAAGGTCCCTCCGCTCTTCCTCTGTAGGTTCCCTAGAAACCTAATTAGGCTTGAAAACCCCATCTGCTATCCACTTGTCCAGCGGTGCATTCAACTCTTTCGGAGTGCATGGTATTGGCGGGGGAGTATCGTACTCTCTCCCATTGGTCTTTCTCCTTTGCTCACCAGTAGACACTACCATGGCCTGCGGAGCACTTCTTTTGTCCGTGCTTGGTTTCACGGATTGGGTAGTTTTTCTGGCTTTTTGCAACAACTGTGCAAACTGGGAGATTTCTAAGTTCTCCAGGACTGCCCTGTACTCCCTGATCATGTTCATCATGCACATCTCTACCAGTGTCCTTTCCTCGCAATGATCATAGCGGTCAAGTGCTATGTCCCTGAACCTTTTAATGTATTCCATCAAGTCTTCACCACTCCTCTACTTGGTTGTTTGCAGAGTTGCAAGTGTTACTATTTCTTCTCCGTGGAAGTATTTTGTACAAAATACGTCCAACATGTCATCCCACGTTGGGATCGATCCTGGCTTTAGGCCAATGTACCAGGTGTAAGCCCGGTCACATAGTGATTTGGAAAATTCTCGAAGACATAAGTCTTCATCTGCGGCGTAAGGGCCAAGAGTATCAATGAACTTGCTTACGTGCTTGACAGCACTTCCCTTCCTGCCATCATACTGCGCGAAAGCACGCGGCTCATACCTCTTTGGGCATGGTTTACTGAGCACCCTTAATGGGTAAGGAGGTCTTCGTGTGTAGAATCTCTCCTTGGGTGTTCTGGTTCTCTCTTGTTCTAGGAGAGCCGCTACTTCAGCCATGGTAATAAAACGTTGTTCCGCATTTTGTGGGACACCTCCTGCTGGTGTCTCTTCTTTGTCAGCCGCATGTTCTGGGTCATGCTGGCTTCCTTTTTCCTTAGTTCTGTCCGTCTTTAGCTAACGAATCTCCTCCATCATTTGCTGTTGCGAGTGCTGTAGGGCCTGTAACACCTCAATGAAGGTGTTGGCATTGTCTGTGGGGATTCTTGGATGAGGTTGGGGTCTAGCCCCCATTCTGTTGGCACCTTCCGCCTGATTAGGCTGTTGTTGGTGAGGCGTCGTTGGCCTAGATTCTGCTTGTAAGGGTACAACACTCATATTTCGCGTTGTCCTGGACTTTGGAGGCATTTGTTCGCGAGGGCTCTTGTCCCTATCTGTTCCTCAACTCCCTAGTGAAGTCGCCAATTTAATGTAAGAGCCTTTTTTTTTTGTATTGTGCGTTGGGCTGCCTCCTGCGGTACTATTATTGTACTGGGCTGGGCTGCCTCCTGCGGTACTGGGCCCTGAGTGTTCTGAGTAAGGGAGTTGAGACCGGTCCAACTGGAACTTAAATCGGTCCGGCTTGTGCGCAAACTATGTCTCGTCTGCCAGGAACATTCTTATGGCATGCAAAGCTATTCTGAATGAGTTATGGCAAACAGACATGATAGTAAAACAAAAAAGAAGAATACTCTGTCTTCTTGCTTATAGTAAACAGTTAATCCATATTTCATAATGATAATCACAACAAATATAACTTAGAGAAGGCATATGAATAAGTGTTCAACATGTGGGTCAATCAAAGATAAAAGAAAAGAAGAAATAAATCTGGGTCAGCGAGACCCAAAACCAGAGAGGGAAGATCGCCTCTTCTCAACGTAATTAATCTCCCAGGAAAGGAATCCTGCCACGGAAATTAATCACTTTGAGGGAAGCGGACCTGAATGGTTAGTGCCCGGGGGAATCCCCTTCTTTACTTTTAGCAGAGGGTAGGATTTTAAGAGGGAGAGAGGGAAACAACCTATTGGTGCATGCCTGCGGAACTAACTCTCTCTGTTTTTTCTTTTCTTTCTCTGTTTTCCGTTTTTCTCTTTATCTTTTCTTTTCCTTGTTACTCCTTGTTTCTACTTCTTGGCTTTCAAATTTTCAATCCTCTCTTATTCCTCACCGTCGTTGTTTTCCCCCCCTCTACTGTACACAGCAAGGACTTCTTTTTATAGTGCCTGCCGTAACTGGATTTTACCATTTTAGCCCTTAACCGCCTTTGTCTGGTCTGGGTGTACTTGCCGACCACCACGTCTGTGTGTCATTCCCCATCACCAGACAAAGAGGACTATTTTGTTTGTTAGTCTGTCGTGGCACTCCCATCCTGCTACGGTGTAGGTGCCTTTTCTCTCCCTATCCGTTATGGCATGCACCTAGTGGCCCAGCTCAGCTTTGCCCGTTTGGGTGGTGTGTCATCCCAGCAGGACACTTCCCCCAAAAGAGCGCTGGTAGGATCCTCTAAATAGGTCTTCCCCTCTCCTCACCACCAAACCATGCCCTCTTACCTCTGACCCATGACCTCACTGTGCCCTGTATTGGCTGGGTACAGGTTGGTGAGGTCTGGGCCTTGCGCATGCCTTTCTCCCTTGTATGTCCAAAAAATCTGCCTGCTGCTCCCTTGTCCGCCGTGGTATGGAGGCCTGCCTGTACAGCCTGCTGCTCTTCTTCGTCTTTTTATATGGGCTGTTTTATAATTCCCTGCTCCCCTTAGGGGCCGGGCTTCATTTGATACTGGGCTTTACACTTCTTCCAGCCTATTTCTTGATTGCCATCATGTCCTGCCATATTACTTTGTCATTCCTGCTGTAATGACTTGATCCTGCCGGGCCCTTTTAGGCCTGCTGTGTATTCTTTTCCCAATGGCTTAACATGACCATGGGTTTTCCTATTTATGGGCTCCTGTGTCCCTTTTGTTTTCCCTTGGGCATCCCTGGCCCATTTGCTTTCTTTGGGCTTCCTTGGCCCTTTTGCTAATTCTGCATTCCCATGGGCTTTTACTAACTTCATTGGGCTTCCCCAGCCCAATAACCTTATTCTCATCCTTGGGGTTCATGGGCCTGCCATAAACCCCTTACTTTCTTAGTTTACATTACTTTGAGCCTGCGGCGGCCCTTTCTCACTTTTCTACATCATACACTGCCCATGAGATGCTATTTCTCTCTTTTCGGGCTTCTTTAAGCCTACTTGCCTCTTCAAGGCCCATTTGTTTGTTTAATGGGCCTATGATTCATTATTCCTGCCGCTTGAGCCTAATGGTTTTGCTATCTGCTTGTCAATTTTTTTGCTGCCCTTGTTATTGGGCCTTTCTTCTTTCTACCTGGATTCACAAAAAGCTCTCAACAGTATTTTAGTTATTTTTTAAGTTTCAGGGGGTATTTTAATCATTTTTTTAGCTTTCAGAGGCATTTTGGTCATTTTTTTAGGTTTAGGGGATATTTTGGTCATTTTTAGGTTTCAGGGGTATTTTAGTAATTTTGTAGGCTTAGGGGGGTATTTTGGTAATTTTAAGTTTCAGGGGTATTTCGGTCATTTTTTTTTTTGTTTTAGGGGTATTTTTGTTATTTTTAAGGTTTTTGGGGTATTTCGGTCATTTTTTAGGTATACCTCATTTTGGTAATTTTTAGGTTTCAGGGGTATTTTGGTCATTTAATAGGTTTTGGGAGTATTTCAATAATTTTTTAGGTTTTGGGAGTATTTCGGTCATTTTTTAGGTTTAGAGGGGTATTTTGGTCATTTTTTAGGTTTCGAGGGTATTTCAATCATTTTAGGTTTCGAAGATATTTCAGTCATTTTTTAAGTTTAGGGGGTATTTTGGTAATTTTTAGGTTTCAGGAGTATTTCAGTCATTTTTTAGGTTTAGGGACTCCCGAGAATCCACTATTATCAAAACAAAGTGGTTACAAGTAAAGGAATCCCAGTACCTTATACCAACCTACAGTTGAACCCTTATCCCAATACCCAATTGGACTTGTTTTATAGTGACAATCTCTCATTTTCAATGTACGGCTCCCAGTTCGTGACTAATCAATAGATGCGCGGATCCCAGTACACGACTTAATCACCAACTTGAGAAAGATGTTGGCTGCAAAGTTCTTCAGTTCATCACACGATGAAGATCACGAAGCTCCTTGGTCACAAAACCCTAAGGTGTACAAACACAGCAGCTTATTCAAGAGAAAGATGAACTAGGGCAAATTCTGTCTCCGGTCACAATTTGCATGAACACAACTTTGCTTCACACTTGCGCAACCTTTTACGGCCCTTAAAATAATCCTTATATATATTTAGGGTTGTGAGAAAAGAAAACCTAAACACATACTCACGGATTGGAGTGAAATCAGTTCTGAAAAACTGAATTTCATAAACCTCGACAGATAGGGTATCTATCGAGCTAGCTGTCGAGCTTTGGGCTTCAGCAGCTTTTTAAACCTCGATAGATGCTAGTTGTCGAGCTTTAAAGTCTAGCACTTTCTCACTTGTTTCTCGGACAGACTTGCATGGCTTTAACATTTAAACTTGAGACCTTGTTCCTTGAAGCATTAAACATATCCTAGATCTACCCAATTACAAGTAAAGTGTGTTTTGTCAAAGGATTAGCCAATTCTAAATTGACATATGTTCCTAACAGCAAATCACATGTCTTAACAATCTCCTCCTTTGGCAATCCGTGACAAAACCACAACAAACAAATGAACATATGAGAGAAGTCATAAAACACTCAACTCATATTCACTTGTTGAATACAATAAAATCTATCCTAACACAAACTCTTGAAAAACTTTGTAAGAAGAGAGTTTATCGCAAGTAGACTTTGACGACCTGTATTTCTGAAACACTTTAAACAAAACTCATTAAGGCATCTTAGTGTGAAACAGAAATATAAGATTGCATACATTATATAAGAAACATGTGTATAAAGAAAGAAAAGAAACAACACATGTAAAGATAGGTGAAACGTGATAACAACATCATCAAAAATATATATATATATATATCAAAGATGAGTACAGAGAATGCTATCACTAAGTGGTCACAAGACCAATGTACAAGAGATATAATGTATCTAAAATAAAAGGAAAAGAAAAGATACAAAAATCCTCACTACATCCCTCATATACACACTCCCCCTAACACAAAATCTCCTATACTAACCCTCCCCTTATGAGTATGACTACTCTCATCTCAAAACTACTCCTTTTTGTCACGAGTGACAAAGGGCAAGTACATCAAGTAGACATCTCATCATCACTGGGTGAGCTAGCACCATCATCCTCATCAGCATCCTCACTGCCAAAGCCATTGTCATTCTCATCCTCTGAGGTTGGTGGAGATGGAGAAGAAGCAACAGTGAAATCACCCATGACAGCCTGTCGTCGCGCGATACGACCGACACGGGTGTTCACCTGACACAACTCATCACTGAGAGTGTCAAGGCGAGCATCCATGCGCACAAGCTGTGCCATGATGGCCTCAAGTGTCACTCCACCCATAGAAGATGAAGGAGCGGAGGTGGATAGAGCGATAGAAGCTAGAGGAGCTGCTGTCTGTGTCTGGGGCCGCCTCGGTCTGAGCTGTGCCTCGCTCTGTCGAATGGTAGCAGCGTCTATGGCACCCATCACGGAAAAATGAGGAGACACGGGAAAGGAGACGGAAAAATGGCGAAGTATCCGCGTGATAGCTGAAGGAAAAATGAGCTTATCACGGGTCGCCGTATCCCTATAAACATCTATAAGGGATAGAATAAAGTGAGAAAGGAAGTCGATAGAGATATCCTCTAAGAGGGACAACAAAAATCGAGCACGAGGCTCTGTAATGGAGTTATAGTGAGAAAAAGGATGAAGAACGAATGTCATTACCATGTTAAGGAACCTCGGACTTTTTGCAAAGCCTGAGTAAGGGGTGTTTTGACGGTCACCCTAAGAAGGTGTCTCACAGAAGCGAGACAAGAGTTCGTCTTTGGACACTGTCCTCAGACGTTCACAGTCAGGGTAGTCAGGATGCGCTACCCTAGGAATGTGTAGTACCTTGGAGACAATCTTCGGAGTGACTACGATGCGTGTACCTCGAACGTGAGAGAAGAAATGAGGTACTGAAGTATCGATTCTGTGCATATTAGAGTAAAACTCTTGTATGATCACTGAGGGACAAATGACCAGGATGTTACAAAGTGACTCCCAACCCCTACTGTGAATGACAGTGGGTAGGTCAGTGTCGGAAAAGTCCGACAGAACGACGTGGCGTTCCGAATGAATGCCTCATCTACAAAAGTTCTCCGAGAAGTCCTTTTAGGCTTCATCATCACGGAACTGAACAGAAGAAGGTGTAGGGTCAGAGGAAGAAGATGCCCCAGAATGCAGAGGGTTCTAGGACGGAGTAGATTTGCGTTTAGGTGCCATAGAGCAGACTAACGCAAGAGAGAGAGAGAGAGAGAAAGAGAGAGAGAGAGAGAGAGAGAGAGAGAGAAAGAGACAATTAGAAAAGTACCAACACAGTAGTATATAAGAATGTAAAGAAATGAAGGTACGTATGCATGAAAATGCATGAACATGTGACATGCAAATTTAAATACATCATGGGCTCAGCCCAATACAAACCTACCAGCACACAACATTGCAACAAAGTAAACACACATCTAAATGCATGAAACATTGTTATAATGCAAATGTGATGCAATGCAAGATGTTTTAAACACCATTTAAGCAACACCCATCCCAAAAATTTCACAAAAACTTCATCGATTTTGAAAAACCACAAAATTTTTCAAAAATCCCAAAAGTTAGGTAAAAAGGAATGAAATGCATGATAAAGTGAGGGATTAAGGACTTTACCAGCGAAGAAGAACAAGATCGAGGTCGAAAAACTCTTAGGAATGAAGTTTGGAGTGAGAGAGAAGAGTTTGGAAGGTGAAAAGGCTGAAAGCAATTAAGAGAGATCGAGGAGAAATGATCTGAAATCGTGAGGATCCTTTATATAGAAACTTCATAAATCTTGACAGATCGAGATGTGTCGAGAGGTGTCGAGAATTAAAAAGGCGCTTTTTAACTGTCGAAGAGCTATCCAGGATCTATTGAGAGGTGTCCACAGCAAAGGAATCTCGATGGATTGAGGAAGCTGTCGAGAAGTTATCGAGCAACCAGAAGGTATCTCGATGGATCAAGCAACTATCGAGAAGCTATCGAGAATGTGATAAAAAGCAACTGAAGGGTCTCGATAGATAGCCTAGCTGTCGAGAGGTGTCCAGCAACTGTCGAGATTGCTTAAAAACAGTTTTTCAAGAAGAGAAAAACACATATATGAATGCAATCAAGCATGCTATACAACCAATGATCCAAACAACATTTTAAGCTCTCAAAATCATCTCTCAACAAGAAAAAAAATGTTAAGCACATAGATCCAAAACACACACACACACACACACACACTAAACACGTCTAACCAACTTTATATTTCAAAAACAAGTTAAGATAGTTTAGTGAGCATACATTTACACAAGTATTCCTTGTGATGGCCAAATCACATTGTATCTGCACATGTATCAAAAGTAGCAAAGAATTTTGCATGTTGTGTGTGAAAAACATCGCAAGATTGCATAAGTGTCTACATGTTATGACGATTTGAGGTATGAGAAAATCATTTTAACTCACACACAATCATAACTGTTTGATGGGGACTATCACCTTCGAGGTACATCCTATAACTCCCACATCTCCTAGAATACACACTTACAATCATATATAAAGCATTTTGATTCTTTTTGCCTTTTATTTTTTTCTTTGCATATTTTTATTTTAAGCAAATCATGCATGGGCATATAAGAGATAAAAAAGAAATACCCAATGATGTTAAGCATTTGACATTCCACTTTTGCTATGCCGAAGTATACAAGTGTCATTTCATGATTGGCGGGCAACAGTGGTGAGATGGTTATTTATGCCTTTCTCTTAGGATTTTCTAGTCCTTCTCGTCAAAAAGAGTGATACGAGTGTTAAGCACAAGAGATTACTCAACCTTACTCATCATAAACATGAGCCACAAAACTCACTTGCTTAGTTGTGCATAGAGATGCTTATCTAAGCTACAAAAGATACAAAGTTTAGAAAACTTTATTTTAATGGCCATCCAAGGTACACAAGTACCAATGTACACAAATACATTGTTTTTGTATTTTTCTGATTTTTCAATTTTTTTAATTTTTATATTAAAAACAAAATAAAACAAAACTGAAAAGTAAACAAACAAAAACATGTTAAACAAAGCAATGCATAAAACTAGATTGACTCAAAACAATAAAGCAAAACACACAAGTAATACAAAAACAAAAACAAGAAGGGGAGAGAGAGAAAAAGTGACAGAATCACTTGGAGTCATTTTCCTTCCACACCTTGGAAGAACTTTTCCGTTTAGCAAACCCTTGATCCGGCGGTAAGGGGGAAGAATTTAAACCGTTCAAGTTTGAAAGGAGCATGAGGGCTTTGAGAAGATCTCCAAGAGGAGCAAAAGAGGATGGAAACTGATTCTGGTTTCCCAACACGATCATGTTGTTGCTCTGTTGAGTGGCTAACCACTTATAGCAATTAGGTCGAGTATGTCCAATTGCGCCACAGTGATGACAGAAATGCTGCTTTTTCTATTTGGGCTTTTGAGTGTTTCCCTTCTTAGCCCTAGGGTTCTTGATCTCTTTCTTATCAAGCTTAGGGGGTGCTCCTAAGATAGATTTACCATTGTCTATTTTCTCACTAGCTAATTCATTTTTAACATCATTGTTCTCAGTTTCAATATTATCAGCAGGTGGTACAAAAACAGTAGTACTAGCAGAAGCAATACTAGGAGAAGAGAAATCATACCCTAAATCGGTTCGATCGAATGCAGATTTCTGAAGACTGGGCATCTCATCGAGCTTTGCACTTGAAGTCCTTTCCAACTGGGCTCTGACTTGGAACAGTTCTGCCTCAAGCTTCTTGGTCTTCTCAACCAAGAAATTATTCTTAAATCTCAGTGCTCCAATGGTCTGATTTGCTTCATCAAACTTAGGGGAAATTTCTTCTCGTTCAAGTTCCACTTCACTAAGCTTCTTGGTGGCCAACCTATACAACTTCTCATGCTTTTTTGAGACCTTGTATAACTTTGCATAGGCTGTGTGGATGTCATCTTTCTCATCCATCTTTTCAAACTTAGACTCCATCAATTCCTCTTCTTCATCCACATCTTCAATAATCCCTTCAGTAGGATTTACGGTGGCAGTGAAGGCATTTAGGATTCCATCATCCTCACTATCAGAATCATCCTCAGGATCAGTGTCGCTCAACGTAGCAGCAAGTGCCTTGCTCTTCCCCATAGTCTTGAGATACGTAGGACACTCTTATTTCATGTGACCGAAACCCTGACACCCAAAGCATTTTGGTCCTGAGGGAATAGTGTACTAACCACCATCCCTAGCATCCTTCTTCCCTTTGTCTTGACTCTTGAATTGCGAAAAACTGGATTGCTTTCGGTCCTTGTCAAATCCTTTTGCGTTGGCATTCTTCACGAACTTCTTGAACTACCTCGTGATATAGGATTTCATCTTAGAATCTTCATCGTCTGAAGACTCATCAGTGTCACTGCTCTTGGCCTTCAATGCCATGCTTTTGCTCTTGCTTGTTTTCCCAATCCTTGTCAACCCCAATTCATAGGTCTGCAGATTGCCATCCAACTCTGTCAAAAGAATTTTGTCAATATCCTTTGATTCCTCAATCGCGGTGATCTTGGTATGAAATCTCTCAGGTAGAGATTTGAGCACATTTCTCATAATCTTGGGTTCGGGAATGGTTTCCCCAAGATTAAAGGCTGAGTTCACTATGTCCTTGAGCTTGGCATAGAACTTATCGAATGACTCATCTTCCTCCATCTTAATCTCTTCAAAGCTTGTAGTAAGCCTCTGAAGCTTTGAATCCTTGACAACCTTGGTTCCTTCATAGGTTGTCTGGAGAATGGTCCATGCTTCTTTAGCAATTTCAGTAGAGGATATCTTCTTGAATTCCTCATTCGTGACTGCACTGAATAGAGCATTCAGTGCTCTGCTGTTGAAGTTTGCCGCCTTAATCTTAGCATCATCCTAGTCGGCCAGCGCTTCCGTAGGCTTGGTCCAGCCTATCTCTACAGCTTGCCACACCTTTTCATCCAATGACTGCAAGAAAGCTTTCATGCGTACTTTCCAGTATGCATAGTTAGTACCATTAAATAAAGGTGGTATAATAAGAGACTGTCCTCTATCCATGACAAATAGGGGTCAATGGATCACACAGCAAAGATTAACAACTAATCAGAGTGTGCCTGCTCTGATACCACTTAATAGGCCAAAAATGTATTGACCCCTTGTGATAAATTAACCAATTGATTTAGCCAATTTAATTAATTAATTCAATTAACATGCAAAATGCATGGTAGCATAAACAAATCACCAATTAACTAAAGTGTAGCGGAAATTAAATTGACACGGTGATTTGTTTACGAATGGGGAAATGCTACACGGCAAAAACCCCACCGGGTGATTTTAAGGTCACCACTCTCGAGAATCCACTATTATCAAAATAAGCGATTACAAGTAAAGGAATTCCAGTACCTTATAACAACCTACAGTTGAACCCTTACCCCAATACCCAATTGGACTTGTTTTGTAGTGACAATTTCTCATTTTCAATGCATGGCTCCCAGTACGTGACTAACCAATAGATGCAAGGATCCCAGTACACGACTTAATTACCAACTTGAGAAAGATGTTGGCTGCAAAGTTCTTTAGTTCATCACACGATGAAGATCATGAAGCTCCTTGGTCACAAAACCCTAAGGTGTACAAACATAGCAGCTTCTTCAAGAGAAAGATAAATTAGGGAAAATTCTGTCTCCGGTCACAATTTGCATGAACACAACTTTGCTTCACACTTGCGCAACCTTTTACGACCCTTAAAATAATTTTTATATATGTTTAGGGTTGTGAGAAAAGAAAGCCTAAACACATACTCACGGATTGGAGTGAAATCAGCTCTGAAAAATTGAATTTCATAAACCTCGACAGATAGGGTATCTATCGAGCTAGCTGTCGAGCTTCGGGCTTCAGCAGCTTTTTAAACCTCGATAGATGCTAACTGTCAAGCTTTAAAATCCAGCACTTTCTCACTTGTTTCTTGGTCATACTTGCATGGCTTTAACACTTGAACTTGAGACCTTGTTCCTTGAAGCATTAAACACATCCTAGATCTACCCAATTACAAGTAAAGTACGTTTTGTTAAAGGATTAGACAATTCTAAATTGACATATGTTCCTAACAGCAAATCACATATGTCCTAACAATGACATATTTGCTCTCTTCCAAAATATTATGGGAAAAATTGCTTGATTTTAAAGTTTAAGGAGGAATTGTAAACTACCCCAAACATAAAGGATGAAAAGTGTTTTTATCCTATGTTTTTGTTTTTGTCTTTGAGTGTAAAACTATGTGATTTTATTTAAAATAGTGCGCAAAGAAAAAAAAATACAAAAAATCAACTCAAGAAAATTGTATGTGAAACAGTGAATTTTGGCTCAACAAAGCTGATTAAACCATAAAAAAATTTCAAAAAACACAACAGAATGACACAACATTTTCATAATACCTTTATAATTTTATTTTGACTTGTAAAGAATTTACAGCTCAACAGTTTTGAAAATATTGTAACGACAACAAGATGTCTTAATATTTTCACAAAAAAAAAAAAAATGCTATGTTCATGACATTTTTTCACAACAAATCATAAGTAGTAGGTTGTTACAGGTTGTTATTGGTGGGCAAAAAAGTAGTTTCATTGGTAAGTTTAAATTAGAACCAAAAACAATTTACCACCTATGATTTGTTATGAAAGTATTGTAAAAAATATTATGGATATAGCACTTCTTTTTTCTCAATAGCTTTATTTTTAGTTGTGGTAGGTTCTAGAATGATATTTTATTATTTTATTTCGACCTATAAGGAATTAACACCCCAACAATTGTAAAAATATTGTGCCAATTTGTTGTGTTAATTTTTTATTATAATGTGAAACAATGCGAATTGGACAAACCAAAAATAATGTAGCAAATCTACTATAGCTCTACACATTTACCCAAAAAAAAAAAAAAAACGGCCAGCAAAACAGTGAAAATTGAACAAGCCAAAACTACTGCAGTGAAACTATGATAGCTTTTCTCATTCACTCTTTTTATATATAGATTACTAAATTTGACTAAACCAACATAAAGAAAAAAGTCTATGAATACAACAAAATATTACAGCGTTTTCACAATACCTCTATTTTCAACCGTGGTGGATCCAGTCTAATATTTTATTATCTTATTTTGACCTATAAGGAACTTACACCTCAATAGTTGTGAAAATATTGAAATAACAACAAAATGTCACGACATTTTTAGTTGTGCTAGATCTCGGTATGATATTTTATTTTATTTTATTTTGACCTATAAGGAATTGACACATGCGTCACAACATTTTCACAATATCTCTATGTATGCATTGTACTTACGATGTAAATTTATATTGTAGAATGTAGATACATAAAAATTGGCAAATTTTGTACACATTTGCAAAATTTGTACAATATTTACCCTTTTTTTGTGCAAATGTGTATAATATTTGCCACTTTTTGTGTATCTACAATGTAAACTTACATTGCAAGTACAAAGTAAACATATAAATATCTTTAAAAACAAAAACAAAAACAAAAACAAAGCTCAAACCAACTAGCGTACTTGAAGGAAAAAAAGAAAAAGAAAAAGTGCAGCTCACTAATTGAATAAACCAAAAAACACTATTCATGAGCCTTCAGCTGTTTTTATATAGTTAATAGAGATAATAATAAAAAATACATAATGTCCTTGTAATGTACTATAACCCTAAAGCCTCCATTATTTTTTCTATTTGTTCATCCATCTCTTGACTTTATCACAATTTTAAAGTGTAAGTTTTGTTGTAAACCCCCCCGCCCCTCCTTTTGTCATTTAAGAACTTAGAAAGTACATTTGGTGAACTTGTGGATCTTCTTAGTTCTGATAGAGTCTGCCCCCTTAAGGTTGCGTGGACACTTGAAGACATTAATTTAATTTGTGAAAGTTTTAGTTCTTTTTCTTTTGTTAGTGTGCCTCTGAAATGTAATAGAGCTGCTCAAGTTCTTGCTAGTGTTGCCAAAGAGAAAGGGGAAACCTATTGTTGGTTTGAAGAATGCCCCTCTTTTCTCTTCCAAATTGTACACTGTGATATTTAATCAATAAAATCTACTATTGATTCCCTAAAAAAAAATTATATGAAATACATATTTGTAGTTAACTAAGCTAAGTGTGAAAAAATAAATTATAGTTTACATTTATATTAGATTTTGAATGAGTATTAGAATTGTTTAATTCATTATCTTTTTAAGAATAATTTTAAGAATTAATTTTCTATTTGGGGTAGGACCAAGTTACATCTAGTTTAACATGAACTAATATTACACCACTTAATAACTTTTTATTGGGTTAATATTTTGAAAATCCTATTGTTGGGTTATATTTTCTCAATATTCTTAACATCCATGCCAAATTTCTTATCAATTAGATGTTATTTACTATTTGATCTATAAACACATCTTTTATGCATAGTTTTAAAGTATAAAAAACTCGAAATCTAAACATTTTAGAGCACTTACATCATTGGGTGTATAATAGAAAAATGTGTAAAATTTACCCAGTTTTATCTAAATATGACCCACATTAGTTAGTGCATAATTGTGTAAATTTACAAGTTTGCTATAGTAACCATGTAAATTTATACTGACACTTCATTTTGCATTTAGTTTTTTATTCTTTCTTTAAGTATTCCAAGGACGAAGGAAGAGAGTGAATGATAGTTGTTGCGTGTGAAGAAAGAGAAACAATTAAAAAAAATCAAGAAAATTTGATATTTTAATGAAATGTAGTGTACAGTTGATAATCTGATATGTGGTATTTTGAAAAGTGATATGTAAAATAGAAGAAGTAAATTCTTATGCTAAAATAGATAGAATTTTTTACAAGAGCTGATGCAAATGTTCTTATAAATGAGGTAGATATTGATTTTTAATTATCTTAAAATTTGGCAAGCATGGACAATCCTATGTACATTTTTCCTAACCCTAATCATGATGGATTGCTGCAATGACTAAAACATCTCCATATACTAGAAAGGTATGGAAAAATAAAATAAAGATAAAAATACACTATTGGTCTCTAAAGTTTGCTTCTTGAGCACTATTGGTCTCTAAAGTTTCAAGCAAGCACAATTGGTCCCTAAAGTTTAAAAAATGAGCACAAGTGGTCCTTCTGTTAACAGTGTTAGTCTCAATGCCTATTGTGACTAATTGAACAATGACCTGACAATTTTTAAGTGACATGTCATCAATTTTGATTTAAAAAAATTAAAAAAAAAAATCAAATCTAATGTGTTAGACTCGTTTTGAAACAAGGTCTTCTAAAATCAAATCCCCATATTTTGATGCCAAATATAAAACTGAAATAAGAAAGAGAGAGGGAAATGAAATCTGTCCTCTGCCTCTTGTGACCCATTCTTTGCACAGCCATTGGGCGAATAAGGGAGGATGGCATTATGAAACAGGAAAAAAGTAGATCCAAAAGCAAACCATATGACAAAAGACATTTAGTAAATCTTGTTTGTTGAATCAGATAAGAACTTGCTGGAATATGAATATGAATTGTGGAAAGTAAGAATGGTGAATGGGAATAGTAGTTGTTGTAGGCCACTTCAAAGGGACATAGACCTCCATAGAGAGAGAGAAATTAAAAGAGAGAGAGAGAGAGGTGCACTAAGCAATTGGTTTATTCTTTATTGATCCAATGTTGAATTATAATCATGTATTTATAGGAGACTAACTTTAATCTCATTAGTCCACATGGCCTTATCCTATTGGTTATATTATTCCCATGTGCATTAATATTTTCAATATGTGTTAAATGTGATTAATATGCTTGGAATTGTAACTAACTAATTAAATCTCAATACAACAATTATTATCTATATGCTTATAGCATTCCTAATAGAATCTAATTGCGATTATATAAATATATACTAATTCTTTTGTCCAACATTTTTACATAATCTAACCAAACAACAAAAGAAAACAATATTATATTCACATAAATTAGCAAAAAACTTGTGTTGTTAGCTTGACTTCTGATTTGTGGCTGTGCAATGAATTGGTGACAATGAAACGACCATGAGATGTCTTGTTTGAATCATCCCATATCAAAAAATGTGGTCAAGTTGCTTGCACATTGGCTGTGCAAGGGATGGGTTGCGAAGGGCAGAAGACGACGACCTGGGATTTGGTTGCCTCTCCCTTTCAATTTCAAATTTGGATTTGTTTTAGAGAGTTTCAACTTATGGCATTCGCTCCTGATGACATCAGACTAAGACACCAATCAATTTTTGCTGTAGGCGGGTATTGAACCCCAGATCTCTTATACAACCATCAGAGACTTTACCAGTTGAGCTAACTAGAACCCTCATTTCAGATTTGGATTTGGGAGGCCGTTTCATAAAAGGTCTAACATGTTAGATTTGATTTTTAAATCTTTTAATATAAACATTGAGGCCATGTCACTAAATACTTGCCACATTATTCTTCTGTTAGCCACTTAGACATTGAGGCTAACGGTTGTTAACAAAAAGACAATTATTGTCATTTTTGAAACTTCAAAGGCCAATTGCACTCACTTAAAATTTTAGGGACCAATAACGCTTAAGAGTTAAACTTCAATGACCAATAGTGTAGTTTCACCTAAAATAAAATTAGATGATAACATCCTTTTTTTTTTTGCAAAGAAAAAGATGACCTCATGTGATTGTGAGTAATTGTTATTAATATTGACAAATTCGAGCTTTTTTGTGTGTGTGTGCGTGTTTTATACTTTTATATTGGACATCATTAAGTAGTAAAGCAAAACTAATAACTTTTAAAAACTTGAAAGCATTAAATTTTAATTTTACTTTAAATTTAAGGGATGAAAACTAAATTTTTAAAACAAAAAGTGTTTTTGAAAAAAATAATCTCTCTCTCTCTATATATATATATAACCGAAGCCTTTGAAGCTCCCACAATTTTCCATGTTACCACTATTTTCTTTTTCTTTTTATTTTAGATTCTTTTTATTTTAGGTTTTATATCTTATATATTTATTATTTCTCTTCAACGTGTAATTATCTTATTAAGTGTTACAATAGTTTAGTTTAAGTAAAACTCTATTAGATATATGTTTCAAGAGCTTGAAAATTCTACTTCAACTAAAATTCTATAATAAAAATTTTTGAAAACTCAACACATGGTGAAAACCTTAAGCTTCAATTGTTGCCTTCCTTCTCTCTCACTCCAATCCAATTTCTTATCTACCCAAAAAACCCGATTGCTTTGGTCCATTGTAAATGTAACGCTTCTTTTCCTCTTCTCTATGAATTTGACTTTCTTTGTCTTCGGTTTTCTTTTCTTTGTTCTCCGTTCAATTTTTGTGCAATGTGAATTCCAAGACCGACGAAAGAGCCACATTCTAAATAAAGAGGGGCCATTGCGTTAAATTGTCTTTTGTGTGTTTGGCATGCCTGCACAAGTATGAATTATATATTTATATATAAATCAAATTTAACCAAAAACCTAGCCACCGTACTCTCTCTACATCAATATGGTACCCATTCTCTTTGAATCTCTATATATTATGCTTCAATCTCCATATTGCTCAAATCTCAGTACCATTATTTTTTGGTTTCGTTCTAGGCTTATGGTTATGGGTACTTTTTGGCTGTGATATAGTAGGATTTTGTTTGAATTTTTAGATATTGTTGTATAAAACATTGCTAGAATTTTATTTGTTTGATTTCTTAATTAATTATATTAACTCTATGTTTGTTTTTTATTATGGATTTTTTTAATAAAAATATTGCAATAATTTAAAATACAGCTTCTAGCTTTATACTCATACTGGTTTTATCTTTTTTTTCTTGTGCAATTTTTTTCTTAGTGCTATTTGATTACTATTCTTAGTTGATAAAAAGGTTGATGGACTAATTATATAAGATTTGCATAGTATTGCTGAATTATGCAATGTCCTAAGCTTTTGGCTTTTTGGTAACATAGTTGCTGTCATGCTTTGTAAGGTCTAAATTTGCTGAATTATTTGATTAGTTGCAATTAATGTCCTATGTTACCTGCTAATTGGAAGAGTTATGGGAACAATCATATTTGGTCAAATATCTTTTGTTTTTAGCATGTTTAATCTTTTAGAATATTTGTATGGATCTAATCTCTAAACAATGAACAAAAGAGAATTAGAAATTTTCATAGAAAGCAAAACCCAAAAAGACACTGAATAAAGCTTGAAGATACAAGCATAATTATATATTATTTTGTTTACTTATTAAACCAAATGTAAGAGCATGTTATAATTATTGTAGTATTTTACTCCATAATATTTGTATGTTTCTCATATTTAACATTCTTATGTGATAAGATTTTGACAATTTTAAATAAGAAATGTTTAAACTACATCTTTCATATGATAAAGGAGCTGATTCAGTTTTCAAATAGTTGAAATTAGAAAAATATTTAAACTAGAACATTTTAACATTTGATCTAAAAATTTTCCGTGCATCGTACGAGTTAGCGACTAGTTTAAAAAAAAAAAAGAAAAAAAAGGAAAGAGGATTGAGGAAGAGGAAAACGTAATGGGTGGGGGCGGAATAAAAGAAAGGAGATTCTTAGAGGAGAAGGAAGTGATTGCATTGGACAAGCAAGTAGCGTTGTCTCCTTTCCTCTGCCTTTTTCATTTTCAGTGGGGAGTGGTCAGTGGTCTTTATTATTTTCATTGATCATACTAACAAATTTGATATAGAGAGTTACAGAACAGAGCAGTAGCAGAGCAATGAGAAAGATCAAAGCAATGGGAGTGGTGTCGAACAAGATCGATAGGGAGAATCTAAAACCTGGAGATCATATCTACTCCTGGAGTGTCGCCTATGCCTACTCCCACCACGGCGCCCTTTCCATTTCTTCCTCTTTTCCTTTCTCTATAATCCTCAATTTTTTTTTTTTTTTTGCTCTGGGGCTTATTAGTATGTAGTAATTAGTAATTACTCCTGCATTTGCTTTACTCCTTCATTTAGGATCTGTTTTTCTCATATTTCTCGTATATTTTGTGTGCGTGTGGACAATGAAATTCGGATGGATTACAAGTTAGGTTACAGTCCTCGTCACAAATTTTGATGGAAATTTTACTACCATTTCTGATACTGGAGTTACATTTGTGGACCTACCACTCCACTGTTTCAGGAAGAATACAATGCCAAAAAAAAAAAAAAAGTTTATATGGCTCCATTAAATTAGGTGCAGTTTTTTTAAAAAAATAGTATTTATTTTATTTATAATGATGAATTTTTATGTATTGAAGTTTTAAATTTTGTTGTTTTTTCAAAATATGATTTCAGAGCAAGATGTGATACAACTCAAATCTTGTTTTGGAAACATGATATCAATACAAAATTTAAAGAAAGACTATTCTCCCAAATAATTTTACCACAATACTATTTTTAATAAATTAATATTATTTTTCAACAAAAACCCTATTAGGTGCAATATTTATAGATTCTATACTATTTGTGTATTAAAATATACTCACATATGTCAAATTTCATGCCAATAAGATATTATTTACTATTTAATCCATAAACTTATATTTTATGCATAATTTTAGACTACAAAAACTTGAAATTTAAACATTTAATTGATGATAACTATTGAATCATTGATCTTTGTTTTTCTGAAAATTTTGCAAGCATGAAGGGTATAATAAAAAAAAAGTAAACTAATGGTGGATTTGTCAAAACTTTCATCCAATAAACAGATATTGAGTAGAGTTGTAGACTTGAGTTGCAACCAAGTTTGTTGTCAAACTTTCAATATGTCCTATCACCTATGTCATTTTTCACTCGAAAATGATTTTGTGTGTGTGTGTGTGTGTGTGTGTGTGTGTGTATATATATATATATATAGAGAGAGAGAGAGAGAGAGAGAGAGAGAGAGAGAGAGAGAGAGAGAGAGAGACGGGTTCAAGTTACACCTGGTGTAACTTCAAAAAAGTTATATATTTTTTGAACCATTGATTTCATTTAGATCTAATGGTTAATAACACACAATCTGTCATGTCATCCATTTTCTAAAAATAAGTGATAGAGCATTAAAGTCATCTTTTTCCTCCAGTCTCCTTGTAACACATTCTAATCCTAGTTCTTGCTTTATTTATTTATCTATTTATTTATTTTAACGTATTTGAATCAATGTTATTAAACCTTGCCCAGCCCGGCCGATCGGACTAGTGACCTGGTGACCCGGTACATTGACCAGGCTAGGTGATCAATTGGATTGGAAAAGTATGTAACTCGGTCAAAACCGGTGCAACCCGGTGGGTTTTAAGCAACCCGTGTGACTTGGTTGGGTTTTATTAACCCGGTCGGGTTTGTGAATTTTGTAAAATTACATTAATAAATCCACTTTATTGACTATTTTATTATTTAAATGTGTGATAATATGGTAATTTAAATCAGAGAAAACCTAAAAAATCCAAAAAAAAGCATTGTTTCACTTTTCAATTTTCATAATTCTCAAAACCTACTGTTACGAGCTGCTACTATTGTGCATAAATGTTTTTATGCTTTGAAGTCTAAACAGATGTACTTGGCCAACAATTAGCATGTAAGTATGACCATATAACTCTATGCCACTATCTTCTTTTGTTTAGGTTTTTTAATTTTTTTTAATTTTTTTTTATACTTTATTTCTTGATTGCTTTTTAGTTTAAGCATCTTTTGTTTTTTGTTTTTGTTTTTGGTCATGTACGGTGTGAATGTGTGAGAGACTGAGAGAAATAAGCATTAGAGTTTGAGATTTTCCTTTTTATTTATTTAATATACATAATTTTTAGACATGTAACAAGATTTTCTTTAGCAAAGACTTTGTTGCAATCTTATGACATTTGTTTATTTTCCTTGTGAATTTTATAGAATTTCTAATGCTATTGCATGAAACATTGGTTTTGAATTATAATGGCGAGTTTAATTTAGGCATATGCCTTTTTTTTTTTTAATTTATATATTCAGATTATGATTTTTCAAACTTAATTATATATATATTAAAATTTTAATTTTTTTTATTTGACCTTGCGGTTTGACCAATGACCCACTAGTTGAACTAGTGACCCAACTCATAGACTGGGTTAACGCCTGGTTCGGGTTTAATAACTATGATCTGAATAGATGAGCTCATGAACTTTCTAAGTTCTAACTTGTTGAACAACATTCCCTCAAAAATTAAATTTCGTATGAGCTCATGACCCTTTAAATTTTGGAAAAACACTCCCTCAAAAATCAAAGCCCGTTCATTATTTTAAGCTAATAAATACACTTCAATGTTCGTGGGTTGAAATGATTATAAGTTTCTATCTACAAGAAAGTCAAAGTACACTTATATTAAGAGAAACTAAATAAACCCCAAGTCCAGTTTAGTTTATAAGGGACTCTTCAGTACTGACAAGGTACTCAAGAAAAACAAATAATGTCTTTTTTTAGTTTTCTAATTTGGTATTCAGACCAGATTTGCCTCACTCCATTGCCAAGTGACAGAAGTCTCTAACTAGTAAAAAAGTTAAAATTTTTGGCCTTAATTGGTTTTGGACTGATTACTAAAACTTTATTATAATTCTGAATTAATTTAACAAGCTAAATTTAACATGTAGTAGAAGAAGAATACGAGTTGGGTGGAGAAAATTTAATGACTTAATTATTCTTGAATGAGAGAATTTAATGACTTTAATGCTGTTTAGGACATATTTTATGTAATTGATTAATCGTTTGACAAAACGCACTTTACTTGTAATTGGGTAGATCTAGGATGTGTTTAATACTTCAAGGAACAAGAGTTTAATGTCTAGTATTAAAGCCATGAAGATTGGACTAAGAAACAAGTGAAGAAAAGCTGTTCATTAAAGCTGGACAGATTCTCAACAGCTGCCGACAGATAATATCTATCGAGGTTTAATGAAACTTGACAGATAGCTCGACAGATGTATCTATCAAGGTCTCGACAGATAGCTCGACAGCTATATCTATCAAGAATTACGAAATTCAGATTTCCAGATTTGATTTTTGGCCCATGCTGATATGTATGTGTAGGGTTTTTTTTCTCACAACCCTAGACATATATAAGGCTTATTTTAAAGACTGTCACTTAGAAGAATACAAGGAGAACACTTGCAAAAGGTGACCGATTGCTTTACTCTCTGAAAGAAGCTACTGCGTCTTTGTGTCTTAGGGTTTTGTAACCAAGTGCTTCTTGATCTTCATTGTTGATTAAGTGAAGAACTTTGTAGCCAACATCTTCTTCAAGTTGGTGAGTTAGTCACGTACTGAGAGCCATACATCTTTGGTTAATCATGTACTTGGATCCGTACAAAAAGGGTGGCGTTCATATATTGAAGAGTTTAGAGGTTCTGAAGCGGTAGAAGGTTTCTGCTGTAAGTTCATCTACGAGGATTGTAGAGTCTAGGGACAAACGTTTTGTACTAGATCTATAACTTCTCTTTATTATAGTGGATTGCTTTTCAGGAAGGTTTCCCTCCAGGTTTTTTATTGTGAAACTAGTTTGTTTTATTGGTTTTCCTAGGTCATCATATCTTGTCTTATTTATTTTTCCGCTGTGCATGATATTGACATGATATTAATGTTAGTTTGTTTTAACAAGATTTATTCATAATAAATCTAATTAACAACTTGGGTTTAAAACTTGTTAATTCTATCAACCGGGGTCTAAATTTCCCAACAAATGCATTTACATTACTGATTTTAGAAGGTTGATAACATGACAGCTTGTGTGTCATTAACCATTAGATCTAAATAAAATCAGCTGTTCAAAAAAGGTGTAAAGTTAAACCAGGTGGGGTTGATTACAATGCTGAAATCCTAACAATGCCTACCTTTATCTAGTTATACCAGCAGAAAATTTGAAAAACAAAAGGGTTATACTTTGTGTTTGATTGAATGAACGCAATCTTCTTTTCTTGGAAATTGTTTTTACAGCAAGAGTTGATTTCTAGTTTGCTTGATGTATGTATATTATAATTTTAGTTATTTTAAGTAAAAACAGCTAGATTCTACTTTGTAACAACAGGGATATATGTGGACGAGGGAAATGTTATCCACTTTACTCGAGGAGAAGGCCAAGAAACTGGTACAGGAACTGGGTTAGACCACATCATTGGGAGCTCATTACCTCAACATCCTTTGGACAATCCATGCCCAATATGTAGTGATCAATCAAAGAGTGATGGAGTCATCTCTTCTTGTATAGATTGTTTTCTTTCAGGTGGAAATCATCTCTACCGCTATGAGTATGGTGTCAAACGAACTATCTTTCTTGCCAAAGCTGATGGAGGTAGCTGCACTCTTGTTTCATTTTCATCTAAGTTAGCAAACTCGCCCGAACAAGTTATTCATCGTGCCATTTATTTCCTCCGGAAGGGCTTTGGTGACTATGATGTTATCAAGAACAACAGTGAAGACTTTGCATTATGCTGCAAAACAGGCTTGCGCCCCGTAATTCCTGCTGTTAGCGTGGGCCAGAGTGGGCAGGCAGCATCCTTTCAAGCTGCTGCTAGTGCTGGTGTTGTCCTTTCTGCATCACTTGCGTTTCTAGCCCGTTCTTCACCACTTGGATCCGTAGTTACCGGTGTTGCCGGTCTGGCGGCAAGTTATGGCACATACTGTGTCTATCGTTACATTAATGATACTGGATTACGCGCAGATGTCAAGGAAGTTGTTTTAAAGGAAGAAAATTGATCTTCTGTTTCCGCCGCCTGCAGTGGAACACTCGCTGCATGCAGCGGAAACAGAAGGTACCTTCTCCCAGAGTAATAATCTTTTGGCATGCTCAAGAGTTATATATGTGGTTTGCAAGAATTTGATTATTTTGGTGGCAATTGATAACAGCTTGTCATGCAACGAGCACAACCAAAATTATTTCAGAATTTGTTGTATGTTTTAAGATAACAGATTTTATTTTTGAATTTTGAATTTAGCTTTTATTATGATTGATGATGCTTTGGCATGTAAGAGCATCCACATCAGCTCTTTTATAAATGTGTAAAATACACATTTTGACCACTTTTACACATTTTGAACCAAAAAACACTCCACATCAGTTCGTTTAAAAGTGTGTAAACTTTTGTAAAATTATCCACGAGCTACAGTACCCGTGTAAATTTACACGGGCACTGTAGCTCGTGTATTTAGTTTTTTAATAGTTTTTTCTCTCTTCTCTCTACCTGACTCTCACCTCCCTCTCTCTCAGCCGTGCGCTCTCTCTTTCTCTCACAAAAAACTCACTCCATCCTTTCATCCTCAGTTCTCTGTCCCTCTCTCACATCTCTCTCTCTCTTGTTCAAAGCATGCCACCGGAGTTCACAGCATGGCGAGATCGGCGATGTGGGTCACAGCTTGGCGAGATCGGCGCATGGCATGTGGCGTGGTCTCGATGGTGGCGGTGTGGGTTTGGGTCGATGATTGATGGCGGCGATGTGGGGAGGTCTCGATGGTGGTTTAATTTGAGTTTATGGTGTGGGTTGGTCTTGGTTTGTGTGGGTTTGCTTGGTCTGGGTTGATTTGGGTTATGGGTTGATCTGGGTATGTGTGGAGGCATGGATACGATGGCATTTTGATCGGCATTGATTTTTCTGTGTCGGTTAATCGGTGTTGGTTGATCTGATGTTGATTTTTCTTTGATTTTCTGTGTGGGTTGATCGGGTGGTGATGATGGTGGTGATGGTGGCTGTGGGTCTGTGAGAGAGAGGAGCAGTGAGGTGAGGGAGTGATTAATAAAAAATTGTAAAATAATGAATATTTTATTGAATAAATGTGTAGAATAGATAAACTGATGTGGGTGTTTTGTAAAAGTGGATGTGTAAAATAAAAAAAATAGGTTTTTTCTTGTAAAATAGACAGAAAATTTAAACGAGCTGATGTGGATGCTCTAATTGCGCCTTAATATAATCCTTGAAACTTATTAGAAAGATGGATGAGAAATTATTGCGTACTCCTGGAGTACCATAAATGCGTACTCCCTCCTCTCACATGAATAGTGGGTTCTACTAATTAAATTCATGGTGTGACCCACCATTCATGTGAGAGGGAGGACTACGCATTTATGGTACTCCGAGAGTACCTAATAATTTTCCAAGATGAAATAGTTTGAATGGAGCAATTTGAATATGTTTTTTTTTTACTAGAGATATTTCGCTAAGCTTGGTGGTGATTCTAAGCACCCTCAAGGGGGTGAAGCCTAGGATTGGCAATTTCTAGACATGGAAAACACAGGTTGGGACCCAATAATGGATAACCCATCCTAAACATGAAAATTTTTACTTGAAATAAAAATGATTTGACTCATGATCTGGGCCGTTTAAAAAAAAAAAAAAAATACACGGTTGGTTTATTAGTTTGTTTTGAGCTTTACAGTACACAACTCAAACTTAATTGACAAATATAATGCTAATGCCATGTGATTATCATTAATTTTTTTTTAAAAAAAACTATCAATTTTTTAATTTTTTTGGATAATACCATTCATATATATATATAAACACACGGACCTACATGGGGCCCATTGGGGCTTGGGCCCCTTTGATATTCCTAAAAGATTTTTTAAAAATATATATAATATATCTAAGACCTAAGACAAAATAGAGTTGGGCCCCCTTGCTTCAAAAAGCGTGCCACTCCTCCGAAACAAAAATCTTAACTCAGCCCAAACAACAATCTTTTTACAAATAATAACCCAGTCCAATAAAGCCAGAATTCACCCATTAATTTTAATAATAGAAAAGGAAAATTTGAGAGAAATGCATACAGACAATACCCAAACCCCTCAGTACCCACGCAATGTCTACACAGGACACACAGAGGGCCAGTCGGCCAGACCCAACTACCAACATCACCGTCGCTGGTCACCACGATGCCGCCCTCTACCTGCCAACTACTTCTCTTTCTCTTTAAAAACTTGAAGTATTTAATTGCTATGATTTTTTTTCTCTCACACAATGCTTATTAACTGATAAGGTTGTGCTAGTCTGCTAGAATAGTGCACTAATGTGTTGTGATTTTGTGATTGTGAATCTTTGTCTCAGGATGTTGTTTTTTGATTTTTTGCTCAGATTTGTGTTGTGACTAGTTGTGAGATGAGAATGAGATATGTGAGTGTAAATTTATATTATACAGAGAGAGAGAGAGAGAGAGAGAGTGTGTGTGTCAGGTAGTAGAGAATTAATAATAAAGCGTTATTAAGTGTTTGACTGTTTGTTTGTTAGTTGGAGCAACAAACAGTGGTAAAGTGAGTCAACAAAAAAAAAAGAAAAAAAGGTAAAGTTAAGAAAATGGTGTGTTGGCACTCCGCACTTGGCATAGCATATTAAATTGACAGTGTCGTAGTGGGCAACAATCTATATAGGGTTGAATATTTAATATACTATTGTCTCACAAATTGAAGAAAATAACAAAGACAAATTCATCATAGGATAAAAATGTCACACAAATTGAACAAAATATTGTCATACTTGTTCACGTTGCTAACTCATAAGTCATAATGCATTAATTATTATTTTAAAATTATATAAATTTATGAAACTAATAAATCTATAAATTGAGAAGTTTAAATTTATATTTCATGCATTAAGTATATATATCACCCACATTCTAATATTCGTATTTACTTAGTAACAAATAATTAGTCATTTTGTAAGATTTAAAAGAACATTGAGTTCCATTTTCATAGATCATTACATTATAATGTATTAAGAAACAATGGTGTTTTGTGTCTTTTTTCTTTGTTGGTAGATGATTGCATTTTAATATATTAAGAAACAACAATTTTGTATATTTTCTTGGTTGATAGTTTGTTAATACTATATGGATGCTCATTTGAAGCTCTTTTTTTCTTATACTCCAGCCCCCCTAACTTGAAATCTTGGGTCCGTTCCTATATATGTGTGTGTGTGTGTGTGTGTGTGTGTGTGTGATGTTTATCTAGTAGCAAATTGAATGATGAATGATTGGGGCATTATTCTCACTTGAATAAGGCAATAAGTAAAGATTTTTAAATATTAAATGATAAAATACAATGCCAAGATAATCTAGTTGCAATAGTGTAAAAAACATATATTTGAAATTATATGCATGTATGATCACTTCATGCACCTTAGCGTATGATCACTTCACAAGTACAAGTTCTTGAGGGGTTGGGGGTAAGAGTCGGGGTTCAAGTTTCCAAGAGGGAGTTTCATAAGCATATACACTTAGATTAGGCTAGAGTAGAATTTCTATTTCAGAGAAAAAAAAAAAATTGTAAAAAGACTGGAGCCGAAGTATATCAATGAAATTGGCATAAATTATGAATACTTAGGCCTATTAAAAGAGACCATGTATAAATAAGTAAACAATCAAACTTTGATATATATGACTATATTCCTAAATTGAAATAGAGTGTCAACCACAGTTAGGGGTGTTCACCAAACCACAAAAACTGCACCAAAATCGCCTACAAAATGGCATAACCACATTACATTGCAAGTAATAGCGCACCGTATGGTGTAGTGCAGTTTGTGGTTTTATAATAAGAAAACCACACAAACCGCACCACACCGCACTCTCTCTATATATTAATATATTTATTTATTTTTAATATTAAATATATTATTAATAGTTTAATAACCCTATTTTTCAACCAAAAAAAAAAAAAAAAAGTTTGATAACCCTAGCAAGTGTTGACTGGGAAAGCCAGCCAAAAATAAAGAAAAACTAGCTCAATAGTTTAAAACTTGGCCCAAAACAGGGGGGAAAATTAGTTTTGGGCTGGATAGGAAATATTTTAAAACTTGGCCGAAAACAAAGGGAAAAATTAGTTTTGGGTTGGGTAGGAAAAACCCAAAATTTGAAAAATATACTGACTTCAAACCATATCTTATACACTGTACCGCACATGTGACCGTAAAAATGAAGTGCAATGCAGTTATGGTTTTGGCTAAACTCTAAACCACACCGCATTGCACATGTGACCGTAAAAATAAGGTGCGGTGTAGTTATGATTTTAGCTAAACCACATTGTGGTACTAAAAATGGCCCAAAATCACACTGTACCGTACCGCGAACACCTCTAACTACAGTGCATCTAAAATTAAACAAAATTATTAGATTGTTTTTCAAGATGTATATTATAAAACCGAAGCCTGTTGACCATTAGTTGACCTCACGAGAGTTAGCCACCTCAGCTTTGCAGCCTCTACAAATTTACACATCATTATTAATTTATTAAATCATTTAATTTTATAATTTAGACTTCAAAAAACCCTATTTCTCTGAAAGTGAAAACTTCAAGCGGTAACCCATGCCTTGATTTCTTTTTCCATGTTGTACCTGATACCTAGGGACGAAGGTATCATTGGACTATGGGGGGCAATGCCCCACCCCCCCTCCCTTTCCCCTGCCAATTTTTTTTAATATTATTATATATATGTGTACTAATTTTAGCAATTTTGTTCTTTAAAATTACATTTTGTTTGCCTTAAACAATATCATTGATTCTTTTAAGTGTAATGTTATACTCATAAATTTTTTACAACATTTTTATAAACTATTTTGTAGCAAATTCTTATTGGTTTGCATAATGGGCTCAACACTCACATTATTTTTTTACTTACCAGTAATCATTTATCATATCAGTAATTTATAAAAAAAACTTGTAAAACTAAAAAATAGCTCAACAACAAAAATTACCAATAGTAAAACTAAAAAAAATTAAGCTCAACTAACCAATTTTATTCAAAATAAATAACCCTGCCCTTTAATATATTCTAAACAAAATTAATTTTGTTCTTACCCACAAAAAAAAAAAAAAAAAAAAAAAAAATCTCAATAGCTAAGCCTAAGTAGTAGCAAAGTTAGAAGTTAAAACTGCCGCACACAGTCAACAATAAAACCGCCCCCCTAACTCAAAGTTTTGGCTTTATCCCTACTGATACCCCACCTCGAATCTTTGATTCAAAGACTCAAATTGGCTTGGATCCACAACCCCTTGACCACTCTCAAACTCATCTATAATCTTCGAGGAGTACGTGGCACCGGAGAGTTTGATAAAGAAGTATTTTACATAGCGGCGTTTAGGCTACACAAAGACCACCCTAAGACATTAGCGTGTAATATTGGGTCTCTTTCTGATTTTGGTTACATGAAATACTTGCCTGAGATTTTGTATAGGCTTTTAGAAGGTTCTGATGTGAGGAGGAATCAAAAAGATGAGTGGAATCAGAGAAAATCTGGGAAAAAGAGTAGTAGTAGTTTAAGTGGAGGAGTGCAAGATGAGTGGAATCCGCGAAAAAACTAGGTAAACGAGTAGAAGTAGTTTAAGTAAAAAAAAAAAAAAAAGGTTTTGTAGGTATACTTTGGATTTGGGAATTATTATTATAATTTTTTAATTTTCTGTTAATAAAGTATATTTAGACTCAAAAGTTGTTGGGTTAGTAAGTGAAGGCTTCTAGTGTTGATTAGCTTCTTATTTCTAATTTTTTTTTTGGTGTATATACTTTATAGGAATTTGTATATTTTTTTTTTGTGTTTTGGCTTCTCTTTTTTCAAGTGAATTCCATGAGGTGAATTTCATGTAAGATGTGGTTGAGATTTTTAATAGAAATTAGATGTGCAGTTCACCACAAGCACTTGCATGCCTTAAAATGAAATCTACCATCTAGTATGGTTGTGCATATTCTACCTTCAATTCTTTGAGTACAGGTAATGTCCTCTTCAGACTTATCAATCTTTGAAGCCTATTTAGTTACATGATAAATTATTTCATCTTGGGTCTTTCACATCTTAATTCCCCAGAACCATTATTGTCTCCATAAATGAGATGAGGGATTTGACTGCAAAGTTTGCCAACTTACATTGCTGGCATTAATTCACTTGTAGGAACCATGCTTGAAGGAGATTTCAAATGTGTTAGAACATATTCATGCTTTTGTGTATTAGGCAGTACATATATGATATATCCTATAGGACAGTTTCTAACGGTGTAATAAGTTAGACTATGCATTGGCTAATTATGCCAAGGAGTTATGGGAACCCTCAACTTGGATTGAAGAATATCCATGTTTTCTCCTCCCTATTGTACACTTGGATTATTTTCAATAAAATTCTATTGCTTTTGATTAAAAAAAAAAAAAAAAAACTATGTAGGCTTGATCTATTTTATGATGAAAAGGTAACAAACGAAGCTAAACTAATCTTTGTTTGTAATAATCTTTAATAACAAAAATTATATTCTCTTCTTTCAATATATACTCATTTGAATATATATATATATATATATATATATATTGGATTGTCAAAGAATATATCAAACTTTCTAAAAAGTAAAAAGTTTAATTTCCTATATTCTCTTTAAATTTCATTTATAAAACAAATAAAATCATTTATATATTAGTCTCTATTTATATTCTATAAATTACATAAATGTTTTTTTTTTATTGACTTTTGGTTATAATAATTATCTCATGCATCAGATATATCTCACACAATGCATGGACCTTATAGGGGAGAGAAAATACATATATCTTATGAATGAGATAAGAAATTTATTTTCTTTTCTATAAATTCTTAAATTTAGCTTTTATTTATTGATTAAATATGTATCATATATATTTTTTTTAACTTTTTCATGCATTGCACGAGTTAGCCATTAGTTAAGTAGTAAAGTGAAACTAATAACTTTTAAAAACTTTAAAGCATTAAATTTTAATTTTACTTTAAATTTAAGGGATGAAAACGAAATTTTGAAAAACAAAAAGTGTATTTGAAAAAAATAAATAAATAAAAAAAGAGAGAAGGAAAGAGGATTGAGGAAGAGGAAAGCGATATGGGTGGCGGCGGAATAAAAGAAAGGAGATTCTTAGAGAAGGAAGCGGTTGCATTGGACAAGCAAGTAGTGTTGTCCCCTTTCCTGTTCCTTTTTCATTCTCGGTGGGGAGTAGTCAGTGGTCTTTATTGTTTTCATTGATCATACTAACAAATTTGATATAGAGTTGCACAACAGAGCAGTAGCAGAGCAGAGAGAAATATCAAAGCAATAGGAGTGTTGTCAAACAAGATCGAGAGGGAGAATCTAAAACCTGGGGATCATATCTACTCCTGTAGACTCGGTTATACCTGAAAGATTTGGAGCTTGAAGGTGCTTAACAATGGCGAAGAATCAATAACAGAAAGAGTGAGAGAGAGAGAGAGAGAAAAAGAGAGAAGAGAGAATTTCTGGAAACCGAGTAAAATTGATTATACAAGCTCAGAGGGCAATACATAACACAGAGCTCTAATTTATAGAGCCTGAGAATACATAAAGATCTAAACCTTCTAGAAGCTCAATCCTAACTGTATTGTAACAACCCAATAACCATCTCCTGAAATCAAGGAAGGCAGTTATGATCGAAGTCTGTAACTTCCCCTCTGCCTTGAACTCTTGGAAGAACAGAGTGAGTCTTGAAGCTGGAAGCTGGAACTCTGAGGAAGATAGAATCAAAATGATGGCGTTTGTATTTACTGGAAATGCACCGTTTCACTAAATGTGTTTCCTTCTATTTAAGTCATTAAACCACACGACACTGTTTTGATTCTATTTAAGTTACCATTGGGAAGTAGTAGTTAGACTTCATCTTTCTCTTTATTCTCAGATTTCAAAGGCTCCACGTTCTCTGTCTTCACCAATTGTACACTATCTAACATCCCCCCTCAAAACCATGGGGTCAACAGACACCATGATTTTGGACCTGAGAAAAACAAACTGAGAGGTAGAGAGGCTTTTAGTGAAAATGTCAGCGAGTTGATCCCCAGTGGCAATATACTGAACTTGAAGATCCCTGCGCAAAACTTTCTCACGAACAAAATGGTAATCAACCTCCAAATGTTTGGTGCGGGCGTGGAAGACAAGATTAGAGGCAATTGCTAAGGCAGATATATTATCACACCAAAGCTTGGGAGCAGAAGGAAGGAAGATGCCCTGATCTTTGAACACTTGATGAAGCCAACACAGCTCAGCAACAGTAGAAGCTAAGGCACGATACTCGGATTCCGTAGAAGATCTGGAAACTGTGTCTTGCTTATTAGCACTCCAGGTAATAGGGTTGTACCCAAGATAGGCAATGAAGCCAGTAGTAGATCGCCCATCAAAAGGATCACCCGCCCAATCTGAGTCAGAAAAGGCAGAGAGAGAGATAGGACCAGGTTAAAGAAGAATGCCAAAATTGAGAGTGCCATTGATGTATCTGAGGATGCGCTTAGCAGCAGTAAGGTGAATGTCTGTAAGGAAAGACATAAACTAACAAACCTGGTGCACAGCAAAGCTTAAATCAGGTCTGGTGAAACTCAAATAATGGAGAGAACCAACTAAGCTTTGATATTCATGTGGATTTGAAAGTAGAGAGCCCTCAATAGGCACCAATCTGAGGTGGGGAGCACAAGGAGATCTGGCAGGTTTGGAAGACTGCATTTGGAGCTTGAGAAGCAAATCTTGAGCATATTTGGTCTGAGTAAGAAACAGGCCTTTGGATGATCTGGTTATTTGAAGCCCAAGAAAGTAGTGAAGAGGACCCAAATCTTTAATCTCAAAGGCTTGACTTAACTGAGCAACCAAAGAATCTAAGAACCTGGGATTGTTCCCAGTGATTACTATGTCATCTACATAGACCAAGAGATAAACCACAAGCTTGCCATGATGAAGAATGAACAAAGAGGAATCAGCAAGAGAAGCTTGAAACCCCATGTGCAACAGTTGAGTGGAAAACCTTTCAAACCAGGCCTTGGGTGCCTGTTTAAGCCCATAGAGAGACTTCCAAAGTCTGCACACATAATTAGGACATAAAGGATCAACATACCCAGGAGGCTGCACCATATACACTTCTTCCCTTAAATGACCATGAAGAAAAGCATTCCTAACATCCAACTGTCTCAAAGGCCACTCAAACTGAACAGCAATGGAAAGAATGATTCTAACTGTGGGAGGTTTAATAACAGGGTTGAAAGTCTCCTCAAAATCCACACCATATTGTTGATGAAAGCCCTTGGCAACCAATCTAGCCTTATACCTATTAATACTGCCATTACTGTTGAGTTGAAGTTTGAAAACCCATTTGCAACCATCCACATTTTGAGAAGGAGAAGGAGGGACTAAAGACCAAGTCCCTTGTCTTTTCAAGGTAGCAAACTCCTCAGCCATTGCAGCACACCACTAAGGATATTGGACTGCAACTTTGTAGGAGGGAGGTTCAGTCAAGGTATAATCAGGTTTGATGCCCTTAGAAGAAGTCTTGGAGGGCTTTGCAGGCTTGACCACTAGCTGAGGCTCATTAGAAATTGCCTGAGTAGCAAGTGCTTTTGGCTTAAAAGTACCAACCTTAGACCTTGTAACCATAGAATGTGTATTGGTAACAAAAGGAACCTGAAACATAGAAGCCACCTGTGGAACAGAAGGGCAGACAGGAGAAACAGGTGTAGGAATGGATAGGGACTGAGTAGGTTGAGATACAGAAGTATGAGGGCCAGGTGCGGAGATTGGTTCAGGTATAGATGCAGTGATTGGTGCAGTGACTGGTTCATGTATAGATGCAGTGACTGGTGCAGTGACAGGTTCAGTAGGAATAGAGGTAGGGTCATTAGGGGTAGGGGTAAGAGTGATAGATGCAGGTGTAGGAAGACTAGGTTAAGATGGAATGGATAAGGTTGGGACAGTGTTATCTAACACAGGAAATAGAAAAAAAGGTGTAGGTGACTGGGTAGACAGATGTGGTGGAGTGGAGTTAGTAGGTAAAGACAGTGAGGGAAGAAATTCCTATTCATTGAATAAGACATGTCTGAATATATATATCCGTGAGGTAATAGGATTCAAACAAATGTAACCTTTGGTATAAGTAGGGTAACCAAGAAATATGTAGGAAGTGGTATGTGGTTGAAGCTTGTTGGAATTGTATGGTCTAAGCAAAGGGAAGTAGATACAGCCAAAGGTCTTTAGATGTGAAATGTCAGGTTTGGTGAGGAATAACAATTCCCAAGGAGTGTGATTTTCAAGATTGAGTGTAGGAAGTCTGTTAATAATATGAATTGCTGTGGATATGGCATAGGACCAGTATGAGGATGGTAGTTGAGAGTGTGATAACATAGTTAGAGCACATTCAACTAAATGCCTGTGTTTCCTCTCACCTACCCCATTTTGCTGAGGAGAATGAGGACAGGTGAGATGCTGGATAATACCATTTGAGGAACAAAATCTTTTAAACACATTTGAAGTAAATTCACCACCTTTATCAGTTCTCAAAATTTTTATTTTGGAGTCAAGTTGATTTTCTACTGTAGCTTTAAAGTATTTAAAAACTTCAAGCACATTAGACTTGAACTTTAAAAGGAAAAGCCAGGTAAATTTGGAGTAATCATCAACAAATAGAACATAGTACTGAAAATCATTAATAGAAGTAGTGGGTGCTGGACCCCAAACATCAGAGTGAATCAATTCAAGAGGTTTAGAAGCTTTAAAATCTGATTTATCAAAAGGTAATTAATGCATTTTTCCATTGAGACAATGTTTACATTGTGTAACAGAATCACTGATTGGTAAAATACAAGATGCATCAACTGAAGCAAGTGCTGTGGTAAGCACTTTATTATTGGGGTGCCCTAGCCTATGATGCCACAACAACCATTTATTAACCTTATTTACATGCAAAGCAGCAGGAAAACAAGAAGGTTGAGCAAACTGAGAAGATTGTGGGACTGAAGTAGAGTGGAAGCCAGTTGGCTTGAGGAAATTCTTTGAGTAAATTGGATAGACTCCATTTTTACTCAAGCCCCTGTAGAGGAGTCTCCCCGTAGGTATATCCTAAATTTTAAGTTCATTTGCATCAAAGTGGAAAGAGCAATTATTGTGAAGGAAAAACTTATGAACAGAAAGGAGATTCATGGCTATTCTAAGGACATGTAAGACATCTTTAAGTATAAAGTTGTGATATGTAGTCATTTTATAGGTTTCGGGAGTATTTTGGTCATTTTTTAGGTTTAGGTAGGTATTTTGGTTATTTTTAATTTCGGGGGTATTTTGGTCATTTTTTAGGTTTCGAGGGTATTTCAGTCATTTTATAGGTTTCGGAGATATTTCGGTCATTTTTTTAGGTTTAGGGGGTATTTTGGTAATTTTTAGGTTTTAGGGGTATTTCGGTCATTTTTTAGGTTTAGGGGCATTTTGGTCATTTTTTAGGTTTTAGGGATATTTTGGTCATTTTTTTAGGTTTAGGGGGTATTTTGACAATTTTTAGGCTTCTAGGGGTATTTTGGTTGTTTTTTAGGTTTCGAGAATATTTTGGTCATTTTTTAGGAATTTATATTGTTTGTTATTTATTTAAATTTTAGATGAGTTTTAGTGGGTATTAGTGAATTTATCCATTAAGACCCATATAATTAAATAACTTAATGGGTCTTTACCCATTTAACTCAAATGTTTAAATGGATTGAGTTAAGACTTATCCAAATTAAGTGGGTAATAAGTGGGTTTATGGATATAGATAAAAATTGACACCCTAATCTCTAGTACTGTAAAACATCAGGCCTGTCTTTCTTTGGATGTCTAAGAGCACCTAAAAATTAAATAGACATTGTACTGGACAAAAGTAAGCCAGTTACAAGTTAGAATGACATGCATAAACTAGGGAGGTTCACATTCTTACCATTTTGATCTTTAAAGTCAACCAAGAGAAAACAATTCATTACGCTACAAGATCGTTCAAACCAATGTAACCTTATATTTTAATGGTACAAAAAAGAATATAAGAATGACAAAAAAATATATATTAACTGACATGACTCGTTTTGGACAAGGAAACTATAATCTTACACATCCTATAAGGCTATAACCAACAAAGCTATTTGGGTTCTCGGATCAAAAATGTAATTACAAACATACACATTGTAAAAGTATAACAACCCACAATAATCATGTAACAGTACCTATATTCTATGTGTAAGTAACTCAATTTATTACCGACTCTGTCGGAGAGACTGGAAGTGTGCACTTATGGCATCATAGTCAGGAAGCTTTGGGTGAACATGACTAGCCTTTTCCTTAGATAGAGTTTCTGCACTTGAGCTTGGAGACCGTGGAATTTCAACTGAGGTTGATCTCTCTGGAAGAGAACCGGATGAATGGTTTCCTGTAGATGACTTCAGACTTTCCTCACGCAAGGACCTCTTGGATTCTGGCATTGGCTTAAAGGCTACCTGCTCTGTTGACCGACGCTGCTTAGCACTTCCCAAGCTATCTAAGCTCTTGGTCTGAGATGAGGGCTTTGTTGGAGCTTCACTAGCATACGAGCTCCTTGAAGAGGCTTTCCTTTCAGTGCTAACAGATGTTAATATCTCTGGAAGAGATCCAGATGAATGATTCCTTGCGGATGACTTTAAACTTTCCTCATACAAGGACCTCCTGGATTCTGGCATTGGCTTGGAAGCTGCCTGCTCTGTTGACTGACGCAGCTCAACATTTCCCAAGTGATCTGAGCTCTTGGTCTGAGATGAAGGCTTTGTTAGAGCATCACTAGCATAGGAGCTCCTTGAAGGGGCTTTCCTTTCAGTGCTAACTGAAGTTAATATCTCTGGAAGAGAATCAGATGACTGTTTCCTTGTGGATGACTTTAAACTTTCCTCATGCAAGGACCTCTTGTATTCTGGCATTGGCTTAGAAGCTGCCTGCTCTGTGGACTGACGCTGCTCATCACTTCCCCAGTGATCTGAGCTCTTAGTCTGAGATGAGGGCTTTGTTAGAGCTTCTCTAGCATATGAGCTCCTTGAATAGGCTTTCCCTTCCACTCCATAATCAGGAGTCAATGATTCCTCAGGAATATCTTTAGCCTTAGAATAAGAACTCCTACTGGTACTTGAAGAAGGGGCTTTGGTCCTCCGCGACAATCCAGTAATTGGTCGAGCATTGCCAGAGGAAGCCTGTTTAGGAAGATCTTCCTCAGAATCACTAGTATCTGCACCAAAATATTTAATTGGGACCCTTGGGCTTGAGTTTTTATTTACTTTAGTGCCTGCTTTCTGATTGTATGGCTCTCGGCTACTGCTAATAGTTTGTTGTGAGAGCTCCTCCTTCGAATCATCATTATCAGAATCAGAAGATGAGACCAAGACTGTTGAGTTTGGTTCTTTACTTTGTTTTAAAATCACCTTCTGATTGTGTGGCTCTTCATTGTCAGCATCATAACTAACTGAAGTCCTGCCCGTTACAGAAGAAGAGGATTCCTCAATTTTGGAAGTATCATCTGATGGTTGTTTGAGTGATGAGACACTGCCTGATGGACTCCTAGTATAAGGTGGATGCCTGAAACCCCTATTTCGAAGGCCTCCTTTCAACTTTCCAAAGTTCAACTCACTACCACTATCTAGACTAGATTCTTTCAGAAGTTCATCATCTTTCCTAGCATCAGGTAACTGTGGCGTGTGGTCATTGTACTTGATGCTCAAGTCCGATTCTGATTTCTTATGTCTTGGAGATGGCATGTCACCATAACCAAACTTTTTCTCAGATACAATACTAAATTTATTTCCTTGGTTTGTATCAAAGCGTACTTCCATGGGGTCTGAATCAACTGAAGAGGTTGGTAACCATGGCTTTCTGTTAGATGCCACATTTTCCTTCTCTAAAGATGAAGATCCTGTTAACCCATAACTTGCACTCTGGTTCAGATCAGAATTTCTGTCGTAAACATTCTGTTCACGATGATATATATCAGAGTCCATACTCCCAACAAGCTTTGATTTGTCTAGCTCCTCTTCACCATCAGAACTTGGGCCCTCTGAATCATCAAAAGTTACATGTGACAGATCATGTGGCTGTGAAGGAGCTGTAGAACTTGTCAAACTTTCAGAAAATACCACAGAAGAAGAATGCTGCTCACTGAAAGAATGTGATTGAAAAATAGAATCTCCCAAGGACTCACCAATGTTTCTCCTGGGGCTCCAAGCATTTGTATTTTCGAACAGATTTACAGGTGATTTTCTACCTGGTGATGAAAAAAACAAACTAGATTCTTGCCTTGTGAACTCATTCTCTTCATCAAATTTGTAGTTATTATCATCAGAACCATATCCATCAAAAACTACAGCAGCATTGTCATAAGAAGTAGTCTCCTCATCATTCGTGCCGATGTTCACTTCATCAATAACAGGAGAGTCCTGATCAGCATCATTCCCTAACATTTGGTGGTTCAAATTCAAAATATCAATGTGTTCATCACTAGAAGTGCTTGAATGAGAATGAGAATGAGAATGAGAGGAAGCTCTGCTTGATAGTTTTCTGATTCTTACATCTCCAACATAATCAATTTTTTCAGATTTCATACCATCATTCAGGTCACTAACAAATTCTACCTTATTATTGCTGGATTGTTTCTTCGCACTCACTTCACCTACAGAGTCACTGTTCTCTAGTTCAGATGAGTTCCTTTGAGTATATCTATCTGTCTTTTGGGAAACATTAACCAATGGGTTATTATCAACAGAAGCTGACCAGGTAGATTTCTCCGTGTTCTTATGATCATCCCTGTAATACCTGTCAGCTGCTCCTGCCAAATTATCTTGTTCAGTATGATCAACTTGAACATCTTGCTTCCAAGAATTTCTTCTAGGAGAGGCATTACTAATTGGACCTTTGGCAAGATGTTCACCTTGCAACTTTGACTCCGCATATTTTTGAGACCCTTCATGGCTTAGACCATAAGCAGAAGACTTCGGTGATTCCATAGAATATTGCCCAGTGAACTTTTCACGACTTGAAAGTTCGGCAGCTGCTCTGGCAGCCATGCTTGCACGCTCTGCAGATTCAGCAGCTGCCTGTGCAGCAGCAGTAGCATCTTTAAATTCCATATTCCAATTCTGCCTACTCAAAGAAAAAGCATTACTATCCCCAGAATATGACTGCCTAAATTCTTTCTCTTCACTTCCAGTTCCTACAAGAAAAATGATCCCATAAATCCACCTTTAGAAAAAGTATATATTAAAAGTTTCCACTATGTAAGACCTTAAAGAGTAAGCATTTACAATCTTCAAATGAATACTTCACATACCTGAAGATCCTGCTTCTGCATTAAAGGTGCCAAATGTTGTTGCCTTATTGGCACTGACATCTGCAGAATTAAAATTTTGGGAGTGAGGCAATCTCGAATTGTGGAAGTTTCCAGATACATCATGCTTTGCTTCGTGTTTAGGTGAAACTTGAACATTAGGAGGTCCCCTGTAATCAGGATTAGGTGGAGCTTGGACGTGAGGTTCCACATATGTTTTACTGGCCTTCTCGAAAGTGTTTGGTCCACTCTGCTCAAATATATGGAAATGACATTAACAAAGAAACCATATAAACAATGACACGCATATATAGATTACTCCTCACCCTCATATTAGCTATATGCTTTATGACAATTTCACACCAAGCAATGTATGGACCAATTAGATATGATTTAATCTTACCAGCAAATCCTCATTAGACTTTGTATCTTTCTCTTGCAACGAGTTAGGATCCCATTTGAAGTTATGTTCCTCAGCAATTGCACTCAAGATTTTGATCTTGGTCTGGCTATCAGGTGCTTTGGCAGATAACTTCTCAACCAACTGAATTGGAAAACATTAAAAATAAGCATTGATCTCTGACAGAGATTATGTTATTATCTGCGATTTCAACATATGCAAACTTACCATGCGGCCTACACCACAATCTGGACGTAATTCAACAGCAGCAGAGACAAATTCTTTTCCATATTTAGCTGTAAAATGTTTGCGGACATCCATGAGCTCAGGAATGTCCGCACACCTTGGAGATGCAAATATTACACTTGCAACTGCTTCCTTCAGATCAATGGGGCAGTTTCTGGAAAAATATGAAATATATCAACACAATGCAAGCTCTTAGAATGATCTCCTTACGTAAAGTCAAGATAAACCTCTATACACGGAACCCTTCACAGTTAAGATCATAATGTTGCAAGTTACAAATTCTGATAGCTTTTGGAGTTGGCTCTCAACATAATTTAAACTATTATACTAAATCAAACAGTGAAGCACCTACAAGACTGCAATTCATGTCTCACTCAGCAGGACTGAAGCTAAACCGTATCAGTGTGTGGACACTATAGAGCCACATGATTGACAGGAATTTAAATGACATCAGACATTTTCCCAAGAAAGGGCTGTCTTTCTTTATTGCTTCTAACTATATTCCAAGTTATGATCTACCACATTGAAATGCATGTCTCTGGCTAGGGGTTTTGATTTTGTTGATTGGTGCATTATTTGTTGTTGTTGTGGGGAGACTGTGGATCATTTGCAACTTCATTGTGAGAAGGCTCATTGATTGTGGAGCTTTGTTTTAGATCTTTTGGGATTTGTGGATCTTACCAAGAATGGTTCCAGATGTTCTTTTTGGTAGGTGGAATTGGTTGGGGAAGTAGTAGTCTAACATTTGGAATTTAGTTCCGTTGTGCTTAATGTGGTGTATTAGGAATGAGCGTAATTGGCGGACTTTTGAGGACATGGATAGTTCCAAAGACCAGTTGCTTGCTTCTTTTAGTGGTTCTATGTTTGGCTGGTCTTAGGCTTGGGACTCACATCTAGTGAATCTCTCCCTTTGTTCCTTTGTTCTCTCCTTTTTTGTAATTAATTTTCTACTTTGTTTTTTTTCTCTTCCTCTTAATTTTTAGACTGCTTTGTGCTTTTTATGCATAAAGCAGCTTTTTGAATATACATCTTTCTTACTTATAAAAAAAAAGGGAATTAAAAAAGGAAATGTTTTTACCTACACACACTAATATTGCTTGGTGTACGTAATTATGCATGCTAGCAAGAGTGCTATAAATCAACATAACTAATAACTTTTACAAATTCACATACTTTTGTGACTCAATGATTGGTAAGCGTGCTGCAATGAGTTCGCAGTATATTTCAATAAGTTCAAATGCTGCCATTGTCTTCTCCTCCCTGACAACATGTTCAACCTGAGACAAAGAATTAAAAACATAAGTTAGAAGAAAGAGAAGTCAAAGATAGGGAAACAGGAAGGGGAGGGGAGCATATGGTTTCGACACACATTAATACCTTAACAAAGTATAAAAATCAAAGACACAGATACAATTTACCTTTAAGGTAAGATGTCATATGCAAAATTCCAGAGCATGAAGTTAAATCTTTGCTAATTTGCTACTTAACCTTATAAAAAGTCAAAATTGATGGCTGCAAATTTACCACTTAAAAAAAATTATAATATTTCATATCCACAATAAAAATCCTCATATCAATTGAAAATCATCCGAGCCCATTTTTTTTTTCCAAATTTTTCCATCATTCACTTATCATTGAATGGTGGAACATCTCCCACTGCATAATTCCACATGGGTTATTAAAAATTACCGATGCCACTAAGTTACACATGCATTCAGTGAGTCTTAAACACAGTTGAGCTATACACGCACGAGCTAAATAGCTTAATTATTGATTCCATGCTATTGATAACAACAATATTCATACCAATTGTACTCAATCGAAAAGAATCAAATGACAAGTAAAATCATAACAAGCACAACAGAATGATTAAAAAGTGATCAAAACCTACATGGAAACTCAAAAAAAAAAAAAAAAAAAAAAAAACCAATAAAAACAACAAGGATCTTGAATAACATACACGAATCATAGCAGTCCGTTCCTGCCCAGACTCTAGCAATTGAGCCACATCCCTTTTCAACTGCTTCACCTGTGCATCCTTCTTATTCTTCAACAGCTTTATCCGCGACGCCGCAAGCTTCAACGCTGTTTTGCTGAATACCAAAAAACCAAAAACAATCCAAAATTCAACAAAATTCTCATATCCATTTCCATCAATCAAGCAGTAAAAATCCGAACTTCCTCAAAACAAAGGCAAATAATAAAGAATCTGATTTCTCGGAAACCAAACAGAGATCAAAAAAATTAGCGAGAAAATAAAACAAAGTTATAGATTACCATTTCGCGGGCTTGAAACTCCTGTGTAGCATAGTTGTTCAAAATTTGTGACGAAGAAAAAGGTTTCAGATCGTTGGAGTTGCAGAGCAAAATTAGGGCTTTCTGAAAGGGACTGATATGTAATTTTGATTTTGATTTTTTTTTTTTTTTAATTCCGTGTTTTCGGAATTTAAATCAACAAAGAAGAAGAAGAAGAAAGAGAATCTTAGGGACGAAGAAGAACGTGTGAAAATGGAAGCGAAGAGACTTACGCGGAATATTAACAAGTGTGAAAATTGATATATATGAAAATTTTAAAATTAAAGCGATTTTTTGTTTTGTTTTTTTTGGGGAAAAAAAAAAAAAAAAATGAAAGCGAGTTTTCAATTGTGAGTTCCGTAGTCAAGGATGGAACCCAGCATTATCAACAAACAAACTTTGGTACATGGAAGGTGCAGGGAAGGAACTAATTCTGAAGTTGACTTTTCAATTTTGACTAAATTGCCCTTTTTAATGGTTTTTTTTTTTTTTTTTTTTTTTGATGAATGGTTTTATTTTTAGGAAATGTTAAGTAATAACACAGATTCACAGAATATATTTTTAGAAAAAAAAAAACATATTATTTTATTGTCAGATTTTTATATTTTTTTATGAAAGTGATTAACTTTTTAACAATGGTTTACTAACAAATATTTTACAGAAGTACTATGCTCAACGTATTCTCACGACAAATTATAGGTGATAAGTTATTGTTAGTTCTAATTTGAATCCATAACTTAAATTGTTTTTTTGTTTATCTGTAATAACCAATAACAATCTAACGTTTATAATTTGTTGTGAAAATATTGTGAACATAACATTCTTTAATATTTTAAGAGCATCTGGAACTTTTTTTTTTTTCCCAAAATATAAAAAGTTCGTCTTTGTGTCCAATTTGTTGGCCTAACTCGGTCTTATCATAGTATCATGTGAATTAAAATTTTTATTGGCAAATCATTAATTAGTTTTTCTTTATATAAATATATATATATATTTATAACAAGTGTGCTACTGCTCCAGATACAAGTTGGAATATATTTAATATCTTATTCAGTATAGTTAACATAACCCTTGGTTTTTTTTTTTTAGCTTGAATGAAATAATTATAAATAACTAAGTAATAAGTAGTATTTGATTCTAAAAAAAAAAAGAAAAAGTAATAAGTAGTGTAGGGTCACAAATTGTAGCCTTAAACCCAAAACGTGTAGGACTTGGGCTCAATAAGTCCAATACAATAAATTTGTAGAGAGTGGATTAAAGAATTAGGTATGAATGGTGTGGACAGCGTTTAACATGTTCTATAAAACAAATCAAAAAGTTAGAAAAAAAAGGAAAAGCATATTGGGATAACTTTGGATAAAGATGTTCTTGGTTCAATCTGAGAAAATTTCGTATCATATAATTTACATTCTTTTTCTCAAAAATCCCTCTCTTCTCATAGAGGGTCTGTTACATTATATAGTTCCCCTCTAGTCATCCTAACCTTACACTTGTCACTCATCTAAGACGTTACTTGATTAATTGTCCCATCAGATACCTTCTTTGGCTTCCCTGTGAGCTGTAATAGATTAGGTAGCACTGTTCAGAGGTCTTCTCCACATAAATGCGGCCAGAAAAGTAGCTGCAGGGCATTTAATGTGGTGGTAGCAGCTTTTCTTCAGATATTTTTGGATCTCTTCCTTTCCACTAAGTTCACGAAGGCCATCTCTATCATTGGAGTTTCTAGGAAGGTCACTCCAATCGATGGGATACACACTTGAACTATACTCCCCTCACCCGAGGACGAGATCCTCCTCGGATCAAATTCATTTTGTTTTCCACGTATGAATCTTTTGAAATAGAACATCTAATAAATGCAGCTCTGCTCGGCCTATGAAGCTCCTCGGACTAAGCCCACAGCCCAAGATGTATGGTTCTGGGCCTTTGTCCCCACAATAGCCCCTCAAAACTTCAGTTTTTCCCTCTCATCCGAGGAGAAAAAATGGGGTTTTGACTTTTAAGAGATAAGGACAATTGATATTTGACCCACACGTGTGGGAATATGATTTAATTGCGCTTCATAATTACTTCTGTCGTTTCGCAGTCCACGAAGCATTATTAATTACTCTAGGAGGCATCTTGTCCCCTGCATCCAACGGCAAAGCGCAGATCCAACAGCTGATATTTTCCTTAGAATTTTGAGCGGGATAACTTCCCCTCTTTCTCTCCCTTAATATAAAGGCTTGAGGGAAACCATTTGTCTTCTTCTTCAAAGAAATTTTTAAGCGCTCCAGAGAATTTCAACGCTCCTTTTCCTAAAATACCCCAAATTCCCGAATCTCTATCGCTATTTCTTGTAAGAAGTATTCGAAGGTTTTCCTAGAAAGCTTCAGAGATTAACGTACGTGCTCCCGTAAGATTTTAGCTCTTTATATTTGCATTTTTCTTCTCGGCCTTTCTCCTCGGCCTGCCAGTTCTTACTTCCTTATTTTCAAAATTCAACTATTTCGTCTTAGGTTGTAAAAATGGGTAGATTTGAGCGTCTAGTGGATTCCCCCGCAAAAATAGAAGTTTTTAAACAAAAATATCATATACCCTAGGCAGTTGGCCTGCGATATTGTTTCTCAGAAGAAATCGTTCTACCTAGAGAGGCAGGAGAAGTGGTCATTCCTATAATAGTCTTCATAGAAGGGGGAATGACCCTTCCTATAGGTGGGATAACCCGAGAATACCTTATTAACCATAGGCTATGCTCTCATCAGTGTGCACCTAATATGTTTAGGATTCTAGGTTGCATTGATGCTCTTGACCAGCATCTTTACTTGGGCCTCACATGGCACGACGTGGTTCATCTGTACGAGTGCCACTCACAAACCGACGGAGGGTTTTACCTCAAATCCAGGTCGTCCATTGTCAGGCTCATCTCGTGCCTCCCCAAGTCCAACAAAGGGATGAAAGATGACTACCTCATCGCTTCAGAGGCATGGCACGATGGTCGACCCTGCCCCGGGAGAGAGAGACAGGTGGGATACCTTAGAGTTAGATCCCTTAGCATAGGATTTAGATTTTTAACCCCCACCTATGTTTCCCATTATAATTTCCTTTAATAATGGACCTTAATCGTCTAACTGTATTTGGTTTCCTGGTTATTTCTGCAGATAGGAGGCTTGTTGCTTCTCGGCTCAGTCTTGCCAACGTGGTGGCCCTCAACTATCTTCTTCGGTCAGAAATTTTTGTGAGCGAGGATCGACAACTACGAGCTGTTCACCTGATCCTAGATTTCGATCCCATTTCGAGGATCTTTCAGGAAATCGGTCACGCTTTCAAATCTGGTGATTCTCGGATCAATCGTATTGACGTGTCAAAACCAGACTTTCTGACCTGAGACGATCTTCCCCCAGTCAGACTACCAATCCCTCAAATCCCTCCTCAGCTTGTAATACCATTGCAACAAGTCCTGCTCGGAGCAGAAGCTGCAGAAGAAGAGAAAATCGCCTCCTCGCGGCTGTCATTAGAAGAAGAAATAGACCAGTTCCGCTTTGAAGGAGAAGAAGGCATACCAGAAAGGCCTATGCAGCTCTCGGACTCTGCGACTGAATCCGACAGACTTTTCGTAGCTATTCAGCCTGAATTAGTTATTACCCGGGTTGATACAAGTTCAGAAGAAAAAGGAGAGATGAGCTCGAAAGGAAGGCCGTCTCTGAAAGGCTTAGTATCCAATAGGGGCAAAAAGGGAATCTCGAAAGGCATATCCCAGACCCAAACTCTTGTCAATCTACCACCTCCTCCTCCTTTTCCTGCTGATCTCGGACTACACGCTGCTTCGGATTTGAAGAAGAAGAGAACAATACAAGAGATAGAAGAAGGTGAGGTGATCTCTCCGAAGGGCCTTAAACAACAGAAAACCAAAGATCAGAAGGACAATAAGGCCAGCTCTGTTGACAGCAGGGAAGATGCTGAAGTGCGCCGACAACAGCGCCCTTGGGCCCCACGGATAGAATTGGATGGAGCCCAAATTTCCTGGAATGCCACTATTAGGAAGTCTTAGAGAAGTCACTCGGCCTATCTTGCTCAAGCTTTAGAGCAACCCCTCCTACTCCCACGGGATATGGAGGCTCTCAGACGCACCAGGCAGCCCGAGCTTTTCATGTCATTAAAGAGGGATCTCGCCCTGGTAAGCTAACTTTGTTTTACAGATTAAACGTTAAGAAGCTATTACTCTTATCAGTGTTATTACACTTATTTTCACACGTGTGACCCCTTTGCTATTGTTATGCAGGTCATTCAACAAGTTTATGTGGCCGAAGAGTGGGTTCGAAACGCCCATAACAGATATGAAGCTGAGTCCCATTCTCGGCGCGAAGTTGAGAATACTCTCGGGAACTTGAAAGAGGAAAAAACACAGTTGACCGAGAAGCTGAAGGTTTCAGAGCGCGAATGCTCAAGTGCCAAAGCAGGGCTGAAAAATGTTGAGGCCCAAGTCGAGGACCAGCGCAAACTGCTCTACACAACCTAGCTAAATCTGGCTACCGAGAAAGCAACCGTTCTAAGCTTGAAAGCTGAATTGCAGAAAGCTAAAGAGGCAGCAATAATAGCAATGGAAGCTGCTAAGACTGCGGAGGAAGCGGCCTATGAGCGTGGGGTAGGAGAAACGGAAGAGAGGCTGACTGAGGAGGTAGCTGAAGTGTGCAGAGATTATTGCACTGAGTCTTGGGTAGAAGCACTTAATCGTGCAAGGGTTCCTGCTGATTTCGAGTTGAGCAAACCTGGGAACGTGTTCTTTCCTGAACATATCAGAGAGATCCTAGCCAGCCCTCCTCCGGCCACTACTCTATCCCTCCCTCCTCCTGAGCAGGTAGCTAACATAAATGTCCCTGCCATAACTGCCAAGGCTTCCAAAGGAGTTGTTGGGGAAGGTATGGAGATCTTACCCTCGGCCAAAGATAAATCCGCCGAGGATTCCCTTACCATAAAGGACGTCGTTTCCCAAGCCAAAGCAGCTGAATCAAGATCTGACGTTGGGGATGCTAAGAATAAAGCCATTGGTCCCGAGAAGGTTTCTCAACCCTTGAAGAAGTAGTTATAGGATCTTTTTTTTTTTTTTTTTTTTTTAAGTTTTCTTCCAGGTAGATTTTGCCAATATGTATGATGTACTTATTTTCAATTAAAGAATAGACTTTTCCTTCATACCTCTTGTATCTCTACTTTTGTTTGCATAGCTGTCGTTTGTCTTTATTAGAAATTAATGATGACTTACTATCCGCAAGCTAAAGCATTTGATAAAATACTTGTAACGGACGGGCTTATCATGCTCTTGCTTCAAGAACTGACCTTTCTATGCCGAAGGCTGACAGCAAAGACTTGTTGTAACTTAAGATCTATTTAATACTTTATAAAAGATACCAAAGAATTAATTCAATTGTATATGATCCGAGGGCCCTATCATGACTCAGGACTCGTTTAAACATTTTGATAAAATATCATTGTCTATTAATTTCCCTTAAGGGTGTGAGTTTTAACACTTTACAAAAGATGTCTTTTAGTGTTAATTTCACCCAAGTATGTGGTTAGAGAGACCTGATACGACTTAGGATCTGTACACTTTACAAAAGATGTTTACGCATTAATTTCCCCAAAGCATCTGGTCCGAGGACATTAGGCATGACTAATGTTCTGTTTAACACTTTATAAAAGATGTCTACGCATTAATTTCCCCAAAATATCTGGTCCGAGGACATTAGGCATGACTAAGGTTTTGTTTAAACACTTTTATAACAAACCTTAGTGTATTAATTTCCCCAAAGTATCTGGTCCGAGGACATCAGGCATAACTAAGGTTCTGTTTAAACACTTTTATAACAAACCTTAGTGTATTAATTTCCCCAAAACATCTGGTCCGAGGACATCAGGCATGACTAAGATTCTGTTTAAACACTTTTATAACAAACCCTAGTGTATTAATTTCCCCAAACCATCTGGTCCGAGGACATCAGGCATGACTAAGGTTCTGTTTAAATACTTTTATAACAAACCCTAGTGTATTAATTTCCCTAAAGTATCTGGTCCGTGGACATCAGGCATGACTAAAGTTCTGTTTAAACACTTTTATAACAAACACTAGTGTATTAATTTCCCCAAAGCATCTGGTTCGAGGACATCAAGCATGACTAAGGTTCTGTTTAAACACTTTTATAACAAACCTTAGTGTATTAATTTCCCCAAAACATTTGGTCCAAGGACATCAGGCATGACTAAGGTTCTGTTTAAACACTTTTATAACAAACCTTAGTGTATTAATTTCCCCAAAGCATCTGGTCCGAGGACATCAGGCATGACTAAGATTCTGTTTAAACACTTTTATAACAAACCTTAGTGTATTAATTTCCCCAAAACATCTGGTCCGAGGACATCAGGCATGACTAAGGTTCTGTTTAAACACTTTTATAACAAATATTAGTGAGTGCTAATTTCACCTAAGTATATTGTCCGAGAGACCTAGTATGACTTTAGGATTTTTGGAACACTCTAATAAAAACTGATTAACAGAGATTACCATATCTTCACACAACCTTAGAAATTAATGATAAAAAAAAAGCTCTTATTAATAATAATACATTTTTAGGTTGTTTACATTCCAAGGGCGCGGTATTTCATGCTCATCTAAATCCTCCAAAAAATATGCTCCTATACCTGCTTCCGAGGTGATGCGATACGGTCCTTTCCAATTGGGTCCTAGTTTTCCCCATGCTGAGTTTTTTGCAGTGCCTAAAACTTTCCTCAATACCAAGTCGCCAAGCGCTAGTGGCCTTAGCTTTACTTTGGTATCATAACCTCGCTTTAGCTGTTGTTGGTAATATGCTAATTGGACCATTGCACTCTCTCTTCTTTCTTCAACGAAATCTAAGCCTCTTTCCAGCAGCTTATCATTATTATTCGAATTGAACGAGCTGCTCTTTAGCGTCGGGAAGCCTGTTTCTAATGGAATGACAACTTCGGCATTGTAAGTCATTGAAAAAGGGGTCTCCCCTGTTGACCTGCGAGGTGTGGTTCGATACGCCCACAGGACGTGTGGCAACTCTTCCACCCATCTCTCTTTTGCATTATCTAACTTCTTTTTCAGTCCGTTTACTATGATTTTGTTAGCTGCCTCGGCTTGCCCATTCCCCTGGGGATAGGCCGGGGTAGAATATCTGTTCGTAATTCTCAATCCACAGCAGTATCTCCTGAAAGCCTTACTGTTAAACTGAAAACCATTATCCGAGATAAGAGTGTGAGGGACTCCGAACCGAGTGATGATGCTCTTCCAAACAAACTTTTTAACATCCACATCTCTGATGTTCGCTAGAGGCTTAGCTTCAACCCATTTAGTAAAATAGTCGGTGCTGACCAACAGGTATCTTTTATTCCCTATTGCCTTGGGAAAAGGCCTGACAATATCCAAGCCCCATTGAGCAAATGGCCAAGGGCTGGTCAACGGATTAAGAACCCCTGCTGGTTGGTGTATGTTTGGTGTGTATCTTTGGCATTGGTCGCACTTCTTTACGTACTCATGTGTTTCTCTTTGCATATTTGGCCACTAGTAGCCTTGCGTGATGGCTCTGTGAGATAAAGACCTGCCTTCAGTGTGGCTTCCACAAATCCCCTCATGTAACTCTTCTAGGACTGCTTCTGACGCTTCAAGGTGAATACATAGTAGATATGGTCTGGAAAAATAGCGCTTGTACAACTTTTGATCCTCGGACAACCAGAAGCGAGGTGCTTTTCTTCGTACTTTTTCACCTTCCAATTTACTTTCTGGCAAAAGGTCTTCTCTCAAAAATAGTATAATGGGGTTCATCCAGCTAGGTCCCACTCGGACCTGACAAATCTGGGCCAACTTTTCTCCTGCCTCCGTGGGTTTGTACAAGTCTTATACGAGGATAACTCGAGGCAAGTTCTGCGTCGAGGAGGTTGCAAGTGTAGCAAGGGAGTCTGCATGTGTGTTACTGCTTCTAGGGATGTGCAGCAGACTGAATGATTCAAATTTTGACCGCAACTATTTAACTTGACTTAAATACTTCTGCATTCTTTCATCCCTTGCTTTTAATTCGCCCTTTACTTGACCAACAACTAATCTGGAGTCTGAAAATATCTTTACTTCTTTTCCCCCCATTCTCTGAACCATGGACATTCCTTCCAGCAAAGCTTCGTACTCGGCCTCGTTATTAGTTGCCGAGAAGCCTAATCTCAACGATTTTTCTATCGTGAGTTGTTCAGGAGAGACTAGAACTAGCCCCATTCCAAAGCCCCTTTGATTTGCTGCACCATCGACATACACTTTCCAACATAGAGGTTCTTGCAGGGAGATGATGCCAACCGATTTTTCATCCATGTGCTGCGGTGCTGGCACATTTTTTAATGGGGTTTCAGCAAATTCGGCTACCAGGTCTGTGAGGATCTGACCCTTGACAGAGATGCGAGGCATGTACTTGATGTCAAAAGCCCCTAGAATTGTACCCCATTTAGCAATCCTGCCCGTGTAGTCAGCACTCCGAAGTACAGCCCTAAGCGGGAGCTGGGTTAAGACGATAACGGTGTGTGCTTGAAAGTAGTGGGGAAGCTTCTGCGTATCATGTACCACAGCCAGGATGGCTTTCTCCAGTGGTAAGTAGCGCACCTCGGCCTCATGTAATGACTTGCTAACGTAGTAGACTGGCCGTTGCATGCCACCGTTAACCCGAATCAACACCAAACTTACAGCATGAGGGACCACGGCGATGTAGGCAAACAGAACCTCACCCCCTTGAGAACTGGACATAATGGGAGGACGAGAAAGATACTCCTTAAGCTGCTGGAATGCCCTAGCGCACTCCTCAGACCATTCAAATCCCTTCCACTTTTTCATCAAGAGGAAGAAGGGCCGGCATCTATCTGCTGATCGAGAGATAAAACGATTCAAGGCGGCAATCATACCAGTAAGTTTCTGGACCTCTTTGGGATTACGAGGAGAGTGTAGATTGTTAATCGCCTTAATTTGATCGGGATTGACTTCGATTCCTCTGTGAGTTACCATGTATCCCAGGAATTTGCCTGATCCCACACCAAACAAGCACTTGGAAGTGTTTAGGCACAACTTATGTTTCCTCAAAATTTCAAAGATGCTTCCGAGGTCATCAACGTGTTCGGACACCACCTTTCTTTTCACCACCATGTCGTCTATGTAAATCTCGATGCTTCTCCCTAATTGAGGCTCGAACATTCTTGTCATCATCCTTTGATAGGTTGATCTTGCGTTTTTTAGACCGAAAGGCATCACCTTGTAATGGTAGTTTCCAATGGGGGTAACAAAAGCGGTCCTTTCCAGGTCTTCCAAGGCTAGGGGTATTTGGTGGTATCCTTGAAAGGCATTTAAAAAGCTCATCCGAGGATGACCCACTGTCGCATCCACCAACTGATCTATTCGTGGCATGGGGAAAGGATCTTTTGGGCAGACCTTATTTAGATCCGTGAAGTCCACGCACACTCGCCACTTGCCATTCTTCTTCTTTACCACCACAGTATTAGCCAGCCATTCAGGGTAAAACACTTCCTTGATAGCCCTTGCTTGTTTAAGCTTCCTCACCTCTTCCCTAACAGCATCTGCATGCTCCTTGGATGGGCATCAAAGTGGTTACTTTTTTGGAGTAATGGATGGGTTAACGTTTAAGTGATGACAGATAAAGGACGGATCCACCCCCGGGGCCTCGTAAGTGCTCCAGGCGAATACATCAATGTTCTTCTTAAGAAATTCTATCAACTCCTCCCTCTCGTGAGAAGGCAACTGGGACCCGACCTGAAAATATTTCTCCGGATCATTCCCTATAGTGATTTTCTCTAAGTCATCACATTTTGCCTCCTCGGACTGCCCGTTGATAGGCAACTCTGGAGTTTTTAATTGTTATGAACTTCCCTCAGCAGCTATCGACGATTCAACCTCGGGTTGATGAGATATAGCAGCCACCAAGCATTGTCTAGCCATGGACTAGCTTCCGAGGATCTCCCTAACCTGACCATCGGACGGATACTTCACCCTTTGATGCAGAGTAGAGGAGACAGCCCCCAGAGTGTGAAGCCAAGGTCTGGCTACAATGGCCGTATAAGGTGAATAAACGTCCACCACAATGAAATCCACCTCCACCACCTCAGGACCGGTTTGTACAGGTAGCCTAATCTGACATTTTGGCATAACGGTTCTTCCCTCGAAACTTACTAGAGGGGAATCATAGGCGGTTAGATCCTCGGATTTCAACCCCAAACCCTTAAACAGGTCGGGATACATAACCTCCACAACACTCCCTTGATCCACCAACACCCTCTTCACATCATACCCACCTATCCTAAGTGTAACCACCAAGGCATTGTCATGGGGTTGGATAGTTCCAACCTTGTCCTCGTCTGAAAAACCCAGAACTGGTTGGATTTCCATCTCGGCTCTTTTTGACTTCAGATTACTGTCCTCGACAAGTAGTCGAGCCACAGACATTACTCTGAACGGACAGGATCCTGTTCTCCCTAGGGTAGCGAAAATGACATTTATCGTTCCCAAGGGAGGTCCTGAGGAAGCACCTCTTCTAGAATCAAACCTAGCTTGTCCTGCTTGGCGAACTCTCTCCGATGCCGATTGTTATTGAATCAGTTCGACCTGAAATCCCTCTACTCTTGAGGGATAACTTTTGCTTTACCCTTTCCTTGCTGCTGATCTTCTTCAACTCTCTTATACTTACTTATCTGATCCATAAGCTGGCGCACGATGGTAACAGGTTTACCAGTGAGGGACTTCCTTAAACCGTGCTTGATAAGAAGGCCGCCTTTAAAAGTACTGATGGCCACGTCCTCAAAGTCACCATCTATCTCGTTGTACATCTCCCAATATCTGTCCGAGTACGTTTTCAGGGTCTCCCCCTCCCGCATGGACAGAGATAGTAATGAGTCCAAAAGACGAGGTACCCTGCTGCATGTGATAAAACGAGAGCCAAAAGCCTGCGTAAGTTCCTTAAAGGAGTCTATGGAATTAGCCTTCAACCCATCGAACCACCTCATGGCCACGGGTCCCAAACTGGAGGGAAAAACCTTGCACATCAAAGTTTCGTCTCTAGAGTGGACAGCCATTTTCTGGTTGAACTGGCTCACATGCTCTACTGGATCCGTTCGGCCATTGTAAGTAGTGAAAGTGGGCTGATGGAATTGCCGAGAAAGTTTTGCCCCCTCAATCCGACGTGTGAAGGGTGATCTAGAAATTTGATTCAACGCCTTGCTCATGGCGTCATTTCCTAAGCCCTTAAAAAGTGGGCTTTTACGTCTCCGCTTGTGGATGTGTTCTTCATCGTAGGAAAAAGACTCACTTGGTGGTGTCCTAGACCTGCGTCCATAAGTGATATCCTCTTCATCATTGGAGGAAACGCCAGAACTGGAAGGAGTTCGTCGCTGGTGTGCATGGCGTAGCTTCCGCTTTAAATCATCAATGTCCTTTTGCATGGCTCTGTTACTTTGCCCCTAAGGGAAGTGATTCCCTATTTGAGGGCGACTTCTGCTAGTCTGTGTGGTATGCAGGCTACCCTCTCTATCTCTTCTACGCTTGAGGTTATGAAAGGCATCTTTTTGACGGGAGACCCTGGACTCTTGCTGATGGGGACCTGATCCTACCATGGTCAAATGTCGCACTCACGATTACACAAATTCTCCCCACAGACGGTGCTAATTGTAGGGTCACAAATTGTAGCTTTAAGCCCAAAACGTGTAGGACTTGGGCCCAATAAGCCCAATACAATAAATTTGTAGAGAGTGGGTTAAAGAATTAGGTATGAATGGCATGGACAGCGTTTAACATGTTCTATAAAACAAATCAAAAAGTTAAAAAAGAAAGGAAAAGCATATTGGGATAACTTTGGATAAAGATGTTCTTGGTTCAATCCAAGGAGACTTCGTATCATATAATTTACATTCTTTTTCTCAAAAATCCCCCTCTTTTCATGGAGGGTCTGTTACATTATATAGTTCCCCTCAAGTCATCCTAACCTTACACTTGTCACTCATCTAAGACGTTACTTGATTAATTGTCCCATCAGATATCTTCTTTGGCTTCCCTGTGAGCTGTAATAGCTTAGGTAGCACTGTTTAGAGGTCTTCTCCACATAAATGCGGCCAGAAAAGTAGCTGCAGGGTATTTAATGTGGTGGTAGCAGCTTTTCTTCAGATATTTTCGGATCTCTTCCTTTTCAGTAAGTTCACGAAGGCCATCTCTATCATCAGAGCTTCCAGGAAGGTCACTCCAATCGATGGGATACACACTTGAACTATACTCCCCTCACCCGAGGACGAGATCCTTCTCGAATCAAATTCCTTTTATTTCCCACGTATGAATCTTTTGAAATAGAACATTTAATAAATGCAGCTTTGCTCGGCCCATGAAGCTCCTCGGACTAAGCCCACAGCCTAAGATGTATGGTTCTGGGCCTTTGTCCCCACAAGTAGTATTTTGAAAATAATCATGAGCTCTTGAGTAACGTGTTTAGTTTTTTGTATGGAAAATACGAAAGAGTCTTGTAATCAAATTGTCACTTTGTGGTATTTTCAACTAAAATACTCAAATTCATATCCTCCTCCTCTCAATTATTGAATAACTCAATAATTTTTTTTTTTTTTTTTTGAAAAAAGCTCTCCTAGAATGTTGTACTTGACGAAATAATCATCAATCTTATATTTAGATAGGATAGAGTTTGAAGTTATAAATAAATAAATAAATAAGAATTTATTGAAGTTGCGGTTTTGTCTACTTGTTACTTCTTTTTTTTTTTGAGAAAGTTGTCTACTTGTTACTTGTTAGCATCAATCAAAATTTTAACATTATGTATATAAGCGATGCTATATGCATAGAAGAAAAAACTTATACAAAATTTTTATTACATAATGTAATTATGTAAGAGTAAGACAAGAAATCATTTCATAAAAACCCCTTATTTCTTCTTCTTTTTCTTTTTCTAATTTAAATGCTATGTTTCTACATTTGTCTATCATTTTTCTTACCTTAAATGACCAAACAAGAAATCCTTCTAAATTATTAACTAAGGGCACGTTTGGTAGACTGTAATAATAATCACATAGGAATAGGAATATATATTACAAGGAATGCAAGATGTTGTAATGTAATAATTATTCCTGTTCAGTTGTTTGGTAACCCTATAATAATAGAACCCTAAATCTGTATTCCACATGTTTGGTACAACATCTTAAAACGATGTAATGAAAGCTTTTTAAATCAAATTGCCTAAAATGCCCTTATTATAATAAATACATTTTTTATAAGGATTACTTTAATGAACCCAATCTTGAATGGAGACCTCTAATGAAATTTTTTTTTTTTGTTGGTTTAATAATAATGTGTTACTTTCATTTCATTGCATTAAAATTAACTTGTCTTCTTCTCTCTTAAACAAGTTTTGCTTCTCTACATGTCCAGGGGTGGGAAATTGGTAAAATCTTCAATGGTCATGCTCATGTCTCACACGGGCCATAACTGCAAACAATAGCATTGAACGAATTCACAATACCATTAATAAAATTTGTACACAATTTAAATAATTGAACAAGATGATAATTAAAATAAAATATCAAATATGAATGACCACAGTACCAAGTGCATGGGTAACCCACCACCAAATTTCTTGAGACTAATGTTCACACTTCAATAGATAACTTTGACACATACCCACACTTCAATAGATAACTTTCACACTTCAATAGATAACTTTCAATTCTGAATTTTGATTATTTAAAATCATCCCCACAGATTACATTTTGCTATATATCAGACACGTTAATATATATATACTCCTAAATATAACGCTAAAATGCACAACTGAATAAAAATCTTTTGTTAAAATATAAATATATATCATTGATATGCTTTGTCGCTAGATTGGCTAGCTGATCAAGGTCACTGTTTCCAATCTCAGTGTCATAGAGCCTCACAGCTATAAAAATATCAAATAAGACAAATTTGAAATTGATTTGGATAGCAAAAATAGAGGGCAGTACCTGTAGAAATTGCAAATCTACGAGCAGAAAAAAAAATTCATGAGAAGAGAGAGCAGCAACTGAGGGTGAGAAAAAGGAAGTACCCATACAAATAGATCTCTAGTAGCAGAAAAGAAGAGAGAGAGGGTGCAATACCTGTGGAAATCGCAAACCTAAGGGAAAAAAGAAAAAAAAAAATTCCTTGAGAAGAGAGAGCAGCAACGGAGGATAAGAGAAAGACAATACCCATATAAATAGATCTCTAGTAGCGGGAAAATAAATTTTAGAGAGGAGGGAGATAGAAAATTTAGGAAGGAGATGAAATTTTGGAGAAGATGCAGGTAGTAAGAGATTTTGGGAATTTTGTTAACAGAGCAAGGAGAAGGAATTTTGGAGAAAATGCGGGTAGTGGGGGATTTTAGGATTTTTGTTAACAGAGCAAGGAGAAATAAATTTTGGAGAAGACGCAGTTAGCGGGGATTTTGGGAATTTTGGGAATTTTGTTAAGCAAAGCGTATTACGTTTAGCAAGGGAATAGGGATTCAGTACTTTTAATAAGGGATGCTTATTTCTCATTTTAAGGAATAGGGATTCATATGGAATGATTGTTACATGTAATAAAAACATAACCAAACAATTGTATAACTAAATCATAGGAATAACTATTACATTATAGTGTCTATTACAGTTTACCAAACGTATCCTAACATTTTAAATTACTATTCATATACAAAAGAATTTAATGGCTCATATGATTAGAATATACATGAATAGTCATCTAAAAGTCATCTAATGATAAAGGTAATTGACTAGAGGAAATTCATGATCGAAGGAAATCTTTATGGGGGAAATGAAATTAATTAAAAGCAAGGATTTACATGTACGCCAAAAGGCGTTAATGATTTATTATGCGTGGGTCAAAACTCAAAAGGAGTAAATGATTAACAATATTGAAAAACTGTCATTTTAAGCCAATAACATTAAGAATTAAGAGCAATATTATTACATATTCTAACAATTTTTTTGTTCATAATGTTTTGTTTTTACCCCCAAAAGAGCACGACATTACGTGACGAAGAAGTGATTTGTGGGGCAAGATATACAAAAGAAAAAAGTTAAGTTTCTTAATGCAACTGTGAATTAAAAAAGTTGGTCGTTGCTTTGGTGTTAGGGCAAGCCTGCACGTCTTAGACGCGTGTTGACCCAGCAGCAATTAAGAAATGTAGATAACACTCACTTTCACACGTAAATAATATTGCAATTTGCTGAGGCATCGTTCTCATTTCTTTGTGAAAAATCTTTCACTTTTTTCGTCTTCTTTCATATACAGTGTAGTCGGTAAGTCCTACACGTTGCAAATATCGCTTTCATAATCTTCTGTTTTTTCTTGTTAGTTTGGTTATATGCAAGCATCCAAAGCGTTAGAGACTTTAGTAGCTATTTCTATCATTGAAAATGAAGCAATAATGTCTTGATGCCGGTGGATTTTTTTACAATTAGCTTTTATATTAAGGTTTGCAGTGTCTTTTTTCATGAAAAGATTATGTTAACCTGCTTTCTTTTTGGACTCATCCTTGTCCCTAGTATCCTATTTCTTTTTCTTATAGGGGTGATGATGCGGAAATCGTCAGTGAGTGAGTTCGTCCAGATGGATTAACGCGAGCTCGTCCAGGTCCTTGCAAGATTTAGGAAAAAGAAGAATAGAGTCCTCTTGGAGTGGTCACTGATGTGGTGCCAGCCACGGAGTCTCTGATGATAAAGTCAGGGAATATGGCTTTTGAGGTGTAGAGAACTCAATAGTAAAGAGTTTAGATGAGTAGAGTGTCTGTACCTTTTCTTGGATTCTGTAGGTCTATATATAGTGGCTTTCTTTAGTAGCCGTTGCTCTCCTTAAATGGTGGTTTAAGGAGAGCTTGGGTAACGTCTCCGGTCTTCAATTTGGCCTTTATTAGGTCCCCAACGGTCTTCTTACAGATGTGTAATCGTCGGGGTATTAAATAGCAGCTTTCATGACACCCAATCTTCGTCTAGGCTGGCCTCCTTAGACGAGGGTAGTTACTTGGTCCATTACGGGGAATACAAGCTCAAATGAATTTAACTAATTATTTTGAGGTTTCTCTTTTATTTCTTCTTTAAAAAAAATAGAGAGAGAGTGATGTCCTTGCAATTTTTTTTTTCTTCCCAAGTAATTGAGGAGAAAAGCTTGAGAATAAATGAACACCTTTACAGTTATAAGTGCAAATCACAAAGTCCATCACAAAAATCCCAAGATAACTTAAATACTATAATCAACTTCCACTCCCTACTTGAAAATGTAAAACAAGTCCCGACAAACTATTACTCTCAAAATTTGAATATCACTCATCAAGATGCTTAACTGACTAGGTAAATGTACTTTTACACAAAAAGAATTGCTTTGGTGAAGAGGCACTGTTTTTTTTTTTTTTTTTTTTTTTACTTATTCGTTTCGTGCCAGATTCCTAGTGTCACTAATTGCTTTCTAGCGCAACAGAACTTTTCCCTTCGTCTAGGCCGAAATGGAGAGAAAGGCCCTTAACTTATTTGGGCTTAATATGGTGTTATATATTTCATTTTGATCTTCTTCATTTCTCTTTGAAATGGTGAGTGTGAGTGTCTGAGGGTTATGGTCTAGATTAACTTAAAATGGTGAGTGTCTGAGGGTTAGTGAGTGTCTTAGGACAAGCCATTTAAATTAACTTATTAACCTAATGCCAAACTTAATTGTGATTAAACTAAAGTAACCACTTTGTCTTTCCTCCCCAGCGTTTCTCTCGCTAGTTTTTCTAGTGGAGTTAAGGTTACTAACCACACTTAAGTTACTATGACTTTTAAGTGGAGTTGTGATGTGCCTTTGTATTAGAACTTTTTTCCCTCTCCCTTATGTGTGTGTATGTTTGTTTCTCAAAAAAAAAAAAAAAACCACACTTAAGTTTGGTATTAGGTTAAATGCTTTTAAATGAGTTGTCATACCCATAGATTTCATTCAAATGAATTATGGCCATAAAATAGACATTCTCCATTTCGAAGAGAAATTGAGAGGATCCTAATCAATTGTCCACAGTAATTGTTATGCTTAATTCACAATGATAAATGGAAAATGCGCTCCGTTTGGGAAATAATTTCCTATAGTCCATTTTAAGGGAACAACTACTGATGATGTTTGGGAATAACAGGGCATGTGGACATTATGGAGAGCCTGAAACTAGATGCATGTCGATTGTGCTCAACTACGTTTCTTCTCTTTTCCACATGATACACGCCATTTTATGTGTAAAAAAACAGTGCAGTAACTGCATTTAAATCCAAAAACTTGATTCTGTCAAGCTAAAGAAAGAGATCCAAACATCTCCTGTATACTGAAATTAAGACCCTGTTTGGATTTTTTTTTTTCATCACTCCTCACTCAATTTTCGTCACTCATCACTCATCACTCAATTTTCGTCACTCATCACTCATCACTTAAAATACCCCATCACTCTACACGAAGTGTGTTTGGCACCATCACTCAACTTGTCATCACTCAATATTTTTCAACTGTTTGTGGGCCTCATACCTGTTACTCGGTGCAGCATTTTTTTTTTTCCTTCAACCCCAGTACCCAAACTCACCGAACCCAGTGAAAAAAAAAAAAAAAAAAAAAACCTAGAAACCCGAACCTAGTGAAAGAAGGAAAAGAAAAATGAAATAAGAAAGAAAGAACTGAAGACCAAGAATATTTTGTGATGAAGAACAAAAAGAAAAAAGAAAAAAGAAGGAAGAACAAATTGACAAGATTATGGCGAAAAGGAAGAAAAAAAAGAAAAGAAGAAAGAACGAACTGAAGAACAGTGGAGAAGAAAGAAAAAAAGGGTCAAAAGTTGCGGCTGACCCTGACTAGTGGGTCCTTCCATGTGTGTTTAATTACCAAAATGTCATTGAAAATGTGTTTTCAATTTCCATAACCATAACTCAAAAATCAGAGAATTGAGTGATGGAAACAAAAACTGGAAACAACTGAAAACAAAAACCAAACGGACTTCTCAGTTATGAGTTCCACCATTTTTGAGTTATGAGTGATGGAAACAGAATTATGAGTTATGGAAATCATAAATCCAAACAGCCCCTAAGTTTCTCATACATAAATCTTGACAAGAAGGCCTCACATCAAGAAAAGACGGGTTTCCTTTGGCCACTAGTTGTATTCATCTCAATTATCAGACACTTTGAAATCAGAGTTCATTGAGAAAAAGGTGAATGATTTATACATTAGAGCTAGTGAAAAAACACAAACCTAGTTGGATCATAGGATCCACACATTTATAATTCTAAGTTCCACTTCTGAAAAATGAGAATCACTCCTTTTTCTTTTCTGTATGTCTCTAAATTTGCTAGGTGATACCAAAATTTGGCAAGTCAGAGTTCATCCTTCACGTTAGCGAACTGGCTCATTAAGATAGCCAAATCCATACCCTGTACCATTGTAGGCACAGCTGTCTCGTAAGGACACTCCCAAGAAAATCCAACTTTCCCAGATTTCTGTACTCTCTTTATGCATTTCTTAAACTTCTCATGACATTTCACATTGGCCACACCTGCAAAACCCATGTTTCATTAATCACTGATCGGATTAAAGAAACAACACAACCACCAAACCCAACCCCCTGGACAAAAGTAAAATAGATCTACAATCACCAGAATCATAACAATATTCCATTATTCACAAACAGACACAAAGAAAAGCCCCTGAAAAAGGGTGAATGCAAGAGGGAAGCAAACTTGTTGGTTTCTACTCAGAGATGTGATTTTATATCCTTGAAAATATGATTCACCATATAATGTCATCATATTTTCACTTGTCTACTCTTTTTGTGTTATAAGCAATTAACCATTAAGTAGCTGATAAGAGGGCAAACTGGCACAGAATATCCAATCAGCAATGATGGCCGCAAAATGTTCCCCTTCAATCTTTCCTTTCTTGATAATTAACATGATGGCTCTTGAAAAAATATGGCAACCCCCAACTTTCAAAATACACCAAGATCAAACAACCAACATATTCATCCACAATAAAACCCTCAACTCAAACTTCAGCATGCAAATTTGTTTTATTACAGAGTAAATGATACGGCCCAAAAAAAAAAATCCAAAAGTTAACTTCCCTTAGAATCAGTTAAACATAAATTCAGGCATATAAATGTTTACCTTGTGAACCTATCCTGTTGTCCTCTTCTTAATATTGAACATTACATCCTTCTCCTACAAGACTACTCATTATCAACATCTATATAAAACACAACCAAGTACATCTAATTTGATTTGATTTTTTTCAATTGTCCTTTTCATTCCAAGACCTAATTCATGTACGTATTACAAGCAATGCTAATCAAATTTTTTTTTTGATAAGTACAAGTAATGCTAATCAATTAGATGAAACAATTGTGATAAAGAATTCCACAACTACATTATACTTGAAATAACATATTTCTATAGCGTCTATGATGATAGAACACATTGTGGACATGAATTAATTTCCTCTTTCAGCGTTTGTACTACTGTAAACATTGCGTAATGCCCTTATTCACCCAATAAATCTAGTAATACCAAAATTTTCACAAATACTAACATGCCCTATTGTGATTGGTGTATAATAAAAACAATGGGAGATTACATAAAATGGCCCAAAGTTTATAAAATGTTTCAAATTGATATTGCTTAAAGGAAATCTACTAAAGCAACAAACTATATTACAAACTGTTGATGTGATGGATAATTATTGGTAAGTAAAAAGATGATATTAGTGGTGGATCCAGACGAGAACCAGTAAAAATTTGCCGCATCAACGATTTGTAAAAATGTTGTAAAATAGTTTGTGGCTTTAACTTTACTCTTGCTTAAATTACAATTTGACACCTTTGACAAGTTGTAGAAAAGGTTGTGAAATTTGGAGTTGGAGCTAAATTGGCGTTTAAGAAAGCTTCTAGAGTACTTAAAAAAAAAAATCATATTCACCCATGGTGAAATTAATGGAGCATTTAATAAATAAATACATTGAGATTGAGATTGAGAAACAGCGTACCGTGATTTCCAACACATTCATCGTGAATTTTGCAACAGGCATCGAGATCATCACACGGTTTCTCTCCTGGACAACCGGTCCACCCTACTCCGCAGTACTTACCGTATCGTATCCCAACACCTTACAATTATTCCCAAAAAAAAAAAAAATTATCAATTAAATACATTAACAAAGTACCAATTTTTTTCCAAGAAATGCAAGTAATGTAATAGAAAGATTGGATTAAGCTTACTGTTACAATTCTGTGCAACGCAGGTTCTGCTGCACGTTGTCTGTCATTGAAGAAAAAATGAAAATTTTCAGAGATTTGGATTTTGGAAGATCCAGGAAAATTTTTATCACTATATCTTCGATTCAACGATTTATTTTTTCCTACGTTTTCTCGGGAAGCAAACAGAGAGAGAGAGAGAGGGACGTTAAGTTACCTCGGAGTTGTTGATAGAGCAGTTGGCGACGGCGGTGAGGAAGGTGAAAGCGAAGGCGAATGCGGCGGCGACACGTGTCTGAACGGGAACGCCGACACTACGCTGCATTTTTTTTCACCTTTCGGAAAATGCTGGTGATGATTGTATTCTTCTGCGTTTTCTAGAATATTCTATTTTTATAAAAATACTCTTTTCGGAAACTTCAAGGAGTGGTACAGAAAAAATAGTATCTTACAAAACTGCCCCTGTAGCGTAGGGAAAGAGTTGTCCAGAATTAATAATGGTATAATGCTGGTTTTTCTGGAATTTTATTTTTTAAGATAACCATCACGCGCGCTATGATTGGGTGTAACCCATCGTATGGAACTTTTTTTTTCGTTTTTTTCACCCTCCATCATTCATGGAAAGATTTTGGGCAGACCACGCTCTGGACGGTTCAGCTAGAACAACCGGTAAATTTTTCTTAAAAAAAAAAAAAAAACAACCGGTAAATTTTTTTTGTTGTATTTATTGATAAAAAGTAATCATTAAGAAACTTTTTTTTTTTTTTTTTTTAAAGAAATATTTCCTTAAAAAAAAAAAAAAAAAAAAAAAAAAATTCATTCCAACCCTACAATATGAGGTTAGATTTCTTTCAATTTTAATAGGATATGTGACAAGTAGCATTAATTTGATTTTTCAACTTCACATATCTTATATCTAAATTAAAAAGAATTAGAGAATGTAATTTAGGCCTGATTGCAGAATTGCTAATTGATGGCATTTGAAAGTTAGAACGGGCGGGTTCCTGTTACCAAATAGTGAAGGCTTGTGTTTTCTGTTTGAAGTAAAAAACTTGAATGGTTTATTATTTTTTAGTGTGTTTTGGCAATAGCTTTGTGTTTTAATTTTTTAAATAATGTATAGCTTTTTAGAAGCTTACGTTTTTTAGCTACAACTATGCTTTAACCAAATTTCAGTTTCAATCAAAAACTACATCCAAATGAACTGATCAGATCAGATCAGATCAGATGTAATAGAGATAATCCACAGAAGCCTTTCGAGTGGGGTTAATGACTGGTTCATTTTCGAAATATATATATAGCTTGTAGGACATGTCTTCAAAAGCTCTAAACAGTGATCAAGCAAATACATTTGATGATGAAATATCAGAATCAACAGATGCCTTCGACAAGGCAATCCAAAGGTATAGCAAATAAAACCATCAAAACAGCCAAGTGCAACTGGAATTCTGGCTTCAGCCTTCAGGCATGTTGATTGTCGGGTAGCCAAGCAGTTGCTTAGATCACAATTCACAAACCTCAGGAAACAAACACAGTTACAAAGTGAAATTATCAGATGATGGGAATTTTCAAGTGTAACTCATATTTAAAGATAAAAAATCTAGAATCTAAAAGGTATTAACACCTCAATATCAATATTCTCCCCACCACTAGCATAAGAATCCTTATATCCCCACGCAAAATATCAGACATAAAAATTTGGAAAAGATGTTGTGAAATTGTATTAAGAGTTTTGCTAATCACACCAAATTGGATTCAAGTGATTGATCAGGATACCACCAGTAGACGTATAGTAATTGAGGAGAAAAATAGTAAACCAATGCAGATTTGCAGTATTATGATTCATTCAGCAGCAGCGGTGCCAGTAGCTTTCAACATCAATAACAAAGTAACAGCAAGGTACATACGAAATTACTTTCAAGTACATGGATTATTAAGGCTACCAGAGATTCCAACTGATTTCTCAGCTTCAAAAATTTTGCAGAAGAAACAAAAATTTAAAATCAGGGTTCTCATGTTTCAGATCACGCAATGACATGAGAAGCTTACACATTCAAGCCCCTTAAACAGTGGTTATCCTCAGACTTTGTAACCAGTGATAGTAAAACCCCTTCCCACTATCTCACCGGCACAAAACCAGGCAAAGCATTCCAGCCCAAACAAAGCAGCAATACCAGCATCTTCGACCTTCAAGTCTTGCTTGTGCTTCCACAAATGCTTGACATAATCAAGTTCCTTCCAGAATGACTCATAACGACCAGGAATACTGTACAGAACAGAACAAATAAGTCCAATGAAGTTGCAGATGTATAAATCTGAAGGAAAAGCTGTGCATGATAGTTCACTTCACCACAATGAGTACAAACAACAACAACCATGACCAAGCCTTAGTCCCAAAACTTTGGGGCCAGCTATGGATCCTCAATAGACTAGTCAAGATCGGCCACATGTATTCTTTTCACCATTTGATTCTATCCATGATCATTCTGCAATACTTCTTTAATTGACATGTCCTTTTTTTTACTACTTTTAATGTTTTTTTTGGCCATCCTTCACCACAATGAGTACAAACATAAGGTGATGTTAATTTTTCCCAAAAAGTAGTAGAGCTAGACATAATTTTTAGTGAGGTAGGGGTGTGAGTGGGTTTTCCATGATGAGGTAGGGACAATAATCCAAAACCCACCACAAGTCCAAACCATTGCCATCCCTATTCTAATGTTATCACCAAAGGAACTGAATGTTAAAAAGTGTATGGTCATGAAAAGGCTTTGATTTAGAAGTTCAAGATGTGGAACAGGAACTAGAGATGATAAGTTGCAACAATCCAACGACTTTTACTTCTCCAACACTCTCACATATTAGTAGTAGCAACAGTAATATGAGCACAGTTTTTCTTCAAGTTATTAACCCTAATAACTCAAATAGCCCACAAGCAATGGAATTTTCATTCATTATTATTCTAGCAGAAGTTATTTCACTTAAGAAGTTTTTATTACCAATTAGATCTTCTACAATACTAATTAAAGCAAAGGTGTTCTGAAGGATATGATAGTTTACACATGGTGAGGCTTGTTAGACCAATGTAGGTTTTTAATAGCAAACTTTACTTCCCAATGTAGATCTTTAATAGTAAATTTTACTTTTCAATGGAAGTCTTCACTTTTCTAGTTTTCTTTGCATAGAGTTCAAAACTTGTCCAACCATCTGTTGGAGGCAAGTTAAAAGCATATATTGAGATGCTTACCTTCCCTGCATAACTATAGTGCCCATCACAAGCAGTACAATACCACATGCAATTTTAAATTATTAACAAATACCTTAGAAAGCCAATAAAAAGCAACTTTTTAAGTTTGCACCTACCATGAGCAATCAATATCCATACAATATGCTACAAGAGCATTGTTATGCTCTACTGGATGCAGCAAGCAAAGAGCTCAATGAAAGAAAAAAAAGGATCAAATAACAAGATATTCTAGAATTATGGTCTAGTTTTGATGCGGGACTTTATCGACACCTTAGATAGGCAACTTTAGTTATCTATGAGTCTTAGTAATAAGTTTTTTTTAAGTTAGAAAGTTTTTGGTTCAGTTCTAGTTAGGTTTTCTTAAGACTATGAGTAGTTTGGTAATTCCATATTTTTGGAATGGGCTGTATCAAAGGGCCATGAGTCTAAATTAATGTTCCCTTTTTAGGAGTCCTAGTCTATCTAAGAAAGGGATTGGCAATAGCCTATATAAAGGCTTCAATGTAGTCAATAAGATTCAGATAAAGAGATTGAGTTTAATAAAATTCCAACAGCTTATTTTTTGATAGGAGGGTGTGATTGCCTTCTCTTTCTTAAGTGTGATTGCTTAGTGAACCTAGGTGTTATTTCCTATGTTTATCTTTCTTTGTTTCTCACTCCAATTACTGCTTTGACAATTGACACCAAACAAGCATCAAACTCATCAAGATCCAATCTTTTATTACCTAACCCTACCTAAACCCTTAAATAACAAAACCTATTTAAGAACCCTTTGAGATCTCATCAGGAATCCTAATTTCATGCCAAAATTCAAAATATCCTATAGCAACAATAGTATTGGAGCCCATTAAGGCTTTTATCTTGCGTAAAATAAACTCACCAAACACCTACTTATTGAAATATGCATCATTGCACATGGTCTACACTAGAGCCACTATAATATGCTTAATAATTCATACTGTCAAATATTCATCGAGGCACATTATCGATTTTAGGCTTATTTACAACATTCTTGCAATCGTTTTACTTTAGAGCTAGAATGCTTATTGCTAAATATATGGTGCCCAATATTTAACATGTTCCCAAACTATCTAAGTTCTTATAAGATAATACCACTCCACACAATTCATTTTAAAAAACCCACCAAAACCAAGTAAAAAGTAATTTCAAATGTCAATACGACACGGGGAAAAGAACTATAACCTAGCAAGACGAGTGTAAAACAATTGCTTGGACAAGAGGTTGCATTTCTCCACCGTGGGTGGCTCCTGAATGAATTGCTTGTTCTGCTCCAACAACTGCTTGTAGTAAGCACCTCCATGCTTTGAAACAAACTGTGAAGCTTGGACAGCCTTGGACTGCAACTGATGCAACTTCGACGCCATCAACTTCCCCAATTAAGCCTAATCATAAAAAAAATTAAAATTAAAATAAATAAACCAATATGAAACAAAATACTCAAGTTTAACATTGGAGCCCAACTTCATATTTCCAAATTAGAAAAGAAGGCCAATATGCACATATAACACAACCGCACCGCTATTCTGGTTATTAACAAAAAATAGTGAAGACATATACTACTAAGTACTAACAATTAACTCTCATTCATTCACAACTCACAACCATTCACAGAAAACATATTTTTTTTTCCTTTAATTGGTAATTACACGATCATCAAGAGGGCCACCTTGCTCTTACAAGGGGAAGATGTGCCATTTGAGCTTGAATTCATTGGCCATTCACAGCAAAGATACCAACTTTCATACCAAACACATAAAATGATAAATAAATAATAATAAAAATTCAATTCATATAATCAAAATTTAAGTTCAAGCCAATATGGGTTTCGATCAAAAACCCAAAATTTTAAGATTCTGATAGCCACACTTATATATTTTCACACTTCTCACACTGTGTTTCCAAAGTCAGAGATTGCCACGAAGCACAACTTTAACATTACACAAACCCCATTAAATTAAATCCAAAAAATTATAAGAGCAAAAACACAAGCAGATCTGTCAAAAAGCAGAAGATCTAAAACAAAAGCCCAAGAGATTGAATTAAAAAAAAAATTTCGTGTAAAGAAAATATAGAATATAAGGAGATTAGAAATCTTGAGTACATGCGAAGTGAATTAAAGAGGCTTTACCTTTGTTATTGATCTATTAGACGAAAGAGCAAAAGAGTGAGAAGCAGAGGAAGAGGACGGCTTTTGGTTCTCTCGCCGCTGCGAAGTATGAGCAGTGCGAGCGAGAGAGAGAAATCGTTTGTGGGTTTTAGGCAGTTTAGCTGTGGATGCATTTTATTTGTCTTTATAATGGGGTAAATTTGGCTTTTCAAATTTACTCGGTAAGGTAAAAGACTAAAGTCAAATTAAATTACTGGAATAGACGCTTTAGGTTGAAACTCTCTTAAAACTCTAATGTTTTTTTTTTTTTTTTTTTTAGTCTCTGATGGTTAAATAAGAAATTTGGGGCTCAATTCTTGTCTACACCAAAAACTGATTGGTGTTTTGGTCTAATGATAAAAATCTATTATTTAGTAGAGCTACAATACTCAACAAATTTGTTGAGTTAGCGTGACAAAGAAAAAAAAAATTGTTGAGGAAATGGCAAGCTCTTTGGAGATGAAAGAAAATGAGTTTTGCTCACCAAAACTAGGGGAAAAAAATTAGGATTTGTGGAGCTCCTTGTGAATGCTCTAATTTGGGATTGTTAGAAGCTTTAACATTCACAGTGTTTAATTGAAAGGAAAATGGAGATAACAAAAAAGAATGGAGGGAAAGGAAAATAGTCCTTATGTTTGGTTAGACAAAAAAGAATGGAGGGAAAAGAAAGTTAGGAAATCACTTGCTCTAATGTATATCTCTTATTTGTTATTAGAACAAGGTCACGAGTCTTGACCCTGCTACGAGGAAGAAATCTTAAAAGAATCCTCCCAAGTCAATTAAGAGAGGAATCCAACTACTAATAAAGAAAACAAATTTTTGAACTATGTATGGCTTTCATGTATCAAGAAGTAGTTTGCAGATATCACTTCCTTTGTTTGAGTAAGGTTTTATAGTCCCCAATAAAATGTTTTTTTGTAGCTTTGTAAGTTCAAAAATGTCTAAATCAATGCAACAAATGTAAACCTTTTCTTGTCTATGAATCTTCAAATAGAGACTAAATTTTATAAAGATGTGAAGTAAAACCCAGTTTTTACACTTTCTAATTCCAACATGTCATATCATCATATCACATAGGGATAATTACACTTTACCCACCTGTGGTTTGCCTCTAATTTGATGTGCCTACCCGTGGTTTAAATTTTGACACTTTACCCACCTGTAATTCCCACAGTTACTGTGCCGTAACCCACCTCTCCCTCAGCCGTTACTCTAACACAGAATATGTAAAAAACAAAAACCCAAACAGATCAAGACACTCTCACTCCCAAAACTCACTCACTCCCATCCAACCCAACTTGCTCACCAAACGAAGATCCTACACAATGCAATGCGCTTCGCTTGAGACTCTAGACCGAGAACCATCTGGGCTTTGATCATGCAAGTAACCCGAGGAAGAAGGAGCTTTGATTCTGGGTTCATCTGTTGCTTGGGTGAGTTTGAGTGAGTTCATTGTGCAATAATTATATTTTTGAATTTTTGTATTTGATCCGTTTGTTTTCTCTTGATTCTGGGTTCATCTGTTGCTTGGGTGAGCTTCAAGTTTTGGTTTTTTACTTTCATATGCTCTGTCCATATGCTTTGTTCATCTGATTTTTTGAAACCTAGGGTTTTAAAAAAAAAATTTGAAATTGGGTTGTTGCAAGGACAATTTAAATGCAAATCTATGTTTTGTTTTTTTTTTTTTGTATTCATCAATGTGGGGCTGCTAGACCCTTCCTTCATCAACGTGGGGCTGCATGAACCTAGGTCTCTTTATCTTGTACTTGTATTGTGAGGGAACTTGTTTTAGTTAAAGTTAATACCTTTGCTATTTTAGTTGGGATTATCCTTCCTTCTAAGAGGTAATGATGTAGGTTACATACCACTTTCATAAATAGTGACTGGAAGATCCTTTTGAGCATGATTAATTGAGGGATTGAGAAGAACATAAACTGGACTTTCATTGACATCCATCAACTGTTACAAAAGAAAGTTTGTCACAATTAACTAACATTTGAAACAGCTTCTTAATTAGTTAATAGTAGTCTATAATAGTATTGAATTAAAAGCAAAAATTCTATATGTTACAAGTTTGACTTCAAGTAGCTTTGCTTTGATGTACTATCATAAATTGATCTCAGGGGTTACCAGAGATGGTGATTTGGTACTCTTGCAGACTAGCTATCACACTATTTTGGTTGAGTTTTAATTGTACTGATGGTACTTAAAAAGTCTCTGTTTTATTTGGCTAATCATGGTACTTGGGTTTTTATTCATTTAGCTTCCCCTGTCATATACAACTATGTTCTTCTGTTACCCAGTAAGATTCCAACCATCAATACTATGAACACAACCATTTTCATGCTCAATTTCACAATTATGAGTGATTGACAAAAAGTAGTGGGTCAAGTTAATAGGTGGGCAAAAAGTGTCCACTAGCACAAGTTAACAAACTGCGAAATTTGACATAGATTTAGTCACTTTGTGTTAAAATGATAATGGAGCCAATAACTTTTAGGTCAACTGACACTTTTTGGTATTTTTAACATAGATATCTAGAACTCAAATTATGTTTATAGTTGATTTATATAAAAATCAATAATAACTTGTCACTTTAGCAAACTGGGGAAAAAAAATTTGTGTTTATAATATTATCATTAAAACATAGGCAAAGATCTAAATGAATAGTACAGTTTTATGAGACACTTTACATTGGCAGGAATGCTTTTGTCCACGAGGGATTTCTTCAAGCCAATGCACTTGGAACCTTCAGAGGAGTAAATAGGCCTATCAGTTCCTGTGGCTTTCCAAAACCCAGCTCCAGTTACCCGATTAGGCCTTGCACTGTTTCTATATTTCCTATCCCTAGGGCAGTAGAAATACCACTCTTTTTCTCCAGTTGTGGCAAACTCTACATGAACAAAGTTTGCAGCAAAAACTGTTAGCCCCACTACTAAAAAGTCACACTTTTAACTGTTTGGATTTGCTTATTTTCATCATAAACAGGACTATACAGTTTTTTTTTTTTAATCAAATCTTTCAAGCTACAATTTGGTTTATGCTATCACACATGCTGAAAAATTGAACTATGCCACTTGTAACAGATTTGTTGGTCTATAAACTTGTAACAAATTTTTGCTATGTCTTCATCAACTGGCAATGGCTCTACAACTAGTGGTTTCTACTATGACGGAGATGGTCATTTATGTACAGTTGGGAATTGTGCCCTACGAACAAGTCAAAAAATTGGTAACTATGGAAGAAGATTCTTCAGTTGTAGTCAATTTAATGTAAGAAAAAATTACATTGTTGTATTTGAATTGAATTGAATTATTAGTTGTAATTAATTGTGAACTGTGAAATTAATTGTTATAATTGTAATGATCAGGTTGGTCCCAAATGTGGCTTCTTTCGGTGGGTAGATAACGAAACTTATAAGAGTGACCGTGAAAGGATAAGTATGCTTGAGAATGAACTGCAGCTTGCAAATTAGAGAGAAATGACAACTAAGGAAATGGAAGAAAGATTTAACCGGAGGGAAAGAGAAACTCATAAGCTTTATGTAGAAGTTAGGGAGAAACTTAGGAGGGTTAGAGAGAGTGAGAGATTGTATAAGGTGGCACTAGTTTTGTCATGGTTATTTTTCATTTTTGTAATGTTGTTGTTGTGTTTTGCCTTAGTGAACAACAATGTAAGGGTGAAGAACCTTAATCTGCCATGATGCTTGGGGGGGATGTTGAAATGTTATTGGGTAATTGAAATACAAAGTCCTTGATTATTGTATCTATCTCCTGAAATGGAAAGTGTTGTTTTTGTGCAAATATTCTTTAGTATAATTTTTTTTTTACTTCATTATGTGATTGATATATATTGCCACAAAGTGTTATGTGGAAATGTTAATAACATGAATGGAACATGTTGATTCAATACATACACCTGTGTCAATGCAAGATTAATATATGGAACATGGAATATGTTTGCTGTGTCAATGCACACCTGCCCTACCCATAAATGGAATATATATGGAACATGGAACAAGATTTGCTGTGTCAATGCACACCTGCCCATAAATGGAACATGTTTTACACACACACATGATCTGTTGTGTGAATACATACACCTGTGTAAATCCACCAAAAGCACAAGACAAGCAAAACACATAGTCCTGTGTAAATTCACCAAAAGCAAAGACAAGCACAACACAACAAAATACTTTATCTTGTGTCAATGCACATTAACATTAATAAAAGTGAAGACAGTCATTGTGACTTTATGTCACATGCATACAAAATTGCCAATATTGTTTTTGGCACATCCTGTGACTTTACACATCTTCCAACCAAAACCCAACTACTAGTCCACCACACATTAGACATACACATCTTCCAACCAAAATTGCCAATATTGTTTTTGACACTTGACCATGCTTAAGCAAATACTTTAAGCAAATACATTAAGCGTGGGAACTATAACAAAAAAAGTGGTTGAAACTTTAACATCTTCCATCTTCATTTACTGCTTTTGGTGCCCTTGCTAACTGCCTTCTTGCCCTTTTCACCAACTAGTTGAAACTTTGTTAGCCTTGATACACCAAACTTTCTACCTTTAAACCCCCTAGCAGCACCACCATCACTTCCTTGACTTGGTACACTACTAGTGCTCACAGATGCACTTGGCAGTATAACTAAAATCCAGCAGTTAGCAAGATGGTCCAACAATAGCAAGTAAGAGGAAAAAAATAAACAAAATAGAAGAAAACAGAGGTGCCTGAGATGGTAAAGAATCCCATGTCTCTCTAAGGGTATGGAAGCTCGGTTGTGAGGATGAAGAGAACCAGTTGGCCTTAGATCTAGTTGGAGGTTGAGTTGCTGCCTCAGATCTATTGTTTGGTGCAGGTTGAGATGCAGTTTGACCAAAAGCTCTGTATGCAGGCTGAGATCTAGTACTTGGTGGCTGAGATGCAGTTTGAAGTGTTGCAGTCTGCTTTGTTTTTGTAGATTTACTGCCTTGTGCCTACAAAGAGGGTTGTACAAGTTACATACACATGAAATACTTGAGGAAATGAATATAGTTCAAAGCATGGAAATACTTACAGCTTTTGATTTAGAAAGTCTATCTCTTCTCTGCCATAGAGTTTCACCAGTGATACCTGCCTTGCACCTTCTTGCATTATGTCATTCTTTCTGGCACTTCTCACACTTGATTGTCTTGTTCATCCTAGAAACTCTATAAGGGTTCTTTGGCTCTTCAGGATCTCTTTTTCTTTGCTTTGGTGGTCTGCCAGGTGATTTATACACATGAGGAGCAACAGAAGCAGGTTGGTTAGTCTCAACCCACTCAGATTGGCCAGACATTGGCTGTATTATCTTTTTGTAAGTTTTAACAAATGTCTCTTTCAAGTAACAAGGATGCACATAGTCCTCCACTTTCTCCAGGTTCTTAACAATAGCAGAGGTCCTATGTTTGCAAGGAAGTCCTGTCAAATCCCAAATCCTACAGTTGCATGCTTTCCTAGTCAAGTCAACCACATATCTCTCATGACCATTATCAACCTCATACATGAAGCTGCCTGCTGGAGTAGCACTGAAATGTATAGATTCATGTTTTAACTTCTCTAATTTGTCTTGAATATTAGGACATACCTTTCCAGTGTATTTTGTTATACCTTTCATCTTTTTGTATTGTTTGGTCATGAGCCTAACTCTGATCCACTCCAACATTGCTAAAATTGGCTTATCCCTAGCTTCTAAGATCATGGCATTAAAAGACTCACTCAAGTTATTAGCTAAACAGTCACACAAAGCTCTACTACTAAAGTGAGACTTAGACCATTGTGCAGGGTTGATGTCAACAAGATACTCCCATGCCTTGACATCCAAATCCTTCAATTCCTGCATTCTTCTCTCAAACTCCCTGATTGTTGTGGCTCCAACACATCTCCATAGTGCATCCTTCAACTCCAAGCCCTTATGATCCACTTTAAAATTATTATAGATATGCTTCACACAATACCTATACTCACAAGTTGGGAACAACATCTCAATTGCAGGTATAAGACCCTAATTCATATACAAAACAGATCAAGTAAATATATTAGTTAAACATGTTGAAATGAACTGAGGAATGTATTATTGAACTTTAAATATGTGGGTTAAATATGTTAGTACAATTGTAGGTCATACCTTTTGTCTATCAGTGATGAAGACCAGATTAAGTTGTTTTGGATTCCCAATGTCATCTGAAAACTGCTGCAGAAACCATACCCATGAATTTTTGTTCTCTTGCTCAACAACAGTAAATGCAACTGGGAAAATGTTATCATTTGCATCTCTAGCTATGGCAGAAAGTATTTTCCCCCCAAATCTCCCTTTCAGGTGGCACCCATCTAAACCAATGATTGGTCTACAACCTCCCAAAAAATCAACTTTTTATGCATTATACCTGATATACATTCTCTTAAATTTGGGCTGTGCATTTTCGTCTTCCATTTCAGTTTGCAAAATAACCCTACTTCCTTTATCATTCAATCTTATCATCTCTGCATAATCCCTAAGCTTCCCATATTGCAGCTGTTCATCCCTAGTAATCAAGTCAATAGCTTTCCTTTTTGCCCTATACACCTGACTGTAACTTATGTCAATTTCAAGTGCTTGCTTCACATGATGTTGAACACCAGCCACTTTCCAATTGGGATTTTTGTCAAATTCCTGCATAAACTTATTTGCAACATAACTTGAAGTCACTTGGTTGTGTTTGAAGGATCTAGGGCAGGTGCACTCTGGATTGAATGTTTTTATTTGGAATGTCAACTCCCCAGATAGTTGAGATGCATAACACCTCCATCCACATTCATTTATGCAATAAACTGATATCTTATTCTTCTGATTCAGCTTGAACTTGATATCTATTGGCTTCTTTATAGCATATTCCCTCAATGCCTCCCTAAATACCTTAGAGTTTGGAAACTTCATTCCTTTCTTTAACTCTGGTTTTCTCATGTCAATTTGGACATTAAACTCAGGTTCTTTTGCAGCAGTTGGTGTTGGCTGATCATCATCAGACCCTACTAGACTTTCCATGTCATCTTCAAGAGGTGGGTCAATCCATTCACCCTCTTCAAGAGGTGGGTCATTGTCAGCTGCAGTAGTCCTATGTGGGGCTGCATACACAGGTAGATCCTCATGTGTAGATGACTCATCATCTCCCTCAGAGGGCCTATGTGGGGCTGCATACACAGGTAGATCCTCATGTATAGATGGCTCATCATCTCCCTCAGAGGGCCTATGTGGGGCTGTTGCATTGACACTAACTACATCATGTGTAGATGGCCCATCATCTACATTTCCAAATACATCATCATCAAAATCTGGCCCCTCAAACCCTTCCTCCAACCAATCAAAATCTTGTCCACCACCTCCTTCAGCATCCACATTACCTCCCTCATGCATCTCATGCACATCATCATCATTCTGACCCACCTCATGCACATCATCACCATTCTAAGGTACCTTATGCACATCATCATCATTTGCTACTTCCTCATTACCAAATGGTTGTTCAACTGCAAGTGGCTCCTCACCACCCTCAACATATAGTGTTATCTTATCTATAGGTCATGCAGCATGAATCTCACACATATAAACTACATCATCATCTCCATTTATAAGCCTTAACCATTGCTCCAAATTACTTATAGGAATAAGATAATGAAATCTACTTGTACTAACTGCCTCCACATTAGAACAAATATCTTGTATTTCAAAATAACTAAATTTATCTGGGTCAACATTATCAATAAAAGAAGTACTACCTCCTAAATATACCAAATCTAGGTTCCACACAAACTGGCCACTATGATGAATCTCAAAATTGAATGTCAAGTCAGCCATCTGCATATAAAATACAACAGAATAAAGTATGAGATGAGCTTGCATGTGGAAAAGTATCATGTGGTCTTGTGGTCTACACAAAGCACAACATAGAAACAAACAATATTATTAAAAGTTTTTGTTCTGTTTTTGGGAGATAAACCCATGGAAAGGGAAAGCAAAAAAGCAATAATCAATACTATGGTCCAGCAGCTCCACATTGAAGAATAGAAGCAAAAACCCTTTTTATTTATTTATTTTTTTTTTATGACAAGCATATTCCTTTGCTGGTGACTCAAAATGGATGTAATTGGCATAGAACATATTTTTATGACAAGCATATTCCTTTTTTTCACATTTGGTTTGAAAATCGGAGTATATATATTGGCACAGAACATATTCACAGTATGTAAAACATAGTAATCCTCAGGTTTAACAGAACAAAAAGCTTGTACTTTAGGAAGCAAAAACCATTTGTTTAACAAGTTCCATGGTAGATCACAGCTTGTACTTTAGGAAGCAAAAACCCAGTTTGATGAAATTGAAACATAGTTGTTTAACAAGCACTACCAGTTCGATCACAGCACTACCAGTTAGATCACAAGCACTACCAATTCCATGGTTAAGCAAAAACCCAATTTGGAAGAAAGAATTTTAAAACCCAATTTAAAACCCTAGGTTTCAAAAATTAAAAAGTAATAATCCTGATCTACCTGCAACAGCTGAACAGAGGAGCAACTGTGTCTCCTTCTTCCTCGGCTCAGTTTGCATGCACGATCAAAACCCAGTTATCTCAAGCGAAGCGAAGCGCATTGCATTGTCTTAGGTGATTCTGATCTACCTGCCACAGCTGAACAGAGGAGCAACTGTGTCTCATTCTTCCTCGGCTCGGTTTGCATGCACGATCAAAACCCAGTTATCTCAAGCGAAGCCCATTGTAGGATCTTAGTTTGGTGAGTAAGCCGGATGGGAGTGAGTGAGTTTTGGGAGTGAGAGTGTTTTGATCTGTTTGGGCTTTTGTTTTTTTACATATTCTGTGTTAGAGTAACGGCTGAGGGAGAGGTGGGTTACGGCACAGTAACGGTGGGAATCACAGGTGGATAAAGTATCAAAATTTAAACCACGGGTAGGCACATCAAATTAGAGGCAAACTACAGGTGGGTAAAGTGTAATTTTTCCTATCACATATTAAAGAATAGACATAACCACACTAAATATTCTAATACTCATATGAAAATCCAACTCAGTTGAGAGTTTATTAAGATGTTATTATGTATAATAGGATGTATTAAGTTTTAGATAAAAAATTGATATGACAATCTCTTATTGGACGATATAAAACATGAATTTTACACCACATCTTTACCAAATTCGGACTCTTTCAAATAATATTAAATTAGTTAGTAGCCGTTGTCTATTTTTTACAATATTTTGTTAAGTGCTAATTTAGTAAACTATTTTAAGAAATTTTTAATGGAAAAATGAAACTTTTATCATAAAAGCTATTAGCTAAGTACTAGTTTTTTATAATAACTAGTGTGTAGCTCCGTGTATATGCACGGGTACAATTAAAAATAATTACAATTATATGGTTCAATTTATACATTTTTTTGAGAAGAGGTTCAAACTATACATGGTATTAGCTTGTACTTTTTTTAAATCATACATTTCTAAAATATGTAATGGTTTTTCATTATATATATATATATATATATGATTTAGAATTTAATTGGTTTTAGAATATTTGGTTTTTATACTCAATAATTCGCTTATTACAAAAATTAAAAATTTAGATGGACACATGGTAGAAAATTAAACTCTAATTGAAATTCAATTTAGAATTTAATTAGATTTGGACTCTTTGATTTTTATACTCAATAATTCACTTAGTACAAAATTAAAAATTAAATAGCGCATGTGGCGCAAAATTGAGAATCAAATTTAAAATCTAATTGGATTTTTTTTGAATTTTTGGCTATTAATATATATATATATCATTTTTAAGAGGAAAAAAAAAATCTTAATAATTATATTTGATTTCTATATAATTATAATAAATAAAAAAGGAGAAAAAAAAAATCCAGTATATGTCCGTACCCAGTAAAAATATTTAAAATGAAAAAAAGGAAACAACTCATGTCTCATTTCCTCAACTGTCTCTCCCTCTCTAACATACACACACGGCGAGCCGTTCAATAATCAATCTCTTATTATCTACAAAAAGAAGACGGAATGCTAGATGATTTTTGCTTATTCAGGAAATGGGTATTGCTTATAAATCAACAAATTCTCTTGTTTCTTATATATTCAATCGTTTGATTATTAGAGTAAGCCTTCCATTTCATAGAGCTCTTACTTCTTATTCTACTACTAGTACTTGTGGTATTAATAGTAGTAGTAGATGTAGATGTAGATGTAGAGAAAATGTGAAAACCCCACATCAGAATCGGAATCAGTTCTTGAAATCTGTAAGAGATGGGTGCAAATCTCGGAGCTTAAAGAATGTTGATCATGCCTTAGACCTGTTTGATAGAATGCTTCACTTGCACCCTTTGCCTTCCATTGACGATTTTAATCACATGTTGGGTGCCATTGCAAGAATGAAGCATTACTCTGTTGTGGTTACTCTAATTAAACAAATGGAATCATTGGGTATCGCTCCCAATGTTTATACACTGAGTACTTTGATCAATTGCTTCTGTCATTTGAACCGTGTCGATTTTGGGTTCTCTGTCTTAGCAACAATGTTGAAACTTGGTTGTCAACCAAACTATATAACTCTAACCACTCTTGTCAAGGGGCTCTGTCTTCAAGGTAACATTGCTGGAGCTGCGAGGTTGGTGGAAGAAATGGAGAAGAAAGGGTATGAACCTAATGCAATTACTTGTGGAACGATACTAAATGGTCTATGTAAGATTGGTAAGACTGATATGGCTATTGGGTTGCTCAGGAAGATAGAAAAAAAGTATTTTGAACCTAATGTAGTGTTTTATAACACAATCATTGATAGTTTATGCAAGGATAGATTGGTAACTGAGGCTTTAAACCTTTTATCTGAAATGATGGGTAAAGGCATTCAGCCAGATCTTGTCACTTACACGTGTTTAATTCAAGGTCTATGCAATTTTGGTCGATGGAAAGAGGCTACTGCTTTGTTGAATGAGATGGGGCAAAGGAAGGTTATGCCAGATGTGCAAACATTTAACATATTGGTGGACACACTTTGCAAAGAGGGGATGCTGATAGAGGCTAAAGAAGTTTTTGATGTGATGATTCAAAGAGGCATTGAGCCTGACACAGTCACTTACAGTTCTTTGATTGATGGTTACTGTTTGCAAAGCAAAATGGATGATGCAATCAAAGCCTTTAATATGATGCTTGAGAGGGGTTGTTCACCTGATGTGTTTAGTTATAAGCACCAGACTGATGCGGTTGCTCTTAATATAGAAAAATATAAATTGTTTGTAAGGTTTTGGTTTTTTTTTTTTAATTAAAAAAAACATACTCGTCCTCCCTTACCCCACCCAAATTTTGAAAATCAATGCCCCAAACTTCAAAGGGGAAGTTTTGAAAATCTCCGCATGGAATGTTTCATATGATATTTTGGTGGTTGGCATATTTGGGATCCAAATTAAAAGTTTGAGACTTTGGAATTTGGGTACTATCATGCTATCTAGGTTCACCTAAAGTACTATCATGGGTTTTTTTTTTCCATCATTAGTAAGATAATTATTTGAATAAGTCCATGAAAAGAGGAAAACTTAAACAAATTTAATAATTAGATAAGATTATTAATGTAGCATAAAAAATTTTGGGAACTAATTTGGAAAAAAAAGAAAAAGAAAAAGAAAATTAGATTGTGGCTGCAAAATCAAGCTAACTTTGACAACTATAGATCGTTCGAAAATAAAATCCATTTAAGAACATTGCTTAAAATTTAAAATAGATAATGGTATGGCCTAATTTTTCATAATACTCTAAATATCTAATATATTAAATTTTATATGTTAATATCTTTTTCTAAGATTAATATTGCTTTGATAGTTTTTTTTTTTTTTAATATTAAATGAGGGAAAGAGATAACAACATTCAAGAATTGCTTAAGAAGTCTACATGAAGGCTTTTAAGTTTTAAGTTGCTCAAAGTCAAGAACAACTTTCATATTTTAACCCATCACAAGTCAATCTGTAAGTCATATATATATGCCTTTTGAATTTGATTCTTTTTACATGATTATATTTCTTTTAAAATTTATGCACAAGCTTGTTTGCTGCTTTAACTGTTTGATCTTACTTTGCAATTTCTTTGTGCGTTAATGTTGCTGCTTTGAACCTATTTTCATAAATACCTATTTCAAAATTTAAAAGATATGAAGTTACTGTTACATATTGTTCTCATAAGATTTGGCATTTTCATGAATACTTATTTCAAATTTTGACTTAGTCAATTCATTGTAAGATAGACACTATTATTATGTATTTATTTATTATGATTATTTATGATTGTTAGCTATAGCATATTGATCAGTGGACATTGCCAAAATAAAAGAATTGATGATGCAATGAGTCTCTTTTGTTAAATGTCCAACAAGGGTGTGACTTCTAGTGTTATGACTTACAACACTCTTATAGGTGGATTTGACTGAGTGGCAAGACCCTAGGTTGCGCTAGATCTATTCCATAATATGTGAGCTTGTGGCCAACATCCTAATCTTCCGACCTATCATGTCTTGTTAGATGGTTAATTTAAGAACAAACATTTTGCCGAATCAATGGCATTGTTTCAAGAGTTGAAAGACAACAAGTTGGACCATGATATCGCGATTTACAACATCTTGATTACGGGTTTGTGTAACAATGGAAAACTTTCAATTGCAAGAGAACTCTTTTATAGTCTTGCCAGCAAAGGGTTGCAACCTAATGTTCCAACTTACAATATTATGATCAAAGGGCTTTGCAAAGAGGGACTAATAGATGAAGCGGGTGAACTACTTGAGAAAATGGATGGGAATGGTTTGCACATATAATACAAGTATCCAAGGGTTATTGCAACATAAGGTTACTGCAACATAATGAGACATCAAAGGATATGGAACTTGTTATGATAATGGTTAACAAGCGCTTATCAGCTAGGAAGTACGGACACTACATTTAGGGTGTTGTATCTGTGTCGTACCTGTGTCATACCGGCTATTTCATATTATAATTTTTCAAAAATTGGTCTTGTGTTTGTACCCGTACCTGTGTTCGTGTTCGTGTTTCCTAGCTTATCAGTGAATTTGGCCACTACAACAATATTAGTTGACTTGTTATTTGCGAATCCAGCAGATATAGCACTTCAAGAGTTAATTCAATAGCTTGAATGAAGGATTTTAGTTTAAAAAAATAAAAAATAAAAAACTTAAAGCGGTGGTGATGGATTGGTGTTGTATGTGCAATGGGGAGACAACTAACCACTTACTCCTACTCTGCCCAGAATCTCAAGAGTTGTTAGTGCATTCACTATTTGGGGTTCATTGGGTCATGTTGCGTAGTGTTGTGGAACTTTTGGCAAGTTAGTCAAACAAGTTCAACAGACTCAGATCTAAGGTGCTTTGGAGAATGATCGCTCATTGTCTTATGTGGGTCATTTGGAGGGAAAGGAATACACATACCTTTGACGGGAATGAAAGATCGATTCATGAGTTGAAGCTTCTCTTTTTTTAAACTTTGTTTGATTGGGCAAATGCTACAGGTGTTTTTACTTTTATTTCTTTACTTGATATGCTTGATTTTTGTACTTTCATTGTTACTTAGTTTTTTCCCTTGTAGCTTCTAGCACACGGCCTGTGTTTTTTTTTTTTCTCTCTGTATTTTCTCTTCTTTTTTGAATGAATTTTATTACTTATCAAATAAAGGCTTTTAGTTTTTTAACATCAAGAACAACTTTCAAAATCTAACAGCTAGTCATACAATGAGTATGTGTATTTGTTGGAAGTTGATATTTAATTTTTATAAAGTGATGTTTCTTTACATGCCATTGGAAATTTTTTTTATAAAAAAAATTCTATTTTGTTATTGTTCGCATCCTTCTTTTTTTAATGAAATTTTCTTTTCAAAAGTTTGACTCCTGAAAATTCAAAGTATTGTTTTTTATGGGATGTACGTTCAATGTTATGGATAGCAATATAGGTATAATGCTCAAGCACATTGTAACACTGCCTATTATATCGTGCAGCAAATGCTTTAAGCTTTGTGGATCTATATGTACAGTGAACTGTGAAAACAATTTTTATTTGTGTAGCTTGGTTTGTTTATCAACTCAAGGTGGTAGTTGATAATGACCTGCTTCTTCTTGCAATGTCTAAGAGAGAGCCAACTTAGGTTGCAGTACAATACAAATAATTTCACAATCTAATCATTTCGACATTTGCTGTTGAGTAACAAAATAACAAGTTTGAAAATCAAAGTAGAAGAATATGCGTTATACTCCAAACTTGTGATTTTTTTTTTTGTTAGTTATCTACTAACATTTCATTGACTTCTCAAATTCTGACAATGCTTCTAATATGCACGCACCTGTTTTCCCTATTAACTATTCATCTAGCTCATAAATTACTATGGATTGAATATGAAAACCATCAGATGCCTCTAACTGTCTGGTTGCTTTGCATTATTGTGGTTAACATCCTATGTAAACCACCCCCCCCCCCCCCCCCAACTCTTTTTTTTTCCTTCCTATTCTTCTTTGCTTGACTTCCCAATTCAATTCAGTTCACCATTATAACTCTCTTCCCTCTTCAAAGTTATATTACTTTCTTCTCAATATTTATTAGATTGATAATTGATGCATGCCTGTGTAGATATTGAAGAACACAAACATTGAAAAATGGTCTGGCAGGTCAGCTGTATGCTTTTTCTTCCACCATAAATTTTTAGTTTAGCTTTGACTTATTTGGACTTGATTTAAAAATTGACCTTCAAACATTTTTTAGTTTGGTTTTGACATGAAAACATATTCTGGATGAAGTTTTTATAAACAGCCTGCCTTTAATTGTACATGGCTCTATTTACAAGAAACCCACTCTTTGGATTTGGCTGTCATTATGGAATATGTTGTAGACAAGTTAATCTATGAATTTCCACTTTGCATGCAGAGCTGTCAGTTTGATTAAAGTGTCTTTTTTTATATATAAATGGGTATGCATTAACATTTTGTATTAAAAAATTTCCCTATATTTGTGTTCAGGGAAAATTTAAGTATCTGGAGACTCTATGCTACATTGCCCAATCTATCATCGTCAAATTCTGTGTTAAGTAATAGGGTCTTGCTTTAGATTGAGAAGGAAGATGGAAGCCTTTCTCCTTATACATTTACTTCAGTTAAATCTTCTTCTTTTCTTTCCTTCTTCCATTTTGTATTTATATATTTTTTTTTCTGTTGATAAATTGGAACTTGAATAAATCTCATTTTATTTCACAGGCTTCAACAAAATCACTTGCAAAAAAGTTATGGGCCAAATAGAAATTTATTAAGCAGTTTGGAGGTGGTAGGCAGTATGTAAAGGCTATGGAAAATTAGAGAAGCTCTGCTGCAGAGTGGTTTCATGTGTTAGCTTAGTGGTCATTGCTGTAAGAGACTCCATGGTGGTGCTGGTAAATGCTTGGCTCCCTTATCATTCCTTGATGTGAATTTGATAAATAAATTTTTGTTTGTTTTCCCAATCTTTGATTGAGTCATTAATTGATAGTGTTTTGCTTTTATTAATATTGATGTGACATGCACTAAATATATACAACAACAACAACTAAGCCTTAGTCCAAATACTTTGGGATCGTATATGGATCCTCAACAGATTATTTATCAGACTTGGAACATCAGTAGTATGATTTAAATATGACCCAGTCTTACAAGAGGTTTCTGATGTTGCCTTCTTTACTCTCTCACTCCTCGTTTTCATGTTTGTTTACATATAAATGCCTTTGAATCTAAACAGTCGCTCCTGCATGGCTTCTTTTTTTTATTTAGCTTTGTTGTGATTAATGAATACTATTGGAATTTGCATCATTTCTTTGATTGAGTAGGAAGTTGCAAGAGGCCATGTACAGTTCCAATGGGGTAGCAGGGCTGGTGGTTGCATGCTTGATTCAGTCTTGGGATTTTGGTCTATGTAATGGCAGTGGCTACTAAAACATCTATTTCATAAGTGCTCTGCTTGGTACTTGTCTGGGATTGCTTGGTACTTCTTCATGAATTTTTGCAAGTCCAAGGCGTGGGTTGAGTTCAACGATGCTGGGGAAAAGTTGGAAGACTAGGATTTGAATAGGTTGTTAAGGATTTTGAAGGTCTGTATTTGTTGATCCTTCCTTGAATTTACGTTCTCTAAGCTTTATCTCATCAGTTGAGCGGATGCAATATTCCTTAGTGGTAGAGAAACAACCACTGACATGGTTTAAGTTTGAGAACCTAGGAGTCTTTGTAACAACTGTTTATGTGTTTTCTCTATGCTATTTGATTAGGTTGGCAACATGTCACTTGAACCCGTCGAGACATTTAGATGCACCAGAACTAGAAGAGCCCTTCACTTTGGACATGAGAAGCATGGTAAAGGGTCAAGTCACAAGTGTGGATCAATGGGCAGAGCATTGGAAGATATTGGAATGTCTATGCTGATGGACCTTATATCTAGAAATACAAAACTCAATTTGGTGCAGACCCATGTCCAAACATATGAATCCTAAGATACTAGAGCTTCCAATTCAAGGGTTTGAGAAGAAGAAAATGAATTCTGACTCCATACATATGCTAGACCAATTATACTCATTTCTACATGAATTAGTAATGTTTCAAGCAGTATATTCTTTCAATCAAATGTAAATACTTTTGTTTATGAACTATCAAAGATACAAATAACACTTTCTTAGAAATAGATCCAGAAAATATAAGATTTAGGCCCCCTTAATTTATGCCATATAAACACCTGTCAGAAACATCATTTTAATGCACAAACATTATATTTAGGAGATTGACATGGTTGAAGTGTTTGACCTGATTAAACTAAATTTATGAGTTGCATGTTAAATGTTTTGTAAGAATGACATGGTTGTTCTGCTCAAAGGAATATTTTAGCGTAATTTGTGATATGATGCATTTAACTTTTTATGCATGTTTGTAACCTGAATATATGTTTCATATGCTTTCTAGAGCTGTATTAACGTTGGAATTGGTAGTCAATTTTGAGTAGGGTAGTTTGGTTAGGTGGTCTACCTAAGGAAGTTGCTGACAATTTCTACATGCTTCTTTGTCTGTTGACTAAGAGATGGGTGACATACATTGCAATCTTGTAAAGCAAAGCCCTAGTTTAGCGAGAAATTATTCACTCCTACGGGAGGACTCATCCCATAGGAATGAATGATTTCTCCTAGATTAGTCATCATAAAATCCACTTTCTAAAATGGATGAAATAAATGCTTATTAACTTAAACCATCACAAGTGGTTTGACATTCATTCTTAATTCATGAATTAGCTGGATCCAAGGTGATTAATTTCACTTTGTAGATCAAATTTAGAGTTAATGCTGATCATAGGCATTCGAAATTAATACAATGATTACAATCATCTTTCAGCAAGCTGAGCGGAATTATCTGGAGCTTTTTTCTAGACAAGCTTGCTATTGTTCCAGATGCGAGGGAATTGGAGATTGTATCTCCATTTATTCCAAAAAAGGCAGTTGTTTCTCCTGCAATGTGGTCTGAAGTCTTAAAAGCCTTATAATAAATGAAATGTGACTTGGTAAGTGCTAGCAACCTTTATATTCTGAATTCTCTATATTATGATCACTTTCATTGGTTCCCCTGCATGACAACATTAAAATTCATATATTTTTTTCCCTGCTTTTACAAATGATTCAGTATTTAATGAATCCATTCAACTATTTTGTGCACCCATCTTTCTTCTTCTAAATCGCATGTATTAATTCTTGTTTCAGGTTTGGTTTATGCTGAAGCATACTTTAAACAAGCTGCTACAGGAACCTGTTGCTAAAAGGAAAAGCATCATGAGAAAAATGTTTAATATTGTTAGTTCCTGCCAAATTTCTATATTCTCTTCCTGCTTTATCAGTGTTCACTCCACAGTACCCATTTGACAGGTAGGAAAACAAGAAATTTGTAAATCAGGAAATCATTTACTAGTGACTTTTAAGTTGCTGAGCTATTTCCCAGCTAAAGTTTTGGCATATGTCCATCTATATCATTAAAACTTTTATTTTGTCACCTTATCCTCAAGATTGGTAACTTTTACTTGCTATTGCAATAATCCTCAGCATTTAAGAGTTATAGATACTATATATATAAAAGAGAGTTAATGATGTTAGATTCTATTGAATGAGGTCATCAATTTTAAAAATCTTGTTAGTGACATTATAGCCTAATCATACATTTATTTTGTTCTGCTTATTTTTAAAAATATAAGATTTGATTTCCCAAAAATCCTAATAATACTTTATTTTGTTCTGTATATATGATTCCCCTCCGACGAAAAAAAAAGAGATAAAAAATTATGCATACAATTTTATTGATGATTGAAAAATAAATAGCTTTCGCAAAATTCAAATCATGATAAAACATGTATTTTTATGGACAAAGCTCCTAAGGATTGACATAAATTTAATGAATTATAAATTGAATTTCACTATTTAAAGCATTTAGTGAAACATTAATAAGAATTGACTCAAACATTATGATTGTTCAAAATGGAACCCACGATAAATTTAATTCGTATAGGAGGCCTTAGGCCCTCAACCATCTTTTGTGTTATATATATATATATATATATAAAATATTTTTCTCAATAGTTATTAATTTGAATATACTTTCACTATTAGCAATTATTAAAATTATTGTAAGAGGAAACTTCACACACATATACACTTAGATTAGGTTAGAGTAGAAATTCTATCTTGTATAAAAAAATAAAAATAAAAATTGTTGCTTTTTAAGTACATTGGGAGGTGTTTGTTTTTAGCTATACCAACAGGACAGGGTTGGTCGAATTAAGGGTGCCATTCTTATTTGTTTTCTTTAATAATATTTATACTTAAAAAATTAGAAATTATTAAAAATTGGTAATAAATGATTGGTTTAAAGCTGAGAATATATGTTTGCATATTCTACCACCTAAATGCCTCAATTTTTAGGACTGGGCAAAGTCCAAGTGAGTGTGTGTGCATGACGTTCTGTTAATTTTTTTTTCATTCCCTAAAAATACTCTCATTTAAAGATGTACTTATCTTATTTAAGATTACCTGAAAAATACTCACAGCCAATATTATCAATGTGAAATCACTTGTACAAATGAGGAGATATGGGTAGACAATATTTTTTGAAAAACAACAATACAATACAATAATAAATAAATAAATTTTTTTTTTTAGGAATATTTATATTAAGTTTAAAAATTAACTAGGTATCAAATATTTTATTAAAACAATAGTAAAAAAAATTGATTTTTGTCAAGTAATTTATTTTGTTTGGGTTTTTAAATGCAGAAAGATTTTGTTTGTTAATGGGCCAATAGTTGAATCTTTCGGGCAAGTGAAAGTATCACCATGCCAAGTAGCGGAAATGAAAACTGTGAGACAAAAAGTATTGTGGATTAAGGAATACTTTTTGTTTGGGTTTTTAAATGCAGAAAGTATTGTTTGTTAATTAAGTAATGTTGGTCATGCCTTAGGCTTGTTTAATTTTCACATGCGCCCTTTGCCTTCCTTTGTGGATTTTACTCATTGTTGGGTGTGATTGCAAGAATGAAACATTATTCTGGTGTGGTTACTCTAATTCGAGATATAGAATCACTAGGAATCCCTCCTGATGTTTATACTCTCAATACTTTGATCAATTGCTTCTACCATTTAACTGTGTAGATTTGAAACTTGGTTATCAACTAGACCATATAACTCTAACCACTCTTGTCAAGGGGCTTTGTCTTCAAGGTAACATTGCTGGAATTGTGAAGTTGGTGGATGAAATGGAGAAGGAAGAGTATGAACCTGATACAATTACTTGTGGAACGATGGTAAACACAACGCTTTGTGTAAGATCGGTGAGACTAATATAGCTATTAGGTTGCTCAAGATGGAAAAAAGGGAAATTTGAACTTCTTGATGTGGTGCTCCATAGCACAATCATAAACGATAGATTGGTAATTGATGCTTTGAATCTTTTGTTTGAAATAAGGAGCAGAGGCATTCAGCCAGACCTTATCAGTACTTACAATTCCTTAATTCAAGGCCTATGTAATTTTGTCTGGTGGAAGGAAGTTACTACTTTATTGAATGAGTGTAGAGGAATTGAAGATCATGCCAAGTGTGTGTTCCTTCAGCATATTAGTGGACGTACACACTTTGCCAAGAGAGGATATTGAAAGAGGAAAAAGAAGTTTTTGATGTGATGATTCAAAGAGGCATTAAACTTGACACAGTCACTTGCAATTCTTTGATTGATGAATATTGTTTGCAGGAAAAAAAAAGAAGCAGAAAAAGGATGATGCAATTAAAGCTTTTAATACAATGGTTGAGATGAGTTGTTTACCTAGTATTTTTAGCTTAACATGGATATTGCAAAAATTAATAAAAGAACTGATAATGTCTCTTTCAAGAAATGTTGAATGATTCTTAATGTTGTGACTTATAACAATTTTATAGGAGGTTTTGTTGAGGGGAGAGTCCCCAAGCTACCCTAGAGCTATTTCATAAGATGCGAGCTTGTGGCCAACATACAAATGCCCAAACCTATCATGTCTTGTTAGATTGTTTGTTTAAGAACAATCATTTTGCTAAAGCAATGACATTGTTTAAAGAGATGGAAGACAAGAAGTTGAACCACAGTATCATGGTTTACAATATCTTGATTGATGGTTTGTGTTATGTTGGAAAACTTGCAACTTCAAGAAAATCCTTTTATAGTATTGCCACCAAAGGGTTACAACATAATGTTTGGACTTACAATATAATAATCAACGGCCGTTAATTGCAAAGAGATGTTAATAAATGTAGTGAGTGATCTGCTTATTTTCTCAATTCACATAATTGTGGATTCCACTAATTACATTCATGGTGGGACTCACAACTCATGTGAGGGGGGAAATTAATATGCATTTACGGTATTTCCGGAGTATTCAATAATTTTCCAAGAAAATGGATGAGAACGGTTGTTCACCTAATGATCTCACATCTAACACAATCATCCAAGGTTTATTGCAACATAGTGAGACATTAAGGGTAATGAAATATCTCCATATGATAGTTGAGAAGGGTTTCTTAGCAAATACAACCACTGCAACCATGTTTATCAACTTCTTGTCATCCAATCAAGTAGATGAAAACATTAAAGAATTACTCAAGAAGTCTACATGAAGGCTTTTAAGTTGCTCAATGTCAACAACAGTTTTCACATTTTAATCCATCACATGTCAATCTGTAAGCAATTTAATTATATATGCTTTGAATTTGAATCTGTTAAATTTTATGCTCAAGATTATTAGTTGATTTAACATTTTGGTCTTTCTTTACAATTTCATTTGTGTTATTGTTGCTACTTTGAACCTATTTTCACGAATATTTATTTATAAATCTGGCAGATTTGAAGTTAATGTTACATAAAGTTCACATCAAAAAAATGATTCTCACATCAATTCTTCTTCGTATAAATAAACACCACATGTTTTATTAAGTTTGTAAGTAATATAATAATAAATTTCATCATACATCTAGAAACAGAATCATGACACTAATTTTTATTTTTGGCAACAAGATTTGTGGTTTCTTTTTAACCAAAAAAAGAAAAGAAAAGCTTTTAATATAGATTTAGAGCCTGTTTAGATTGAGGGAGAAGGGAGGAGGAGTGGAGGGGAGTAAAGTAGAGTTGGCTAAAAAAAGCTAATTTTAGGCCAGTTTTACTCTATTCCTCCTTAATTCAAACGGACCATTAACTCCCATGAGCGTTGTTTCTCAAAAAAAAAAAAAAAAAAAAAAATTCATGAGCATAGTGTTTTTTTTGGGGAAGGGGGGGGGGGGATAAGCAACTAATGTCCAAGGTCCGGGGAAAAGTAAAACACATCCGGGGAAAAGTAAAACAACTTGTAATGCTCTTTGGAAGAAATATCTTCTAAAGGATAGTGCATTCGATACAGAAACTACACATTTCACAAAACATAAGTTTCCAATTAAAAAAATTGTTCTCTCTCACTTGTTGAGAAAAATGACTTACAACCCATGCATCCTCTTCCTGCATGATTTGCTTATATTTCTAATATTCTTCCATATATTCTTTGTATAATTATCATTATAACTTTTGGTTTGTGTGTCTCTCCAAATTTTGTGCACTTTTTTTGGTTTTTTGGTACGTTGGAATCTAGAGATTTATTAGATTTATGAAGTGTATGTGGTATGAGATGGGAGACAATTCTCTTCCTTCCCTTCTTGAAGATGAAGTTTTCCTTCCTCACTATGTTTTAACAAAAAGAAACTTTCATATGAGCTATACACAATGAAAAATGTGTGGGGCAAGAGGAATTGAAGGAGATTGGACCTAAGTTGGAGTCTAGGAAGGCCCAACTAAATATTCATGTGGAAGATCTGGGCTCAAGTAATCTGAGGAAGGAACCGAGGAAAGAGAGGAGTTAGGAACTGTATGAGGGGGACGGAGTATTGTTGAACCATGCTAGAGATGTTAGCTGAGGAAAGCAACAGTAACTAGTCTGAGCAAGGGTAGGAAGAAGCTTCCTGATGAAGCCATCGTTCTCTCCACATTAAATGCTCTGCAGCAACCAAACATGTCGCATTAATGGCTGAAGGACTCCTGAACAGTGTCTCAATAGCCAGTTACCTGCTCAGCATAGCCTTAAAAGGAGGGGAGAAGAAAGATGGGACAAGTATCTTGCCTAAAGAATCATTCACTCTACAGGTGGATGGCTAGGATTGAAGCATTAAAGCTATAAATAGGAAACGACCCCCCATGTACAAAGATTTGATCCAAAAAAAGAGAAAGAGAATAAAACCTTTGTAATATTGAGTAGAGCTTTGTCTTGTATTCACAACTTAGAACAAACATTCCTCAAACGTTCCGAGGAAGGCGAAATAAAACAGAATTGATCTTATCTTTTATAAGTTTAGCTTGTGTTGTTTTTTCTGTTCTCTACATTGAAATATTGTTTTAATTCAACTGTTGGTCCAAACACTGATCTCTTACAAATGAATTGTTTCAGATAAAAGCCCAACCCATTAACCAAGGTCCTCGGTTTTTGACCCATACAAAAAACAATTCTCATCAATATTCTATACTATTATTTTGGACTCCTACGTATTGATGTCCAAAATACTCTCAAATTATACCGTTTAGAAAGTTTAAATAATAGGGTTAGATATATAAAATTACTAATTTTAAAACTCCTAAGTTTTAAATAAATTTAAAAAAGTAGTTTACCAATAAATGGTTTTTCTTAAAAAAAAAAGTTACGTACATGTTTTGTTTTTTTCTTTGTTCTCCTTAACAAATCTACTCCCACATTCCCACTAACTTATACTCCCAATAACAAGCAGTTACTTATTTCTACATGTCTCTCCATTTTTATTATATTTTCTCTTTCTTCTTCAAATTCTAAAAAATAAATCCAATTATGCACATTTAAGGTCCATTTGGGAACAATTTATTTAGCTGAAACTGAAAACTATTTATTGAAAATACTGTAGATAAAGCTAAAAGTTAGCTAAAATACTACAGTGAAACTCATAAATAGTACCAAAAAGTGCAATGGGACCAATAAATAGTACTAAAAATAAGCTAAATAGTAAAAGAAGTTGCACAATATAAGCTTATCCCATACACAACCTTATTCTTAGGTTCTCACTAATTTCAAAGGAAGACAATCAAAAGTCAAAACTCAATTAATAATGTATGAACATACCATTTGTTTTTAATAAATTTTATTATATTGATTTCTTTTTCCCTTTGTCTTTCTCTTTGTCTCTCTTTCTCTAATTGCTTAAAAAAAAAAAAAATCTCGTTACATGTGCAAAACGCGTATGATGATGTTAGTAATTTTAATTCATTTTCCCAAGTTTAAACGCGATTTGATTTCAAATTTATATATATATATATTTTAACTATAAGAAAACTTTTTATCATTTGACCAGAATGCCTTTGCTTTGATCGAACCAAATGTGAACAATCCACAGTAGGATTCCCTCTGTTGCAACAATGATCACGCAACCAATGCTGGCTCTATATGTGAAGCAACTGATGTGGCCGCCTAAGGCCCCAAGGAGAGAAAAAGCCCCCAAATTTTAACCAATAAGGTTTTTTTAAAATATTATAGTTGTATTAATTAAATCCAAATATTAGCCAATAAATAAAATAATATTTTTTTATCAAATGAAAATCAAGAAAAAAAATGTTACGCTCACAACATTTTTCACAACACTTTCAGAATAAATCATAAGTGATAGGTTGTTACAGGGTATTATTGATGACAAAAAATTAATTTAAGTGATGAGTTCAAATTAGAACCAGTAACAAATTAACACCTATGATTTATTGTGAAAATATTATGAATGTAACACTTCTAAAAAAAGAGCAATACAAAAAAAAAATTCACAACATTTTTCACAAGTTGAGTTAACAAACTTTTACTTGTTTTTATCTAAATTCACCACTAAACATCACTTTTTTACTTATTACTATCAATTTGTCATATCAACAAGTATGAAAAGTTGTCTATAGAATTTCAAAAAAATCTACATGATTTATATTAATTAAAAGTAATTTTGCATCTAAAATAAAATAATAGAATATAAGTAATATTTAATTTTTAAAAAATTATATTTAAATATATAAAATACCTCCGTTTCAGTTTTCGCTTTAGGAACTCAAATAAGTTAAGCCGCCCCACGCAACTAAAAACCTTTAAGACTTTTCATTGATGAAGTTGCCATTTTGTCGAACTAAAATCCAAACAAGCAGTTGTACTCGGTACACTTACGTGGAACTCAATGCTTGCTTCATTTTTACTTTTGATTTTTGTTTTGTTGGATATCAAAGTGTTTTGGGGCACATCAAATCAAAGTGGCACGCTCCTCAAAAAAAAAAAAAAAAAAAAAAAAAAATCAAAGTGGCGCAGTTGATTTTTTGACTATAATATACTCCTATCCTATCAATGAGATAGGTTTGGTATGGTGCATAGGGATATTTGTATTTGGCGGTAACAAATGTCAACACGAAACTCTACTACGTATACGTAAATAGACACCAACTTAAAAAAAAAAAAAAAAAAAATCCCAACTTAACTACATTAATTAGCCTTTACACTTGAGAAAGAATATGCTTTCTTTTCCTTTATAATGACTTTTATTCAAGGCTTTTAGTTCAGTTTATTTTTAAATTTGTTCTTCCCAATATTATACTATCAAACAACTTTATTTTTCAATGTAACTTGTAAGGCAAACCTTTTTTCACCCAATTTCTTTTTGCTTTAAACATATCTTGAAACATAAGCTTTTAAAGAAATTGAGTTGCTAATTTGATGCATAATAAGTTGGTGTTTGATGGTATCTTGTGGCTACTTTGAACAAGATTTTCAATAAAAATTTAAAATTTTTAGTGTATAATATAATTTTGGCCCCTCAAATTTGGGATTTACTATATTTTTGGTCCGTCAATTTTAAAATATTCAATTTTGATCTTTCAAAATTTTAAAATATAACAATTTAGTTATTCCTTTTTTTTAGTTGACTAGTAGGACTTTGAGCCCACCATATTTAAGAGACCAAAATCAATCTAAACCTATAAGGCACTATTAAATTATTAATCAAACTAATCTCATATTTAAGGGACTAAAATTGAACAAAAATACAAGTAAGAAATGGATGAAAAGCAATAAGTAGAGTTAAAATAGAATGTGAGACTAAATTGTTACATTTAAAAAAAAAAAATTTAAAGGACCAAATTTGAACAAACTTCATATTTGAAGGGAAAAAAATGCAATTACCCAAGTTTTTATTAACTGTATACTTTTTAATTTTAAAAATATTAACGAATTTAGTCAAATGCTGTGAAGTGTGAAACTACCTAATCATTGTAAATTGGAGCGTAAGCTATTTAAGCTTGACCAGCTTTGAGGCAATTCACATTAGTAAATAGACAGTTAATACTAATAGCCTATTAGCCTATTAGTATATAGACTGTTAGTTTTTGACCATACAAAATGGAATTATTTTTAAATTATAGAAAAGGCCTGCAAGGAATTCATGACCCAAAAGAAAAAAAAAAGGTTAAAGAGTTTTGAAACTGACATCCTAGAAATTAAATCTAAACTAAAGCAATTTGGAGTTTGGATTAAGGCAAATGACAGTTGACTACTTAATTGGAAACTAAAAATCATGATTAACGAGGAAGTTAGGTGATTACTTTAGCATGGAAGAAAAGTTTCTTGCGTAATGTCGTTTTGAAAGATGAGAAAAGCTACTTAACCATGCCTTATTATATCATTAAATCATTGTCAGTTTGTGTTTTAGTTGAATTTAGAAAGGGTTGTTAAAGTCAAATCAAACTTTTAAAGTAAATGCTAAAATATTCAGGAAACTTAATTTAAAAATATGTTCCAAACTCCTCACTATGGTAATGACATAGACAATAAAACATATTTTATATATCGTGATCTGAATGCATGATAAGTTAACCAAAAACCCAAATATTTATCAACAAAAAAAAAAAAAAAAAAAAAAAGAGAAAAATTTTATGCTTATTACACCTTGTTTGCTTGATATGTCTTACCTTTTATTAATCCTTGCTTGAAGGATTAGCCGATGAGATTATCTTTATTATATATGTTCTCTAATGTTGTACACTATTTGGTCATTACATTAACATAATTAAGGTTTATTCATTCTAATCCACTGCATTACTTTTTAATGATATCATGTGGTGGACCATTGTTTGGTATAGAGCATTATAGTGTGTGGAAAGCAAAGCATATCTTATCTAATTACTACATCTTAATCAAGCCAGGTTATTATGTGATCATGCATGACACGACCATGACAAAAAATCAAATTCAAATGTCAGTGTTAAGAATTTTCTGTGTTTAGATTCCAACCTAACCAAGAAATTTGGTCCCGTGCATGTTGATTAATATACACAAAGTTGATTATGCTTAGCTGCGAACTCCAAGACAAACTCATTTCTTACTCAGAATTAAGTGGTGACCAAGTCAAAGGAATTATAAAATAGTTCCAAGTGAGAGAGAAATTCTGCAGTGTTACTTCAATGACAAATGGAATTTCTGGGAAACTTGCTTCGCAAAGCAAGAAAACAAAATATTTTCCAATTCAATCTGATTTACGGTATAGTAAAATAATGGGACCAGCCCAATTCCTGAAATGGGTTTTGTCACCCCAAGAATCAAAATGGGTAAAACCATAAAAAAATTGAAGATTTACTGAAAAGAGATTAGATTTCTATCTCTTTCTCTTTTTTTCCATGAAATTATGGATTCTTTTCAATGCAACTTCTAGTGTCTGCTCACTCATGTTCGCAAAACACACCCTGAACCAACCAGGTTCCGAACAGTGACAAGAAGAGCCTGGAGATATATTTAGCTTCACTTCATGCAGCATGGAGTTCCAAAGAGCCAATTCACCTTCTCTTGTAGGTTTCTCCAACAATGGACTTAGATTCATCCAGCAAAACAACCCGGCATTACCTTTCAAACACTCAATCCCAGCACTCCTTAGACCTTCAATGATCATATTATACCTATTCCTTAGTCTCTCACGGTTTGTCTTGATGTAGTTCTCAGTGAATTCCTTGTTAGATAACATGGAGGCCAGTAGATGTTGTGTTTGAGAAGAAATTAAGGTAAAGCTGGACATCCTCCTAGCTGTGGTCACAACCTTGTCGTTGTACGAGTATATCGTGCCAACTCTAAAACCAGGAAGGCCAAGGTCTTTGGAAAGACTATAAACAATGTGAACTCTTTCTGAATTCTTATACTGACGAGCTTCAAGGATTTCTGCAATGCTTATGAACTCAGATGATGAAAACACAGATCCTGAGTAGATTTCATCAGAGACAAGATGGATGTTCTTGCGTGTGACAAAATCAAAAATCTCTTCAAGAACTGAGCGTTGGATTGTTGCCCCTAATGGGTTGGAAGGGTTTGTGATTAGTACCCCTCTAACTTTGATGTTCATGGCTTCTGCTTCACTATATGCAGCTTCTAAAGCTTGAGGAGTAATCTGGAAATTGTTTGAGCTGTCACAGTGGATTGGTACAATCTTCACACCAGTCCTCCACCTTAAATCTCTATCAAATCTGAGTAAAAAGAATAGAAATTGACCTCAGTACAAGGTTATATATTCATATAAACAAGATAACATAAAATGAACTATTTCAATGGAAGTTTGATAAAGTACTAGTACTATTTCTTACCCTGGATAGTATGGGGTTGGAACTAGCAAAGCATCCCCAGGATCAGCCAAAATGAATGTCAAAAGTTCATTAGCCGCAGTTGCACCTGCAGTTAGGACTACTCTTTCAGGGTCAAATTTTGCTCTCCCACCTCTTATTTGTTCCATGAAACTTGCCATTGCCTTTCTGAAAGATAGAAGTCCGTGGTAATCTTGAAACAATGCATTCTCTCTAAATCCAGATGCTCCTTTTCCCCAGCTAGAGGCTTCTGAATGTGTTTCCAAGAAAGCTTCTAGCAAATCAAATGAAACCTGTTCAAGAAGCAACACACAAACGTTAACATGCAAATTATATGAAGTGAGAAACAGTAACAGAAAAGTTTCTTTCTTTTAGCTTTTGCAATAACTGTTTGATAGACTCTTTGTGCACACTTACTTGATTTTCTGCCAATCCCATCTGTATAACTCCTGAGGGGTTGTTGAGTTCATCATAAGGGTTTTCATCATATGCTTTCCAGCCAGCAAAATATGGGGAATCTTCCCCATGAGTTTCAGAAACAGCTACTTTCGATAGTCCAACAGAAGGTTGCTCAATCTCTATAGCCATAACTAGCTTTCTTGTAAATAATGAAGCCCTTTTTTTTTTTTTTTTTTTTTCAAAGAAAGCTGTTGTGGATGTGGATATGAGAGATGAGAGAGATAAGAGAAGATAGCTGAAGGTGTTGTTGAATGAATGAAAGCTTTTGTCGAAGACCTCTTTATATATAGGAAGTCTTTGAAATAAAATAATACCTTCACACCTCTAAGAAATAAAAAATAAAAAAATAAAAAAACAATATGTGAAAGAACAAATATCAATGATTGATTCTGTAGTGTAAGCAAGATCGAAGCTAACCTTTTACAGATATCGTTTTTATCTCTGGTGACAACTGTTAGCCTCTGTCATCTTGTCAAAGCTTTCTTTTTCTCAATCTTCATGAGATCTATTCCGAATAATGGTGGTTGATTATGGGTGGGTGCTATTCTTTATAATCCCAATCCTTCTGCTAGTTCTTTTTGTCAGAATAAACATTTAAAAAAAAAAAAAAAATTACTTTCGGCTTTATAGACTATACAGTGGTGTTTGGTATAGCTTACCTTCATTGGTTTAAAAAATAATTGGATAAAAGTACAACTGCTCTTAACAATAAGAAGAAGTAAAGCTTTAAAAAATCTTAGTTGTATATTAATGAAGCTGTCTTGTTAACAAATATCTTACCATTGGCAAACCTAATGTAGTCATGCTAATTTTAATAGGTAGTAGAATCAAACCACTTTTAATCAAAAAGCCTATATTTTAATTAACTCTTGTTCTTTTTACTATGTCCCCGTTGCAAGTCGGATCCAATAGATGCTTTCTTAACGAATGTTGGGTAACAAAATTCATAAACCAAATAATCTAAATAAATTGGAAAAAAAATTATACCAAACTGCAGGCTCTATCTACATATAATTAATCTCATTATTTTTCCCCAAATAATGGTTGTTGGGTTTTCTCTATACATTCCCACTTCCCCAATCTATGACTAATCAAATTTTCTCCAAACAAACTCTGAACCAAATCATGCATTAAGAATACATTTTACATTCAAAAGTTTGAAGAGATCTAAGAGTAGTTAAGTTCTGATGACCTGACAAAGATACCAATTTACCCAAGATTAAAGATTCTGATTTGCAAACAAAGCTATGACAAAATAGAAGCTCCGGAAAGATCTGATGGACCCACACATGTATCAATTCCAAACAACAAAATTTATGACTTGCTTTCGCATTTTGAGGATTGTAGCTATAATGGGTTCTCCATCATGATCTAATTATACTTTACAAGATTTTATTCATTCTTGATCAAATGAAGTAATCATTGGCTAATCTTCATCTTATATATATTTTATTTATCTATGGTTTGTTTAGTCATGTATGAGATGTTAGATCATCAAGTGCCTGTGAAATCCGGATGCCAAGGTATTCATGCATTACATAAACATGGTTGTGAATGAGTGAACCATTTCCTTATATAACATGTTTGCTGCATAATGTATGTGCTATATAATGCGTGCTACGTGTATATAAATATAAATATATATGGCTGAATCAAATTGCACATACATACACATGCATCATATGTACATGTAGGTATATATTTATGTATCTATGGGCATATAATGTGGAAGCCTGTTACTCTTATTTAAGCTGCTATTTGTAGGAATTAAGATTTATTTTCAAGATTGTGTCGTTTGTATGGATTTCAACTAACTGACATTAAGAATAAACAACATCCAGGACCTAAAAAAGAAAGCAAAAGATAAATGCAATAATGAGTAGAATATGCTTTCTTTAGATCGGCGACGTGGGGTTCAAGATCATGAGTATCCATGTGCAAAAGAACTACAACAGCATGAGATTTGCGAAATGATAGATTGAATCCTAATGCATAAAAGAGAACGTGAATGGATTGTTCAGATGACGACTGTTCGGCAACCTCAGCCTGTAAGGGGGAGACAAGTATCAACCAAAGGTCTTCACCAGATATGGAAATTCTATTTTATAATACTTTTGTGTTTCATATTTTTGAATAATGGCATCATGGTCATGGCAATGCAATTACAGTACCATTTCTTACTAGAAGGCTTTTTTTTTTTTTTTTTAACTCACCAGAAATAGCCTCAAATTAATCATTGGTTGGAAAGTATGTGGTTGATGTTAAAATATATGCTCCTTCAATTAATTATACGGCTTGTAGCCCAATTAAAACACTATTAGTAGATTATATTATATGAGATAGGGGAGTGAGGTTTTGTCTTCTACCAAATAGAAATACGGCATTGATTATCATGCACTTCTTATTGCATTGTGTATATACCTTTTAAATGTGGGCATCAATAATATATATGAATATCACACTTGAAATTATGGACAACAAATGTTAGAGAACAATTACTGATATAAAAAACTTGGATTGTTTGATATGGTTTAAGAAAAGAAAAAAGTAAAAGTTTTCTTCTAGAGATGCTATGAATTTTATTATATAAACTGATGTGTTATCGAACACAAAAGAATATTTCAAATATTTATATATTATATTGTTGGATTGAAACTAATTATATTCATTATCATGTCAATTTATAATTTTCATATATAATATCATATATATTTTGTCAAAATGGAAGTTGAGACTAAATTCAATCAAGAATCCAAATTAGATTCTAATTGCATTTTAATTTTATGCCAGGTGTCATTCTAATTGTCCTATTATTTGATGCCAAATGTTATGTATTTTAAATGCACTACAATTTCATGCCAACTGTCTTTTCGATTATATTTTAATTTTGTGTCAATTATGTTTACAAGCAAGTTCATGTATCTAAAATTTGAAAATATGAAAAAAAAAAAAAAAAACTCTATTCAAATTTGTTATACTTCTATTTAATAATGAATGTGTACCATTTATTACTTATTAGGTAGAAACGTACTACATTCGTTCCTACATATATATGGGTTATAAGCTAGTATTATATTAAAAATAGAAGCACGATTAAAATCTAAATTAGTTTTTAATTATTGACTAATTTTGTGTCATATTTACAGTTTAATTTTCTTAATTTTGGTGCAAGTAACCCATTCATGTTCAATGTGAAGGCTAAAATGATCACCTCACTGACCTAGGTAACACTACTTTATTTTTACTATTGTTGAATGTTTTCATCTATAAGTATGGGTTGCAACCTAATTTTGTAATAAAATTGGTAGTAGTTTAACATTTTCATTTTTTTTTTCAAAATGGTATCTATTTAATAATGAAATATGTGTCGATTCAGGCCAAAACTAGTTTTAATCCGTCAAAAACCAAATTAATGACAAAATTATTGAATATATCGTACCAAGAAAATAAAATCATCAAGTAAAGCACATTGGTGAGAAAGTGTTGCTCCCAAGTGGATTCCAATGTATAGGGATCATGTCATGGAAGCACCCTAGATTTTAGAGGTAATTTTAATTTTAAAACATAAATCTTATAAATTAATATGACATCAATCATATTCATTATCATGTCAGCTTATAAAACTTTTTGCAATAAAATTGATAGTGCTTTTTGTAGTTTCTTGTTTTTAACTATAAATTTGTGTTATCTATTATAAAATATATGCAACGGCATGGGAATTTCCAAAACTGGCTTTTCATCCATCAAAAGCTAAATGGATTAATGAAAAAATTAGTGAATATCTCATTCGAAGAAAATAACACTATAAATTAAAGCACATTGGTGAAAAGTGTTTATGTTCTCAAAGTGGATTCCAACTTAGAGGGAGCATGTCATCGAAGCACCCTAAATGTTGGAAGTATTATAAATTTTATTACTTAAATCTTTCAAATTGATGTAGAATTAATCAGATTTATTATCATTTTTATTTGTAAACTTTTTATAATAAAATTAATGATAGTTTTGTTATTTACTTTTTATCTACCTATAAAGTTGTGTAATTTATCATAAGAATATGTGGCAGTGTGGGAATGACCAAAACTAGCTTTTCATTCATCAAAAGCTAATTTAATGAAAAAAAAAATAATGGGTATGTTGTAAAAAAAAAAAAAAAAAAAAGTAAATCAGAAGTGTTTATGCTCCCAAGTGGATTCCAACTTAGAAGGAACAAGTGAAGGAAGCATCTTATATGTTAGAGGTACTATAAATTTTATAACATATTATAAATTGATGTGGTACTAATTACATTTTTTTTAATATGTTAGTTTGCAAACATCTTGTAACATATTTTTATGGCATCTCCTCATTGGCCTTGTAGTTCAATTGACACCTCCTTGTGTACAAACTACTTGAGGGTTTAGGAGGCAAAAAAATTGTTCAAGTTACAGGGTTAACAGTATATTGTAATTATTTATATATAAAAAATCTTGTAAAATATTTTTTATCAATTTCCTTTTTCTTTTTTTTTAAAGGTAAATCTGTAAAATTTATTATGAAATATGTGCAACGTGGGAATTGCCAAAACTGGTTTTTTCAGCCATCAAAAGCTAAACTAATCACAAAATAATGGATATGTCTTACCCATAAAATAATATGATCAAGTAAAATCCATTGGTGAGAAAGTGCTTATTAAGTTCCCAAGTGGATTCCAACTAAGAGAGAGAATGACATGGAAGCACCCTAGATGTTAGAGTTTTACCAAATAAATTTTATATATTGAAGTGGCACCAATTATATTTTGTGCCTCCTCATTTTGTAAGTTTAAAAAAAAAAAAATTATTATTGATAGTAGTTTTAAAATTTTCTTCTTATTTTTAAGTAATTTACTATAAAATATGTGGCAGTGTGAAAATTGCCAAGACTGGCTTTTCAACCATCAAAAGCTAAATTAATGACCAAGCTAATGGACATGTCATACCAAGAGAATAATATTATCATATAAAGTCCATTGGTGCCAATGTGTTTAATTATACACTCAATGTGGATTACAACTAAGAGGTAGTATGTCATGGAAGCACTCCTAAACGCTAAAAATTTATATAATATTCTGAGAGCAATGCTCCCTTCTTTCATAGCAAATCCTATAATTAATTTAATTAATGAGACTTACTATTAGACATTAGAAGTACAATAAAAGCATGTTTTTTTATAATAAAAATTGATAATAGTTTTAGTATTTTTCTCTTTAAATATATATATATATATTTATATATTTTATGTGGCTACGTGGGAATTGCCAAAACTGGCTTTTCAGAAGCTAAATTAATGACAAAACTAATGAAAAAATAATATTATCAAAGAAAGCACATTGGTGAGAAAATGTGGGTGTTCCCAAGTGGATTCCAACTGGTGTGGAGGGAGCATATGTCATGGAAGCACCCTAGACGTTAGGACTTACACGTATGAATATGACAGGGCCAATTGGCTTTATACAATAGTTGCAACTGGACTTCCCTGATGTGTCTTTTTCCAACATCAACTACTATTTTAAGCCTAAGTCACGGGGATTACATACATTATAAGATGGGATTATCTTAATTGTCTCAACAGCTCATTGTGTCAACATCTTAAGTAAGGAGCCAAAGACTATGTCACTTCATGTTTTTGATTTGGACTACAAGAAAACGGAATGTGCTATTGTTTTAATTTGTATCCTATATTGACTAATGCACTAAGAATATATCCATGCAAAATTTGCATCAAATAGCGATAGTATCATAGTACACATTTGCTTGCTGTTCAATAAAATCCAGATAGCACTGGGCATATGCATTGCTATTACATTGCACAATCTATTGATTTAGAACAAACAATATAGACTTTCCTTGAATAAAGAAATTGTCAGAAGTTACGCTCGAAATTTTTTTTTAAAAAAAGCAAAAGTTCTAGTAGAAATCATTGGCAACAGCAACAAAATTGCGTGAGATTTGGTGACGTAAAGAGAAATGGCTCTGGGGATAAAACCGTCTCCTTTGGCCACGGCCAAATTCGTTTTTGGAGCAAATTCCATCATTTAGTCCTTGAAATCTATGTTTTTGTTGTTTTTAATTATATTTGTTTCCTTTATAACATTTAATTTAAAAGTTAGAATAAAGTCTCGTCTTTTTGGGAACGTTTCTTAGAGATAATAGTTTTAAATTCATCAATTATCTTAATTTTTCCGTTTTTGGTGAAAATTACTATTTTACCACCTAATCTCATGATTTGGTGGGCGTTTTCCTAGCTGCTCTAGAATTTCTTTTCAATATTTAAATACATTGTAGTCTCTAAAGCCGTCAGTATTTGAATAATAGAATTCAAAATTTTTCTCTATTAATTCTCCGGTGAATTCCAAACCTATTACCCTGTGGTTTTAAGGAGTTCTTTGTAAATTTGAGATAATTTTTTAGAAGCAAACGTGTTTTGTTTCTTTTATCTTGAGATAGATCTGCTTTATTTCTCGTAGGCATTCCGCTGCATTATCTATGTGACAAATTAAGCCACCCTATGCTATATATTTTGCTTCTCATTTAATCTCTTAAACCTAAACTGGGGTAATATAAGTTGGGTCTCCTATAATTGTAGGCAAAGGGACATTGGCATGTTTGTGTGTGGAATGCAAAGGGCATGAATATCTGCTGGGAAGATATATTACCAATAGCAAGAAGCCACGTGGAAAACAGTAAACTAATCATGCCAATGAGAAAGCACTTTAGAATATTGGGTAGGTCAGATCTTAATACTGACTCTGGTTCTATTGGAATAGCTATAAGATTTGCAATGAAATTTCTTGTTTCAAAATTATATATGCTCTCTTCTACCTTCCCTTATTTTTTTTTTCTTGGGGGCCATTTTCTACCTTCCCTATTTTAGCTTCTTTAATACTATATTCAATGCGAATATATTCATGTTGAAGTTATCTATATTGATGACTCTTAGCGTGTTTGTAGAAACACGTTTTTGAGAAATTCATTGGATATACATGATGACCTTTAAGGCAGACTAGCCTGCTGTGTTCATCACAAAGTCTTAGCAAAAACGCGACAATATTTGTCTTTATATTAGAAACTTCAGGCATGTTGATCGAGAAAACGATACTTTGCCTTGAATGTGGTACCCCAAAAGATGTTTTTGTATTAATTTCTTAATGTTCTTGTTATAGTATATGTTTTTGTATTACTAGCTAATATCTTAATGTCGTTGCTATAGTCGTAAAGCACAAAGTACGATCCACCGGCGTCCACATAAGCTTTGACTATGAACAATATATCAAGGCCATTCAAACTCAATCTATATTTATTTGCACTTAAAAACAATTTGTAGTTCATTTCTGCCTTGCACATGTTTAATAATACATGCACAAGAACACAGTATATATGTATGTGCGTGTATATATATTGTCATTGAGTTGTAAGCAAAAAAAAAAAAAAAAAAAAAAATTGTGTATTATCATTGAGTTTTTAAGCCACTTGTCTGTACGTATGCACCAAGAATCGCCTTTTTGTGGATATAGCTATCTAATTTTACATCAACCATGTGCCTCCTCAACTAGCTCTCACCAAAAAAAAAAAAAAAAAAAAAAACGTGAATATTTTTCATTATTGATTGAATTAGTTTATGAGTAATTAATTAATAATAGCATACTTAAATAAAATAGCTTCTTGCACTCCCTAAATTGTGATCCAAGAACAGCCACACAGGCCTAGAGAGATAGGGTTGCTCATTCATGAGTATTATATAAATTAAACAGACCATGATTTCACAATCTAAATGTCTTTCTCTACTAGAACTCATGCTTGGAATTATTTCATTTTCTTATTGATCTTTAAATTATTATGTATAATCCAGCTCCTCGCCAACCAGGCTACATATATATCACGCACGCTCAGCGTTCCAATCATCTAGCATAGCTTATTACATTGGAACTCATGAAACACTGCATATTAAAATGTTTTTCCAGTAATCAAACAAAGACCTCGTAAATTCAAACACATGCCTCACACTTTGTCTCAAAGACAAAAGGACTAGGGAGTAGGGACACCCTATTTCACAGTTTTTTGAGGTGTAAGTTGTGATTGGTGTGTGCAAATTGTGTATTAGCCATAAGTGCATGTGCAGGTAATATATGTTACACCAACCATTTCTAACAGGTTGTGAAGAAGTGCGTGTTCTGTGAAATATAGCTCATGTAACACAATTCTATAATGGAAACCGGAAAGTAATTGCATCACTCCTCCACCTGCGAAGCTTGTCTGGACAGCAGCCATAAAAGGACAAGAGAGCAGGATTTTAACATTATTTTTCTTTGCAAAGTCTTGCCGTACATCAAGATTCGAGACCATACTCCAATAATTATGAAGCGATGAAAATGATTCACGTTAGGGTGTTAGAAGATAGGCTATATAGCATATATGGGAAAAATACTCTTCCGCGTAGTGTGTTTTACATCTTGTGAATGTGTTTTTATGACCAAAAACGTCGGTTAAAAACGTGACACACTGTGTGAAAGAAACAACCCCCATATAGCATATACTTTTAACATTGGCAAGTTCTAGCCGAGATACTTTAAGCTATGATAAAATTCTTTGAGAAAAGTTCATTGGGGGTAGCAACTAGAAGAAAAAAAAAAAAAAAAAAAAAAAAAACTTAATTGAATTGGGTTAGTTGCTTTCTTTGGATTTGGTAAAAGGAAGTTATTTTAATTGGACCTAACTGATCATGTTTAGACGGCAAAGCTTCAACTCTACAACTTGGTACAATTCCAAAGCAATAGCTCTTCAATAAAGTATTTTTCAGATTGACTCAGGCTTAAATTCAGTGTCCAGTAGTACTGGACCCGTTGAAATGATGACATGTGTCCATTTTTAGACACGTGTCACCATCTGACCGAGTCCAGTGCCAGTGGCGGCTATATGAATTTTTCTTAGGGTGTTCTTTAAGAGGCATAAATTATACAATCTAATAAAAAAAAATTCATATATTGACAATAACAACAATAAAAAAACACGCAAATACATAAAGTTTACAATTGCCACATCTCTTTCAATGTATACAACCAAACAATCATTCATCCACTGAATGTAGAACAAATTATGGAGCAAAATTTAATTTTATTGGTATAAAAAAAAAACTGAGGGTATTTCCAAATATTTTTTTGAAGGGTAGACAAATAAAATTTTTTAAATTATTATATATATATATATAAATTTCAAGTCAAGGTGGTCCCAGGACCACCCTGGCCTTAACGTGGCGCTGCCCCTGTCCAGTGCATTGCATTGAACCTAAACCTGAGACCACCTTGGCCTTAATGTGACGCCGCCCTTATCCAATGCACTAAATACACTGAACTTAAATTAAGTCCTTCCAAATTTTTGAAAACCTACTATTTCCAGGAGTAGTGGAGTCACCATCAATGCTCTTTCAAAGAGGCACTTATTACAACAATAAAAACAACAAGAATAGGACACTTAATTAAAACATGCTTCCAATTAAGTCCAAGTAAAACCAACTACTTTGCTTGGCTTGTCAAGGGTTGCGAAAGTTCCATTTTGACTTCAAATTACACCACAAAGTTACACCTTTAAGCCATTTGAATCATAAACTAATAATATCCTGAATTGACATGAAAAATACTGATGTAACATTTTCCCATACCCAATAGAAGCTGCCAAGAGAGAACACAGTTGATCACCAGTAATAATTGTCATTTTTAATATTAAATAAGTTATTGGATGATAATAAAAAAGAAAAATAGAAGGTTTGGACAGGATAGATAAACTCCACAAATGTTGACCTTGTGCCTCTGGGTCTTAAGTCCATATCAGGCCTGTCTAATGATGCTCATCATGTCCAATTCTCACCAACTTGCTAGACAGGCCAATCGGTCAGTCACATGTCAGCTAAGTCCTTAAAATTTCAGGCTTCTCACTAGAAAAAGTCAAATACTTCATCTGTCCTTGGAGAACTTTTTACATCCCATAGCTGATAGGTCAATATGAGCATGGGCGGCTTGATGCATTTAAAGGTTTAATGTGAAAATTGATTATTTTGTATTAGATATAAAATTACTACTAATTAATATGAACTATGTAAAATTTTTTCTTTTTTTAGAAATTTTATAGACAGAAAAAGTTTGACAAAATTTTTCATATTTATTGATGTGGCAGATTGATAGTGGTAAGTAAAAAAACGGTGTTAGTGGTAGACTTAAATGAGAACTAGTAAAAGTTTGTTAACTCAACTCTTATTATTATTATTTTTTTAGAAGTGCAATATTCACAATATTTTTTACAACAAATTCTAGGTTTTAAATAGCTTTTTGTTTTCTATTTGAAAATATCACTATAATTATTTTTTTTGTCATCAACAACAACCTACTACTTAACATTAGTTGTAAAAGTGTTGTGAAAAATATTGTGAATGTTGCATTTTTCTCTCTTTTTTATTTGTTTTTCATCTGATAAAAAAATATTAATTTATTTATTGATTATAAATAACCCTATTGATTAAAATTTGGAGGCCTTTTTTTTTTTACTTGGGTCCTTAGTCGACCGCATTTCTTGCTCTAGCATTCAGCCAGCTCTGAATATGGGGAAAAGAAGGACATAGTTCTAGGGTTTCCTTTGTTTTGCACTTGGAAGTACGAACCTCAAAGTTTTACTGTTAGTCAATTTAAGGCTAGCTGATGCTTCGGATATTTGCTATCTCACTCTCTTTTTGTGTTTCGTTTTGTTTTAATATATTACATTTTCCACAAAATGAAGAATCTTCATAATCAAATATATTGGCAAAGAGCCAAGAGGTTACTTGGGTGGTAGACTCATTGGTCTTAGAGTATGATCAATGTTGTTAAAAGCGTGCTTAGGCGTGCTTAAAGTTCAAAACTCAAAACCCCAAGGCTTGAGCGCTTTGCTTGGCCAAAAAATAAAACTCATTAAATGAGGGACGTGCTTTTTTGGATGGTTTTTTAAGAAGCAAAAAGCATGCCTAGATGAACGTAAATCCCTTTTCTGAGTGTTAAACAATAGATTTTGCAGGGACGCACTATTTGTCTTTTTTAGCTTGTATTGGTTCTAATTTTCTGAGTGTTAAACCATAGATTTTGCAGGCATGTGACAAGGCCACAAACTAGAACCATAAATCCCTTCTTTTTTTTTGGGTTTTTTATTGAGCCAAGCTCGCCAGCCTAGGGTTCAGGGCCAAGGCCCAGGTAGAACAAGACAATCATCAACAATCCTAATGCTACAGAACTCCTATAAAGCCAGGCCTCCACTTTAGACTTCCCCATAATTCACACGGGAAAAGGTGAGGCCCAACAATCTAGATGGTCATTGCATGTGTCTTTCACATGTATGCAAGATGGTAATTGCATACGATAACTTGTGTTACTATTTTGAATCCTATATAATGATAAGGTCCTTTTTTTTTTTTTTTTTTTTCTTTTTTTTGTTTTGGTAAGAGCATTAGTATTGGTGGGCTGTATTAGTGGAAGAAAAACTAAGGTTATGTTTAATAACAGTTTTTGTTTTCTATTTTCAAAATCTTGTTTTTGGGAATATAAAGAAAAAACAATTTTCTTGTATTCTTTAAATCAAAAACATGTTTGGTTAGTTAAAATTAAAAAGATAGTTTTTTGAAAAAAAAAAATACTAAAATATGTTATTACTAGGATTTGAACTCTAATGTTAACTCATTAAATAAGATAGATTCATTAAATTAAATGCGTGTTTTCATTAGTTTTTGAAAATTAGAAACTGAAAACAATTTTTTGCATGTTTTCAATTTCCTTTACAAATTAAGTTTTGAGAACAGTTTTTGTTTTCTGTCAATTTTGGGTTGCCAAACAAGTTTTTTAGTTTAAAAACTAGAAAATTGTTTTTAGAAACAGAAAATAAGGAGAAAAAACAATTACCAAACATACCCTAATTTTTGTTGTTGTTGAGCTACAGTGCACAGTCATTTTTGCGTATGTAGCTTAGATGTTACATACGCAAAGATGGATGTGCACTGTAACTCAAATATTAAACAAAAAAGCAATATTTTATTAGCTCCTCCACTATAGCTTAGATTATTAGATGATTATTTTTTTTTTCTTCCTTTCTTTTCTCATTTTCCCACCACACCTTCTCTCTATTCTCATCACTCTTCACTTCTCTCACCCTTTTTTCTGATATTTTTCTCTCTTCCTTCACCTCGCCAACTCATCTCGCCTGCCCAACTGCCGATTAACCCATCTCTCCTGCCTAGCTCTGACCCATCTCTTCCTCCACTCCCCGCCGACCCAAGTCACCGCCCTTCTCTTCTCCCTTTCATTTTTTTTTTCTTTCTTCCTCCACTCATCGCTAGCCCAACTCCCCTGCACTAACACCAACCCATCTTTCTTCCTCCACTCACTGCCGACCCAAGTCGACCCATCTCTACCTCCATTGTCAACCTATCTTCGACCCATCTCACACTCTCTTCTCTCTTTGGATTTGAGTTTTGTTTGGTTTTGGGTTAGGGATTCATTTTGGTGGCAGTGATGGTGGTTGTGGTTGTTGTTTATTGTAGCGGATATATTATTTTTTTGTATTGTTTATATTATTTTAATGTGTTGAATGCTAAAATAAAACCACTAATGTTGGGTGTTTTATAAAGTGATGTAGTAAAATAGATAAAATAACTTTTTGGCATCACCAATGTTGATGCTCTAAATAATGCATTTTTTTTTTTCAAATTATTTTACAAAAAAGACACTTTTGAATGTTATTAAATAGTCTTGTTTAGAACTCAACTCTGCAAAACTCGAGTTCCAAGCCGCTACTGCAGATGTAGCGTACTAATGTGACATTATTCCCATTTAAAACTCGACTTTTGAAAACTTGAGTTCTTAGTAAATGGAACTCTCTTTTGACAAATTCGGGTTCTATGTAATTTTTTTTTGTTGTATGAGACTTGGTTTTATGAAAATCAAGTTCTATGTAAAAAAAAAAAATTGCAAGGAACTTATGTCATAAAAGAAGTTGGAAGCAAAATACATGACTTCTAATGCAGAAAGTCATGTTCGAATCAAGGCACCCATTAGATTCTTCTTACCGGTAGTCTTAATTTATTGTTTTTGTTCATCTCAATCATGTTTTATTTTTCTGCTTTAGGCAAGCAAGATGTATGGCTTCTAATGCAGTAAAAACCATCTTAAAAACCAGTTGGTTTTTGTAGTCACAATTTTACATATCATTATTTTAGAGGATTGGAAGCGTGATTATAAATAATTATTTGTAAAACAGAAACCATCTTATGCACAGGATGAATGAATGCACTATAAAAAAAAAAGTAAAAATATATCATAATCCCTAACCTTTTATCTCACTAGTGATTTTATTAGCTTCTAAAAGTTTAAAATGGTCACTTTTTAAAATGCCTATACGGCATATTCGATAAAGTAACTGCATGTCTCTTTTTTAAATTTGACCACATCATATAAAGGAAGAAAATCCATCACTTTACATTAAATCATCGACCTTCATTGGAAATGAGGAGAATTTATAAAATGGTTTAGATTTTATTTCTTTGATCTAATAATGTATACAGTGCCTCTTCATTTAAAATTAAATGCCTCGAGAGATCCTATAGAAAGAAAAAAAAAAAAAAAAAAATGCCATGAGAGAAACAAACGCCGTCGTTTGAGCGAAGTATAAAAGTGCAGTGACAGTTATCGAACTGACTGGTCCATCATCGTGAAGCCATTTTTCCATGGCTTCGTCTTCGTCTTCGTCATCTCTCTGTCCTCCGGGAGTTCCAATGGAGCTCCACGTCACCAACCGAGAGAAGCTTCTCAGTTCTCTCCGCCATGACCTCTCTCACTCCTCTCGTCCTCTCCACGGCTTCGTCTTCCTTCAGGTACTCACTATGAATGAGGTTTCGAAATTTTGAAATGCAATTTTCCTTCAAATTTTCTTATCGACCAAACGGTTTTTCAGGGAGGCGATGAACAAACGCGCCACGATACTGATCACATCGAACTCTTCAGGTGCTTTCTCTCTTTCCCTCGTACACACACATTTATGTATACATAGATACATTGAATCGTTTACTTTATCGAACTTTTTTGAATTGTTATTAGGATTTGGTATCGGAGAGAATTATTGGCATAAATTTGATTTTTTTGCAAGTTGATGATCATTTTATTCGCTAATTGAGGGTTTAGTTTGATCTATATAGGCAGGAGAGTTTCTTTGCTTACTTGTTTGGAGTCAGAGAACCTGGCTTCTATGGAGCTATTGTGAGTACATCAAATCTATAACACGTTATCTCTTGGTTCTGGTTTACGCGTAGTTTCGAAAATTTGGCTTCTAAAGAGTTATCTTCATTATCATTCTTGTTTAAGTACTGGATCATAACTACCATTAATGGAATAATGATTATTTTCAATTTTCATAGAATGCTTAAAATCTTGGGTTGATTTCACTTTCCCCCCTTAACTATGATCCGCTTGCAATGCTGTCCTAAACTTTAAAACAGAGCAATGTTCACCACTTACCTATTTACAATTTTTGTTAAATTTATTGGAAATGTAAATGTCTTTTTTTGTCAGAAAAAAATGTCTAATAAAAATTTGAATTTTCTGTTAAATTTGATGGAAATTCAAGTGATAGGGACAAATTGCTTATTACCAATAGTTAAGGGACAAGATTACTTAGTTTTGTAGTTTGGGGGAGACATTGCAACTTCGGGATAGTTAAGGGGGGAAAAGTACAATTTTCCTTAATTTTTTTTAATGGTTTGAAAGCTTTCAAAAATTTTTTTGATGTGCGTGCTCGCATGCTTAACTGAACAAATAGTGTATATGTATGGGTTTTTTTATGTCTATTGATGCTTTGCTAAATTTACTGTCATTTTTGCCTTGAAGGACATTGTGACCGGGAACTCAATCCTGTTCGCTCCTCGATTACCCTCAGATTATGCTGTTTGGTTGGGAGAAATAAAGCCATTAGCCCATTTTAAGGTGATTAATTGATTGATGGTTTGAAGTGTGCGCCTTTTTGCATATTTTAGCTTGTGTTTTACCTAAGTACATTCTTTTGCAGGAAAGGTACATGGTTAGCATGGTGTACTACACCGATGAGATCACAGGAGTTTTGCATGATCAATTCCAAGGATCTGGTAAACCTTTGTTGTTTCTGTTGCATGGGCTTAACACCGACAGCAATAACTATGCAAAACCAGCAGAGTTTGAGGTGCTTACATCTTATATTTTTCTCCTCATCACAAATGACTTCTTTATACCTTCAGAATAGTGTAATGAGAATCTGGCTTTTCTAGTTTCCCTACATTTTTTAATATCTCTGTACTGATAGCATTTCCATGGTTCTGATGTATATCTTCATATTATTATTCTTAGACTAGAATTACTATTGCAGATAAGTTTTTCCTTTTCTTTCTTTTTCTGAATCTCTGTAGGGTGTGGATAAGTTTGAGAAGGATTTGACAACCTTGCATCCAATTTTGACTGAATGCCGTGTTTTGAAGTCGGATAAGGAGCTTGCCCTCATCCAGTTTGCCAATGATATAAGCTCTGAAGCTCATGTTGAGGTAACCGTTTCCAAAATGTCTTATTCACTAAACACATTTATATAAACAGTACTTTCTTCATTTGACTACACACACACATCATTCGATCCAAGTATAATTTTGCGTACATGACTCTGACGTAGTTGCTAAAGGGGTCAAATCTGTAACATGTCTATAATGCAAAGTAATAGGGAAATAGGTAGCTAGTAGATAATGTTTTCATATACAACAACAACTAAGCCTTACCCTATGTTTAGATGGAGGGAGATGAGGGGAGAGTAGAGGAGAGGAGAATGGAAGATAATAGAATGTATTAAATTTTTAGTATATTCTGGCTACCTTCCCCCTACTCTTCTCTCCTCTCCCTCCATCTATCTCCCTTCCAAACATATCATTGGTCCCAAAATTTTGGGGTTGGTTATGTATTCTCAACAAAGTAGTTAGGGTTGGCCATATGTATTATTTTTTACTATCCGTTCATAAGAATGTGACTAAATTTTATGTTGGCCGTCAACCTACTGGTCCCTCTCTCCTTTTCGGGTTTCGGATCGGCTGTGAACAAAATGTAGGACACTGAACACAGAAAATGGTGAACTTTTTTATTTGTACTAATGGCATGTCTGAGTTTTAATGAAAGTTGAACAGATCCAGTGAGACGGGGTGGGGCCTGTAGCTCAGAGGATTAGAGCTTATATATATAAGAAAAAGGCTTGTCTGAATTTTTCTACATTACTGTGGCATTTCTGATTAATAAAATATTAGTTGGCAACTTCATTATGTATGTGCGGTTAGTTTGCTTCTGTTATGAAAGGTATTGGTATTGGGCACAACTGTAACTTAAATGACAGTAAGAGAAAATAGGGGTTTGGGGGGGGGGGGGGGAATCTGTGTGTTTTAGGAAATTTTCATATTGTAAGTGTATTTTTGTGTGTATTGATATTCAAAAACATCTTGTTTTTAATAGGTATTTTGGATGTAGAGTACATGTATGCTGTTCATTTTTCTTGTGGAGTCATCCCTGGCTTGCTTGTAGTTATAAATATAATTTTTTTATTTGCTATTTACATTCTGACCAGGTCATGAGAAAAACTAGAGTGGGAATGAAAGAGTATCAGTTGGAAAGCATGTTTCTTCACCACACCTATATGTATGGTGGCTGTAGGCACTGTTCTTACACATGTATTTGCGCCACTGGTGAAAATAGGTGAGACCTTTGGTGGTTCTCAAGGTTTCTTGTTCTATGCATGTGGTGCCATGCATTACTGAAACTATGATGCATGCTCATCCCGGAATTAACTTCTTTTTATCACAGAAAAAAATAAAATAAAAGTAAAACAAAAACAGATGTAAATGTGTGTTTTATATTCAAATTTCAAAATATGGACATGCTCTGTAATTTTCCAATACTTTGGGACTGGTTTTAACTAGGACATTAATGTATAGTTATGCACTTTTGTAGAGTTTCTGGCAAACTCATGATTGAAAAGATTTTAACTTTTGTAAATGGAAAGGTAAATTATGAGTGTAAATGTATTGATATAGAATTTTACATCCATCACAGAAAGGTTTGCTAACTGGTGTATTGTTTCATAACACAGTTCTGTGCTGCACTATGGGCATGCAGCGGCTCCAAATGACAGGGTATGGTAAATTCGATATTCTTTTAGACTTAATGCATTGTAGAGCCTTTTGTATTGTCTTTTTATTATTTTTACGTTTATTTTTAAATTAGAGAACCTTTGTATAGTCTTAATACTTAAACTAGGCTTAATTGCATAATGACAGAGTTAGTTATTCTTTGCAGTTTCATTATTCAGTTTTTCTGATTGAATCTCCTTGACTTAAGAAGTATCTTATGAAGTTTTCATATCCTTATAATCTCCTTTGTGCAGGCTTTGGAAGATGGAGATATGGCATTGCTTGATATGGGAGCTGAATACCATTTTTATGGTTCTGACATAACTTGTTCATTTCCTGTGAGTTTGGCCATTTTGCTAGTAAAATAACATTAGATACAATTTTTTACCTTTGGGCCTTGACTTTTTGATCCAGGCAGTTAATAAACTTTAGGTAGCTCCTCGCTTATGTCTTACCCAATTTTATCTAGTTTCTCTTTTCTGCTTTACATATAGGTCCTTCTTTGATGGTGTTCGTAGATTGATTAGATCATCATCATTATCATTGCAACCTTCATCCTTTTGCTCTTAGAATACTTATGAAGTTATGATGATTAACTAGGTCATTTTATAATAATCATTATCACTACCATCATCATACTTATTTCTAGTCTTTGACTTCTTCTGATTTTATAAGGAACCATAATGATCCATTATCAAACCCATAATGTCTTAGACATTGAGGGTTTTAAATCAGAGCTCTGATTTGATGGGAATTTCTGGAGTAAGAGAGTATATTTGTGATGCCAAGGTTATATAAATATGTCTGATGCAGATTTATCTTCACTCTCCAGTTGTAAGGAATTATAATTTTGTTAAATTTTCTGTGCAGGTGAATGGGAAGTTCACTAGTGATCAGTCGCTCATATACAATGTAAGTGCTTACTCCTTAGAGCAGTATCAACCTGATCAATTGGACTTAATTTTCTTCTCCCTGGTGTGTGAGTTTGTAATGGTCTGAAGCTAGGTGATAGAATTCGTACGTGGCAAACCTGCTCTTAAGTTGTCTGAGAATTGTGAGCATATTTGCAGTAATCTGTGGATTGTAATGATACATATAATGTACTTAAACAACTGTTTATATATATATATATATATATATATAAAATTTACCTAACCACTGTCTATCACTGCTGTACTAAATAGGTACCAAACAGAACTGCACGCTTATTATTTGGGTGTATTGCCTGTGGCATTTTGTTGTTCAGTGGTTCCTTTTCTAACTATCTTGTTTTGCAGGCTGTCCTTGATGCACACGATGCTGTAATATCTACAATGAAACCTGGAGTACACTGGGTGGATATGCACTTGTAAGACTTGATATTAAACTTTCTTTTAAAACAATTGTAATATGCATGTCTTGTATGTGTTTTATGGGAGGAAGGATAGGGTGTCCTCTTTGGGGAACTACATGGAAAAATTAGAGTATATATGAAAGCATTGAAATAGAGTGGTTTTCTTTTCATTTGTTTGAACATCGGAAAACCATATGTTGAATTAGAGAAATTGTAGAAGGCAAAAAAGAAAAGAAAGAAATCCTTGTGCATTCAAGCCTAAACCAAATGTGGTTCTCAAGAGACCTCAAAGACATTTTTACTCAATGTGTCATATGGAAACTGAACATCATGTTCTAGAAGTGTTGGTAGACATGCATAATGTATTACTTGCATGCTATTCATAATTGCATTTTCGAAATGAAGGAATTTATATGTTTTATCTAAAAGATTTTGTGGCATTTCAAGGTTAAGTAGATTATTCATTCAATTGAAAGATATTTCTGTGTCTTCCACTGATCCTTTTTAAGTTTCCTATATCTTCTCTTCGGCATGACTTCTTTATTCTCTCTTCTGCTCCCCCCCCAACCCCTGCCTCCCTCCTCAAAATTGCAGATTGGCAGAGAAAATTATACTTGAGTCATTGAAGAAAGGATGCATCATCGTTGGGTAACATCTGTTTTTTCAATGTTACTTCCTCAATTACCTGCAACTTATTCCTTTTATAAGAAGGAAATCTTCTAATTTATGTTTAGTTATGTTCTAGCAATGTCAACAATATGATGGCTGAACGATTGGGTGCCGTTTTCATGCCTCATGGTCTTGGGCATTTCCTGGGTATTGATACACATGATCCTGGGGGCTACTTAAAGGTCTTAGTGAATAATAATTTTTATTATGCTCAGTTTCTTTTTCTTGCTTTAATTTATATTTTTAGAGAGCTGCGCATATCACATATGTTTGGTATTACATTTTCCTTTATTGTCTTGAAAATTTGCACATTTTTTTGCAGGGGCTGGAGAGACGAAAAGAACCTGGATTGAGGTCTTTACGTACAGTTAGAGAGCTCCAAGAGGGAATGGTTAGTAATGGTTTTTCTCAGTCATTGGAATTATCCTTTCTTACTTTTTCTCTTTCGGTAACATAATTAAATCATATGTGTGGGTGATGTAGGACAAATTGGGGGAATTTGGCATTGTGTGGTTGTGGTGGGGTTGGGGTTAGGGTTAGGATGATTTGTGGAAATAAGATTTAGAGTTGTTGAAGAATGGTCATAGATTTATGACTGGAATCAAAAAGTGGTTTGATAAGTTATTTGATGGCTATTTAGTAGAAGAAAGTATGTGGGTTTTAGGGCTTAAATAGGTAAAAGAAAGGACTTGATTTTGGGTTTTAAGGAAAAAGAAAAAGAGAAGAAGAGAGGGAGAACAGAAAACGCAAAGGCCAACATGTCTCTATGCTCAACTCAATAATTTTATCAATCAACTCCATCTCCTTTGAATACATTAAGCACAAATATATATTAAAACTCTTTCTTGAACTAGTAGTATAACTAGTAGTATTAAGACTCCTAGTTTGACTAGTTACTAGTAAACTAAACAACTTATAAAGACTAACTAGGATTCAAAGAAAATAAACCTAAGATACTTAGGATTCCTAGAAAATTCTAGACTCAACTAAGGTATCAAAAATATCCTTCATTCACAGGAGTTGCAGAAATTACAGATTTGCCTCTGACTACGAAATTGACCATAACTAATTAAATAAAATTCCAAATAGAAAATTTTTTTATCTGTAAAAGACTTGTACCTAGACCTTTAAAGCAACACAAATTTTACTTCAATTGAACTTCAAAGGTGGACCCCATACAATAATTCTTGAACCGGAAAATTTGCAAAGTAATAGCAAATCAATCTTCCATAGTTGCATCATCAATGGGTGATTCTATTTTTGAAATTCTAAGACCCTAAAGCATGTGTGATGTAGGACAACCTAGGCTTCCCACCTAGATTAGTCCTACCGAAGAACCTTAGGCTTCCCACCTAAGGTGTTTGGAATCACCACCAAACAAATAATATGCAATCTCTGCAAATAATCTCAATAATAATAATAATAATAATAATTTGTCCTACAAAAGAAATCATCTGGAGCTTTATATGCAGCTTCTAGGAATCACAAAGATAAGGATAAACTCTCCTAAACAAATCCTAAACAATTTCAAATACTAATCTGATAATCCTAAACAATCTCAAATACTAATCCAATAATCCTAAACAAATGATAATGATAAACTACTAATCCTAACCAAACTCAAATACCAATCCAAACTAAACAAATAACTATGTTACAATCTGAAATTATCCACTGAAAATCTAAAATGAAATATTGAAATAACTTTTGGTTATGCTCCTGCATTATACTCCCCTGGTTTAAGAAAACTCGACCTTGAGTTTTGTAGTGATGAAGAATTAAGACTTTGGTGCTTAATACTTCCTTCAAATCAGAAATCACCCTAGGAAGTACTGAGAGTAGAATAACCTTCAATTCCATGACACCATAGAACTCCTCTGGAAACACAAAATCAATGTGTTGAATAGGCACAATTTTATCTTGAACCATAGAATCAACCTTTTGGACTTCAACAACTTGTAGATGTTCATCAACCTCATGGATCATGAAGGGCTCAGTACCACTTTCATCAGAATCAACCTCCACATCAAGTGCACCCTCTAAATCTTCGCTCACTTGTTGAAATTTCTCTTCTTGTGTAGACTCTATAATAGGTTCTTCTTGTTGCATGAATGTTGAAACATCATCTATTGGCACTTGTACCTCTATTTCAACATTTGTCTTTGGTGGAACCTGAGCATCCTTTTTTTGAGTAGAAGAGTCTAGCAAAACCATTATTTTTCTTAAGTCTTAAGCTATGGCAGTGAGTTCTTGACGGAAGGATGAGGTGTTTTCTTGCTGAATACTGCCTCTGTGGTGTAGAAAATTCCCATGAGAGGATTGAGGTTGATAATTCTCTTGATAGCATTGGGGAACATATTTCTCTCTAAGTATTTGTTTCATTTCATTCCAATCAGTTATGGCAGGCTTGCTCCTTCCTATGCGATGATTCTCGATACTACGCCAAAGAATACTAAACAAAGATAAGGATAAACTCTCCTAAACAAATCCTAAACAATTTCAAATACTAATCTGATAATCCTAAACAATCTCAAATACTAATCCAATAATCCTAAACAAATGATAATGATAAACTACTAATCCTAACCAAACTCAAATACCATTCCAAACTAAACAAATAACTATGTTACAATCTGAAATTATCCACTGAAAATCTAAAATGAAATATTGAAATAACTTTTGGTTATGCTCCTGCATTAATGTGTGTTGCATATAATAATTGTGAAGTTGTATGATTTCCTTCTGATTTTATTTTATTTTTATCATGCTTCATTCAGACTTATTTTATATGTCAAATTCATAATTAGTTAAAATTTAAAAACCTAAATTGGGATAAGCAGCATCACTTTATCTTCTATTTGGTTAAGAAGTTGTAACTTCTAACTTCTCAGGGCTAACTTATTCAAAGGGAACTGAAATATTTTACATATGCTGATATACATTATGTGCCAAACATGTTTGTAAGGGCTGTTCATTGGTATTATAATCACTGATTGTTTAAAGCACCTTTGTATATGCTTTGCCATGAGGATAGATATTCACTTGGGACCTGTAAACTCTATTGCTAAGACGTGGAAAATACACTGGAGGGTCTGGTCAGGTTACATTATTTGGAGGGAGGGAGCTCATTTATGTGTAATTGCTCCGTTTGATTGAAATCTGTGATTTATTGATTAATTTTTCTTTTGGTGGGGAAGGATTGATCTGATATTATTTATAAAAAAAGAAAAAATTTGATGTTACAGTTATCTACCATCTCTTCCCAACTACTTCATTTATGTTCTTGGCTTTTATCTGTAATATGTCCATATAATTTTATGGATCTTTGGCTTATATGCTTCAGAATATATCATAGAATAATCATTATTCCAATTTCTTTGGGGCTTTCTATGTAGGTGATAACAGTAGAACCTGGATGCTACTTCATTGATGCTTTGTTGCTTCCAGCCATGGAAAGTTCAAATACTTCAAGATTCTTCAATCAAGAAATAATTGGCAGATTTAAATGTTTTGGTGGGGTTCGAATTGAAAGTGATGTGGTACTCCATTTACCGAAGCTCTCTTTTAACTGGATCAAATAATTTGCTTTCTTTGACATTTGCATCTGCATAATAGTACTGGTTATGTTATGTTTTCAATCTCACCACATAAATCGCATATTAGATTTACCGAATTTAACTTTTGATACATTGGAAATGCAAATTCAGTAAATTTTCTTAAGCCAGTCAATATTTTAACTTATACAATAAACTGTTTTGGCTTATTTCTCATCATGTGCTCATTTTTCTTTCTTCATCAAGTATGCTTTTGAGTGAGCCATATGCAAGGCAGATTTATAAATGTTCCCATATTAAAATTATTCTTGTGCCGTTTCTCTTCCTATGATAGCAATTTACCACTTCATGCATTTCGCTTTATAGTTTCTTATTGCTTTTTTTTTTTTTTTTTTTTTTGACCTTTTTATTTTTATTTTTGCAGCATGTCACTGCCAGTGGTTGCAAGAACATGACAAAGTGTCCCCGGAAAATATGGGAGATCGAAGCGGTGATGGCAGGAGAACCATGGCCACTCGTTAAGACCCTATAGAGGATGGAGACTGAGTTTAAAAGTCACTGCCCTTGATAATTTGCTCAGGAATGTGCTCTTAACTTGTGACGTTGCTGTAAGGCAACCTATTACCTCGTGAAGTTTGGTTTGAAGTACTGCATTGTGTTTCTAATAATGGGCCGGATTGAAAAAGCTTTTGAACTCGGTTTCTTTTGATGGAAATATTTTTTCTGGAAAATGATTGATTCTTTGGAAAATGTCTTTCTAGAAAATTGGGCTCATTTTCCTGTGTTTAATTGTGAAAAATGAGCTAAAATTTATTTTTTATTGCTTGACATGCATGCAAAATAATTAGTAATTCTTATAATTTCAAATAATTATATGAACATTTTTCTTTCATAAAAACATGTCCTAAATGGAAAATATTTTTTATTTCTTTTGGGAAAAATTGATCCCAAATTTAGACTCTACATCAAAAAAATTAGTAGAAAAGCGACAAGTTTGAGTAAAAGTCATTTGGGAAAAAAAATTAAGGGTTGGTCAAGAAGACAAGAACGATAAACAGTCGTTCTATGGAGTGAGAGTGAGGGGAGTTACCATTGTGGAGTCTTTTGTTGTATGGAGCTTATGACATTTCAGAAGATGTTTTAAAAGTTTCACAAAATGTTTTATGCTTCAAATGGTTTTTTTTTTTTTTATTTGGGCCAAAATATTCAGTTTTTGAAAAAGATATTATTGAAAAATCTCTACCGAAGTTATTTTGTTATGTAGCCGCCCCCAAAATAAAGCCTTTAAAAAGTCAAAAACATTTTTTGAAATGAAAATTTCCATTGAAACAAATGCAACAATAGTCACAGAACTTTACTTTCCAATAATTAGTTTAGTTTTCTATTCAATTGTTTTGTGTTTGTTTGTTTGTTTTTTTTTTTTTTTTTTTTTTTTCTTTTTCTTCTTCTGGGTCCATGCACTCTAGTAAGATGTGCTATTGCTGGATGGATTTCTTATACTATTTGATAGTCCAAGGGCAATTGAAGCAGGGTAGAAAGGTCCTAATGTGATAGTACACTGTTCTTTAGGTTTTGTATATTAGGTTTCTTAATTTGAATTCATTGAGTAGCTGCCATGACTCGTGCTTTCTTTGTTCTTCCGGCCATCCGTAAAAACCTGTCAATCTCCATGTAGGGTTAGAGCCATTAAAAATAAGAGCATCAATATGGTTACGTGTGTAAGTTTGGACATGCAAGTCCACCTCCTCCATCCACAAAAGTGCCAGCCCGCCACTTCTACGAATACTCGGCACCGCTAACATACACCGATATGGTAGGTCTGCTTGAATCTTCTGCATCTCATCAACTGACTGTTTTGTTTCCATGAGAAACAAAATTTTGGGAGCTTTTTCCCTCACCAAGTGAGAGAGGACTTCGACTGCACGTTGGTTCCCAAGCCCCGGCAGTTCCAGCTTAGGATGATCATTGCTCTTGCCGGGGCTGCACCGCAGCCTCCACTGTTGTAAGTAGTTTTTCTTGGTTGTCTTCACTGGTCTTGCTCCGTTTTCTATCCTCATCTTCCACTTGGCGGCCATCTTCTGGTTGTGCTCGTTTTACCCCCGTCTGGTGTGAGCCAATATTGGTTATACTCATAGGATGGTTATTGTGGCGTTCAATTCTCTTCCACTTAGCTGTATTTTCTTTGGGCCTTGTTTCTTGTGTTTTAATAATCTCACGTGCCGCTGCACGTGGTATTAAGTTTTGGTCAACAGTTGCATGGTTAGGTGTAGGTTTTATTACTTCAACGTACTGGCATGGACATTAACTAGCTCATCGGCTGCAATCATGGGATTGATTGCCTCTGATGAGGTTAATTCCTTATCCGTTACCTCACCCGATTTTGATGCCACAACCTTTATACTTTCCTTGAGGGTCTGATTCTTCTCCGTGATTTCCGCACCCATTAACTCCACGTCAATATGCTGCTGTGAAACCGTATCATTAATGGTGCTGTTACCCAACTCTCCGTTTTTTCCATTTGGGTCATTATTGCCACCTGGAGCAGTTACGCTCATTGATTGCGGCTGATCCCTACAGCCCTGATCGTGATTCTGCCTTGTTTCCCACCGTGGTGAGCTGTTCTGTCGTCTGTCCGGTGTTTCGCCGCTTTTTCGTTGCCCCGCTTTCAGCCATTCCCCATATGGGTTCTCGGTCAGTTGTTGGTCCCTTGGGGTTGGACACTCTTTTGCATCATGGCCAAATAAACCACATTGGTAGCAAAGTCCTACCATTCTTTCATATTTGAATCCCACTCTTACCCGATCTCCTTCAGGGCTGAGTACATATCCTCCCCGCCGAATTGGTTTATGCAGCGGAATCTCCACACGGATTCGGATGAAGCGAGCTTGTTCCGACGAGAAAGTTTTGTTGTCCACTTCCACCGTATGACTGAGGCCTTTGCCAATATCCCACGCGGCTTCCTCATTGATGAGATCGAATGGCAATCCCCATACTTGAACCCATATAGGTAGCACTGAGAAAGTTACCGACCTCGCCGTCATGCCCTGTTCCCATCTACGGAGGACGAGGAGGTTATTGTCGAAGCTCCATGGTCCATTGTTAAGGACCCATACCAACTGGCTTTCCAATGTGAACTTAAATTGTAATATTCCTTCCCCCACCTCGATGATCCTGACATCATTTCCCAGCTTCCATGCAGCTCGTATTGTTGCCTTTGCTGCTCTCAGGTTATAGGGACGAGTGGAGAGGAAGCGTCCCAACAAGCTTAGGGAGCATTCTTCTAATGTTTTATCTCGATTCGTAGATCGAATCTCTAATACTTCACCTTCTTCCTCTGTTAACCGTATCTGTTGCATCCTGTCAATGAAGTCAGCCTCCATAGTGCACGACAGAAGTGGTCCTTTGGATTGTGTTATCACCTTTTGACTCTAGTCCACTGCTAGAAGCTGTGGAAAAGAAGACTCACCTGAAGTGAGAAAGAGCACTCCTACCACGAGGAGAAAAAATAGGAAGAGTTGATATTTTCCATTAAATTTGAATCTAAGTTCAACATGCTATTTGCTGGGTGTCATTTGAAGCTAAAGGTTTGAAGGTGAAGAATATATATATATATATATATATTTTTTTTTTTGAGAAAGAACACTGTAACTTTATTCAAAAGACGCCAAATCGGCTTGAATTAGAGCAGAAAGATGTGGAGGAACATCCTCCATCCACACCGTATACTCGCTAACATGTCTTGCATGTCTAGCACTGTTATGTGCGGCATAATTGCCCTGTCTCCTAACATGACTATAACTCACATCACCAAACTGACTTGACAGCCACTTAACTTCCTTTATCAGGTTTCCAAACTCAGCATGCTCCATATTGTCCCCTACCAGAGCATCGATGGTGATCTTGGAGTCCCCTTCAAGGATGAAAGACTCAAGACCAATGTCACCAGCAAGTCTCAAGGCCTTTATTGCTGCGAGAACTTCCACTGCAGAGACCGAGTAGGGGAGTGGGACCTTTTCCAACATTGCAGCCACCAAGAAACCCTTCTCGTCCCGAATCACGGCACCAACACCTACTGAGTCTTCCTCCCTAAACACAGCCCCGTCAAAGTTTACTTTGTGTCTCGGCCAGGGTAGAGGTTTCCAGATGACCCGTTCTGAACCTCGAGAGGGTGGGTGAGGGGGTTCAGGATGAATGGAACGAACATAAGCAGCTCGGACTGCCCGCACCTCAGGAAGCACTTGCTGAATCGGGAAGAGCTTGTTGGTGGTTCTCAAAGCGTTCCTCCTATGCCACACCATCCACACAATAGTAGCGAAGTTAGCCAAATCCAAACCTTCATCAATAATGAGCTTAATTAGGTCCCTGAAACTCTGGAAAGTCCTGGTATAGCAGTTCCTCCAGCTTTGATCATGTGACCACACCTGCAACAGAGAGGGACATGACCACAACGCATGTAAGGTATTCTCCGAGGTGTTATGACAGTGATCACAGCAATCGGACGGGATTACTCTTCGCCTTTTGAGATTTGCTTTTGTCGGAATGGTGTCTTTAATTGCACGCCAAATAAAATTTCTAATCTTTGGCTGCACTTCAAGCCCCCACACCTTCTTCCATATACTATCAATGTCCAGTTGGTAAGAATGATCATCAAAGCTCTGGGATTTGCAAAGAAAATGGTACCCCGACTTGACAGAATATACTCCCGAATGAGTAAAGGGCCATAGGAGCTTGTCTTCTGCTGCTATATTGCTCAGTGGAATAGACTTGATTAAAGAAATATCTCTTGGAAGGAAAAGATCATGTAGCAGAGGAGTGTTCCAAGAAGCTGAATCCAGATTGATAAGGCCTGCTACAGTAACGTCTTTAAAGCCCCTGACTAGTAGGGAGGTGATATATGGATGAAACTCTGATGGAAGCCAGGGGTCAGACCAGGCCTTGATCTTTGCACCCGTGCCCACCCTCCATCTCAACCCCTCTTTTAGCACCTCTCTACCAACTAAAATACTCCTCCATGCGTATGAACCCGAGTGGCACTTCGCTGCCTCCATGATGGAACAATGGGGAAAGAACTTAGATTTGAAGACCTTAAAGAAGAGGGAATTCGTGTTATGGAGTAATCCCCAAGCTTGTTTTGCTAAGAGGGCATCATTGAATAATGCTAGGTCCTTGAAACCCATCCCACCCTCATTTTTAGGTTTGCAAAACTCCTCCCATCTTACCCAATGTATTTTCCTCCTATCTCCCCTTTGACCCCACCAAAACTTCCTGATAAGTCCCTCAATCTCGTTGCACAAACCAATGGGAAGCTTGAAACAATTCATTGAATAGGCGGGAATTGCTTGAGCCACCACCTTTATCAAGATCTCTCTCCCGGCTTGAGAAAGTAATTTTTCTTCCCAACCTTGAAGCTTCCTCCACACACGCTCCTTAATGTAGTTGAAACTTCTTTTTTTATTTCTACCCACTAAGGATGGTAACCCCAAGTACTTCTCATAACTCCGAATCTCTTCCACACCCAAACAATCTTTAATCAATTGCCTACTCTCTTCATTGGTGGATTTGCTAAAGAAAATTGTGGTTTTATGTTTGTTAAGTTGTTGACCCGAACCCACCTCATATATTTGCAACACTTTCCGACATTCCTCAACATTAGATCTGCAAAATAACAAGCTATCATCTGCCAAAAGGAGATGGGTTAGTGAAGGACTCCTCCTACTAAGAGAGAAGCCATGTATGTCTCCCCTCGAGGCTGCTTGAGAGAGTAAGCCATGGAGGCCTTCGGTGCATAATAAGAACAAGAACGGGGAGAGGGGATCTCCTTGCCTAATTCCCCTTGTAGGTTTAATGAACCCCGTTGGTGCACCATTAATTAGGATGGAATACGATACAGTTGATATACAAAGCATCATAAGTGATATCCATTGCTCATGAAACCCCAATTTCCTCATAATGGCCTCTAAAAAAGCCCACTCCACCCGGTCATACGCCTTACTCATATCAAGCTTAAGAGCCATGTAACCCCCCTTTGTAGAATTATGAATTTGCATGCTAAAAGGATATTATCTGTAATCAACCAGATTTTTGTAAAAGCACTTTGATTTTCAGTGATTATATGAGGAAGGATTTTTTTCAAGCGATTTGCCAACACCTTGGAGAATATTTTATACAAAACATTGCAGAGACTTATAGGGCGAAATTCAGAAACTAACTCAGGGTTTTTGACTTTTGGGATTAAAGTGATAAAGGTGTGGTTTATGTGTTTCGGAAGGGAGGCAGAATTTAAAAAAGAAAGAACAGATTGAGTGATATCCTTACCCACCAAATCCCAATAGTGTTGATAGAATAAAGGGGGCATCCCATCCGGACCCGGAGCTTTCAGAGGGGCCATTTGATTGAGAGCCACATGCACTTCATTCTCCGAAAATTCCTCCAGGAGCTGCCTATTCATATCATTGGTCACAATGCATTGAATTGAGTCCAATACCACTTTGGGTTGGCAGGTATGGGGAGAAGAGAACAAGTTACTGTAAAAATCTAAAACTGCCGAAGCCACCTCCCTTGGATCCGTGCACCACCTTCCTTGTGAGTCTCTGACCCCATCAATCCGGTTCCTCCTCAATCTTTGTGTTGCCCTCCGGTGAAAGTATTTTGAGTTTTTATCTCCATGTATAGCCCATAAAGATTTAGACCGTTGGAACCACATCCTGGTTTCCTTGTCTAGGAGATCATTCACTTCGGATTTGAGCATTCTGGCTCTAAAGTCACTCCCGTGGTAAGAGCTTCCAACTCTGCTTTAGCCAACAGTTTTTGTTTATGTTTTAGTTCTCTACGGACACTACCAAAGCTATTGCGGCTCCACTTAGTTAAAGCTTTACCACAATCCTCAATTTTCCTGACAATACCCGATGGATTGTTATTGTTGTTTCTGCCCTTCCCCCATTCGGCCTTGACAGTATCAGAACACCCTTTTTCGGCAAGCCACATCTCTTCAAAACGGAATGGTTTTTCTGAAGTAACCATCACCAAATTTTCAGGTATGATCCACAGGGGTGAGTGATCCAAGGTACTGCAGGTCAGATGATGCACTGTAGATCCCCCAAAACGAACCAACCACTCATTGTTAGCCAAACACCTATCCAAACGCTCTACAATTGTTCGCCCATCACTAAAAAACTTCTTCCACGTGAACGGATGTCCCTTATAGCCCATGTCCAGGAAGCCACATTCATCTATAGTGTCTCTGAAGAGTTGCATTTGTGTGTGACTTCTAGTACTACCTCCCATCTTCTTCGATCCTCTCAAAATCTCATTAAAGTCGCCACAACACAGCCAAGGTAGCCCAAATTGCCTATTTAATTGTCTTAGTAAGTCCCATGATTCAAACCTTTTATGGGTGATAAGCTCGCCGTAGAAACCCGTAAACCGCCACGCATCTTCACTTCCCTTTCCTATGATACAATCAATGTGGTTTTTTGATGAAGTATCCACATTCAAGTTGACAGAATCCTTCCAGAATAGTACAAGTCCCCCACCTCTATGAATTCGAGGGACCATGAACATGTGATCGAACTGTAACCTGTGTTTTATTGTTTTCAGCCTATCTTCATCCGCCCATGTTTCAGCAATGAACATGACGGAGGGATCTTTTGCCCGGGAAATGTCACCAAGCTCTGTCTCTGTCACTAGGTTCCCAAGCCCGCGACAGTTCCACACTAGTAGACTCATGGCTCCTGGCGGGGCTGCTCCACAGCCTCCACCAATACGTTGGATGTGTTTTGATCAACTTGAACAACCTGCATGCGCTTGCTAGGTACATCGTGCTGACCTGATAATTCAGTGCTTGCTTTTCTTTTTTTCCCCTGTTCAACTTTGGCCTCTGCCTCACTAGGTTTTGGTTGGCGCATAATTCTTTTCCACGTTCTGAGATTGGCAGGTTGCGACACGTCCCCATCCATAGCTTGGATCAAAGGCTCATTAATGGTAGGGTTAGGTGCATGATTGGCCGAGTTAGAATCAACTAGGGTTTTTTGCATTAACTCCGGAACCCTAGTAGTGGTGGCTGACTCGACAATTTTGGGATTTAAATTTGTGTCTCCGAGATTATTGCCAACATTTAAGTCACCTAAAGTAATCTTTTCCTTAACGGATCTTACTGAGTTGGGCACATTTATTGCATCTTCAATCACGTTAGGTTTTGCTGGGAAACTCGAATCAGTACACCCCAACGTGTGCTTCACTGACTGCGAGAAATCCGGATTGGAGTTGGCGTGATTAAGGCTCTCCTCCGTAATGGACTCCCCCCCTGAATTAATAGGTGACTCATTGCCAGTAACGATTCCAGCATTCATTACTCCACCTGTCCATTCCATTTCCATATCCGGCGCTACATCCACTGGTTGCGCCACCGCCGTTTTGCCTTGAGGACGCTGAGCTCTTCCCTCAAAATACCCCGGGACATAGATGACATCTCTACCCGCTGTCTTGTACGGTGGTGCTCTTAGGTTCGGACCAAACTGTTGCTGATCAGTGGTCAGCGTGCCCGTGCTTTCTATCCAAAGCTCACAATCCCTGTCATTGTGATCCAATCGCCCACACCAGTAGCACACATTTGGTAACCTTTCATACTTAAAATTTACCCAACTCTTGCTCCCATTTGTTAGAGAGATGACCCTTCCTCTGCACAAAGGAAGAGTGATATCCACCATAACCCGAACTCGGAAAAAACTACCTCCATCGTCGTCCTCTGCACCAATTGATTTCTAGACCTCGCCCACAATATCACACAACTTCTTTGCAACCTTTCTCGTTAAAAAGCTACATGGGATATCATGGACTTGCACCCAAAATGGAACTTTGTTAAAAGCTAGCTTGTTGACGGGAACATCATTCGTGTACCTTTGCATGATAATCAAGTGTTTATCAAAACTCCAAGGTTGACTGTTTAGGATTTTATCAACATCAGCAAGGTTATCAAAGACAAATAGGACGGTATTGTTTCCTTGATTGCAAATTCTAAATCCGTTGTTGAAATGCCATAGCTGCTTGAAAGTTCTTGCTACCGCTTCCATCTGAAGAAAACGCAAAGTTAAGAACTTAGCAGCAATTACAAATTCTCCTTTTCTATGATCCTCGGGGAGTGTGAAATCCTGTCTCTCCTTATCTGAAAGTGACAGATTTTCCCACCTCCTGGTCAGTTGCTCCATTCTTTTCTGATAATAGGATCACTTGAAAATGGAAGGAGAATATATGAAACTATTTCCCAAACCCCTAGAAAAAAAACCCCACAAGCTCTAAGAGTATACGTGATACTCCCAGAGAACAATGAAACAAAGAACGAACAAACTCTCCTTCCGAGAAGGGATAGAACTTCTACAGCCTAAGAGAAGCAGAGAAACCTACTTTCTTAGCGATAGAGAGACAAATTTATTATTAAGGTGAAGAATATGATATAGAAGTTTTTATTTTTTATTTTTTCGAGAAGAATATGATATAGAAGTTAAAAGTGTTGTCTGAATTTAATAATCATTTGTTATTTGTAGGTAAATTAATCTGCTCTGTTGGACAACCATTGATAATATGATGTAATGAGAATAAAGATCCAACCATTAAAGAAAAATTATGCTTCTGGGTTTTGGCCGCCTCAAAATTCTAGGCAAACCTTTCTCAAAAAAAAAAAAAAAAAAAAAAAAAAAATCTTGGCAAAAATTTTGCACCCATGTATAATTATTAATTGCAATTTTTTTTTCTTAAAAAAAATTACTATTAATTTTATTTTTTAAGAAACTCTAAAATTACATTTTACGTTCATTTTTAATAAGGTTATATTCCTATAAGTGATAACTGTATCAATAGCTTAAAATAATTGGACATTCATAAATTTTGATAAACACATTCTTATTTGAACAATTTTTACAAAGAAAAAAAAAGTGAAAAAAAAAAGTTGTATTTTTTGCTCCTTCCTTATTCAAAATTTTTTTCTAGCTTACTTTGGAGTTGACAACGGGATGGTCTCTTCTATTACAGCATCACCAAGCTTGAATCCTCTCTCTCGCTGCAATGTCCAGACTCCAGAGTCTAGCAAACTAAGGAACCAGAACTCCAGGGTCCAGACTACTTAGTGTCCGTTTGGGAACTCCTTATCTAGTTTTTTGTTGAAAAGTTTTTGTCAAAAGTGTACTAAAGTATACTTGTATTGTAAAAAAATTTAAAAAAAAATGAGAAAAAATAGAAAATAGTAAAGTTTTAAAAAATTGTACATAAAACCTAAAAATTAAAAATTAAAAGTTAAAACTGATGCCAAATAGGCTCTTCGAGTCTGTTTTGACTTTAATTTTTTGCTCACTCTCTCCAAAGTACATACCACAAGTTTTTGTTTTTATTATTTTTTTATCACTAATTTGAGATTACAATTGCTCCAAGTCCTACACGTGGTGGTTTACTTCCAGTCTTCTAAAGCAAAGTTATATTCCGGCCCAGTCCATACTTCAATTTGAGATTACAGTTTGCTACAAGTCCTACGCTTGGGATCCCGAAGTATGACTTTTCTTCCCTTTGTTATTGGTCATTAAATTAATTAATCTATCATATAACATATACATATAATCAACTATTGACTTTTTTTTGTTTGTTTAATTTCATAATTTTTTATTAATTCCAATTTAAATTTTACACGTTTATCTAATAATATTACACATTTGTTAACTATTGATGCAGTTAGGTATGTCATAAGGCTAGCTCCAAAAACTAAACATTAAAATCATATGTTCGTGCATAGATGTGTTCATTTTTGAGAGCTAACCTCATGACACTTATGAATTTATCAACAATTCTTAAATGTGTAATATTATTAGACAAATGTGTAAATCTCATATTGAAATAAATTGAAAATTATAACATTGAACACAAGAAAGAGAAAAGAAAAAAAAAGTACTTGGGCAACACCCATTTAATGCAACGAGTGCCTTTAGGGCATTGGTTAACAATCTATTTTAGGAAAGTTTTGACACCACTTTTATGGGAAATAAAAAAAACTGTCAAAACATTAATTGTTTTTTTTTTTCCCTAAAAGGTTTATGGATTATTAACCAATACTTTAAGAGCATTTGTTAGCTAAAGAAATATTTACCATTCAAAAAGAGGAAAAAACAGTGTGTTTATCTAAAGAAATGTCCTTGAGAAACGGTATATGTATAGAACCTTTCACAAGATAGTGCCTTTTCAACTCTCAAAATGGAATCTATTTTAAATATATATGCCTTGGTTCTTTACTTTGACCGGGTACAAATATCTAAATTTAACATTTTAGATACTTTTTCAGCCTATTGCCAATACGGGGAGGTTTGAAGTTGTGGGGTTTAATTTAACTTACTTATCCCTGTTAGTTGAAAACCTGTAACTTAGCAGAATGAGGATATTTGGGCCATAATTTTTTTTTTTTTTTTTTTTGAGGGAGTGTTTCAACCTATGAAGTTTGTATTTGATGTTCTCTTTATCATTAGACTAAGACACCAATCGGTTTTTGGTGTAGGCGGAAATTGAACTTTAGATCTCTTATTCAACCATTAGAGACTTTTACTAGTTGAGTTAACCGGAACCTACTAGGACATAAAAAACTTAAGAGTCCACATTTCGGAAGTTGCTTAAATAATAATATGAAAACTTGTAACTTAGCGGGATTGAGATATTTTGGGACATCCAAAACTTAGAGTCTAAAGCTGGGAAGCCAGTTAAATAATAGTGTGTGTGTGTATATATATATATATATAAAGATTATTAAAATTGATAAATATTTTCCTTTGATAATCATATATATATATATATATTATATCATATAAATAATATAACATAATAGTTATCTCAACAATTAACTTAATAGTTGTTTATATTGAAAGGAAAATTGTTGAGAACTTCACTTTTGATTGATACTTGATGATGCTCTTTTAAAGAGAGTATATTACCGTCTTGAATAAAGATGTTTAACTTTTATATTATTGCTTGTTTGGACATTTCCGGTGATAGTTGATTATAGATAAATCCAAAATATCAAATCTTTTTTGTCAATATTATCCTTTGATTGTTTAAGTTTCATATATAGTACATATTGCCGCCCCGGCCGGGGGGGGGGGGGGGGGATTGCTTAATTGATCCTAATTCTTATATATCTATAGTTGTAATTTAAAGATTGGAGTAATTTTAACACCAGAAAGTTTATTTATTTATTTAAATGTTCTCTGCATATATAAGCCCACTCCCCCGGTTGTTGATGAGACACTAAATTGTTTTTACTTTTTAGTATGGAAAATTATTAGGTACTTTCGGAGTACTATAAATGTATAGTCCTTTCTCTCACATGAATAGTGGGTCCTACTATGAATTTAATTAGTGAGACCCACCATTCATGTAAGAGGAAGGAGTACGCATTTATGGTACTCCGGGAGTACACAAAATTTTCCTTTTAGTACACTTAATGGGTCTATTAAAATACTGCTAATTAAAAAAAGAAAAGAAAATATTATGTCCAAACACATATACCAAACCCATTTATAGGTTTTTTAAAGGCAAATTTGGAGTTGTGGATTGGAGGGTGAAAAGGATTTTTCTCATCTAATTTTGGTTTAATGGAAAATTTTGCAAATGGGTTTAAGATCTTTACAAAACCCAATTGCTCATCTGCCCAGGCGCAAGTTCTGCCTTTACAGTAGAAACAAAAAGTTGGCAACATCAATGTCAAATGCATTTTCAAAGTGTTGCCTTACCTATTCAGCCCATCATAGCTTTACACGAGCTCCAGCCTCACAAGAGTTCCAAAATATTAGTCTAAAAGTCCCACATAAATTTACCGCAGGCATGCATGAATGACACAAAGTTAGGCAAAGTTTATAGAAAAAAGACTTAAGTTAGGCAAAATTACATTATATGCCGACATCATCTCTTTTATTTTCCCTCAATCTCAAACAGTAAGGTTTAAGTCTAATACAAATTTTATTATATTTATATGGACTGTAAATGCATGAGTCAATTTTTAAGCACATAACAAAAATGTAATCAAGAAATTGCGCATTGTCAAGCTCTTCTCAAAAAAAAAAAAAAAAAAAAAAAAAAAAAAAAAAAACTTTGCCTATCTATAACACGACATATCAATGCATTCCACACAATTTTGCTTTCTCACCCCTCAAGCTTCCTAGTTGAACTGAAAATTAAGAACCATGGCTATCCAAACACAGGCTAAGATTCCAGTTTTTGATTTCTCCAACTTGGATTTGAAGTCTGGTACAAGCACTTCATGGTTCTCCGCTTGCAAAGATGTTTGCAATGCACTTGAAAAGTATGGTTGTTTTGTGGTGGAACTTGGCAAAAGCACTCTTTCAGAGCTTCACAACACAATGTTTACCTCAATAGGAGAGTTGTTTGAGTTCCCCACAGAAACCAAACTGAAAGTCATTTATGACAGGCCTTTCCATGGCTATTCCTCTTTTCCTCCTTTCGAACGCATGATGATCGATAATGCAACCTCCAAAGATGTAACTCAAAAGTTGACCAATATCTTCCTGCCAAATGGGAATGATAATTACTGGTGATAATCTAATCTTATCTTCTTCATTGATTTTTTTTAATTGTTTTTTTGAAAATATTCTAAGGTTGACAGAATAATGAATAAAACTTAGGTACAATTTTTTAAATTCTGTAACTTTGATTCTTTGATTAGTACTTAAGTTTTATACATTTTGTCATCTTTAATAGCTTATACTTTTTGTTTTCTATGTACTATATATGTTAACACTTTTTGTTGTGTTTTTCTCTTTATTAGTGAGAGTGCTAATTCCTATGTGAAGCTATTAAAGATGTGTGAATAGTACTGTAGAACCCAGTTTTAATGAAAAAGTTGTTGAAAAGTGAAATTTGTGGGTCCCGTGCACTGTTTACGGACCCACAAAACTGATAAAAGAAGCTGAAAAGTCAACAAAATACGGCTACTGTTCAATGAACAGTAGCCATTTGTACCCTAAACCGTGTGCAAAAAAAAAAAAAAAAAAAAAAAAAAAAAAAAGAGGCTGAAACGCGTTTTGCGCCAGACGTGGACGCAAAACGCGTTAGCCAAACGTAGCCAAAATGGTGACGAGAATGGTATTTGAAAACTATTGTGTGAAGAAGTACTATGACTCTCACATGGAATCAACTACTCATAGTTTGGTCCTTTTGAAGTACACTGAACCTGAGAAGACTGGAACCAATCAAGGCATTCCAAGCCACACAGACAAGCACTTTACTACCATAATTCACCAAAATCGTGTGAAGGGTTCGGAGATAAAAACAAAGGATGGTGAATGAATTGGGTTTGATTACACCCCTTCATCCTTTTTATTCTTGGCATCTGATGCACTCCAGGTGAGTAATAACTAATACCATATGTCAAAAGCAGATTAATGGTTATTATTCATACAAAACTTCTTTAGATATTCCTATTCCTAATCTCTTTTTTACTTAAAAATTTGATTATATATATACATATATATAAATATATATATATATATATATATATTAATAGCCAAAGCTTATAAAAAATCTAATTAGATTTTAATTGGATTCTCAATTTTGCACCACGTGTCCCATTTAATTTTTAATTTTGTGCTAAGTGAATAAAAATCGAAGAGTCCAAATCTAATTAGATTCTAACTTAGATTTCAACTGGAGTCCAATTTTCCGCCATGTATCCATTTTTTTTTTTTTTTTTTTGTGGCAAGTGAATTATTGGGTAAAAAAAACCAAAGAGTCTAAATCCAATTAAATTATAAATTATATATATATATAATGAGAAATTATTACATATTTTAGAAATGTATGTTTTAAAAAAGTGTAAGCTAATATTATGTATAATTTAAATCTTTTCTAAAAAAAATGTATAATTATGATTGTTTTTAATTGTACCCGTGTATATGCACAGTGTTACACTAGTTACAATAATTGAGAAGAGAAATTTGAATTATACTATTTAGCCACAAAATACTTGACCCTCTCTCTGATACTATATATGTTACGTAGAAATATTTATCAATATGAGAATCACATGAGAAACATTCGTAATAGTGATAGGAAATCGAATAAAGATAAGCTAGTATAATGTGCTGACTGTAGAATATTGTCTTAGTTAATAGTACTGAGAGAAATATTTAAAATTTGTTATGTTGATTCAAATATGTTAGATTCAATAACGAATATGTCATGATAGAATAAAATAAGTTATTTTTAGATTAAAATGGGTATGATTCGTTTATTGATAAACTATAAAAAGTTGGTAATTATTTTTATCTAGTTAGAAATCAATCTTATAAAAATTCATGTGTATGATAAATAAAAATTAGTCATGATTTTCAAAATTGCAAATTGTTTTTGTTTAAGGTAAAATTACAATTTTTAAAATTTTTACAATCAATGTATATACACTAATTGTTAGGGGTGGAAGGATTTGAATACTAAATATCTTCATTGGAAATACCAAAAAAATGTAAATTGAGTTGCAAGGCTTTTGACTAAAATTAAAAATTGTTGATTAGTGTCAGTTTGGAAACAACTTATTTCAATTTTTGCTGAATGTACTGTAAATAAAGATAAAAGTTAGCTGAATAGTATAATGAGACCCATGAATAGTATCAAAAAGTACAGTGAGACCCATGAATAGTAGCAAAAATAAGCTAAAGTTGCAAATAAGCTGAAAATTTCGGCTTGTACCAAACGGAGTGTAATCTAGAGTTCTACGTTTTCCTTACAGTAAACCTTACTTATTTTTATTCATTCAAATGAAAATAGAAAAGTAATTAATTAGAAGCAAATAGTTCAGTTACTTAATTCGTTACATAAGCACTAAGCAAAAGCTCCTAACATAATACATGTTAGGATTCAAAGAAAGTATAATTCAATTTTGCTATAAAACTATGTGAAATTTGGAAGTAGCTTATTAATTAATTATTTTTGGTTTAGTGGAGTGATCAATTAGAAATATTTTCAGAATCCGTAAAATTCTGAAACAAATTCTGTTAATTTATTCTTCTAAAAAAAAAAAAAGAAGCTTCGGTTAGCTTTCCAATATTCTACTTTTCCAATTATTTAATTTACATTACGCTTTACAAGATCGTATCCAATGAAATTGACTTATGCATGTTTTGCTTGACCAAGGTATGGAGCAATGATAGGATAAAAGCTTGCATCCATCGAGTTATGTTGAGTGAAAATTCTGAGACGAGATACTCACTTGGGTTGGTTTCATACAACAATAAGACGATATGTGTGCCAGAAGAATTTGTTGATGAGCAACACCCTTTACAATACAAGCCATTAAATCTTAATGATTATGCCCATGCACACATTGCATCAATTGCTCAACGAAAAGAAGTTCCTATCGCTGCCTATTGTGGTGTTTGAAGTTGAATGTACTCTCAGTCCAAAGAAACTAGTCTCTTGCTAGTTTATTTCAAATTTCAATGCAGTGTGTGGTCACTTTATATATAGTGACTTGCTTTCTTCTAGAATAAGGTTATGTCTTTATTTGAAATTTTAAAAGATGGAATAAGTTACTTTCCGTTTAACTATTTTCAGAGGTTTTTCCTTCGCCCATATCTAAGGCAAAGCAATGCTATAGCATATGTCTTAGCTAGGAGAGTAAGATTTTTTTTTTCTTTATTAATTAACTTTGGTCCATCCATATGCATGGTTTCACTTTTACGTGGACTCAATTTGTTGCAAAATTATGCATTTCAAGATGCTCGACAACATAAATAGGAGGAAATACACACTTCAAAGTCTGAACACTAATATGACTCATAGCTAGCTTGTGTTTGGATAAAGACATGGTTAATTAAACAAAATCTTAAAGAAGATGGAGTTTGCATTCTTCACATTTAAAACTCTCATCAATCACAAACTCCGTTGTTTCAATGAGAAGTACATAGAAAATATAAAACGACGGGAATTGTCAATTTTTTGTTATTTGGATGTAACCAGAACTTGCAAAAATCCTTGTATATATAATGTTGTTGTTAACTAAAAAAATTTAATGGCATAGATTATTGACAATATGAATAGACTTGAATCAAAATAACCCATTAAAAATAAACCACACCCGTACAATTATTCCAACAACATTATTTTCTAGTAATAGTGTTGGAGTATTTTAATATTATTTAGTTAAAATGAATAAATATGATAATATAAATATAATGATATGAGAGTTAATATGAAAGATAAAGAGTTGAATAATGTTGTCCACTTTTAGTGAGAATCTATAAGAAAGTGGACAACGTTTGCAAATTTTAAAAGAAAAGTGGATAACATTGGCCACTTTTGGAGAGAAGCCATGAGAAAGTGGACAATGCTGTTCACTCTTAAGAGAAAAAGTGGACAACGCTATTCACCTTTGATAGTAAAAGTGGACAACGATGTTCACCTTTAAGAGAGAATGTGGACAATGAAGTTCACCTTTAAGAGAAAAAGTGGACAACGATATTCATATTTAAGAGAAAAAGTGGACATTATTTAGTCACTTTTTATGAAGAATCCAATTTCAAAGGGCAGACAAGAGCTAAGAAACTTTTATTGTGAAGCTCAAATGCAAAGGGCAGACCAGGCCTGCTAAACTTGGCCACGTTTAGTGCATGCACAATTGCAAAGGGCAGATTAAAGAGCAGATCAGGTCTACTCATCCTTTTAGTGCATACCCAATTGCAAAGGGTAGACCAGGTCTGCTCTGCTTTGCTCCATCTTCTCCTAAAAAAAGGTTTGCTCTGCTCATACTTTTAGTGCATACCCAATTGCGAAGGGCAGATCAGGTCTGCTTTGCGCTGCTCTATCTTCTAAAAAAAGGGTTTGATCTGCTCATACTTTTAGTGCGTACCCAATTGCAAAGGGCAGACCAGGTCTGCTCTATATTCTAAAAAAAAAAAAAAAAAGGGGTCTGCTCTGCTTTGCTTAGGTTAATAAAAGTTCATTTTATAGATATCATATCATATGCCAAGGCTTTGCATCTTCAAGGGATTTTTTTTCCCTGTTGGATTTAAATGCAAAAAATTTATTATTGCATAGTTATATTTCTTTTCCACTTGCTGTAGTTTGCATATATTGCACATTTTTATATGAAATTGTTGTTGCTTTCTAGGCAAAGATTTTTGTATGGCTTTGATTCAAGAAGTGGCACAAATTCAAAATATTGTTATCTTCCTCCAGCAGTTTGCATACAGTTATATTTTTACTTAATTTCATTCATTTTCAAATAAATGTACGTTCGAATAAAATAAATATATTTAGTTTTTATTTACTAACCCCATGCATAGCACGGGTTAGCGACTAGTTCTTTAATAATGCAGAACTCCAAAATTATCATCAGAAAAAGCATTAAATAATATTCTTCTAAAAAAAGCATTAAATATGGTTGACTAAAATTCAGAAATCTAGCTGCACATTTATATAAACATTAATTCTTTAACGGACAAAATTTGGCTATAAATTTGGTTGTAGCCTAGGACTACACCTTCTTTTTAAAAAATTTAGCATTACTACAAATTTTGGAAATCTAACCGTTAGATTACATGTTCTTTACTTTCTTAACACATATGTCAAATTTTATGTCAATTGGATGTTATTTACTATATAATCCATAGATTTATTTTTTATGTAGAATTTCATACTACATAAACTTGCAATTTAAACAATTGATTGATGACATAACTATTGATCTTTGATTGTTTGAAAATTTTGCCAGCATGTAATTGAATGGTGGATTTGTCAAAATTCAAATTTAATAAAAAGATATTGAGTGAAATTGTAGCCTTAGGCTACTACAAACGTTGTCCTTCATTAAATAATGCCAAACTCCAAAATTATCATCAGAAAAAGCACTAAATGATAACTTCGGACTTCACTTGAAAAGGGAAAAACTAATGCACATAGCATATTTTACACGTTCTTAATTTTATGTATTAGGGCAGTGTGTATTTGCACACACTAATGTGCAATAACACTGCCTAATAATTTTGTTTGAATAATTTTACGAATGTGGTTTATTTTAATATATTTTTTAATGGGTTATTTTGATTCAAGTCTAGTCAATTAGTTTTATAAAAAAAAAGTCTAGTCAATTAGTCAATATTCTGTGTCATTATAATTTTTTAATTAGTTGATAACAATATTATATACAAGGACTTTAAAAAGAGATGGGTTCAAGTTACACCTGGTGTAACTCCATAAGAGTTACACCTTTTTTGTACCGTAGATTTCTAATAGATCCAATGGTTGGGAAAATAGCATTAAATGATTATTTTGTTTCTCTTCCTTATTTATGACAAATTAATTCTCTCCTTTTTTTTCTCTCTCTTACTTACCCAATATAAAAGGAAATTCTCTTCTTCTCTCTCTCACGGTCTCACCTATTTTCTCTCTCTTACTTACCCAATAAAAAACAAAATTCTCTGCTTTCTTTCACCGTGATCTGAGTAGAGGAAGAAAAGATAAAACAAAATGATTTTTTTATGAAGTTTACTTGTACAATATTTGCTCCACCCAAAACACCGGCTCGTACAATATACTGCAACAGCTTCTAAAACAGGCATTAGTCTATCTAATTCTTTTTCAGCGGATATCCTAGAGGCCATTGGCCGTGTAGATTGAGCACCAATATCGATCATATCAGCCCCTTCAGAAATCATCAAGCGGGCTTGAGTAACTGCAGCCTCCACAGAGACAAACTTTCCTCCATCACTAAAACTATCTGTGGTCACATTAAGGATACCCATGACAGAGGTTCTCTGTGACCAGTCCCATAAACCACTTTTAATTGGATTCTCAAAGAAAACTGAACATAATTTGGACATCCTAGTGGGATTACCAAACATCTGTGTCGAGATTGCAAGAAAAAGTTTCGGTGTCTCTCATGCTCCCATGCTGATTAGACCCTCCAGAAAGAAATTTTTAGGTCACATTTGCTCTCGAATTGCTGCAGATGAGACAGATTCTGCCACTATTGCTTGTGTCACTGCCGGTGTTTTGGGTGGAGCAAAGATTGTACATGATTTGAGTTATGTTTTATATGAGGCTTTGCTTTGTCTCTGTGCTCTACCCATAATGTTTTCTATCATTTTTTTTAAGAGAGTTTGTGAATTAGGAAATTAGGAAAACTGAAACCCCAAAACCATTTGAAACACAAAACAAGTCTAACAAAGAAGAAAAAACGTTGTCTAACAACAGAAATTTTAGGAAGAAATGAACACCATTAAACAAAATCCAATGAGATCTATGGAAAGTAATAAATGAGGATAGAGAAAAACTATTATTAATTAGGTAAATAAGGTGGAAAGAAAAAATTATTTAATGCTATTTTTCTGACCGTTGGATCTATTAGAAATTTACGGTACAAAAAAGGTGTAACTCTATAAGAGTTATACTAGGTGTAACTTGAACCCATCTCCTTTACAAATTCTGGTTACATCCAAATTACAACCAAAAAAAAAAAAAAACTAACTCCGATCATTTTATATTTTCTATTTACATGACAATCAAACAGCAGAATATGCGATTAATGAGAGTTTAAATCATAAAAGCATTCCCATTAAGGATGCTAAAAATGCTAAAAGCTAAATTTTACCACCAACACAAAAAAATACCTACTACATCAAAGATTTCAAATGCCAAAAATTTTGATACCTAGCTATAGTGAGCTGTTGTCAATAATAACTCACTGTGTTAAACTAAATATTATTTTTTTATTCCCAACGGTCACTTTTTCTTTTTCCTTTTTATTTTTCTCTTCTTTCTTCTCTCTCCTCTCTCCTCTCTCACTTTCCTCTTCTCTCTTTCCTGTAACTTTTGTTTCTCTCTATTTCAAAGTTTGAGCTCCTCCCTTTCAAGGTTCGTTGGTCGAGAACTTCAAAGCCCAAACGCCACTAGACACGAAATCCACTTTGCCTTCGGAGTGTTGCCGCCGATATGGAGGTAGAGCTTGATGACAGGGTGATTTGATTTTGTGGGTTTGGGTTCATGGGTCTGGGTTCTGTGGTTTGATCATTTCATGGGTTTGGGTTCTGTGTTTTGATTTCAGCGGGGTGATTTAATTTTGTGACTTGGTGGGTTTGTGGGTCTCTAACCGGCGTGGGCAGCGGCGTTGAGGGGAGATCGGCATGGGTCATCAAGTTGATTGGCATGAGTCTTTGATAGGCGTGGTGGTCGTTGGAATTGTGGTGGCTGGTGGCTGGCCACCTCACTTGACTTCGACCAAGTCGATTCACTCGCTGCCTCACTCGTAGGTATGGATTAGGCCATAAGCGATGGCATTGATGTGCTTTTGCTCTCTCTCGGTGGTTGTTTTTCTTTTTCCTTTTCCGATTGTTGGTGGTGATGAGGTTGTGGGTTTGGGTTTGTGATTTTGGTGGGTTGTTTTTCTTTTTCTTTTTCTTTTTCCGATTATTGGTGGTGATGAGGTTGTGGGTTTGTGATTTGGTTTTGATTTTGGAGGGTTGTTTTTCTTTTTCTTTTTCCGGTTGTTGTGGTGAATGGTGATGAGCTTATGGGTTTAGGTTTGTGATTTGGTTATGATTTTGGTGGTTGGTGGTCATGGTTGTGGGTGGTGGTGACAGTGGCAATTGTTGTAGCTATGGTGGCACTGGCAGGTGGTTTTATTTTTCTTTTTGTTTTCGATGGTGGTGGCTAGCAGCAGCTAGCTGTGGGTGTGGGTTTGCAAAGAAAGTGGTGGGTTTTCAGAGAAAGGGAGAGACGCGGATAAGAAGAGAGAGAAAGAAACATACAGAGAATTAAAAAAATAATATTTAAATGAAGTGGTAAAAAAAATAGAATCTTTGATGTATGATGTATTATAAAGTGAGTTGTTAAAAGTTAAAAAGTAGTGTTTTGAGATGGTAAATGCTAAAAATTTTGACTCCCTTGATGGGAATGCTCTAAGAATGTAAACTCTGTCATTTTTAAGTTTTTGAACTTAACAATGTCTTTATCCAAGTACAAGTTGTGAGTCATTGTTGGTGTTTAGACTTTGGAGTGTAAAATTTTGCAACAAATTGAGTCCATATAATGATGTAAAGAGAAAAAACCATGCATGTGGATGGACCAAATTTATTTTCTATTAGATATATATTATTCTAATATAATATGCTAAATCCTATAATTAATAGATTTCTAGTACAAGTAGGAGACTTGGCTTACACAATATATTAGCCAAGCCTAATCCTACTTTTTGTGCAAGCCAAGTCTCATACTTATACTAAAAGTCTATTAGCTATAGGGTTTAGCCTAATATATATAATATATACCCATGTTGGGCTTATTGTAACGCATGATTTGTACTGCATTTTGATATATTAACACATGATTTGTACTACACTTATATAATAAAAATGTAGCACTTTTAAGGTTTCATGTTCTCATGTTCACTATTTTTGTGTATTCTTTGTTTTATACTTCTACTTCTTTTTTTTCTTTTTTTTTTGGTCAGATTTAATTCGACATCTATATTTTATCATTTTTAACGTGGTATAAGTTAATCTTCAATATTATCCATCCATTGTATCTTTATTAGCATCATTTTGAAACCTTTTAAGTATCATTATACAAATTTAAATAAAAAAAAGACATGAAAAAAAAAAATGGTTAAAAAATCAATAATGTTATATTAGCCCAATGTAATAGGCCCAAGCCTAATCATACATTGTGCAGAAAATAAGTCTCCTATTTGTACTAGAAATCTATTAGTTTAGAGTTTAGTCTACTATATATACCCATGTTCTAGTTCATTGTAACACTTGATTTGTATTACACTCTCATATATTAAAGTTGTAACTCTTAAGGGTTTCCTCCGTAGACGTAGGCCGTTAAACTGAAATATGTAAACTTCATGTTCTTATTTTATATTTTATGCTTCTTTCATCCCTATATATTCTAGCATATTCAACATGGTTATATCAATACTAATATTTAACATGTGATAATTAAATTCACGTAATCATCAAGTTCTTGATTTCAAAAGACATTTATTTATGAGCAATATCCCGTACATAATTTTATTCATACATATATTCTTATTGAAAGCCCTTTAAAAGTTCAAATGAAAAATATCAATAGACACTTGTGATAGAAAAATATGAACAGACACTTCTGTGAGTAAGATTAGAATTAAAAGAAAAGACATGCAAAAAAACTGGTAAGGAAACCAATAATGTGATGATTAAAATCATCAAGTTCTTGATATCGCAAATATTTATTTATGAGTAATATTGAGTACATAAATTTTACACATCTTATTCCACACAACCTTGACAATTTTAGTGCAAAATGTGGGTATGCAATTGTGCGTGTAAGAGTCATTTTCCATAAACAATTACGTCATGAAGTATATCATGCATTTGATGTAGAAATTGTTTTATGTGTCCTCTTACACACTAATACAGGAAAATAAATAAATAAATAACTAGAAATTAGTTGAAATACTGTTCAATGTATTTTGAACCCCAACTACCCTAATCAAATGAAACCAAATCTTTAATCCAATATAGAACAAATAATTTATTGAGGGCAATTTCAGCTTTTGCCAAGTACACACGTAATTCTGTATATATATGAATACATAAAAGCACACACATTGATAATGGAATTTGGAAGTCTAAAATCATGTGATGTCCAAAACTTGCACCACAGCATCAGTCCGTAAGCAGAATAAAAGCATGTAATATCGAAGGCCCAAGATCTCCTCCAAGGCTACAAGGTTAAACAATAGCCATTAGTTTGCAAAATTAAAATCAATCCATAAGAAATAGTTAGAAACATATAACCAATCCAACAAAAATTCCCAAACCTTTTTTAGTAAAATTGTAATAGCCTCTAGCTGTGGAACATCTTCTGCAATCTTGTAGTATGCACTACTATTGTCACATACAACCAATCCTTCAGGTTGGTCATCAATAGGAAATATGAATGTCTCCAAGAACGGTTTAACATCAAAGAGCCACAGACTCCCCAAAAACCAACAATGAATCCAAGCCCTGTACCAATATAAAGACATCTCCAGAATTCATCTCCATCTTCTTGATAGTTTTCACTGCTATTAGTGTTGGATGTTACATCTTCTGGGCACTTTTCTATAAGTGGAGGTCCACAGAGTCCAAGATTACCAATGAATCTGTCAGAATCAAAGGACTGGAGTTGAGTGCCTGTCGGAATTCTTCCTGAAAATTCATTGTAGGACAAGTTTAGGAAGCCCAAGTAATGTAAAGCAACCATGCTAGCAGGTAATGAACCAAATAACCGATTTCTTGACAAATCCAAAGATTCCACTTGCTCCAATTGACCAATGTTTTGTGGAATCATTCCAGTCAACGTGTTTCCTGATAGATTTAATGCTTTTAATTCTATGAGGCTGCATATCTCATCTGGAATTTTTCCAGTCAATTTGTTGTTTGCAAGATCAATGCTCCTCATTTCTCCGAAATTCTTTCCGTACTCATACACATTCCCTTTCCAACCAACAATTATATTGACACTATTAAAAGCATTATTGACACTCTTCCCTTTCCAACCAACAATTATATTGACAACATCAATGATGTTGTTACTCCCAGAACCATGCATGCCACCTGGACCAAAAATTGTATATACCATGCCATTCCAAAAGAAGAAGTTGTCACTCATGGTAAAATCTGAAACTTTGTGTGCCATGGCAGTCAAATTATTGAGGCACTGGGGAATGGCTCCAGAAATATTATTTTGAGACAAGTCAATATATTTAATATGGACTAGCAAACAAATTTGAAATTGCATACTTCCATGAAATTTATTGGATCTGAGGCTAAGAATGATCAGTGAGGACATTTTTTCCCCTATCCAAGTTGGTATCTTCCCAGATAATTTATTCTTTCCCAAGCACAAAAATCTTAACATAGTGCAATTTTGCAAGGACCAAGGCAATTCTCCTGACAAGCTATTATAGCTTAAGTCTAATGTTATAAGTTGTGTTAAAGAACCCATAGAGTGTGGAATTTTCCCAGACAACTTATTGTGAGCCAAATTCAGAACTTCTAGTCCTTGCCAATGCATGAAACAATCAGGGATCTCTTCAGATAGATGGTTGCTTGAGAGGTCAAGGAATCTTAAATTACCACCAGAAATCGAGCATACAAAGGAATTTAACCTTGAAAACATATTTTTGGAGAGATTTATTGAGGTCAAATTCGGAGGAAACACTGGTAATGGGCCTTCAAATCTGTTTGAACTGAAATCTATTGTGTGAAGGTTTGAAACTTTAGTGGATATATTTGGCAACCTTCCCTTGATTTTGTTATGAGACAAATTTAAATAGCGTAACTCACTAGGCACGTCCCAGAACGAAGTGGGGATGGTATTTGAAATTCGAGTACTGGAGATATCGAGGAATTGAAGGTTTCTTTGAGTTTTTATCCAATTTGGGAAATCAGGACCCAACTTGCAAGATCTCACATATAGAGAGTACAATTGGAAAGGGGGAACCCAATCAAAGCTGAAATTTAAAGTTAAAGGATTATAAGATAAGTCTAAATATGACAATTGGGGGAAATTTGATAGTTGGGCTTCTGAGATGATGCCTTCCAACATATTGGAGCGTACAATCAAATACTCTAGCTTATGTAGGCTTTCAATACTTTTGGCCAAATTCCCATTTAATTTATTGTTAGCAAGACCTAACCATATTAATGATGGAAATATTGAAAAATTAGGCACTGGCCCCACAATGTGATTGCTATCTAAATATAAGGCCTCTAATGAATCTTTTAGGCATCCCTTCAAGTTTTTGAAGAACTCAAGAACCTGTCCATTTAGATAGTTCTCAAACAAACTCAAAGTTGTTAAAGTACATATATCCTCAAACGATTTTGGAATGCCACCTTCAAGTTGATTATCGTCGAGGAAGAGGTCCTGAAGAGAATTCATGTTGCCAAAAGCATTCGGAATTGAGCCATTTACTTGATTAGAAGAGAGATAAACATAAGCAAGCTTGGTACTAGAGTTGAACAACCAGGGGAATATCGAGGAAGTCATGTGAGGGTTGCCAGAGAGATCAAGGTCGGTAAGAGATTTAGAGGAATTAACATGCAAAAGAGAAGAGGGAGTGATAAGAGGTAGATCACAATCACTCAACCACAACCCTGATAGCTTTGGTAGACCAGCAACAACTTTCAGCCAATTATTGGCTACACTGAGATTCACAGAATCTAGGCCGAGGTGTTCTATTGAAACAAGAGGAGAAAGCCAGTCAAGATTTTCAGCAATTTTCAAATAATTCCCACCGAGGTCAAGAGTTTGCAAACGGGAAAGGTTACCAAGCTGAGATGGAATTTGGCCACTGAGATTAGCAATATTGAGATTTAGGAACTTTAAGTTACTGAGTAAAGTGATAAACTTTGGGAATTGGCTTTGATTAAAATCATTGTAACTCAGGTCCAAATAACTCAAATGATGCAACTCAATTAGTAAAGGACTGATCGTACCTCGCAAAGTTGGCTTATTATCCCCAGCCTGAAGGTCAAGTTGGAGTATATGGCCTGTTTGGCTGCTGCAATGAACTCCTTCCCAGTTGCAGCAATTTTTCTTTGCATATTCAGTCCCCCATGAAGAGAGCCTATTGTTGTCATCAACAAGATCTTTTTTGAACGCAAGGAGTGCTTGTCTCTCCCTCTCTATGCACCACATATTACCGTCTCCAACCCCTGAAATGACTCCAAGAGTTGGTTTCAAGTGCAGTAAGAGCGTAAAAATTGCACAGAGAAGTTTCAGGGACCTTCCACCCATGATAAAAGTCATGGCCGATGATACAAACAATTATAAGTAAAGATCAAGATGCACTGCTAAAGCAATCAGTATTTCAAGTTTGAGTTTGTTTTTTGTGCTCTCACCATCCCTTAGCATCAGCTATTTATAAACACAATTGCATGCACGTAAAAAAGATTCATACCCAAACCCATTGAAAATTATTGTATGCTCTGAAAGTATCATACATGCATAATTTTCCTTCTGACATAAATTGTGAGTTTTATCATAAATTTAATTAGTAAGATCCATAATGATATGAGAGGGAGGAGTATGCATTTATGGTACTCCGAAAGTATTCTATAATTACCTCCAACCCATTTCCAGCTGTTTGCCAATAGTGCAAAACATCAAATACTAATGTAAAAACATGATAGGTTTCTTCACTAATTTTAAACTAAGAGATTCGCTTGTTTTCCAAATTCCCTAAACTAGGGATATTGGCCAGGATGTTTCAAACTATGCCCAAATTAGGGGCATTGGCTCAATGGTTCTCAAAGCATATGTCCATATTAGGGGCATTGTCCAAATGATGGTGTCTCCATTTACATTGGTTATAAAAAAAATTCACCTAACAAGCTAGGGGTATTCGCCCAAATGATCGTCTTTGATTTACATTGTTCCTAAAAATCACTTCCCTAACAAAGAAATTGCAATAAAAGAAAAAGATGTTATTGTTCCTGCCCATGGAAATGGGAAACGATTATTTTTATCTCCTCTACCATTTTGCTTTTTGATCAACCCAAATATCTCTGTATAATGTTTATCAACACCCCATCCCCGCCAAACATAAAAGAATAATTTCAGAATGACTTCACAATCTTTGTAATCTACACACATTTAGCTTTTAAACAACCAATCATCTCTATTCTCAAAATTAATCCTTCCACAGGTTCAAGCAAAATTTCTACAAATGACACATTTGTATTGAAGTACAACCAAAATCCAATGACAGGCTGCTTAGGCCTATCGCTGAAACTTGTTCATAACAATGAAACAGCCATAAGTTAAAACAGAATACTTCATCCCACCTTTGTACAATCAACAAGAAATCACAGACCCATGATCCTGGCAATTTGATTGCTAGGCATCATGCAAATATGATGACTTCCCCCCATAGCTCCTCAAACAGACACACTGGTTGTTTTGGCTCGAGTCTTAACTGGGGGCTCTTCCTTGAAGCCTAACATCTTATAGGCCTTGACACAAGAAACAACGATATCCATTCCTGCACCAATTCCACTGGCACAAAAACATGGCAGATTTTATGTTCTATGAATCTGGACTTTAATTCTTTAAAGAATCAAATATGCCAACTATAATTTTATGTGTAAAATGCATGCAAAGGGAACATGAAACGCTGATAATGCGGTCAAAAGAAGATTAATGACACTGATATTATTAGAATTAAGAAAAGACAAAGTTGCTAATGCGTAAAAAAGGATCAGTATTTTACTATTTTTCAGCTTTAGGAACCAACCAATGATAAAGATAAAGACAGGATAAATTTTATTTATTAAACACTTCTTTTTATGAATATTAAACACTTTTTCTACCACCACAAGGTGCTGCTTATTTACACGAATAAAAAAATTCACGTGGATGACATTGACCAATGGGAGACCAAGCTCAAAAATTAAAAAAGAGAAGAAAAGAAAAGTAAAGAGAGGAGAGGACCACGTCATATATATATATATATATATATATATAAAAGCACCGTAAATGGTAAGCAAAGCAGCAGTGCAACTGCAGCATCTTGTGGTGGCAGAAAAAGTGTTTAATATAATTATATTTATGAAAAAAAAGTTGTTATATATAACATTTTGAGTTAGTTTTTGTTTTTGGACAACAGCTTTTTTTTTTTTTTTTTCCTTTTTGGATTAAAATATTGAATTGGTGATGTAAAATAGAAAATACAAACTTTCCTTGAGAAGTAGTAGAAATCATTGGAAATAGAGATGAAATTGCATGAAAATTGGTGTGAAAAGGAAAATGATGCTGGGAGTAAAACTCGTTGTCTTTGGCCACGACCGAAATCACTTTTCGTGCAAATTCGTTCCTTTAGTTCTTGTCATATACATTTTTGTTGTTTTTAGTCATTTTTATTTTATATATAATTTTTAATTTTAAAAAGAAGCCAGAATAAAATTTCGTCTGCTTTGAGACATCTCCTAAAAATATTAGTATTTGATTTTGCAATAATCTCAATTATTTATATATATATTTTAGTAATATTTCCTATTTTGTCACCCAATTTTGTAATTACTGTGAATTAGAGTTTTTAGGGTGGCCTGAATTTTCTTCTACTACTTAAATGCATTGTAGATTCCAACACAATTCATTTTTTCAAATTAACAAAAAATACAGACTTTGCCTCTCATTTTTTGGTAATTTACAGACTTTATTATGTTGTGGATTTAAGGAACTCATTAGAAATTCGAGGTTATCTTCTTGAAGTAAACATATTTTGTTTCTTGTAGCTCCACGCTGTATCAATTGGACAAGAGCTCTAACGCATTAGATTGGATATCTTTTAACATAATGGATTTTACATTTGAACTAAATCTAAACTTTATAAAATTTTATTCTAGTACCTATCCTTTGAAGTTTGAATTTAGGAGATGGTAAGCAATATACTTCTAAGTTGTGTTTGGTTACTTGAATTTGGATTTGAATTTTAAAATTGTGGATTTGAAATGCTTTAATTCCAAATCTATAAATGTTAAAACATATTTTATAAATTTCTAAAATTGTATGGGTTTATAATTATTTCAAATTCAAGAATTTTAAGGTTTAAAATTCTTGGTAAATTTGTCAAATTTAAATCTTTAACCTTTTTAAAACTATCCAAACAAGGTACATATTTGGATTTCAATCACTAAAATCCAAATCCTGCCATCCAAACACACCACTAAGAAATTCAAACTATTTTTAGCCCTCAATTTTATTTGGGGTCTTGAAACACTCTATCCTTTTATTGGTAAAAATTTGTGATGGAGTCTTTGAGGGAGTTTTTGCTTTCGGAATATAGGGGCTGTTTGGTAACGTTGTTCTAATAATGTTGTTTGTATTTTTTAGAAATACGTGTATATGAAAAAGTATGTAAAGATATGTGTAATATTGTTTAAAAACTGAAAAATATTGCTTAAACTACCATACCAAACGACCCTTCTTTTTTATTTTCCTTTAGGGTATGTTTGGTTGGGGTGAAAACATGGAGGATGGAAAATAGAGAGAGTAAAATAGGAAAGAAAATGGCATTTTTCATTGTTTGGTTGAGGAGAGAAAACAAGAGAGACAAAAAATAGGGGGAAAAATTTTCCATCCAGGCCCACATTTTTTTATCCTCCCAATTTGGGAGGAAAATGAGGAGGGAAAAGTGCTGAAAGATGCACTTTACACAAATACTCTCAATTTAAGTTGCATTTTTCTTTCTTTCTTCTCTCTTCCCTAGGCAGCAATGTTGCCCTCTTTTTTTTTTTTTTTTTTTTGGGCAACAACGTTGCCCCCCCCCCCCCCCCCTCTTTTTTTGTTGGGCAATCACGTTGCCAGTTGTCACTTTTTTTTTTTTTTTGGGCATTAACATTGCCTTTTTTTTGTTTTCTAATTTTTTTTCTTTTGATTTTTTAGGGTTTGGGCATGATAGTTTATTTTTATTTTTACTAGATGTGATTTTTTTTGGAACATTTTTTTTTTTTTTTTTATAAAAAATTTTGGGTGATTGCACTTTTTTGTGTGGTTATTTGTCACTTTTAAAAAAAAAAAAATTTGGCATCATTCTTTAACAAGGGTATATGAGTAAATTTATTCAAACTCATTTTTTCCATCCCTCCACTTTTCCACTCCTAACCAAACAAAAAGAAGAGAAAATAAAATCTTTTCTATCATTCCACAATTTTTTATATTTTCACTTTTTCCCCTTTCCAACCAAACATCCTTAATCTCAGTTGCTTTGATGATTATGTTAAGAAGAAGAAAGGTGATCACATTAAAAACTGGAAATGATTTTGAGTGTCAAGTGTGAACTCAAGCATTGGCGTCAGAATTCATGGTAAGAACTAGTTTCAACTTTCATAAATATGCACAGCTAGAGAAGTTATGGCTACTACTTTCACTCAGTTTACAATGCCTCTGCCTCCAGGAGACCTTGCAGGTAAAAACTGTGTAAAAATATAAAAGCCACTTGATAATGTTGTTTTAGTAATATTATTTATATTTTTTAAAAATATATATAGATAGAAAAATGTATAAAAACCACGTATAATACTATTTAAAAACCAAAAAATATTACTTAAACTACCCTACTAAATGACATTTTTTATAATTTTCCTTTAATTTCCGGGATCTCAGTTGCTTTGATGATTATGTTAAGAAGAAGAAAGCTGATCACATTTAAGACTGGCAATGATTTTGGGTGTCAGGTGTGAACTCAAGAAGGATTGGCGTCAGAATTCATTGTAAGAATTAGTTTCAACTTTCATAAATATGCACAGCTAGAGAAGTTAATGGACCTGCCACCCATGTGATTTTTATGGCCACTACTTTGACTCGGTTTACAATGCCTTCACACGAGACATTGCAGTTAAAAAATAATTATTGGGCAGAAGCAAAACTTGTGTTTTTGCAGTTAAGAACATGAAAAGAAAAGTAAATTTTAATAATTTAATTTGTGTGTGTATTTTTTTTTAATTTAGATTTTTTAATTATTTATATACTGACACGGCATTTTCAAATATTTACTAAATTTCTTTTCATTAATAAGTTATCTGTAAAGACTTAGATTGATAGTAAATTTATTGCAAGTTAAAAATAACAATAATTAAATTGACTATTAGCAAAATAGAATTTGGTTTATTTTTGATATTTTTTTAATTGAATATTTTATTTTATTTAAAAAAAATAGTAAGTAGTAGTAGATTTTAATTTCTATATTTTATTTAGTTAATAAGCGATGTAATAATTTCTCATTAAAAAAAAAAAATCTAATTAAACAAGTTACCGAAATAAACCAAATTTACCAAAATGAATGAACTAAATTAATTGACTTTAAAATGTAAGAACCTAAACGTGTCTTGTGATTGGTCATTGCCTCATTGGTCATCACTTTGGTCATATATATTAATAAGTTAATTGTAAGGACTTAGATTGATAGCAAATTGATTGCAAGTTAAAAATAATAATAATTAAATGGGCTATTAGCAAAATAGAGTTTGGTTTATTTTTGATACTATTATAATTGAATTTTTTTTTTAAAATGCAAAATAGTAAGTAATAGTAGATTTTAATTTTTATATTTTATTTAGTTAATGAGGGATGTAATAATTTCTCGTTACATTAAAAGAAAATTCTGGTTAAAAAAGTACCAAAATAAGCTAAATTTATCAAAATAAATGAACTAAATTAATTGACTCCAAAATGTAAGAACCGTCTTGTGATTGGTCATCCCTTTGGTCAAATATATAGATTATAGACCTGTGGCTTGCACAGCCTCCCTGCCTATGCGTGTCAGGTAACAGAACAGAATTCATTAATTTTCCTACAGAGGTAATAGACTTCGTGCTGCGCTGCCTTTGCAACACGTACGTATTTCTACTTCGGATGGCTTATTGGAAGTTTCATGTTTCATGTGGATGTCCTACGTAGTACGTACTGGTAAATGATATTTATTTGTTTATATTGTCAATGGTGTGGGAGACTTCCTCACAGTGAGATTGATAATTATTTATTTATTTATATTTAGAAAACAAAATGGCAAGAAAATATTACTACTTGTAAATAGAGGCTGTAAGCCAGTAACTTTGTTTCAATTTCATATTTGAACTTAAGTCATCTATACAGCCCAACTCAACGTAGATTCAGGTGACAATTATATCAAGAAACTCTGAAAATTCCATCCTACAAACAAAAGGCATTATTTGTAATTAAAGTTTCAATTACAACAACGCCCCCCCCCAAAAAATAAAAAAGAGGAAAAATAAATTATGAATGACATTTGTTTATAATGCAAACCTGATATATATATACACACACACACACATCAGATTATAATATATAAGTTCATAACCCTAGTCCATTCCTATTTTGGGCAGAACAAAACTATTAATTCTTTGATACCAATAAAGTAATAGGGATCTTGAACTAAGGAAAAGATTCTAGATGCTAAAAAAGGCCGGTATAGCTTTTGTCAATGTTATACCCCGTAACTTTTTCTCGTTTGTTGGATGTGCTTTTGTCAAATCCACCGTTGGATTACATTGTCTCCTTATATCTTTCAGCTTGCAAAATATCAAAATGATCATCATAGATCAATAACTATCTCATCTAAAATATATATATTAGATTAAATTTTAATTTTTTGTCATTAAAATCATACACAAAACATGAGTTTATGGATTGGATAGTAAATTAGATCCAACAATAACAACAAAGCCTTAGTCCCAAAAATCTTGGGCTGCCTATGAATCCTCAACAAATTAGCTAGCATCAATTGGATGGTAAATAAGATCCAATTGACACAATATTTTGCATGCTTGTTAATCATAAACAGAACATTTAATCCAACAATTGAATTTTCAACATAAATCCAATAAAAAGTTATTATAGCTTATTGTTAAATTTTTTAATAAATTACTCTTACTTATCAACAAAAAAAAAAGTAATTATAGGGTGGAGCACTGACAAAGAGTTACATCAAGATTAATTTAATATAACCCATTTATTTTATATATATATATATAGACACACACACACTTGACTGAGAAAGAGTTTGACCAGGCTAACCAATTTGATAACCTGTCTTGTAGGGTTGGCAATAAAAATTCAGAAGCCTCTAAAAAACCTAATATGAGTTTACTAACTTCACATACAGCCGTAGCCAGTATGCAGTTGTAAAATTAATTTACCTAGTTACTGGTCTCCATACAGGTAGCAGAGTTTCAAATCTCTTAATTATCCAACTAAATCCATCTGTACGACTACTAACCCCCCAAAAGCTAGTCCTCCTATAACTATATCAACCTCTAACGCCCCTCCTTTTAAAAATTAAAAAAAAAAAAAACACAGAGAGCCATAAAGAGGCCTCCTCATAAATTCTATTTCAGTTGTTCAATATAAAAAGTAAAGTGCTTCAGATTTCTGAATCAATTTTTTTTTTTCCAATCATGTGCAAACCTTGATAGATAATAGATTGCTTTTCTAGCCACTTCCTTCCAACTCTTCAAAATGAGCTATAACAGATAGGGTGCAGTCACAGAGATAATAAGTGATAAGTACCTGATGGATACCACTTTCATGAGCAAAAGCATTACGACCAACAGTAGCTGTGTGGCTGCACATGCAACCCAGTGTACTCCTCAACCTAAACAATTATGCCTTGAGTATCAAAAGTGCATTCAACCAACAATGAAAAAATAGGTGTAATTTGTACAGTGAAGAAATTACCATCTTGCTTGTCATATAAATGTGCCGTGTATTAATTCCTGTATAAAGACCTCCCAAGACATCCCCATCATGGCATTTTAAGATCATTACAACCTGCATATTTCAAAAGTATGTTAGAGCACTTTAAACAACAAAAGGGTAATCAATGGCAAAGAGAACAATGAAACAATATAGAAGAATATGAAGAAATTAGCTATGAAAAAATCTTTCATGAAGCCACAACCTTATAATTGAACCCTTTCTTAAATAAAAATAAAAAATAAAAAAAATAAAAGGTGGGGGATGGGGAGTTCCACTTCAGTTATAGCTCATTGGCTTAAACTATTATTTTAAAAGGATGAAAGATGCCAAAAACAAGACCTGGTTAGAAACCATAACAAGTCTGCATAATCTTATACAGCTTAGTTTCGTTTGCTAATAAAGAATGCAAGATGGCATACAGGGAGACAGAAAACATATCAAGGTCCATTCTACACTAAGATCAGAAAAGTTATCAAATTTTGTGTTTGGACTGTTGGAATGTTGGGAGGTCAGTTTCAATGCCATAGAGGAGCCAAGGAGTGGCGAGTGCGTCATGTATGTGGTTTGAAAGAACGAGACAGGTCTTTGATGGCATCAAATGTCCTGCCTATGTCGTCAATGAGCTCATTTTGCGGACATTGTTTGATTGGATGTATGCTCTAGGCGGCACCCCCTCAATGTCTTTGGTTAATTTTATTGATTCTCTTTCCTTTTGAGTTCTATTCTTTGAATTGGGCTAGTCTATATCCTTTGTCTTTCCTTTTCCTTTTCTAATAAAAATAAAAAAATAAAGAGAGAAGGCCTTCTATCATCATGAAGCCAAATCTTGTCTCCTTGATTATACTCTTCATGATAATCTTCATAAATTAGTGGAGAATCCCAATCTATGGCACAAACTCCTTCAAAAGTTTCATCCTTTAATTCAAGTGCACACATTAACTGATCCTCCCATATATGGTTCTCCCTCTCGGCTCCACTATTAAAGCAACTATTATATGGAATGGCGTGCTTGAGAAAATGGAGAGACGCTTGGCTAGTTGGAAAAGAATGTATGGGGCTTCTCTTTAAAGGATAACTTCCCAGAATTGTATAGCATTGCTTGTAACAAGGATGCTTCAGTGGCATAATTGTTGTCTCCCTCAAGGGATAGTTATCACTAGAATGTCAGTTTTGTTCGTCCAGCACAAGATTGGGAGTTGGAATTGATTGCAACCTTCTTAGATTTGATATATTCTGGTTTGATGAGAAGTAATGCAGCGAATCAGCTCTATTTGAAACCTTCTTCCAAGCAGATTTTTTATGTTTGATCCTATTATAGGGTCCTACATTCTAATACCCAACTCTCTTTTCCTTGGAATACCATATGGAAGCCAAAAGTACCAATAAAGGTTAGTTTCTTCCTTTGGTCAGCTGCTTTGGGGAGGATTTTAACTGTGGATAATTTGAGGATTTTAACTGGGGTTGTGGATCTTTTAGCTAGCTGGCCTAGTAAGTTCAACAAGCATAGATCTGCAGCAATTTGGGCCATGATCCCTCATTGTCTCGTGGGTTATCTGGCAGGAACGGAATGCTTGTACATTTGAATGAAATGAGAGATCAATCTATAACTTGAAGCTACTTTTCCTCCAAACTTTATTTGAGTGTACAAATGCCTCAGGGCCTTATACTTTTGTTTCTTTAGCTAATTTGCTTGATTGTTGTAATTTTCATGTTTTGTAGTTTGTTTTTTGCTGATCCTTAGCACACTGCCTGTGTGCTTTGTGTTACTCTCTCTTTTCTTCAATGAAGTTTTATTTATTTATTTTAAATGTTCTATGGTTCCAACATCATGAAAGGAGCTTTCATTTTTTATCATCGTTCTCATCCTTGAGACTAACTTCTGGTCTGTGCAGTCACCTTTTGGAATCTCTGTACTGGTTCCCACCGGTTCTCGTTGCTAAAGAACTTGTACAACTCACGACAAATTTTCAATCATATGCCTTATCTCATCCATCTTCGTCTGTTGGTCTTGATTTTGTCTACCCCCAAGGCCTCTACCATGACCAACCATAGCTAAAAAGTTGCAACCTTAGACTCTAATCTAAATTATGTGGCTTAGATCTAGAATATTTCGCTCTGATACCACTTGATGATGGTAAGGAGAACCTAGATCTAGCGTAGGAGAAGGCTTCAAAGAGAAATTCCAACAACAAACAAGATTAAGGCAAAGAAAAAGATAATAAGATTGAAGTTGGAACAATCAAATATCAATTTCTAGGCTCAGAGAGCTCAACAAATATTCAAATCACAGATAAGAAGAGGTTTCCTACAATGACTCAAAAGAGGCTATTTATGATAGCCTTTAGTAACCCTAGTATCCTAACCCTTTATCTTACATATAACAAGTTAATCCTGACAAACCAACTACATTAAAAGTCATATGACCTTTTAAAATACTAATGACATAATGATAAATAAAACATAAATTAGAGAAATAAAAAACAATGAACTAATGGGCCTTCTATTCTTTTTCGTTGATCTTAAAATCTCCTGCATCAAATTTCTAACTGACAACAGCATCCAAAATGCTTGTATACTTTAATTAGTGAAAATTTTTTGAAGAACAAGGGGGAGAGAGAGAGAGACTTATAAACATGGACATACAGAAATCAGGATCAGAAACAAGATGCATTTGATTTTGAATTACTTTTTGATGACATTGATCTAAGTGAATATGGATGCCCGGAAGCCTTGTAAGTCCCTATAATATCTTCAGACATGTGTGAGTAGCATATGTTCTATGGCACACCATAATAATATTGGAGGCATCTGAAGGATAGTAATTACTTAAGGCCGCAATGGGAGACGCTAATGCTCATATGCAAGGCCTTTTTAATGGGAATGAAAGTGACCTCATTTAATGACCAATTATAATTTGGTGTTAGGTTAGCATACGACAAGAATCATGTTCTCATAAATTATTTGTAATAGCATTCACACATAGGAAGCATAGAAACAAATTCAGGATATGGAAAGAGATTATACATATGTGGCAAGAGGACACACCAATAAATAAATACAATGTTTCATATGCATGTCAATTTTTTGTTAAATTTTTTGATATTCTATAGTTCTTTGGAATAATAATTTTATCATTCAAGAACCCCTAATTTAAAAGTTAGTCAAAATTTAGCTAATGAACTCTAACTCAAATGACACCTCCTTCCTTTGTAAGAGCAAGGTTGAGGGTGAGGTCATGGCTTCAACGCCCACCATTTGCAAGTGTAACTTACCAATAAAAACAAAGTATCTTGAACCCATTTTATATATTCAGTTACAGATATAATATTAATCTCTAGTTAAATATGCACAATTCTAAAATATCATATATTTAGCTAGGAGTATTAGATAAGTTTATGTGTCTCCCTGTTACAAGTATCCATGCCACATAGAATTAGATATTCATTTTCTGCAGAACCTCACATGATTCAGTACTCACCTCCTCTAGTGAAGCATTCCCAGCTCTTTCACCAATGCCATTGATTGTCACTTCCAGCTGCCTCGCACCAGCACATGCCCCCTGAACAGATGAAACAAAAAATGAGCGCAATTTTTTTTTCCCGATAAATAAACAAAGCAAAAGAAAAGATGGACATACCGATACAGTGTTAGCAGTAGAAAGCCCAAGATCATTTTGGCAGTGAGTTGAAATAATAACATTTTCGATTCCAGGGGTATTGGCCTTTATATCAGAAATCAATTTCCCAAATTCAGTTGGCACAGTAATGCCCACAGTGTCAGGTATGTTTAGAGTTGTCGCACCAGCCTTTATAACTTCACCCAATATTTCATAAAGGAACTCCTTATCAGATCTGGTAGATTCAAAGAAACAAAAGATTGTTAGGTTTTCTAATCTAACGAAGAATAAAGGCCAAAATACATTGTTAGTTCCTAAAATTTAGCCCATGAGCGATTTTAGTCCTTAAAGTTTAAAGTAAACTCTTTTAGTCCCTAACAAATTTAAAGTTACCATTTTTAGTCCCTAAAAAACTTAAAGTGATTGGATTTAGTCCTTGCAAACTTAAAGTGATCACTTTTAGTCCTTATGAAATGATGATGCATCAGTTATGCCACATCGTGTGAGGGACTAAAAGCAATCACTTTAAGTTTGATAGGGACTAAAATCACTCATGGGCTAAACAGCCTAAAATTTAAGGACCAACAGTGTATTTAGGCAATAAAAAAAAAGAGCCAATGACCAACTATAGAGAACAATCATCATCGAGAATAGGCTTTTTCCTTTTTCTCTCTTTTTGGTTTGCTAGAAGTCTATAATGTTATTGAGAATAATGCACGACAAATAGCAACACATCAATAACTCTATCAGAGTTCTCAATAAAACAATAAAAAATGAGAAATCAGGAAACCTCTCATGTACAAAATGAAAACCATTCACAATAAACATTTTTTCATAGATAGGCTATTCACAATTGTCTACCAATCACCTCTCCCAGACCATGCAAAAGTGGGAGTTTTGTGCACTAGGTACAACCTTTCTTTTTATTCACAATAAACTAACATGTGGAGAAAGTGTAGAAAACAAAGTCGAGCTAAGCGATTGAACACTTAAACTTGACAGGACTGTCCCAAGAAAAAACAACATAGTCATTTTTCAATTATACTGTTCTACTCTTTTTGCCCCAATACCAACCATTAATTGAAAATGGTTTCCCATTTCCATAAAAAATAAGTACAAAAGTTACCCATTTGCAAATTTTACAACAATGAAGAACAAGTCCCTACTTTATCACATTTAGCTAGAGTACCAATTAGTCAATATCTTAGCATTTTAAAATCTCACTTTTTTTCACAAACCCATTTCAGAAAACTGAAAAAGCAAGGTGAAAAGCAAACCTCCCAGCATCTTCGGGGCTAAACTCGACGTCATCACAGCCCAAGCTCCTTGCAAAACTCACCATACTCCTTGCAATCTCAATGACCTGTTCTTTAGTCTTCCTCAACTTGAATTCCATGTGAATAGCACTGGTGGCAATGAAGGTATGAATCCTGGGTCGCTTGGCGTACTTGACAGCTTCCCAGGCTCTCCGAATATCTTTCTCATTGCACCGAGAGAGGCCACAGATGACCGGAACGTACCCATCGGCATCGACAGCATTGCCAACCTCCTTGGCAATGGTCTTCACGGCCTCGAAATCGTCGTTGGAGGCGGCGGGGAAGCCGGCCTCGATGATGTCGACGCCGAGCTTGGCGAGCTGCCGGGCAATGTCGAGTTTTTCCTTGGAGGTTAGAGAGGCGCCGGGGGATTGCTCGCCGTCGCGGAGAGTGGTGTCGAAGATGCGGACGTAGTTGGGGTCCGAGATGCGGTTGGGGATGTAATTGGGGCGGCGGCGGGGGAAAGGTGTGGGTGTGGAGTTTAATGGGGTTTGTTGGGGGTGGGAACAGGAGATGGCAGTTTTTTTTAAGGTGAAAGGGAATAAGTGTTTTGGGGAGAAATGAAGAGGAGAGTGGTGGCGGTGGTGGTGGTGGTGTGGAGTTATGGGGTTTAGTGGGGAAATGGAAGTTGTGGGAGTGGGGGAGAACTTGGGGGTTGAGAAAACGGCGGCCATGGGTTAGAGAGAGAAAGAGAGAGAGAGAGAAATTGTTAGTTGTTAAGCCCTGAATGAGAGGGGGATTTATGACAGTGGGGGATGGGGGCAAAATTTACCAAATAACATGTTTTTAGAAAAAAATTAGGGAAGCAGCGCACAGACGAAATTAATTAGTTAAGTAAACTGTTTTTAGAATTTGTGTTTGTCAAACTCGAGTTTGAGCTGAAATTCAAGTTTGACAAATTTGAGTTCCAAGCAGTATGCATTAATACTACTTGGAACTCAAGTTTGTCACAAACTCGAGTTCCGACCCAAATTCGAGTTTAACAAATTTGAGTTCCAAAAACAATCTACTTAACTAATTAACTTCATCCGTGTGTTATTCACCAAAAAAATTTCTAAAATTGTACTATTCAGCAAATTTTGCCAAGTGATGGGAGTGTATCATATGAATATAAAAGACCATATTTTGATGTGTAAGATAGTGAGTAATAGACCTTTCACGTAACCTCACCACTTTTTCTCCATCGCTCACACTTACCACAACTGGCAAGGAGTGTTGTGAGGTTGTAATCCTATATTTATTTTTTTATTTTATTTAATTACAAATGTGCAAGTTATCTCAAAGTGCGTGACTAAATTTATGTTTTTGAGTAATTTTAGGACCCCAAAATTTTCACAATAGAGCATACTATGCGGGTTGTTTGTCACCATTAGGCAAAGAGTTATTTTAGTTTTAGAACCACAAGTAAATCTACAACTTTCCTACGTGACATATTGTGATAGTTGTCTCTTACTTTTACATTGACATACCATTTTTTTCTACTATTTACAATTAATCACAAGAAAAAATTGTAGCAAAAGTTGTAAATTTTTTTTTGTTATTAGATTTTTTTTTTGTTGCATAAATTCACCACTTTTTTTTTCTCCACGACTTGCCAACTCAGATTTGTGGCAAAGTTGCATAAAAAAAGGGTCTAAATTTTTTCTATATATTTTTTTTATATGAAATTTTTTCTATGTTAATAGAAGAACCTTATGGATATGTCACTGACTCAAGGCCTACGTGTGCCAAGAAGACAGAGTTGTGCTTGTGGGCCTTGTGGCGGCGTTGAATTAGTCTAGGGGTTAGTGGTGAAAGTGTAGTATTCAATTATTATTTTACTTGTGTATACTGTTGGAGGATGGGTCTTGGACTCGGCCCTAAGAGCATTTTCATCAACACTCTCAAATGTTATAAATGCTAAATTTTAGTATCAAAAGATCAAAAAACATACTCTATCAAAGCTCTTAAATCCTATTCATTTTGCAATCTAGCTATAGTGGGCTGTTAGAGATAGCAGCCCATTGTAGCAAGATTGTAAAAAAAAAAATTATTTGTTTAATAAAGAGAGAGATAGAGGACAGAAAGAGAGAGGGAAAAAAAAATGATAAAAAAAGAATATTTAAATGGAGTGTTAAAAAAAATAGAAGTTTTGATAGAAGGAATATTGTAAAATGAGGGCGTTTGAATTAATTGGAAGAACTAGTTTCAAGTACAGTCAAAAGTATTGTATGTTAAATATGCGCAGCTAGAGACTGCCACCCATGATGATTTTTATGGCCACTGCTTTGACTCAATTTACAATGCCTTCAAGAGACATTGCAGTCAAAAAGTAATTAGTAAGTTACTCATAAGTTACTCGGGCTAATGTTTTATGTAAGATAATTTTGGAGAATATTATATTAGTATTATAGCATAAGTATTATAGAACTTTATTCGTAATGAGTTCATTATAAAAAACAACAATTATAAATTGTATACACATAGCCATTATAATTATTCAATTGAAATAATGAAAAAAAAAAAAAAAACTTTAGAGGAATATTATAAAATAAAAGTTGATATAGAATGTGTCTTTCTTTTTTTTCGTAATTTTAAAACAAAGTACACATCCTAAACATCTACAGTCAATCACATCATTTACAAAACTTACAAATCTACAACGTCCGACCTTAACATCAAAATTGTATTTGCCATTGTCACTCAATATAAAATACAAGTCCCCTTTCCTTGGTTTTAGCCAACTCATATGAGTTAGGATAAGATGAAATAACAATGTTAGAGCTAGGTAGGTGTTGTCGAAAGATTGAAGGTAAATGATATCGTTTTTGGTTCGTGTGTATTTGACATAGGATGACATGAAGGGTTATAGTTAGGTATATATAAAGAAGTAGAAGTGCAAAAGGTGAAAATTGTGAATTAAAATGTAAAGAGGCTTGTGTGTATGTGTGAAAGAAGAAAAGTCTTGAAACATTAAATCAAAAGATACAAAGAATATTTATTTTTTAATTAGAAAAGTCTTAAAACATTGAAGCAAATGAAACAAAAAGTCAATATTCAATTTGTTCTTATCTCTTGTGTGGCACTTGAGAATATTTCAATTCTCTTTACATAGAATGCGCTACTTGGCAGAACCTCATGCTTTCCCACATGAGGTCTTTGCTAATATATATATATATATGTATATATATATATTTATATATATATATATATTAATTATTGGGTAGTGTAGACACCGCATTTTATATCCCTTATGACTCAGGCCCCCGTTCCTTAATGATGCTGAAATTCTAAGGCTCAAGGTTGGTTTAGGGCTTAATCAGATTACAAATTAACTTGAGAGATATTAAAATAGAAAATATAACTTTTTATGAGTAAATAAATCTATTTTTTAAAGATAAAAGGCCAAGGAAACCCTCGGCCTGCATATGTAGGCAAGGACCTGCGTACGCAGGTCTGATGAATGCGTATGTAGGCACGGACCTGTGCACGTAACTAGGGTTCTAGAAACTACGAAAGGCAAGTTTTTCTGCATTAATATTAAGTTTTGGAACGAATTCCACATCGTTTGGGAGCCATTTCAAACCCCTATTTTCTCACCATATAAAGTCATACATGACACATTTTCAAAACACATAGAAAATTCTAAGGGAAAACCTAAGATTTGCTAGAAATAATGAATCAAAGAGGGAGTTTTTCACAAAACATTCTAAAGTCAATTTTATTTTGATTGGGAACTCTTCTGGTCTTGATCCTCGAGTATTGAAGTTTACTAATCGTTTTTGTTTGGTTGTGAATAGATATGACTGAGGGAAATTGTCAAAATCAAGCCAAAAAGCTTTTTGCTGTGAGGCATATGTTCTAACCTCTTTTCTTTCATTTTTGCTTTTTAATCTCGTTTTAACCTTGTTTCTTTGCTTTATTGTGTTTGCTTAGTTTAAGGTTTTAGTTGTTTTTTGTTTTAAAGCATGCTAGGTTGTTAGATTTATTTGTTTTTAATTTCTATTCTTGCTTTCTAGGCTAGGGTTCTTTAGGGCGTGTCTGTGTGTGCATGCTTATGCATGCGTACGCAAGCTTGAAGTATGCATACGCATACTCGTGCCCAAAAACCCTAATCTAAGTTTTTCTGCTTTTGCTTTTTTTTTTTTTTTTTTTTTTTTTTTTTTGTTTCTTTCATGTCATATGCCTATGTTTTGTTCCTTTTTATGTCTTCTAAGTCTCTGTTCCTCTGTTTAATACTTGTTTGCCTTTAACATGCTAGATTAGGGTTTTCTCTTATGTTTTCTTTGTTTTACCATGAACATGCATATAACATGATTATGCATTGATGCCATGGGTGCTATGATGCAATGAGGTAAGTGAGGTAAGTCATGCATTCATATGAACATGCATTTTGATGATGAATATGTTTGTTTGATGCTTGATTTCATGTCTAGATGTTTGGGATATATTTGATGATCGATACCTTGTTGCCATGTCTACGTTTTTGCCTTGATTTATTTGCTGTCTTGGATGAGATGATTACCATGATAGATGTATGATAGGTTTGATATGTTACCATGATAGATGTATGATAGGTTTGATATGTTGCCATGATAGATGTATGTTAGGGTTTGGGATAAAATGCCATGTTGTATGCTTAGATGTATGCTAGTGTGTGTGTGTGTGTGTGTGCGCGTGTGTGTGTGTGTTTAAGATGCAATGTTGAATATGCCTTTAATATGATTTAAATGTAAGACACAATGAGTGGAAACCGACCCACGAGTCGGGCGATTTTGGGTGCCTAACACCTTCCCAAGACTGTACCTAACCTCCGAACCCATACTTTGGTAGTAAGATTAAGTCTTTCCACGTAAGGGTACTGTATACATATTTCCTAGACCATAAAACTAGGTGGCGACTCCTTTTCTCTGCCGTGGTCCATTCGGTTGAGGTGTACTCTCCAAATCACACGTAGCACCCACAATGGCAACTCCATTGGGGATAGAAAGTTTGATTCCAATGTTTCTTATTTCTTGATCTTAATAAAGGCTTGTTCAATACTTGTTTGCACACGCTTTCACTTGGTTCTTTTGTCCTTTTCTCGGTTGGTCATCACTTTGGTCAAATCTATATATTATAGACCTTTAGCTTGCACGGCCTTCCTGTTAGGGATGGCAAAATGTACCCGACCCGACCCGACTCGACTTGACCCAACCTTAAAACCTGGCCCGTTAAACATTAGGGTTGGGTTTGGGTTTTCATTAAAAAACCTGAAGCGAGCTTGGGTCGAGTCTAGCTATTAGGCATACTCGGCCCAAACTCGACTCATATATATATATATTAATATATATATTTTTAAATCCCTAAGTTCCTAGTATAAATATCTTATTTTCTCTCAAACCCTAATCTCACTTCTCTCTTTGCCTCTCCCTTACTCTTCACACTCACACTCATATAGCCGCACTCTCACTTTCACTTTCAATCTCAGTCGCCGATTCAGCCCAACTCCTCCTCGCCGTTGACGCCACACATTGCTCCTCCCCCTTTCACGCCCCGACTTGGTTATTTCCCTTTATCCTTTATCTTTTTACTTTTTTTTTTTTGGGTTTTGTTTCTCTCTTATTGCAAAAATATTTAGGATTTTGTTTTGTGAACTTGTGTAGTTGTGTTTGTGGTTGAAAATCAGAAAAATAATATCTTATTTGCTAAAATTACTTGGTTTTCCTATCGTGTTTGTGTTTTTCTTATTATCAAATGTGATATTATTTAGGGTTTTAATTTATTATTTATTATTTCATCTTGAAAGTTATTTAGGATTTTTGTATTGTAGTTTTTATTTTGAAAGGGAAATTTGAAATTATGTTGTATTTGTGTGATATAAATATTATTAGGGTTTTAAAGTTTGGTATCAAAAGCGGAATCTATGGTTAAAAGCATGAACTTGATTTTCTTGATATTAAATCCCATAAAATGACATGTTTCATTTTTGAGTTTGCCGGTAGCCGTGAGAAAATAATCTAATATTATGGGAGTGATGTGTTATCATAAAAATGGTATGTGGGAAAATTGCAATCTGTTTCTTTGAAATCATATGATGAGGTGTGAAGATGCAACAATGCTGGAATTTTTGTGATGGTAGAGTCCAGAGCAGCTATATTGAAAGTTTGAATGATGTATGTTAATATAATTATACTGGTTTTTAATTGATTAGATTACCATCGAGAATAAATCTTGTTTGACAAATTTTTATGATAGTGCAATGTTTCATAATATTTTTGGCCTTATTTGTCAATAATCTATGACTGTTAAGTGTTTCTTACAGGTAAAGCCTGCATAAAAAGGGTACTATGCGTGCCTTTTACATAGACATTATGTGTGCCTTTTATGTTTTGTTCCTTATCTATTTTTGGTGAGAAACTGGAAATTGAACCATCTCTATTACATGATATAATGCAAGCGAGCTGCACTGATGTTTTCATTATTCGTTCATGTTGATTAATATAAACAGATTTTTTTTCCTGGAATAATTTCTTTTGAGTCAGGAGAAGAAGTATATACATGAGCTAGAAGTGTGCTGAACCACATTTTTAGTTCCCATAGACATTGATTTGAAACTGAAGCTGATTATATCTTCTTAAATTTTACCAATTTTAGGAAAGTGAGGAAGAAGTCACTGACACTGAACAAGCTGAAAAGTGATGGGGAGCCTGATGAAGAAGAGGGGAGTTGTGTCACAGCTGTGGAGGATTAGACTTGTTGTATTAATTTAGTAGCTTTTTAATTTCTTAGACTTGTTGGATTAACTTGTTGGTTTGTAATTATCCTAAACTTGTGAGATTTATTTTGTAGCTTTTTAATTCTTGAACTTGTTGGACTTATGATACTTATTTCTTGGACTTGTTGGACTTATTTCTTGGACTTGTTGGATTTATTTTATTTTTATATTTAGCAGGTGATCTTAGCTATGATTTATTGATTTATGATTAAATGGCGATCTTAGCTAGGTGATTTATTGATTTATGATCTTAATTATGATTTATTGATTTATAGATTTATAATTAACATGTGATTTATTGATTCATGATATTATCTATGATTTATTGATTTATAAATTTATAATTAACAGGTAATTTATTGATTTATGATTAATAGGTTTGTAAGAGCATCAACATCTCGAAATTCCAATTCTACTCTATTTTACCATCCCAAAAAGCTACTTTATCATTATACCATACCATTTTACAATTCCTCCAGCATCTCAACTTTTATTTTCCTATTCTACTCATTAAAATAATATTTCTACACAATAAAATATTTTTTTTTGTTTTTAGTTTTTTTTCCCAATTTCCCCTCCACCTTCCCTCAACCTCTATCACCGGGCCTCCACTGCCTAGTCACCACCACTGCGCCTCCACCATGCCCGCCACACCACCACTGCCCACCAAAATCCCACCGGAGCAAAAACCCATATTAAAAAAAAAAAAAAAAACCCCAGCGTCACAACTCATAACAGAAGAAAAAAAAAAAAAAAAAAAAACAGAACCTAGAACCCAGAAAACGCAGAACTGGAACCCAGAACGACAACACAAGCCACCGATCTGTTCTTCAACCTCAAATCTTAAATGTGCAAAACCAAAATGGCAACACAAGCCATCGATCCCACTCCAAATCAAATACTTGATCTTCTCGTACCCCACGAACCCCACGAACTTAAACCCAATCTCCTCGAACCCAAGGTACGATCCCACCACCTGAACCACGATCTGCCACGATCAGACCACGATCTCCACGATTAGACCACGATCTCCACGAGCTACCACGATCTCCACGATTAGACCACACCGGGTGAGATAGTGGAGACAATGGCCAACGGCGACCTGGGCTTGGCGTTGCGGGGCGATGGTGGCCAACAGTGGCCTGAGGGAGAGCAAAGGGAGAGGGAGAAGTCTGAGAGAGAGAGACGTGGGAGACAGAGTTTGAGAGAGTGGCAGAGTCAGGGAGACAGATGAGAGAGAAAGAGAATAAAATAATAGTTTTTGTTTTAGAATTGTGCTACAGTGCAATTCTACATGTAGAATTGCACTGTAGCACAATTCTAAATTTTTTTGCAATAGTTGCATTATACAAGTCTGGATGTAGAGGTTATTTTGTGCTTATATGTTAAATTGAACCAAGATATGGCATATAGCATTCCCAATGCTGATGCTCTAAGGGTCCTATGATTTGGACTGATTTGGCATTTGGGCCTTATTATATGGGCTTGAATTTGGATGTTATAGAGCTTGAATTTTGGCAAAAATGAATTTTTTCTGTTTGGGCCACGGTATAGGCTTCAATTCAAACTTATTTTTTTTTATTGGGCCACGTATTGGGCCCAAATCTAGCATGGCTAAATGGGGTTTGCGGGGCCTGTGGAGCCCGACGGGGTGGGTCTGGGCGGGCATAAAAAACCCCGTTTATTAAACAGGCTGGGTTCGGGTAACTGGTATGGGCCGCGAGGCAGGTTCGAGCATAATGAAACTCGGCCCGAACCCGGCCCGTTGCCATTCCTACTCCCTGCCTATGCGTCTGAACAGAATTCATTAATTTTCCTACAGAGGTAATAGACTTCGTGCTGCGCTGCCTTCTGCAGCACGTACGTATTTCTACTTCGGATGGCTTATTGGAAGTTTCATGTTTCATGTGGATGACCTACGCAGTACGTACTGGTAAATAATATTTGTTTATATTGTCAATGGTGTGGGAGACTTCATCATAGTGAGATTAATAATTATTTATTTATTTATATTTAGAAAACAAAATGGCAAGAAAACATTACTACTTGTAACTAAAGGATGTAAGCCAGTAACTTGTTTCGATTTCATAATTCAACTTAAGTCATCTATGCCCAATTCAATGTAGATTCAGGTGAAAGTTTGAAGTCATTAATGTGGTTATTCAGTTGTGAATTAAGACGTTCTAGAATTACAAGACATTACAACAAATTTGAGCTTTTTCAACATATTTTTATCCACGGTCATTTAAAAATGTTGATAAAAGCCTTTAGTTTCTACATTTGCATTCAACTGTTGAAAAATTTACAATTTGTTTCCACAGTTGGCATAACTTTTGAAATAAGTGGTGAGAAATTCAGAAATAAGTGGTAAAAAAAGATTAAATAGGGATAATTTATATCAACAGTGGGATAAAAGTGGAAAAAAAGAAATCAAATATTTTTTTATCAACGGGTTAAAAAATGTCGAAAATAAAAACACAGAACTTATATAGGTATTGCTCCATATCTTGCTCTCACTCACACTCTCCCTATATCGCTCTCTCTCTCTTTCTCTCTCAGCTGCAAGCTTTTCATAGGGCTTGGTTGTCAATTTTCCTATTCTTTTCTAGGCAACCAAATAGAATTCTCGACTCAAATTTTCTATTATTCCCCCTCCAATTAGTTTTTTTTTTTTTTTTTTTTTTTTCCATACTCTGTTATTTGCTTGGTAGATTTTGAACTTTTGTGGTTTTTGTTATTGTTCTTGAATTTGAAATGCTATGAATTTGTGGTTTTTTGTATTGTGTGCTTTCACTATGATTGCAGGTGCATTGGTAGTTCAGCTCAATGAATGGTAAAGGAGAGTTCAAATTTCACTATCTGTGGGATTGAAAGCAAGAGCGTCAGTTGGTGAGTGAATGAGTGAGTTGCAGGTTCTTGATAAATTTCATTACTATTGTAGTATTGTTTACATTTGTTGGCTGTTCAACCAGGGGAGTTTATGAGAATTATGTGATTATGTGTAGTTGCAATTGATTAGATGTGCTCAGTTGTAAATTTTAGTAAGCACATTGTGATATAGATGGTTGCTAATTTCCAATTTTTTGGTTCTGTTTTGGTTAAGGACTAAAGATGTTATTCTTTTTCTAGTGAAATACTTTTTTTTTCTTTTTTTTTTTTTAAATTTTAAATTCTTGTATGAGTTAATTATCAAAAAAAAAAAAAAAAAAAAAAATTACTTGTATGAGTTGTATCTAGTGGTGCAAGCCACTAGAATTGATTGAATCACGGGTTTACAGTCTCAGTACTCACTTTGAAGTCTGAACTGATCTTCCATACCTTTTTGTCATCCCATCAGGTACAAAAACTCTTCAAAGCTTTTTCCCATTCTATATGAAAACAACAAAGAGTTTTTCATTATGTTGAGGCTCTTGGTTTCTGATGAATATATTTGATGCTATAACAAAATATTAGTTGGTGGAAGTTTTTAATTTAGAAAACATTTTTGAGGAAGCTTAAGTTTTTGGTACTGGTTGAATTAAGTGGGGGCTTGTTCCTTGTGGCAACCCAATAAGAATGATTGAAAGTTAAAAAATATTTAGAAATCATACTACTGAGATTTGGGTATTTATCTCAACCAACAAAGAAAAAAGATTATGATTTGCATTGAATATACTTTGTGATATACACCATTTCAATATTGTCTCTTGTCCATTTGATTGTGAGATAATGTAGGGAAAATAATTCAAAATTTTGATGACAGTAAGTGTAGGATCCAACAGACATAATCTCTTAAACCTCACAGTAACCCAAGAAAGAGTATCATATGATACTACTTGGACCCCATTAGGACTTAAGCTATAATTGAACCTATCTCAATTAGTTTCTCATCAGTCTAGGCCCCTTAGGCATTGGTCATCAGTGGATAGCTGCTGCTATGGTCACACCTAGGCATGGCCTTCCATGGACTAGTTGCCCCCACCCTCTTGAATTAGCTTTAAATATATATATATATATATTTATATATATATATTTAAAAACCCGGTTGTGTTTATTCACTTCCTTAATTTTTCTTCTTGATGTGTAATGATTAGTAGATCTTGTTCTTCAAACTTGATTGTTTTTGCCCAATTGACTGTATGATGTAACCCTTTGTTTTGGTGAATTATGATATAACCTTTGTTATAGTCAGCATTATCCTAGTTTATAGTTAGTAGTATTCTAGGTTGTCTGGTACATGCAGGCAGTAGGATCAGATGATGATCAATTGCAATGTGCTTATTGTAATTCCAGCATGTTTGTAATCAAGAATTGGCGTGTGAGTTGTTAGATTCAAGTTAGTTTACTAACTGTTAGTTAGTTGTTATGGAAGTTACATTCAGCTTACATTCAGTTAGTTGTTTAGCTTATGATATATGATTTGTGGCTTGTTGATATCTTTAGTGTGGGGTTGTCTTCCTTAGCTGGATGAATCACTACTTTTTCCTTTCTCTTTTCATCAATAATATTACTCTGATTATCAAAAAAAAAAAAAAAAAAAAAAAAAAAATTTTACTCTGATAGCATAAACATTTTGATTTTAATTTTGGAATTTTTTTTAACCTGTATAATTAAACTGCAAATCTAGAATTGTTGTTTATTAATATAATTACTTTTACTTATCACAAAAATGGCTGAATTGTTATTTACCGCCATTGAAGTTGACTTTCTTGACCAATGGAAATGCTAGTTTAAACATGAAATTGAGTTTGGATGATTAGATAATTGACTCTCAATCTTTAACAGTGGCTATACTTGCATCTTTGTTATTTGATGAGTCCATTGGGTTTGTTGGAGGCAAAGGGCTTGTACTTGGTGTCATAGGACTTTTACTCCTTAAGGTAAACATTGATGTTCCTTCGTGTAAATGCAAAATGACCCAGAGAGTAAAAAATAAATTAAAAATAAATTACCCAGAGAGTGCTTGTGGAAATTAAGGTAATCTCTGGGTAAACACTGGGTAATCTTTGGGTAGTCTCTGGGTAATTTATCCTCCACAAGTGCTTGTGGAAATTACCCAGAGAGTAAAAAATAAATTAATAGGGAAACAAAGAATAAGAGATTTGTGGAGGATAATTAGTTTATAGCTTTAATAGTTTAGATTTAAGTTGTAAATAGATGGAATTTCCAGGAATTAACTTGTGGACAATGGATATGTTCAATGTGTGAGAGACCGCAAAGGTTGCTCTCAAAAAAAGAGATTCAGGTGCTTTTAAAGGCACCTCTCTTTTTGGGTAAGTGGTGTGGAGTCGCCACTTATTTTTTATGCAAAAAAAAAAAGAAAAAACTAAATACAAAATACATGATCAAAATAGTTCATTGTCATTGATTAAATAAGGGAAAGTACAACTTTGGTAAATTAAACCTTACAAGGCTTTGAGTCCTAGTTACAATCTACCCAAAGATAAAAAAGAAAGACAAGACACAGGTCTACCTATCTAAAAGAACTAAGTTCGGAGGCTAAGTTACGGAATGAGAAGGTGTTAGGCACCCATTCCGCTTAGATAGAGTTTGGTCTTCTAGACTCTAATGACCAATATACCATTTTTGCATGATGTGAATGATATGTTGAACATACATGACACACTTGACCAAAACTAACTCACATAAATCTATCTTATGAATGTATCTTCTTTTTTAGAAAAAATTCAAATCTGTTTTTGTAAATAAAGAAAATTGATTTGATTCATTAAAAAAGAAACCAGATTTGTATTTGTGCAGATTAAAAAAAAAAAGTTTTGTAAAGAAATTCAGATTTGTTTTTATATAAAGAAAGAACAAAGTTTTTGCTAAAAAATATCAGATCTGTTTTGGGGAAAAGTTAAAAATGGTGATTTTTATTAAGAAAAATCAGATCTGTTTTGTGAATAAGAAAATCTAGATTTGTAGAGAAAAAAAAATTAGATCTGTTTTTTATGAATAAAATAAGAAAAAGACTTTTTTAGAAGAGGAACTACACTCATGAGATAAATCTATGTTACATGCATCAATCAAAAATCATCTCAACTTTTGACTTCTTCTTTTAAATTTCAAAATCTGCTATTTTGTGACAAAGAAAATTAAAAAAAAAAAAAACAGATCTGTATTTAATAAAAATACAGATCAGTTTTATGTGTTTATAAAAATCAGATTTGTATTTAATGAAAATACAGGTCAGTTTTGTGTGTAAAAAAAAATAGATCTGTATTTAATGAAAATACAAATAAGTTTTGTGTGTAAAAAAAAAATCAGATATGTATTTAATGAAAATACAGATAAGTTTTTATGCGTAAAAAAAAATCAGATCTGAAAAATTCAGATAAGTTTTGTGTGTTTAAAAAAATCAGATCTGTATTTAATGAAAATACAGATTAGTTTTTAATTTAGAAAATCAGATATGAAAAATTCAGATCAGTTTTTAGTTTAAAGAGATCTTTGTTAATTAGCAGATTTTGAAATTCAAGAGAAAGATTACACCAAAAATCTACTAAGAACATATTTTAGGAAAAGTTTAAACAACACATGGCAATTACATAAAAAATCAGAAATAATAAAAACATCCTAAACCTATTCATGCATCATCAAACAATAGAAAGGAACACAGAAAAAAGAAAGAAATAAACTACCTCTTGCATGAGCGTGTTCTTCTTAGTGAAAGGATATTTTAGGACTCAAAGAAATTTATTCAATTCTCTTTGCCGAATGGCCCTCTTGGGTGCCAGACCTGCGTTTGAGTTTTGGTCCATTTTGAGGTTTTTTGAGTTGGGACTTGTACTTAGATGCGTTTTTAATCCATATTCTAGAAATTAAACTCCTTTTTTGATAATTTAGGTCTTTTCAGCAATAATTATCTTGTAGATAATTACTCCAAAAAGTCTTGATTATCCACAATTTTGTTGTTATCTGATTATCCTCTTTATTCCCATGCATGCAGGCTTATTTTTGACACTAACTCATCCAATCAGAATTAATTTAAATTAATCATGCATGGTCGGTTTCACCCGAACAAAATGCATGTAGACCATGCAAACTTGATCATGCGATATCTTTCAATCCGATGGTCCGATTTGGAAATCCGGCATACCGTCGCGACCGTTAGAATCTCAAGATCATTTTTATGATATGCAATGAATGAATTAATACATGTAATGCAATCATGAATTTTGGGTATATGAATGGTCATTCTAGCCATCTTCATTGATTAAATTATGGGTGCAAAATCGAGTGTCTACAGAATGCTCCTCATTGACAGAGCTTGCAAAGTGAATGTCAATGTAAAACAAAGATACTGATTTTAGCAGCCATGATTTAATTGAGGTTGATTTTTCAAATATTGCCTAGCCCTAGAACCTAAAACTTTGGGAAAAAACTAGTGCCTTGCTATTTTGAAATATGAAAATTGTGAATTCTTGACCTACTTGACTACTGATAAATTTTGAAATGAATCTTGAAATATGAGGTGACTGAGAGGCTTCTCTATCTCAGTCTGAATGTGGAAGGTCAATCAAGGGGCTTCTCTACCTTGATTTGAATGTAGAGGGTCGATCAAGGGGCTTCTCTACCTTGATTTGAATGTGGAGGGTCGATCAAGGGGCTTTTCTACCTTGATTTGGATGAAAGGTAACCAAGAGGCTTCTCTACCTTGGAACCTGGGACGACTGAGAGGTTTCTCTATCTCAATCTTGAACTGTGGGGACTAAGGGGCTTCTCTACCTCAATCTTGATGAAAGGTAACCAAGGGGTTTCTCTACCTCAGAACCTGGGATGATTGAGAGGTTTCTCTGTCTCAATCTTGAACTGTGGCGACTAAGGGGCTTCTCTACCTCGATCTTGATGAAAGGTAACCAAGGGGCTTCTTTTCCTCGAAACCTGGGACGATTGAAAGGCTTCTCTACCTCGATCTTTGATGAAAGGTAACCAATGGGCTTCTCTACCTTAGAACCTGGATTGTGGCGACCAAGGGGCTTCTCTACCTCGATTTGTGTCCAAGATGATTGAGAGCTCTATTTGCCCATTCTGACTTAGAATGATTGAGAACCCTATTCGCCCAATCTGTGTTTTGAAGTCTGAAATTTTCCTGCCATAGACGAGAAAATTTATATTAGAATTATGAGGATTGAAAACTCAGATTATTCAAACTTGGAATTTATCAATCAAGGGATCAAGAGAATTGAGGTTGATTTTTTCAAAGGTTTGGGAGTACTAAAGTCAATTCATTGAAGGTAGGAGAATTAATGTTGATCATGGGGAGAGTGGGAGAACTACTATCAATCCTATTGATTTTGGAAAAACTAAAGTCAATCTTTTGAAGGTAGGAGAGCTACTGTCGATCCTATGAGTTTTGGGAGAACTAAGGTCAATTCCTTGAAAGTAGGAGAGCTATTGTCGATCCTATAAGTTTTAGGAGAACTAAGGTCCATTTCTTGAAGGTAGGAGAGCTATTGTCGATCCTATGAGTTTTAGGGGAACTAAGGTCGATTCTTTGAAGGTAGGAGACCTATTGTCGATCCTATGAGTTTTAGGAGAATTAAGGTCGATCCCTTGAAGGTAGGAGAGCTATTGTCAATCCTACAATGTATATGAGAAATATTGTCGATCCTATGAGTTTTAGGAAAACTAAGGTTGATTCCTTGAAGGTAGGAGAACTATTGTCGATCCTATGAGTTTTAGGAGAACTAAGGTCAAACCCTTGAAGGTAGGAGAGCTATTGTCGATCGTACGAGTTTTAGGAGAACTAAGGTCGATCCCTTGAAGGTAGGAGAGCTATTGTCGATCCTACAATGTATATGAGAACTATTGTCGATCCTATGAGTTTTAAGAGAACTAAGGTTGATCCCTTCATCCTACAATGTATAGGAGAACTATTGTCGATCCTATGAGTTTTAGGAGAGCTAAGGTCGATCCCTTGAAGGTAGGAGAGCTACTGTCGATCCTACAATGTATAGGAGAACTATTGTCGATCCTATGAGTTTTAGGAGAACTAAGGTCGATCCCTTGAAGGTAGGAGAGCTACTGTCAATCCCACAATGTATAGGAGAACTATTATCGATCCTATGATTTTAGGAGAATTAGGAGAACTAAGGTCGATCCCTTGAAGATAGGAGAGCTATTGTCAATCCCACAATGTATAGGAGAACTATTGTCGATCCTGTGAGTTTTAGGAGAACAAAGGTCAATCCCTTGAAGGTAGGAGAACTATTGTCGATCCTATGAGTTTTAGGAGAACTAAGGTCAATCCCTTGAAGGTAGGAAAGCTATTGTCGATCCTACAATGTATAGGAGAACTATTGTCGATCCTATGAGTTTTAAGAGAACTAAGATCAATCCCTTGAAGGTAGGAGAGCTATTGTCGATCCTACAATGTATAGGAGAGCTATTGTCGATCCTATGAGTTTTAGGAGAACTAAGGTCGATCCCTTGAAGGTAGGAGAGTTATTGTCGATCCTGCAATGTATAGGAGAACTATTGTCGATCCTATGAGTTTTAGGAGAACTAAGGTTGATCCCTTGAAAGTAGGATAGTTATTGTCGATCCTACAATGTATAGGAGAATTATTGTCGATCCTATGAGTTTTAGGAGAACTAAGGCCGATCCCTTGAAGGTAGGAGAGCTATTGTCGATCTTACAATGTATCGGAGAACTATTGTCGATCCTATGAGTTTTAGGAGACTAAGGTCGATCCCTTAAAGGTAGGAGAGTTATTGTAGATCCTACAATGTATAGCATGTATGAACTTATTTGAAAGAAAATTGTACTTGATTCAGAAAAGTTTAGAGTTTACCTGATGCGACCTTGTTACTCAAAACTTTGAACTTACTTGGAAGGTTTTCACATGGGTGATCTCACCTGAATGAGGCATAGCCGAATGCCCCTAGTTTACTTTTTGAAGTATGTTTTTGGAAATCTTGATTTTTTTTTTAGCGGATGAGGCATGGCCGAATGCCCCTAATTTAGAAATGGATGCATGAATTTTGGAAATCTTGATTTTTTTTTTTTTTTTGAAAAGATGATGATGATGATCTCTTTTTTTGAAAATGAATGAGGCATGGCCAAATGCCCTTAGTTTGCAAATTGATGCATGATTTTTGAAAACCTTGATATTTGAGGAAAATATGATTTTTATTTTATTTTAAATGGATGAGGTATGGTCGAATGCCCCTAGTTTAGAAATGGATGCATGATTTTTGGAAATATTGATTTTTTTTGAAAAGATGATGATGATGATCTTGATGGGCCAATGGGCTCTGTTGGAGTGTCGATTGGCACATCTTGAGCCTTCTCCAGTTATCGCGTTTTCAGCCTTTTTTCTAGGACATATGGTAGCATCTAAACTAAAGATTTATGGTAAACGTTGAGTATTTAAAAGATCCATGTCCACCTCCTGCAAAAGATTCTTTCCAAGAGCTTGTTAGTAATCAGTTATTATAAAAATGTTTTAGGCTAATGCCCCTAGTTTAGACTTGCTTGCATAGAAAATTGATGATATGCTTAATGCAAAACAGATGCTCCTAGCTTAAATTCACACAAAGAAATGTTTTGATTTTGAGCTTTTGAAAAAAATGTTTTTTTTTTTTGAGTGATTGTGACTGGGCCTTTAGAAAGGCTGCTTACGTACATCTCTCATAGAGGATCAGGTCCATACGTAGTTTGAAAAAAAAGTTTTGAAAAATGAAGTTTTAAAAAATCTTCTTTTTTGAAATGAAGTTTCTTTTTGGGTGATTGTGATCGGACCTTTGAAAAGGCTGCCTACGTACCTCTCTCATAGAGGATTAGGTCCAGATGTAGTTCGAATTTTTTTTTTTTGAAAAATGAAGTTTTGAAAAATCTTTTTTTTTTGAAATGAAGTTTCTTTTTGGGTGATTGTGACCGGGCATTTGAAAAGGCTGTCTACGTACCTCTCTCATAGAGGATCAGGTCCAGACGTAGTTCGAAAAAAAGTTTTGAAAAATGAATTTTTTTTTTGAAATGAGTCTCTCTCTCTTTTTTTTTTTTTTTTTTTGAAAAGAAGCAATTTATTTAGAATGAGATTTTTTGAAATTTTATATTTTTCAAATGAAAAAAAGGTGATCCTTTGAACAACCTCTTTGACCAATCATAATGTTCAATTGTTAACTCAACCTCATTGGCTAGGAAGGATTTGAAATCATTAAAAACATGTAATCAAATTTGCTTCTTCATTTTGAAATTTTTTAGATTAAGTCTTCAAAGACAATCAAAGAAATGAAAGGCTTGGGAATCACATATGTTGGGAACAAGCAAGAAAGGGAAAAATCCTAAGTTTGAAGATTTGAGAATTTTTGAGAATTTGGAAATTTGTTCTCTTGAGAGTTATTTTCTGTTGGCAGCAAATAAAGTGAGTGTTTGGAGCTTTTTTTTTTTTTTTTTTTTTTTCCAGTCACTTGAGAATTTGAGAAATTTGTCTTTTAAAAATATCAGCCAGTGGGGCTTGATAATCTTGAGCAGTTTTTTCTTCTTAATCCAAGAGAAAATATTATCAGAGCTAAATGTGTGCTTTCAATTAGCAGGACCTCAAGGAGGGCTTTTATTCAAATGTTGTAATATAGGTCGGGTTCAGGTCATTAAAAGGAAGGATATAAAAGGCTCAAAACCCTTATGATATTTCCCAAGTATGCAATACTTTAAATTCAAGCATTGGAAGATGATATATATATATATATATAATTTTTTTTTTACATCTTCCATCATTGACTCTTGTGCTAAAATCCTCGTTATGTTCATTATCTTCTCATTGGTCTTCATTAATTCCTTTCATTTGATCTTGATTTTATAGCTTGACAACTTCCTCTTTTTGGTCTTCTTAGCATCTTATCTTGTGGTTAGATCACTCACTCTCACTTTTGTTTTCCTCATTTTTGAAAGATTTTTTTATTTTTATTTTTATTTTTATTTTGTTTTTGCCCTAATTTTTGCCTAGACTGCCCTTTCGGGTTTTCAACCTAATGAGCTTCTCTTCTTTTTTTTTTTTTTTAGAATTTTATTTTTTTGGAATTTTATTGGCTTTCACTCAACTGCATTTTTTGTTTTTTTCAATTTGACAGACTTCCATCTTTTCTGGATGAATTTGCATTTCTCCTTGATACCCTCTTATTCTTTCTAATGCACTTTCATTTTTCTTGACTTGACTGAACACACTTTTTTTATTATTAAATGTATCTTACTTTTTCTTTTCCTCATCTTCCTTAATTTGATTAAATTTTGCTTTTGATGAATCAACATTTTTGCTCATCCTTCTCAACTTGAATGATCTTTCATGGAATCTCATGTCTCTTGTGTTTTTTGATGAATCAGTATTCTCTCACAACTTGATGAAAATTCTTGCATTCACTTCTCTCTCTCTCTCTTTTTGAAATGAGCCTTTCTTTTTTCTCACAACTTGATGCTTTCTCAAAATCTTATCTCTCCTTGATGTATTTTTTTTTTCTTTCTAGCTTGATGGAGTGAATTATTCCTTTCTTTGATGAACTCTCTCTTTTCAAAACTTGATGAACTCTTCATTGATCTCATTGTCTTCATTGAGGATCTTACCAAGTGGTGCTGAATCCATAAGGTCAACACTTCCTCATCTTGAGATTTAAGCATGCATACTTAATTTTCCCACCCAAGGTTTAAGTTTTTAGTGGGTTCATTAAAAAACAGGCTAACTATTTAAAGGCTCAAGTTGGCTAGCAATGGATAATTATTGTAATAGGTGTCGAGGAATAATGTGGGTTACCAAAGGCGGCCTCCTATCCCTAGTGATGCTTACTTGTTAGCACAGTGTCTTAAGCTCTTTTAATAAGTTATTCTTGGAATAAGAGTTCAAATGATATGACAAAATCTTGAGAGATTGGGATTGAGTGTATGTGGCTTGAAAATTATGAATGAATTGATGAATTTTATTTATTTATTTTTAATCAGAATTGATGAATTTATTTGATTGCCTTTAGGACCTTTTCTTCTCATAGTCTAAATGTTTAGAAAAAGTCCTTTCATGGATTGAATGAAGTTAAATCCCTCTTTGGAACAAATTGATTGGTAGAGCAATTAATCATCATGATTTGGAAAAAGTTTTATCAAATGGATCTTCTTATATTCTCTTGAAAAGAAGGCTTTTGAAAAAATTTTGGAGTCTTTGAAAGGGAGGCTTTGGAAAAATCTTGTAGTCTTTGAAAGAACAAAAAGGGTTTTTAGAAAAAAGTTACTAAAAAGGCCCAATGCCCCCAGTCCAATTTTTTGAAAATAAATTGAAGGCCTAGTGCCCCTAGTCCAAAAGGTCTTTTTTTTTTTTTTGAATTTTTTATGTACATATGAACAACATGATGAATCAAATGCATCAAACACAACATGGACTTTATTGAGCAAATAACCAACTAGAAAGCAAATCCTAAATAAACAATAAAACCAAATAGCCAATCGAAAAACTTGTAAGATGAAATTCAAGCAAAGTTTGGATGGCTGGCTGATGATGGCGGAGCAATGACTTGTTTGTCAATCAGATTTTCAATGGCATGTTGCAGATTGACACATTTATCTGTCTGATGGCCAGATTCTTGATGATATTTATAGAACTCATGTGACTTGTAACCTTTAGGCTGTGGGCTTAGAGGAGGTCGAGGTTCAAGTGGGTCAAGATGCCCTTCAAGTTTGAGCTTTTCAAACAATTGGCCCATATGCATGCAGAGTTCATTGAACTTTCTTTGAGACTTAGAATTGATAGTTGATGATTTGATTGCACCGTTACTGATGTGGCAAGGCACTACCTCCTTGGGGATTGAGTCCATTGACAAGTTCTTGTTGATTGGAGAGGATAGTTGGAAAGGCAACTTGTGGAAATCCCTAGCTCTTTTCTTTAGAAATTGGAAGTGTGGAATCTCTTCGGGTTCTGGTGAATTATCCTTGCACAAGGTAGATAGCATAGCTTGATTGGCTAAGTTGGCTTGTAATGCAAAGTTGGCTATCCAAGAGATTTGGGCTAGCTTTTCATTCGTCTTCTCTTGACCTTCCAGGATGGAGTTGAGAACATCTTCAATTCTTTCTTGACTCATTAGGGTTGAACCTTTCTTGAGCATGATGGCCTTGACTTTTGATGAACTTGTGATCCAAAGGGTTGAAATCTCGGTGGACTTTGGCTTTGGGTTGTCTTGTAGGTCGAACACGAGATTGTGATGTTGCAGCAGTGGAATGTCTTCTATGCTCATGGGCTTTAGTACCATGATGGGCTTGGAACTGGAACTGCTAGGTCGAACACGGGATTGTGATGTTGTAGTAGCGGAGTGCCTTCTATGCTCACGGGCTTTAGTACCGTGATGGGCTTGGAACTGGAACTGCTAGGTCGAACACGAGATTGTGATGTTGCAGCAGCGAAGTGTCTTCTATGCTCATAGGCTTCAGTACCATGATGGGCTTGGAATTGGAACTGCTAGGTCGAACACGAGATTGTGATGTTGCAGCAGCGGAGTGTCTTCTATGCTCACGGGCTTCAGTACCGTGATGGGCTTGGAACTGGAACTGCTAGCTTGAGTGTTGTCCTCGGATTCTCTTTGGAGTCTTCCCTCTGAACTTGACCAAATTCTCCCTTCTCCCCCTCTCTCTCTCTCTCTCTCTCTCTCTCTCTCTCTCTCTCTCTAAGAACAGGCTCTCTTGGGTCAATTAAAGCTAGGTCACCATCTACATCAACCAACCAAGCAAAACAAACACACACAACATGCAATTTAATTTTAACATGGACCAGCCTAAGGGTAGGTTCTAAGTCATTACATTGTAAGGTGGGTTTGTTGTTTCCCATAGCTAGGACGTTACACCTCCTAACTTGTAATGTAATGAACATTGCATTGGTCCGAACAGCATGGTCTGTCCTTTATAGTCAACAAGAAATGATCCAATGACTTTGGGCTATGAGTTGGTGAGTTCACCACTGGGTACCCGAATCTAATGAAGACCGATGATCCATGGTTACTACCACCATATATTGAAAGGGGTGCATACATATTTGTTGTTTTGATGGCACACAATATGATAGTTAGGGAAAGCTCTTAACAAACAAACATGGCAACATGAACAAAATATCATACAAACATCTCAAGACATAAATAAACAAACAAACAACAATATCATGCAAAATCATGCAAAAGACAAAGGTATATTGTTGGCCACTTAAGTCTAACACGAAGTTTAGCCCTCGACATCCCCAGTGGAGTCACCATTGTGAAAGACCACAAAAGTTGCTCTAAAAAAAAGAGATTTGGGTGCTTTTAAGGGAACCTCTCTTTTTGGGTAAGTGGTGTGGAGCCGACACTTATTTTTTCTGCAAAAAAATAAGAAAAAACTAAATACAAAATACATGATCAAAATAGTACATTGTCATTGTTTAAATAAGGAAAAGTACAACTTTGGTAAATTAAACCTTACAAGGCTTTGAGTCCTAGTTACAATCTACCTAAAGATAAAAAAGCACAGGTCTACCTATCTAAAAGAACTAAGTTCGGAGGCTAGGTTACGGAATGGGAAGGTGTTAGACACCCATTCTACCTAGACAGAGTTTGGTCTTCTAGACTCTAATGACCAATATACCCTTTTTGCATGATGTGAATGATATGTTGAACATACATGACACACTTGACCAAAACTAACTCACATAAATCTATCTTATGAATGTATCTTCTTTTTTAGAATAAATTCAAATATGTTTTTGTAAATAAAGAAAATTGATTTGATTCATTAAAAAAGAAACCAGATCTGTTTTTGTGCAGATAAAAAAAATTAGTCTTGTAAAGAAAATCAGATCTGTTTTTATATAAAGAAAGAACAAGGTTTGTGCTAAAAAATATCAGATTTGTTTTGGAGCAAAGTTAAAAATGGTGATTTTTATTAAGAAAAATCAGATCTGTTTTGTGAATAAGAAAATCTAGATTTGTAGAGAAAAAAATCAGATCTGCTTTTTATGAATAAAATAAGAAAAAGACTTTTTTAGAAGAGGAACTACACTCATGAGATAAATCTATGCTACATGCATCAATAAAAAATCATCTCAACTTTTGACTTCTTTTAAATTTCAAAATCTGCTATTTTGTGACAAAGAAATTTTTCTTAAAAAAAATAGATCTGTATTTAATGAAAATACAGATCAGTTTTACGTGTTTTAAAAAAAATCAGATTTGTATTTAATGAAAATACAGATCAGTTTTGTGTGTAAAAAAAAATCAGATCTGTATTTAATGAAAATACATATAAGTTTTTGTGTAAAAAAATCAGATTTGAAAATTTTAGATCAGTTTTGTGTGTTTAAAAAAATAAGATTTGTATTTAATAAAAATACAGATCAGTTTTTAATTTAGAAAATCAGATGTGAAAAATTCAGATCAGTTTTTAGTTTAAAGAGATCTTTGTTAATTAGAAGATTTTGAGATTCAAGAGAAAGATTACAACAAAAATCTACTAAGACCATATTTAAAGAAAAGTTTAAACAACACATGGCAATTACATCAAAAATAAGAAATAATAAAAAACATCCTAAACCTATTCATGCATCATCAAACAATAGAAAGGAACGCAAAAAAATTAAAGAAATAAACTACCTCTTGCATGAGCGTGCTCTTCTTAGTGAAAGGATATTTTAGGACTCAAAGAAATTTATTCAATTCTCTTTGAAGCCTAAAATATTTTGCTTACAGAAAAGAAATTCCTAAGATAAGAACCTCCAGAACGTCTTTAACGTAAGAGGGAACAGAAAAGAAGAGAAGAGCCAGAAAGAGGGGGAGGTCAGAAAGCGTGAAAAAGTGTGCTGAATTTTGAGAGGCACCCTCTATTTATAGGGGTGAGAATGCTTCAAAAAATTAGCTAAATGATCAATATACGAACTGGAACGTGTCCTTATCTCTAAAAAATCAAAAAAGATAAGGTTTATCTCAATCAAGAAGCCCTCGGGCCGTGCCCCGCATTTGTGCCAATCAGCACTTGGAAAGTGCCAATTAGCACTTGGAAAGTGCCGATTGGCACTCCAAGAGTGCCGAATGGCCTTCTTGGGTGCTGTACCCGCGTTTGAGTTTTGGTCCATTTTGGACTCCTGTTTTGAGGTTTTTTGAGCTGGGACTTGCACTTAGACGCGTTTTTAATCCATATTCTAGAAATTAAACTCATTTTCTGATAATTCAGGTCTTTTCAGCAATAATTATCTTGTAGATAAATACTCCAAAAAGTCTTGATTATCCACAATTTTGTTGTTATCTGATTATCCTCTTTATTCCCATGCATGCAAGCTTATTTTTGACACTAACTAACAACCAATCACAAAATTACTTAATTAATTTTAATTGCTCAACCAATCAGAATTAATTTAAATTAATCATGCGTGGTCGGTTTCACCCAAACAAAATGCATGTAGACTGTGCAAACTCGATCATGCAATATTTTTCAATCCGATGGTCCAATTTGGAAATATGGCATACCGTCGCGACCGTTAGAATCTCAAGATCATTTTTATGATATGCAATTAAAGAATTAATGCATGTAATGCTTTTATGAATTTTGGGTATATAAATGGTCATTCTAGCCATCTTCATTGATTAAATTATGGGTGCAAAATCAAGTGTCTACACAATGGTCTTTTGGAATGAACTGAGTAACGTATTAGTCAGAAGCTGGAATGGTGGTTTCCCAAATTTTTGTATCAGTGATTTGAAAGCAAAGCTTGTACTTAATTTGCAGCCGGTTTCAGTTCTCAACGCATGAGTCATGCTTAAGAATTTTCCCACAGGCCACTGTTCAAGGTCACACATGTGGTCTGGTCTTGGTCTAATTAAAAATTTAAACATGTGTTAAACATGGTCTTGGTCTGGTTTTGGTCTAATTAATCTATAGCTATTACTTTTTTTTGATGCTATATGTGTATTTATTTGTTTCCATGCTCCATTATTTTCCTGTAGAGGTTCCTTTGGGAAGCTTGGCATGATTTAAACCTTATCATCTTGATCATAGCTGATGTATTGTCATTGGCACTTGGAATTAAAAAAGAGGTTTGTTTGGTGTTTTTTTTATAGATCATTTTCATTGTGAGGAGTGTCAATTAATGGCATTTGTTTTTTGAACCATCATTATATAGGTTCTAGGCTGTTGTGATTTATATTTCATATCATGTGGAGTATGGCCGTGTCTCTAGGTTGGAGTTGGATGTCTTAGCCTATATTAGCTGTTTAGTGCCCATACTAATGCAACAAAAACAAAAGTATTTGTTGTGGCAGCATACAGTTTACTTTAGTTCTTTTTATTGTGACAACTTACACTTAATATTTTAGCCTTTAGATTTATTCCATGGATAGAATTAATTTTGGAAAAATAAGTACCTGTCTCATGCCTGAGAATGTTAGTAATCATGCTATAATGAATCTGAAAGTTTTGGCTTGTATTGAGAACCCACTCTTGAGACTATTCTTTGTAGAACTATGATGTGTTGATGTGCTGCTGCAATTGAAGTCTGAAGGTGTGGCCTTGCCTTGTTGCTGCCATTCCTCATAAGTACTGCTGCATTAAGAATGAAGTCTTTGGAAGCATCAAGCTAGGTTATAGTGAGCATTGTCCTAGGTTATAGTTAGTAGTATTCTAGGTTGTCTGGTACATGCAAGCAGTTGGATCAGATCATGATCAATTAGCCATGTGCTTATTGTAATTCTAGCATGTGTGTAATCAAGAAATGACATGTGAGTTGTGTGCTTGTATATAGGTATGTGATTTACTTTCTATATGATTTAACATAAAGATTGTATGGTGTACTTGGTTGAAATAATGCTAATTAAAATGCACCCTTTGTAACCATTACTTGATAATTAATAATAATAATTATTATTAAATAGCATGATTAATCATTAAAAAAAAAATTATGGTGCACTCTTGCTTGCTTTTAATATTTCTGATAGGCTAAGAATGTATTGACCCCTTTTGGTAAATTAATCAATTAATTATCCAAGTGAATTAATTAGATTCAATTACATGCAATAAGTGTGGTAGCACAAACAAATCACCAACTAAGTTAAATGCAGCGGAAAATAAATTTGACACAGGTGATTTGTTTATGAATGGGGAAAACCACCGAGACAAAACCCCACTGGGTGAATTTAAGTCACCACTCCCGAGAATCCACTATTATCAAAACAAGCGGTTACAAGTAAAAGGAATCCCAGTACTTAATACCAACCTACAGTTGAACTCTTACCCCAATATCCAATTGGACTTGTAATGTAGCGGCAATCTCTCCTTTTAATGCACGGCTCCCAATACGTGACTAATCAATGATGCACGAATCCCAGTACGTGACTAACACACCAACTTGAGGAAGATGTTGGCTGCAAAGTTTTTCAGTTCATCCAACAATGAAGATCAAGAAGCTCCTTGGTTACAAAACCCTTGGCACAAAGACGCAGTAGCTTCTAGAGGGAATATGATAAACTAGGGCAAATTGTCTCCGGTCACAATATGTATGTATAATCACTTTGCATCAATTTGTATTATCATGTGACGGCCCTTAAAATAATTCTTATATATGTCTAGGGTTGTGAGAAAAGAAACCCTACACAAATACACATGGATATGCGTGAAATCAGATCTAGAAATTCTAATTTTGTAACTCTCGACAGATACAGCTTTTGTCAAGCTTCAACATTAATCCTTGATAGATATGATTCAGTCGAGACATCTGTCGAGCTTTAATAAACAGCACTTCTTCACTTGTTTCTTGGTCAGACTTGCATGGCTTCAATACTAAACTTGAACACTTGTTTCTTGAAGTACTAAACTCATCCTAGATCTACCCAATTACAAGTGTGTTTTGTCAAAGGATTAACCAATTTACATCACATATGTTTCTAACACTTTCCATATATGCCCTAACAATTTCAATTAAGAATTCTTGTTTTGCATGTATTGCAGGTCACATATTATAAGAAAGAATTTTTTTTCCTACTCTTTATGTTAGGACATATGTGAATCATGTTAGAAACATATGTCAATATAGAATTGGCTAATCCTTTGACAAAACGCACTTTACTTGTAATTGGATAGATCTAGGATGTGTTTAATACTTCAAGGAAAAGGTTTCAAGTCCAAGTGTTAAAGCCATGCAAATCTGTTCAAGAATCAATTGAAGAAGTGCTAGATTTTAAAGCATGACAGCTAGCTCGACAGATAGAATCTATCAAGGTTTAAAAGGCTGTGTAAGCCCGATGCTCGACAGCTGCTCGATAGATAAGCTATCTATCGAGATTTACGAAAATTAGATTTTCAATTCTGATTTCACTCAAATCCGTGTATATTTGTTTAGGCCTTCTTTTCTCACAACCCTAAATATATATAAGGATTATTTTAAGGGCCGTCACAGCGGATGCAACTTAATGCAAAAGTTTTTCACAAGCATATTGTGACTGGAGACATTTGCCCTAGTTCATCTTCCTCTTCAAGAAGCTGCTGCGTTTGTACGTCGTAGAGTTTTGTAACCAAGGAGCTTCATGATCTTCTTCGTGTTGATGAACTGATGAACTGAAGAACTTTGCAGCCAACATCATTCTCAAGTTGGTAGTTAGTCACGTACTTGGATCCGTGCATCGATTGGTTAGTCACGTACTGGGAGCCGTGCATTGAAAGGAGAGATTGTCACTACAGAACAAGTCTAATTGCGTATTGGGGTAAGGGTTCAACTATAGGTTGGTATAAGGTACTGGGATTCCTTTACTTGTAACTACTTGTTGTGATAATAGTGGATTCTCGAGAGTGGTGACCTTAAAATCACCCGGTGGGATTTTTTCCTTGAAGGTTTTCCCCATTCGTAAAAAAATCACCGTGTCAACTTTATTTTCCATTACATATTAACTTAGTTGGTGATTTGTTTATGCTACCACGTGTATTGCATGTTAATCAGATTAATTAATTAACTTGGCTAATTAATTGGTTAATTCATCACAAGGGGTCAATACATTTTTGGCCTATCAAGTGGTATTAGAGCAAACACACTCTGATTAGGGTTTAATCTTTGCTGTATGATCCATTGGCCCCCTGTTTGTTGTGGATAGAGGACAGTCTCTTATTATACATCCTTTATTTGATGGCATTAACTATGCATACTGGAAAGTATGCATGAGAGCTTCCTTGTAGTCATTAGATGAAAAAGTGAGGCAAGCTGTGGAGATAGGCTAGACCAAGCCAAAGGAAGCGCCGGCCGATTGGGATGATGCTAAGATCAAGGTAGCTAACTTCAACAACAGGGCATTGAATGCTTTATTCAGTGCGGTCACGAATGAGGAGTTCAAGAAGATATCCTCTACTGAAACTGCAAAGGAGGCATGGACCATCCTCCAGACAACCTATGAAGGAACCAAGGCTGTTAATGATTCAAAACTTCAGAGGCTTACTACAAGCTTTGAAGAAATCAAGATGGAGGAGGATGAGTCATTCGATGAGTTTTATGCCAAGCTCAAGGACATAGTGAACTCAGCCTTTAATCTTGGGGAAACCATTCCCGAACTCAAGATTGTTAGAAAGGTGCTTAGATCTCTACCCGAGAGATTTCATGCCAAGATCACCGCGATTGAGGAATCAAAGGATATTGACAAAATTCCTTTGACAGAGCTGGTTGGCAATCTGCAGACCTATGAGTTGTGTTTGAGAAGGATCGGGAAATCAAGTAAGGGTAAGAACATGGCATTGAAGGCTAAGAGCAGTGGCATAGATGAGTCTTCAGTCGATGAAGATTCTAAAATGAAATCCTACATTACAAGGCAATTAAAAAAGTTTATGAAGAATGCAAATGCTAAAGGATTTGACAAAGACCGCAAGTAGTCTAGTTCGTCTCAATTCAAGAGCCAAGACAAAGGGAAAAAGGATGCTAGGAATGGCGGTCAATACATTGTTCCATTAGGACCAAAGTGTTTTGGGTGTCAAGACTTCGGACACATGAAACAAGAGTGCCTAACTTATCTCAAGACCATTGGGAAAAGCAAGGCCCTTGCTGCTACCTTGAGTGACAGCGAACCTGAGGACGATTCGGACAATGAGAATGATGGAATCCTAAATGCTTTCACTGCCACTATAAATCCTACTGAGGGGATTGTTGAATATGTGGATGATGAAGAGGACTTGGTGGATACTAAGTTCGCGAAAATGGACGATCAAGATGATATCCATACAACCAATGAAAAATTGTACAAGGTTTCTGAGAAGCATGAGAAACTATATAGGTTGGCCACCAAGAAACTGAGTGATGTGGAACTTGATCGAGAAGAGCTTTCCACAAAGTTTGATGAAGCTAATCAGACTATTGGAGCACTGCGGTTTGAGAACAATTTCTTGGCTGAGAAGACTAAGAAGCTTGAGGCAAAATTGTTCCAAGTTAGAGCTTAGTTGGAGAGGACTTCAAGTGCAAAGCTTGATGAGATGCTTAGCTTCCAGAAATCTTCTTCTGATCGAACTGGTTTAGGGTATGATTTATCTTCTCCTAGTATTGCTTTTTCTAGTACCATTGTTTTTGTTTCACCTGCTAACAATGTTAAATCTAAGAATAATGATGTGAAAACTGTTGTAGCTAGTGAGAACATAGACAAGAGTAAATCTATCTTAGGAGCACCCCCTAAGCTTGATACGAAAGAGACTAAAAACCCTAGGGCTAAGAAGAGCAATAATCAAAAGTCTAAACAGAAGAAGTGGCATCTCTGCCATCACTGTGGAGCAACTGGACATACTCAACCAAATTGCTATAAGTGGTTAGCCACTCAACAGAGCAACAGTATGATCTCATCGGGAAACTAGAATCAGTTTCCATCCTCTTTTGTTCCTCTTGGAGATCTACTTAAAGCCCTCATGTTCCTTTTGAACTTGAACGGTTTTAATTCTTTCCCCCTCACCGCCGGATCAAGGGTTCGTCAAACGAAAAGGTTCTTCCAAGGTGTGGAAGGAAAAAGGATCTAAGTGATTTTGTCACTTTTTTTTTTTTTTTGAGTATGCATTACTTGTGTGTTTTGCTTTCTTGTTTTGACTCAGTCTAGTTTTATGCTTTGCTTTGTTTAACATATTTTTGTTTGTTCATTTTCAGTTTTGCTTTATTTTGTTTTTCATAAAAATAAAAATAAAATTGAAAAATACAAAAACATTGTGTGTTTTGTGTACATTGGTACTTGTGTACCTTGGATGGCCATTGAAACAGAGTTTTCTAAATTTTGTATCTTTTGTAGCTTAGATGAGCATCTCTATGCACAACTAAGCAGGTGAACTTTGTGGCTTGTGTTTGTGATGAGTAAGATTAAGTAATCTCTTATACTTAACACTCATATCACTCTTTTTGACGGGAAGGACTAGAAAATCCTAAGAGAAAGGCATAAATAACCATCTCACCACTGTTGCCCGCCAATCATGAAATGACATTTGTATGCTTTGGCATAGCAAAAGTGCAATGTCAAAAAACTTAACATAATTGGGTATTTCTTCTCTCTCTCTTATATGCCCATGCATGATATGCTTAACAAAAGAAAATATGCAAAGAAAAATAAAAAGCAAAAAGAATCAAAATGCTTTATATATGATTGCAAGCGTGTCTTCTAGGAGATGTGGGAGTTATAGGATGTACCTCGAAGGTGATAGTCCCCATCAAGCAGTTATGATTGTGTGTGAGTTAAAGTGATTTTCTCATATCTCAAATCGTCATAACATGTAGACACTTATGCAATCTTGCAATGTTTTTCACACACAACACGCAATATTCTTTACTACTCTTGATACATGTGCAAGTACAATGTGATTTGGCCATCATAAGGAATACATGTGTTAATGTATGCTCACTAAACTTTCTTGACTTGTTTTTGAAATATAAAATTGGTTAGACTTGTTTAGTGTGTGTGTGTATGTTTTGGATCTATATGCTTGACATTTTTCTTGTTGAGAGATGATTTTGAGAGTTTAAAATGTTGTTTGGATCTTTGGTTAAGTAGCATGCTTAATTGCATTCATATCTGTGGTTTTCTCTTCTTGAAAAACTATTTTTGAGCAATCTCGATAGCTGCTGGACACCTCTCAACAGCTAGGCTATCTATCGAGCCTTTTGAGCTTCCTTTCTCGATAGCTGTTATCGCAATTTCGATCCATCGAGGTTTTTGAGAATTAGTCTCGATAGTTGCTCGACAGCTTCTCGATCCATCGAGGAAGTTTCTGTATACTCGATAGATTCTCGATAGCTTCTCGATCCATCGAGGTCACTTTGCTGTGGACACCTCTCGATAGCTCCTCGATAGCTTTATACGTCGAAATTTAAATCTTGACACCTCTAGATATCTCTCGATCCATCGAGAATCGTGGCTTCCTATATAAAGGCTCAGCGCGATTTTTCTCGATTTCTCTCGATTGTTTCTGACTCCTCACCTCCCCAAACACCCTTTTCTCACTCTAAACTTCTTCCCCACTCATTTTTCGGCCTCAAGAGAGACTTCTTATTTATTGTATGCAATCTTTTATTTCTGTTTCACACTAAGATGTCGTGATGAGTTTTGTTTAAAGTGTTTCAGAAATACAGGTTGTCAAAGTCTTTCTTGCTATGAACTCTCTTCTTGCAAAGTTTTTCAAGAGTTTGTGTTAAGATAGATTTTATTGTATTCAACAAGTGAGTATGAGTTGAGCTATTTATGACTTCTCTCATATGTTCATTTGTTTGTTGTGGTTTTGTCACAGATTGCCAAAGGGGGAGATTGTTAGGACATATGTGAATCATGTTAGGAACATATGTTAATATAGAATTGGCTAATCCTTTGACAAAACGCACTTTACTTGTAATTGGGTAGATTTAGAATGTGTTTAATACTTCAAGGAACAAGGTTTCATGTCCAAGTGTTAAAGTCATGCAAATCTGTCCAAGAATCAAGTGAAGAAGTGCTAGATTTTAAAGCTCGACAACTAGCTCGACAGATAGAATCTATCAAGGTTTAAAAGGCTGTGTAAGCCCGATGCTCGATAGATAAGCTATCTATCGAGATTTACGCAAATTAGATTTTTAGTTATGATTTCACTCCAATCCGTGTATATTTGTTTAGGCCTTCTTTTCTCACAACCCTAAACATATATAAGGATTATTTTAAGGGCCGTCACAGTGGATGCAACTTAATGCAAAAGTTTTTCACAAGAATATTGTGACCGGAGACATATACCCTAGTTCATCTTCCTCTTCAAGAAGCTGCTGCGTTTGTACGTCGTAGGGTTTTGTAACCAAGGAGCTCTGTGATCTTCTTCATGTTAATGAACTGAAGAACTTTACAGCCAACATCATTTTCAAGTTGGTAGTTAGTCACGTATTTGGATCCATGCATCGATTAATTAGTCACGTACTAGGAGCCGTGCATTGAAAGGAGAGATTGTCACTACAGAACAAGTCTAATTGGGTATTGGGGTAAGGGTTCAACTGTAGGTTGGTATAAGGTACTGGGATTCCTTTACTTGTAACCGCTTGTTGTGATAATAGTGGATTCTTGGGAGTGGTGACCTTAAAATCACCTGGTGGGGTTTTTGCCTTGAAGGTTTTCCCCATTCGTAAACAAATTACCGTGTCAACTTTATTTTTCGCTGCATATTAACTTAGTTGGTGATTTGTTTGTGCTACCGCGCTTATTGCATGTAAACCAGATTAATTAATTAACTTGGCTAATTAATTGGTTAATTCATCACAAGGGGTCAATACATTTTTGGCCTATCACTTTATAACCTTGTTTAAGACAATTTGAAGGAATTCTACATATGGCTAGAAGTGTTGGAAACAATGGAGCTTTTGCAAGAGAAGAATTGGCTAGAAGTGCTAGAAACTACAGAGCTATTGCAAGAAAAGAGTCAGTTGGAAGTGCTAGAAACAATGGAGCTATTGCAAGAAAAGAGTTGGCTAGAAGTGCTAGAAACTATGGGGCTATGGGAAGAGAAGAGCAGGCTGGAAGTGCTAGAAACAATGGAGCTATTGCAAGACAAGAGTCGGCTAGAAATGAAATGACACTACAACAAAATGTATTTTCAGTGACGAATTTTAGTGAAGAAAATTTTTTCGTCACTAAAAAGTACCATTTAGTGACAAAATTTATATTTCGTCACTATTCATAAAAAAATTAGTAACATTTAGTGACGAAAAATAGATTTCGTCGCTATATGTTGGGTTGAACTAAAGGCGCCAAACGAAAATGTAGGCGTGAAACGAAATTCATCTATAGCAACGAATTATTTCATCACTAAAAGTTTAAGTTTTTTGTGACAAAAACTTTCGTCGCTAAAGGTGCTGATAAGAATACTATTAGTGACGAAACCCATTTCATCGCTGAATGTCACAAATAGTGACGAAAATAAGTCGTCACTAAAAACAAAATCATAAAATCGGTCTCATTATCAGCAACGAAGCTAATTTTCGTCGCTAAAGGTATCTATTAGTGACGAAATATAAGTCACAATAAGTTTTACTTAAAATCCTATTCAGTTCAGCTCCTTTTTGTTTTGTTTCACTTCCTCACTCTCAATCTCTCACAAAAAAGTGCTCACCGTCCTCGATTCTCAATCTCTTAAAATCCTATCCGTCCCTGATTCTCAATCTCTCACAAAAAAGTGCTCACCGTCGCCAAACCCAGCCTCACTGTCCTCACTGTCGTCAAACCTAGCCTCACCGTCGCCTATCCTCATCTCACCGTCGCTGATCCTCGCCTTACCGTCGCCGATCCACCTCGCCTCACCGTCGCCGATCCACTTCTCTTGCTTCAGCTCGCGACGGTTCGCTTGCTTCAGCTCGCGATGGTTCATGACGGTTCAGCTCTCCGGCCGTTCGCAACGGTTCAGCTCGCCAGCCGTTCGCGATGCTTCAGCTCATCGGCCGTTCGCGATGCTTCAGTCCTTCGCCGACCGTTCGTGACGATTCAGTCCTTTGCACTATCTGCAACGCTTTCGGCGACGCTTCAGTCCTTCGCACCATCGGTGACGCTTCCGGCGACCCTTCACCTTCCACCCAGCCGGCGACTCTTCGCCTTCCACCCATCCGACGACCCTTCGCCTTCCACCCAACCGGCGACCCCAAACGTGTAATGGGTATTTTTTTTTTTTTACCTTTTGAGTTAATTTTTTTGTTAATTTTTGTTTAATGATTCTAGTTCCTTTGGGTATTTTTGTTTAATGATTCAAAATGCTTGATGTTTATTTTTTTGTTTAATGATTCTAGTTCCTTTGGGTATTTTTTTGTTTGATACAGTAATGGGTATATGCATTTTTGTTTAGTTTGGGTATTTGATATTTACTATGTAATGGTTGTGAAAAAAGTTTCTTATATATGTACTTATCAATTGCTGTAATGGGGGGGTTTGCTATTGTTGTTGTGTGTGAAAAGTTACTATTTTTGCATGTTTGTTTCTGTTGATAGGTATTGTTTGAATGTTTGATATATTATATATATGATGTAGTTCTTGTTGGTATTTGACTGAGTTCTTGTTTGCATTGTAGTTTCTCTATTGCAGTGATAATTATTATTATTATTTTTTTGGTGGATAATTGTTGAGGTGTTTGATTGTGATATGTGTAATGAATTTGAATTTTGGACCAGGTTGAGATCAAAAGAACCATTCCTAAAGGTTCTGCTTCTGCACAAGCTAATGATATCAAAACAAAGAAAATTTTTGTTGGTGGGATTCCAACTACAGTCAGTGAAGGTTTGATGATTGAACTTTTAGCATTTGATTAAAATTTTTTGTTGTTGTAACTAGATTGATGGGTTTGTGCTTAAGCTTAAGTACTAAGCTAATTTTGGTTGGGATTTTTTTTTGGTGGGTTATCTATTTCTTAGTAAACTAAAAGTTTTTTTTTTTTTTTTTTTTTCTTTTGTATGTGGGCTAAAGCTAACTAAAAGTTATCTTTCTTTTATCTCCAGCTCTCTTTCTCTGTTGTGGCTGAAGAAATTGTGAGGAACAAGGTGAAGAACACAAGTTAACTTTGGATTTTTTCTGGAAGTTGTAAACTTAGCTTGAGAAAAGTAAGTAAATTCTAGTTAAAAAATTATAAAACTCTATACTTGTGATGTTGGAAATTGGATTTGTGGTGGAATGTTGTATTGGAGCAAGCGGGTGGCTTGCGTGGTGCTACAAGGTGGTTTAAACTAATATTGGGAGTGTTTTTCATTTCTTGCAAATGTGAATGACTATGCTTGTTTAGATGTGATGAATAGTATTTTATTTGATGTCAATACTTGTAAGCATTATAGTTGTGATGTTTGTGATTGGTTTTGTGGTGAGTTGTTGTGTTGAAGCAAGCGGGTGGCTTACATGGTGTTATAAGGTGGTTTAAATTCATATTGAGAGTGTTTTTAGTTTCTTGCAAATGTGAATGGACTTTGTTGATTAGATGTGATGAATAGTACTTTAATTGATTTCAATACTTGTAAACACTCTATACTTGTGATGTTTGTGATTGGTTTTGTGGTAGGTTGTTGTGTTGGAGGAAAATGGTGGCTTGCATGGTGTTATAAGGTGGTTTAAATTCATATTTGGAGTATTTTTAGTTTCTTGCAAATGTGAATGGACCTTGTTGATTAGATGTGATGAATAGTACTTAATTGATTTCAATACTTGTAAACACTCTATACTTGTAATGTTTGTGATTGGTTTTGTGGTGGGTTGTTGTGTTGGAGCAAGCAGGTGGCTTGTATGGTGTTATAAGGTGGTTTAAATTTATATTGAGAGTGTATATTTGTGTGCAATGTATATTTGTTTAAATATTAATATAGACTTGTGCATTCATGAATGGGATGGAACTTTATCTAAGTAGCTTATAGACTTAGATGTTAGAATACATTATGCATGAGTTGTCCTTATTTTACTAAGGATTAAGGGGTTAACTTCTACTTATTCAAAGATATGATAATTTAATCGTTACGAGTAGAAAGAAAGAGGAGAATTCAAATCATAATTTTCTTCCTAAAAGAGATTAAACAATATCATTGTCTAAACTATAAGGTCTTGATTTCAAAGACACAGTTAAGAAGATTAAATATTAAAAGATTCAAGTAGCATTTTTTTGAAAGTACATCTTTTTAAAATTTCATTCTTCTTAAATACAATGTGTAAGTCCTTTAGCTTGGTATCACAAATTGATGTGCTTAAGGAATTTGTGAAGCTAATCAGAAGATTGGTTATTTCTTTCATTTGTGGAATCCTTGTTTCTGGCGGCAGTACTAAAATCAAGCTTCCAAAATCAATCATATTCAAAGGTCATGCTTAGTTGTGTCTACACTTGCACAATAGGTTTCAAAGAATCTTAAATGCTAATTTATATGTTCACATGACTTGAAAGGATCTTAAACTAAACCAACCCAAAGCTAAAAGTACAATGTTAAAGGCAACATGATAAGAGGAAGATCAATTTAAAAATAAAGAGGGCTTTCCTACACATACGCACACACACAATCACACAACCTTCTTTTCTTTTACTAAAGCTAGGGACCAAGAGGAGCGAGCTAGGGACCAAAAGAATATTATTAACATTTTGAGGAGTAAGGGTTATGATGACGCTCTTACCTATGGGGGTGGTTCAACTTCAAGTTAAAACACTTTTTGGTTAGTACTTTATTTTAGCAATTGACCCACATTACATGGTGTGACTACTCTTAATGCATTGTTAGAAATGTTTCTTATAACATAGTTAATGTTTTTACTTTACGATTTTAATGTAGTATTATTTTTATATTTGTGCAGATTTATTATTGGTGGCTTTTAGAAGATTTACTTTTGTCATTACTTAAAGACATATGAAGACATCTTCCATTAGTTCTAATTATATTATGCTACACTTTTTGTATTGTTATAAAACATCTTGAGTTATTGTATATGTTGCAAACAATTATTGTAGGGAAGGAGTTTGAATTGGATACTTGTTTTATTTTTTACTTGTGGAATGTATGGATCTTTTTTTATAAATGTGTTGTTGAAATAAATGTATTATTCAAATGTGAGGTTTTAATAATATAATAACAGGTTATAGGTTAATATCAAAGTCATGAAAAAAATAAAATCTAGCAACAAAAAATTGTTTTAGTGACGAAATATTTCGTCACTAAATGTAGCAAAATTTTGTAAGAAATGATTTTAGTGACGAAAATTTTCGTCACTATATGTGCCTGGATTTTCTTAAAAATAGTTTTAGTGACGAACTTTTTTGTCACTATATGTACCCGAAAATAGTTTTAGTGACGAAATTATTCGTCACTAAATATGATTTAATAAACTAAAGTGTTTTTAGTGATGAAATATTTTCGTCACTGAATGGTGTTTTTAGCGAGGAAAACATTTAGCAACGAAACGTTTTCGTCGCTAAAAGTTAAAAAAAAAAAATCAAATCGGACTTTTAGTGACGAAATTTTTCGTCACCAAGACTTTTAGTGACGGGGTTTTAGCGACGAAATGAGTTTCGTCGCTAAAAGTCCGATTTCGTCACTAAAGGTCCTTAGTGACGAAAAACTGGACTTTTAGTGACGAATTTTTTCATCACTGAAAATACATTTTGTTGTAGTAAATGAGTTGATTTACATACATTCTTATTAAATTCTCGTGTAACTTACCCTTACTGAGCTGTGTAGCTCACCCCTTCCACTCTCTCAGTCAACAGGTTTTATTCTGGAGCAGAGGGAGTCTTAGTCGAGTTTTGGAGGGAGTTGGTTTTAGTTTTAAAAGTATAGATCCTAATTTAGCAATTTGATGTTTAGCTCTGTAATATTGTCTATTTTAGGATCTTTTGATTAGAGTTGTACATTTTAGTGTAATTAGAGATGTATTATGTGAAAGTGTGAAAATTGAATGACTGGTGGATTATGTTATTCCTTGAGTATAGTGTAGATGCTTTGAATATTAAGTGAAAATTTTATACCAAGAAAGTAAAGAAATAAGAATGAAAAGAAAGAGGAAAGCTTTTGTTTAAAAGTTTAGTTGGTTCTTATTAATATCAGATTCAAGCTTGATATTAACATGCCGGTCATGGTCACAAATCCAGGTATCGGGTTTGGGACGTGACAGTAAGAGTTCTTAAAATTATATCCATTCATTTTGAAATAAATTGATTGAATTTTGTATGTTATCACAATGTGTTTTGCGTGCATAGTATTATAATACCGACACACTCATTATTATGTTTGAAATATTATTTTCTTATTGGAAAAACTTCCTCCGAGATCCACATAACAAAAGTAGATAAAAGAAATATATATAAATATATATATATATATATATGTATATATATATAAAGTAGGAATATAAAACTAGAATCACTAGCCAGACTCGTTTTCTTTTTCCCTTTCCCATCTCAGGCAGAGTTATCGATAATATTTTTTTTATGCTATTAATGTTTTGTTGGCATAGCTACAATTAATTTTGCTATTAGAGTTAGGCTATTGGCTTTTTAAAAGAGGTAGCACATTTTAGATCCAGATTCAACTTTAACAAGGGAAAATAAGTTCATAAAAGATTTGAAATCCGTAGAATTACCGTTCAACCTATGTCGAACTTGAACGCCAACTAACCCTTTTTTTTTTTTTAATTTATTTATTTGAGAAACACACACATATAGGGGAAGGAGATGAGATAAAAGAATATACTTACACGCCAACACCAAAACTGCATGTGGCAGTTAGTGTCGCGAAGCAAGTGATAAAACGCCAACTAACCTATTCAAATGAAACCATATCATTAATCGAATATAAAACTAAATTTCATTGATGGAATTTCCAGCCGTTGCCTAGTACACACAAAATTTTACATATATATACATATATATATATATATATATTACACACACAAATTGACATTGGAATTCGAAAGTCTTCTCTAAAGCTTGCACCCCAGCATGAGTTCATAAGCGAATGAATAGGACGTAATATCAAAGGCAGGAGATCTCCTACAAGGTTAAACAATAGTCATTAGTTTGCAAAATTAAAATCAATCCAACAGAAGAAATAGATAGAAACATATAACTGAGTTCGAAATTTTTTCGCAAACCTTTAGTGAAGTTGTGATAGCCCTAGTTGTGAAACATCTTTAGCAATATTTTAGTCTGCACCACTATTGTCACGTACAACCAATCCTTCAGGTTGATCAACATTAGGAAATATGCATGTCTCCAAGAACGGTTCAATAATAAAGAGACACAGACTCCCCAAAAACCAGCAGCGAATCCAAACCCTGTACCAACAAAAAGACACTTCCAAAATTCGTCTCGATCTCCTTGATGGTTTTTACTTCCTCCATCTCGATCTTCTTGATGGTTTTTACTGCCTCCAACGTTGGATGTTACATCTTCTGGGCACTTTTCTATAAGGGGAGGTCCACAAAGTCCAGCATTACCCATGAATTTGCTAGGGTTGAAGGACTGGAGTTGAGTGCCTGTTGGAATTCTTCCCGATAATTTATTATAGGACAAGTCAAGATAGCCCAAATAATGTAAACCAACCATGCTAGCAGGTAATGAACCAGAAAACCGATTTCTCGACAAATCCAAAGATTCCAATTGTTCCAACTTACCAATGTTTTTAGGGATTATTCCAGTCAACATGTTTCCTGATAAATTCAATGCTTTCAATTCTATGAGGCTGGATATCCCTTCTGGAATATTTCCGGTCAATTTGTTGTTTGCAAGATCAATGCTCCTCATTTCTCCAAAATTCTTTCCATACTCATACACATTTCCTTTCCAACCAACAATTATATTGAGACTGTTGTCACTATATTTTCCATAATCAGTATAAAAACTATATTCAGGGCCATTCCAAGTTGAGTACTTGTCGGTCATAACATCTGAAATTTTGTGAGCCATTGCAGTAAAATTATTGAGGCAGTGTGGAATGGTTCCAGAAATATTATTTTGAGACAAGTCTAAATATTTAATATGGATTAGCAAACAAATCTGTAACCCTATGCTTCCATGGAATTTATTGGATCTAAGGCTAAGAATGATCAATGAGGACACTGTTTCCCCTATCCAAGCTGGTATCCTCCCAGATAATTTATTCTCTCTCAAGTTCATAAATCTTAACATAGTGAAATTCTGGAGGGAGCAAGGCAACTCCCCAGACAAGCTATTGTTGCTCAAGTCCAATGCTATAAGCCGCATTAAAGAACCTATAGAGCGTGGAATTTCCCCAAACAATTTATTGTGAGCCAAATTCAAAATTTCAAGTTCTTGCCAATGCATGAAACAATCAGGGATCTCTTCAGATAGATTGTTGCTTGAGAGGTCAAGGTGCATCATACCCCCAGTAATTGAGCATATAAATGAATTTAACCCCGAAAACTTATTTTTGGAGAGGTTTAATGAGGTCAAATTAGAAGAAACTGCTGGTAGTGGGCCTTCAAATCTGTTTGAACTGAAATCTAGTATGGCAAGGTTTGAAAATATATTGGATATATTTGGCAACCTACCCTTGATTTCGTTTTGAGACAAATTCAAATAATGTAACTCAAAAGGCATGTTCCAGAACCAAGTAGGGATGGTATCTGAAATTCTAGTATTGGAGAGATCGAGGAAGATCAGGTTTTTTTGAGTTTTTATCCAATTTGGAAAATGAGGACCCAACTTGCAAGATCTCAAATATAAGTCATTCAATTGGAAAGGGGGAATCCAGTCAAAGCTGAAATTTGAAGTGAAAGAATTAGAAGATAATTGTAAATAAAACAAATTCGGAAAATTTGAAAGTAGGGCTTCAGAGATAACGCCTTCCAACATATTTGAACGAAGATCCAAAAACTCTAACTTATATAGGGTTTCTATTTTTTCAGCCACAGACCCATTAAATTTATTGTTAGAAAGATCTAACTCTCTCAATGATGGAAATTTTGCAAATTTAGGCATTGGCCCCTTAATTTGATTCCCACCTAAATGTAAGCTCTTTAATGAATCTTTTGTGCATCCTTGCAAGTTGTGGAAGAATTCAAGAACTTGTCCATTGAGATTGTTGGATGACAAATACAATCCATGTAAAGTACATATATCACCAAGGGATTTCGGAATGCCACCTTCAAATTGATTATCATGAAGATAGAGTTGCTCAAGAGAATTCATGTTGCCGAAAACATTTGGAATTGAACCTTGTAATTGATTAGATGAGAGATCAACATAAGCAAGGTTGGTACTAGAATTCAACAACCAAGAGAATACGGAGGAGTTGATGCAAGGGTTGTTAGAGAGATCAAGATAAGTAAGAGATTTAGAGGAATTAATATGCAAAAGAGGAGATGTAGTGGCAAGAGGAAGAGAACAATTATATAGCCACAACTCTGATAGGTTAGGGAGACCACTAACAACTTTCAGCCAATCATTGGCTACACCAAGATTCAAATTACTTAGATCAAGGTGTTCTATTGAAACAAGATGAGAAAGCCATTCAAGATTTTGGACAAGTTTCAAATTATTCCAACTAAGGTCAAGATATTGCAAGTGGGAAAGGTTACCAAGTTGAAATGGAATTGGCCCACTTAGATTGGCGCCATTTAGATCAAGGCGCTTTAAGTTACTGAGTGAACCAATAAACTTTGGGATCTGACTGTAATTAAAATCATTGCCACTAAGACCTAAATAAGTCAAATGATGCAACTCAATCAGTGAAGGACTTATCTTACCTCGTAACCCATAAAAATCAAGATGAAGCTCAAGTACATGGCCTGTTTGGTTGTTACAGTGAACTCCTTCCCAGGTGCAACAATTTTTCTTTGCATCTTCACTCCCCCATGAAGAGAGCATATTGGTGTTATCAATAAGGCTTTCTTTGAACTCAACGAGTGCTTGTCTCTCCCTCTCTATGCACCACACGCTATCGTCTCCAACCTTTGAAATGAATCCAAGGGCTGGTTTCAAGAGTAGTAAAAGAGTAAAAATTGCGAACAGAAGTTTATGGGACCTTATACCCATAATCAATGCCATGCCCGATGATATAAACAATTAAAATGAAGATAAATATGAGAGGAAGCACAACTAGAGCAATCAATGTTGCAATTATGATTTTGGTTTCTGAGCTCTCACAGCCCATAGAACCAATTATTTATAATAGCAGTAATTTTTCTTTTTGTTGAATTTTATGTGTAAATGCATGCAAAGGGAACATGACACGCTGATAATGCGGTCAAAAGAAGATTGACACTGATATTATTAGAATTAAGAGAGTGAGTTTTGCCACTATTCCCAAACTCACGTTTAAGTTTAGAGTTTGTTTTAGGGTGTTTTGTCACGGAATAGTCAAAGGGGGAGATTGTTAAGTTATGATTTTTCTCATAACATTTGTATTGGCTTATTTCATGACAAAAAATGTTGTAATTGCATAAATTTATTTCCTTATATTTTTGTGGGATTTATTTGTATTGGGTTTAGTATTAAGTGGTAGAGATTTGATCAAGACAGCTAAAAGTCACATGAGGAGCACCTGTCGGAAGCTGAAGAGTCAAGTGCCAGCTGTGGAAGTTGAAGAGTCATGTGCTAGTTGTGCCAGCTATAACTTGCGACTCAGGTGACCCGCGAAATTGACCCACGAATTTTCCCTGTCAGCAGAAATGTGACTTTTCATATCCCCTCTCCATTCATACTATATATACCCCTATTACCCACAGAAATGGTAAGGAGCCTATTGAGAGAGAAAAAAAACCCTAAGAGAGGTTTCTACAACACACCCACCCTATTTGAGAGAGAGCTACTCATTCTTAAAGAGAAATCTTTGTAGTCTCTTCTCCTTCCCTCTCCCATTGATATACCCATTGAGAGGAGATTTGTACTCAAACACAATCCACACCCATTTAGAGTGTTAAGAGTGTTTTTAGAGCTTGGGAAGCATTGAAAGATGCCAAGGATGGCGGATGCAATATGGAGCTTATTGCGGGATCTGGAAAGCTAGATAAGACACGGTTAGGCTTAATCTTGTTGGAGCAAGAAGCTTGGAGGGCTTAGGTGCATCGGGTAGATTAGGCTTGGAAGGTCTATTGCTATTCATGTATCCCAACTTTATTTTCTAGTGGATCATTTTACCGCTTAGAGGGCGGCGGAGAGGTTTTTTGCCGAGTTCTTTGATTTCCTCTTCGATAACATGTGCCGGTGTTCCTTGTGTTTGCATCTCTTTTCCCTTACTCTTTAACCATTAATTACTACTGTGTTTGTGATTAATTATGTGTTAAAGTAGTTTGCCAAATTGGGTATTGCTTATATTTCATATTTTGCACATATATTGTTTGAATATAAGCTTGCATTGGTAATTTTGTAATTGGGGGTCTAAACATTTATTAGTGTTTTACACACTAATTGAACATTCAGATTTCTTTTCCCTATCTCTGTTCGTTTGGATGCCTCTCTTTCAGTTACTTCTGCCAAAATTCAATACTTGTTCATCAATAGTGAAAGCTCGAAAATGTGTTAAGAAAACAAGAGCTTGTTTAGACCCCCAATTCAAAGTTACGGCTTGGTTGATTTTACACTAACTTAATACTAAGAGCAGAATAGTGTAAACACAAGCATACAAGCAAGAGAGCTACTCTAATCCATATTTAAAGCAACACAGTAGTAAAATAAAATGAACAAGAGTAGGGAAGAGAGATGCAAACACAAATAACACGCCGATGTGTTATTGAAGAGAAAACCGAAGAACTCGGCGAAAAACCTCTCCATAATCAGTTGGGATACATGGGTTAGCAAGAGACCCTCCAAGCCTAATCTACCCGCTGTACCTAAGCCCTCCAAGCTCCTACTCTAACAAGGCTTTTCGGAACCGTGTCTTGTCTAGCTCTCTAAATCCTGCAACAAGCTCCATGTTGCATCTGCCATCCTTGGCTTCTTCCAATACTTCCCAGCAGCACCAAATTATCACTTGACACTCTGAAAGAGTGTGGTAAGTGTTTGGGCTATCAACCTCTCAATGATATGGAAATGGAAAGGTAGGAGATGAGGAAATTCCACAAACAAATGTGTAGAGAATTGTTGGTATAACAATTTCTAACTCTCAAGTGTTTTGCTAGGGTTTTCTCTCAGAAGCTCCCTTTTTCATTTGTGGGTAATGTGGATATATATAGTGTGGGTGTAGAAAGTGTGTATTAGATAGTACAGTCTGGCAGAACAGAATGTCTCGCGGGTGTCTCGCGGAAAGGCCTTACCCGCGAGATACTCGCGAGACACAGCTGTCTCCATCTGTACTGACTCTTCGCATTCCAGTCATGTGCAGGGCATTATTCAATCACACAACCATGTGCAGGGCATTATTCTGTGCCAAATTTGATTATAATTTTATTCAATCTTATGTACCATGTATTTGTTGTGGGAATTTATTGTAAGGGTTGTGTGATAGTGAGAGAGAGTGTGAAGACTCAATGGGTATATCAATGAGAGAGGATTGGAAGCATTAGTCGCGATATACCCGCAAAAACCCTCCTTGCTTCAATTGCTTGAGTATTCACACTCTCTCTCACTATCACACAACCCTTACAATAAATTCCCACAACAAATACAGGGTACATAAGATTGAATAAAATTACAATCAAATTTGGCACGGAATAGAAGCCAACAAAATACATATTTGAAAATCACAACTTTACAAATAGATATCCAACGGTTGTAAGTGAACTTTTGTTGCTTGCTATTCTCCTTATTCAAACAGTCAAGAAAATGAATAAACTTCTCCCCTTCTCTACTCTGATTTAAAGAACAGAAAATCAACTCACAGGTGGCAGGGTAATACTTTCTTAGTTACTTCATGATTTGCCTAAATGAAGTTTCACATTTTTTCTAACTGGGAAGTAGTTGCTTTGTCATAATGGTATGAGCATACTATACTTTTTCAAACGGTAATTTAACTTAGTTGGTATTTTTGTTTTTTTCCTAAATTTTTAGTATTACATATACAAATTTTAGAAGTCATAATTTTTCTAGAATGAAATTTAACTTTTTAAATATAGGCATACAAAATAAATTGAACTTGAACCAAATTGTAGGCATGAAAAGTATGTTTAAAGGAAAATAAATGTTTCTCAATTTTATAATATAGTATTAAAATATGTATTTTTTTAGCACATTAATTTCTTAATATGTGTTCTTTGTTTTAAAAAACAGCTGCAAGCGATTCAATCGGCTAACCAAAAAAACAAAAGTTCTTCACCACATTAATCTGACTGGACTGCTTCAAAATCCTTTATTCCTTCGAAAAGATGAAGAAAAGCTCATTCATCGATGCTTTAGGGCTGGAAACAAAAAAGCACTATTTTGGATCAGAGCTCACAAATATTTTGTGCAAGATAAAACTAAAGCAGGAAAAGAAATCCTTCTTCAAGCCAACAAAGAAGGGGGGGGAAAATGCAAAAAATGGACTCGCAATTGCACTTTTATGTGAATCAAATGAGGTAGGAATCCAGCTACTATTATCAATTCTAAACCAACAAGATGGGAAACAATTGCTGCAAAACTATCAACAAATCCTTCGACATACAACTTTTGGAACAAACACATTTTGCATCCCAAAAAACCAAGCATGCAAGAAAAATGGAGTGGGTCATTGAGATCGTGATCGCCCTTATCCTTATGGAAACGAAAAATTACATGTAACATGCAAAATGTGCTCAATTGACTTGGAAATGTACAAATTAGTAAACTGAGTATGGTAGAAATTATGTTCCAAAAAATTAATTCAACAATAAAATTTCATCTTTCTATTTCAAATACTAATCTCTAATAATACAAAATAAATTCCATGACCAAAACATCCAATCACCATAAAAGAAATTATCACGCGCAACGCGCGGGTCTGCGACTAGTTCATTTTATAGCATAAGTCCTTTTGTGATTGTCTTCTCTCTTGTCCTATCAATTGAGTTCTTCTGTGGGTTCCAGTTAGCTCAACTAGTAAAATCTCTGATGGTTGTATAAGAGATCTGGGGTTCAATCCCCGCCTACACCAAAAACTGATTGGTGTCTTGGTCTGATGATAAAGAGCTATCATTAGGAGCGGACGGCAAATGTTAAAACTCTCTCAAAAAAAAAAAAAAAAAAACCGAGTTCTTCTATAATCTCTCTCTCTCTCTCTCTCTCTCTCTCTCTCTCTCTATATATATATATAATTTTTTTGGTGTGTGCTTACAACTTACAATTGAGAAATTTAGGATTTGAATTTTGGAACCTACGTTATCCTGAAGGAGAAAATAGGAGAGTGATATTAATTAAAGCAAAAGGCTCTTGGTTACCCAGGCCTGTATTTGCTTAATTGAGTTACAAGTTCTACACCTGAAAAATCTAGCCAAACTTTCAATCAAGCTGGAGCCTAACACCAAGGAGAGGTATGCAATTATTTGGATGAACTGAAGCGTATATATACCATTACATGAGTTGCATCACTATCAATTGGTCCGCCAAAAAAGTGTTCATAAATTGTGAAAAAGATGTGTTACATTCACAATATTTTCACAACAAATTATAGGTGGTTAGTTGTTATTGGTTTTAATTTGAACTTACCACTGAAATTACTTTTCTACCCCACCAATAACAACCTGCTACATAAGATTTGTTGTGAACATATCATTTCTCATTGTGAAATGCTCCAAATAAGCAACCAATCCTTATCTCCCTAAAGAAAATGAGAAAATAATTGTTATGAGGAAATTTAAATCCGGAAATTTCGATGAAATAAGTGTCGGGTTTTCCAACATAAGAAATACAATTCCTTGCTTCCCTTTGGCTAACTTATCAATTTTGTTTCTCATATTGTGCATTAGCTAGCATCATACTCTACAATTCAACCATTCAATTATGTCCTTCATAATAGCTCCACGTTCTGGTTCAAAGAGGAGATCATGTAAGAACCCATCAAACAATTTGATGGTTTTGTCAGTTGAGGAGGCTTCTGCATACAGTTTCTGAGAAGCTTCAGGGTCAGTTACAGTATCAGCAGTGCCATGGAGAACAAAAAAGGGAACTCTCAATTTTCTTAGATTCTGCTGCAAGTAGGATGTGATTCGGAGAATTTCATAGCCAGTCCTTACCCTGATGGATCCGGTATACACTAGTGGATCTGAATATTTGGCTATTAGTGCCTCTGGGTCCCGAGAAACTGGTGTGCCCTTCTTATTTGCAGCACTAATTTGGTATCTTGGCAACAAAAATGAGAAAATTGGAGCCAGTACCTGCAATGGGAACATGAGAAGATGAAGGATGACTCCACTTGCTCATTTATTTGCCTCTTCAATGGTGTGTATTTTGATAGGAAAATGGCACTTAATATAAATTTCTTAAGTCATTAGCATTTCCAAATTAGATATAAGAGAGATCTCACTAAAAGGATATTCTCACCACAAAAATTGGATGTGATGCTTGAACTCCAACTGCAGGTGATGTTAGTACTGCACCAACTACCCGGGCTTCAACCTTTGGGTCAAGCATTGCCTAAAATTATTCACATAAAACAATGAAAACCATGCATAAACTTGAGGTCCTTTAGGTCAGTAAAAATTGGGACTATAGTATATTATCATAATATGTGGAGATATCAAAAGTCAACCACAGTATTGCGAAAATTGCATCTTTCAACCAAACCTTACCTTCAGGACAATTGCTGCACCAGTTGAGTGTCCAAAACAGAAGCACGGAAGTCCAGGATTCTCAGCTAAAATCTTCTCAAGAAATGATTTCTGACAAAATAACAAGATAAATGCACAGAGTTAACTAAAACGATCTTTGTTTTTTTGGGCTAGCAATATAATCAACCAATGCCCCTATTCATCCCATAATATGCCTTGATGAATAACTCCCAAAAAAAAAAAAAAGAACATGCTATGATAGATTTGGCCACAAAAAATTTGTGGTGATTATTTGATTACAGTATCATCAGCCCCTTGTAAATGAACCTCAAACCATACCATATCATTAACAGCATCATCAAGAGAATGAACATATGCATGCAGCCCATCACTTCCACCATGACCTATATGAAAATAAATAAACAAACGGATAAGAAAAATTTAGTAATAAAAAACTACTAAAGTAGAAAATAGAGCGCCATGTAGCAGGGACGGCAAAAGTGAGCCATGCCCCCAAATTTTCTGGTTTAAGATATTTTAGATCCGTTCCTGCTGACAGCTCAAGTTGGTCTGGGGTCAAATTAGCAAAGATATCACAGATCCCAAATAAAATATTAGTATCAAAAGCCATTAAATGGAAGCAATTATTTAGGTCATCACAAGAAGATATAAAAAAGTATATTTAGAAAGCTAACAGCACAAAAGATAAATAAAAACAAAACAAAGGAGTAGAAAACCATTATCTTATATTATATTTGGCATATATTACAAGGCATTTAGCAAAAGATAATTTTCCCATTTAGCTTATATAACAAGGTTAGAAATTGAGTAAAACCCAGTTTAACAAACAGCACCTAGAGAATGTATCAAGCATAATGCCTTTAGATTGTCTCATGTTCACATGCTCACTGATCTAAGTTTGGTTTAAACAATGTTTGATGTTCTCCTAAATGTTGATTCAAGAAAAGCATCGCGTTCCATTCAAAATTTTATTGATTCAAAACACTTGCACCAATCAGAAGAAAGGAGAACTTTGAAAACAAATTTTGAATATAATTTTCTGTTTCTTCGGCTCCTATAAAACAGGGAGAAGGCTCCATTTAGTTTTCAGCCTTTGGCTTAATTTCCAAAACCCCTCCTTTTACCAATGTCAAAAATAGCAGGTAGACACAAACATGCAGATAATAAGCTTACTTATTAAGAGGAGCTTTCACATGTTTTTGGCACCAATGGGCAACCCAAATGAACTACTCAATCCCTGCAACATCCAAATATAGATGCATTGTTGAAGAATGGTGATCTCTAGACTATAAAATAGTAATTAAGTGGGGGAAAAGTATGACCTTTGTTTGAAAGATCAGCTCTTGGGAACAAGAATTAAGTGCAAGGTATAAAACTTGTTGAGAAAAAAATGATCACCATTTCTTTGTAGTGTGTAGATTCTACCATAGACACTGAAAGATGAAAGTAAACTCAGGTATGAATCTAAAACATATAAATTGGAGGGAGGGGTATTGATGGATTATATATATGATGTTGAGAGATTACGGGACCAAACAGGAGAGACCAGAGTATTAAAAAAGGGGGGGAGAGGGGGGGTGGTGTTGTGGGAGGTGGCTTCTTTAAATCTTCCCTGGGTATTGGGTAAAGTAACAATAGCAACTAAAAAGTAGAAACTCTGTTGAAATAACTGCATGGGTTCTCTTCTATCCCCCCACATCATATTTTACTTTTGGTCTCTCTTGGTTTTATGGCATTCCACAGTACCAGCATAAAAGAATTACCACTATAATAGAGATTGTATTAAGCATGGAGCATAAATAAAATTATGATGCTTGTGCTAGCATCGCACACATGTATAAACCAATGACTTCATTGTCCACCAAGACAGTAATTAGCATTTTTGCTAGTCACCAACTTCTTCAACAACAACAAAAAAATCAAAATCAAAATAAAAAACCACCAAGATGTTGCTTAAGAATCATCAATTAGTGCTCCAAATTATAGTCTAAGCATAAATTGTAATTAAACTATAACAGAGGAGTTAATTAAAGAGCATAATAAGTACATCACTCTAAATTTGTATACCACCATTCCCGGAGAGAGAGAGAGAGCAAACAAACATATAAGCTAAAGGAGAATTACATAACATCTAAATCCTTTCTCATTCACTTTTGAGCTTGTGCAGCTCATCTATTTGTGTGTTGGCATGATAGGGTTTAAGCACTGCTTTCCTTTTCCATTTACTCTGAGGTGCCTGTCACTTGCTATGAATCAGAATTACAGATTTATGCCTCAGAGGGAGGTATCAGATTAATGAAACTCTTAGTATTTTCACATGGAGGTATGGATTAAAATTACAAATGCATGCCTCAGATAGGTATCAGAGTAATAAGACTCTAAAAATTTTGCATATTTCAACAGAATTTCAACTTATCCAAACTTCCCCTACTTTAAATTTTTAACGTTTTTAACAAATTCAATAATGCATTATTGCAAACCTTAGAAATTTTCATTTTTCCTTTTCATTTTAAGAGCCTTTGAATACACGTGGAATGTGTGTGAAGAGGATAGTTAATAGAAATACCCATTAAACTATAAACACCATAACTCAAGAGTTAAAAATAAGATTGAAATAAACTGGACCAATGATTTATTATCAATGGCCAAGAACAGTACTTAGCATCTTCAAGCACACACATACAGATAATCTTGGCTTATATAGGGGGAGAAACTCAATGGTGAGCATGTAAAGATGGTTTTTAGACTTACCAATCCAATCCATTCCATAGACCTTGTAGCCATTGGCATTTAGCTGCTTTGCAAAATCATTGTATCTGCCACTGTTGTCAATAATATAAAATTCTTGAGAAATAGATCAAGCAATATAGTCCACGAAGATAATTTCTATACAGGCATGAGCATAAATCACAGACCTGTGCTCGTTCAGGCCATGCATAATAAGAACCAATCCCCTGCACAAAATAGATAGCAATCAGAACTTTATTCCATATAAAAGTTGAAAACAAACATGAAACTGCAGAAGTTAAGAACACGAAATCAAGGGGAATACTGCACAAACTTAGCATGGAATTGTATATTGTAACCAACAGAAAAAGCCTACTGGATTTAGTTAACAAAAAATAAATAAATATGAAAAAAATACTTTTGTATTGGAAAATCCCATATGAAAATGGGTTACAAAGACTGATGTAAGCCTGTTGTGTCCACCTAGGATAAATCTCCAAAGCAGTTCACCATGACTGTTAATTGGCTACTTGGTGTTATTGTACATTGATGACACACATTAGTGTAAGAAGTGACAAGTAGACTGATCTTACAATTTTGGACCCCATGACTTGTAAAACTTGCCAATTATGTCAATTTTTCAAGTCCAAAGTAACAAAAGACAATCCTGAATCATCTGATCTCCACAACTTCTCATCACATAAATTTTAGCATTGCATTTCAATCCTCTCTGTCAATAATATGCAATGATATGCTAATATGTTTATGAACACAAACAAGTTTTCTAAAAGATGCTGTGGTACCACCGTATTTTCTGAGCAAAACGAGAGCATTAAACAATAGTCTCTTTCAATAAGGCCTCTTATTGGTATGAGTACAAATACTACTGTTTAAATGCTTTCAATCCCACATGAATTTTTATTCTCATTGACCATTTAATTCCTTTTTGTGTGTGTGTGTGTATTAAGTTGGAGGGGGGGGGGGGGTGAAATGAGGAACCCCATAGAGTTCATATCCAGTGGCAAGTAGTTTAGACAAAGGCCTTAAAACTAGATACCAATTTGTCAGAGATTAAATCTCTATCACAGCACAAAATCTAACATATCAGTAACTGTAACTCCAACTGTCAAGAATTAAACCTTGCTAATGGTCAACAAATCTCTGGATATCTATAGGCAGATCTGAACTCATCAACATGCCTAGAAAAAACATGATGTTTAAAAATTTCATAACGCTCTTATACAAGGACAAAGTTTGGCTAACCTTACTCTTCAACTTCCTCTAAGAAGCTAACATGTGTGCAATGCACATAACAAGTGTTGGTCGGGTTAAGTGTGATTAAGTGAGACCACCGCGCACCCTTGACGTGAGGGTCATTTCATAAGTACAAAGTTCTTGTGAAGTGGGGGGCAACAGTTAGGATTCAAGTCTCCAGCAGAAACTTACGCATATGTACACTTAAATTAAACTTGAGATAGAATTTCTATCTTATAAAAAAAAAAAGTGCGGTTAAGTGAGTCGTGTGCAAACAAGCACACATGTCAGTTTCTTAAAGGATGTTGAAGCCTTAAGCCTAAGTGGTAACAGATAAAAATTAAAATTAAAAATTTAAAAAAAAAAAAAGAAAAAAAGAAAAGAAAATGAAAAGTAAAAGTGATAGATTACCGAATGTTGTTGCTGTTATTGGGGGTCCAGGACCGAGTGAAAATGGTATCACCTCTAGGCGTGAGGAAGAGGGAGTAGTCTCTTATCACTTCCTCATTCAACCCATCATCATCATCTTGTGCCACTCTCCTCATCGCCAGTGCTCTTCTCACTGCCACTTCTTGCTCCACCACCACCGACCCTCTCTTCCTCCACGTCACCATCTTCACTGGGACCATCACCTTCTTCTGGCTCTGGCTCCCACCTTCCTCATCCTTCCGCCTCCGTCGACGAAATGGGACCAGAAGGAGTATCACCAACGCGTTCATCACCATCACCAAGCTCCTCCACACGCGCACCGAGAACAGTGCCCTCACGCGCCCGCTCGCTCCTGACGTCAGCATGGTCGTCGTATGAGTATCAACGGTGGTGGTCGCCATTTGCGTTATCGTCTTCCTCGTTTTCAAAACTGACGAACACAAACACTTGGGTGGTTCCAATAATTTTCTCTTTCTGACATGTAATTCTGGAGTTTTGGCTTTGGCTACAACTACCAGAATTATTGAAGTTTCTATAGGGATTACAATAGGTGTACTCGTGTAACAGATCATAAAACCTATAGAATATGCCGAACAGACAAAAACAGATTTAAGGAGGAAGAAGAAAAAAACTTTCTTGTTTCTATTTCAACTAATAACGTTTGTGCTAAATTTAGTTGACCAGCCAAAGTTAGAGCAAAGGCCGAAATTAAGCTACCATCAAAACACAAGCTGGGTTTCCAAATTAACAATTATTGCTATTTGCTATTTGCTTTGTTTGGTGTCTAATCTTTTGTGTCTGAAGTCTGAAATATGAATGAGGTGTGAGGTGTGAATTTGTGTTTGAAGGAACATATACGGCATAGGTGCATAAGGCGTCACGGCTAACGCCACGTCCAAATTGTCCCTGCTTCTCATCTCCTACCGGATAGTCACTGAATGACACGTGTCACTCTAAATTATTAGTATTTAATATATTGATTGAAATGAGTTGCAAAAAAAGGAAAAGAAAAAGAAAAAGTCAACGTACAACACCGACTCAAGAAGATGAGGTTGGGCTTCGACTTGGACTGACCAGTAGTGCGTGACTTTGGGGATTGGGAGTTTGGGACGTGGACTTGTTGGAGTTGATCTTCTGATTAGATTCAGGTAGAGGCAGTTGGAACAAGCAATAATCTGGTTGAGATTTGACCATTTGGATTTGGGCCCGGTATTTTCATATCTGCTGATTTTTTTTTTTTTTTTTTTCTAAATAAAAAAATGCTACCACATATTTTTTTCACACTTACTTTGCCACAATTGTCCTAGATAAGACACTATGATTAATTTTCTGTCACTATTAAATAAACTTAATATTTTTTTTCTTTATCACTTCCAGTTTACCATGTAAGAGCATCAATATCCAACCTTCTAAAAGTCATAATATGCTATATTTTAGCATCAAAACACAAAAAAAATGCATTACTCGGTTTTGTAATTGTAAAATTTTTTACAATCTTGCTATAAAACCATCTTATATCTAAGATGGCACTGTAACAGAATTGTATAATTTTAAATTATATTTTATTCTCTCTTCCTCTCTCTCACATTTGTCTCTGTCTTCCTTCTCTTCTCTCTCACTCTTGTTCTTGTTTTGTTCTTTCCTCTCCTCAAACCCGAAACCCCCTTTTCTCAAATCCGAAACCTCGTGTGATGGTGGTACTAGCAGAGATAGGCGTGGGTGTGGGTTGTAATCAATGGCAGCGGTGTGGGTCTGGGTCAATGGTTTTGGGGTGGTCTGTGATGGTGGGGTTGATCTGGGTTTGTGGCGTGGCGAGATCGACGTTTTGATCCTATATCTTCGCCCTCTCTCTTCTATCTCTTCTCACTTTATTTGATTTTGTGTGCCTCATGGTGGTGGTGGTAAGTGTTGTGATGGTGGGTTTTGGTCCTGATGTGGTGGTGGGTTTTTTAGCGATGGTTGTAGTGGGTTTTGTTGATGGAGGTGGTTGTGGGTTTTATGGTTTTTGTTCCTGGTGGTGGGGTTAGGGTTTTTTCACGGCGATAATGGTGGGTTTTGTGGGTTTTGTTGGCAGAGGTGGTGCAGTGGGTTGTGTTTGGATTAGATGGTTGGGTTTTTTGACTGGTTGTATGAGTTTGAGAGGAAGAGAGAGGTGGGTGGTGGTGGCTGGGTTTTTATTATTATTTATTTATGGTGGTGGTGTTCTTTCAAACACAGAAATGGTGAGGAAGAGAGAACACAAAAATGGGTTTTGGGTTTGGTTGCTTGTAGGAAGAGGGAGAAAGAAAGGAAAAGGAAGAGAGAGAAAGAGAAATAGTAAAAAAAGAATATTAAAAAAAAGTGGAAAAAAATAGAGTTTGGGACGTTGGGTATGTTGTAATAGATAAGAGAAATGTTATGTTCACAACATTTTCACAACATTTTCACAACAAATCCTAAGTTGTGGGTTGTTATTGGTTATTATGGATGGGCAAAAAAGTAATTTAAGTTGTTGATTCAAATTAGAACCAATAACAACTTACCACCTATGATTTGTTGTGAAAATGTTGTAGACGTAACATAAACAACCGAATTTAGATTGGAGGATGAGGAAGACATAACATAAACAATTCCATACCCTTGGAATCACCTTCAAACATCACATAATTAAGGTAGTGATGAGCAACCATAGAGAGCCAACTTTGCAGCATTTGCTTCACCAAGTAGAGGATCAAAGGAAGGCATTAGTTTTGAATATGCAACGATAACTTCTTCTTTATCATTTCTACACACTACTGCACAAGTGGATCTATTTGGCTGAATAGCCTTAGCAACATCAAAATTTACTTTAAACCATCCTAGTTGTGGATGAGTCCAAGTTGTAGGAATAGTAATCTTTAAAGTATCAAGTGAGACTCCTTCAAAGATAGCTTGATTCCTAGACCACCAAATTATGTCAAACATTATTGCACAAGATGTAATACCTATGGATGACTGAGAGCAAATGTTAAAAAGGTAACTTTTCTCCTTAATCGACTAATCAGGGGAAAAAAGAGTCATGTTTAAGTTTTTATACAGTAAACTTTTGTCAAGGGCGGTTTTTTGCGCGTAGCCACGTGTCTCCTGCTGGAAGTGTGACTTTACTAAACCCGGATTTGTTTTAGGGAGTTCAACCCGGAACTCGACATTGGGCTGCATAGACCAATGGCTTCCGGTGTATTTTTAAGCCTACAAAATAGATGAAACCCAAAGTCTTAGAATCATGATAATGGTTTAAATAAATAAATAATATGCTTAGCATGATAACTTTGATTAAATGGTGAGTTGATACGTTATTATTATGCATATTAAGTGATGTCCAATATTAGAAAATAATTAATTAGGTATCAAATGTCCAATAATGGGATGAGTCCAATAGTCCATATCCAGCTGCAGTTCATGGTTCATGTTCAACATAATAAGGTATGTCTGGCAATGGTCCATGTCCAAATAATATGTGTCCAATGGTAGTTCATTTCCAAAAAATATGTGTCCAATGGTGATTCATGTCCAAGTAATATATGTGCGATGGTGGTAGATCGATTTATTAATATGTATGTTCATTAATCAAGTATTAGTGAGATCAGGTTTATTAAATAGTGAGATGATATTAAAGTAACTTGCATCCAGCAGTACATTAATAATGAATTAACATGTACTTAATAATGTAATTTCAAAGATGGAGAAAGATTGACTTATCTTCACAGTTTGTAGTTCCAGCTGTAGAATAGCAGTGGATTTATGACATTTCAGCAGTGTGATAAAACGAGTCCAGCAGTACAATATGATATTATGAGTCCTTCGATGGTGACTTTATGATTGAAGGGGAAAAATGGGTGCAACTGGAGGGAGAGAGAGTATGTACAGCCGTGTGCATAGGTTGGTTGAGTTTATCCCCTTTCATCATGCACTTAAATGACTTTCTCCATGTAATACTCTTTTAGTTTTTAGTCAAATATGAGTAATGTTGCCTTCCATGAGAATGACTTTTAGTAATAAGTTCTTGGAAGAGTGTTTGATATGTTTTAAGATGTGTGGAGATGGTAAGAAATATATATATATTTTATGAGATATGGTGTTTGTAATATGTATATGAATTATATGTAGATACTTTGTTGGACATGGATCTTGTATATGTATTCTTTGTGAGACATGGAGTTTAAAGATATATGAGAAGTATGTATGGGTATTTTGTGAGGAATGTGTTTGTAAAATATATGGAAGTGTGAGATAGATAATATGAAGGTTAAACATAGTAAATACATGAGATCATAGTTGCTACTGGAGTGGTTTTTTGTGTTATGTCATGGGTTATGTTGCTTTCTAAGAAGGGAGATTTTGTATGAGAAATAAAGAATGAGATGGAGATGTGTTTTTGGTCAACAAAATGATGAAGCTTCAGAATATTAAAGTGTGGGAGAGATGGATAGTGTGTAATAGTGTGGTGTCATAGGTGTAATGTAATGGTATTATCTAAGAAGAGATATCTTTGTAAGGGAGATGGAGAAGTATGGAGAAGTTTAGAGATATATGCAGCAAGGTAAATGAAGTTTCAGAATATTGAGGATGAGAGAGGGATGGATCCCCCTTTAGTGTGTAGCTTGGTCCTTTTTATATAGAACCAAGTATGTAACTATATTAGAATTAGTTGAAGGGAAATTTAGCAAATAAGGAAAAGTCTTTGACAAAGTAAGTGGTTTCATTAGTGGGATTTTGTTTTTTAACCAAAAGAAGCAAAGTTAGAGACTTAATGGTGTTGTCACAGCTGTTAGTTGTCAAATAATGCCATCTAAATGACATCTTTTGCTTGGAGGGAAAATATTTGGCATTAAATTCATGGTTTGGCTAAAAATGGTAAGATAATCTTTATGAGATCCTTCTATTTTTTGGGTATGACAGCAAGCTGCTGGGATTGGGCATTAATGAGTAAGTGATGTCATTTTAGGACATGTGTCAACCTGCTGGAGCTACTGTAGCTTTTGCTGGAGCTATTTGTGCAGGAGCTGTTTGCAGCTTCTACTAGAGCCGTTGTTGGTATTTTTGGCTAAATTTCCTCTTTTGGAAAATTATATGTTTAGTCCATATATAATTTTGGTAAGTGATAGACAAGTTGGTTGATATTTGATAAAGTTTTAGAGATGTAATTATGATCTTTTTGTATTTTAATCAAATCTTGGAGAGTAAGGAGAACATTTAACGCTAGATATGAGATACTAATATATATTTAGCCATGTGCTTGGAATTGATTTAGATGATAATAATATATTTTATATGAAATACTATAATTACATTTTTAAACTTATATTATATGGTGAATATTAATTTTTATGTAAAGAGCATGGGGAGTTTTATCATTTTAAGTGTTATGTGATATGAGAGGCTTACCAAATGTTACTTATTGCACACTGACCCGTCAAAGTTCAGGGAATTGGGGAAGACATGCGAAGCAACATGCTTTCTTTTATCAACTTTGAACCACTGGAGTTTTACTGAACATACTTCTTGGCCCTCCAAACCACGACTCCCAAAATTCCCCTAATGAGACTCATGAGCTTAGATCATGAGCCAAAAAATGAGATGATGTGCTATGAGCTTGAACCATGGGTTTTGACGCCTTTTTGTGTAAATATGGGCTCTTTTGGGATTTAGAAGAGATTTTCCTAAAATCTATGATAGTGTTGACGTGGTGCGGGTCGCCAATGAAATGAAGCCATGTGGTGTGAAAAATTTGTCCTCAACAACTTTTTAATTTTTTCTCACAACACTAGAATTTCAAAAAATAACGTGGACTATGTTGTGTAGAAAGGTTTACAAGTGTTGAAATAGTCATACTATTTCTGCCAATAGCTGCAATACTTTTCCTCCTTAATAACTGCATCGAAATTAATTTTCACAAAAAGGGAGATAGGGGGTTCCCCTGGAGGACTCCTCATCTACAATTTCCAAGACATTAAATGGTTAGAGTAAACTTTATTAACTTGATTAATAAAAAGTACATAATTAAATACTTCCCTTTCTAATTGCCTCATAATGTGGTTTCTTGTCATCATATCTTATTACAATTACAACAAATAGCTGTGAATAATATAAAATTTCTAGCCATTTCCTTCATGAGTTTTAACTTTTCTTTTGATTGAATCAAAAATCTAACATAGTCAATTATAAAATTGAATTAAATATCGAAGAATATAATAGATCATTGGAGATTTATCTAGATAATTTTTACTATTCTCATTCAATAAATAGATGTTCAAGCATTATTTCTTCCAACCTCACAAAGGATGTATATTTTTTTTTCTTCTATGTTGATTCTTCTTATCATCAGTTGTTAGGATTAGTGCCCTAAAATCCTATTGTATGCTATGTATGACATTATGTTCTATGTAATAAACTTGTTTTATTATTATCTAAAATAATGGTAGCATGAATATTTGGACATTATCATATAGTCTTTGAGATACATAGTATGTGATTTAGTCACAGAAGATATAAATCACAAGTTCTTTGTAAACTCAAAATCTTAGTTCGTAGTCGGTGATGAAATTGAGCATTTCATTTGCGAAGACTATAACATGTTGATTAAGATGATTTGTCTTGATCATGGAAGTGAAGACTTCTAGTTGATATGTTAACATGTTTTAAGTGTATAAGACATATTGAACTGGATCGCTGTGAGATTTATTATTCTATTAATGACTGTCAAATGAATAATAAATCTCACGACTTTCATTTACTTAAACTCTCAATCTTGAGGGAATAGTGAACCCAATCATGAAATATAGGTTGCTATAATATATCAGGAGTGAGATCTAGACAAACAGTCTAAACCTCAGTATTTTAGGCAACCACACGTAATGTTGAAGGAATACATATTCTCAAGATGGAATTCATAGTCTCTTTATAGATATATAAAATATTCCCTTGAGATAAGTTTAATAAGTTTGGTTGTTTAGAGTGTTAGGCCTAACCACTTTAGTAAAGAGTTACTAAAGTTTATATTTTATGAAATTAGATTTCATAAAATATTTATGAATAACTTAAAGGATTAAACCGGGTACTCAAGGATCAAGATGTAGTAATTTTCAAAGTGACAGTTACACATTATGACTTTGTATTACTACGAATATTTTCATGAAAGAGTTAAATGTTATATAAAGTTTTTGGATATAATTTATTAATAAAGCCTAGAGTGCAATTATATTTATGTAGTGGTATTAAATATAATTAATGGTAACTTTGAGCTTGTCAAGAGTTGACAGATAAGTCCAAAGGCCATTGGAGCTAGAGCTTTCTTCATCCCATTTGGTCCCACTCCAAGCCACACACCAAAGCCCAATTGGGATGGCCCAAAAGGTTAACCTAATTAGATAATCAGTTATTTATTTAATAAAAGTTATTAAATAAAGTAACTGCCTAAGTATAGAAATATACGTATGATTAAAAAAGAGAGATTTAAAGTTGTTTTTTAAGACACTTGGTTATTCTCTAGAACAAATACGTATAAAACTGATTGAGAGATCACACATCTTAGGCACATTGTGGAATTGGAGTGAAGATTGAAAGTCTTCCCAAGTTCAATCTTCATTTGTTTTGAATTTCGCTGCACCAAGGTACGCCTTCTTATTATTTGTTTCTAAAATTCAAATGTTACATATTATCTCACATGAATGAAGTAGATCCGTTTATATTCCGCTACGTGATTTTGTATGAGATACAAAATTGTATTTTTCATGTGTTTTCCTAACATCAGTAACCTAGTTGGGATAGTTTACCATGAAAACCTTATAAAAGCATTAGCATTGGGAGTTGTAAAACTCCTAATTTACCATTTTATAGCCTCAATCCCAAAAAACCATGATCCATCCAAAAGTGTATACCTAAAAAAATTTTGCTACTCAAGCTACAGTAATATCATAAAAGTAAGATGTTACTGTAGCAACTTCCTATATCTTTTAATCATTCTTTATTGTCTCTCTCCTCTCCCTTCTTCCCTTTTCCCTGACTCACTCCATCTCACAGTCTCTCTCTCTCTCTCTCTCTTGTTCCACTTCTCATCCCTTGCCATCGGCGTGGGTCATTTTGCATGGAGATTGAAGTGGGTCGTTTGTAGTTTGGCATGGGTCGTTCTATTAAGATTGGCTGAGGTTGTGGCTGGTGGCATAGTCATTTCATTGAGATCGGTTGAGGTTGTGGCTGGTTGCTAGGCTTTGGTCCAATGGTGGGTTGTGGTTTAGAGGTTGTGGGTTGTTGGGTTTTGTGTGTTGTGGGTTATGGTGCGGTGGTGTTGGTGTGGGTTGTGCTATAGTGGCAGTGTTGGTCTAGTGGTGGTGGCGTGGGTCTTTGAGATTGGTTTATTAGCGTTGGTTGGTTATGGCTTTTGTGGGTGCGGGGGTCGTTTTTAGGAGTTGTCACCTAATTTTTGCAATGGCCTAGGAACCACATATATAGCGTCCTTTCGAAGAAAGACCTTTTGATCTTACTACCAGAGATACAGGTTCGAAGTTAAGGTATGGTCATCAGAAGGTGTTAGTGTTGGAAAAACTGGCTCTATATCTCATACAAAACACACAGCGGAAGCAACAAACACGAATATACTTCATTCATAATTGATAACATGCACTATGTAAATTTCAAAATTAAAGAATAAGAGAGCATACCTTGGTGTGGTGAAATTCAAAACAAAATATTAGAAGTACTTAGGAACATTTTTAATCTTCACTCCAATTCCACTTTACGCCCAAGAAGTTGATGGAAATATACATGTACGCAGCAGAAAATTAACGGATCTACTTCATTCGATTGACAACATGCACTATGTAAATTTCAGAATACAATAACAAGAGAGTGTAACTTGGTGTAGTGAATTTCAAAACAAAGATTGTAAGCACTTGGGAATACTTTTAATCTTCACTCCAATTCCACTAACGCCCAAGATGTGTGGTCTCTCAATCAATTATATGAAATGTTCAAGAGAGAATTCAAGAGTGTCCAACACTCACATACACCATTTCATTTAAGTTGTTCTATCTAAAATTCTGTATGTTTCTCTCCTTATAACTGATTATCTAACTGGCTAGCCTTTTGGGCCTTTCCAATTAGGCTCTAGTATATGGCTTGGAGTGGGACCAATAAAACACTAGCTCCAATGGGCCTTGGGCTTTTCTGTTAACTCTTGATAAGTCCAAAGTTACCATTAACTATATTTAATACCACTATATAAATATAGTTGCACTCAGGCCTTATCTATAAATTATATCCCAACACTTTATTATACATGCAACCCTTTCATAAAATATTCGTAGTAACACAAAGTTATGAATGTAGACTGCCACTTTGTAGATTACTACATCTTAATCCTTGAGTACCCGGTTTAATCATTTTAAGTTATTCATCATATATTTATGAAATCCAATTTCATAAATATATACTTTAGTTTTATTAAAGTGGTTAGGTCTAACTCTCTAAATAACAAACCCATTAAACTTATCTCAAGGGAATATTTTGTATCTCCGCTAAGAGATTATAATTTTCATCTTGAGAATATATGTTCCATCAACACTAAATGTGACTACCCAACATACTGAGATTTTGACCGTTACTTTAGATCTCACTCTTGATATATCAAAGCAACCTACACTTCATGATTATGTCCATTATTCTCTTAGGATTAAGAATTCATGTAAATAGAAGTCGTGAGATTTATTATTCAATTGACAGTCGTTAGGAGAATAATAAATCTCACAGCGGTTCAGTTCAATATGTTTTAACTCTTAAAACATATCAACTAGAAGTCTCCACTTCCATGTTCAAGACAAATCATCTTAGTTAATATGTTATAGTTTTCGCAGATAAAATGCCCAATTTCATCACCAACTACGAACTACAATTCTAAGTTTACAAAGAACTTGAGACTTATATCTTCTGTGACTAAATCACATAAATCACATACTATGCATCTCATGGACTATATGATAATGTCCGAATATTCACGTTACCATTATTTCAGATAATAATAAAATAACTTTATTAAACACAATATTAAGTCATACATAATGTCATACTTAATATTATACATAGTATCATACAATAGGATTTAAGGGCACTTATCCTAACAATATCTCTCACTTGCCCTAAAGACTAATGTGCATTAATCTAACTCTCATTCCCTCCAAATGTGACTCGAAAGTCTTTTGAGACAAAGTTTTGGTAAACGGATCTGCTAGATTATTTGCACTTTCAATATTTGCTACCACCACATATTCACAAGCAACAATATCTCGAATGATATGGTACTTCCTCTCAATGTGCTTTCTTTTCTTATGATTTCTTGGATCTTTAGATTATGCAACTACTCCACTGTTGTCACAAAACAATGTGATTGGAACTTGCTCCATTCTCATTACACCAAGGTCAGAAAGTAATTTCTTGAGCCATACAGCTTCCTTTGCTGCCTCACAAGCAGCAACATATTCTGCCTCCATGGTGGAGTCTACAATACAAGATTGCTTAATACTCCGCCAACTAATGGCTCCACCTCCTAAGGTGAAAACGCATCCTAAAGTGGATTTTCTGAAATCTAGATCCGATTGAAAGTTTGAATCTGTATAGCCAACATGTATTAAATCCTCACAATGGTAAACAAGCATATAATCTCTCGTTCTCCGTAGATACTTAAGAATATGCTTTACTGCTTGCCAATATTTTGGTCCTGGATTTGATTGATATCGGACGACCATGCCAATTGAATAACAAATATCTGGTCTAGTACAAAGCATGGCATACATGAGACTTCCTACTGCTGAAGCATAAGGAACTTGTCTCATTATATCTACTTCCTCTTGAGTCTTAGGCCTTTGGTCATCAGACAAAGGAACTTCATGTCTGAAAGGAAGTAATCCTTTCTTGGAGTTTTACATGCTAAACCGTTCTAGAACCTTATCTATATATCCAGCTTGTGATAAGCCTAACATCTTATTCTTGCGATCTCGCTAAAACTTGATCCCTAGAATAAAGTTAGCCTCACCCGAGTCCTTTATATCAAATTGACTTGACAACCAAACCTTTATTGATGACATTACCCCTATATCATTTCCAATGAGTAGAATATAATCAACATAAAGCACTAGGAACATTACTACTTTATCTTGATGTCTTTTGTACACACATGGTTCATCAAAATTTTGTTCAAAACCAAATGACTTGATTGCTTAATCAGATCTGATGTTCCATGACCTAGATGCTTGCTTAAGTCCATAATGGACCTTTTCAATTTGCATACCATATGCTCTTGGTTCTTTGCTACGAAACCTTCCGGTTGCATCATATAGATTTCTTCTTCAAGATTGCCATTGAGAAAAGCAGTCTTGACATCCATTTGCAAAATCTCATAATCAAAATGAGTAGTAATAAATAAGAGAATTCTGATAGATTTAAGCATTGCTACTGGTGAAAAGGTTTCCTCATAATCAATACCTTTTTTTGTGTATACCCTTTCGCCACTAGCCTTGCTTTAAAGGTTTCAACATTTCTATCTATCCCTCTCTTCCTCTTGTAAACCCATTTGCAGCCAACAGGTTTAATGCCGTTAGGCGCCTCTACAAGATCCCAAACTTGATTGGAATACATGAAATCTAATTCAGATTTCATAGCTTGGATCCAATGATGTGCATCTATATCATTCATTGCTTCATCATAAGTGTAAGGATCCGATTTAGCCTCTTCTAAGATAGCTTCATAAGTTTCTCCCAAACCTATGAATCTTATAGGAGGCTGGACAATTCTCCCACTACGACGAGGCACCTGTGTACTAGACATCTCTTGAGTAATATCTTGTGGTGTATCTAATATAGCCACATCATCCCTAGTTTCATTCATTGGTTGTTCATTTACAGGTTCATTCATTTCAGCCAAAACAACTTTACTTCTAGGATTAAAATGTTGGGGTTTATGCCCTAAAAATTCAATTTATTGGCATGTCATAAATAATTAAATTGTTTAATTATATGAGACTATTTATGAACTAATGGGACATTATCTTAGTCCATGAGATGCATAGTATGTGATTTATGTGATTTAGTTACAGAAGATATAAATTACAAGTTATTTGTAAACTCAGAATTTTAGTTCGTAGTCGGTGATGAAATTGGGCATTTCATCTGCAAAGATTATAACATCTCAACTACGTCGATTTGTCTTGATCATGGAAGTGGAGACTTCTAATTGGTATGTTGACATGTTTTAAGAGTTAAAACATATTGAATTAGACCGCTGTGAAATTTATTATTCTCTTAACGACTGTGAAATGAATAATAAATCACACGACTTCTATTTACATAAACTCTAAATCATAAGAGAATAATGGACCTGATCATAAGGTGTAGGTTACTTTGATATATCAAGAGTGAGATCTATAAATTACGGTCAAAATTTTAGTATGTTGGGCAGCCACATTTAGTGTTGATGGAATATATATTCTCAAGATAGAATTCATAATCTCTTAACAGAGATATAAAATATTCCCTTGAGATAAGTTTAATGGGTTTAGTTATTCAGAGTGTTGGGCCCAACCACTTTAGTAAAGAGTTACTAAAGTATATATTTATGAAATTGGATTTCATAAATATATGATGAATAACGTAAAGGATTAAATCGGGTACTCAAGGATTAAGATGTAGTAATCTTCAAAGTGACAATCTTCATTCATGACTTTGTATTACTACAAATATTTTAATGAACGTGTTGCATGTATAATAAAGTTTTGGGATATAATTTATTATTAAGGCCTAGAGTGCAATTATATTCTTATAGTGGTATTGAATATAATTAATGGTAACTTTGGACTTGTCAAGAGTTGACAGAAAAGCTCAAGGCTCATTGGAGCTAGAGTCTTATTTGTTCCCTTTTGGTCCCACTCCAATCCACATACTAGAGCCTAATTGGAATGGCCCAAAAGGCCAGCCCAATTAGATAATCAGTTGTATATAAGGAGAGAAACATACAGAATTTTATAAAAGTACTTTCATTAAATTTTTCATAAGACTTTCATAAAGGGTCTTCATTAAGATCATATGAGAGAATGAAATGATGAAATGGATTGTATGTGAGTGTTGGACACTCTCCCATTCTCTCCTTGGAAACTGATTGAGAGACCACACATCTTGGGCATCAAGTGGAATTGGAGTGAAGATTAAAAGTGTTCCCAAGTACTTCTAATCTTTTGGTTTTGAATTTCACAGCACCAAGGTATGCTTTCTTGTTCTAAAATTTTGAAACTTACATAGTACATGTTATCTATTGCGAATGAAGTAAATTCATTAATTTTCTGCTGCGTATGTTTTGTATTCGTTACAAACATGTATTTTTCCAACATAAAATTATTTACATAATCATCTTCCAAAAATTTGGCATGGATGCTAATAAACACTTTGTTATCCTTATGATTATAGAATAAATAACCCTTTGTTTCCTTTGAATACCCTAAAAACATGCATACTTCCGTTTTAGTTTCCAACTTATCAGACTTCCCTTTCAACACATGTGCTGGACATCCCCAAATGTGAAGATATTTCATACTAGGCTTGCACCCACTCCACAATTCTATGGGTGTGTTAGGAATAGATTTTGATGAAACTAAATTTAAAATATGCATTGCAGTTTTTAGTGCATATCCCCAAAAAGAAACAGGCAAAGTTGAATAACTCATCATGGACTTAACCATTTCCAAAAGAGTCATATTCCTTCTTTCTGCTACACCATTTTGTTGGAGAGTTCCAGGTGCAGTCAATTAGGATACTATCCCATTTTGAATTAAGTAATCCTTGAAATCCCCAAGAAGGTATTCGCCACCTCGATTAAATCGAATGGCCTTTATGTGTTTACCTAATTGCTTCTCAACTTCAGCCCTAAACTCTTTGAACTTTTCAAAGGTCTCGGACTTTTGTCTCATTAGTTACACATAACCATATCTTGAGTAATCATCGGTAAAAGTGATGAAGTACTCATAACCTCCTTTTGCTTGGGTTGACATAGGACCACACACATCAGTATGCACTAGCTTCAGCAAATCTTGGGCTCTTCTACTTTTTGCATTAAAAGGTCGTTTGGTCATTTTACCTTCCAAACAAGATTCACAAACTGGAAATTCATCAAAGTCCATTGGCTCTAAGAGTCCATCTTTGATCAATCTTTGAATTCTGTTTAAATTAATATGACCTAAACGCAAGTGCCAAAGATATGCATCACTAGTAGAAGGAAACTTTCTCTTTAATGATTTTACATGAGAGTTATTATCTAATTCAGAATTATATAATTCATGCTTATCAGGAGTTAAAATATAAAGACCATCCACAATATTGCTAGAACAGATAAACATTTTACCCTTCTTTATTACAAAATTGTCTTTAAGGATAACACAATATCTATGTTTACCTAAGTAAGTAGTAGAAATTAAATTCCTATGAACATTAGGTACATACAAACAGTCTTCCAATGTTAAAACTCTAGATTCAAAACATAAATTATAAACACCAACAGCTACAATCGGAATCCTACTCCCATCAGCCAAAGTAAGAAACAACTCTCCTTCTTTAAGCTTTCTGGTCTCTTGGAACCCCTGCAAGGAATTGCAGATATGATTAGTACAACCTGAATCCACACACCAGGAATCCGTGGGATTCTACACCAAACATATTTCTAGAAGGAATGTATTTTTCATACCCTTATTCTTGGCAGCCTTGAATATTGGACAATTTCTCTTCCAATGTCCTTTCACACCACAATGGAAACACTTTCCTTTGAGCTTCTTTCCTTTGTCAGCAACCCCTAAGGCAATTTGTTTACCCTCTTGCTTGGTGAATTCCTTCTTCTTCTTCTTCTTACCCTTGTCTTTCGACTTAGGTTGAAAAGTAAAAACTTCACCAATATTGGCTTCAAAATTAGAAGTACCAAGGATGCCTTCCGCCGCTATCAACTCATTCATTAATTCAGACAATGTATAAATCTTTTTGTACATATTATAGTTAAGTTTGAATTCCTTGAATGATTTTGGTAGTGACTGGAGTATCATATCCACTTGGGATTCTCCATCAATATCAACACCTAAAACTTCCAATGTATTCAGATTAGAGATCATTGTAAGACAATGCTCCCTTACTGAACCACCTTCAGCCATTTTGGTATTATAAATTTGCCTCATGGTCTCTTGCCTTGCAGAACAGCCTTGCTCACCAAACATCTCCTTCAGACTTAGCATAAAGTCTAAAACTAGTTCTACATCCTGCATTTGATGCTGTAGAACATTTGAGATAGATGCTAGGATGTAGTACTTGGCCATCTCATTAGATTTCTACCAACGATCATATCGTTGTTTTTCCTCAAGAGGAGCATCTAATGAAGGAAGGCTAGGACATGGTTTAGTAAGCACATATTTGTGCTCTTCAGCAGTGAGAACTATGTCCAAATTTCTTTTCCAATCAACATAGTTGGATTCAGTCAGTTTGTTTTGATTAAGAATGGTTACAAGTGGGCTAAATGATGTCATGTTCAAATTTGAAAATAATAAACATGAATATAATAAGTAAACTGGACATTATCAATTTAGCATATAAACATATAGTATGGAACCTTAATGAAACTATAAAATAATATATGCAACGACAACCCAATCCATGTCTATAATTCCTTAGTAGCAAGTTTATTATAAACACATTAATTGATTGAGAATTATTCTCATTATTAGTGCTATCATGATAACTCTTATCAAATACTAATAATATGCCGTATTACCTTTGGCCTCTAAGTAATAATGATATAACTCCTTTGGGAGGTTAACATTATACTTAGTCTAGTGTACACCATTATCTAGAATCATGTGTAGCCACATTTCATCTCCTTTATAGTGTTTAAAGTTGTAGTACCATGGAACAAAACGCCCTCCTTTGAGATCGCGAGGCATATACGCCAAAACGAGGTGCGTGTCCACACTACTTTAAACGTGTAAGTTCAATCTTGTAACACTATGAAGTAAACACCCTCCATTGGGATCGCGAGGTATATACACCAAGACAAGGTACTTACCCACACTACTATGAACCGATAATGGAGGCCGTGAAATCCAACCCTGTATCTCTCTCCCATTAGATGTTTTAAAGGAAAGGTTTTTAATTTTAAAACATGCATAATCTAATTACACATAGTCTTACTCTTCTTACATGTGAAAACACTTGAAAAAATTCTGATTTTCTTTCTTTCGATTGATCGAATGTGCCCTTCGATCGATCAAAAAAATTAAGAAATTCGAACTTGACCATCTGACTTCTTCGATTGATCGAAATTGCCTCTCGATCGATCGAAAAACAAATTCGATCGATCGACTAGCAATCGAAAATCAATCTATTTAAGAAAGTCTGATCACTATTTCACTCGATCGATCGAAAGTGATTTTCGATCGATCGAAAGTGATTTTCGATCGATCGAAACTCGTGAAACTCAAATTTCCAGAATTTCTCTAAGGCAGTTTTCTACGGTTTTTCTTGAACAAACAACTAACATACGAACATGATAGTTAGATAATGATATCAAAACTGAAATTCATTGATGCTATAGCCTTAAAGATCAATTTAACATACTTAAATTCAAATTTAAACAACATCATAACATCAATATCAGTTTTTATAAAATCATAGTTTCAATAACCATGCAGAAAATTAAATGCAAAATCTTCAAACAATATGAAACTATAATCTCTAATTCCAAAACTCATAAAACATGTTATACAATTCGAAATTGAAGACCGCTCTGATACCATTTGATGGAAATATACATATATGCAGCGGAAAATTAACGGATCTACTTCATTCGATTGACAACATGCACTAGGTAAATTTCAGAATACAAGAACAAGAGAGTGTATCTTGGTGTGGTGAATTTCAAAACAAAGATTGTAAGCACTTGGGAGTACTTTTAATTTTCACTCCAATTCCACTAACGCCCAAGATGTGTGGTCTCTCAATAAGTTATATGAAATGTTCAAGAGAGAATTCAAGAGTGTCCAACACTCACATACACCATTTCATGTAAGTTGTTCTATTTAAAATTCTGTATGTTTCTCTCTTTATAACTGATTATATAATTGGGCTAGCCTTTTGGGCCTTTCCAATTGAGCTCTAGTATGTAGCTTGGAGTGGGACCAAAAGGGACCAATAAGACACTAGCTCCAATGGGTTTTGGGCTTTTCTGTCAACTCTTGACAAGTTCAAAGTTACCATTAACTATATTTAATACCACTATATAAATATAGTTGCACTCTAGGCCTTATCTATAAATTATATCCCAAGACTTTATTGTACATGCAACCATTTCATAAAATATTCGTAGTAACACAAAGTCATGAATGTAACTGCCACTTTGTAGATTACTACATCTTAATCTTTGAGTACCCGGTTTAATCCTTTTAAGTTATTCACCATATATTTATGAAATCCAATTTCATAAATATATACTTTAGTCTTACTAAAGTGGTTAGGCCTAACTCTCTAAATAACAAACCCATTAAACTTATCTTAAGGGAATATTTTGTATCTCCGCTAAGAGATTATGAATTCCATCTTGAGAATATACGTTCCATCAACACTAAATGTGGCTGCCTAACATACTGAGGTTTTGACCGTTAATTTAGATCTCACTCCTAATATATCAAAGCAACCTACACTTAATGATTAGGTCTATTATTCTCTCAGGATTAAGAGTTCATGTAAATAGAAGTCATGAGATTTATTATTCAATTGACAGTCATTAGGAGAATAATAAATCTCATAGCGGTCCAGTTCAATATGTTTTAACTCTTAAAACATATCAACATATCAACTAGAAGTCTCCACTTCCATGATCAAGACAAATCATCTTACTTAATATGTTATAATCTTCGCAAATGAAATGCCCAATTTCATCACCGACTACGAACTACAATTCTAAGTTTACAAAGAACTTGTGACTTATATCTTCTGTAACTAAATCACATAAATCACATACTATACATCTCATGGACTATATGATAATGTTCGAATATTCATGTTACCATTATTTCAAATAATAATAAAACAACTTTATTAAACACAATATTAAGTCATACATAATGCCATACTTAATATTATACATAGTATCATACAATAAAATTTAAGGGCACTTATCCTAACAGAAGTGTGGTCTCTCAATTAGTTTCCAAGGGAAAATAATTAAGTGGTTTCACTCACACATATACACCATTTCACAATAATGTATCATCTATAAAATTCTGTATGTTTCTCCATTTATATCTAACTTATTATCTGATTGGGCTGGCTTATTGGGCTTTTCCAATTGGACTTTAGTATGTGGCTTGGAGTGGGACCAAAAGGGACTAAATAAGACTCTAGCTCCAATGGGCCTTAGGTTTTTCTGTCAACTCTTGACAAGTCCAAAGTTACCATTAATTATATTTAATACCACTATATAAATATAATTGCACTCTAGGCCTTATTAATAAATTATATTCAAAGACTTTATTATACATGCAACCCCTTTATTAAATATTCGTAGTAATACTAAGTCATGAATGTAGACTGCCGCTTTGAAGATTACTACATCTTAATCCTTGAGTATCCGGTTTAATCTTTTAAGTTATTCATCATATATTTATGAAATCCAATTTCATAAATATATACATTAGTAACTCCTTACTAAAGTGGTTAGGCCTAACACTTTGAATAACCAAACTCATTAAACTTATCTCAAGGGAATATTTTATATCTCCATTAAGAGATTATGAATTCCATCTTGAGAATATATGTTCCATTAACACTAAATGTGGCTGCCCAACAAACTGAGGTTTTGATCGTAACTTTAGATTTCACTCCTAATATATCAAAGAAACTTACACCTTATGATCAGGTCCATTATTCTCTCAGGATTAAGAGTTCATGCAAATAGAAGTCGTAAGATTTATTATTTATTTGACAGTCATTAGGAGAATAATAAATCTCACAGCGATCCAGTTCAATATGTCTTAACTCTTAAAACATATCAACATATCAACTAAAAGTCTCAACTTCTATGATCAAGACAAATCATCTTAGTTGATATGTTATAGTCTTCGCAGATAAAATGCCAAATTTCATCACCGACTACGAACCAAAATTCTGAGTTTACAAAGAACTTATGATCTATATCTTCTGTGACTAAATCACATAAATCACATACTGTGAATCTCATGGACTATATGATAATGTTCAAATATTTATATTACCATTATTTTAGATAATAATAAAACAACTTTATTAATCATAGCATTAAATCATACATAATGTCAAACATAGCATCATACAATAGGATTTAAGGGCACTAATCCTAACAATCTCCCACTTTCCCTAAAGACTATTGTGCACTAATCTAACTCTCATTCCCTCCAAATGTGACTTAAAAGTCTTTTGGGGCAAGGCTTTGGTAAAGGGATCTACTAGATTATTTTCACTATCAATCTTTGCTACTACTACATCTCCTCAATGTCTCGAATAATGTGGTACTTTCTTTCTATGTGCTTTCCTTTCTTATGATTCCTTGGATCCTTGGATTGTGCAACCACTTCACTATTGTCGCAAAACAACATGATAGGAACTTGCTCCATTCTCACAACACTAAGATCAGAAAGGAATTTCTTGAGCCAAACAGCTTCCTTTACTGCTTCACAAGCAGCAATATATTTAACTTCCATGGTGGAGTCGGCAATACATGATTGCTTAACACTCCTCCAACTTTTGGCTCCACCTCCCAAGGTGAACACACAACTTGAAGTGGACTTTCTGAAATCAAGATCTTACTAAAAATTTGAATCTTTATAACCAATGGGAATGAAATCCTCACTATGGTAAACAAACATATAATCTCTCATTCTCCGTAGATACTTGAGAATATGCTTTACAACTTACCAATGTTTAAGTCCTGGATTTGATTGATATTGGTTGACCATGCCAACTGAATAACAGATATCTGGTCTAGTACATAGCATGGCATACATGAGACTTCCCACTGCAGAAGCATAAAGGACTTGTCTTATTATATTTTCTTCCTCAAGTGTCTTAGGCCTTTGGTCATCAGATAGAGGAACTCCATGTCTAAAAGGAAACAATCATTTCTTGGAGTTTTACATGCTAAACTGTTCTAAAACCTTATCTATATACCCAGTTTGTGATAAACCTAACATCTTATTCTTGCAATCTCGCCAAAGCTTGATCCCTAGAATAAAGTTAGCTTCACCTAGGTCCTTTATATCAAATTGGCTTGACAACCAAATCTTTACCGATGACATTACCCCTACATCATTTCCAATTAGTAGAATATCATCAACATAAAGCACTAGGAACATTACTACTTTATCTCTATGTCTTTTGTACATACATGGTTCATCAAGATTTTGTTCAAAACCAAATGATTTGATTGCTTGATCAAATCTGATGTTCCATGACCTAGATGCTTGCTTAAGTCCATAAATGGACTTTTTCAACTTACATACCATATGCTCTTGGTTCTTTGCTATGAAACCTTCCGATTGCATTATATAGATTTCTTCTTCAAGATTGCCATTAAGAAATGCAGTTTTGACATCCATTTGCCAAATCTCATAATCATAATGAGCAGCAATGGATAAGAGAATTCTGATATATTTAAGCATGGCTACTGGCGAAAAAGTTTCATCATAGTCAATACCTTCTTTTTGTGTATACCCTTTCGCCACTAGTCTTGCTTTAAAGGTTTCAACCTTTCTTTCTATCCCTCTTTTCGTCTTGTAAACCCATTTGCAACCAACAGGTTTAATGTCGTTAGGCGCCTTTACAAGATCCCATACTTGATTGGAATATGATAAGTGTAATTTTTACATGATTTTTATTATCCTCTTACTTATTAAATTTGTTAGTTTTCCTTTATTTCTTTTGATTTGATTTGATTTTTATTTATATTTATCCATTCATTTGTACTTTGAAGGAATGAGAAGATTTCAGATTAATACAAGGGCTTTACATGCAAAGTGGGGCTAGGTCAATTGAATCAAATCAACTTACATCCAGCCAGGTGTGAATTCAAGAGAAGACCAACCCAATTTAATTTAAGTCCAACTAGAGCAAGGAATCAAAGGAAGTTTGCACCAAATTCAAGTCCAATTTGGATTAGGATTCCAGCCTGCACATTAGTTAGTAATTTCGACATAACTTTGGGCTTAGATGTCCAATCGAGGTGATTCAAGTTGGGATGGAAAGTTAACTTAAAGGGCTACAACTTTGTAGTTTACCAAAAGCCCTAATTCTGGAGATAAATGGGCCAACATTGTCAGTTAAGTGAAGCCTAAAAATCTAGGATTTTCTTCAAACGGGAATAGGATTCCTTGACCTATTTAAAGGCTCTTTAGGGAAAAAAGAGAGGAGAAGAAACCTGAGAGGAAAAGAGGGTGCCGCATTGAAGTATTTTTTTGGGAGTCTTTCTGAAGAGGAGGATCTGAGGACAAAGGCGAGAGTTTCATGTTGATCAACCAATTCAGATGAAAGACATAAGTTTTATTTGTTTTCTTTTCAATTTTATTATGAACTAAATTTTATTTTCTAGAGCGTTGATGTAGTCTAGCAATGAACACACAATTTATATTCTGAGTTATTTTATTTTTAATATTTCCATGATTGAGTGTTTAATTCTTATTCTTAATGCTTAATATTTCTTTCTACGACTTATTGATTGATCAATTGAATGACAATGAGACCGAGAGGTGATTTGTTATTTTAGTTCTAGAATTAAACACCATTAGTTGAGCGAAAGTAGAGATGCTTTACCGCGATTAATGTGATTTTTCAGAAAATTCAAAGTACATAATGAGTCTCCAATTAATTAAATTCGCATAGAGATATGGAATTGTTAGTTGAAGATATTTTTGATATTATTCGAGAGAAGATATTGAATACTTAAGGAATTTTTAATCATCAACGGGAGATCATTAGAATTTAATAATTAGGAATAATAAATTGTGTGGGATTTGTTAGGTGAAATCAACCGCTCTAGATCCATTCTTATCATATTTTCTTCTTTACACTTTTAGACTTTTACGCTTTGCTAGATTTATTTTTATTAAATAGTTTAATTTAATCTAGATAGTAGAACGTTCCTTTTATTTTCAATTTTCCAAATAGTAATTAATTTAGTGAATTTCGGTCTTCAATAACATAGTTAATTTCTGTGGGTTCGACATTCGTTTTCTAAAAACACATTACTACTTGTTACGATTCTGTGCGCTTGCAGATTATTTTACGCGAACAGAATACATAGAATCCAATTTAGATTTCATAGCTTGGACCCAATGATGTGCATCTATATCATTCATTGCCTCTTCATAAGTGTAGGGATCCAATTCAGCCTCTTCTGGGATAGTTTCATAAGTTTCTCCCAAACCTATAAATCTTATAAGAGGCCGAACAATTATCTCACTACGACGAGGCACCTGTGTACTAGTCATCTTATGAGTAATGTCTTGTGGTGTATCTAATACACCCACATCATCCCTAGTTTCATGCATTGGTTGTTCTATTACAAGTTCATCTATTTCAGCCAAGACAACTTTACTTCTAGGACTAAAATTATTCACATAATCATCCTCAAAAAACTTGGCATTGGTGCTAACAAACACTTTGTTATCTTTATGATTATAGAATAAATAACCCTTAGTTTCCTTTGAATTCCCTAAAAACATGCATACTTCTGTTTTGCTTCCAACTTATCAGACTTCCCTTTCAACACATGTGCCAAACATCCCCAAATGATGTGGAGGTATCTCATACTAGGCTTACGCCCACTCCACAATTCCTTAAGTGTGTTGGGAACAAATTTTGATGGAACTAAATTCAAAATATGCATTGCAGTTTTTAGTGCATATCCCCAAAAAGAAACTGGTAAAGTTGAGTAACTCATCATGGACCTAACCATTTCTAAAAGAGTCCTATTCCTTCTTTCTGCTACACCATTCTGTTGGGGAGTTCCAGATGCAGTTAATTGGGATACAATCCTATTTCGAATTAAGTAGTCCTTGAAATCCCCAAGAAGGTATTCACCACCTCAATCAGATCGAATGGCCTTTATGTGTTTACCTAATTGATTCTCAACTTCAGCCCTAAACTCTTTGAACTTTTCAAAGGCTTCGAACGTCCGTCTCATTAGGTACACATAACCATATTTTAAGTAATCATCAGTAAAAGTGATGAAGTACTCATAACCTCCTTTTGCTTGGGTTGACATAGGACCATAAACATCTGTATGAACTAATTCAAGCAATTCTTGGGCTCTTCTACCTTTTGCATTAAAAGGTTGTTTGGTCATTTTACCTTCCAAACAAGATTCACAAACTGGAAATCCATTAAAGTCCATGGACTGTAAGAGTCCATCTTTAATCAGTCTTTGAATTCTGTTTGAATTAATATGACCCAAACGCAAGTGCCAAAGATATGCATCATTAGTAGAATGAAACTTTCTCTTTAATGATTTTACATGAGAGTTATTATTTAATTCAGAATTGTATAATTCATGTTTATCTGGAGTTAATATATAAAGACAGTCTACAATATTGCCAGAACAGATAAACATTTTATTCTTCTTTATTACAACATTGTCTTTTAGGATAACATAATATCCATGTTTACCTAAATAAGTTGTAGAAATTAAATTCCTATGAACATTAGGTACATACAAACAGTCTTCCAATATTAAAACTCTAGATTCAAAATATAAATTAAACACTCCAATAGCTACAACTGGAATCCTGCTCCTATCAGCCAAGGTAAGAAACATTTCCCCTTCATTTAGCTTTCTGGTCTCCTGAAACCCCTGCAAAGAATTGCGAATATGATTAGTTCAACCTAAATCCACACACCAAGAATTCGTGGGATTCTGTACTAAACATGTTTCAAGAAGGAATGTACTTTTCATACCTTTATTCTTAGCAGCCTTAAATATTGGACAATTCCTCTTCCAATGTCCTTCCTCATCACAATGGAAACACTTTCCTTTGGTTTTCTTTCCTTTGTTGGCAACTCCTAAGGTAACTTGTTTACCATCTTGCTTGGCGAAGTCCTTTTTCTTCTTTTTCTTTTTACCCTTATCTTTCAACTTAGGTTGAGAAGAAGAAGCTTCAGCCATATTGGCATCAACACTAGAAGTATCAAGGATGCCTTCCGCCGCTACCAACTCATTTATCAATTCAGACAATGAGTAAACCTTTTTGTTCATATTATAGCTAAGTCTAAATTCCTTGAATGATTCTGGTAGTGACTGGAGTATCATATCCATTTGGGATTCTCCATCAATATTGGCATCTAAAACTTTCAATGCATTCAGATTAGAGATCATCCTAAGACAATGCTCCCTCACTGAAGTACCTTCAGCCATTTTGGTATTATAAATCAGCCTCATAGTTTCTTGCCTTACAGAATGGCCTTACTCACCAAACATCTCCTTTAGACTTAGAATTATGTCTGAATCTAGTTCTACATCCTGCATTTGATGTTGTAGAACATTTGAAATAGATGCTAGGATATAGCACTTAGCCATCTCATTAGATTTCTACCAACGATCATATCGCTGTTTTTCCTCAAGAGAAGCATCTAATGATGGAAAACTAGGACATGATTGAGTAAGCACATATTTGTGCTCTTCAGCAGTAAGAACAATGTCCAAATTTCTTTTCCAGTCAACATAGTTGGATCCAATCAGTTTGTTTTGATTAAGAATAGCAACAAGTGAGCTAAATGATGCCATGATTTTAAATCTGAAAATAACAAACATGAATATAATTAGTAAACTAGACATTATCAATTTAGCATATAAATATATAGTATGGAACCTTAATAAAATCATAATATAAAATATGCAACGACAACCCAATCTCATGTCTATAATTCCTTGGTAGTAGTATATTATAAACACTATGATTGATTGAGAACTATTCTCATTATTAGTGCTATCATGATAACTCTTATCAAACACTAATAATATGCCGTATTACCTTTAGCCTCTAAGTAATAATGACATAGTTTCTTTGGGAGGTTAACATTACACTTAGTCTAGTGTACACCATTATCTAAAATCATGTGTAGCCACATTTCATCTCCCTTTATAGTGTTTAAATTTGTAGTACCATGGAACAAAACACCCTCCTTTGGGATCGCGAGGCATATACGCCAAGACGAGGTGCTTGTTCACACTACTTTAAACGGATAAGTTCAATCTTGTAGTACTATGAAGTAAACATCCTCCTTTGGGATCGCGAGGCATATTCGCCAAAACGAGGTGCTTACCCCACACTACTATGAACAGATAATGGAAGCCGTGAGATCCAACCCTTGTATCTCTCTCCCACTAGATATTTTAAATTAAAGGTTTTTAAGATCAAGAACCATAATAATGCTAGAAACTCTTGAAAACATAATCCTAATCTTATTAGGAATAAATTTCATAATCTAGCATTAACATGAGAGTATCTTTATCAGTAATTTGTATTAAAACTGAAAAAGAGAATTCCTTGTATGCATACATTGTTATCTTTCTCAAAGTAACATCATGCATATACAAAACACCAAGAACCAATTTTGAAAGGAACATCATGTGAAAATCTATAATTTAGACTTATATACTTACATGAATTCACATATATATCACTAGACTAACATCTGTACATGTTCATCATTCAAGAATGAAAGCTATGTGAAATATATCCAACAAGCTATTCATTCATGCATGCACGTCTAGCAAAATCAAAAGCAACCGGCAATGTTCATTATTCAACTTTAACAAACATATAAACGAAAGCATGTTAATGGCATATTGAATACATGGGTCCACGATATACATTTGTACAACAACATATCATGCCAAGATATACATTAACGGCAACACTAATTATTGAATAAAAACAATAACTATGCCAAGTATATCCAACCGGTGCAAAACAAAGTGCACGCACATGACGGTTATACCAGTTACATTCATATTCTTAAACCTTAAGCCATAGCCTCAACTATTGAAACGGCCATTGCCTTTACGAATCAACAATCAAAATATCACATATATTAATCATGGCATCGGCAACGGTTATCAAATAAAACCATATCCAAGCAGTGCAAAACGAAATGCTCATGCTTGACCGATATTCCAGTTTCATTTAGAACTTTAAAACTAATGCCATGAAACTCTAAACATATCCACATCGTAGACCACAATAAGAACATAAATATGCAGAAATTTTACTGCAGTAAACTAGAACACCAAGAAAACGGTTTTTCTTTAATTATAAAACTCAATCACATGTTATACAAGCATGATATTGAAGACTGCTCTGATACCAATTGTTGGAAAAACTGGTTTTGTATCTCATACAAAACACACAGCGGAAGCAACAAACACGAATCTACTTCATTCATGATTGATAACATGCACTATGTAAATTTCAGAATTAAAGAACAAGAGAGCGTACCTTGGTGTGGTGAAATTCAAAACAAAAGATTAGAAGTACTTGGGAACACTTTTAATTTTCACTCCAATTCCACTTTACGCCCAAGAAGTGTGATCTCTCAATCAATTTCTTTTCAGCTTTAGGAACTAACCAATAATAAAGATAAGGGCAAATTACTGCTTTCGTGTGTGTGTATACATATATAAATAAATATATATATATATAATTTGGTTGAAATTTAAGTTGTCTACCTGTCATTTGAAATTTGACATTTTATCTACTTGAAGTTTGACCAAAATTTAAGTTGCCTACTTGTGATTTGAAATCTAATGATTCAAGTGTTCCACTGAATTATTTTTTATCTTATTTTTATATTTTTTGTGTTTTTTTTAGGAGAGACATAAAAGTAGAGTAAAATTACATATTTAGTCTCGTTTTTAACGGTGATGAGTTATAGAACTTTAACTGAGCTAACCTCGGGTAGGTAAAATGTCAAATTTAAAACCACAAGTAGGCAACTTAAATTTCAACCAAACTACAAGTGGGTTTAGTTGTAATTTAACCTAAAGATAAAGACAAGATAAATTTTATTTATTAAACACTTCTTTTTAATGAATATTAAACACTTTTTCTATTTACCAAAAGAAAAAAAAAAAAAAATAAATTTCTACCACCACAAGGTATTGCTTATTTACGTGAATAAGAAATTCATGTAGATGACATTGACCAATGGGAGACCATGCTCAAAAATTAAAAAGAGAAGAAAAGAAAAGAAAAGAAAGGAGAGGAACATGGGCGAAAATGGCCCATTACTATTGTTTATCGAAATATAATCAATCTACCTAGGTTGCAAAAATATTTAGGGATCTACCAGTTTTTGGGTACTCGAGTTTGGAGAACTTGAGTTTTCCATGGTACTCGAGTTCCCCAAACTCGAGTACCCAAAAAGTGATAGATCTCTAAATATTTTCGAAACAGTAATAAATTGATATATATTTTGGTAAATAGTGCTATTGTGCCATTTTGACTGAAAAACATGTCATATATATATAAAAGCACCGTAAATGGTAAGCAACGCATCAGTGCAGTGCTTTGTGGTGGCAGAAAAAGTGTTTAATATAATAATATTCATGAAAAAAAAAGTGTTATATATATTATTTAAAAATTTTTCATCTTTTTGCCCGACAACAACGACACATTTTGAGTTAGTTTTTGTTTTTGGACAACAGCTCTTTTTTTTTTTTTTTTTTGGATAATTGGTGAAGTAAAATAGAAAATACAAACTTTCCTTAAGAAGTAGTAGAAATCATTGGTGATAGAGATGAAATTGCATGAAAATTGGTGCGAAAAACTATGTTGGGAGCAAAACTTGTCCCCTTTGGCCACAACCGAAATCACTTTTTAGGCAAATTCGTTTGTTTAGTTCTTGAATTATACATTTTTGCTGTTTTTAGTCATTTTTATTTTATATATAAATTTTTAATTTAGAAGTTAGAATAAGATTCTGTCTATTTTGAGACACCATTTAGAAATATTAGGATTTGATTTTGCAATAATCTCAATTTTGTATTTTTTTTTAGTAATTGTTCTTATTTTATCACCTAATTACATAATTAGTTCGAATTAGGGTTTTTAGTTCGGCCCTAGATTTTCTTTTATTACTTAAATGCATTGTAGATTCTAAGACAGTTTATTTTTTCAAATTAACAAAAAATACAGACTTTGTCTCTCGTTTTCTGGTAAATTCCAGACTTTATCACGTTGTGAATTCAAGGAAACCCATCATGAATTCGAGGTTATCTTCTTGAATCAAACATGTTTTGTTTCTTGTAGCTTCCACACCGCATCAATTGGACAAGAGCTCTAACACATTAGACTAGATATCTTTTAACATAATGGATTTTTACATTTGAACTAAAACTAAACTTTACAAAATTTTATTCTAATACCTATCCTTTGAATTTAGGAGATGATAAGCAATATACTTCTAAGTTGTGTTTGATTACTTGAATTTGGATTTGAATTTTAAAATTGTGGATTTGAAATACCTTAATTCCAAATCTATAAATGTTGAAACATATCTTATAAATTTTTAAAATTGTATGGGTTTAGAAATTATTTCAAATTCAAGGATTTTAAGGTTTAAAATTCTTGGTGAATTTGTCAAATCCAAATCTTTAGCCCTTTTTAAATTATCCAAACAAGGTATTTGGATTTCAATCACCCAAATCCAAATCCTGCCATCCAAACACACCATAAAGAAATTCACACTATTTATGGCCCTCTATTTTATTTGGGGTTTTGTCTAAGCTGAATTATATAAACTTACAGTTCTCTTAATCTCTTGAAACACTCTGTCCTCTTATTGGTAAAAATTTGTAATGGAGTCTTTGAGGGAGTTATTGCTTTCGGAATATTAAAATTTTCCTTTGAATCCGGCATGGCCAGAGGTATTTTTGGACTTTGGGGGGCAATCCACCCCCCCCCCCCCCCCTAATTTTTTTAATAAAAAATACTATTATATATATAGATACTAATTTTAGCAATTTTGTTATATAAAATTACACTTTGCCACCCATAACAATATCATTGATTCTTTTTAGAGTAATTCTACGTTCACAAACTTTTTTACAAACTATTGAGTTAGCAAATTCTTACTAGTTTGCATTTAAACCCATCACTTACATCATTTTTTTACTTACCAATAACCACTCACTACATTAGTAATTTATAAATAAATAAAAAGTTTGTAACTCTAGCATTTTCCTCTTTTTAAAGGCCATAAAAAATTATAGATCTAAAATATAAAACAAAATATTTAAGCCCAAAAGATTTATCCCAACAACAAAAATTAGAAGTAGCAAATTTAAAAGACATTAAACCCAATCAACCAATTTTACATAAAACAAATTACCCAGTCCTTTAAAAAATTTTAAATAAAATAATTTTGTCCTTACTTTGAATACATTAAGGTTGAGTTTGAATTGCATTGAAAAGGAGGCGAATGAGCGTCTGCATTTTTTCTGTGGGTCCCGTGCACTGTTCATGAGACCCTCAAGTACGGATTTCAGCTAATTTTTCTTTAAAACTGGGTCCCATGGCACTATTCACACATTTAAAAATTATTTTGCTACAGTGTTTTTAGTTTTCAGTAGTAAGCGGTATCCAAATAAATCCCAAAGACACCAAAAAAAAAAAAAAAAAAAAAAACCTTCAATGGCCAAGCAAGAGCAAAATCGAAGGCCGAAGCTGCCACAATCAAAAGTAGAGCCGTCTCCCTTGACTCTAAATCTTAGATCCGCTCCTGATTTCTGGGATCTCAGTTGCTTTGATGATTATGTGAAGAAGAAGAAAGCTGATCACATTTAAGACTGTGAAATGAAAGGAAAATAAATAATTATTTAGGAGGAACTTAAATCCAGAAGAAGTTAGCATTTGGGTTGAAAAAACTGTTGACAATTATCTCAGTAGAATTGCATGGGGATTCTAGCATTTTGCCCTTATTTTTTAAAAAATTTAGCAATATGTCCCTGTTTTGAAACTATTTAGGTCCATGCTCTTGTTTTGAAACTCGATTTTCTCAAAATCGAGTTTCAATGAAAAACTCGATTTGTAGAAAATCGAGTATGGGGCAATCAAACTTAAAAAAAAAAAAAAAAAAAAAATGCATGGAACTCGAGTTCCATTTAAAACGCCACTATAGGACAATCAAAACGTAGCTATAGGTTTGGAGCGATCAAACAAAAAAAAAAAATTTGCGTGGAACTCGAGTTCATGGAGCTCGAGTTCCTATAGGACAATCAAAACGTAGCTATAGGTTTGGGGCAATAAAAAAAAAAAAAAAAAAATTTGCATGTAACTCGAGTTCATGGAGCTCGAGTTTTATTTAAAACGCCACTACAGGACAATCAAAACGTAGCTATAGGTATGGAACTCGAGCTCCATGCAAGTTTTTTTTTTTATTTTTTTTATTTTTAAGTTTGATCGGGCATAACTTGATTTTAAACTAATTGAAACTCAATTTTATTAAAATCAAGTTTCAAAACAGAGACATATACCTAAATAGTTTCAAAACAAGAACATATTACTAAATTATAAAAAAAAGAAAAAGATAAAATGCTAGAATCTCCAGAATTGCATCGGATCAGAATTATGCACAGTGCAGAGGAGCAAGCCAAAGCACTGTGTCTATGGGCATGCAACGACTCCAAATGCATTCTAGAACTTTTTGTCTTCTTAATCCATGACACGGCTTAAATGCTCTATAACAGTTCATTATTACTTAAAAAAAGAAACGCGCAGACGAAGTCCAAGTCGAGGTCAAGGTCAAGGTCAGGGTCATCGGTGGCCGACATTCAACAGATTCTATTGATCTTAAAGTTGGCAGATTTAGGAAAATTTTAGCTTCCAAGCATTGACTACCAACTACCAAGATTCATGCATTTGAGCTTCCAAGTTCCAATGAAATGATGTATCAAGTCTTTCAGCAAAAAAAAAGAAATGATGTATCAAGTCATTTCAGTTCATCTGACACGCAATACTTGTCAGATAATTAAAAGAAAAGGAAGAAGGAAAAAAGCATTATTCGTACCATCAATTCTTTTAGAAATAGTTTCATTGAATTTCAATATTTACTATCCAAGCATGTTAGGGTTTATATATAGCAGGAGAATTTTTGTTTTTGTTGTCAAAACCGTATGAATTTTTTTTTTTAAAAAAAAAACTGAAATTTAAATTAGTTTTCAAGTAATATTTTTTATCTATATTACTAATAAGATAAGATGATTTTCTTGTTTCGCCTTCAACTTTTGACGTACTAAAATATCCTCATACAAATTATAAAATAACATACCCTTTAGTTCATTTTATTTTATTTTTTTTTAAAATGTTAAAAAAGTAATACTATCTCACGTCCAGAAAAAAAATAATTCAAATATCAAATTCCTATGTGTATTTATTATCTATTTGAATTCAAATACTTCAATTATGTTTTATCGAAAAAAGAAAACTTCAATTATGTAAGTATACAAGGAAAAAAAAACAGTTTTTCTCTCAACTCATTTGTAATTAAATGTCTGATTCTTATCTATATTTATTATCTATTTGAATTCAAATACTTCAATTATATTTATAAGAAAAATACAAAATTACTTCTTCCAAAATAAAAAATAAAAAAATAAAAAACCACTACCTCTCACATACAAAAGGAAAAAAAAAAAAAAAAAAATCCTTATTCTCACCACCCATTTGTGTTCAAATATGTAATTCCTATCTGTATTTATCTATTTGAATTCAAATACTTCAATTAGGTTTATAAAATAAAATAAAATAAAATAAAATAAATACAAACTTACTTCTTCCAAAAAAAAAAAAACACTCACTATCTCACGTAAAAACTACTCATTCTTATCCCGAAATTTTTATGTTTTTTAATTCTTTAAAACATTCCAAAATTTTTGTTATCCAAATTCTATACAGTTATTACAAATCTCCATCCATCCACACTAACGTATATCATCTTTCTTTTGTTCAAATCTCAAATTTTTTTACTTATCACAATTCTTATCCCAATTAATAAATTCAAATGTCCCATTGGGTTTCAACTTCTTACAGTAGAAAATTGCTCTCATTTGAATACGTTAAAATTGCATCTACCCACTGCTATCTCAACCCCCTTTAGCCACTATCAAGCATATCACGTCTCCCACCTTCATACTTGTTGGGAAATTTAAACTTCAGTTGATAGAATTAACAAGTTTTAAACCTAAGTTGTTAATTAGATTTATTATGAATAAACTTTGTTAAAAAAAACAAACATCAATATTATGTCAATATCATGCGGCGGAATAGTAAATAAGACAAGATATGATGACCTAGAAAAACTAATGAAACAAACTAGTTTCACAATAAAAAACCTGGGGGGAAACCTTCCTAAAAAGCAATTCATTATAGTAAAGAGAAGTTCTAGATTTAATATAAAACCTTTGTCCCTAGACTCTACAATCTCCCTAGCTGAACTTATAGCAGAAACTTTTTACTGCTTCAGAACTTTTGAACTCTTCAATATATGAACGCCACTCTTTTGCACGGATCCCAGTATGTGACTAACTCCAGCAACTTGAAGATGTTGTTGGCTGCAAAGTTCTTTACTTCATCAACAATAAAGATCAAGAAGTACTTGGTTACAAAACCCTAAAGCGCAAAAGACACAGTAACTTCTTGCAGAGAGAATAAGGCACTAGGTCAATTTTTGCATGTGTTCTCCATGTATAACGGCCTTTAAAATAAGCCTTATATATGTCTAGGGTTGTGAGAAAAGAAACCTTGCACATACATGTCAGCTAGGGCCAAAAACCAGATTCGAAAATTATGATTTCGTAGATCTCAACAGATTCAGCTTCTGTCAAGCTTTTGTTGAGCTTCGTTCTTAAATCTCGATAGATACTGTTTCTGTCGAGGTTTCTATCGAGTTTAATGAACATATTTTCTTCACTTGTTTCTTGGTCCAATCTTCATGGATTTAATACTTGACTTGAACTCTTGTTTCTTGAAGTACTAAACTCATCCTAGATCTACTTAATTACAAGTAACGTGTATTTTGTCAAAGGATTAGCCAATTACATAAAATATGTCATTAACACTACTTCACAGATTCACTCTAATTTAACAAACCTACCAGTTTCATGACAGAATCAAACGCAGCAACCTTTGAAATCCTCTGAATTTCAATATTTAAAGGTACATGTTGACACCTCATTTTGCAACCCACGTTTAACCTCACCTAGAGGGTAAAAGGGTAATTTTGCCTTGAAAATATGTATCTTGATTCTGGTCATTAGATCATTAATATCATTTCACCAAAATGATCTTGATGTTGTAACGATCAAATTGACTGGTCATAATCCCTAATCGGACCACTAGATTGAAAGTTATCATCAAATTAAGTTTTAATGGCAGAGATGCACTATCACAAATTGAGTCCGACTATATGTGATTATGAATAATTGATTTCAATTGGTTATAAGTATAATCAATTTGAGATCAATGATGTGTCATAATTTGATTAGTTAGGACTACATTTTATGGTAGAGTTGCACACACCTAATTAACTAGATAGTTAAACATTAATAATTCAATGAGTAATTTGTGCAGTTATCTTTTAATTATGGTAAATTTGGAACTAATTAGGTCTAAAATGAGAGTGATTGGAGCCTATTAATGTTAATTGGAAACTAATTTGGGACATATTAATACTAATTGTGCTGAAATTGTTTTCTAACAAATGACCTCTGCTCACCATTTCGTTGATATCTCTCAGAATATTTTGAATCTGTGAATAAGGTTAATTTTCCTAGAAACTAGACATCCGAGACTTCAATTTGAGCACAAGAACGAGACAATTCCGATCATAATTGAGTAAGATATGACTTTTTGAAATTGGCTCTACAAGCTGTTACAATAGCTATGGGAAAACCGAATTTTGCTTGCTCATCACTCCCATCAATATCTACATTTAATGCACCAGATTTCCAAAGTTCAAAATGAGGTCTAGGTTCATGATTCTTTGTCAACCCTCATTAAATGGCCTTCCATTCATATTTCCTCAACCACTACTATATAAACCCCCCCTCTCTTTCATTCCAAAGCACACAAAAAGCCCCCCTCTCTTCTCCTCTCTTGAGTTTTAATAAAGTTGAGTAGTCTTGTCATATCTTGGTCTTCCTGAGACTCAAGGTATTGAGTGAGACTCACTCTCACTCTCTTAGCTTTTCTTTTCCTCCACCCTTAGGACCTCCTTCAAGAATCTCCTCCTCCACCATATGGATCTTGCATGAAGGTATAATCCATTTTCCTAATTGTATTTTGTGTTGCCATGATGAGAGTTTAAGATTAAAACATGACAGTAATCATTTAAATTCCCTTGAATATGTTTGAATGTTCTTAATTGTTCTTATATGTTCTTCACATCTTCTTGATTGTTCATCACATGTTCATGTATAACACTAATTTTAATCTTAAATCCACATAAAAAATATGAAAAACATGTTTGTTTAATAATTATTTCAAATCCTTGAATCTAGGATATCACCATCTACACACATTCACTAGAATTTATTTTTCAATCTAAATGAAATGTTTAATAAATGGAATTAGGGTTTATCACATGCACACACAATGAATTCAACATGCAAATTGATGGATAACATATTGGATGATGTGATATGAATATTGGCCACCATAGTCTAGAAGACCGGTTTCACCGGGCAAGGTGGGTGTCTAACACCTTCCCACCTTGTAACATGGCCTCTGAGCTTAGATCAAAGGTTGATAGACCAATGTTTATCCTTGTAATTTTCAATTTCTAGATTGTAACTAAGAAACAAAGCTATGTGCTTTATCTTAGATTGTATCTAGGACCAAAGCCATGTAATTTTCCTATGATCAATGTAAATTCAATTGAAAATTAATAAAATGAGGAATTTTTCAATTTTGGTTTTCTTATTTATTCCAATAATTAAATAAGTGGCGACTCTATTGTAAAACCCTTAATCTAAAGGGGAAAATATAACTAGTCGAACCTCCATTTTGAGAGGCAATAACACGACTCCGCCCATTCGCGTGGGTTTGGCCCAACATCCTATAAAAGGGGCCGAGGGCGCGGTCTCTCACAGTACATTGTATCTAATTTATATGGAGAAAAGAATTTTTATTGAGGCATGTACTTAAAGGTGTTTGTTGTTGACAGAGAGCTTGGCGAGAGAGACAGAGATCGTCGACTACAAGCCTAGTCTTAATTTCTATTCAGGTATGTATTTGATTCCTTTGTAATGTTTTGTAATGTTAAGCCTATTTTGATCGATTTTTGGTTTTACCTTGAGCCTAATTGCATGCACAAAGCACATGTAATGAGTCTAGTATTATCAAAGCATATGTAATGAGTCTAGTATTATATATGTGTATGACTCCCATTTTTAAGAAAAAATTTCACAATAATAAAAACAAAAAATGATGTTTGGGAGACTATTTTTATTTTTGAGATTATTTTTAAAAAAATTACAAAAAATAATGTGTAAAATCAGTAGATTACTTTTATATATATATATATATATATACACACACACACTACTAATAAAAGAATTCTCATGTTTCGTCTTCAACTTTTGGCGTACCAAAATATCCTCATACAAATTCTGAAATAATATACCCTTTAGTTTAATTTTATTTCCTACAAAAAAGCAAAAAAGGTTAAAAGAGTAATACTATATCACGTACAAAAGGAAAAAAAAAATCAAATATCTGATTCCTATATGTATTTGTTATCCATTTGAATTTAAATACTTCAATTATGTTTTATTCAAAAAAAAAAAAAAAAAACTTCAATTATGTACATACACAAGGAAAAAAAAAAAGTTTTTCTCTCTACTCATTTGTATTCAAATGTCTGATTCTTATCTATATTTATAATCTATTTAAATTCAAATACTTCAATTATGTTTATAAAAAAAACCTTATTCTCACCACCCATTTGTATTCAAATATCCAATTCCAATATGTATTTGTTATCTATTTGAATTCAAATACTTCAATTCTGTTTATCAAATTAAAAAAAATACAAAATTACTTTTGCCAAAAAAAAAAAAAACTCACTGCACGTTAAAACTATTCATTCTTATCCTTTTTTTTTTTTTTTTTTTTTTTTTTTTTTTTTTTTTTAAAACATTCCAAAATTTTTGTTATCTGAATTCTATACAGTTATCACAAATCCTCATCCATCCACACTAACGTATATCATCTTTCTTTTGTTCAAATCTCAAATTTTTTTACTTATCACAATTCTTATCCCAATTAATAAATTCAAATGTCCCATTAGGTTTCAACTTCTTACGGGATAAAATTGCCCTCATTTGAACACGTTAAAATTGCATCTACCCACTGCTATCTCAACTCCCTTTAGCCACTATCAAGCATATCACATCTCCCACCTTCCTACTTCATAGATTCATTCTAATTTAACAAACCCACCAGTTTCATGACAGAATCAAACACAGCAACCTTTGAAATCCACTGAATTTCAATATTTAAAGGTACATTATATCTAATTTATATGGAGAAAGGATTTTTTATTGAGGTATGTACATAGAGAGCTTGGTGAGAGAGATAGAGATCGTCGACTACAAGCCTGGTATTAATTTCTATTCAGGTATGTGTTTGATTCCTTTGTAATGTTTTGTAATGTTGAGCCTATTTTGATCAATTTTTGGTTTTACCTTGAGCCTAATTACACGCGCAAAGCGCGTGTAATGAGTCTAGTATAATGATGAGGGAAGAGAGGTCATATATTTTTTATTTTTACTTTTTGGATAATGATAAATTTTAAATTTGGAGCATGAGATTTTTTTTGTGATAAAGATTAGCTCCTCAATTTAAGAAATAGAAGAGTTTGGAAAGAATTGTGGAGTCCACTGTTTTCATTTTATTACAAATATGTCATTAAAAACATTTTCAATATCTTGAAAACATTCTCTCACTAGTTTTCAAAATCCAGTTTTGAACAAGGAAATGAGAATACAATTTTTTGAAAACTGTATTTAAAGAACATCAACCGAACAATAGATTCAAGTGTGGGACCCACCATTTTATAGTTTGCAAAACAAAAATCTGTATTTAAATCCTCTTACCAAATAGGCCATTAAACTTCCCATGAAATCACGTATTATTGTTTTTAAAACTTCCAATTAAACCATGTATTGTATATATTGTCTATAAAAGTGTAGGTTGTTATATGTGTAAGTAATATTATAAGAGGGAAAATATGCAAAATAGAAAGTAAATCATTCAAGGCTGCTATGTACAAGAATGAAAAGAATGCCAAAACCCAAAAGGAAAACAATCATCATCATATGAGGGTGAATCAAGCAATTATTCAAGTATGGAATCAAAGTCAATCCATATTTAATTGTCTTTCCCCACTTGATTTTAAATTCATATTCAGAACTTAAATGGAAGACTTAGTGAATATGATTGATTATCTTCATTAAAACTCAATCTTACCAAATTAACAAGTCAAATTCGAGTTCAAATTCAAACAGATATTTTTATTTTTTTGAGGACAATTTTTTATTTTCCTTTTCCATAATTTTTCTTTGATTTTCTATTTGGGTATGATATCAGAGCTGGTTTTGTTTGATTTTTTCACATATATCACATGTATTTGATTTACCCGATCTAACTTTTGATACATTGGAAATGCTAATTCGGTAGGTTTTCTTAAGCCAGTCAATGTATTATACAGTTAACTGTTTTAGTTGATATCTCTTTCTATGCTCTTTTTTTCCTTTTTCATCAAGTAGGACGCAGATTTATTAAAATTTTCCGTATTAAAATTATACTCCATGATGTTTTCTCTTCCTATGGTAGCAATTTATCACTTATGCATGCATATTATATTTTCTTCTTCTTGTATTTTTTATTTTATTTTTATTTTTTATAAAGTTTAGTTATAAAATTGGTTATAGTTTTAGGCTACAACTTTACTCAATATCTTTTTATTGGAGGTGAATTTTGACAAATCTACCATTGGATTATATCTTCCATGCTTACAAAATTTCTAGAAAATTAAAGGTCAATAGCTATGTCATCAATAAATTGTTTAAATTGCAAGTTTTTGTAGTTTAAAATTATGCATAAAATATAAGTTTACAGATCATATAGTAAATAATATTCAATTAACACAAAATTTGACATGTGTATTAAGAGCGTAAAGAATATGCACTTCAAAGGTTAGATTTTCAAAATATGTAATAATGTTCATTTTATTGAGTAAAGTTGTAGTCTTTGGCTACAACCAATTTTGTAACTAAATTTTATCCTTTTTTTTTATCCTTTTTTCTCTTGACCTTTTTATTTTTGCAGCATGTCACCACCAGTGGTTGCAAGAACATGACAAAATGCCCCCCCCCCCCCCCCCCCCACACAAAAAATATGGGAGATCGAAGCTACAAAAGCACCATGGACTCTTGACAATACCCCTTTAGGAAATTATAGAGAGAGTGAGAATTTAACAGTCGCTGCCCTTGATAATGTGCACAGGAATGTGCTCTTGATGAGGTAGGAGCACTATACTAGCTAGTGTTTATAAAGATGTTGTGGTAAGCATTCTATTGCCCCCCATGAAGTGTAGTTTGAACTTTGAAGGAATACAAATATTTTGTTTTACCTTTTGTGTTTCAATATATATTCCACTAATTATGGTATGTTATATATATATATATATATATATATATATATATATATATATAATTTTGGTTATATTACAAAGAAAGCTAAACAAATAAATGGCAAGTTGTGATTGGAGAAATACAAAATAGAACATAAAAAATGGGACATGTTGATACCATATTTTGTCTTCTCTCGATTTGCGCGCCGAACCCCGAAAAATCCCAAAATATTATTTTCTCCACATGGGGCCGCAAGAACATCCAGAATGATGTGACGCAACTTGTTTGGGCATTGGAGCACCCGAAGTGCCTCTTTTAGCTAAAATGACCAAAGTGCCCTTAGTCAACCTTAGGCTTGACCGAAGGTCTAACGAGGTAAAAACCCTCACAAAACAACATTTTCCATAGTTTTACATCAAACCCAAGCTTCTCAGAGATTTTTAACAACTTTGACTAAGTTTGACCCAAAGTCGATCCCGGGTGGGCTCAAAAACCCTAATTTTGATCTGATTGTCAGAACAGGTTGAAACTAACGCCATTGCGAAGATTATCAAATTCTCATTCCAACAACTATTCATGGGTCAAAGTTGGAGTTAGAACGGTCGAGATGTCACGAAAATCGGGATAACGTACCAATTGATGCACCACTGACTTCTGAGAGCCATAACTTTTGATCCGACTGTTGGATTTTCAAGTTCCATACCTTTTCAGAAACAAGAAGTCAAGATCTTTTCAAGGGTGGCATGATCAAACCGATATTTTCAAGTTCCACACCTACAAGGGCTGCCGCCTTGAAATTTGTGCTGGGGCTATAAAAAGCCCCAGGCACCCTTCAGACGAAGGGAGACCATTTTTTGCAAAATTTTGCTCTCTGCCTAGTTTTTCTACACGTTTTTCTCCTCTTCCAAATACAACAAACACAAAAAAAAAAAAAAAAAAAAAAAAAAAAAAATCAAAGCTTGATTCTTCCCTCTTCACCAAAAACACAAGGTATTGTTCTTATACCCAATCTTCTTTTCCTTGGTTCTACACTTTGGATTTGGGTTTAGGGGTGTGGATGTAGCTTTTTTTAGCTACCATCCACACCCCTAATCTTCTAAATCTTTTTCTAGCTTTTTATCCTTTCTTTTTGCTTGAATAACATGATTTATTGCTTTCTTTAGCATGTTTCTTGCTTTATTTGTGTTTCTAGCTTAAATCTCTTTGCTTTTATACCTTCTGCCATGTTTCATGCTTAGATCTACATCCTGCCTATATGTTTAGATCTACTTGCTTTAGGTTTTATGCCATTTTTTCCTATGTTTTGTGCCTCTTTTGTTCTAGGTTGATGTTAGGGTTATGTGCTCACATGCTTGTATGATGTTGTTTGTTATGCCTTGCTTGGATCTATGTGTTTTATGTGTTTATTTCCATGCTATATGGTTAGATCCTTGTCTTCCATGCTTTTATGCTTACATCCACATGCTTAGATGTACATTCACATGCCCACATGCATGTTTCCATGCTTATATGTGTAGATCGGTGTGTTTACATGCTTAGATCGATGTTCTCTGCATGCTTTATTCCATCATCTATATGCTTACGTGCTCCATGCCATGTTTGTGTGCCTAGACCTTGCTTGTCATGCCATGTGCTATTGTAGCCCTTTTGTTCCTTTTATCGCATTTTCTTGTGTTTTGGCCTATTGGTTCGGACCCAATCTAGATCCTATGGTCTTTGTCATCGTCCATACACTTTGGCACATATCAAAGGGTTTGGATCATTCCTATTTGCATGTCTATGTTTGCGTGTTTCTATGCTTTATGCTTATGTTAGCCTCTCTAGTTCTAGGCTTTGCCATGCTTGACGCTCTTAGCGGGTTTGTGGTTGTGTGGTTACATCTGACGCCTATGAGGCCTTGTTTGGATGTAACCATTTGGGATGCATCACCATGATGCCGGTTGCTTCATGCCTACCTTTCCCCTTTTCTGCTCCGTGTGATGACATGCTTACCATGTTTGTTTGTGCCACCCATTGGCCTTTTATGCATCTTTACACGCTTGCTCACATGTCCATGCATGAGTCTTGCTTACTAGTGTGTCATCCATACGTCAACACAATGAAGTTATGGACATTCGATCCAAACCTACATTTGTCTCTCACAGACACCACCTTCTGTTTGCTTTCTTTCTTGTTTGCCTTCTCACTTGTTTGCTTGCTTTCTTGTTTCTTTGCTTGCCATGTCTATCATGCTTATCTATTTTATACCTCTTTTATATGCTCTTTGTATCTTTTCCTTCCATTGCTTGTCTGCTGGTTTCTTGTCTCTGCCTTTGCATGTACACACACGAAGCGAGGACACATGGAGTTAGGGCACAGTCCCCCAGGCGCAAGCACAAAGGGCAAGGATGCGAGCATGTGGATATAAGCCAAGTGGCAATGTTCAGTAGTTTTAGGGGTCTAGCCTTTCCTATTTGGTTATGTACTTTTTTAAATCCCCTTCCTTCCTCCCTCATTTCTCTCTTAGATGGGTTGTATTAGGTATATCATGCTGTGTACCATTCGTCCTCATCTCTAGATTATGGCGACCCCTATTTACTTTCCTACACCTATATTTTGGGCCATGCTCTAGGGATGTAGGCATTTACTTTCTTGCTTTGTGTGCTAGCATTGTGTATGATGTATGTATATATATACCTACTCGCCCCCTTCTGGTGTGACTGTCACAGTCTGTGTCACTTAAGGCAAAGCGATGCCTAATTTCCGCCGCAAAAGTAAGGTGACACGTCGCTGGATTTTCGCCGTGGAAATCTGGTACTTTGCCCGAATGCCTTAGGAAAGTATAGATTGGAACCACACCCATTCAAAAGCCAAACCTCAAAGCCCCTTATGCATGCAAAGCCCCGAAAGTCAATGCCAAAATCATGTTTTTTACTGTCAATCTCTGAAAATTAAGGTTTTATCAAAACAAAGGACTGTCTTTGGACAGACGTTGTGGGGTGCCTAACACCTTCCCCACACGTAACCAAACTTCTGGACTCAAGAATCAAGATTTTTTTACCATCCACATTAGATTAGGAAAAATGCCCTTTTTCTTAGCCTAGTATTGGTAATAAAATTAACTAGAAATAGGTGACCAATCACACCTTAGAAAAACCCAATAATTGGTGGCGACTTCACTTACCTTTGGTAATTCCCTTAAAATTTGGCCAAGATTCTTGCCACACTGCCAAAGGTCAACAAATACCTTCCTCCACTGAGAGAGAGAGCACCCGAAGCTCTGCGTGAACCACACCAAGCGCACCACGCAAATCATCGAGAGGGGCCTCCAACGGGCCCCACGCGCGCGGGAACGTCGCCATGACGGGTGGTCGAAGGCCTACGACGGCGGTTTTCACTTCGATCTGGGCCGGGCGTCGACACATGTGATTTTTATGTTCACAATTAACAGGGTAGGATTGAAATAACTTTTGAACTCTGTTTCTTTTGAAGGAAAATATTTTCTGAAAATATTTTTTTTGGAAAATATTTTTTAGAAAATTGATTTGTTTTCAAGTGTTTAATTGGAAACATATAAATGAGCTACAAAATATTTTTATTGTTTTACTTACATGCAAAATCATTATTATTTCTTAGTAATTTTAAATATGAACAAAAAAATTCTTTCATAAAAACATATCCCAAAATGGGAAAAAAAAAAAAAAATCTTTTTAGGGATTATTGACGATTATCAAATGGATCCCAAATTTAGATTCTACATCAAAGAAAGCAACAGGTTTGAGGAAAATAGTCATTTGAAAAGAAAAGAAATTGGGTATTGTCCACAACAATCAATAGTCTTTTTGTAGAGTGAGAGGAGTTACCCTTGAAAGTTTTCTGTTGCTACATTTTTTATATGGTTGGGCTTGTTTCTGTTTATTTATATTTTTCACCATACCAAACACCAAAAATGTAAATAAATAAAAGATAAAAAATTTTCATTGAAACAAATGCAACGATAGCCTCTCTCTCTCTCTCTCTCTCTCTCTGAATCTCATATTGTCCAATTTAAGACCATATACATGTAAAAGTTTCCCTTGTTTTTTGAGGTCCATGCACTCTGAGAAGATATGCTAGTGATGGATGGATTCCTTATACTAAGAATATGATAGTCCAAGGGTGATTGAAGTTGGGTAGAGAAGTGTAGTTTGAACTTTGAAGGAACTTATCATATTCTAATAGCTTAAACTTTTGGGACAATCGATAATTTAAAATAGTATCAAGGAGGGCTATGCATATTGTTACAATTTCTAAGGTCAATTTGTTGAATTTAATTGATTAACTTAAGGTAGAATACCTAAGAAATTGTCCCGAAGTTTTGCAAAATGTAAAGTGCACCCTCCTCTAACTTTACTTTTGTTCAATTGGAATCCTTTAATTTTTAGAGTTATTCAATTCAAGTCTTTTATCCAATTTCGTTAAAAAAATTGCCGTTAAGAAGGCAATTAACTAATGAATAAAAATTCTTAAAAATTGCTTTCCATTTTATTTATTTGTTTGCTCAAATTTCATATATATATATATATATATTTAAAGAAACAATGTATTGTTCTCAATTTAATTTCAAATTCAAATTTTTATGAGTTTTAATCCATGTGTCTAACTTTTGGTTTAATCTTAAAAAATAAGAAAAACTAAAAGAAGGAATATAACTTGTGTTTAGGATATATGTTGGTGATGTGGTGAAATAGATCGGTTAGGTGAATATTGGGGAGTTGTTAGCAAATGTGTCTCATACATTGGATACATACAGTCTCATACTTTGAGAGTTTCATACACTGTGAAAAAGAGATTATGCATATATTTGATGCATGAAGTAATTATGCACGAAATTCCTAGATCTGTGAGATGCAAAAATAGAGAAAAAATATACACCAAGAAAAAATAATCACACACAAAACAATAATTATAAGGTTCAGCAATTTGTCTACATCCACAAAGTTGTAGGGATTTCACTATTCTCAGGAAAAAATATAAAATGCGGCAATATAGTTTTCTCTCTACAAAACAACATAAAACCCTAATTTCCAAAACAACAATTTTATATCCTATGCATAGGATTCATAATGAGCTACAAAACAGACCAAGAACTTTTCCTGGGGGCGTTGCCCCTAGACCCCCAAGGAGACTTGTCCATAAGCGCTACGGCTTTAGCCTATCGACCTAAGCCTCAAAAAATCTCCCATTAAAAACAATAACAAAATTATTTCGGATTAGGTCATAATCCAGATCAAACACAATTAGGCTCCATGAAGCCCAACAAGTTAATCGTTACTTCATCTCACGAGCCACAACAAAATATGCCACACCACCAACCAATGTCATATTCACCATTTTATTTTTAATCACCCATGTTTTGACCCAAGCCCAGGATCCTCATAGAGACTCGACACCAGCACTATTTAGATCCCTCTTCTCCATAAACATCTCTGACATACACCAAAACATGACCACAGATCCAGTCCACAATCCAAAAGTTTTCAAATGCACTTCAACTACTTTCCCTCTAGAAAAACAAAGTAAAAGCCCAAACTTAGAAAAGAAAAGAAAGAAAAAGAGAAAAAAAAAAGCCATTGTTCTCATCTAATCAAGCCAAGACATGGGCTGACTTGATATCTAATGAAGAGAGACCTAAATTTTTTTCTAGGAGTTCTGTTTTTTAAACACAGCCCAATACTTCTTCAAAAACAATGTCCAAACTCTAGACCAGAACACAATTTGATTTCTTTTATCCAATCAAGCAAATTTAGCTTAAGTAACAGTTGCAACATTAGCTTGTTTACAAACAGATTTCACAATTTACATCTCATCTTTGATATTTTTCTAAGCAAAATCCAGAGATCTTGTACATCTGATTTTCTCTAAGTTTTTTTTCCCCCACTTGTTTACTATTGTTTCTATCACTTTATCTCATCTAAAGAAGTAGTACTCTTTCCCCTCTCCCTTGTGTGTTTCTCAAAAAAAAAAAAAAAAAAAAAAAAATAGTAACACTTGTTCACATACCAGATAGGAACCAAACTTGTATTACAAGCTACTTGGATATACAAAATATCCAACAGAGGGAGGGGATTTGATTTGAGAGAATAAAAGGATATTGGTCATGGAGGAAGAAATATGATTTGAGAGAATGAATTTTTATCGATTTGGGAGAAGGCTTGAACAACGTCATTTTTGGTTTTTGACCTATAGACCATATTCTTTTTGAGTCTCATTATTATTATTAGACAAAATTTTTTTTTTTTTTCGAGTACATCCAGAGCAAGAAATCCTGTATCTAAAGTTTTTGATCTATGTATCAATTTTTTGCTTATGTTGTTCCTTTTTTCTTCATTGGCATAACTCCAATCATTGTACAATTCATTATAGGAGATTTTTTGTATTGTAAACAAAGATATCTTTCTTTGTATCATTTTCAGAAAAGTTGACAAACTTGGTGGATACGTGAAGGATATCCTTTCTTCTCCATCACTTTTACATGTATGAAAGAAAGATTGTGACATTTCATTTTTTACAGCATTTTGAAATTTGTCGTTTTTTATATATCGGAATGGACGATTCCATCATTTAGAGTCAAAAAGAATAGTCACAAGAGGTTTTTCAAACAAGAATCTTTCTTTATCTTTTATTTCTTTAAATATTTCTAACTTCGAATTTTCTTGATTGCCATCTAGATAAGAAGTTTCATAAATGGGTCTATTTTTATAGCGTGTCTCTTTAAAGTGGAATTCATCCTTTGTTTTTTCCTTTCCTTTCCATTCATTCGGATCTCTTCCGTTTCATCCATTTTTATTTTGTCCGGATCCTCCTTTTCTTCCGAAAAAAGAGAAAGAGAAGGATCTTCTTCGGTGGATTCCTCTTGTTCCTGTTTAGTCCCCTTCGTTTCGGAAGTTGTTTCTATTTCTACATCTGTTTCTTCCTCACTTTCTTCCGTTTCTGAGGTTTCTTTCAGTTTCTTAGTAACAATGGGTGACGGTACTCTGCCTAAATAGTACACACAAGTAATAAATAAGAGAATACTAAAGATTCGAGCCATAGAATTTCTCAATTTTGACATAAGGTACTTATTAGATCTAATAAGTACATTAAATCTAATAGAATTATTTTGCTGTATCCAGACTAATACCAATCCAACCCATTTCATGAATAAAATGTGACCAATTAACCAACCAACAAAACTACTTGTTACAAATTGTTAGGTTTAGAGTTTGTAATGTTGGCAAACCATGACAAAAACTAAGTCTCATTGGTTTAGAATGGTCTACATTGAAGCCCAAGACAAAAAACTCAAGTTCAGGATGAAAAAAAATGAGTTACAATCTGTTTTGTTCGATTGGTACTCGATCGATCGAAAGTCATTCGATTAATACTTGATTGGTACTCGATCAATCGAAAGTCGCATATTAGCAAAAAATCAGCAAACGTAAAAAGCCCATAACTTGACAGTTTGAAGCCCAAATCGCAAGCCGTTTTTTCCAATATTTAAAGGACATTATAAGCTAACCCTAGAGAGGGGTTTCAGAGTTTTTTTAGAGAGATTAGAGTGCATCTTGTGCCTCTTTTTTAGATCTAGGGTTTTGTACCCAAAAGCTCTCTAATGTCTTCTACCGCTGTTATTCCTTAAAGAATCTCAAGATTCGATGTTGTAGAAGTTGCTGCATACAAGATCAACGTTTAAGGAGATCCAAAACCTTTGAGTGGAGTCTCAAAGTCACAAGCAGGTGAGCTTGTGTTGTTGCAAAGGCCAAGGAAAGAAGTAGTCCGTGGACTCGGAGCTATCATGGGGTTGTGGTAGTAAGTTTTCTACTTGAGGTACAATAGAATGTTAGTGGTCTAAGTTCTATTGTAAAAACTTCAATTCTTTCATAGTGGATTTGCTTTTTACCTTGAGGATAGCTAAGTTAAATCCTCTCCAGGTTTTTTACCGGTTTGGTTTTCCTGGGTCATCATATCATTGTGTTCTTTATATTTCCGCTGTTTTGCATGATATGATTGTTTTGTTTTAACCTAGATCTGAATAATAAACCTAAGTATTCACTTGGTTAATTAATTAGGTAAAACAATCTAGTTTATAGGGATCTAAAAACGTACACAAATAATATCTTCTTGTTGCATCGAAACATATAAATGTTGACTAATCTAACTAACATTGAACTTGGTAAAAATGAAATGGTTGAATAATTTAAAAATGAGATTATTCAAGAATACACATTGAATGCTAAGATTACGCATTGAATTTCTGGTAGTAGATCCATAATCAAAAAAGTGTTTGTGATTGTTCTAGAAGAAATGAAACAAAAGATACGGTAGAGTTAGGACAGTTATTCTATTCGGTTATATATATATATATTTATTTATTTATTTTTAAGTTGCTTTAAAAAAATAATAATAATAGGAGAAAATTAAGATATTCTATACTCTGCTTGACCTATGCTCGACTCTCGCTTGAGGGGGCTTGGCATTGGCATGGTGCCAATATACACAATCAGCCTTCTCTGTTTGTCAAACAAACTATTGCATGCCTAGTGGTCTTGCTCTAGCACGCTCAAGCAAGCCACTAAAATTTCCAATTTTAACTTTTATTTTTCTCCATTTTTCTACTTTCCAAAATACTATTATTTACGCATATTACAACCTGCACTTAATTGTATATACATTTTGTTAGGACATATGTGATTTGATGTTAGGAACATATGTCAACATTTTATGTAATTGGCTAATCCTTTGACAAAACGCACTTTACTTGTAATTGGGTAGATTTTGGATGTGTTTAATACTTCAAGAAACAAGGTTTCAAGTTCAAGTATTAAAGCCATGTAAGTCTATCCAAGAATCAAGTTAGAAAGTGCAGGATTTTAAAGCTCGACAGCTAGCATCTATCGAGGTTTAAAAGCTGCTGAAGCCTGTGGCTCGACAGCTAGCTCGATAGATGGCTATCTATCGAGGTTTATGAAATTCAGTTTTTCAAGTTGTTTTCCATCCAATCCGTGAATATATGTTTGGGCTTTCTTTTCTCACAACCCTAAACATATATAACGATTATTTTGAGGGCCGTAAAAGGTTACACAAGTTGCACAAGAGCACAATTCCACAAGTGTGAAGAAGAGTTTGATTGGAAACCTAGTTTGCCCTAGTTCTTCTTTCTCTTGAAGAAGCTGCTGTGTTTTGTACACCTTAGGGTTTAGTGACCAAGCAACTTCATGATCTTCATCGTGTGATGAACTGAAGAACTTTGCAACCAACATCCTTCTCAAGTTAGTGATCAAGTCGCGTACTGGGATCCGCGCAATTGGTTAGTCACGTATTGGGAGCCGTGCATTGAAAATGAGAGATTGTCACTACAGAACAAGTCCAATTGGATATTGAGGTAAATGTTCAACTGTAGGTTCGTATAAGGTACTGTGATTCCTTTACTTGTAACCGTTTGTTTTGATAATAGTGGATTCTCGGGAGTGGTGACCTTAAAATCACCCGATGGGGTTTTTGCCGTGTAGGTTTTCCCCATTCGTAAACAAATCACCGTGTCAATTTATTTCCCGCTGCATACTTTAGTTAATTGGTGATTTGTTTGTACTGCCACGTACAATTGCATGTTAATTTGGTTAATTAATAAACTTGGCTAATTAATCAATTAATTCATCACAATGGGTCAATTCATTTTTTGGCCTATCAAGTGGTATCAGAGCAGGCACACTCTGATTAGGGTTAATCTTTACTGTGTGATCCATTGACCCCTGTTTGTCATAGATAGAGGACAGTCTCTTATTATACCTCCTTTATTTGATGGCACTAACTATGCATACTGGAAAGTATGCATGAGAGCTTTCTTGCAGTCTTTGGATGAGAAAGTGTGGCAAGCTGTAGAGATAGGCTGGACTAAGCCTACAAAAGTGTCGGCCGACTGTGATGATGCTAAGATCAAGGCAGCAAACTTCAACAGCAAGGCATTGAATGCTCTATTCAGTGCAGTCATGAATGAGGAGTTCAAAAAGATATCCTCTACTGAAACTGCAAAGGAAGCATGGATCATCCACCAGACAACCTATGAGGGAACCAAGGCTGTCAATGATTCAAAACTTCAGAGGCTCACTACTAGCTTTGAAGAGATCAAGATGGAGGCGGATGAGTCGTTTGATGAGTTCTATGCCTAGCTCAAGGACATAGTAAACTCAGCTTTTAATTTTGGGGAAATCATTCCTGAACCCAAGATTGTGAGAAAAGTACTCAGATCTCTGCCCGAGAGATTCCATGCCAAGATCACTACCATTGAGGAATCAAAGGACATTGACAAAATTCTTTTGACAGAGTTGGTTGGCAATCTGCAGACTTATGAGTTGGGTTTGACGAGGATAGGGAAATCAAGCAAGAGCAAGAGCATGGCTTTGAAAGTCAAGAACAGTGACACTGATGAGTCTTCAGACGACGAAGATTCTAAGATGAAGTCCTACATCACCAGGAAATTCAAGAAGTTCATAAAGAAAGCCAATGCAAAGGGCTTCGACAAGGACCGTAGATAGTCAAGTTCTTCTCAGTCTAAGAGCCAAGCCAAAGGGAAGAAGGATGCTAGGGATGGCGGTTAGTACATTGTTCCCTCAGGACCAAAGTGCTTTGGGTGTCAAGGCTTCGGTCACATGAAACAAGAATGCCCTACTTATCTCAAGACCATTGGAAAAAGCAAGGCACTTGCTGCTACCTTGAGCGACATTGAGCCTGAGGATGACACCAATAATGAGGATGACGGAATCCTAAATGCCTTCACTGCCACTGTAAATCCTACTGAGGGGATTGTTGAAGATGTGGATGAAGAAGAGGAATTGGTGGAGTCTAAGTTTGAGAAGATGGATGAACAAGATGACATCCACACAGCCTATGCAAAGTTATACAATGTCTCAGAAAAGCATGAGAAGTTGTGTAAGTTGGCTACTAAGAAGCTTAGTGATGTGGAGCTTGAGCAGGAAGAAATCTCTACAAAGTTTGATGAAGCAAATCAGACTATTGGAGCACTAAGAATTGAGAATAATTTCTTGGCTGAGAAGACCAAGAAGCTTGAAGCAAAACTGTTCCAAGTCAGAGCTCAGTTGGAAAGGACTTCAAGCGCTAAGCTCGATGAGATGCTCAGTCTTCAGAAATCGGCTTCCAATCGAACCGGTTTAGGGTATGATTTCTCTTCTCCTAGTATTGCTTCTACTAGTGCTACTGTTTTTGTTCCTCCTGCTAATAATATTGAAGCTGAGAACAATGATGTTAAAAATGAATTAGCTAATGAGAAAATAGACAAGGGTAAATCTATCTTAGGAGCACCCCCTAAGCTTGATAAGAAAGAGATTAAAAATCCTAGTGCTAAGATGGAAAACTCTCAAAAGCCAAAACAGAAAAAGCAGCATTTCTGTCATCAGTGTGGCATAGCTGGACATACTCGGCCTAATTGCTATAAGTGGTTAGCCACTCAAAAAAGCATCAACATGATCGCGTCGGGAGACCAAAATCAGTTTCCATCATCTTTTGCTCCTCTTGGAGATCTTCTCAAAGCCCTCATGTTCCTTTCGAACTTGAATGGTTTTAACTCTTCCCCCTCACCACCGAATCAAGGGTTCGCTAAACGGAAAGGTTCTTCCAAGGTGTGGAAGGAAAAGGGCTCCAAGTGATTCCTTCGCTTATTCTCTCTCTCCCCTTCGTATTTGTGTTTTGCTTTATTGTTTTGAGTCAGTCTAGTTTTATGCATTGCTTTGTTTAATTTGTTTTTGTTTGTTTTCTTTTCAGTTTTGGTTTTTTTTTTTTTTTTCATATAAAAATAAAAAAAAATTGAAAAATTGAAAAATACAAAAACAGTGTGTGTTTGTGTACATTGGTACTTGTGTACCTTGGATAGCCATTGAAACAAAGTTTTCTAAACTTTGTATCTTTTGTAGCTTAGATGAGCATCTCTATGCACAACTAAGCAAGTGAGCTTTGTGACTCGTGTTTGTGATAAGTAAGATTAAGTAATCTCTTGTACTTAACACTCATATCACTCTTTTTGACGGGAATGACTAGAAAATCCTAAGAAAAATGCATAAATAACCATCTCACCACTGTTGCCCGCCAATCATGAAATGACATCTGTATGCTTGGCATAGCAAAGTGCAATGTCAAAAGCTTAACATCATTGGGTATTTCTTTTCTCTCTCCTATATGCCCATGTATGATATGCTTATTAAAAGAAAAATATGCAAAGAAAATAAAATCAAAAAGAATAAATATGCTTTATATATGATTGTAAGCGTGTATTCTAGGAGATGTGGGAGTTATAGGATGTACCTCGAAGGTAATAGTCCCCATCAAACAGTTACGATTATGTGTGAGTTAAAGTGATTTTCTCATATCCCAAATCGTTATAACATGTAGACACTTATGCAATCTTATGATGTTTTTCACATACAACACACAATATTCTTTGCTACTCTTGATACATGTGCAAGTACAATGTGATTTGGCCATCACAAGGAATACATGTGTTAATGTATGCTCGCTAAACTGTCTTAACTTGTTTTTGAAATATAAAATTGGTTAGACTTGTTTAGTGTGTGTGTGTGTATGTTTTGGGATCTATGTGCTTAACATTTTTCTTGTTGAGAGATGTTTTTGAGAGGTTAAAATGTTGTTTGGATCCTTGGTTGAGTTGCATGTTTGATTGCATTCATGTATGTGTTTTTCTCTTCTTGAAAAACTGTTTTTAAGCAATCTCGACAGCTCCTGGACACCTCTTAACACTTGGCTTATCTATCAAGCTCTTCAGCTTCTTTTTAATCGCAATCTCGACAGCTTCTCGATAGCACCTCGATCCATCGAGAAAGTTTCTGTCTCCTCGATGGCTGCTCGATAGCTCCTCGATCCATCGAGCTTGTTTTTGCTGTGGACACCTATGGACAGTTGCTTGATAGTTGTATCTCTTCATGCGTTTAAAGCTCGACACCTCTCGACACCTCTCGATTTGTCGAGAATTATGAGACTTCTATATATACGCGCTTCGCGATTTCTATCTCATTTCTCTTCGATCTCTCTTGATAGACAGACTTCTCACTCACTCCCAAACTCTTCTCACTCAACCTCTTCATCTTCCCTACTCATTCTTTGGTCTTATCATTGCATATTTCACAAGTATGATCTCTTTTCAAGCCTTTAATCATACATTTCATGCATTCTGACCTAGATTTTGGGATTTGTTGAAAAATTTGGGGTTTTTCAAAATCAAAGAGGTTTTTGCAAAATTTTTGGGATGGGCTTTGTGAAAATGGTTCGAAATCATCATGCATTGCATCTCATTTGCATTATAACAATGTTTCATGCATGATAGTTGTGTGTTTACTTTGTTGAACTGATTGTGTGCTGGTAGGATTGGATTAGGCTGAGCCCATGCTGTTTTTTCTATTGCATATCACATGCTCATGCATTTTCATGCATACGTACCTTACATTCTCTATATTCTTATATATTGATCGTATTTGGTGCTTTTCTGCTTGTTTCTCTCTCCCTCTCTCTCTCTCTCTCTCTCTCTCTCTCTTGTTTATGTTAGTTGCGTCATGACACCTAAACGTAAATCTACTCCATCCCGGAACCCTCTTCGTTTCGAGGCATCCACTTCTTCTGATCTCACTCCTACTTCCATCCGATTCCATGATGAGAAGGCCAAATCGGACTTCTTTGAGAACTTCTCCAGACGAGGCATTCATTCGTAACGCCAAGTCATTTTGTTGGACTTCTCCGACACTGACCTACCCACTTTCATCCACAATAGGGGTTAGGAGTCATTGTGTGACGTCCCGATCATTTGTCCATCCGTGCTTATCCAGGAGTTCTACTCCAACATGCATGGATTTGATTATTCAGTACCTCTCTTTGTTACTCGCGTTCGAGGTACGCGCATTGTGGTCATACCGAATATTGTATCCGACGTGCTCCATGTCCCCAGGGTAGCGCATCTTGACTACCCTAGTTGTGAGCATCTTAAGACTGTGTCTAAAGACGAGCTTATGTTAGCTTTTTGTGAGCGTCCTTCTGATTGGGGTGATCGTCAGTTCACTCCTTGTTCAGCCTTTGCTAAAGGTCCTCGTTTTCTTAACATGGTTATGACTTTTGTTTTGCATCCTCTTTCTCACTATAACTCTATTACCGAGCCCCATGCTTGATTTTTGCTTTCTCTTTTAGAGCATCTTACTATAGATTTTCCCTCTCATTTTATTCTTTCCATTATAGATGTATATAGGGATACGACAACCCGTGATAAGCTCATCTTCCCTTCGGCTATCACGAGGATTTTACACCATTTTTCTGTTCCATTTCCTGTTTCCAACCACTTCCATGTTATGTGTGCCATAGATGCCGCTACTGTTAAACGGATCGAGGCACAGCTACGTTTGAGAAGATCCGAGATGGCAGCTCCTCCCACTCCTTCAGCTTCATCCACCTCCGCACCCTCTTCTTCTGCGGGAGGTATGACTCTTTCAGCGCATGGACGCTCGCCTTGATACACTCACTATTGAGTTGTATCAGGTGAACACCCGTGTCGGCTGTATTGAGGACGATGAAGGCATCTGAGGACGATGATGATGATAAGGATGGAGATACTAGCTCTTCCAGTGCTAATGAGATGTATACTTGATACTCTTACCCTTTGTCACTTGTGACAAAAATGGGGAGTAGTTTTGGATATGAGAGTAGTCATACTCATAAAGGGAGGGTTAGTATAGGAGATTTTTGTTAGGGAGAGTGTGTATATTGTGGGATGTAGTGAGGACTTTATGTATCTTTTTCTTTTCTTTCTATTTTAGATACATTGTTCATGTACCTTAGATCTTGTGATCATATTATGATAGCAAACCTTGTACTTGTTGATATATATACATTTTGAGGTTGTTATTACAGTTCTTTCACCTATCTTTTCATGTGTTGTTTCTTTTCTTTCTTTATACACATGTTTCTTATTTATTGTATGCAATCTATTATTTTTGTTTCACACTAAAATGCCTTGATGAGTTTTGTTTAAAGTATTTCAGAAATACAGATTGTCAAAGTCTTCTTGCCATAAACTCTCTTCTTGCAAAGTTTTTCAAGAGTTTTTGTTAGGATAGATTTTATTGTATTCAACAAGTGAGTATGAGTTGAGTGATTTATGACTTCTCTCATATGTTCATTTGTTTGTTGTGGTTTTGTCACGAATTGCCAAAGGGGGAGATTGTTAGGACATATGTGATTTGATGTTAGGAACATATGTCAACATTTTATGTAATTGGCTAATCCTTTGACAAAACGCACTTTACTTGTAATTGGGTAGATTTAGGATTTGTTTAACATTTCAAGAAATAAGGTTTCATGTTCAAGTGTTAAAGTCATGCAAGTCTGTCCAAGAATCAAGTCAGAAAGTGCAGGATTTTAAAACTCGACAGCTAGCATCTATCGAGGTTTAAAAGCTGCTAAAGCCCGTGGCTCAACAGCTAGCTCGATAGATGGCTATCTATCGAGGTTTATGAAATTCAGTTTTTCAAGCTATTTTTCATCCAATCTGTGAATATATGTTTGGTCTTTCTTTTCTCACAACCCTAAACATATATAACGATTATTTTGAGGGCCGTAATGTAAGGTTGAATTTAATCAACCATTTTTTTGGCTTTATTCCGTGCCAATTTACTTGTAATTCAGCATTTAAAAACCCTGTATTTAGGTGGGAATCATGTAAGGGTAGTGTGTGAGAGAGTGTGAAGAAAGGCTCAAGAGTGTACACTCAAGCAGGGCCTCGCGACTGGCTCGCAGTTGGCAAGTCGCCAAAAGAGGCACACATGTAAAGCATGTAGAGGAGCTGAAGAGTCATGCCAGCTGGAGCACTATAGGACAAAACTTCCAGTCTAGCCAGGCAGTTAGCTCGCAACTCAGTCAAGTCGCAAGGCCAAGTTGCCAGACCACTCTGTTTGGGAAAAACTGACCTTTCGCATTCCAAACACACACCAGTATAAATACCCCTTATACCCACGTATTGTAGACAGCTTCCAGAGAGAATTTTGAGAGAGAAACCCTAGAGAAAAACAAGATTAACTCATCCACAATCTTCATCCTTTGATTCTCCAAATTCCTCTACTCTCACCATCTCCATTGTTACATTTTTGAGAGGTACATTTAGCCAAATTCTTATCTCACCATACCCATATCTGTGAGAAGGTTATTTGGTGCTTGGGAAGCAGTTAGGAATGGACCAATTGATATTGGTTGATGCTATGGGCTATAGCAGAATCCGGTAAGCTAGAGAAGACATAGGTTCGGCATAACCTCGTTGGAGCAAGAAGCTTGGATGGCTTAGGTACACTGGGTAGATTAGGCTTGGAGGGTCTTCTGCTGTTCATGTATCCCAACTTTATTGTCTAGTGGATTATTGACCACTTGGAGGGCGGCGGAGAGGTTTTATGCCGAGGACTTCGGTTTCCTCTTCGATAACACATCACTGTGTTGTCTTTGTGTTTGCATCTCTCTTCCCTTAATCTTTGCCTTTTAATTACTGCTGTGGTTGTGATTAATTATGGTTTAGATTGTTTTATCAATTTTATTTTAGCTTATTTTCATATTCCGCACATACATTGTTTGATAATAAGCTTGAATTGGTAATTTGTAATTTGGGGGTCTAAACGTTCATAGGTGTTTTACACACTATTTGAACATTCAATTGGTATCAGAGCTGGTGCACTAGCTGTGGTTTAATTACCTTAGTGCGATCCTTGACCTTGTTTGAGATGGACCAGTCTCAATCTTTAAATGCTCCACCATATTTTGATGGTAGCAACTATGCCTTTTGGAAAGTCCAGATGAGGGCATTCCTATGTTCAATCGATGAGGCTGTTTGGAATGCAGTAGATGTTGGATGGACTAGGCCGGAGGCTACTAAATCCACATGGGATAAGGCAGTCCTTATGGCAGCTAACGCTAACAGTAAAGCTTTGAATGCAATTTTTTGTGGTGTTTCTCCAGATGAGTTTCACAGGATTTCTCATGTAACAGTTGCCAAGGAGGCATGGAAAATATTGGAGACCACCTATGAAGGCACGAAGAAGGTGAAGGACACAAAATTGCAGATGTTAACCACTCGATTTGAAGAACTAAAAATGAGTGAAGACGAGTCATTCGACTCATTCTATGGAAAGCTGAATGAGGTGGTTATTGGCAAGTTCAATTTGGTTGAGAAAACAGAGGACTCAAAGATAGTAAGGAAAATCCTTCGATCATTGTCGGAGAGCTTCTGTGCAAAGGTTATAGCAATTGAAGAGAGTAAGGATCTTGATGATATCAAAGTTCAAGAACTAATTGGCTCACTTCAAACATATGAGCTGTCATTGCCATCACAAAGGAAGAGAAAATCCCTTGCTCTTAAGACAATTAATGAGAGGGTGGAAGCTCACGACTCGTCGGATGAGGATGAGGTCGATAAAGATGTGGCATACCTTGTGAAGAATTTCTGAAAGTTCTTGAAATTCAAGAAGAATGGAAAGTTTGTTGAGAAGGGAAAATTCCCGAGTTTTGGAAAGGAGAAAAAGGATTTCAAGAGGAAAGACGGGAAGGACTCTTAATCCTCTCAAGGAATCATTCGACGGATTCATTCCCCTCTAAATAGCCAAAGGCGACGACATTAAATAAATGGACTGGTAAGAGCAGATGAAACGGCGGACGATTCGGATGAAGGAGAAGTGGACAGACAGATTCTCCACAGTTGACAGATTCTAAGTGAACGAACAAGAGGGGGACGTATAGGGAAGCCAAGTGGCCCCCACATGGCTTAAGTTAATTCCAAGGAATCCTAAAAGGAAATGCCTTGCGCCCTACAGTAGCCTCTGGTCAATAGGGACCCTATATGGAAAGAATCCCATAAAATACGTGCATTTATTAGAATCTTTTTTATAAGGAAAGGCCTTCCTGCCCAAGAAACTTGAGTCGGTTCTACACCACTATAAAATCCCAAAGCCCTCAGAAAGCAAGGTACGCATAATTTACCCCAGCTCTGGCACTCTAGAGTTGTGAACATCCACTAACTTAATCTTCGAAGGGTTTTTGGTCGGTACCACACCGGTACTCTCCTAAGGTCTTCTTGTTTTGTGTTTTGCAGGTGTTATCTTGAGCACGTGAGGACCGTGTAACTTACTAACGATTTTCGACATCATCAGCTGGTGCCGTCTGTGGGAATGGTGATTGATTGGAAGTAAGCTGTACTTACTGCTTCTCGGACAAAAATTTGCATGGTACTTACTCGTTCGATGGCAACCACCACTAACCATCAAGGTGACGAACCACGCACCACCGCCCTTGAGAGACAGGTTCAAACTCTCGCAGCAGCAGTGGAACGCCTCACCAAGCAGAATCATGACCTAGAAGAGCAACTGTGCCATAAGAATGCGGCGATTAGCACCCAGAAGGAGGACCAGGAAGGTACTAGCGCTAAGAGGAGGAACCAGGATGGGCCAGAAGGCAGCAACGCCCTAAGCAAACAAGAGCGACAGGATACAAGCCACCAGTTAGCCACAAATACGGCTTAACCTCACATGGTTGCAGAGATGCAGATGATGAAGGAACGGATGAACTTCATAATAAATGCTCTCAGAGGACGGGTGTTGAGCGACCTTGACGACTTGGTCTATCGAACTGATTCGCCATTTACCGCGTCCGTCACTTCGTTCCCCCTTCCACCGAAGTTCCGTATGTCGCAGGTGGAGAGCTACGATGGATCTAAGGATCCCCTAGATCACCTGGAGTCTTTCAAGACCCTAATGCATCTTCAAGGAGTGGCAGACAAGATCATGTGTAGAGCCTTCCCCACTACGCTGAAGGGCCCTGCAAGAGTTTGATTCAACAGGTTGACGCCCAACTCTATTAGTACCTTTAAGGAGTTAAACGCCCATTTTGCCTCACACTTTATCGAGGGACACAGATATAAGAAGTCCACTGCATGCCTGATGAACATCAAGCAATGGAAGGATGAGACGCTGAGGTCTTACATAGCCTGCTTTAACAAGGAGGCATTCTCAATTGATGAAGCTAACAACAAGATACTTGTGGCCGCATTCACAAATGGGCTATGGAAGGGTAAGTTTCTATTTTCCTTATACAAGAACGACTAAAAAACCATGTCGGATGTGCTTTATAAGGCTACTAAGTACATGAACGCGGAAGATGCACTGCTCACTCGCGAAGAAAAGCCCAAGAAGAGAGAAAGACAAGAGGAATCACGACAGGACAGGGGGCGAAAGATAGCAAGGACAGGAGATAGAAGGGAAGATAGGCACTCTAAGCCTCCCACTGGAAGATTCGCAATCTTCACCCTGCTGAACACCTCGATTGATCAAGTCCTGATGCAGATCAAGGACGAAGGAGCCCTAACATTCCCTGGCAAGTTGAAGGGAGACCTTAGCAAGAGGTTCAGAGATAAATACTGTCGTTTCCATCGCGACCACGGTCATAATACATCCGACTGCTATAACTTAAAGTAGCAGATAGAAGCTCTAATCAAGCAAGGGAAGTTGCAAAGGTTCATTGGTAAGGAAAAGACGGACCAGCCCTAGGAACCACCTGCCTGAAGAGAAAACAAACATCCCAGACCCCCACTAGGAGACATACGGATAATTGTAGAAGGAACCACGACAACTGGCTTATCCAAGAAGGCAAGGAAAACCTACCTACGGATGGTTCAGAACGTCTAGTTGACGGGATTCATCCCGAAGATAGCACGGATCGACAACCTTGTCATTGGGTTCACAGAGGAAGATGCTAGGCGTCTCCACCATCATCACGACGATGCGCTCGTGGTTAGCATTCGGATAGGGGACTACAACACCCATCGAGTCCTTGTGGATAATGGGAGCTCTGCCGACATCCTCTACTACCCAGTGTTCCAGTAGATGAGGATTGATAGGGAATGGCTGGTTCTAGTTAACGCGCCACTAGTCAGATTCGGAGGAATAAGGGTACACCCTTTAAGAGCAATCACTCTTCCGTTATAGTCGGAGATTACCCACAGCAGATCACCAAGGATGTCACGTTCCTAGTTGTTGACTGTTCATCCGCTTACAATGCCATATTAGGTCGTCCTACTTTGAATTCATGGAAGGCCGTAACTTCAACTTACCATTTGATGATCAAATTCCCAACGGAGTACGGAGTAGGAGAGGTACGAGGAGATCAAGTAGCGTCACGCGAATACTACATTGCTATGCTGGAAATGAACGATCATTTGCAAACTATATGTATAGAAGAACAGCGGATGGTGGTAGAACCAGTGGAAGGATTGGAAGAAGTACTCCTTTATGACTCCAGGTCAGACCGGACAACCAAAATCGGCACTCTGGCTAGCTTGCCGGTTTGGCAAGCACTGATGACATTTCTAAGAGAAAACCAAGATGTGTTCGCCTAGAGCCATGAGGACATGCCCAGAATTGATCCATCCGTCATAGTCTACAGGTTAAACGTGTCACCCTTTTCCTCTCCCATATGCCAGAAAAAACGTGTGTTCGCGCAAGAGCGCGACAAGGCCATAGCAGAAGAGGTTCGCAAATTACAGTAAGCAGACTTCATCCGAGAAGTGTACTACCCTGACTGGCTGGCCAACGTGGTGATGGTCAAGAAAGCCAACGGAAAGTGGAGGATGTGTGTGGACTTCACGAACCTAAACAGGGCCTACCCTAAGGACAGCTATCCTCTCCCGAGGATTGACATTTTGGTGGACTCAACAGTAAGACACCAGTTGCTAAGTTTTATGGACGCGTTCTCTGGTTACAACCAGATCAAGCTGGAAGAAGTCGATCAAAAGAAAACTTCATTCGTTACCAGCCAAGGTCTCTTCTGTTACAAAGCAATGTCGTTCGGGCTCAAGAACGTGCGCGCTACATATCAAAGGCTGATGAACAAAATGTTTGTGCATCAAATTGGGAGAAATGTGCAAGTTTTTGTGGATGACATGCTGGTAAAAAGCATATGGGAGGACAACCACTTGAACGACCTCCAAGAGACCTTTGACACCCTTCGGTCCTATAACATGAAACTGAATCCAAGCAAGTGTGCATTTGGGGTGATGGCAGGAAAATTCCTAGGCTTCATGGTATCCTAAAGGGGTATTGAGTTCAACTCGGATAAGATACAGGCCATAATGGAGTTAGCCCTGCCGAAAACCGTAAAAGAGGTATAGAGCCTGAACGGTAAGGTAGCTGCACTAAACAGGTTCGTCTCAAGAGCAATGGATAAGTGCCTGCCTTTCTTCCGTACATTGAAAAAGTCCTTTGAATGGACAACCGAGTGTCAGCAAGAATTCGAAGACCTCAAGGCATATCTTTCTTCTCCACCATTATTGAGCCCGTCAAAACCAGGGGAAGAACTGTTCCTATACCTAGCTATCTCCCTCGCCGCTGCCAACAAGGCCTTAGTTGGAGAAGAGAACAGGGTGCAGAAACCAGTATATTTCACAAGTCGAGCATTCCGAAGAGCGGAAAAGCTCGCCTTTGCATTAGTAACTGCGGGCCGAAAGCTCAAGCCATACTTCTAGGCGCATACTATGATCGTCCTAATAGACAAGCCCCTTCGAAGGGCAATGAGCAATCCTAAAGCCACTGGATGGATGGCGCTATGGGCGATTGAGTTGAGCGAATTCGACATACAGTACCAACCACGTACGACTATAAAGGGACAAGTTATTGTTGAGTTCGTCGCAGAATTCACCCACGCGAAAAACCAGGGGGAAGAAGAGACTCTCCAATGGAGCATCCACAAGGACGGATCTTCCAACAGGCAAGCAGGCGAAGCTGGTGTGGTACTCCATAGCCCGAAAGGGGATAAGGTCAAATGCATGATCCGTCTTGATTTACCTACGACCAATAACGAGGCAGAGTACGAAGCTTTAATAGCAGGGCTGGATCTCGCCAAGGCGGCAGGAGTTGCAAATATGGTCATGTACTGTGATTCCCAAATAGTAACCAGTCAGGTCAATGGCGACTATGAATGTAAGAACGAACGGATGAAGAAGTATTTTGAGCAAGTAAAGGATCGAGTTAACAACCTCCAAGTGAAGTTTGTTCAAATACTAAGGGAAGAGAACGAGCACGCCGACCATCTTGCTAAAGCTGCCTCAGTAGAGCACATGCTCATCCCCAGTCAGGTACTATCCTTCGTTCAAATTTCACCGTTGATAGACAGCATCAGTGTGCAAGAAATAGGTTCCAAGAACTACTGGACGCCACCAATAACCTCTTACCTGAAGGATGGCATGTTGCCTAATGGCAAGGGAGCTACAAGGAAGTTAAAGGTTCAAGCAGCATGCTTCGTTCTGATTAAAGGCGTTCTATACAAAAGGGGCTTCTCTCGACCATATCTGAGGTGCCTCATCCCCGAGGAGGCAGACTATGTCATGCGAGAAGTCCATGAAGGAGTGTGCGGAAACCATTCTAGATCACGGTCATTAGTGCACAAACTAATTCGGGCAGGATACTATTGGCCTACCATGCAGAAGGATGCCTATGCATACGTCAAAGCTTGCGACAAGTGCCAGAGGTTTGGCAACCTAATCAGGCTACCGACAGAGGAGCTCACCCCAATGATGGCCCCATGGCCTTTCGCTCAATGGGGGTTGGATATCATAGGCCCGTTCCCAACAGCGGTCAGATAGTTGAAGATTCTAGTAGTCGATATAGACTACTTCACCAAGTGGGTAGAAGCCGAAGCCTTGGCCACTATCACGAAGAAGAATGTACGAAACTTTGTATGGAAGAACATCATTTGCAGGTACGGTATACTTAGAGTATTGGTCTCAGACAACGGGAAGCAGTTCGACAACGACGCGTTCAGAGACTTTTGTTCACAGCTAGGGATCAAGAATCACTACTCATCACCTGCCCACCCTCAAGCCAATGGACAGGTTGAGGTTACGAACCGATCCTTGTTTAAAATCATCAAGACTTGGCTCGAGGGGGCAAAAGGTATATGGCCTGAAGAATTACCAAGCGTTTTATGGGATTACAAGACGACGGCAAGAACTCCTACAGGAGAGACTCCATTTCGTCTGGCTTATGGAAGCGAGGCAGTCATCCCGGCCGAAGTAGGACTCACAAGCTATAGAGTGGGAAACTATGACAAGAATAAGAATGATGAAGCTATGCGCCTGCAACTCGATCTGGTGGACAAGGTCAGAGCAATTGCCGAGCAAAGATTAGCACAGTACCAGAACCTCATGGCGAAGAACTATGTGAGAGTGCCTTTTTCTTTAGCACACAGGCCCAAGGATCCTAGGCCAAATAGTTATAGTTTGGTGGACTGGGTTTAGTTCACCGTAGCTAAAGGGGCTGTTTAAAAACCAAGTGGTGCACAAGGCAAGCTTCCTACAATACACATAAACTAGCAAACGAGAATATTTTTATTGAATAACAATGAAAACAGCAAAAGGAATGTAAAGTAATCAGGAAATACACAAAACAATTGTTAGGGATCCTCAAATTAATAAGAAATACTTCATTAATTTTTCTTAATTATGGTTACAATGTGCTCACTAAGACGTGATACAAGGTTCATATAAGCTTAAAAATTACAGACTTTGATGGCTATCCAAGCCTCTAAGACTTGCAAAGTTTGAATCCTTTTGAATCCAAGTATGTGCTATAGTGGCTGTTTCTAGGATATCGGGAGATATTTCACTACTTTCTTTGAGTTTTTGACAGAGTTTTCTCAACGATTCTGTTGTGATTTTCTATTACTGGATCCCCCTTTCAATGTTGGCTGTCTTCCCCTTTTATAGTGTTATTCTAGGGTTCGGATACCACTGATTCTTCCCCCTTGGCTCCTTGGGTACTAGAGACCCTGTTATGTCAGCCACTTTAATGGCTGGTTTTTTCCCTGTTTCTAATAGTTTTCATCTTTTAGTGCTGTTTCTCTAAAAGCCACTTGCTGACTTTCCATTCCGAGGCATCCTTGGGCAGCTAACCTTCAATCTCTCTTCTTTCAAGGCTTCTTACTTTTTAGACTCAGCTTTTGGTTGTCTTTCCTTGCTATCATTTTTCCCAAGTGAGCGGAATCCATTTTTGCTAGGTTGAAGGTTTTCCCAGCCACTTCCCTTTATAATTCTTCATTCTGGGTTCCCCGAGGTACCAGCCTTTTATTCATGAATTGTCATTCTCCAAGCTTTCTGGTTCTTTGCTGCACCACTGGGTGCTTGATAAGGACATATATGTTCTTCGTTTCTTGTATTTCGTGGTGCCCCTTTTGTCCTGTCTCAATCCCACTTTAGCTGTGTTGCACGTCCCGAGGATCCCGAGCCTCTGGGTATCCCAGCCCAGTTTTTTCACTGGATTTTGCTGGATTTTTAATGGCCTTTTTTGCTGGAAATATGAACATACATCGGGCCTTGATGTTGATTCTTCTTGCTACATATCCTCTGGCCTGGCTGAGATCCTTACTGCATGTCCTCTGGTCTTGCCCAAAATCCTTGCTGCATATCTTCTGGTCTTGCCCGAGATCCTTGCTACATGTCCTCTAACCAAGATCCTCTTCTTTTTTCTTTATTATTTCTTTCTTTTTCCTTCTTTTTGGGACTTTGGGCCTTCATGATCCTTCTTAACTTCATGAATTGGGCCTTCTTTTGTTAAGGCCCATGGTCTTTTCTTACTTTTCATGGAATGGACTTTCTTGTGAAATTTTGGCCCTCAACATTAGCCCCCCGAGCTCGTGGGTTACCTGTATCCCACGCGCGAGAAAATAAATTATTTTTGGACACTTTCTTGGTTTGTAGAACCAATGTGTAGATCAAATAATTCTTGAGGGAAACGCCAAAGGAATTGCTACACTTCCTTCATGGGATGAACTAACATGTTGCGAAAGATTAGAATTCACCTTCATGTTAGTATTAAGCTGTAGATTGGTATTCAATAAATCAACTTTGTCAAACTAACAATAATATATGCAGATATATATGTATAACCAAATTATATTGGTATCGCATTTGATGCTAAGAGTATATTTCTAGAACTAATGTTTTTGCTAGCAATTCTAGGATATGCTTTTTAGAAAGTAGTATACAAAAATCATGTTGAATGCATATTAAATCTTAATATAAGATAGCATAGCTTTGTCAACAAGATTTTGTTTGTTTTACAAAATAGGTTGAATAAGGGGAGCCCGCATGAACTTTGCCAAAGATATTCTATGCATTGTAGTACATGCTTGCTATGGCTAAGGTGAATAACACCAAGATGTTTGCCACATGAGATTTTTAGTCCATGGATAGTGACTTACCAATGGGACCATGATATCATAAATCATTGAATCATAAAAACATGCTGATTTAGAGTCTAATCAAGGTTAGCTATTCTTCTCAAAATGTATTAAGAGATAGAAACTTCCCTGAGGACATGACTTAGAAGGCTTAAGAACATCTCCATGCCTTGCTTTAGCTAAAGACCTTGTTCTTCTGGTGGATGCTCTTGATCTTTGCCTCATTCTTTTTCCAAATTGTGAGAGATAGTATAATATTTCAGATTGCAGCAAATTATTCACATACCATGCCACCAATTATATTGTTGTTGAATTGCTATATACCATATAGTTCATGAGCCAAAGAAAATAACAGTGGCTAAACTTATGTACAGTAAAGTTTGCACTAGACTTCTCAATTTTTATCAAGTGAAAGATATATCTAAGGAAACTTTTTAATCTTGTCTTAGCCCCCAGTGTATGCACTAGAAAAGCCAATTGCCAAATAAGATATAGCAATAAAAATTACTTCATGTATATGAAACCATTTGAGGATTTCAACTACACAAGAATTCCAAATTTTGATTTTTGATAATTGGTCAAGCAAGAAGACCAAAATATTAGAATTTTCGTTTGAATCTACATGAATCAAATATTAGTGCATGGGTGATACCTCTTGCACAACATTTTGCAGTGTTTTGATATATTCAAACATGGTATTAATGAGTGGGCTTACCGAAAGGGTACCTTTCTTTTGTTGAGTCGAAGTACCTCTAAGCCTTTGGTGAGTTTGCACCTTGTAGGAGGAGGGAACTGTCGCTAGCTGGTTTGCAATGTCATTGACTAGTCTCTTTGTATAGAGACTTGTAAAAGTATCCATGCTTTTGCGGCTTCGAGTGATGTACTCTTAGAATTTTTTTTTTAAAGTTACGCCTTCCTTACTTCCTTAGGCTCCCTTGAACCAATTCCTTTCAAGGAGGTCAATCTTGTGCACTTTATACACCCACTTTTGGGTTTTCATACCCACTCGAGGCTCTTTCTCTTTGTAACCCTCGTTGGGCCTTGCTTACAATTTGAATCCTTTGCTAGGACGTGCTACGACTTGTACCTATTGCTGGTACGTGCTACAATTTGTACCCATTGCTGGTACGTGCTACAAGTTGTAGCCATGACTGGGATATGCTTACAATCTGCACTTTTACCTATTACTGGTACGTGCTACAGCTTGTACCCATAAACTTTTGCTTTTGACCATTTTCTTGGTCGTACTTGGAAACTTTTGCTCTTGGCCAATTTCTGGGCCATGTATTTAGAAAAATTGTTCTAGGCCAAGTTTTGGGCCAGGTACATGGAAAATTTGCTCTTACCAAGTCCTAGGCCATGTCACTTGGAAAAATCTGTTTTAGTCAAGTCCTGGGCTAGGTACATGGAAAATTTTCCCTTTCCCAAGTCCTAGACCATGCCACTTGGAAAATTTCTTTTTTGATCAAGTCCTGGGCTAGATACATGGAAAATTTGCCCTTTCCCAAGTCCTAGGCCATGCCTCTTGGAAAATTTCTATTTTGATCAAGTCCTGGGCTAGGTACATGGAAAATTTTCCTTTTCCCAAGTCCTAGGCCATGCCACTTGGAAAATTTCTTTTTTGATCAAGGCTTGGGCTAGGTACATGGAAAATTTGCCCTTTCCCAAGTCCTAGGCCATGCCACTTGGAAAATTTATGTTTTGATCAAGTCCTGGGCTAGGTACATTGAAAATTTTCCCTATCCCAAGTCCTAGGCCATGCCACTTGGAAAATTTGTTCATGACCATTGAATTTTTCAATCTTCAGAAAAAGTTCCTTCGTAGCCCCTCGTTTTCAAGTGGGCTCACTAAACTGATTTCTTTTCTTTTATTTAAAGGGTTGAGGATTTGTTTTCTTCTCCGAGGATCTTCTAAAATATCCTCTCTTGGCTGTGAACAAATCCTTTATGGAAATAATCTTCTTTTATGAGTCATCTAAGGTTGCTCTCACTGTGAACTGGTGGCCAGGAGCTCTACCAAGATGATTCTGTCATGGTGTTTTCTTTAAGTGGGGGATCCTCTTACGGGGATTCTAAAAGAGGAAGGCTTCCTCTAGGCATGCTCATTAGAGGCTGACTTCACACACCTCATAGTCTGTTTCTTTCCAGGGATCTTTACCATTACTACTTTTCTAGGGATCTTCTCACTCTATATGTACTCCTCTTCTTCGGGGAACTGGACTAGTAAGTTTGCTACAGCTTAGCTCTTGATAGCTCTGGGGATCCTTTAGACCTATGTTGTATTGGGAAATTAATATTAGCCACTATGCCACTCTTAAAGATCGCAAGGGCTAATGGAGGAAGGCTTTTATTGGATGAGAGCTTGTCACCAATAGGATTTGGTGAGATGAAAAGTAATGATTCAGTTGTTGAGATGCATGACTGCTATTCACGCCATTTTTATGTTGGGATACCTCATTTCGGTGTCCTTCAATGCTCTGTATGCTTGGGATCAAGATCTCAGGTACAACAATAGTGATTTTGTCATGGACTAGTACCCATAAGGTAGGCAGATGACTCATGGTCTGTAATTTTATGAAAGACATTTGGTTGCTCGGCTCCCCATATGAAAACATTCTCCTTTTTCAACAGTTTGGATAGTCCACCAGTGACCAAGGCTAGTCTTGGTGTGAACTTTATAATGTAAGAAACCTTTTCCAAGAAGCTCTTAAGTTCCTTAACCGTGGAATGCCTCTTCATGGTTGATATTGTTATTGCCTTAGTTGGATCTATGAGGAGATCGATGTTAGGCAAAAGAAATTTATCCTTTGGACGTGCCTTATTTAATTTGGAGGAGTCCACGCCAATAAATCTTCATATTTGCAATAGCTCCACCAGTTGCTCTTTTTTTTTTTTTTTTTTTTTTTTTTGTACCGATAACTGACTGCTGATTAGGATAGGCCCCGGGTTCCTTGGGTCAGCTCCCAAGTTCACCTGTTCTAGTTTTTCTTTTGGTAGGATTTATATCTTCCTTTCCATATCCATAAGTTTCTTCAGGATCTTCATAAGCAGTATATTAGCCTTCCTCCTTCTGTCTTTTTCTGTCCAAGGGATCCCTCAAACCATGGGTATTGCTTCCTTCTTCTACGATAGGAGCCCCTCGGGATCCTGGAGATGGGATATTCTGACTCATCGTATCCCCAAGTTCCTCCAGGATCTCTTCCTGGGCTATCATGTAAGATGGTGGTCTGAGATCCTCTTGTAGGCTACATTCAGGTCCTGTGTGCCTTTATAAGCAATATTATGTCTTCCCTCCAGGTTTCTTCTTCTTCTGGGATAGGAGCCCCCCGAGATCCTAAAGATGGGAGCCCCTTGGGATCCTAACAATAGGATATTCTTCAGTTGGAGCCGATTCATCATAAAGTATATTTTCCACAAAGTTTACTTTGTGCTGGATGAAATGACTAGGATTGGCAGCAACTTTTGTGGGCTTCCCATTCAATCCCTCTTTCATGTACTAGTGGTACATTGAAAGGATCAGACAATACTTGTGATGTCATGGTTGGCCTTTAGAGCTAGTTGTAGGTGTCCTTCAATGGACTCTATAGCTTCTCCAACTCTTGTTATTTCCATGGGTGAGCCCAATTGTTGAGCTGCAAGAAATGATGGATGCACTGTATAGTTATTGAGCTTTCAATAATGTTGATTTTGCTGCTGACTTGCAATATGGTGTTTCTATTGATTTTCTTCAAAATATATTTAAGGTCCACCGCATAATAGGCTTTAGCCCCCAAGACATGAGGCGGTTGTTGAATCATGCTTGATCCACCTTCTCTTGATGCTATTATGGAACTTCTATCCATTTTCCGGATGCCTCCATTTTTTTTAAACCATTTTACTTTGCTAGATCCATGGAAATACTTCGCCTTTGCTGGAACCAACGATCTTTTAGGCTTTGCTGGAATTGAGGGTGTACTTAGCCTTGCTAGAATTAAGAATCTCCTTAGCTTTGTTGGGATCAAGGATCTCCCAGGCTTTACTTTTCTAGAGTCAAGGATCTCCTAGACTTTGCTGGAATTAAGGATGTACTCAGCCTTTCTGGAATAAAGGATCTCCTTAGCTTTGTTGGGATAAAGGATCTCCCAGGCTTTACTTTCCTAGAGTCAAGGATCTCCTAGACTTTGCTGGAATTAAGGATGTACTCAGCCTTGCTGGAATAAAGGATCTCCTCAGCTTTGTTGGGATCAAGGATCTCCCAGGCTTTGCTGGGATCAAGGATTTCCAAGGCTTTGCTTGGATCATGGAACTATACCATTTTGCTAAATCCATGGGCGGAGCCAAGGAACTTGTCCTGCGCCATATGATATTATTATCAAGTTGCTGCAAAATTATTTAGCCCCACAACGTGAGGCGATTGCTTTGCTATGTAATTTACATTTCATCAAGCCTCTTTGATTCGCTTACTTCTCTTTCTTCTTTTTCTTTTATAAAAGAAATTAAACAATATTATGAATTTTTTTTTTTAAAGAAAATAAACCAGCCCCCAAGCGTGAGGCAATTGCTTTACTATGTAACTCATACAATCTTCATTTCATCAATATATTTTTTATTTATTTGTTCACTTCTCCATTTTTCTTTAAAGCAATGAGACAATATTATGATTGTTTAAATATTACTACATGATCCCCTATTTTTTTTTAAAAGAGCAGGGCAATGATCCATTATGTTCAAATTGTAAAGTGAAGAAAATAATGACGCATAAAACTTATCTTGTGTTGAGAGGTTCCCCAAAATTCCATATAGAGTCTCTTGGTGGGACGTTCTTTGGAGGAACCCGCACTTTAAAAATAACTTTCCTTCCTCTTGGTGTTTCCTAGCTTTGGAGCCATCTTGTGAAGGGACTGCTTCTTCCCTCTCCTTTTTCCCAGTCCCCAGTGGAGTCGCCAACATGTGAGAGTGCCTTTTTCTTTAGCACACAGGCCCAAGGATCCTGGGCCAAATAGTTGTAGTTTGGTGGACTGGGCTTGGTTCACCACAGCTAAAGGGGCTGTTTAAGAACCAAGTGGTGCACAAGGCAAGCTTCCTACAATACACATAAACTAGCAAACGAGAATATTTGTATTGAATAACAATGAAAACAGCAAAAGGAATGCAAAGTAATCAGGAAATACACAAAACAATTGTTAGAGATCCTCAAATTAATAAGAAATACTTCATTAGTTTTTCTTAATTATGGTTACAATGTGCTCACTAAAACGTGATACAAGGTTCATATAAGCTCAAAAATGACAGACTTTGATGGCTATCCAAGCCTCTAAGACTAGCAAAGTTTAAATCCTTTTGAATCCAAGTATGTGCTATAGTGGCTGTTTATGGGATACCGGGAGATATTTCACTACTTTCTTTGAGTTTTTGACAGAGTTTTCTCAATGATTCTGTTGTGATTTTCTATTACTGGATTCCCCTTTCAATGTTGGCTGTCTTCCCCTTTTATAGTGTCATTCTAAGGTTCGGATACCACTGATTCTTCCCCCTTGGCTCCCTGGGTACCAAAGGCCCTGTTATGTCAGCCACTTTAATGGCTGGCTCTTTCCCTGTTTCTGATAGTTTTCATCTTTTAGTGCTGTTTTTATAAAAGTCACTTGCTGATTTTCCATTCCGAGGCGTCCTTGGGCAGCTAACCTTAAATCTCTCTTCTTTCAAGGCTTCTTACTTTTTAGACTCAACTTTTGGTTGTCTTTCCTTGCTGTCATTTTTCCCAAGTGAGCGGAATCCATTTCTGCTAGGTTGAAGGTTTTCCCAGCCACTTCCCTTTATAATTCTTCATTCTGGGTTCCCCGAGGTACCAGCCTTTTATTCATGAATTGTCATTCTCCAAGCTTTCTGGTTCTTTGCTGCACCACTGGGTGCTTGAGAAGGACATATATGTTCTTTGTTTCTTGTATTTCGTGGTACCCCTTTTGCGCTATCTCAATCCCACTTTAGCTGTGCTGCACATCCCGAGGATCCCGAGCCTCTGGGTATCCCAGCCCAGTTCTTTCGCTGGATTTTACTGGATTTTTAATGGCCTTTTTTGCTGGAAATATGAACATACATAGGGCTTTGATGTTGATTCTTCTTGCTGCATATCCTTTGGCCTGGCCAAGATCCTTGCTGCATGTCCTTTGGTCTTGCCCGAGATTTTGTTGCATGTCTTCTGGTCTTGCCCGGGATCCTTGCTACATGTCCTCTAACCGAGATCCTCTTCTTTTTTCTTTATTATTTCTTTCTTTTTCCTTCTTTTTGGGACTTTGGGCCTTCATGATCCTTCTTAACTTCATGAATTGGGCCTTCTTTTGTTAAGGCCCATGGTCTTTCCTTACTTTTCATGGAATGGGCTTTCTGGTAAAATTTTGGCCCTCAACAAACTACAACTCCAAAGTCAGACACAGAGACTTCCAAGTTGAAGATCTTGTCTTAAGAAAGGTAATGGGTGCCACAAAAGACACCTCCCAGGGGAAGCTTGGACTTAACTGGGAAGGTCCATACAGAATTGCATCATGGCACAGGGAGGGGACCTACCACCTAGAGACACTAGACGGGCAAAAGTTGCATCACCCATGGAACACGGAGCACCTAAAGAAGTACTACTAATAGACAGTAGCAAGGACGACGACACTCCTCATTTCCAGTTTATTTTCTTTTTAGTTAATTTTTGCTATTTACAACACCTTTAAGCTTGAACGGCAGTTTTTACTTTCATTTTTTAAAACAATTATCTATGCATATTTATCACATAATAAGAGGAGTTTATTCATAAAAATATGTGTGCATCTCTACAAAACCATGTCTATAACTGGTTTCTTACTTGTCCATAGTGGATGGTTTCATTCTAAGGGGTGATCTAAGATTATGAAATAGTTAGCTGAAAACCTGTCCGTAAATGGATGGGTTCGCCAAAGAATAAGCAGAAAATTAGTCCACGAAGTGGACGGGTTCATCCTATAAGAATGACTTATCTCCATTAAGTCGAAAATAGTGGACGGGCTCACCTCAAAGGGATGATTTGTATTTATAAAGTCCACAAAGTGGACGGGTTCATCCTATAAGGATGACTTATCTCCATTAAGTCCAAAAGAGTGGACGGGCTCATCCCAAAGGGATGATTTGTGTTTAGTCCACAAAGTGGACGGGTTCATCCTATAGGGATGACTTATCTCCATTAAGTCCAAAATAGTGGACAGGTTCACCCTAAAGGGATGATTTGTATTTATAAAGTCCACAAAGTGGACAGGTTCATCCTATAAGGATGACTTATCTCCATTAAGTCCAAAAGAGTGTATTAAAAAAAAATCACCACATACATCATACATACAACATACAAGTGCTTATTAAATAGCATATGATCTTGATTGGGCTAAATAGTAAATACACATTACACAGTTCTTGAAAATTTTCGGGTATAAATTCGATTTTCATCTCCAATCAAAAAGTTTCAATTTTGTCTGTGAAAATTTTGAATAACCCCACCAAGTCACGAAGCAAGTAGAGTTCTAAGTAATATTCAAGAGAAAATATAATATAAGATAATTAATTTCAGTTAAATAATAAAATTAATAAAAATATCCTCTTTTCTCAGGGAAAAAATAAATAGATTATAAATATTAACCTCTGTATTTTTACCAAGAGAAATAAAAGAAAGAGAGACTAAATAAATAAATACATATTTCCCACTACTTTATCTCAGATAAAATGAAGAACCTAGGACAGCCAAGAACTCTGCATTTGCACTAGATTCCCCCTTTTTGGTAAGTAACATTTGAAGAGTACTTCTTTGAGTTAAATTCCTTCATTTCTTTTCCTCTCTTTTCATATTTCAGGGGAACCAAAGTAATAAAGGATTTAAAATTTCCTTCACTCCTTTTCTTTTGCTTTCCTTATTTTTCCACAACCCAGAGGAAGAATTTTGGACATTAACACAGTTTCTAATTGGTACTGAAATTATTTTCCCTACTTTCACACAAATGAAAAATGGGAAACATTCAAGCTGAAAACACGTTTTAGTTCTTGAAGCATGTAGAAAAGCTAGAAAAGCTATGTAGAAGAATTACCTAAGTTCCACTGGCAGAGGCACCTCCAAGATGATGACCCGTCTCACCTTCCCTTGTTTCCCAAGAAAATGATCTCACTATTCTCTTTCTTCTTTGTTGGATAAGAAAGACGTTGGAACATACTTTCACAACATTTTTACAACATTTATATAATATAAAGTGTAAACTTTACCAAATTTTTTAACCATAAAGTCTTGAACTTTATCAATTTTTTTTTTGTCCTTTAACTTTAAAAAATTTGTTTTTTAACCATAAACTCTTGAAAAGTTTATTTTTCGTCCTTAGAGGCTTAAACTATTGAAAATATTTCACTTTATATCTTTAAACTTTTAAAAATAAATTTTTTTCATTAATTTTGAAAAAAAAAAAGCTAACGGTAGGGGGCAAACTCTTGATAACCAATAGTTAGACATGACTCAGTTCTAAAGTTTAAGGAGACACTATAGTTGCACTATTAATTATAAGAGTACCTTAGTAATTTAGATGCTTAAATGGGTTGGAATTGGATTCATTTAGCATGAAAAGTTTTATGCTGGAAATGGTTTCACTTGAGAATATCTTTTAGGGAAGAAGGTTTATCTTTTGGTATTTAGTTGTGTTCCTAAAAATTTAGTGGATGAGTTCAAGTTTAAGCAATATAATCTCACTTAATATTTTTTTCCTTGGATACAATACACTTATGTGATTGTAATTGTATACAATTATTTTAAGTGAGTTATGCATGTGCAAAAAAGTAGAAATTCTATCTTGTATAAAAAAAGTGAGTCATGTGCAATTATTACATGCATTGCACATGACTCTCTCTTTCTTTTTTCTTTTTTTCTTTTTTTAATAAAAAAAAAGAGTCATGTGCAATGCATGTAATAGGGATGCATGTCATTTTCTAATTTTGTAGCCAAAGTTTATTTATTTTGACCTATTTAGCCAAAGATCAATTTTACTTTAATCCTATTGCTATTGTTAAAATTAGAGAATGTTTAGAAGTATGGTTAATGGATTTAGGCTATAAATATATATATATATATATATATATATATATATCCTATTGATCAATAAACCATGAAATTGAGGACCCAAATTGAAGATTTAAACCTTAACTTGATCAAAACAGTGGCTATTAAACATATTAGGATTAGCATTTTGTTTCTTTTCTTTTTCTTTTTCTTTTTTTGGGGGGGGGGGGGGGGAGAGGGGGTTGATTTGTGTTCCAAATATCAATCCATTCAATTGATTGCCCAAGAATGTAAATGAGGACCCCAATTAAAGATTTAAACTCTCATTTTGATCAAGGTTTGACCGCAATGAAGAGATGCAACAAAATATGAGTTTTTGAGTATTATGTTTACTAGAGAAAATTGGGGTTTTCAATCCGGTTTGGATTTAATCAAATTGAATGAAATGATATGTAATTGGGACATCTAATAAGAGTTCGGTAATACCAATTGAGTAAAAACATTATATATTTTGGATGAATCAAAGAATTAAAATTGTTAAGGTTAGGACCTATGACAAATTTGAGGCTTTTGATGTTTTTTAATGTCTTTTATGTCAAATGACAGGTGCACTTATCAAATTTAGATATACAATTACAATTTGAATCCTTAATTAGATTAGGTGACTCTAAGTTAGGTTTAACTCAACCATAAGTTAGGGTTGTGATCTGAAGCCATGGTAGGGAGGTGTTTTGACTCTTTTTTTTTTTCCTAACATTATGCTTCCCAATCTTTTATTGGACAGTGTATTTATTTCCGAAGAACCCTAGATCCTTCATACCATGCACATCTAAGAAGTTCCTAAGTTCACCTAAATGGCTTAGTTACTGGCTTGTAATGTTGGTTTTGGGTTGTGAGTTTGATATCCACATCATTTTTCCAACCAAAACAGACTTCCTGGCATGAACCAAAATATTCTTAATAAAACCAAAGTTTTTTGGTATTACAGTAGAGGGGGGTATTTTGAAGAACATCACTGACAGATTTAGAATCACCTTCAAACACAACACAATTTAGATTATGTAGGAAAGCAAGTTTCAGAGCCAAGAGAGCAGCATGTACTTCCCCAATATGAAGATCAATTGGAGGCATAAGAGAAGCTTGTGTAAAGATGATATTTGGTAAAACTGGAGCTATGAAGGAGAAATGAGGGCTTAGAACAATTAATGGAAACCTAAGAGCAGACTAAGCATCAGATAATCAAAATTTTAAAGTAACAACAGCTTGTAGGGTCTGGGGTAAGGCCATTAATTATAACTTAGTTTCTAACCCTCCTCCATAGATTATCAATTAGCACAGAGGTTCTTCTCAAAAAAATATAAATAAATAAATTAAGACAGAGGCAAACAATGTAAGTTTCTAGTTCTCATACATTGAAGTTTGCAACCAATTTGAAGGGAACATGGTGCATTTCATAATATCACTAGGTGAAAGAGCCTAAAACGTGGATATATTTATAGGGGCCAAATGGAAAGAGACCAAGTTGTAATGGTTATAGGGCAGCGGATGAAAAAGTGCTCAATGGATTCTGGATGTAGGTTGGAAAGCACACAATCTAGATCAACTTGAGGCCATCTTCTATTCTAGGCTGATTTGGTAGATAAGATATCCTATGCTATTTTCCAAAGCAACAGTTTGAACCTTTCATGAATTTTGAGTTTTCACAATTGTTTCCAATCTTGCTTGGATAAAGGACTTGGAAGGTCAAAGTGCTCCATATTTGACTCTGAAGTTTCCTTGGCTATTTGGTACCTATCTTGAGAATCGGTTCATCCTATAAGGATGACTTATCTCCATTAAGTCCAAAAGAGTGGACGAGCTCATCCCAAAAGGATTATTTGTATTTAGTCCACAAAGTGGACGAGTTCATCCTATAGGGATGACTTATCTTCATTAAGTCCAAAATAGTGGATGGGCTCATCCCAAAGGGATGATATATATATTTATAAAGTCCATAAAATAGACAGGTTCATCCTATAAGGATGACTTATCTCCATTAAGTCCGAAATAGTGGACGGGCTCATCCCACAAACCAAACAGGTTCGTACTAAATAGTTGACTTGTGTTTATACTAGTCAATAAAATGGACAGGTTCATCCCGAAGGGGATTAAGCTCATTAAAACCATTGTGTGGACGAGCTCATCCTAAAGGGATCACTTATATTCATCAAATCCACATAGTGGACAGATTCATCCGAGTCACAAGTCCATAAGTGGATGGGGACATCTCTAAAGGTTAATAATTTAAAGCACTAACATATGTTGCTTCGGCAGACGGATATATTATCTAGCCCACAAATATATAAACTCTCAAAGATGCGAATTGTAAACTAGACATAAGCAGTAAGTTAAAATCCCATAAAAAGTATAAGTTTACAAAAATGACCCAAAAATATGGGCAACAGAGACATTGTCATCAATATATATATATATATATACACACACACACACACACTTAAGTTAAAAGAGTACTACGGGTCAACTGGGGTGTCTTCGTCCTTTTGACTCCCTTCCACTAGACGAAATTCCTCTTCAACGGATTTAATTTGTTCATTCTGAGGATCTGCTTCCTTGTCAACCTGAGGGTCGGTAACGTCATCTCCAAATAGCACGTCTGTACCAACGAAGTCTGCAGATCGGACAGGGGTCTGGCCTTCAACATTAATGGTTACATAGGATAGATCAAGGTCTGGAAAGGAAGCCTTAACCTGACAGAGGCAATAATCGAAGTCGTCAGCAAAAGATTCGCCTAGTTCGGCCAAGAGAGCGTCAGAGTCACGATACTCCTTTATTGCATCCTCCTTGGCTTGACGGAGCAGCTTCTTGGAGTTGGAAATTTCCTACTCTTTGTCTTTGAGCACCTTTTTTAATGCTTCCGTCTGCTCCTCTGCCTCTACTAGTAGCCTCTTTGTCAGGTCAAGCTTCTTCTCCTAGATGGCCTTTCCAGGCCTTCAGCTCCCCGAGTTCAACCTTCGATGCCTTCGATGCCTTCGCCCTTGCCCTTAGATGGTCTACCACCATCGCTTGGGACAAGCAATAGTCCGTCAGACCCTTCATCATAAGCACCCCCTGCAAGCATCCAAAATCAGAGTTAGAAAGAATAAACAAAATAACATGGCAAAAAGAAAAGGCAAACGGAAACATACCTGAGCCAAACTAAATAAACTCGTCTCCCCCATGGCCTCAATAGAATGTTTGCCTAAGTCCTCATAATCTTCGCTCGTGAGGATGGACGAGAGCTACTTAAGAGCATACTAGGGGTCTTCACAAAGAAGGATGTGACGTTTTCCATCACCAGGAACTTGATCCGTCATCAAGCTCTTGCCTCTTCCATGAACCGGCAGAGGAAGCTTCCCTTTAGTAGGAATAGCAACGACAGGCTCTTTCACCGCCTTAGGTTTCTTAGGTGGACGGTCAATTTTGTCGAACGATTTCCTCTTAATAGATGGGTTGGATGTATCTGTTCCTTCCTTCTTCCTTGCAGTCGCCTGCTGCTTGATATAACCCTTCTCTTTCTATCCTCCATTTCTGAATAAGACGGACCAAAGAAGAGTTAGGTGAAGTTACTACAAACAAAAAGAAAGATGTGACGGACTTACGTTTACAAGCTGAATGATCGTAGCGATGGGCAGCTTCGATGGGCTCAGGACCCTCGCAGTACCAATGGATAGTATCCAAGGTAACAAGCTTCCCCCAAGTTCTCTCCGTCAATTTGATCCTAAAGATCCGTTCCAGAAAACTCCACTGCTCAAGAGTAACCTTTGGATGGTCTCAAGCTGCAAAAGGAGACAATCAGAATGTTATGTAAAACTAATAATGATAAATAAAAATTTAAGGACCGACGGACACATACCAGACGGGGGCATTATACTCCAAGTCTTGTCAACTGGCATGAACTCCTGGTCATCAGGATGGCACATCCCGTTGTCCCCCTCAAGGAAGAAGTACCAACTCTTCCAATTCCTGTTAGAGTCGGGGGTTTCACAAACTAGCCTAAGAGACGGCTTCCTTGGCAGGAAGTTATACATTCCTCTAGACTAGACGATCTCGGATGGACGGTAACAGTGAAAGAATTCCTCCACTGTCATCCTGTGCGCCCCCTTTGAAAGAACTCCGTACAGGACCTCCGCGCCAAGGAAAACCCTTCAGGCATTAGGAGAGATCTGGGTGACAGCTAACCCCAGATATTGGAGAAGGCAACGGTGAAGAGCACTTAATGGGAACCTCAGTCCCACTTTAAGCATTTACTCGTACACTGCGACGTCATCAACACCCTTGTAGTAGCATTTTTCGGACTTGTAAGGTAGACGGATTGGTATGTTGACAAGAATTTGGAATTGTTCCCTAAGTGTATCAAATTTTTTTTGCTTGATTGTGGACCTAAAGTCATTTACCGTCCACAATGAAAGAAGAATGAACTCCCTAAGGCCGTCAGGACCTATGACGGATTAGGTTGGGGGTTCAGCACTAGCTATACTTTAGTCACTTGAGTCATCTTTTGACTCGTCCACATCCACATCCCCATCCCCTTCCGTGGAAGGTGAGTTTAATGTCGGAACTCATTCATCAGAAGAGATGTCGGGGTCATTTTGACTTGACAGATACACCTCATCGTAGCCCGCCTCGTCGCGGACACATGACTGGTCACTCGACGCCTCACTAGACATCTGTCACCTACACGTGACGGACAAACCCTAAGACTCTAACAGGTCTACATAGTGGACGGACAAGCAATACTTAAAGAAAAGTAAAAATGGAGTTTAGGCGTAGGATACTTACAGGTGAGCAATAAAAAGAGAGAGTCGACGGAGATAGCCTGAAGAACGGTTACGCCAAGAAGACGGTGTATATGCTTCTGGTAGGAGACGACAATGCTCTTATTAGAAATTCGTAATGAAAAGCGAAAAATGAAAAAGAGAAATGACATATATATATATATATAGAGAGAGAGAGAGAGAGAGAGAGAGAGAGAGAGAGAGAGAGGAAAACGGCACGGAAGACAAAAGGGCGCTTTGGTTCAAGCAATTCAGCCACTAGCGTGACGTGTGTCCCTAGTGCATTAAAAGCTCTAGGCTAGGCCGTCAATCAAGGTGCATTCCCCAAGGATTGAGTCAGACCGTCACTCTAAGAGCCCATCTGCCAAGCTAGGCGACGGACCCATAGAGTGAGGGGGTAGCTGGAGAGGATAAAATTAAGGTCGACGGATTCATTCTCTTCTAAGTAGCCAAAGGCGATGGCATTAAATAAATGGACTGGTAAGAGCAGATGAAACGGTGGACGATTCGGACGAAGGAGAAGTGGACGGACAGATTCTCCACAGTTGACGGATTCTAAGTGAATGAACAAGAGGGGGACGGATAGGGAAGCCAAGTGGCCCCCACGTGGCTTAAATGAATTCCAAGGAATCCTAAAAGGAAATGCCTTGTGCCCTACTGTAGCCTTTGGTTAATAGAGATCCTATATGGAAAGAATCCTGTAAAATACGTGCATTTATTAGAATCTTTTTTATAAGGAAAGGCCTTCCTGCCCAAAAAACTGGAGTCGGTTCTACACCACTATAAAAGCCCAAAGCTCTCAGAAAGCAAGGTATGCATAATTTACCCTAGCTCTAGCACTCTAGAGTTGTGAACATCCACTAACTTAACCTTCGGAGGGTCTTTGGCCGGTACCACACCGGTACTCTCCTAAGGTCTTCTTGTTCTGTGTTTTGCAAGTGTTGTCTTGGGCACATGAGGACCGTGTAGCTTACTGACGATTTTTGACATCATCAATCTTCAAATTATTTAACTTTAAATTTCAGCTTTGATTGGGTTCCCCCTTTCCAATTGATTGACTTATGCTTGAGATCTTGCAAGTTGGGTCCTGATTTCCCAAATTGGATTAGAACTCAAAGAAACCTTATCTTCCTTGATCTCTCCAATACTGAAATTTCAAGTACTATCCCTACTTGGTTCTGGGACATGCCTTTTGAGTTAAATTATTTAAATTTGTCTCAAAACCAAATCAAGGGTAGATTGCCAAATGCATCAAGTATATTTTCAGACCTTGCCAAACTAGATTTCAGCTCAAACAGATTTGAAGGCCCACTACCAATGATTTCTTCTAATTTTTCCTTACTAAATCTCTCCAAAAACAAGTTTTCAGGGTTAAATTCATTTATATGCAGATTAGGGGTATGATGCACCTTGACCTCTCAAGCAACAATCTATCTGAAGGGATCCCTGATTGTTTCATGCATTGGCAAGAACTTGAAATTTTGAATTTGGCTGACAATAGTTTGTTCGGGAAAATTCCACACTATGGGTTCTTTAATACGACTTATAGCATTGGACTAAAGCAACAATAGCTTGTCGAGGGAATTGCCTTGGTCCATGCAGAATTGCACTTTGTTGAGATTTATGCACTTGCAAGAGAATAAATTATATGGAAGGATACCAGCTTGGATAGGGGAAACAATGTCCTCATTGATCATTCTTAGCCTTAGATCCAACAAATTCCATGGAAGCATAGGGTCACATATTTGTTTGCTAATCCATATTAAATATTTAGACCTATCACAAAATAATATATCTGGATCTATTCCACAGTGCCTCGATAATTTTACTGCCATGGCTCAAAAAATTTCAGATGTTATGACTAACAAGTACATCTTTTGGAAAGGCCCTGAATATTATTCGAATGTTGATTTTGAAGTTATAGAGAGAATAGTTTGAAAACAATTGTTGGTTGGAAAGGACATGTGTATGAGTATGTATATGGAAAATTTTTTGGAGAAATGAGGAGCATTGATCTTGCAAACAATAAATTGACTGGAAATATTCCAGAAGGGATATCTAGCCTTATAGAATTGAAAGCACTGGATTTATCAGGAAACATGTTAACTGGAATGATCCCTCAAAACATTGGTAAGTTGGAACAATTGGAATCTCTAGATTTGTCGAGAAATCGGATTTTTGGTTTAATACCTACTAGCATGGTTGGTTTACATTATTTGGGCTATCTTGACTTGTCCTATAATGAATTACTGGGAAAAATTCCAACAGGCACTCAACTCCAGTCCTTCGACCCTAGCAAATTCATTGGTAATGTTGGACTTTGTGGACCTCCACTTATAGAAAAGTGCCCAGAAGATGTAACATCCAACGTTGGAGGCAGTAAAAACCATCAAGAAGATCGAGATGCAGGAAGTAAAAATCATCAAGGAGATTGAGACGAATTCTGGAAGTGTCTTTATGTTGGTACAGGGTTTGGATTCGCTGCTGGTTTTTGGGGAGTCTGTGTCTCTTTAATATTGAACCGTTTTTGGAGACATGCATATTTCCTAATGTTGATCAACCTGAAGGATTGGTTGTACGTGACAGTAGTAGTGCATACTACAATATTGCTAAAGATGTTTTACAGCTAGAGGCTATCACAACTTCAGTACTAACGGTTTGCGAAAAAATTTCAAACTAGTTATATGTTTCTATCTATTTCTTCTCTTTGATTGATTTTGATTTTGCAAACTAATTACTGTTGTTTAACCTTGTAGGAGATCTCCGACCTTTGATATTACGTGCTTTTTATTTGCTTATGAACTCATGATGTGGTGCAAGCTTGGGATATCACACGATTTTAGACTTCCCAATTCCAATATCATGTGTGTGCATGCTTTTATGTATACAGATATACAAAATTTTGTGTACTTTTTTTTTTTTTTTTTTAATGGGAAATTTTGTGTGTAATTGGCAAAAGCTGAAATTGCCATTAACAAATTATTTGTTTTATATTGGATTAATGATCTGGTTTCGTTTGAATGGGCTAGTTGGGGTTCAAAATATATTGAGCAGTAATTCACTAATTCTATGAATATCTAATTTTTTTTTTCCTCATATTAGTGTGTAATAAGTCACATAAAACAGTGTCTATATCAAATGCATGATAGACTTCATGACGTAATTGTTTATGGGGAAATAACTCTTACACACACTAACACACATAACTGTATAGACGCTCATACACTTATTGCACCGAAATTGTCAAGTCACAAACTCCAAATTGTAAATCGTGACTTGAAATCACAATTTCAGTGTAAAATGCGTGTGTGTGTGTACAGTTATGTGGAATAAGGTGTGTGTAACAAACACCATCCATTGTTTATTTAGCTAATTAGGGATAGAACTACGTGTAGTTCAAGGGCACCATGACCCCTAAGATTTTAAAATTTTTTGAAGTAGGTTTGGGGTAGGACTGTTCTTGCTGACGTGTATGTAAGTGAGAAATCTCTATGTTTATAAGCTGGGTTTGGGTTAGGTTCTTAGCTCCAATATGCATGGGAGAGAAGGAAATGGAAGAGGAAGGAGAGTGTTTCAAAGAGAAAAATGTAAGACGAGTGGGGAAAGAAAATTATCGTGGGTTGTGGTAACAGAAGTACTATTATTGCTCTGAATAAACAAACGTGGGCTCCATAATTTTTGAGTTATAGTTGAGTTTTTAAGCTGAAAACTAAACCCAATATTTAAGTTAAACACATTGTTGAGTAAGTTAAGAGAAAAATAGAGAATAGGCAATGGCGGCTCCAGGAATTTTTTTGCGGGGGTGGTAATTAAGAAACTTGTATTATACAAAATCTAATAAAAAGAGAGTTTCATATATTGACAAAAAACACACACACACGCAAACATATAAAATCTTAAAATTTTCTTCTATGAATTTTCTTATTTTGATATCGTTAAATGATAGTTTCATTATCAATGTTACAAGCTACATCTCTTCAAAAGTTTAGTTAAATAAAATTTTTCTTAGAATTTTTCTTTTTATTTGTAAGGATCTAATATATTGTTAAGGGGGCCAAAGTTTAAAGACAAAGTTTGGCTACAAACTTTGAAAATCTAACCGTTGAATTGCATGTTCTCTATGTTCTTAAAACACATGCCAAATTTCATACCAATTGGATGTTATATATTATTCAATCAATAAACTTATTTTTATGTATAATTTAGACTATAAAAACTTGAAACTTAAACATTTGATTGACGACATAGTTATTGATCTTTAATCTTTTTAAAATTTTGCAAGTATGAAGGATATAAGAAGAAAATGTAATTAAATGGTAGATTTGTTAAAATTTACATCTAATACAAAAATATTGAATGGAGTTGTAGCCTTAGTCTACAACCAAACTTGTTGCCAAATTTTGTCCAAAGTTTAATTGTTTTGGGCCCAAAAAAAATTTAGGGTGGTCACAAATTTTTTTTAAGAATAAAAAAATCACAAATTTTTAAAATTTATACATAATAAATTTTTTTTTTTCCAAGTCAGGGTGGTCCTGTGACCACCCTGGCTCTATGTAGAGTCGCCCCTGAGAATAGGATATAAGATATGGGTTAGAGTTTTGAGAACTAAATTTTGAGTGATGCTAAAACAAAGCATAGCTAAATCTCCTTTCTTAAATTCCGACTCTAAATTGCCTTGCCCATAACTCATGCTTATATACATTAGGAGTTAGCTTAACATAGAAAGTATGAATAATTAGTGTTAGTTTTGGAATTCAGGTAATATATATATATATATATATATATATATATATATTTATATATATATATATATATTGGATTAAATATAAATTAGAGTTAGCTTAATATATATAAATTGGATTGTCCAAATGGTGTTGTATGGTCTATAGGTTTAAAACCAAAAAAATCATTCTCTCGAAACAGATGATGTGGTATTCTTCTTGCAATGAGTTTAGGGAGGGATGAAGTAGGGCATTTGTTTGAATCCGAGAAGAAATGAATTTGATTTGAGAGAAGAAAGAGGGCCTTGGTCTTCAAAGGAGAAGTCTGGTTGAGAATAAATTTTGATTTGGAAGAAGGGCTAATCAATGTCATGTTTGGTTTTAAACCCATGGTATGGACCATACTATTAGGTGCTCTCTCTGAGAGCATCATACTTTGAGAACACCTAATAATTAGGTTCATACGACAACATTTAGATTTTTTCTAAAAGAAAATTTAGTTTTGAAACAGTATCGTTTAAAAGCCTTAAGGGTGATTAATAATGGATTTAAACAAAAGGATTAGAATGACTTGTTTTAATAAAATAAGGGTCTAAATTGATAATAAATAAACTTTAAGAAATCTTACTTTTTTATATAAAAAAATTATTATTTTTCTTTCCCTTTATTTTCATTTTTTTTTAATAGAAGATATACCATAGATTTTCATTAATAACACCACATTACATTCAAAAAATAATAATAGTAATAATACCTAAAATTTATGGTTTAATTGGAAACATTTAAATTTAAAAATTGTAATATGTGCTCTTTCTCACACAAGCATTTAAAGCAAACCACTCATGCCCAAAACATTAATTTCTTCACTCCAAGGAAAATGATGTAATAACATTAACGCAAACAATGCAGGATAAAACTAGTTGACCATTGAAACAGGATGAACGAGCAACACTAAATCAAAATGAAGGGGGAAGAAACGTAACAAGTAATTATAAACAGGAACCATCAGAATGAGACCTATTGAAAAAACAAGATTGAGAAGAAAAAACAATGAATAGAAAACCCCTCTCCATCCCATTGAGTAGAACTATATTAAAAATTCCACTTGTAAAAAAGAAAATCCAAAGATTAAATATCCTCTCCGTTTGCTAATAAAGAGAGCACAATTCATGGATGAGATATGATTTTCACAAATTCAAAATTGCAACTATCCTATGTCAAATCTCTCAACAATTCATCAAACTAAAATATGAGAAAATAAAGACTCCAAATACATCGTTAAATAGTCTTGATAGGCCACGAATGTATTGACTCCTTTGAGAAATTAATCAATTAATTAGCCAAGTGAAACATGTTGGCTCCCAGTACGTGACTAACCAATCAATGCACCGATTCAAGTACATGACTAACACACCAACTTTGAGAAACATATTGGCTGCAAAGTTATTCAGTTCATCCAGACGATAAAGATCAAGAAACTCTTTGGTTACAAAACCTTCGGCACAAAGATGCAGTAGCCTCTACAAAGAAGATGATGAACAAGGGCAATTGTCTTCGGTTACAATTTACATGCACAATGACTTTGCATCAAGTTGCATAACCTTGCATCATCTGAGACAGCCCATAAAATAATCCTTATATATGTCTAGGGTTGTGAGAAAAGAAACTCTACACAAATAACTTGGATATGCGTGAAAAATAGATCTGGAAATCTGAATTTCGTAATTCTCGATAGATACTGTTTCTGTCGATCGAGCAACTATCAAGATTCCTTATTAAACCTCAATAAATATTATCTGTCGAGCTTTAATGAACAGCACTTCTTCACTTTTTTTTTTGGACAGACTTGCATGACTTCAATACTAGACTTGAACTCTTGTTCCTTGAAGTATTAAACTCATCCTAGATCTACCCAATTACAAGTAAAGTGCGTTTTGTCAAAGGATTAGCCAATTTACAATAACATATGTTCTAACAAGTTCCACATATGTCCTAACAAGTCTCATGATTATTGAGTTTACAACAATAAAAAAGCACAACAAAGAAAATTTTATAACATAGTTCTCTACTACATGTAATATGGTCCCCTATATTATTTGGGGTTTTGTCATAAGATGGATTCAATAAATGTACATCACAAACTTCTTTTTTTTTTTTTTTTTTTTTTTGAGAAGGAAAACTATGCTTGCATTTTATTCAATGAACTGGAACATCAGTTAAAACATAATCAACAACATCTGATGGAACAAACTCTATCCAAACAATCAAAGAAAAAGACAGTCTTGCTCTCTGGGCTAAGGCATGTGCAACAGCATTTCCTTGCCTAATAGTGTGAGAGAAAGAAAAACTTCGTAAGGAGCTAACATGAGTCATAGTATCTCTAGCTAAATGACCAAAAGATGAGGAAGACATAGTGCCCATCTGTAAAGCTTTAATCACAAGTTGTGAGTCACCTTCAAAATGCGCTTGTTGTAGTCCAAGTTCAGCAGCAAAAATAACGGCACGCCTCACCGCTAATGTTTCCAAGTGTTCCACCATACATGGCTTCCTAATTTTTTCTGCCAATAATGCCAGGACCTGACCCGCAGAATCACGAACTACAATGCCAATTCCTGCCTCTTCGCTTTCATTAAACATTGCGCCATCGAAGTTTAATTTGTATTCACCCGGTTTTGGAGGCTGCCACCTGCGATTTCTTGCTGGTTTTCTCGGCTTGCAGCTACTCAATGAGTCTCGGCTAGCATAGAACGGTTCCAGGTAAGTTTTGGCCGTGTCTCTGATCTTGTCCAGCGGTACAACTTGCTCCTTGAGTCTGGTTTTGTTTCGGTGGACCCAGATATGCCAAGCGGTGATAGCAAACAACTCTGCCTTACCAGAAACTGATACCATTCGGTCAAACAGATCCAAGAAGTTTCCTTGCTCAGCTTCAAACCGATTGACCCAACCAAAATCGACACACCAAACCTGTTTTATCGCTTCACAATCCCATATAGCATGCTTCGTATCCTCATCGCTTTTTCTGCATCGGTGGCACAGCGATTCCGAAATGATTTTTCTCCTTAACAGATTTGTTTTGGTCGGCAAGCTATTTGTACAAGCCCTCCAAAGAAAGTGTTTGATCTTCCCTAGCACATTGAGCTTCCAAATCGCTGACCATATACCTAATGTCGCTGCCGAGTTTAAGACTGAAGCTTCCTCTCGTCTTGCATCCTCACAAATAGCTTTGTACCCCGACTTCACCGAGTACACTCCATCTTTTTCCAAAGACCGATACAGAAAATCCGATTGGGGAGATACAACTAATGGAATAGCTTTTATTTGTTGTGCTTCAAATGGGATGAAAGGAGTTTATTACCTGCTCATTCCACTGACCCAAGTTCTGCTCAATCAAATTGTCCACTCTAGCCTCACTGCCTAATGCCGTGGGGGATGAGGTGATTTTCCTCCATTTGTTTCAGGCAGCCAGCTATCTTTGAAGATTCTAATCGACTTTCCATCTCCCACTCTCCATTTTGCACCCATGGAAATAACTTTTCTTGCCTTCAAAATGCTTTTCCGGATCCACGCAAATGAACCCGCAGATTGTTTGGCCTAAAAAATAGTACCATTTGGAAAGTATTTTAACTTGAAGACACGATAAAATAAAGAATTTTTATCATGAATAAGTCTCCATACATGCTTGGCTAGCATTGCATCATTAAACTTTGCTAACTCTTAATGGATCTTTCTGCGCTCACCACATTGTCCCCACCAAAATTTCCGAATCAACATCTCAATATCCTTGCAAAGACCCGGCGTAAGTTTGGATAGCAACGCGTTTGCGTTTTTTGTGTGGGTCCCGTGCACTGTTCACGGAACTCGCAAGTACGGATTTCTGCAATTTTTTTTTAAAAACTGAGTCTCACGACATTATTCACACATTTAAAAATTATTTTGCTACAGTGTTTTCAGTTTTCAGTTTTCAGCAATAAGTGGTATCCAAACAGACCCCTAATAGGAGTTTGAAACAGCCCATTACAAAAGTGGGTATGGCTTGCACTACTACTCACAAACTTACTGCTCTTACCTCTTGATTTCAATTAATTATTAAGTAATTCGTGGGCAATACTCTTTACTGTTATTATAGGTTAAATTTGTTATGAAGTTTACGAGGGAGTATTTCTTTTCGACAATTAAAAAAATTTCCGTTGAATTCCCGGATCTCAGTTTCTTTGATAATTATGTTTGGAAGAAAGCTGATCATATTAAAAATGTTGACATTTATCTCAGTGGAGTTGAATCTGATCAGAATTGTGCACAAAAGGAAGCAAAAGCACCATGGACTTGCTGCGTCTCCAAATGACAGGAAGCAAAAGCACAATCAGGAAGTTCTCTAGATAATTGTTAGTATGATGAGAGGTCTGGAAATTTCTAAGCGCTATAGATCATCGAACAAAACAAGCAAACTGGAGTGGAAAACATATCGTTAGAGAGAAAGACAGTAGGTGAAATTAAAAATAGAAGTTGACGGAGCAAATTGAAAATAAATCAAACCTTTTTTTTTTTTTTGAGAAGAAAAAATAAATCAAACTTAGAGAGTGTATCTTGAACAAAACTTTAAAATGTTTTCCAATCGGTGATAAAGAAATTAATGATAAGCCATGTTGAATACATCTAAAGTACAATTCAAATGAAACGTAGTCATTAATGGAATACAGTACAAGTAATTAATTGAAGCCAATTCCAACCCTTACCCAGTACACAAAACTTGATATTAAACTATAAAATCATATACAACTAAAAAAGAAATCATATATATTATCCAAAGCTTCCGTCATGCCATAAGTGGAAGAAAAGCATGTAATATCATAGGCCCAAGATCTCCAACAAGGTTAAACAGCATCCATTAGTTTGCATAACTAATTTCAGCTCAGGAAAAGAAATAGTTAGAAACACATAACTAACCAGGTAAAGATTTTTTTTTGCACCCCTAGCTGTGAAACATCTTCTGCAATCTTGCAGTATACACTGTCACTGTCACGTACACCCAATCCTTTAGGTTGATTAACAACATGAAATATGCATGTCTCCAAGAACGGTTTAACATTAAAGAGCCACTGATTCCCCAAAAACCCACAATGAATCCAAGTCCTGTACCAACATAAAAACATTTCCAAAATTCATCTGCATCTTTTTTATAGTTTTTACTTCCACCAATAGTTGTAGTATTGGATGTTTCTCCTTGGCACTTTCCTGTAAGCGGAGGTCCATAGAGTCCGAGATTACCAATGAATTTGATAGGCTCGAAGGTTTGGAGTTGAGTGCCTGTTGGAATTTTTCCTGACAATTCATTATAGGACAAGTCCAAGCTACCCAAGAAATGTAAATCAGCCATGCTATTGGGAATTGAACCAGAAAAACGATTTCTTGACAAATCCAGGGATTCCAATTGTTCCAATCGACCAATCTTTTGAGGGATTATTCCAATCAACAAGTTTCTTGATAAATTTAATGCTTTCAATTCTGTAAGACTAGATATCTCTTCTGGAATCATTCCAATCAATTTGTTATTTGCAAGATCAATGCTCCTCATTTCACCAAAATTCTTTCTGTACTAATAGACATTTCCTTTCCAACTTACAATTGTAGTTAGACTATCACCACCATATGCGCAGCGGTAACATAAAAAATTGCAAGTCTAAATTCAGTGCCATTCCAAATGATGTACTTGTTAGCTATATAATTTGAAACTTTGTGAGCCATGGCATTCAAATTATTGAGGCACCGTGGAATGGTTCCTGAAATGTTGTTATTAGACAAGTCTAATAATTGAATATGGACTAGCAAACAAATTTGTAGCCCTATGTTTCCATGAAATTTATTAGATCTGAGGCTAAGAATGATCAAAGATGACATTCTTTCCCCTATCCAAGCTGGTATCCTCCCAGATAATTCATTCTCTTATCCAATTGCAAAAATCTTAACATAGTGCAATTTTGTAGTGAACAAGGCAATTGTCCCGACAAGCTATTGTTGCTTAAGTCCAATGCTATAAGTCAAATTAAAGAACCCATGGAGTGTGGAATTTCCCCAGATAAATTATTATTAGCCAAATTCAAAACTTTTAGTTCCTGCCAATGCATGAAACAATCAGGAATTCTTTCAGATAGAAGGTTGCTTGAGATGTCAAGGTGCCTCAAAATACCACCAGGTTTAGAGCATATAAAGGAATTTAACCTTGAAAACATATTTTTGGAGAGATTTATTGAGGTCAAATTTGGAGAAAATACTGGTAATGGTCCTTCAAATCTGTTTGAACTGAAATCTAGTATCACAAAGGTTTGAAAATTTAGTGGATGCATATGGCAACCTACCCTTGATTTGGTTGTGAGACAAATTAAAATATTTTAACTCAAAAGGCATGTTCCAACACCAAGTAGGGATGGTATCTGAAATTCCAGTACTTGAGACGTCCAGGTAGATAAGGTTTCTTTGGGTTTTTATCCAATTTGGGAAATTAGGACCTAGTGTGCAACATCTCAAATATAAGGTTCTCAATTGGAATGAGGGAACCCAATCAAGGCTGAATTTTAAAGTAAAATAATTATAAGATAAGAGTAAATATTCCAATTTGGTCAAATTAGATAATAGGGCTTCAAAGATCACGCCCCCCAACATATTCAAACGGAAATCCAAAACCTCTAGCTTATGTAGACTTCCAATACTTTCATCAAGAGTCCCACTTAATTTATCGTTAGAAAGATGTAACACTCTTAATGATGGCAATATTGCAAAATTAGGCACTGACCCTGTAATTTAATTTCCATCTAAATATAAGATCTGTAATGAATTTTTTACACATCCTTGCAAGTTAAATATGGAAGAACTCAAGAACCTGTCCATTGAGATTGTTCCCTAACAAATCCAAAATATTTAAAGTACAGATATCACCAAGGGATTTTGGAATGCCGCCTTCAAGCTGATTGTCGTTGAGAAGAAGTTGAAAAAGAGAACTCATATTGCCAAAAGCATTTGGAATTGAACCATTTAATTTATTAGAAGAGAGGTCGAGAGAAGTAAGGTTGGTACTAGAGTTGAACAACCAAGGGAGTATCAATGAAGTGATGCGAGGGTTGAATGAGAGATCAAGGTCGGTAAGAGATTTAGAGGAATTGATATGCGAAAGAGAAGAGAGAGTGATAAAAGGAAGAGAACAATTATATAGCCACAACTTTGATAGCTTTGGGAGACGACTAACAACTCTCTGCCAATCATTCGTTACACTGAGATTCACATAACTTAGGTCAAGATGTTCTATTGAAACAATATGAGAGAGCCATTCAAGACTTGAAATTTTCAAATTAATCGAATTGATATATAGAGATTGCAAATGTGAAAGGTTGCCAATTTGAGATGAAATTGGCCCAATGAGATTGTCATCTGCGAGATAAAGCTGGACCACATGGCCTGTTTGGTAGCTGCACTGAACTCCTTCCCAACTGCAGCAATTTTTCTTTGCATCTTCACTCCCCCACGAAGACAGCATATTGTGGTCATCAATAAGACCTTTTTTTAACTCAAGGAGTGCTTGTCTCTCCCTCTCTATGCACCACATATTACTATCTCCAACCCCTGAAATGACTCTAGCAAGAGCTGGTTTTAAGTGTAGTAAAAGAGTAAAAATTGCATAGAGAAGCTTGACCTTTCACCCATGATCAACGTCATGGCCAATGATACAATCAATTAAAATAAATAATATCAAGATGGGAGGAAGCACCACTAAATGAATCACTGACTTGCAGTATGTCTTAAAGACAGGAAGCGGAACTTCCTTTTTCTTGAATGGTGTCAAAGGCCTCAGGGATGATTCCGGTTATATTGATGATATGGATGCAGAAGCTCTTGTCTAGGCTTATGTTAATAAGGTGGCTGAAGGCTGAAGCATGTATTTCTCTTGGTAGGCTCTGTTATGTTTGGTTTAGCTTACAACTTTTTATGGGATTCTCATGGTCTTTCAAATAAAAAGGTAGGAGTTTTCAATACTACGCATTACCCATAATTTAAACTCAAATAGTCTCGTGTCTTTTGATGAATCAGTATTCTCTCACAACTTGATGAAAATTCTTGCATTCACTTCTCTCTCCTTTTTTTTGAAATCTTTCCTAGCTTGATGGCTTTTTTTTCACACAGTTTAATACTTTTTCAAAATCTTATCTCTCCTTGATGGATTTCCTTTCTACCTAGCTTGATGGAGTGAACTATCCCTTTCCTTTGATGAACTCTCTTTCCTAAACTTGATGCACTCTTCATCAGTCTCATTGTCTTCATTGAGGACCTTACCAAGTGGCATTGAATCCATAAGGTCAGCACAGCACTTCCTCATCTTGAGATTTAAGCATGCACACTTAATTTCCCCACCCAAGGTTTAAGTTTTTAGTGGGTTTATTGAAAAACATGCTAACTGTTTAAAGGCTCAAGTTGGCTAACAATGGATAATTATTATAATAGGTGTCAAGGAATAATGTGGGTTATTGAAGGTGGCCTCCTATCCCTAGTGATGCTTTCTTGTAAGCACAACGACTTAAACTCTTTTAATAAATTATTCTTGGAATAGGAGTTCAAATGCTCCAATGATGTGACAAGATTTTGAGAGATTGGGATTGTGTGTATGTGGTTTGAGAAATTTGGATGAATGGATATATTTCTTTGATTGCCTTTTAGGACCTTTTCTTATCATATTTTGAATGTTTAGCAGAAGTCCTTACATGGATTGAATGAAGTTAAATCCCTTTTTGGAACAAATTGATTGGTAGAGCAATTAATCATCATGATTTGGAAAAAGTCTTATCAAATGGATCTTCTTATATTCTCTTGAAAAGAAGGGTTTTGAAAAAAATTTGGAGTCTTTGAAAGGGAGGCTTTGGGAAAATCTTGAAGTCTTTGAAAGAACAAAAAGGGTTTTTAGAAAAAGGCCACTAAGAAGAACCAATGCCCCTAGTGCAAAATTTTGAAAATGAATTGAAATGACTTGAGGGCCCAATGCCCCTAGTTGGAAAATCTTTTTTTTTTTTAATTTTAATTTTTTTTAACTCTTTTTTCTTTTTTTAATTTTTTGATTTTTTTTTTTTTTTTGATTTACATATGAATAACATGATGAATCAAATGCATCAAACACAACATGAACTTTATCGAGCAAATAACCAACTAGAAAGCAAATCCTAAGTAAACAATAAAATCAAAGAGCCAATCTAAAAAACCTGTAAAATAAAATTCAAACAAAGTCATGATGACTGGCTATGAAGGCAGAGTAATGACTTCTTGATCAATCAGATCTTGAATAGCATGCCTTAAGCTATAACATCCATCATTTGTATGGCCTTTCCCTTGATGATATCTACAATGAGCATTAAGATTGTATTTCTAGGTATGGGATGTGGTATTGGCTTGGGATCCAATGGCTTCAGAAATCCCTTAGCTTGTAGTTTCTCCAAAGCTTCACTCAAAGTCATGTGTAGTTTTGAAAAATTTATTTGATGCCTACAATCGCCAGTTGAAGGTTTGACTACACCGTTACTGATGTGATAAGGCACTACCTCCTTGGGGATTGAGTCCATTGACATGTTCTTGTTGATTGGAAAGGATAGTTGGAAAGAAAACTTGTTGAAATCCCTAACTCTTTTCTTCAGAAATTGGAAGTGTGGTATCTCTTCGAGTTCTGGTGAATTATCCTTGCACAAGGTAAAGAGCATAGATTGATTGGCTAAGCTGACTTGTAATGCAGAGTTGGCTATCCAAGAGATTTGGGCTAGCTCTTCATTTATCCTCTCTTGACCTTCTAGGATGCAGTTGAGAACATCTTCAATTCTTTCTTGGCTTATTAGGGTTGAACTTTCCTTGGGCTTGATGGGCTTGAACTTATGATCCAAAAGGTTGAAATCTTGATGGACTTTGGCTTTGGGTTATCTGTCTCCAAATGTGGGGGTTTGGAGTGTCTCCCCCCCCCCCCCCCCTTGTAATGTGGGCAATTTTTGTTGGGTCATTAGGATTGGTATCTTGGGGTTCAAAGTGTCTCCCCCCATTTATAGGTATTGGGTTACTCGATTGGGGTTCGAAGTGTCTCTCCCCATTTGTAGGTGTTGGGTCATTTGATTGGGGTTCGAAGTGTCTCCCCCCATTTGTAGGTATTGGTGCTTGATTGGGGTTCGAAGTGTCTCCCCCCATATGTTGGTGCTTGGTAATTTGATTGGGGTTTGAAGCATCTTGTAGGTCGGATATAGGATTGTGATGTTGCAACAGCGAAGTGCCCTCTATGCTCACGGGCTTCAGTACCGTGATGGGAGTGATGGGCTTGGAACTGGAGCTACTAGCTTGAGTGTCGAGCTTAGGTTCTCTTTGCAACCTTCCTTCAGATCTTGACCACATTCTCCCCTCTTGCTTTTTCTCTCTCTCTCTCTCTCTCTAGAACAAGCTCTCTTGGGTCAATTAAAGGTAGGTCACCATCTGCATCAAACAACCAAGCAAAACAAACACACACAATATGCAATGCAATTTTATCATGGACCGGCCTAAGGGTAGGTTCTAAGTTATTAAGTTGTAGGGTGGGTTTATTGTTTCATTGTTTCCCATAGTTAGGATGTTACACCTTCCAACTTGTAATGTCATGAACATTGCGTTGGTCCAAACGCATGGTTTGTCCATTATAGTCAGCAGGAAATGATCCAGTGACTTTGGGCTATGAGTTGGTGAGCTCACCATTGGGTACTCGAATCTAATGAAGACTGGTGATCCATGGTTACTACCACCACAAAATTGTTGAAAAGGGGTGCATACATATTGTTTGGATGGCACACACTATGACAGTTAGGGAAAGCTTTTAACAAATAATGCACACAACAAATTATCATACAACAAAACATCATACAACATCCCATCAAACATAAATAAACAAACAAACAACTATATCATGCAAGATCATGCAAAACAAAGGTACATATTTGGTCACTTAAGTCTAATATGAAGCTTAGCCCTCGACATCCCCAATGGAGTCGCCATTGTGAGAGACCGCCAAAATTGGGTGCCTCTCAAAAAAGAGAGAGATTTTTCTTGGAGTGCTTTTTAGGGCACCTCTCTTTTTGTGTAAGTGGTGTGGAGTCGCCACTTTTTTTTTATATAAAAATAAGAAAAAATAAATACATGATTGAATTATTCTCTTCATTGATTGAATAAAAATTACATATCTTGAAAAATGGAAAATTACATGGCTTTGGGTCCTAGTTACAAGCTACCAAACATACATGGCTTTTGTCCTAGTTACATTCTACCCAAAATAAAAGAAAAGACAAGGCTAGATCTACTTAACCAATGACCTAAATCCGGTGGCTAGGTTACGGAATGGGAAGGTGTTAGGCACCCATTTCGCCCAGACAAAGTCTGGTCTTCTAGACTCTTATGACCAATGTACCTTTTTATGCATGTCATGAATGATATGTTGAACATGTGAATTTAAAACTAAATCACACAAATTTATTTATGAATGAAATATCTTCTTTTGTTTTTTAAAAAAAAAATCAAATCTATTTTGATAGGTAAAGAAAATTGATTTTGATTAGTCAAAATACCAGATCTGTTTTGTAGTACCAGATCAGATTTGTTTTTGAAGAACTAAAAAAAAAAAATGGTTTTTTGATTTATAAAAGATCAAATCTGTTTTGTGATAACAAAAAAACAAAAACAAAAACAAAAAAAAAGATTTTTAATAGTAGAAAAATCAAATCTGTTTTTCTTATATGTTAAAAAAAATGAAAATGATTTTTCTTTTAAGAAGAGAGTTTCACTTATAATATGAATTTATGCAATCATGAATTAAATAGACAAAAGCAAATACAATCATGTTTAATCTCTTTCTTTACTTCAAAAATCTGCATTAAAAAAAATCAGATTTGTATCTACGAAAGATACAAATCAGTTTTTTATTTAAGAAAAATTCAGATCTGCATCTAATGAAGATGCAGATAGATGTAGATCTGTTTTTATTTTAAGAAAAAATCAGATCTACATCTAAGAAAGATGCAAATCCGTTTTTGATTAAGAAAAATTTAGATCTACATCTAAGAAAGATGTAGATCTGTTTTTGTTTTAAGAAAAATTCAGATCTACATCTAAGAAAGATGCATATCCGTTTTTGATTAAGAAAAATTCATATCTACATCTAAGAAGGATGTAGATCAGTTTTTAATTTCAGGAAAAATAATTGGTTATATACAAATAATTGGAATTAAGAAAGAGATCATAACAATTACATAAACAAAATCAAGATCATGCTTTAACAAGACAATGATTAACAACTCATGTTATAGATAAAGGAAAACATGCATCATCATAAACATGAAACATAAAAGAGAATAAGGTGATTGAAAACAACCTCTTGTATGAGCACTCTTTGTTCTTAAGAGGATGTTTTAGGGTTCAAAGAAACTTATTCAGTTATCTTTAAAGCCTAAAAACCCTAATTTAATTAGCAAATCTCAGAGAGGATTAGCAAGCATCAGCAATTTAAGAGCCTCAAAACGTATGCCTCTCAGAGCGTAGAAAAAATGTGCTGAATTATGAGGTTTAGTCTCTATTTATAGAGGTTAGAAGACTCTAAAAAATAAGCATGAACGATTAGGATGTTAATCTGGACGCATCCTTTTGTGAAAAGATCAAAAAGGGTGTGCCTTATCGTCACCCAAAGGCCGTTGGGCCAAAGCCCAAAAGATGCCAATTTGGCACTCCAAAAGTGCTGAATGGGCTCTTGGACACCGAACGCTTTTTCGTGTTCGGGTGCCGTTTGGTCTCCCCTTCTAGGGTTTTTTGACCAGTCCTTGTACCTACACATGTTTTCATCCTCCGTTTATGATTTTTAATCTCTTTTCTAGATAATTCAGGCTATTTAAGAACAATTATCTTGTAGATAAATACCCTAAAAAAAATCTTGATAAAGTTCAGATTATCTAAAATTTTATTGTTATCCAACCATCCCTTTTATTCCTATGCATGCAATCCTATTTTAAACACTAATTATCAACCAATCACATAATCATTTAATTAATTTTAATGGTTTAACCAATCAGAATTAATTTAAACTAATCATGTGTGGTCAACCTTACCTAGACACAATACATGTTGACCGTGCAAACTTGATCATGTGATATCTTTCAATCCGATGGTTCGATTTTGAAAACCGGAAACACCGTTGCGACCGTTAGAATCTCAAGATCATTTTTATGATATGCAATGAATGAATTAATGCATGTAATACAAAGACAAGTTGATGCATGTAATGCAAGAACAGATTAATGCATGTAATGCAATCATGATTTTTGAGGTACATGGATGGTCATTTAAGTCATTCTCCTTAATTAAATCATGGGTGCAAAATTGAGTGTCTACAGACTCTGAAGAATCAGACTCCGAAATGGTGGTAAGGCGAGAGATGACTGCCGACCACTTCATTCCCGAGGACCAAGCTTTCGGTGGGCAGTCAACTCCCTAGCAGTAGCAACAGCATACTCCCCCACTTGCTCCTCATAACCGCAAAAGGCCATGGGGTTCCTCTGATTCAACCGAGAAACCGACTGACTTACCCTCTGGTCTACCATTAGTCCCGGCTGCTATTCCTTTAACTGCTTAGGACCCTCCCTCCGAACCAAGGCCCACCGAGCTGGTTGGCTCTAACATCGCTTCTTCCTCTGCACCTCCCTCCTGAGGTTGGCAAAGCGTCTTTATGTTGGGAGATAACCCTTTTCCAATTGATTCCTCCATTCGAAACTGGGCCAGTGGGTAGGGGGTTGGATTGTAGATAGTCTTAAGCAAGCACTTCTACTACCCGATGACATGCAATACTTTGTAGAAGGCAATGATGAATCCATCTCCCTTAGGCTGAAATGGCACACCATCGCGGTAAACTTCAACCCCCTTTTTTTAATCTATTTATGTATTTTTTTCATCTTTGCCTCCGACCTAACTTCTCTTCTTTTATCCCAACTGTCCTATCAGGCTGCCCAAATGACCTATATCCTTGAAAGCAGGCTTAGGGGTGCTGTGGAAGAAGCAGATAGGGAGAGGGCCCTAAAGAAGGTGTCTGAGTCTACCCTATAAGATATGCGACCTAGTTGCTACTGAGCGACGATCTGTGGAGGCCGAGAGGGCTTGTGCGGCGGCTGAGAAGAGAGTGGTAGACTTAGAGGGTAAGTTGGGTGAAGCAGAGGTCAAGCATGCTCAAGCCGAGAGTGTCATCTCAGCCAGGGACAAGGAAGTAGCTGAACTGAAAGCTGCCGTGGGGCAAAGTGAAGAGAAGTTCTACAACATGGGCTTTACCGACGCGAGAATTCCAGTGAGCCCATCATGTTTGAATCCCAGCGCTACAGGTTCGGGGAGGGGTGGATGGCAGCTGTGAATGCTCTTGATCTCCCCAAGGACTCCTTTTAGGGATCCCGAACAGATACCTCTGCTCGAACCTCCCCCCTATCCTTTCGTCCAGACTCCAGTCCCGATTGAAGAAAAAGACAGCCTCAGCATGAGGGAATTGGTTGAGGAGATTGATTCCCACACTGAGGTAATCAATCTCGAAAACCCGATCACCCTTGGTGCCGCTGAAGGTCAAGAGCAGTCGGCCTCCTTGCCTAATCCTAGCCCTCTGGTGACCACAGATATTGCTACTACTTCCCCCGACCATCCCCAAGATCTAGATGCTTAAACATTATTCATTTATGTACTCTCACTTTTATTTATTATGTATTTCCCTTTTTCACATTATGTAAGAACTTATTGACGCTCTCTTATTTTATTTCATTTGGCATCTTATTTAGTTTTGAAGTATGGGGTAAACTTATTAAGTCTTTTCGGTGGACTAAACACCATTTCATTTATGAACTCCTATGTTTGTTTTAATCATACTCTACTATTTTACTTTTCCTTTCCTTTGCACACTGGTCTCATGCTACTTTTATTTTTCCTTATATGCTCTGTACAAGTATTGTTCGTACGTTAAGTTAGGGTAATTTAAGTCCCATGTGACTTGTTGGGAATGATTCCTTCCGAGGTTCGAATGGACTTGGAATAATACAAACCGAGGACAGGCCATTGGCCTCAGTTTATTTTAATACTTCCACCTCATCAGTGGTCGGAGGGTAAGTTGTTTAACCAGTTAAAAAGGTTTCCACCTAGTCGGTGGTCGAGGGTCAGACCGAGGCTAGGTTTCTATCCTTAGAGTGATTTAATAAGGTTTCCACCTAGTCAGTGACCGGGGTCAGGCCGAGGCTAGGCGTCTGTCCTTAGAGTAATTTCAATAAGGTTTCCACCTAGTCGATGGCCAAGGTCAGGCTGAGGCTAGGCTTTTGTCCTTAGAGCAATTTGATAAGGTTTTCACCTAGTCGGTTATTGGGGTCAGGCTAAGGCTAGGCTTCTGTCCTTAGTGCAATTCAAAGTAGTGGCAAATCACAATGTATAAAGACATGATATTATAGATGTACAAATGGTAGTTATGTAAATTACAAAACAAACACTTCTTTATGTCTATCATGCTTAATGGTAATATCTTTTCAAATTCTGCACATTCCAAGGTCGAAGGAGTGGTCTTTCTTTCATATCTTCTAAGTAGTAAGCCCTAACCCCAGCTATTGCAATAACTCTATACGGTCCCTCCCAATTCGGAGCCAGCTTTCCCGCGTTCAGATCCTTAGTACTTCTCACCACTCTGCGCAGCACTAAGTCCCCTGCACCAAACTCCCTTGCTTACACTTTCCTATCATATCTTTGGGCCATCTTCTGTTGGTAGTCTACCAGCTGAATACTAGCCATCTCTCAGCGCTCTTCCAATAGATCCAACAGTTCCGTTATTAACCCATTATTCCTGTTCGGAGAAAAACTTGAGACCCTCATATTAGACATACTTATCTCCACGGGGATTACTGCCTTGGTCCCATAGGTCATGGAAAAAGGAGTTTTACTAGTAGATCTTCGCAAAGTTGTTCAGTAAGCCCACAATACGTTCGACAATTTTTCTGTCCACTTACCCTTTGCTCCCTCTAACCTTTTCTTTAACCCGTTCACAATTGCCTTGTTCGTTGCCTCGGCTTGGTCATTACTCTGAGGGTATGCTGGAGTTGAGTACCTATTCTTGATCCCGAGGTCACTGTAGTACTTCTGAAAAGCTTTGCTATCAAACTGTAACCCGTTATCTGACACCAGTGATTCCAGTACCCCAAACCTTGTAACTATGTTTTTCCATACGATACATCAACATCTCGGATATTTGCCAAGGCTTCAACTTCAACCCACTTGGTAAAATAATCAATCACTACTAGGACAAATCTTCTATTTCCGGTTGCTCGAGAAAATGGTCCGATGATGTCTAAACCCCACCGGGCAAAGGGTAACGGACTGCTTATTGGATTCAAGTTTCCACCTGGCTGATGTATAATCGGGGCATGTTTCTGTCATTGCTTGCATCTTTTCACGTATTCGGCGGCATCCCTCTGCATCATTGGCTATCAAAATCCTTGGGTTATTGCTCGGTGTGCTAGAGAGCGACTCCCTGCATGACTTCCACATATTTCCTCATGTAGCTCGGTGAGAAGATCATTAACCATTGATGGGTGGAGGCATAACAGATAAGGCCCACCAAATGACCTCTTGTACAACCTTCGGTCTTGGGACAGCCAGAACCATGCATCAAGCCTTCGTATCTTCTCAGCCTCTTTAGTCTCGTTCGGCAACACGTCCTCGGCCAGAAATTCTATGATCAGATCCATCTAGCTCGGCCCAAGCGATGTCACTACAGAGACTCCCACACATTGCTCAATGCTCGGCTTGCTCAACACTTCTACTGTAATTAATCGGGGAATGCAGTCATCCATAGATGAGGCCAGCGTTGCCAAGGAATCAGCATGCCTGTTTTTCCCTCGAGAAACCTGGACCACCCTTGCCTTATGGAATTCACTCATCAACTAGCCTACCAGTTTCAAATATTCAACCATCCGAGAATCCTTAGCCTCAAAACTTCCATAAACCTGACTCACCACTAACCGAGAATCCAAATAGATCTTTACATCTTTCGCCTCCAGTTTTTTTATAACTTTAAGCCCTGCAAATAGCGCTTCATACTTAGCTTTGTTATTTAATGCTCAGAAACCCAATCTTAAAGAGTGCTCCAACTTCACCCCCTCCAGTGACATAATACAATGCCAATCCCCGCACCCCGAGCATTGGATGCCCCATCAATAAATACCCCCCACGGCTGGATAACAATATTGTAAACCCCACTCGTACTCTTTTCCACTGGGTGAATTCTGCGATGAAATCTGCGAGCACTTGCCCTTTGATCGAGTTCCTTGGTCTATATCTGATATCAAATGATCCGAGCCTTGTCCCCCACTTCGCTATCCTCCCTATAAAATCAGATCTTTTTAGCAAAGACTGCAGTGAATATTCTATTAGTACGTACACAGTGTGCGCCTGGAAATAATGGGGCAGTTTCCTGATAGCATGGACTAATGCTAGCGCCAGCTTTTCCAAAGGCAAATACCGGGTTTCTACGTCAACCAACATCTTATTGATATAATAGATTCACATCTGCACCCCCTCCTAATTCTTCAACAAGACCGCACTCACAGCATGCTTGGAAATAGCAAGATACATATACAAGTCCTCCCTTGGATCTGGGCAAGATAGGATCGGTGGACTAACCAAATACTTCTTTAAGTCCCGAAATGCTTCATCACACTCCTCAGTCCATTGAAACCATTTCCACCTCTTCAATAGCTGATAAAAAGGTCGACATCTGTCCGCTGACTTTAATACGAAGTGGTTCAAAGCGACTATTAACTCGGTCAACTTATGTACATCTTTTGGGTTGCGCAGTGACTTAAGACACTCGATGGCACTTATCTGGTCGGGATTCACTGCTATTCCTCGATTTCGTAATCATGTACCCCAGAAATTTCCCAGCCCCCACTTTGAAGGTACATTTGTTGGCATTGAGGTGCAACTTATACTGTCTAAGTATCTCAAACGTCTCCTCCAAATCCTTCACGTGCCTTTGGTTCTCCCGACTCTTAACTACCATGTCATCTATATACACCTCCACTGTGTTCCCAATCTTATCTCTGAACATCCTCGTCATCATCCTCTAATAAGTGGCCCTTACATTCTTAAGTCCGAAGGGCATCACTGTGTAGTGATAATTGCCTTTTGGGGTTATAAAGGACGTCTTCTCCTAATCCTCGGCTGCTAACGCAATTTAGTGATAACCCTGGAATGCATCCAAGAAGCTCATCCTCGGATGATTGCACGTTGCATCAACTAACTGATCAATCTTCGGGACAGGGAAGAGGTCTTTGGGACATGCTCGATTGAGATTAGTGAAATCGACACAAACCTGCCACTTACCATTCTTCTTTTTAACCACCATAGTGTTTGATAACCATTCCGGAAAAAATACTCCCTGATAGCCCCAACTTGCTTTAATCTTGCTACCTTCTCCTTCACGGCCTCAACATGTTGCTTGGCTGACCTCCTTGGCTTCTGCTTCTTGGGAGGGAACAGCAGATCCATATTTAGTTTGTGAGTAATGAACTCGGGGCCTACCACGAGAACCTCGTATTGGCTCCAAGCAAACACATCTAAATTTTGCACCAGAGTTAGCAATATGGCCACCAGATCTTCTTGAGACATACTCTTGCCTACCTGGAAGCATTTATTTTCATAGGGAAGTATCTTGACTTTAATGAGATCCTCGGCACTATCAATCCCTTGCCCTCCAAGGGCTCCTGTAATTACTATGATAGGTCCTACTTGGCGGGCTCCTTCTACTTGATCTCAAGATTGATGGCTGTTACTAAACATTGTCTTGCAACCTACCGTTCTCCCCTTACTACGGCATTTCCACCTTCGGTATGAAACTTCACCTTCACATGCAAGGTAAATGGCACAACTCCCATAGCATGGATCCACGGTCGCCCAGGAATCGTAGTGTAAGGCAAGAAGGCATTTACAACAATGGAGTTTACCACCACCTCCTTTCCTTCAGTATTAACAGGTAATGAAATCTGCCCCTCAGGGATTACCACTTTTCCATCGAATCCTACCAATGGTGTATCATACTTAGACAGGCCCTTGGGCTTTAATCCTAACCCCTTATAAAGATTGGGGTACATCACTTCAACCCCACTTCCTTGGTCTATTAACACTCTCTTCACTATAAAACCCCCAATTCTAGAGGTGACTATGAGGGCATCATCATGCGGCTGAGTCGTTCCTTCCAAATCTTTATCTTTAAATTCAATCGACTCCTTGCTTAATCTTGGCCTCTTTCATGGCCAATCATTGTCCTCGGCGCCCTTTACCAAAGTAACACTCAGGAACCCCTTACGCCGGCTCAAACTAGAGCCAATTGAAGCCGCATGTATAACCTCTATAACCCCCAATGGTGGTGGGAGCATGTTCCCCCGATTCCTTGAGGTCTACCCTATTGTACTGCCTTTTGGTGCAGCTACGAACTCCTTCAAGTGCCCAGATTTCACCAACTACTCCAAATGATCCTTGAATACCTTGCACTGCTCGATTGTGTGCCCTTTTTCTCGGTGATATGTACAATATAAATTCTGATTTCTCCTTATTGGGTCACCCTCATCTTACTTGGCCATAAAAAATATGGTTCATTTTTTATCCACTCCAAAATCTTATGAACGGGTTCTTTGAATGTTACATTAATCTCCCCAATTCGGGTGATTGGCTCCTGAATTCTTATTTCTCTTCTCGATCTCTGCTGAAAACCCCTAGACCATGAATCCTTTGCATAATGTGAAGTAGCGGGAGCCTTACCCTTACTTTGCTACTGATCATCTTCTAGCCTCTTGTGCTCTTCAATTTGCCTTATAAGCTGATGCATACTCTCGGGGGGTTGCATGGTTAACAAATCTCTCAGCTCAGAATCCTAGGGAAGTCCTAACCTAAAAGTACTAGTGGCCACCTTCTCATTACCTCCCCCAATTTCATTGTACAGCTCCCAAAATCGATTGGCATAATTCCGAAGAGTTTCTCTCGCCCCCATCTTCATGGATAGCAATGCATCAATGGGCTGGGGTACCCGACTACAAGTAATGAATCCAGCCTCGAACTGCTGAATCAACTCCCCGAAGCTGTGGATTGACCCATTTTTCAACCCATTAAACCACCTAAAAGCTGTAGGCCCGAGGCTGGAAGGAAATACCTTGCACATAAGTGCATCATTTTGACTATAAAGCGACATTATCTAGATGTAATGGCTTACATGTTCGACAGGGTCTGCCTTACCATCATATGAGATGAACGGTGGGTGGTTAAAATGCCTTGGCATTTGAGTACGCTCAATTTCGTTAGAAAATGGTGATCGAGCGACTCTCCATAGTGCCCAACTCATCGCGTCCATTGCAGTGCTGTGATGCCCATGCTGGTTGGGTAAGTCCGGGCACCGCTCGATGAACTCACTCGATCTTTCTCTTGATCGACGCAAACTACTTTGGTGAGAGGACTCCTTCTTGCTTTCTCCCGTGTTTCCAGAATTATCAGGGAATTCATTGCGATTCCTTTTCTGACGTCTTCCCCATATTTCTAACTCCAACTCTCTAACCTGCCTACGTAGGCTCTCCATCTCCTGATCCCTTCTTTCATGGAGCTCTTGCTCGAGGATGTAAGATGCTGATCTATACCCCTGCGATAAACCTTCACCCAAATCCTGCCCTCCTGCTTGTTCTTCGTGCATGTGACCCTGGTCCCTTCTCCACTCTCTTTCATGTCTCCTCAAGCCCCAAGATCAGCCCCCAGAACGATTACCCGCAAAACTCGACGAATGCTGGTCTCCCCCGTTCCAAGGTAGCATATTTCGCCTGGACCTTCAGCTGAGTAGGAGATTCCCACAAACAGCACCAATTGTGGCATGTATAGCTCAGTTAATGGGCTGTTTACCAAGCTGTGCTCACAATCTATTTGTTTTTGTGTGGGTATGGATATCTTACAACAAGAAGCTCCTAGAAACACAATTCTTTTACCTTTCTGACAATTTCCTAATGATTCCCGAGTAAGCTCTCTCTCTCTTTCTTTGAGTTTTCTCTCTCTTTCTGATATCTTACCAAAAAATGTCCAACCCCCATTCCTTCCTCTCCCCCTCTATTTATAGGCTTGCTTAGTGGGTTTGTTATGATTATGTAGAATGGCTTTTCGTGCAAGTGGGGCCATTTGGGATTATTCTTGACAAAAGGAGGGTCCCATTTTGGGAACGGGTGTGTCAGTTTTAGAACTCGTGACTGACACCGGATATTGTTCGGTAGGTGACCTCCCCCAAGGCATTACCGAGATACATTAGAGACAGGCTCCGAGCAACACTGGACCCCGAGATTGTAATAGTTCACGGGTTATCTTGGGCCGAGCAGTATGGGTCCGGCCTATGGTATGGCCCTCATGCGATCCACGGCCCGTGGACCATCAGACAATGGGCTGGTGGATTCGTTCAACGTACATACACACACACACATATATAAGTAATCTACAAATTTTACACGTTACTTTTTGTAATTTTTTTTTAAAATAATGTCAAAAATAAAATAGTCTCCCAAACATCTTTTTTTTTTTTTTTTTCCTCTTAAAATGAGAGTCATACACATATATAATACTAGACTTATCACATGCGCTTTACGAGTGCAATCAGGCTCAAGGTAAAACCAAAAATTGATCAAAATAGGCTCAACATTACAAAACATTACAAAGGAATCAAATACATACTTGAATAGAAATTAAGACCAGGCTTGTAGCCGACGATCTCTTTCTCTCTCGCCAAGCTCTCTGTCAACAATAAATACCTTTAAGTACATACCTCAATAAAAATTCTTTTCTCCATATAAATTAGATATAATGTACCTTTAAATATTGAAATTCAGAGGATTTCAAAGGTTGTTGCGTTTGATTCTGTCATGAAACTAGTGGGTTTGTTAAATTAGAATGAATCTGTGAAGTAGGAAGGTGGGAGATGTGATATGCTTGATAGTGGCTAAAGGGAGTTGAGATAGCAGTGGGTAGATGCAATTTTAACATGTTCAAATGAGGGCAATTTTGTACCGTAAGAAGTTGAAACCCAATGAGACATTTGAATTTATTAATTGGGATAAGAATTGTGATAAGTAAAAAAATTTGAGATTTGAACAAAAGAAAGATGATATACGTTAGTGTGGATGGATAGGGATTTGTGATAACAGTATAGAATTTGGATAACAAAAATTTTGGAATGTTTTAAAGAATTAAAAAATAAATAAATAAAAATTTCAGGATAAGAATGAGTAGTTTTTACGTGAGGTAGTGGGTTTTTTTTTTTGAAAGAAGTAATTTTGTTTTTTTTTTTTTTTTTTGATAAACAGAATTGAAGTATTTGAATTCAAATAGATAACAAATACAGATAGGAATCAGACATTTGAATACAAATGGGTGGTGAGAATAAGGTTTTTTTTTTTTTTTTTTTTTTTTGGAAGAAGTAATTTTGTATTTTTTTTATAAACATAATTGAAGTATTTGAATTCAAATAGATAATAAATACAGATAAGAATCAGACATTTGAATACAAATGAGTGGAGAGAAAAACTTTTTCTTCCTTGTGTACATACATAATTGAAGTTTTTTTTTTTTTTTTTTTTTTTGGATAAAACATAATTGAAGTATTTGAATTTAAATAGATAACAAATATATATAGGAATCAAATATTTGAAAATTTTCTTTTGTACGTAAGATAGTATTACTCTTTCAACCTTTTTTGCTTTTTTTTGTAGGAAATAAAATAAAATTAAAGTGTATGTTTTTTCAGAATTTATATGAGAATATTTTGGTACGCCAAAAGTTAAAGACAAAACAAGAGAATCCTCTTATTAGTAGTATAAATAAAAATTATTATTTAAAACCTAGTTTAAATTTCAGTTTTTTTAAAATTGTTTTCATACTGCTTTAATAACAAAAACAAAAATCTTCTTGCCACATAGACCCTAACATGCTTGGATAGTAAATATTGAAATTCAATGAAACTATTTTCAGTAGAATTGATGGTACGGTTAATGTTTTTTTTTCTTCTTTCTTTTCTTTTAATTATCTGACAAGTATTGCGTGTCAGATGAACTGAAATGACTTGATATCATCATTGGAACTTGGAAGCTCAAATGCATGAA